>OW569398.1:67214917-69614917 GCA_937620795.1 Thecophora atra
GAGACGAGTCATTGCGAGGTGTCATTTGAGCGCCACCATGCAACATCAAGTCAACCATTTAGTAAAGAATTACTGCCCAGAAAACAATGCAACCTCCACGATTGAATTGAAATGAATTTTACGTGACGAAGTTCCAGTGGTCCATAAACCAAGGAGGACGTCGTATGCTGACCAGAATGCAATGCAGGCAATCGTTGATGAATGGCTTAAGAAGGGTATCATCCAGCCAAGTTTTTTGGAATACACATCTCCAATTTTACTACTGTCGAAAAAAGACGGATCGAAACGATTATGCTGTGATTACCGATGGTTTTAATTGATGATATTTTACAGAGGCTACGTTAGACTTACGTACCCGTCGAGGCGGCATCCCGCAAATATACCTCATTTGTTACACACAATTCACAATACGAGTATTCACAAATTCTGTATTTTTCCGATTTCTTTCCGCAATATTCCGTTTTTTAGTACAGGATAACACTGTCGTAATTTATATGGACGACATAATAATTCCAGCAAAAGATAATGAAGAAGCATTGCATAAATTAGAAAAGGTGCTATCAGTTTCAAAGGATTGTGTGCTTTCCTTCAAATGGGCAAAATGCCTGTTTTTACAAAAAAAATGGCAAATTCTTGGTATATGACCTCGAAAATTCTACTATTACGCCATCAAGCGAAAAAACAGAGGCCGTGCGTAATTTCGTTTTGCCAAAGGACAAAAAGTCTGTTTAGAGATTTTTAGGGCTCGGATCGTACTTTAGACGCTTTATATCGAATTATGCCATCATAGCGAAGCCGTTGTCAGATCTCTTAAAAAAAGAAACAAAATTCGGTGACAACGAGCAGTTGGCGTTTCAGCAACTTAAAGCAATAATGGCAAACGCCCCTATTCTCAAACTTTACGATCCTCAAGCAGAAATAGAAATTCACATGGATGCTTCTATGTACGGTCATCGTGCGGTACTTCTTCAAAAGGATCCGGATGATCAACAGCTTTATCCCATACAATACATGAGCACGAAAACGACAGAATGCGAGCAGAAATAATACTCAAACGAGCAGGAAGTGCTCGCAATAATCGAAGCTTTAAAAAAATGAAGAGTTTATATTTTAGGAATAAAATTCAAGATAATCACGGATTGCAACGCGTTCACGTTAACAATGGAGAAAGCAGGTATAGCTCTTAAGGTCACGAGGTGCGCATTAAACTTGAAAGACTTTAATTATGAAATAGAACACAGATCCGGATCTAAAATGAGGCATGTGGATGCACTAAGCGGAGCAGCGGTCTTCATAATGGAAGACTCGATGAGACACCGGATCAAAGAGGCGCAGCTACAGCTACGGTTGGACTCTGTAAGAAAGATATTGGAAAACAATAGCTACGATGATTACTTCCTGAAGTATGACATATTGTTTAAGGATCCCGTCAAGGAACTTAGCAAGGTGAAATTATTCAAGTCACGCATCGTCAAGAACACTACGCTGGTAAAAAACTCAAGAATTGATAGAAAAAACGTTTTACATACCAAAATGGACAGACAAAGTACACAATGCGGTAAGGACCTGCATTGAATGCATAGTCTCTGACGTGATAACAAAACAAAGTACACAATGCGGTAAGGAGTTGCATTGAATGCATAGTCTCAGACGCGAAAACAGGAAAAAATAAGGCCGGTTTTCCAAGAGGAAATGGCCAGGTAGAAAGAATGAATTCGACGCTGATAAAAATCCTCACAAAACTCTGTGTTGGAAATCGACAGCAATGGTAAGCAACAAGCAAGTTGGACGTGTGCAATAGGTAATGAATAGCAGCCCCGGCGAGCAACGAAGGTGTCACCTTTTAAATTACTAACTGTAATGGACATGAAGACTAACGCTGGTGTTGTATGTCAGAATGACTGTCCAATTAATAACGACGCTTAACGTTGTTATTGTTATAAATATTTGGCCGTGTATTAACACATACTTTTGGGCATGGTTAATTATTAGAGCGTTTTTCCACTTCACATTTTACTATTTGCTCAAGTAAAATATTTAACTACATACTTATTGGCTGTTTTTAAAAGCTAAGCACAAAGTAAAGCTAACAAAGAATAGCAATGACTCATACACGACACCAATTGTGAGTTCAAATGTGGAACGCCAATCGAATTTCGACACCTATTGTGAAACCGAAAGGGAGCATCATTCTGATCGAAATTCTGATACGGCTTGACCCAGTAAGCGCTGTTGCGCAGTGTGCCCTCAAAAATAATTGGAATAATTATTTTTGAGATAGTTCCTTTTTTGGTTGGACAGAGATTCTGACCAACAGATGTTATATAAATGTTAATTTCTTAGTTTTATGTAGAGAGTAGTTTAGTCTCTGAACGGTGACAGAAGTGTTTAATAAAATAAGTCTTTAAGTATTTTTAAATAGAGTTGAATTGAATTATCGGAAGGATAAACAACTGGTGAGTACTCCTGACAAGCGTGACTCGCTTAAAACTCATATCCCAAGGAGTGACAACTTAATTGCAGGCACCCTTGTCTGTCCAATGGCGTTCCACGCCGGACGAAACCTTTGCTGAGGTCGACCCTTTCTTCTAGGGAATTCTATCTACTCCGAAATAGGTCTTTAGTGTTGCGTGATCCTTTCGACGTGGAAGGATACACAACACTGGGGAAGACATTCGTAATTTGTTACGAGAAGCTGCCATAGAAGAATTCGATGAGACACGGGACGAGTTACGTACAGAAGCGAAGCGGAATATATTAAGAATACAAAAAGAGAATCGTAAAAACTTTAACAAATATCGGAAACCAGCGAAGACATACAATTTCAACGACCTTGTCGCCATTAAACGTACGCAAGAAAGTCCGGGATTGAAATTAAAGCCAAAATTTCTAGAGCCTTACAAAATAACGAAAATTCTAAAGCACGAAAGATTCAAAGTTGAGAAAGTTGTGTAGACAGAAGGACACCGAAAGACAACTACGGTAGCTGAGTTCATTAAAGAATGGCACGCCGCCTTCGAGACGAATCCGAAATCAGGATGGCCGAATGTGGGATACATTGGACGTATCACTAGAACGAAACGAAATTACTAGTTAACAGGACTGGACAAACGGACAACACTGATTTCGACTCTCGACAACTGGAACGGGACATACGACAAGCATAGAGTTAGTTAGTTTTTGTGCGTGGAATGATACAGAGAGAGATTTCTTTAAAAACAAAGACAAAAGACAATATTTAAATAGTAAAACGAAACATTGAACAGATTAAAACTATTGGTTATTTGGAAACATTGTACAGATTAAAACTATAATTTATTGGAAAACATTTTACAGATTAAACTATATATGTTATATATAAAACCCACAAAGTGGTCTCAGAAATGGGATTAAAACAAAGGTTTAATTTTTTAAATCACCTGAAAATTATTTAAAAAAAAAAATTATTATTAGAAGCGAGGCTTAAAACTCTACGGTAATCAACATTAAACGGCAAATTACAACAGTACAAGCAGAACCACAAAACTACAAAACGAATCGCAGCACCCACATTTACATAAATTAAATGCGCTACCCACAAGCTGCATCACCCGAAGCTGGAGGAGAAGAAGACACGGAGAAAGAGAGAGAGAGAGAGAGAGAGAGAAAGAGAGAGAAAGAGAGAGAGAGAGAGAGAGAGAGGAGGAGAGAGAGACAGAGAGCGAGAGATAGAGAGAGCGAGAGATAGAGAGAGAGAGAGACAGAGAGAGAGAGAGGGACAGAGAGAGAGAGAGAGAGAGAGAGAGGGAGACAGAGAGAGGGAGACAGAGAGAGTAAACCAGAAAGCATATGAAGCTGCAGAATAAGGGAAAAGAATATACACATAGGAAGGCGGAAATCACAGTAGAAAGATCAGAGATTGCAGAGCAGAAATTATACATATGAAGTCGCAGTGAGAAATATACATACAAATAGATTTCGTGTAGAGAATAATTTTGAATGTCAACTTACATATATACACCGTTTTGCATTTGATTCTATTATTTGGAGTTCATGGTCAAGGTTAAGCTGAATTTCTCAAGAGTGGAAGGCATATATGTACATATATAAAGTGTTTACGTAGAACTTTTGGAAGTTGAATGAATATATGTTAAGATTAAATTGTGTTAAACTTTTCTATATATGAGTATACATATGTAAAATTTAACGTTAATAATTAGGAAAACATGAAAACAGAACAAACGTCGATTTTTTTTAAGAAGAGATATAAGAACCCTTTCATATACACACAAATTAACATTATTACTAACTATTACACACTATTTACTAACTATTTATTTTTTGAAGTAGTAATAGAAGATATATGTATTAACATTAATTAAAATATAGTTTCTCGTGTTTGAATTCATCATAATACATACACTATATCCTTAAATATTTTAATACTTATTATCCTCCCTCTTCAAAATGGAAGGGACTGAAATTTTAGATTTAAAGGTGGACGAACTGCGACAGAAATTGACAGAACTTGGGCTACAGACAACAGGATCAAATGATGAACAGCGATCCAGATTGGTTCAACATTTCGGGCTTGATGTGGCGGAAGAGGAGGAGGGCACAGCATCAGAATATGGCGACGTAGCATGTAACGCAGAAGGGATGGGTTTTCCAATAAGATCAACCTTCACTTTGCGAGACATTAAAGAGTCGTTATCGAAGTTTTCAGGATCTAACCAACTAACAGTACAATCTTAGTTAGAAGATCGAGTCGAACGCATCCGTTGTCGGTTAGACTGCTTTACAGAAGTTTATATTCGCGAAGCCACTGTTAACAGTTGCGGCAAAAATTGGTTCTGCACGGTCAGAAATAGACGTGCATCGCGTTCTAAAAAATCGTAGAAAATGGCAAAATGAATCTTTTAGAGAATATCTGTACAGCCTAATAGAGATAGGTAAGCCGATATAGTTAGATGAACCCAGCATAATAGAATACTTCAAAAAAGAAATACCTGACTACAGATCCAATAAAAGCATCTTATACCAAGCCATCAGCCGCAGTATCTTATCCATGCGGCATTCATCAAATTTCCGTTCACCAACAGAGCCAGGACCATCAAACGCCTACAGAGCCCCTCATCGATTACAACATACTACTCCAAACACCTAAAAAACATGTTTTAAGTCCGGAAACAGAGGACATTTCGCCAAAGATTGCAGAGCGTCCAATATAATATGTTTTAAATGCCACCAGCTGGGGCATCATACATTTGAATAAAAAGTTAAGCGGGAACCAAACAGTGCAGAACCGGCGAATCTTTCCAACACACACTTTCCAAAGAGTCTGAGAATGAAAAAGTTTTTATGGTACGGAGTAAACGTATTTTTAAAGACGGCGAAGTCAAGGCCGTACTTGGGTAAGCTTTCGTCGACACTGAAAGCGACCAAAGTATCGTCCGTCACTATATCTTACAGAGAGTAAGCAATGTAAACATCCTGCCAGAACAAAGAATACTTTTCGGAATTGGTAGAAGCGCCTCTGAAAAAATAGGCTGTTTTCAAGCGCCGATAACAGTCGATGACAACATTATACCAATAACGTTTCACGTCGTTAAGGAATGAGACATGTGGTATGCCGCCGTGCTTGGGAAAGACAATTTGCAAACGGTAGATTTGGTATTGGGCAAAGATGGAGCCAGGTTCAAGGAAAAGACTAGCCTAAGATGTTGTTACAGCGATACGGGGAACGATGTAAAGCGTACCAAAATCACTTGGAACGAAATAGACGAGAATGTTAGTACTGAGGAAAATTCGTTAGCCGAAACTTTTGCATCAAGTTGCACCGTGATGTCGATGGATGACATCGTAGGGGAGACGAGTCATTGCGAGGTGTCATTTGAGCGCCACCATGCAACATCAAGTCAACCATTTAGTAAAGAATTACTGCCCAGAAAACAATGCAACCTCCACGATTGAATTGAAATGAATTTTACGTGACGAAGTTCCAGTGGTCCATAAACCAAGGAGGACGTCGTATGCTGACCAGAATGCAATGCAGGCAATCGTTGATGAATGGCTTAAGAAGGGTATCATCCAGCCAAGTTTTTTGGAATACACATCTCCAATTTTACTACTGTCGAAAAAAGACGGATCGAAACGATTATGCTGTGATTACCGATGGTTTTAATTGATGATATTTTACAGAGGCTACGTTAGACTTACGTACCCGTCGAGGCGGCATCCCGCAAATATACCTCATTTGTTACACACAATTCACAATACGAGTATTCACAAATTCTGTATTTTTCCGATTTCTTTCCGCAATATTCCGTTTTTTAGTACAGGATAACACTGTCGTAATTTATATGGACGACATAATAATTCCAGCAAAAGATAATGAAGAAGCATTGCATAAATTAGAAAAGGTGCTATCAGTTTCAAAGGATTGTGTGCTTTCCTTCAAATGGGCAAAATGCCTGTTTTTACAAAAAAAATGGCAAATTCTTGGTATATGACCTCGAAAATTCTACTATTACGCCATCAAGCGAAAAAACAGAGGCCGTGCGTAATTTCGTTTTGCCAAAGGACAAAAAGTCTGTTTAGCGATTTTTAGGGCTCGGATCGTACTTTAGACGCTTTATATCGAATTATGCCATCATAGCGAAGCCGTTATCAGATCTCTTAAAAAAAGAAGCAAAATTCGGTGACAACGAGCAGTTGGCGTTTCAGCAACTTAAAGCAATAATGACAAACGCCCCTATTCTCAAAATTTACGATCCTCAAGCAGAAATAGAAATTCACACGGATGCTTCTATGTACGGTCATCGTGCGGTACTTCTTCAAAGGATTTAGGGCATAAGTGTTCTAAGAAGAGAGCTCTTCCTGACCCGCGTTAAGTAAATGAGTCGTGGAATGATACCGATAGCGTTTGCAAGTAGGACTTCTAATGATGAAACGTTACTCTACAATTGAAAGGAAATTTCTAGCTATAGTTTGCGCTACAAAAAATTGTAGAGCTTACTTATTAGGAAGGCCATTCAAAGTGGTCACTGACCACCAACCTTTGAAAAGAATAGAAAATTAAAAGGATCAAACATCAAGAATGGCGTGTTTCAGACTTAATACTTATCAGAGTATATTTTCGAGATTATTTACAAACCAGGAAAAAATAACTTAAGCGCATATAAGTCAAGTAGAGTCCTGCAACCACAACATTTTGAATATTCAGTGGAGACAGTCTAAACCCGTGCACAAACTAGGGAAGAAGAATTAAAGAGACAGGAACTTAATCAAATTAAAACCAACATTCAAACTGTCTGGATCTAGACAGTTTACTACCAACAAGACAAGATAATACGATTTTGAAAAACCCAAAAGAAATATAGACAATAATGAAAGATTGTCATAATAGACCGCGATGACTTATCTAAGAATAAGGCAGGAGTACAGCTGGCCAGTAATGCAAAAGACAGATTAAAGAGTACGTAAGAAACTGTCCAAAATGTCAAGTTAACAAATGTTCAAAGTAAACAAAAATGCCTATGGTATTGACGGATACACCAACACATCCATTTGAAAAGGTGTATATGGCATCGTAGGCATTTTGCCGGAAACTACCTCCGGTAACAAATACATTTGACTTTTTAGGACGATTTTTAAAATTTTATGACGCTGAAGCGCATACTGTAGCAAGAACATTTTATGATGAGATACTTTATCGGATTTCGAAAATTTTATTAGGGTGCTGATATGTGTTAGAAAGCTACTGTCATATAGTTTTAGAATCAGTATGTATCATTTGGCTGACGCGTAAACAACAATCGGTTTTTTACTTCCTTGTATACGTAGTAAATACAAGAAAGTATTGTAATCATGAAAAATTTCGATATTGAGATTTTGATGGTAACACACATTTTGACCATCGCGGAGTCCATTTTGACTAGTTTGGTCGTGACGTGTGTACGTATGTACGTATGTACGTATGTACGTCTGTACGTATGTACGTATCCTCAATAACTTAAAAACGGAGAATCGTAGAAACTTGAAATTTGGTATTTGAGATGGATGCAATCGGTTGCGCGAAAAGGACACTTCTCATATAGTTTTTTTCAAATTTCATACATTACCCAAAAACAAACACTCCTAGAAAGTATATTGGGCCTTACATAAGACACAATTTTGTAGCTCCAATTTTAATGATGGTTCGCACCAAAAGGACTCTTCGCCAAAGGAACACGAAGCATGCATTATCCGAATTAGATAAATGATAATGATAAATTAATGTTATGCTGCTATATCTTTTACAAAAATTGGTTGTACCCTTACAGAACTAAACAGGGAAATCAAAATTACTACGATTGATAGTTAAAGCTGTGTGGAAAGTAATTTGTACTTCCAAATTCAAATTTTGTTTATTGAGCCTTTTTCAAAACAAGTTATAAGTTATAAAATTCATATGAAAGTGTTAACAAAATTAAAGACTATAATGTATTATCTTCAAAACATAATTGAACAACAGTATCGTACTTAAATATATAAAGAGAAAGATTGAAGTTAACAAAAATATTCATGTGAATCGCTCTTGCTCCCGGAGCTTCATTAATGAAGCCAACAGGTGACAAATACCTAACATTTGAACAGCTAAACGCTCTCTGTTGGTTAAAGATATCAAGGATGCTGCTATTGACATGGCAAGAAATTCTATTGACAAAACGATTTAGAATATCCGAAACATAAAGGCCAATTGGAAAAACTTTAGCTTCCGAATAAACGAACCGATTCGAGTAACGTTTTGTGGGAGATTGGAAATACTTTCCAATACAATGCCTTAAGACCTTTCGTTCCAAAATTTCAAATTCTCTAATGACTGAAGGAGAAACGTTAAACCAAATAGGAAAGCCATACAAGATTACAGGTCTAATACAGGTTTTATATAACAAAAGTTTTGTTTTCTTGGGTAAACTTTTGTTACAAAAAATACTTGAAAAAGTGCCCAAGATTCTGTAAGCTTTTCTTAAAACAATTCTTGCATGTTTGTTAAATTTCAGAAGACTGTAAAAATTAATGCCAAGACATTTTATGGAATCCCTGAAAGGAATCTCAGACCCATTCAAAGCATAATGTAAAGTTTTGCTTTCAGGAACTACAAACGATTTGCATTTTCCAGAAGCATTCCTGATGCATATGGCTTCACTTTTCGATGCATTAATTTTAATACCCCAGTCCTCGTAAAAATGTTGAACAATTTGCAGATGTTGCGCAGTCTGGTATAGCGCGATTTTAGGAGACTCGTGGTGAGAGTACAGAAGAGAGTCATCAGCATACAAGAGACCCGTTGAATTAGGACCGACATGAGGGAAATCGTACATGAAAATATTGAAAAGATGAGGTGCTAAGATAGAACCCTGAGGAACTCCACAACTTATGTCTCCAATATCTGAAAGCATTCCATTAAAAAGGACACAAAACTTTCTGTTGACAAAGAAACTCTTAAATAATTTAATAATTAAAGAATCGAAGCCAATTTGAAACATTTTAAAAAGGATTCCGTTATGGTAAGCATGATCAAAAGCCTTTTCAATGTCTAAGGAAATTGCAACGGTGCAACGACGAATCCGCAAGTTGGAAACTATATCATTTTGAAATTTCAATAAAGCATCAACAGTTGAGTGACCTTTTTTGAAACCAAATTGCAAGTTTGGAATATAAGAAGGATCTATCCCGACGTCCATAATTTTACGAATAACTTTTTCAAAAAGTTTTCCAAGGTTAGATAACAAAGAAATTGGTCTCAGGTTATTTAACTCAAAACTGTTTGACTTTTTTTGAATTGGAATAATCTTGGAGATTTTCCACGCGTCAGGAAAATGTGAATTATTTAAACAATTATTAAAAACAATTGCAATAAACTGAAAAGCTTTCATAGGAAACTTTTTAATTAAGAAATTTGAAATCCCGTCTAGTCCAGAAGACTTTTTGCTATTCAATTCAACAACACAAGAAAGAACTTCGTCCAAATCAGTCAACTTAAGATGGTTGCATTCATTAAGTGCACTAAAATCATTACTGAAAATATGTGTGCTTTGTGATTCTTGAGCAAAAATATTTGTTAGTGTATTTTCTATAAAAGAAGTGTCCCTACCAAGAGGACAACCCATGTAAATATTCGAGAAATGAGCTAGCAAATATTGCACTTTTTCATCGTTATTTTGAATATCGACGCCGTTAATTGAAAGATTGGTTAGTAGTTTTTTTTTTCGATCCTATTAAATTATAGATTTGTTTATGCGCCATTGGACCTGGCACAATTTTGCTAAGTTTATCGCTAAAAATTTTAGAATGTTCAATTACTTCCTTGCTTTTACTTACTACTATTTAAATTATTTAAATTAAGAGAAGCCTATGAAATTTTTGTCATTATGGAAGTAAAAATATTTAAAATTTTTAAAACTTCAATTTTAAAATATAAATAAAATATATCAACCACTCTTGAAATAAAACCATACAATTGCCGTCATACAAGGAAGTTATGTGTTGCCCACATCAGATATTTTACTTTAAAAATGTCGAATTTCGTGCCGAATAAAGTGTTTTTACGGGTGCAATATGAATGAAAAGGCTGCCGAAAGTCATCGTCTTTTGGTGGAAGTGTATGGTGTGCATGCTCTAGCTAAGCGTACATGCCAGAAGTGGTATGCCTGGCTTAACAGTGACAATTTTGCCTTGGAGGACGATGAACGACCCAGACAGCCAAAAAAGTGTGACGATCACGAATTGGAGACATTGCTCTACCAAGATTTTTCCCAAACGCAAGAAGAACTTATAAAATCACTTGGCGTCACTCAACAAACCATTTCCGATCATCTAAAAGCAATGGGAATAATCCAGAAATAGGCCATTGGGTAAAGTATGAATTGAAGCCAAGAAGGCCGATTTTTCACGTGTGAACAACGGATTCAACGGCACAAAAGAAAAATTTTTTGCATCGAATTGTCACTGGCGTTTAAAAGTGGGTCCATTACGGTAATCCAAAACGTCTACCAACGTATAGATACACCGGCCATGCATCATCATCGACGGCCGTTCAGAATATTCATGGCCTGAAGGTTATGTTGTGTATTTGGTGGGACCAGCTGGGTGTGATCTATGAGTTGTTGTAACCGAATCAAACGATCACAGGGGAAGTCTGCCGACGATAATTGATGCGTTTGAGCCGAGCATTGCACAAAAAACTGCTGGAATGGGCCAATAACGTAAAATTTCTAACTATTTTGTAACAATTCGTATTCAGTTTCATTTATAATATTCTGCTAACATCATTCTAAAAAATTTTCGCAATTAAGCGCATAATTGTGCATTTATAACAAAAAAATTCGATTACCGACTGCATTTATAGGAAATATAACGAAGCAAATTGGTAAATGCTGTGTAAAATGTGATGGAATATATTTATTATCATTAGAAATACTTTTTATACATGTTTTTCACGAATAAAAAACATAAAATTTATAATTATTTATTTTGACGTTTCGATAAACAAATCCCTTAAAATAAACTTCCCATCAGTGCTTGCTACAAAATTTTTACGGCGAGGCTACACTTTTACACGGCGAGGCTACACTTTTTTTGCAGCGAATCAAAGTTTTCTTTCATTGTATCAGTGCAATTCCAGCAAAAATGCATTAGTTTATAAGGGATATTTTCGAGTTTCTCATCTACTAATCTATGGTCAAAACCTACCTTAACACGTTCAAATTGGATGGCCTACTCCACTCGCCGTATAGTCCAGACCTATCTCTTCCAATCAATACAACATGGCCTGGCTGACGACAACTTCTCCAATTATGAATACGTCAAAAATTGGATCGATTCGTGGAAAGCGGAGAAGCCGGCCGAATTTTCAGAAAGGGTATTGGTGAATTGCCAGAATTAGGATGTATGTTCGTTAACAAAAATGAAGAGAACGTAGCTCTATTAAGTATATTAAGGATAGGAGTCGCATGTAACATTATTCTGCGAACACCCAGTGATGGTAAGTTAATCAACTTCAGGCTAAACTCATAAGGTGGTAAGCTACAAGTTTCATTCCAGTTGAGATTGCGTAAACAAAATAGCAAGAATTGCTTTTGGACTGATTGAAATGAATGAAATGTATAGTAGCTTGGTGATGTAAGACTCGCTGAACTCCTTGTCGCATCTCTTTATAAATCTTAAGGTGATGTGCGCCTTTAGATATGGGGTTAATTTTATTTATCAAGAGTTACAGAGTTAAATCGTCGATAGAATCAACGGGTTACAGTTTACAATGACCAATGTCGTAGTTAATGAAATATGGCTTTTTGGTCCGTTTCCGCACACCAGTCGTTGAAATGTCGGGATCCTCTTAATCTCTACGAAAGCTTACGGCAGCTCCGATAATCGACTTCCCAAGGTATCAGCTTTTTTATAGTTTTGGCTTAATATAAAGATGTTTTGTTTGCCAGGACATACTTACTATACTGCTATATTACTGATTGCAAAAGCATACACCATACCGACACTTTTGTATGGATGCAAAATACAAACAATACAATACAAATACAGACCTGACTTTCTCCAGGCCTCGACGCAATTATAATGTTATTCCTTTTAATCACACACGGTTAATATCTGAACGACAATTCTTTTTTTTTCTGTTAGACTTTGCAACTGTTTACCCAACTATCTGCAGAAGTGCGGCAATATCAGCATATACAGTTTAAGAAAAACCTGTATAATCATTTGTCTATGACTTCTGATTGATAATAGAAGCATTTGTAAATGTGCGTTATATAAGCCGAGTTATATAAGTCGATAGCATTTTATCATTATTGTTCCTTTTCTCCTTTCCCCTATCCATCTTCTTCATTACTTTTAATTCCCTCCTTCTGTTAATAGGTTAATAGGTAACTATTAACTTTTTATTGGAACATATATTTATTATTCTTAATATTGCTGATTAAGTAAAATTCAGTATTATTGTAAAATCTTTGCTATAATTATAAGATACTTTTTTGTTGCAAATCGTATGTACATATAGATATATATATATATTTATAAATAAATAAATACTCGCCGTAACCAAGGTGTGTGATTTAAAAAAGTCTCTGTTGTGTATTTTAACTCTACCTTTATTTAACCCTTTATTCAATCAGTTTGAATCTTAATCTAATTGACACGAGTCTTAATGGTTATTGTCTTAATGGTCTTAATGTTCTTATGGCTTAATGGTTATTAATCATCTTAATTTTGAAAATTCGCTGCTAATTAATTATATTGGACTTCTATGGTGTACTACTTCCACTGACTTAGTTACGATGGACTAGTTCGACTGTACTAGCTCCACTGGCTTAATTGCGGTGGACTAGTTACACTGGAGAAGTCCCGCTGTATGAACTACGGGGACTTCTACGATGATTCGAGATTTGCCAGGATTCTGATCTTTGAGTTTGAAAATATTTTAATACTAGCTAACACGGTCCGCGTTGCTGGCCCTAAGAAAACATCAGTGTTGTATTACCAAACGATTTAAATTGAGCTTTTAAATAAATTTATGGCCTGTACATAAAAATCCATGAAATATCTACCATAGAGTTTTTTTACAAAATATCTTACATTTGTTGTAGATGGGCTAAATCAAAAAAGAAACGCATGTATTTAAGGCAAATTGGAATTTATATTTATTTATTAGTTCATCTTATGGCCAGCGGATAGACAAAGTTTTTTATTTGGTGCAAAAACGTAAATTTTTGGGCGTGTCAACTCGCGAAAAGCCACATACAACTGTGTGAAAAGTAATAGTCAATGATTGGTCTTGTGCTTTGTTGATGGTAATAGCAAAAGCTAGACGCAAAGGGAATTGGAATCACTTGAATTGGAATGGCAAATCGTTGGAAATCATCGGAATTCGTGGAATATGTACGTTGAATGTTGTGAATTTATATATTGATAACGGTCGAGAATATTTATCAAATGAGATGCGTGACTATTGTGTTGAAAAAGGCATCAGTTACCAATAACAGTTCCATATACTCCACAATTGCATGGTGTGTTTGAACGCATGATACGAACAATAACAGAAAAAGCTCGTGCTATGGTTAGTGGATCGAAATTGGACACAACCTTTTGGGGTGAAGCTGTTTTCAGTTGTGTCCAAGAAGATGATTCGGTCATTAGTAGTTGCATAATGAATGCAGAAACTTTTATTAATAGTGCTCCAAATTCATTTGATAAAATTAAAAACAGAAGTTATAGGCTATATTGGGAAGAAGCAATTAAAGAAGAACTTAATTCACATTTTTATAACAAAACTTGGCCTCTTGAACCATACCTGAAAATAAAACTACATTTGCTCCAGTAGCAAGAATTTGTAGTTTTCGTTTTATATTGTCTTTTCATTTCATTTCATTTATTATTTCCTATTCATTATACTCCAAGACTAAGAGTCTTATAGGCTGTATAATACAATTACATGGAATGAAGAATATTACTTATGCATTATATTTAAATTAAATTAAATTAGTTTAGTTTAAATTCAGTTTGATATTTCATTATACACATTATAATAAGCTGAAAATAAGGTGAATAAGTAGAATAATAGTAGAAAGTAAAAGAAGTCAAGACAGAAAAATCAGAAAGTCAAAAAGAAAACAGTTGTAAGAAAATCATAGAAAAGAAGAAATCCTGGAAGAGAAAGAAAAATAAAAAAAAACCTAGAAACTAGTAAAGGTGTTGTCTACAGCCGGGCTGTAGCCGAAATACCCTACACCTTAAAGCTGCATTTATACTCGTATATATAAGATATATAAGATAAACTATAATTATAGCTGCTTAACTATTTCTGTGCGTTACAAACACCGGTACTAAGTGCGTTTACTCTCAAAATTTAGGTGTAGGGTATCAAAATATATTTCAATACTAGGTGGATGGGTAAAAAGGAGGCGTGCCCCACCCATTTTTTTCTCAACAGAATATTATTGGTTCACAAACTACAATATTATGTACACCATTATTCAGGAAACATATACTTTTCAATAAAATCCATGTAAAACCCTAAATGACCTATGTAAACTAAAAGTGGGCGGATCACGCCCATATTTGGCATATTAACTGGAAGCATTAGTCTAAACCTACATATAAAATTTTCTTGTCTTCTCTCAAAAAGTGATGCTGATATGGCCTTTTTTATTAGACAAAACAGAGGTACCTGCACTCTCGATATAAAAAGTTGGCGTGGTCCTTGCGCGATTTTGTCCATTTTCAATACGAAACACCCCAACATAGCAACGAATATTTTTGCCAAATTTCATTTTGAAATCTTAATCCGTTCTCCTGTGATCGTGATTTCAACGGACAGACAGACAGACAGACAGACGGACAGACATCGTTATTTCAACTTCGGTGGTGATGCTGATCAAGAATATATATACTTTTCCATACCTATCTTGTCTAGTTCTATGCGTTACACACTCCGGTAGAAAGTGAATATACCCTCAACCTTAAGGTGTAGGGTATAAAAATAGCTATCTGTGAGATTGTGCAGGAGTAGAAGAAAAATACTGCAAAATAAGCCTCCTGAATTGCGGCATGCTGGTTAGTTTTCGTAGATGAACAGGCAAGGTGTTCCAAAGCCGAACAGAATAAATAAAAAATTGACGCTCTGAGACCAGACAGGAATACCGAAATTGCACAATATTAAAAATTCGGTTAGACTGGTTAAAAGTTAACCTTCGATACAAGTAGGACGGCACACCAGACTTAACCAACTTATTGAAAAATATTAAAACACGGTAAGCAAGTAAGTCATTGAAAGAAACACCATATACAGATACACTGTCTGTCCGTTTTAACCCAAAGATGTATCTCACAATACTATTAAACATCACATTGAGTTTCCGCCTACAAAGTGAATCACAGTTCGCAAATAATTCACAGCCATACAACAGCGACGGCATCAAATACACTTTGGCAAGGAGAAGCCGAATCTTGTACGGTGTATAAAAATGTGCACACCAAAGCACCCGTAGTTTTGCATAAGTGATCGCAATATTTCTATTTATATGTTCATTCCACGAAAGCACATTATTAAAGAGTACACCGAAATTATTGGCCTTCTTAACATATTCCACAGAGCTTCCATTTAGACTTAATGTAGGCAGTGAAGTCAAATCAAAAACTCTTCTATGAATAACCAAGCATTTACTCTTTTTAGGATTAAGGCACAAACCATTTTTAAGCGCCCACAGGTTAACTTTACCCAACTCTCTATTTAAATTATGTATACACGAGTGAACAGACTCAATAGAGGATGAAATGATTAATTGTACATCGTCAGCGTACATGTGAACTTTACAACAAGAAAGTACACTCGGTAAGTCATTGATGTATAAAGTGAAAAGCAGAGGACCCAAGACTGAACCTTGAGGAACACCTCGAGCCAAGGTTAACGGTAGTGATATAGCCCCATTATTACATACCTTTTGCTTACGACTTGAAAGATACGATTTTATAAGGTTCGTAGCAGACAGGGAAAACCCAAATATATTCGACAACTTCGATGCAAGAATTTCATGATCAACCGAGTCGAAAGCCTTGAAGTGATCAAGTAACACTAGAAATGTTAGACGACTTTCATCAACATTTACTCTAACTTGCTCCACAATATCACACAAAGCAGTTATGCAGCCATGTCCAGCCCTAAAACCTGATTGGAATTCAGAAATTAATCTGTTTTCCTTACAAAAATCCGAAATATGAGCATACAAAACACCTTCAAAGGCCTTAGACAAAAATGGAAGTATCGATATTGGTCTGAAATCATTATCTGATTTAGGTATTGGTATAACCTTAGCAGTTTTCCATGCATTAGGAAAAACAGAAGTGGTAATAATGGTATTATAAATGTGCGTGATAAATTGTAGCAACCGTGGTAGCAACAGTTTCAAAAAAACTGGATTTATGCCATCAAGTCCGACTGCGTTGGATTTAACTTTCAGTAAACTCTTTAGAACTTCATAACGGTCCACACATCTGAAATAAAAACTAGCAGTATGAAGGGGACAATTATTTTCGTTTAAATAGCTGTTGGTGGTAACCCGCGCTATACCAATGTTAACAAAGCGGTTATTAAGCTCATCGCAATCAAAGTCCATACCATTAGATGGCAATGCAACATTTTTTATTAAACCAAATGAACGTAATTGCCTCCATGTCTGCTTAGTTTCAGTTGCTGAGGTGAACAAATTAGTATAATACCGACATTTAGCTATTCTAACAGCTTTGATAACTTCTCTCTTGAGCTTAACAAAAACAAAGAAAAACTCGGCAAGTCTGAAAAGCTTCCACCGCTTAAATGCAGTGTCACGGCATTTCCTCAATTTTTTGATGTTGTTAGTAAACCAAGGCTTATTAGGTTTATACAAGGTCTTCACTTTTTCAGGTACATGCCGATTAAAAAGTGAAACAACCTCATTATTAAAAAACTCCAATTGATCATTCACCTCAGCCATCCTATAAATAACATTCCAGTCAACTTTCTCAACGTCCGCCAAAAGAGCAGCATAGTCAATATTTTTAAAACTGCGATAAGTAAAACTCTGAGTACAATACATCAGAGGAAATTTAAAAGTTAGAAACAGCAAGTCATGGTGAGAAAACTGGGGCGCAGAAATCTGGTTGTAAAATAGTATTTTACTTCTTTCATTTACAAAAAATATATCAAGTAAAGTTTTACTAGTAGTGGTGAAATGGGTTGGCATCGTAACATTGACTGGATATAAGGCAACACTTGACATAAGTTCTATAAGGCTATGGTTAATTAATAAATCACAATTTAAATCACCGACTACTATTACATTTTGATAAGCTATTGCCACACTGTCGATAGTTTCAACAAGAAGGTCAATGTTCACCCGATTATTAGGTCGATATGCACAGCCCAACAACAACTTTCCAACTTCAGATGATATCTCAACAAAAATAAATTCCATATTCGCATCAGGAGGCGATCTGATCCTTAATTTACAACATATGTCTTCCCTTACATAAATCGCTACTCCACCTGCATGCCTCAATCTATCCGCCCTAAATAACTGATAACCACGCAATCGCAGCAATTCATCTGGTTGTGCCACAAAGAACCAAGTTTCAGAGACACAAATGATATCCATACCTGAAAGTTCAAAGATTAGTCTAAATTCATCAATTTTATTTGTTAAGCTTTGGGCATTGATATGACAAATCTTCAAGCCATTGGCCTGCTTGCAAAAAATACGCACCATAGGGTATACCGAGTCCTCAGAGCTAGAGTTACCGGACATCACTGACAGTAGCTAAGTCACCACGCCTGATAAAAAACACCACCATCTACCACAGTTTAAGGAAGCATACGCATTTAACAATAACATAAGTAACAAGCCACACAAAACTCACAGATAGATAAGCCATAAGGCTAGAATAAAAGCATGAAATGAAAAAATATAGAAAGGTAAGTAGAAGATTGTAGAAACTTATCATAGAAACACTGTTAATTAAAGTACAATATTTCAACAAGTATATAATGAATTTAAATAGCGAGAACATTGGTCTAATAATTTTATTAAAATTATCAAGCGCAAATTAAAAACAAGAGAAAGTTTCAATAATAATCATTCTTTTTGTCAAACCAATTTAATTTAAAAGTTCACCACATGGATGTTAAAACTGTCTTAAATGGCATGTTGGAAGAAAAATCTGTCTTGATGAAAGTTAGATTTATATGACGATTCCTCAAGGATTATTCTGTGGTAATGATAAAGTCTGCAAATTGAATAAAGCCATTTATGGACTTAAGCAGGCAGCAGATGTTGGTTTGAAATTTTTGAGTATTCTTTGAAAGTAATTGATTTTGTAAACTCACCTATGGATCGTTGTATATATATCCTAGATAGAGGTGATATACGTAAAAATATATATCTGTTGTTATATGTAGATGACTTAGGGATACCAACAGAAAGTATTGAAACAATGAGAGACTTCAAAAGGTATTTGATGCGCAAATTTAGAATGACTAATTTATTTGAGATTAAATATTTTATTGGTATAAAAAGTCGAAAGGCATGATAATACGATAAATCTGATTCAGTCGGCTCAGACTCAATTATGAAGCATTGAATTCAGATCAAAATTGTGAAGCACCGTAATTTAATTGGCTGTTTGATGTATATTATGTTGTGCACACGACCTGATTTAAGTACATCTGTAAATATTTTGAGTCGATATAGCAAAACAAAAAAAAAAGAGTTGTGGCAAAGTCTTAAAAGAGATTCAAGGGTTAATGAATGATAGAAAAAGAACTACTGCTTATTTATTCCAAAGTTTCGAATAATGTTTAATTTGTTGGAATAGAAAGAAACAAAACTGTTGCAGCTTCATCGACTGAAGCAGAGTATATGGTACTGTTTGAAGCCATTAGAGAAGCATTGTGGCTAAAATCGTTAATGAATAGTATTAAAATTGAATTGAGAGAACCAATTAAAATATATGAAAATAATCAAGGTTGCATTAATATTGCAAGTAATCCTTAATGTCATTAAAGATGAAAACACATAGATATTAAGTATCTTTTTTAGAGCGATCAGATTAAAAATAAACTAATCAAAATTGAGTATATTTTCACAGATAAACAGCTTGTTGATATTTTATCAAAGCCGTTACCTGGATTACGATTTTTGGATTTGAGCCAAGTGAAAGATAAGATCTACGTTATCAGCCCAGCGTCGATTCAAGACCTCAAAAATAGAATTCGTGAAGGTTTTAAGGACTAAGGGCAGCCACTTTGCAATTTGGTTATTAAAAATTCCCTGAAAAGGATATGGTCTCGTAAGTGTAGTCGTGGTGGCCATTTGGCTGGTGTTGTTTTTCATTATTTACGGTATAACTTCCTCGTTATTATAAAATAAACATGCGATAATTTTTATCAAAAAATTGCATTTTTCTTTGAATATCAAAATTACACCTCTTATTGGAAAACCCTTTACAACAACCAATAGAACAAGCAATTATAACTCCAACAACAAAAGTTAGAGCCCACTTTTTCGATGACGTAATACCAAATATGACGCAAATTACTAAGAAGGACAGTAGGATATGTACTCAGATTTACCAAGAAAAAGACCGCCACAGACACCGCTATGAATGAATTCTAACAATCCAATTATCCAGTTATTCGATATCATTAGAACAAGGAATTCACAAAAGAGATAGAACATTTAAAGAAAAATCGTCCACATACAGGAGTAGTTAAATTTCTATATTAAATCCCTTTTTAGATGCACGTGGTATTTTCAGAGTTAGAGGAAGGTTTTGCTTACAATACAACCATAAACATGCAATAATCCTATACAAATCGATGTTATATAGCCAAATTGTTCATATTTCACATTCATATGTTAACATGGCCCGGAGGAAATACATTATTGAAGGCCACATTAAATAGAAGGTATTGCATTCTAAGAGTTTCTGACGCCATCAAGAAATGGATTCGAAATTGCATTTGTTCAAATACGCAAATTACAGCCGAATTACCAAAAGTACAGGCCACTGTATCACATCCATTTGCATTCGGAGGAATTGACTTTGCCGGACCGATTAATAATAAACAATCAAGAGGAAGAGGGCAAAACGCATACAAGGGATACATCGCGATGTTTGTCGACCAAAGCCATACATTTAAAAGCAGTAAGCGACCTCACTATGAAAACGTTTTTATTGGATATTAAAAAGGTTTTTTCTGCCCTTTTCATACACGCTTTTAACAACATAGCAGATTTCAACTGGGTAAGCCCAATGGTGAAGTAGTCACTGTGACCAATTCCTTTCGACTGCACTAAAAGTTTGGAATAAGCTTTCGAGCCATACATTCTACTTGGTAAGATTATATTTAACATAGAATAAAGCTATTCGCGGAAATTTATGAAAACGACAAATTTACACCTGGTAAGGCCAATGGTAAAATAGCTACTTTGACCAATTCCTTCCGAATGCCCTAAAAGATTTGGAAGATTCTGAAAGGTTTCACGTTTTTCACTTGGTCAAATTATGTTTTTTGTACTATAAAACTTTTTTCCCAAAAACGGCGGTATTCAGTCTAGCAATTCTTGGCCATTTCAATTTGACAGATAAAAAAAAAAAATTTCAAAAATATACCTAATGAAATTTGATATATTTGCAGCCCTCAAAGTTATACTATTCAAGCCCTTATCTGGATATGACCAAAAAACGCGTTTACGAATTGATCTTCAAGGAGTTGTTATAGTTAGCAAATTATCGATTATCATTACTACTCTACTTATCTAAAAAGCTATCTACATATAAAAATTAATTACATGTTATCCTATAGTTATATCACTATTTTTTCATCCCTTGTAGGGTGTAGGGTAAAGTAGCATTATCTGTAAGAGTGCCCAATGGGCGTGGTCCGCGTATTTCCAAAAGATTCGGCAATGCCTAATATATCACTTTTTCAGGTTTAAATATACTTTTGCTATAGTTCAAATCAATTTTTACCTTGAGTAATCTTTTTTACATAATATCAATCCACGTCTAGTGAAACAGCTTGAACCTATATCAGCAAGCATGGTTCCACAGTAATGGCATTTCAGACAGGAGTTGTGCCAGAAACGGTCTAAAGCATGCAGAAAGAATCGATCTCCAATATTTTCTGAAATAAGTGATTTTGTTTAATGTAAAGTAATTTAGTATTAAATTTCGTTATTTTAATTTTTAATTATTTGTTATTCAAATCAAACAACTCAATAGAATATACAAGTTACTCACCAGAGAACTGCAATAAGTATCACAATACTCAGATCATACATTAAATACTTAAGTATTTTTCCGGTGTTTTTCTACTCATACTCATCTCATTGAACTACTCACTCTACTTATACTTATAAAATAAGGTGTATGATGTCACTAATGCTTGTTTATTCTTAGTTACTTAGTATTTAAGTATAAAAATTCAGGTGTTTATGAGTATGGGTACTAAAGTGTATATGAGAGCGACTGAAACGAGTAAAAAGCCGGTATTGCGCTGGCAGAGGAGAATATACAATAAAAAATCATAAACTTTCTGCTCTTTGTATTTTTTTTCTAATGAAATGTATACAATTTTAGAAAACCGAGAACAACAAAAGTTGCTTTGGTGATGATAAAAACATTAATAGTATTTTCTGCTTGCACGAGATAATATTGAAATCATTCCGGTGAAGCGGATAATTTGAAATATTTATAGGTGTTCATGAGTATATAGTAGTGAGAGTATGGCTATCGAGCGATACTCATCGCTTGAAGTACACCTAAGTCTGTTTTTACACGGTAGATTGGTTCCAGAAGAAGCCGTGTAAAAAAAGACATTGATCTTATACAAAAATGGGTGGTTTGTTCCTAATCTCTAAAACCTATTAAAATTAGTGAAAAGCAAGAATTTTTTAAAACAAGAATTCATGTTTATTTTATTTAAGCTAGTGTTCGCAAACTATCGATACTATCGATGGTTTCAGACTTTTTTCTTTCATAAATACTTTTTTGTGATATGAACAAACTTCGCAAAAATTAAATTTGACAAAAAAAATTTAAGTACATAAAATTTCAAATCGTGCTAAATGGAATAAAATCGTGTAAAAAAATTAAAAATATTCAATTTTCAAACCGTGTTATATCAAAACCGTGTACAAAAAGACCGTGTAAAAACAGACTTAGGTGTATATCATTTCGAACTCTTTCCTTGTAGATATAACTATTGTAGAAGACTTGTCTGAATTTTTTCGTTGTACTCTGGCTCACTTATACTTACTGATGTTTGTGTGACTTAAAGTATCCTCATTGCAGTTCTCTGATACACACGTAAATACCTGTGTTTCGTAATGAACTCTATAGGATTTCGCCTTACTTAAGCGTGCAGTTGAAGATTGAAGAAGATAGACCAGATATATGACCGCCTACTTTTTTGTCGTATATAAAGCCAGTAATGTTGTTGAAAACAATAGTGTATTTTCTCAATGAAACCTAAGAGTAGTCTAGATTGTGAAAAATTTCACATACATAGCTGCGCATCGGAAATAGTAAAGCCTTAGCCAAAAGTAGTTACGTTGCTGTAGGTAGAAAGTGCTGAGTCTGCCACAACATTCGTAACCCACCATATTAGCATTACCGATATTAGCATTTACATGCAATGGCCATGAAAGCGTGTAATTGAAGACTACCCGTAAATTTTTGAATGAATCTATACATTTAGTGACATCGCTACCTATGCATACGTTCGGCAGACTACGTGAGTTCTAATGCTTCTTGTAAATTGGCAAAACTTTATATTTGGTGGAATTGAGGCTCAGTCCGTTGCAACAGGCCCAAGCACTAATCGATTTAAGATCATTATTGAGCAGTTGGATTGAGGTGTTTATTTCACTGATTGGACAACTGAACATCATCATCACTTATGTAGGAAACTATTACGCACAACTAGCGGTAGATCATTCACGTAGAGCAAGAATAGAAGATTGCCCAAAATTAATCCTTGAGGTACACCTATAAAAAACCGGTAAGAAAGAAGACATATTCCCATTAGCAACGACTCTTTGCTACCTGTCTGTCAAGTACGATCGGATTAGCTTGCTTGATTGAATAGAGAATTCAAAATTATATAATTACTAGTTTATTGTATAAAATGGTATGTTTCACAGTATCAAAAGCTTTCGAAAAATCGAGTACAGTCAGAGAGGACACATATGATTTATTCATAAGGTTCCGCAGTTTCTCATTGACAAGGGTCAAGGCTGAGATGCAGCTTCTACTTGATGGGAAGCAAGACTGACAATTGCCGAGAAAATATTGCTTACTATGGAAGTAAAAATAGAAAATGATAGCAAACTAACCTCTCAAAGACCTTAAAAAGATAATGCAACTGCGACATGTGACTGAGAATTCTTCGGAAAAGGAATAATTTTCATATATGTACTTCCACTATACTGGAAATACAGAGCTGGTAATAATTGAATTATAAATTTAGGTAATAAATTTCAAAATTTACAGTAGGATAAGTTTAATGAATCTAGGACAAATACCATCATCTAGCCCAGCGTCGTTTGACTTGTAACGAGTTTATTTCCTGCCAGGATATACTCACGGTCGTCCAGGGTCGATGGTGCTACCGTTTCGATTAAAACACTGTTTGTTTGCTTCAAAAGTTGTACTTTATTGAGCTCTATATTTAGGGTTGTCTTAACCTAGCGTTCGCACTTATTTTCTATTTATCTATATACATATGTCACTTATTTATAGTATTATTATATGATTTTTCATGCCAAAATATATTCATAAGTCAAGGAGAAAATGCGGATGAGGAGAAGGTCTGACACATGTACCTGAGTTCGATACGGATCTGAATTTGGCTTTAGCATAACAGCGCTTCACCAAATTGCAGACAAACGTAAAACAGGATATTCGCGACTCACTAGACGAGTGCGGGGTCTAGTCTGACAGGGATCTGAATTTGGCTTTAGCTTAACAGCGCTTCACCAAATTGCAGACAAACGTAAAACAGGATATTCGCGAGTCACTAGACGAGTGCAGGGTCTAGTCTGACAGGGATCTGAATTTGGCTTTAGCTTAACAGCGCTTCACCAAATTGCAGACAAACGTAAAACAGGATATTCGCGAGTCACTAGACGAGTGCAGGGTCTAGTCTGACGGGGATCTGAATTTGGCTTTAGCTTAACAGCGCTTCACCAAATTGCAGACAAACGTAAAACAGGATATTCGCGAGTCACTAGACGAGTGCAGGGTCTAGTCTGACGGGAATCTGAATTTGGCTTTAGCTTAACAGCGCTTCACCAAATTGCAGACAAACGTAAAACACGATATTCGCGAGTCACTAGACGAGTGCAGGGTCTAGTCTGACGGGGATCTGAATTTGGCTTTAGCTTAACAGCACTTCACCAAATTGCAGACAAACGTAAAACAGGATATTCGCGAGTCACTAGACGAGTGCAGGGTCTAGTCTGACGGGATCTGAATTTGGCTTTAGCTTAACAGCACTTCACCAAATTGCAGACAAAAACGATAAAGATCTCAAAATATTAAATAAAATTGTAAAAGCACTTACCACTGCGAACGCTGATTTCCAAAAGAGTCTTGATTCAAGATCGGTGGCTGCTTTTATACTCATCGCATAACCGTATTCCTTTTACTCTGTTGTTGTAAACTGACCTTCGACTAATCTCTTTGGTTACTTACATTTCGTTTGCTTGTGGTTGTTATTGTAAACTTCTTAGTGTCGTTAGTTTCTGCTTCGCTTTGGCGCTGCATTGTTTTTGCACGAAAACCAGTTTTCTGTGTGTATCCTCTGCCTACGGTCGTTGTTGGTATGCCGCTGAAGCTCTAATCTAAGACGATCTTCAAGGAATCAGCTCAGGTGGGGAGCAGGCCAGGTTCTACACCCGTGCTTGTAAGGGAAATTATATTTTCCTTACAGACTTAATGGACAAAAGAGCTATCATGACCGCATCGGTATTGAGGTTGAATGGTTGCTGATATACTGTGACAAGCGGCAGAATATTTGCTGATTTGATGATTCGCAGTCAACATCTGTTAATACATCAGAAGTGTTTTTCCCAACTCCTATTTTTGTAACTTTAATCTTTTGTGGACTGATGTCTGAGCCTTGGAGGGTCTGATCTCGGAGATAACTTGATTGCGAAGAGGTTAATAACATTATTATTATTGAATATTAACTCAACTTGATCATTAAACGCGGGAATATAATAAACACTATCTCAGTTGATCGTTGCTAAGTCATGTTGCAATGAGAAATATTTCATGGGATTATAGGTTTAATACTGAAGCATATCCACCAGGGTATGTAAGCGCACGCTCACATTCGTCCGCGGTCGACTCATTTTTGAACCCGACCGCGTGCGCGTTCGCTAAAATATTTTCTTTTGAACCCAACCGCGTGCGCGCGCTCTAAAAACATTTCTTGCGCACGCGCACGCGGTCAGGTTAAATAAAAAATATTTTAAGCGGACGCGCACGCGATGCAATGTATGTCGGACCAAAATTTAAGATTTTTTAATGGACAATATATTGTACGTGGGATATAGAAAAATATATTATAATGCATATATCATTAATATTACTATTTATTTATTATTAACTTATTTTTATTCAGTATGCGTAATTCAATATTATTACAACTATAATTATAATTTTTAGGTTTTTTCGATTTTTTGTTTTTTCGATTTTGTCTACACGATCCTGAACATCATCAAATTTCTGCTGCAGGCTAGAGGCAACAACCAAAGTCGATTCAGCAACCTCAACCCGGACCGAGAAAGCAGTGATTGTCTAACTCATATCTTCGAGTTTCTTTTCCCATCCAGCCTCGATATTAACTGAAAAGGCTTTGAACTCCTCGCGCATACAGCTAATCGCGCTCTAAAGTTTAAAAAAGCATCCTTACACAATTTTCTAATTTCACTTTTAATAACCTCAGTCAGAAAAGCACTTCGCTGAGTAATACGTTCGTGAAGTATGCGCAGCAAAGATGTAGAGCAGGCATGTCAAACTCATTTCACTACACGGTCCACATTTTCCGCAAATTCTATTCCAAATTCTATTGTGGGTCACATCCCTGCTTACTTTTATTAAAAATTAAAAAGTGCTTTGAATATTACGTGTGGAATATAAATTCACCATTATGGAAACAAAAAAGAATTTATAAAAACGTATTTTTTATTATTATTAATAATAAGAAATAATATAAATTATTTTTTGCTGGAGATATGCACCGCTTCTCATTTGTCAAATCATCAAAAGTAGGTGTTATATTTTTGTTTGATGTAATTTTTAAAGTCGATGCTAAATGTTCATCAGTTAATCTGGTTCGTTGTGCAGTTTTATTCATCTTCATTTGAGAGAAAAGGTGTTCACAAATATATGTGCTAGCAAACATGGACAATATGCGAATAACAAAGTGTCGAATTCCTTGAATACGATCTGCAGTTAAGTACTTGTAAAATTCAGGAACTCCAATTTCCCTATGTTTCTGGTTCAATAAAGTGTCGCATCACAGTTCTATAAACTCCATTTGCAAATTTTCATCAATATTTTCAATGTCAACAGACATTGGAGAGCAAAATATATTGAAATGAATCTCGCCTTTTTGAAAATCTGAAAACCGCTCTTCGAAATTTTTTTCCAACATTTTTCAAATTCAAATCAAATTTTCAATCAAATCAAATTTTAATTCTGGATATTTTACCAAAACAGCCTTACAACTAGAAAAATTGGATAAATTTCCTTTTTTTAATTGTGTTGTCCACAGCAAATTTTGTAACCAATTTATATCTTTCAGTTCTAAGCAGTCATAATTTTTAATTTCTAAAAGAAGTATGATTTCGGTTAACAGGTGTAAAAATCTTCGTAAAACCTTGTGGTTCGAAAGCCAACGAACTTCATTATGATAAGGCAAATCTTCGTATTCCGATTCCACATCTTTCAGTAATGACATGAAGTTGCGATGGCTTAGTCCACGTGCTCGAATAAAGTTGACAATTTTAGCAACATTTCTGAACACACTGTCAATTTAAATCACTCTTAAAACTTTCTGGTGGATAATACAGTGGAAGTGTTGTATAGATGTATTATGATGAGTTTTAATATAATCTCTTAATATCCCAACCACGCCCGTGTAACTCCTGTCATAGAAGGGGCTCCATCAGTTACACAAAGATGTCAAATTATTAATTGAAAGATCATATTTTTTAATGGTGTTCGTAAGTACGTCGAATTTACCCTATCCAGTTGTTGTACCATGCATTGGAATCACTTCCAATAGCTCTTCGGTTATTGTCCTATTCCAATCACATCCTCGAATAAAAACTGCCAACTCTGCTACATCTCTAGAATCAATACTATCATCGATTGCAATTGAAAACATTTTAAAATTTGAGGCAACGGAGCGAAGTTTCACACTTTAACTTGAAGCAATGTCATTGACTCTATTTGAAACTGTATAAACTAATGCTTTTCGCGATAAACTAATGCTTTTAAATTTATTTATCATATCGGGGCATAGCTCTTCAGCTGCTATTACTAAACATTCACCAATGAATTCGCCTTCGTCAAATGGTTTTAATTTTTTTGCAATTGCATGGGATAACAGATAACTAGCTTTCACGGCAGCCACATTTTCCGCAATGGTTTAGTGAAAATGCTTTGTTGTTTACAAAGAGCTGACTTTAATTCGACCAACATTTCACGCATTTTTCGAACAATATTGTTATATTCTTCATTATGGATGGCAAAGTAGTGCCTTTTCACATTGTATTCCTTGCACACTGAAATAGAGTGCAAACATATCAACCATAACATTTTGCCTTTTTCTAGAATGAAAAAATATTCCATCTCAAATTTTTCCTGAAAACACCTATGTTCACTTTCAATTGATCGTTTTTCCATTTTATTTGGCTTCATCATATAATATTGTGGCGAAAATACAGCGCCATCTATACGTCATACAATAATGTGATATACAGCACCATCTACACGCCGATACGTGCAATATTCACGAGTGTTACAGTGTTACCAAATCACAGTCCACAGTCTTCTGGAGTACAACGATATCTATCGAGCGATAGCGAAAGATCTAGAATTTACTTGATATTTCCACTACGGAGCATACACAATAGAACATGATTCATTTCTGAAACAAACAATTAATGGAAATGGAAGTTTCTCGACAATCTAGTAAGATCTGGAGAAGTCTGACGATAACGAAGAGACCCATTATAAAACTGTGTTCAGCTTACAACGACATCTTTCTGTTAGAAGGAGATAATTTAACGTTTACTCTAGTTCTACCACATACAATTTTAAAAAAAGCAGATCAACCGCCGATTAATCAAAAACAATATCCGCACACAAATAAAGACGAAATAAACAGGGAAATACAAAAATTGTTAGGAGAGGATCTAATATCTCCGAGCGTGTCTCCATGGAACGCACAATTTTTATTAGTTCCGAAAAAGACTGGTAAAGATGGTCAGAAAAAATGGCGATTGGTTATTGATTACAGAAAACTGAACGAAGTCACAATTAAACAAGTTTTCCCACTACAGTCGTTTCCCAGTCGTTATTTTTTAACACTGGATTTAGCTTGTGGATATCATCAAATGCTTATGGACAAAAAGCATAAACAAAAGACGGCATTTAGTTCGGCCTTAGGACATTTTGAGTTCAATCGCATGCCATTCGGGTTAACAGGAGCTCCAGCAACATTCTAGCGATTAATGAATCATATTCTTACAGGACTGCAAGGAATTGACTGTTTTGTCTATTTAGATGACATAGTAATATATGAAAGTAGTCTAATGCAACATGAAATGCGATTACAGAAGGTTTTCGGATTAATAAGAAAGATTTGCTTAAAACTCAATATAGGAAAATGTCATGTGGGAAAAATGGACAAAGAATACAAAAAAACGTAACATCTCTGCGGGAGTCAACCGCACCACAACTGGCGGACCAGCCAAAATATTATCACGGCAATACTGGCCCCAGGCGTCTACATCAAGAAGTAAGAAGGTAGAAAAAAGGCACCTAGAGAGGAAAACCACTCCTTTAGGTGACAAAACTACTCCTTTAGGGATAAAACTTACGTTCAAACGAAAGGAAACTGCGACCGTTGGTCGTCCAACACAAGAAGAACCTAAGCCTGAGTCAAGTACGGAGGAATCCAAAACTCTGGAAAAACTGGGGCTTTAGGATGTAAGGAAGTTAACAGGTCTCAGTGGGGCAGGATGTAAGTGGTATATTAAACACAGGAACGCCGGCATGTCCCACGATGAGGCAGTGGAGAAGATCAAAGGCAGACCTAACAGTGGTCCTGCGACCCAAAAAAGACCACCGTCGGAAATATCCCCTCCTGTTGGGGTTGAGGTTCAACGACAGAAGCTCAGCGCTAAGAAAGCCCCCGTTATACCGCCAGCTAAGAGAACCGGTATATCTTATGCTGGGGCCATCAAGGGTATCAGAATGGCGATACTCCCAAATTCGCTTCCTGAAGTAATACTCACTCGTGAGGAACTTGGGTTGATCGAGGAAGCGCTTGTGTCCGAAATGGTCAAAGGTTCTAGGACCAAAATCCAATTCGACGGTATACACTTTGGACCAGGATTTATACTGGTAGACTGTGCGGGAGAGGGCACTAGGGAGTGCCTTGAAGCCACAATACCCATGCTGCCTGGCTGTAAGGAAACCGAGTTGACTACGTGCATGGGGGATGCAATACCATGCAATACCTTTGTAAAAGTATGGGGTATATGTCGTCATAGCCTGGCGACTTATATGGTTTGAAGGTCCCAAGCGCCCACTTAACTCTGTCCTGAGAACACAGTTTCCCTGCAAGAGTCCATTCCTCTTTTGTGGGCCTGTGTTGCCAGTTGTCAGGTTCCTCCTGCTCCTTAGTGACCGATCCCGGAAAGTGAGTTTTTAGTACCAGTTCTGCCTTTTCCTCTTCGCTTTCGGTAAAATCACCCGACTCTTTTTTAAGAGATGCGGATATACTTGCACTCTTTGATAAGACTTTGTAGAGTCTAGAGGCCTCAGATGTTCCCGAGATATTTTCACAGAATTCGCGGAAACTCTTTCGTTTTGCCGCTCTGATTTCTTTGTATAATTAGTCAGAGTCACAGTGTATTTTGGCCATTCCCCAGTATTTTTAGCTCGGTTGAACAGCCTGCGAACCTCGTTTCTTAGTCTTTTTAGTGTAGAGTTCCACCAGGGCACTTCCCTCGCTTGGCTAATTTCCCTAATGAGAAAGCTAGACTCATATGAGGTAGTAATGGCTTGCTGAAACTCCGCAACCGCCGTTTCAAGTTCCGCTCTTGTTTTGAGTCTCATTTTAAACTCAAGCTGAGACATGTTGACGCTCAATTGGTCTTTATACATATATCAATCGGTTCGTCTGGGATTACGGAATATTTGCCTCTTAACAGGCAAATTTTTGAACTCGGGCCTTATTATCCTATGGTCGGAAAGATTCTTTGGATACCATGCAGTTTTGTACCAGTCCATCCGTCAGTTTATTGCCTAACGTAATGCCAAGTACTTCCTGCCTCGTTCTAGTGATAAATGTTGGTTTATTTTCCACATTATGAATAATTAAATTTTCTATTAAAATATATTCTAACAGGTACTCACCCCTTGCATAGTTGTTAGTGATTCCCCATGCTTCGTTGTGCGCATTACTGTTGCATCCCAATAGCAATGGTATCTTCCTTCAGAGACAATGTTCCACCAGTCTGACCACGGTATCGGTAGGTACCCGTGGCTCATCCCCTGGTAGGTAGCATGAAGCAATGACAACGTCCTTTACTCCTCTCTCAGGATTTACCGGCAGCTCTATAGCCACCATACGTAATTAATATTTTTCCTCAGCAGTATACTCGTATGTGGGACTTCGTTACGATTATCGTATATTACCTGCGTGTCGTTGCTTGAGAGTCCCATTATATTCGCTTTATAGGCGCAGGGCTCCTGTAGAAACACCATGTCAAGTTGTTCCTTGACCGTAATGGTCGCACGATATTAGCCGAAGCGGCTCTCGAGCAGAGTTGCTGTCTTCCAACAGGGTTTCCTCTGACAATCTGTCAATTTCCATTGCGGTGAGGTCACGATTAATGCCCTCACTTTCATGAGGTAGGAGATCGACCTCCGCCACAACTTGGCTTTCCGCCATTTCAATTGCCAGCTGGGAAGCGACATATGCTGGTGTTTCTGCCTTATCGGCCCCAGCAGGTGTATCCGCTTCACCGCGCTTTGCCTCCCTTGGTTTATGGAAATGGATCCGTACCATTTCCCTTATCCATACCAATTTTCATTAGTTTCCCATGACCTTCACCTTTGGATTTGAAGACTCTCCAAAGCTTAGTCTGGAGGCCCTCATTTTGCGCTACAAGCAGCTGCAACAGCGATGCGTTATCATTTCCCGCCGCATGGTATTGCATCCCCCATGCATGTAGTCAACTCGGTTTCCTTACAGCCAGGCAGCATAGGTATTGTGCGACACTTACACCCTGCCCCACTGAGATTTGTTAACTTCCTTACATCCTAAAGCCCCAGTTTTTCCAGAGTGTTAGATTCCTCCATACTTGACTCAGGCTTAAGTTTTATCCCTAAAGGAGTAGTTTTGTCACCTAAAGGAGTGGTTTTCCTCCCTAGGTGCCTTTTTTCTACCTTCTTACTTCTTGATGTAGACGCCTGGGGCCAGTATTGCCGTGATAATCTTTTGGCTGGTCCGCCAGTTGTGGTGCGGTTGACTCCCGCAGAGATGTTACGTTTTTTTGTATTCTTTGTCCATTTTTCCCACAAGTGTGGGGATGGAAGGTCCGCCATGCCATAGCCCCCATTAGCATGGTAAGGCCATAATTACTCATCCAGGCAGCCAGGTATCGATGAGGCTCCGTTAGAACACAGCCGGTATTACCCCCTTGCATTCCACTTTGTTCGGGTCAGGTAGCGCTCCCTTTTGTGATCATTTATGTCCTAAATATACGACCTCTCTTCGCAAAAGTTGACATTTTCCTATATTGAGTTTTAAGCAAATCTTTCTTATTAGTTCGAAAACCTTCTGTAATCGCATTTCATGTTGCATTAGACTACTTTCATATATTACTATGTCATCTAAATAGACAAAACAGTCAATTCCTTGCAGTCCTATAAGAATATGTTTCATTAATCGCTAGAATGTTGCTGGAGCTCCTGTTAACACAAATAGCATGCGATTGAACTCAAAATGTCCTAAGGCCGAACTAAATACCGTCTTTTGTTTATGCTTTGTGTTAAAAAATAACGACTGGGAAACGACTGTAGTGGGAAAACATGTTTAATTGTGACTTCGCGCAGTTTTCTGTAGTCAATAACCAATCGCCATTTTTTCTGACCATCTTTACCAGTCTTTTTCGGAACTAATAAAAATGGTGCGTTCCATGGAGACACGCTCGGAGATATTAGATCCTCTCCTAACAATTTTTGTATTTGCCTGTTTATTTCGTCTTTATTTGTGTGCGGATATTTTTTTTTGATTAATCGGCGGTTGATCTGCTTTTTTTAAAATTGTATGTGTTAGAACTAGAGTAAACGTTAAATTATCTCCTTCTAACAGAAAGATGTCGTTGTAAGCTGAACACAGTTTTATAATCTATTCCTTCATTAATTTATTTATTCGTTGCGTTTCATCTACATTAACTATATTGTTGATCGAAGTTTCAGCATTTTTTTATGTTCCACTTATATTATACTTAATGAAATCATTAAACTTCGGCGAAAAGTTATCATTGAGAGTGAAATCTTTTGACGTCGAATTAAAAATTGGAGCCGCAATTTTGCTATCTTTTACGGTCGTTAATGTTTCTCCTTAGAATATTCCCGGCGCAATTTCTTGCTTATTTATTACAATTGTCGTCAATCTAGTTCGAACTTTTAACTGTATTATTTTTACAGTCCTTGCTACTACTAGTCCACAACTACTATACTTAGTTGTGACATTAACAGTCTCACTATTTTCTATATTTCCTATAGTTTCTAATGGCAATCCCGTTATGATATTTTTCCTCGCGAAAAAAATACCGGAAAGCACCGGAAGCTCCACTTAATTCCTTTTTATCGGATTTATTTATAGTTTGACTTGTCTTTAATGCACTTTCGTTTACGAAGCTTATATCCGCCCCTGTATTTACTAGTAAAGTAAGATTTTCATTTATCGCCTCTTTGCATGGCAACTCAATGAACACGTCATTTAACTTGGCTTGATTTAAGCTATATACTTCGCTGTTACTAAAAAGATGATGCGTTAACCAATTGCCGATTTCAGCCATTGCACACCACATCCTTTCCTTTCGTTTTAATTTCGCTTCATTAGAAAATTTTGTTACTTTTTTAATAATTTCATTACGTAGACTCTGGCACTCGTTAATCTTATTTGCTTACAGCCAATATGAACTGATGTTATCATTGACGTACATACTATTTGCAACATTAATAAAACGACTATTAGGTACCGCGCTCCGACGTTAATAATTTTTTTAGGCGTTATTGTTAACGCATTAAATATTTCTTCAATCTCCTAACGCTGTTCAATTTTTTGTATATTGGTGTCCTTTTTATCGCGATCGTTATCATTATTGAACGTTTCTGAAGTTGATAGCATTTCCACAATCAATTAATTTTGCAATCGGATGTTCTACATTTCATAAGTACATATGTAAAAAGTTTTTTTTCCAGCTGAGGTAGACTCAGAGGTTCCAGGGTTCATGTTGGGGGGAAATCTAAAACCACTCCAATCTGCAGCGTTTCCGAGTTTCGTTAGATCTTCCAAAGACAATCTAATACTGACTACTTGTTGTGAGCAAAGTGGGTGGCGTGGCACGGTGGCTCGTTGGCTCGTCTATTTGGGGTGGTTTCTTGCCAAAAATCGTGCCTTATTTGTTTTTTTATAAAAGAAGAACCGGAGAAATGAAAGAAAAGAGTTATGACAAAATACTGGCCACTTGCATCTATGTTTCCTAATGGGTCATTCAAAGCAAACCTTCTCATACTCAGAATTACCTAATCAAAATCCTAACATTCTCCACACAACCCCTTTCAAATAGTCTCAGCTAACCAAACATAAGCCGATCACCCTACAACCCACTAGGAAACTTAAACACGCTAGCACAACACAACCTAAGTCGTCGTCCGTCTGTGATCCGCCCACCCCGTCTGTAACTCTCTCAAGTTACAGCCATGAAACGCACTTGGCTCAAAGTGTGTCTGCGGTTTTATTATTTCTTTAATCTGTCAAGTCACCGTTAGTCCGCCTGTTTTCTACATAATGTCCGTATAGTTTTTCTACCACGCCTATCAGTGTGGTGACTTCCTCTTAGGTCCACCAGCACCTATGTGCCCGAAATGGTGCCTTTTAGCAAGTCATGGTAACCACCGAATCAGGTTTCCGAAAATAACAACCAAATATAAAAAAAAACAATTAATACTGTTTTATGTCATTAATTCCGTTGCTACTTGTTTGTTCTTCTTTATTTATTACTCTCATTGTTCTTAATCCTAACAATAACAATCTAATCTATAATGCAAATTCTATTATTTCACTTATTTTTTTTCTTAGTATATTTTTTTGTGTTTATGTTTTTTTATATTTATAACCCTTACGATAAAATTTAATAACAAGTCTCTAAAATATTAAACAAACAACTGATGAGGAAGGCAATGTAATCTGAATGTCACTACTTTCCACTTAACAAGTTTCTAAACCAGAAGATGGCGCCACATTGCTGCTCCAAACCTGTAACAAAAGAAGGTTTTGATTCCTTTTTTTTCCCCCCTTTTATCGTCCAATTTTTCTTTTCAGTGTAGTTTTATTTTTTTGTTTCTTCTTTCCTTTCTTTAGTTTGTTTTCTTCTGTGTTTTTTTTTTAATAACACATTAATCAAATTATAAAGAGTAATATCATACTAATCGTAATTAATAATTAATACCAAAATAATTTTACTAATATAAAAAAACCATAAAATTTTACTAATTTAAATATTTCAAAATAAATTGACGGCAACCCTGTTGTTGTCTCTGCGCTATGTAATCCTGAGTCTTCACGCTATATACTTGACCGCTCTTGGTGTTGTAATGATGTTAACATATGATGTTGTTGTTGTTGTACTTCTTCATTGTAATGTTGAATGTATTATGTTGGATTATTGATGAGGTCTATTTTGGCTAACGAAGTCAACTTAATGGTTGAGTTATGTAGTTATTGATGTTACTGTTGTGGTTGTTGTTGATTGATATTTCACGTTGTGTAAATAATTGTTCTTGTGTCAATTTAAAGTAGACACACAAGTTCTTTTTTTTTTTCTTTAAATGTAGGGCATCATTCCGTAACACTAACGAACGTGATTGTCAGGCACGCCGGCGTTGGCGAAACTCTGCCGAGAGAGGCATTGCCTAAAATTAACGAACGTAAAAGTTTGTTTTTTTTTTAGTTTTGTTTGTTTCCAAACCATTCCAGACTGCCGTATTTAATGAAACAAATATAGTTGCCGCGTGTCTAGAAAATTTTTCGTCACTACTCCCTTATTGGAAAAATATTACATAGCCGATTTAAACCATTTGAGAATCTCCGCGAGTGAGCATTTTATATATTAGCTATAATTACTTGAAGATGTGTGGCAACAATAGTATTATAAAGTGATTTACTATCTGTTCTATGTTTATTATTTATTGTGGTAATTAAAAAAATTGTGTTCCAAGGATGATCCCAGCAGCTGCTTTTTATGCAAGACACTTTCGCGCTGACGACGGAGGAAGCAGCGATGTGTGTCATATATAGGACATTAAGGGATACTTCGAATATTCTAGAGATGCCGGACGAGCTGTAAGTTGCACATTATCAATTCAAACATCAATTCTCTGTTTCTATCTTTCTGCTTAAAATTTCGTTTAGGTTCCGATCCAATTTTAGGATCAGCAAAGTCTGCTTGCAAGTTTGTTGGATGAGGTCGCTTCACACATAAAACGGAGAAGAAGGTCCACTTCAATTCCTCCAACACTGAAACTGGTAACATTTTTGCGGTTCCTTGCGGTTGGTAGCTACCAACGGGATGTAGGGAACGAGCGCATGGCTACAGCGTCGCGAGGGAAAGTGTCAAAAATTATTTATGAATGTTTGGACATCTTTGAGCGACATGTTTGCCCAAAATGGATCCAGTTTCAGCTGTCTGAGGAAGCAGAAATGAGCGTCAAACAACAATTTTATAACGAATATGGGTTCCCGGGTGTGATCGGATGCGTGGATGGTACCCCGTACGAATCGCGGCACCGAGTGAACATAAGCATTTATACTACAACCGTAAAGGTTTTTTTAGTATTGTGATGGCACAATGTCGAGTGCGAATTGCACAACACAAATTATCTTGTTAGCAGTAGTATTTTTGGTTATTACAAGAGAGTGAATTAAAATTTAAATGAATTATAATATTAAACTTGAAGTACTTTCCCCGTGTAAGCATAGGCTAAGTTTCCAGTGACCCTGTATTGAAACACAGTGTATTGAATATGCATAAGATTAGAATGTATATAAGAGTAGCGTATAAGAGTAAGTTAACTAATCAACTGAGGAGGGCGGAGCCAATAGTTGCAAAACCACCATCGAAATCATCACATGAGCACGAACGACACAGAACAAGAAACAAGAGAAACGGAGAACAGCAACACACGGGAAATGGAATATAAGCGGAGACTAGGCAAGAAGACGGATTGCGATCATTCTCTCTTGGTGGTCGACCAGCGGACAGAACACAACGTTTCATTTGGCGAGCTCCCGATCAGACGGACATAACACAATGTAAACAGAATACATAGAGTGCAAGGCAGACATTTTAATATACAGTGTAGATGTTAAACTCGCGATCATATCGATCATAATAAAATCCGTGATTTACTCGCAAGACTAGGAACAGCGTAGATTTACGCCGCGTGATAACAATATATCGTTGACTGTACTGGTGACACGCGCGGCTTCCACGTGTCCCATTACAGTAGTCGGGTGCGGGCTTTCCCATCTGCTCAACAATATATTCACGTTTGGTTTACTCGCAAGGCTAGGTACAGCGTAAATTTACGCCGCGTTATAACAATATATCGTTGACTGTACTGGTGACACGCGCGGCTTTCCCGTGTCCCGTTAGAGTAGTCGGGTGCGGGCTCTCCCACCTGCTCAACAATATATCCACGTTTGACTTACTCGCAAGGCTAGGTACAGCGTAAATTTACTCCGCGTTATAACAATATATCGTTGACTGTACTGGTGACATGCGCGGCTTTCCCGTGTCCCGTTACAGTAGTCGGGTGCGGGCTTTCCCATCTGCTCAACAATATATTCACGTTTGATTTACTCGCAGGGCTAGGTACCGCGTAAATTTATTCCGCGGTATAACAATATATCGTTGACTGTACTGGTGACATGCGCGGCTTTCCCGTGTCCCGTTACAGTAGTCGGGTGCGGGCTTTCCCATCTGCTCAGCAATATATTCACGTTCGATTTACTCGCAAGGCTAGGTACAGCGTAAATTTACGCCGCGTTATAACAATATATCGTTGACTGTACTGGTGACATGCGCGGCTTTCCCGTGTCCCGTTACAGTAGTCGGGTGCGGGCTCTCCCACCTGCTCAACAATATATCCACGTTTGACTTACTCGCAAGGCTAGGTACAGCGTAAATTTACTCCGCGTCATAACAATATATCGTTGACTGTACTGGTGACACGCGCGGCTTTCCCGTGTTCCGTTACAGTAGTCGGGTGCGGGCTTTCCCATCTGCTCAGCAATATATTCACGTTCAATTTACTCGCAAGGCTAGGCTAGACTCACAGACGAACGTTGCTCAGCCACACCAATCCAACGATACGGAAACTCAGAGCGCGTGCGGATCCTCCTCCTCCTCAGCATCGTTAGGAGTCATACTATTAAGAAGGAAATTGTATCATTGGACCAGGAGTCAATAAAGGAATTGTATTGTTACAGAAGTCCACACAGTGTATAAATCTTTTCTGTGACGAACCCTGGACGTATGGCGAGCTAATCCGTGCGTAACTCCGGAGGAACCGGGTAACTTCGTTACAGTGGCGCCCGAACAGGCACCCTGTTAAATACAATCACATTGTTAACAACTTTATTGCACAACGAGAGTATTCCCAAGAGAAGAGAAGATTTGCTGCTTTCGCATCGGAAGAATCACGATCGGAAGAAGATCTTTCACGACTCAGCGAAATGGAGAAACTCCAACGACCGTGCGTAAATCCCCAGGTTAATACCCCACTACTCGGGTCAGCGGCGTCAGCATCAGACGCTCAGAGAACGCTCGCAACAGCGGCGTCAACGTCAGACGCCCAGAGAACGTCCGAAACAGCGGCGTCAATATCAGCACCCCAGAAAAACCCCGTAGAACCACAACCGGATCCTAGTTCTACGCAAGGAGGTTACTTTTACTGGGAACCCACAGCCGGAACACCGTTTGGCATTAACGGCAGTTATGTCGCCACATTAGACCGCATAAAGAAGTGGGGCGTCAACTACGATGGTACGCAGGACCCACTGATATTCGTGGAGAGAGTTGAAGAATTGGCCGAGGTATATAATGTAGATGTCGACTGCATTCCTAAAGCAATGCCAGAAAAGCTACAAAGACGAGCGGCACAGTGGTTTCGGTGTAACAACAAAAGGTGGGCAACATGGAACCTATTTAAACGGGATTTTCTGCAGTTCTTTCTACCGCCCCGTTTCTTCGAAAGATTAGACGACGACATACGGCAGCGGCAACAGGGACCACGAGAGTCTTTCAAAGAGTACGTTGTGTCCTTACAAGGTTTGATGCGACACGCGAATCTCAGCGAGGGTGAACAATTGGACCGTATATACCGTAACAGCTACCATGAACTACGGTTGTACGTCAAGCGAAGCGAATTCAACCGACTAGAGGAACTGGTGAACCTCGCCGGTGATTGGGGAAATCTGAGGATGGACAAACAGAGCCACGCTCCGCATAGACCGCAGCGCACTGAGGAAGTTTCGGCTCGCGGAAATGGACGAAGCCACGAACTTCGTCGTCAAGTTGTCGATGACAACACACACGTAAGAAATCCGCGCGGGGCGTGCAGACGATGTGGACAAGGAGGTCACGTCGCACGAGAGTGTCGAATGGAGGCACTAATATTTTGCTGGGAGTGTGGACTCAAAGGCGTCAGGACACGAGAATGCTGTCGCAAGCAGAACGTAGTGGCAGACGCACTGTCTCGACAACCCGCTGGAGAAGTGTGCGCTCGGACTAAAATCAATTCACGAAGCACATGGTGGGAGCGCAAAATCAAGGAAGTTCAGGAGCAACCGGAAGAGTTCCCTGACTATCGAATCGAGAATGGCACCCTATATCGGAATTGTACTGACCAAGATCAGAGCCAGTGGAAACTGTGTGTGCCAGAACGTATGCGTACGGAGGTTATCCAAGAAAACCATGACGCGCCAACGGCTGGACATTTAGGAATACGTAAGACGGCCGCGCGGCTTACACAGAGATATTATTGGCCAAGGATGTATCGCCAAATCAGCAAGTACGTCCGCCAATGTAAGACTTGCCAGTGTTACAAGTCATCGCAACAGAAACCCGCCGGTGAGATGTTGACTCACCATGCCGAGGAACCTTGGAGCACCGTGACAGCCGACTTCATAGGTCCGCTACCCAGATCGACCCACGGCAACACGGTACTGTTAGTTTTCACTGACAAGTTCTCCAAGTGGGTTGAATTGGTCCCGTGTCGCGCAGCAACACAGGAGGTACTCATCAGGGCGTTTCGGGAACGCATCCTTGCCCGGTTCGGCGTACCGAAGTTCTTCATATCGGACAACGGTGTGCAGTTCAGTAGTAAAGCATTTCAGCGGTTCGCACAGGAGCTGCGAATGCAACATCGCTACACAGCACCCTACACACCGCAAGAGAACCCGACGGAGCGGACGAACCGAACAATCAAAACGATGTTAGCGCAATACGCTGGGTCCAAACAAACGAAGTGGGACGACCTGCTACCCGAGCTTAGCTTAGCATTCAACAGTAGCCGATCAGAGTCCACAGGGTATAGTCCCGCATTCTTGGTTCAAGGGAGAGAACCACGTTTGCCGAACGCACTATTTGATCGCGGAATCGCGGGCACCGGACATGCGGCAAGCACACCAGCGGAACATGCAGAGCGCATTAAAAAGGCCTTTTCAATTGCAAGAGAGAATATGCGCCAAGCCGCTCACAGACAGGCCAAACACTACAACTTGCGAAGGCGGAAATGGGCGCCACAACTGGGCCAACAGGTCTTGCTTAAGCAGCACCCGCTGTCCAAAGCCGTGGATAAGTTTGCAGCAAAACTGGCGCCGCGGTATGATGGACCATTTGAAGTGGTTCAGTTTGTCTCGCCAGTGATAGTGAAAATCCGCAGATCGGGAGAAAAACATCCACGCACAGCGCATATTGCAGAGCTAAAGACGTATCACCCCGACGATAGCGACCGTGACCACACGGCAAACAGCCCTGCTAGATTCTCGCCAAATGGCCGAGTAGCTTGCCAAGTAATTTCAAGGAATGCGCGTAATCGCATCGCGCAACATAGGAACAGTCAAATAATCATCCCTCGAGAAAAACAACTAAGAACTAGCAGCTTCCAATCGCAAACACAGCAAGAACAGTAAAATAATAAGAACAGCGAACGCGAAAGAACAAAAAAAAAACAACACAGCCTAAAATCAACATGCGTAGAAACAAACACACCGATTAATAGTAACAATCACGAAGCACACGGAGCAGCGACGTGGAACATCCTTCCGTCTCCGAAATAGGAGGAGACTGTGATGGCACAATGTCGAGTGCGAATTGCACAACACAAATTATCTTGTTAGCAGTAGTATTTTTGGTTATTAAAAGAAAGTGAATTAAAATTTAAATGAATTATAATATTAAACTTGAAGTACTTTCCCCGTGTAAGCATAGGCTAAGTTTCCAGTGACCCTGTATTGAAACACAGTGTATTGAATATGCATAAGATTAGAATGTATATAAGAGTAGCGTATAAGAGTAAGTTAACTAATCAACTGAGGAGGGCGGAGCCAATAGTTGCAAAACCACCATCGAAATCATTACATGAGCACGAACGACACAGAACAAGAAACAAAAGAAACGGAGAACAGCAACACACGTGAAATGGAACATAAGCGGAGACTAGGCAAGAAGACGGATTGCGATCATTCTCTCTTGGTGGTCGACCAGCGGACAGAACACAACGTTTCATTTGGCGAGCTCCCGATCAGACGGACATAACACAAGGTAAACAGAATACATAGAGTGCAAGGCAGACATTTTAATATACAGTGTAGATGTTAAACTCGCGATCATATCGATCATAATAAAATCCGTGATTTACTCGCAAGACTAGGAACAGCGTAGATTTACGCCGCGTGATAACAATATATCGTTGACTGTACTGGTGACACGCGCGGCTTCCACGTGTCCCATTACAGTAGTCGGGTGCGGGCTTTCAAATCTGCTCAACAATATGTTCACGTTTAGTTTACTCGATATATTATAACAATATATCGTTGACTGTACTGGTGACACGCGCGGCTTTCCCGTGTCCCGTTACAGTAGTCGGGTGCGGGCTTTCCCATCTGGTCAACAATATGTTCACGTTTAGTTTACTCGCAAGGCTAGGTACAGCGTAAATTTACGCCGCGTTATAACAATATATAGTTGACTGTACTGGTGACACGCGCGGCTTTCCCGTGTCCCGTTACAGTAGTCGGGTGCGGGCTCTCCCACCTGCTCAACAATATATCCACGTTTGACTTACTCGCAAGGCTAGGTACAGCGTAAATTTACTCCGCGTTATAACAATATATCGTTGACTGTACTGGTGACACGCGCGGCTTTCCCGTGTCCCGTTACAGTAGTCGGGTGCGGGCTTTCCCATCTGGTCAACAATATATTCACGTTTGGTTTACTCGCAGGGCTAGGTACCGCGTAAATTTATTCCGCGTTATAACAATATATCGTTGACTGTACTGGTGACACGCGCGGCTTTCCCGTGTTCCGTTACAGTAGTCGGGTGCGGGCTTTCCCATCTGCTCAGCAATATATTCACGTTCGATTTACTCGCAAGGCTAGGCTAGACTCACAGACGAACGTTGCTCAGCCACACCAATCCAACGATACGGAAACTCAGAGCGCGTGCGGATCCTCCTCCTCCTCAGCATCGTTAGGAGTCATACTATTAAGAAGGAAATTGTATCATTGGACCAGGAGTCAATAAAGGAATTGTATTGTTACAGAAGTCCACACAGTGTATAAATCTTTTCTGTGACGAACCCTGGACGTATGGCGAGCTAATCCGTGCGTAACTCCGGAGGAACCGGGTAACTTCGTTACAGTGGCGCCCGAACAGGGACCCTGTTAAATACAATCACATTGTTAACAACTTTATTGCACAACGAGAGTATTCCCAAGAGAAGATGGTGGGAGTTTCATGGATCTATACGTTACGGAAAAACGTATTAGTAGAATGCATGACAGAATTCGGTTTAAGCATCGACGGCACTGTTGAAGAGCTCCGAAAGCGATTTGCTGCTTTCGCATCGGAAGAATCACGATCGGAAGAAGATCTTTCACGACTCATCGAAATGGAGAAACTCCAACGACCGTGCGTAAATCCCCAGGTTAATACCCCACTACTCGGGTCAGCGGCGTCAACGTCAGACGCCCAGAGAACGTCCGAAACAGCGGCGTCAATATCAGCACCACAGAAAAACCCCGCAGAACCAAGACCGGATCCTAGTTCTACGCAAGGAGGTTACTTTTACTGGCAACCCACAGCCGGAACACCGTTTGGCATTAACGGCAGTTATGTCGCCACATTATACCGCATAAAGAAGTGGGGCGTCAACTACGATGGTACGCAGGACCCACTGATATTCGTGGAGAGAGTTGAAGAATTGGCCGAGGTATATAATGTAGATGTCGACTGCATTCCTAAAGCAATGCCAGAAATGCTAGAACGACGAGCGGCACAGTGGTTTCGGTGTAACAACATGGAACCTATTTAAACGGGATTTTCTGCAGTTCTTTCTACCGCCCCGTTTCTTCGAAAGATTAGACGACGACATACGGCAGCGGCAACAGGGACCACGAGAGTCTTTCAAAGAGTACGTTGTGTCGTTACAAGGTTTGATGCGACACGCGAATCTAAGCGAGGGTGAACAATTGGACCGTATATACCGTAACAGCTACCATGAACTACGGTTGTACGTCAAGCGAAGCGAATTCAACCGATTAGAGGAACTGGTGAACCTCGCCGGTGATTGGGGGAATCTGAGGATGGACAAACAGAGCCACGCTCCGCATAGACCGCAGCGCACTGAGGAAGTTTCGGCTCGCTGAAATGGACGAAGCCACGAACTTCATCGTCAAGTTGTCGATGACATAACACACGTAAGAAATCCGCGCGGGGCGTGCAGACGATGTGGACAAGGAGGTCACGTCGCACGAGAGTGTCGAATGGAGGCACTAATATTTTGCTGGGAGTGTGGACTCAAAGGCGTCAGGACACGAGAATGCTGTCCCGACAACCCGCTGGAGAAGTGTGCGCTCGGACTAAAATCAATTCACGAAGCACATGGTGGGAGCGCAAAATCAAGGAAGTTCAGGAGCAACCGGAAGAGTTCCCTGACTATCGAATCGAGAATGGCAACCTATATCGGAATTGTACCGACCAAGATCAGAGCCAGTGGAAACTGTGTGTGCCAGAACGTATGCGTACGGAGGTTATCCAAGAAAACCATGACGCGCCAACGGCTGGACATTTAGGAATACGTAAGACGGCCGCGCGGCTTACACAGAGATATTATTGGCCAGGGATGTATCGCCAAATCAGCAAGTACGTCCGCCAATGTAAGACTTGCCAGTGTTACAAGTCATCGCAACAGAAACCCGCCGGTGAGATGTTGACTCACCATGCCGAGGAACCTTGGAGCACCGTGACAGCCGACTTCATAGGTCCGCTACCCAGATCGACCCACGGCAACACGGTACTGTTAGTTTTCACTGACAAGTTCTCCAAGTGGGTTGAATTGGTCCCGTGTCGCGCAGCAACACAGGAGGTACTCATCAGGGCGTTTCGGGAACGCATCCTTGCCCGGTTCGGCGTACCGAAGTTCTTCATATCGGACAACGGTGTGCAGTTCACTAGTAAAGCATTTCAGCGGTTCGCATAGGAGCTGCGAATGCAACATCGCTACACAGCACCCTACACACCGCAAGAGAACCCGACGGAGCGGACGAACCGAACAATCAAAACGATGTTAGCGCAATACGCTGGGTCCAAACAAACGAAGTGGGACGACCTGCTACCCGAGCTTAGCTTAGCATTCAACAGTAGCCGATCAGAGTCGACAGGGTATAGCCCCGCATTCTTGGTTCAAGGGAGAGAACCACGTTTCCCGAACGCACTATTTGATCGCGGAATCGCGGGCACCGGACATGCGGCAAGCACACCAGCGGAACATGCAGAGCGCATTCAAAAGGCCTTTTCAATAGCAAGAGAGAATATGCACCAATCCGCTCACAGACAGGCCAAACACTACAACTTGCGAAGGCGGAAATGGGCGCCACAACTGGGCCAACAGGTCTTGCTTAAGCAGCACCCGCTGTCCAAAGCCGTGGATAAGTTTGCAGCAAAACTGGCGCTGCGGTATGATGGACCATTTGAAGTGGTTCAGTTTGTCTCGCCAGTGATAGTGAAAATCCGCAGATCGGGAGACAAACATCCACGCACAGCGCATATTGCAGAGCTAAAGACGTATCACCCCGACGATAGCGACCGTGACCACACGGCAAACAGCCCTGCTAGATTCTCGCCAAATGGCCGAGTAGCTTGCCAAGTAATTTCAAGGAATGCGCGTAATCGCATCGCGCAACATAGGAACAGTCGAGCAACAGCCGCGATATCAACGAACCGCAACAGCGACAATCAAACGATTCGCTCCACTAACGACCACGTCTTAGCAGCGAAACCCAACAGTCGAACAACAGCAGCGAAATCAACGAACTGCCGCAGCGACAATCAAACGAATCGCTCCACTAACGACCCCGTCTTAGCAGCGAAACACAATAGTCAAAATAACAACAGCCGGAAAATGGTAGCAAAGTCAGCCGAACACAGCAGCAAGAGTCAAAGAAATCGCACCAATAGCAACAACGTCTGTGAATCGAAACACAACAGTCGAACAACAGCAGCAAAATCAACAAACTACAGCAGCAACAGTCACATGAATCGTTCCATGAACAGCAGCGTGCTAACATGGAAACCCAACGATCACAATATCAGCATGCACACGGCATCAAACAGCAGAAAGCAGAGAAATAGTAGACACGCAAATAATCATCCCTCGAGAAAAACAACTAAGAACTAGCAGCTTCCAATCGCAAACACAGCAAGAACAGTAAAATAATAAGAACAGCGAACGCGAAAGAACAAAAAAAAAAACAACACAGCCTAAAATCAACATGCGTAGAAACAAACACACCGATTAATAGTAACAATCACGAAGCACACGGAGCCGCGACGTGGAACATCCTTCCGTCTCCGAAATAGGAGGAGACTGTGATGGCACAATGTCGAGTGCGAATTGCACAACACAAATTATCTTGTTAGCAGTAGTATTTTTGGTTATTAAAAGAGAGTGAATTAAAATTTAAATGAATTATAATATTAAACTTGAAGTACTTTCCCCGTGTAAGCATAGGCTGTTTCCAGTGACCCTGTATTGAAACACAGTCTATTGAATATGCATAAGATTAGAATGTATATAAGATTAGCGTATAAGAGTAAGTTAACTAATCAACTGAGGAGGGCGGAGCCAATAGTTGCAAAACCACCATCGAAATCATTACATGAGCACGAACGACACAGAACAAGAAACAAGAGAAACGGAGAACAGCAACACACGGGAAATGGAACATAAGCGGAGACTAGGCAAGAAGACGGATTGCGATCATTCTCTCTTGGTGGTCGACCAGCGGACAGAACACAACGTTTCATTTGGCGAGCTCCCGATCAGACGGACATAACACAAGGTAAACAGAATACATAGAGTGCAAGGCAGACATTTTAATATACAGTATAGATGTTAAACTCGCGATCATATCGATCATAATAAAATCCGTGATTTACTCGCAAGACTAGGAACAGCGTAGATTTACGCCGCGTGATAACAATATATCGTTGACTGTACTGGTGACACGCGCGGCTTCCACGTGTCCCATTACAGTAGTCGGGTGCGGGCTTTCCCATCTGCTCAACAATATGTTCACGTTTAGTTTACTCGCAAGGCTAGGTACAGCGTAAATTTACGCCGCGTTATAACAATATATAGTTGACTGTACTGGTGACACGCGCGGCTTTCCCGTGTCCCGTTACATTAGTCGGGTGCGGGCTCTCCCACCTGCTCAACAATATATCCACGTTTGACTTACTCGCAAGGCTAGGTACAGCGTAAATTTACTCCGCGTTATAACAATATATCGTTGACTGTACTGGTGACACGCGCGGCTTTCCCGTGTCCCGTTACAGTAGTCGGGTGCGGGCTTTCCCATCTGGTCAACAATATATTTACGTTTGGTTTACTCGCAGGGCTAGGTACCGCGTAAATTTATTCCGCGTTATAACAATATATCGTTGACTGTACTGGTGACACGCGCGGCTTTCCCGTGTTCCGTTACAGTAGTCGGGTGCGGGCTTTCCCATCTGCTCAGCAATATATTCACGTTCGATTTACTCGCAAGGCTAGGCTAGACTCACAGACGAACGTTGCTCAGCCACACCAATCCAACGATACGGAAACTCAGAGCGCGTGCGGATCCTCCTCCTCCTCAGCATCGTTAGGAGTCATACTATTAAGAAGGAAATTGTATCATTGGACCAGGAGTCAATAAAGGAATTGTATTGTTACAGAAGTCCACACAGTGTATAAATCTTTTCTGTGACGAACCCTGGACGTACGGCGACCTAATCCGTGCGTAACTCCGGAGGAACCGGGTAACTTTAAATACAATCACATTGTTAACAACTTTATTGCACAACGAGAGTATTCCCAAGAGAAGATGGTGGGAGTGTCATGGAAAAACGTATTAGTAGAATGCATGACAGAATTCGGTTTAAACAGCGACGGCACTGTTGAAGAGCTCCGAAAGCGATTTGCTGCTTTCGCATCGGAAGAATCACGATCGGAAGAAGATCTTTCACGACTCAGCGAAATGGAGAAACTCCAACGACCGTGCGTAAATCCCCAGGTTAATACCCCACTACTCGGGTCAGCGGCGTCAGCATCAGACGCTCAGAGAACGCTCGCAACAGCGGCGTCAACGTCAGACGCCCAGAGAACGTCCGAAACAGCGGCGTCAATATCAGCACCCCAGAAAAACCCCGTAGAACCACGACCGAATCCTAGTTCTACGCAAGGAGGTTACTTTTACTGGCAACCCACAGCCGGAACACCGTTTGGCATTAACGGCAGTTATGTCGCCACATTAGACCGCATAAAGAAGTGGGGCGTCAACTACGATGGTACGCAGGACCCACTGATATTCGTGGAGAGAGTTGAAGAATTGGCCGAGGTATATAATGTAGATGTCGATTTCTTTCAAAGAGTACGTTGTGTCGTTACAAGGTTTGATGCGACACGCGAATCTAAGCGAGGGTGAACAATTGGACCGTATATACCGTAACAGCTACCATGAACTACGGTTGTACGTCAAGCGAAGCGAATTCAACCGACTAGAGGAACTGGTGAACCTCGCCGGTGATTGGGGGAATCTGAGGATGGACAAACAGAGCCACGCTCCGCATAGACCGCAGCGCACTGAGGAAGTTTCGGCTCGCGGAAAAGGACGAAGCCACGAACTTCATCGTCAAGTTGTCGATGACAACACACACGTAAGAAATCCGCGCGGGGCGTGCAGACGATGTGGACAAGGAGGTCACGTCGCACGAGAGTGTCGAATGGAGGCACTAATATTTTGCTGGGAGTGTGGACTCAAAGGCGTCAGGACACGAGAATGCTGTCGCAAGCAGAACGTAGTGGCAGACGCACTGTCTCGACAACCCGCTGGAGAAGTGTGCGCTCGGACTAAAATCAATTCACGAAGCACATGGTAAGAGCGCAAAATCAAGGAAGTTCAGGAGCAACCGGAAGAGTTCCCTGACTATCGAATCGAGAATGGCACCCTATATCGGAATTGTACCGACCAAGATCAGAGCCAGTGGAAACTGTGTGTGCCAGAACGTATGCGTACGGAGGTTATCCAAGAAAACCATGACGCGCCAACGGCTGGACATTTAGGAATACGTAAGACGGCCGCGCGGCTTACACAGAGATATTATTGGCCAAGGATGTATCGCCAAATCAGCAAGTACGTCCGCCAATGTAAGACTTGCCAGTGTTACAAGTCATCGCAACAGAAACCCGCCGGTGAGATGTTGACTCACCATGCCGAGGAACCTTGGAGCACCGTGACAGCCGACTTCATAGGTCCGCTACCCAGATCGACCCACGGCAACACCGTACTGTTAGTTTTCACTGACAAGTTCTCCAAGTGGGTTGAATTGGTCCCGTGTCGCGCAGCAACACAGGAGGTACTCATCAGGGCGTTTCGGGAACGCATCCTTGCCCGGTTCGGCGTACCGAAGTTCTTCATATCGGACAACGGTGTGCAGTTCACTAGTAAAGCATTTCAGCGGTTCGCACAGGAGCTGCGAATGCAACATCGCTACACAGCACCCTACACACCGCAAGAGAACCCGACGGAGCGGACGAACCGAACAATCAAAACGATGTTAGCGCAATACGCTGGGTCCAAACAAACGAAGTGGGACGACCTGCTACGCGAGCTTAGCTTAGCATTCAACAGTAGCCGATCAGAGTCGACAGGGTATAGCCCCGCATTCAGCGGAACATGCAGAGTGCATTCAAAAGGCCTTTTCAATAGCAAGAGAGAATATGCGCCAAGCCGCTCACAGACAGGCCAAACACTACAACTTGCGAAGGCGGAAATGGGCGCCACAACTGGGCCAACAGGTCTTGCTTAAGCAGCACCCGCTGTCCAAAGCCGTGGATAAGTTTGCAGCAAAACTGGCGCCGTGGTATGATGGACCATTTGAAGTGGTTGAGTTTGTCTCGCCAGTGATAGTGAAAATCCGCAGATCGGGAGACAAACATCCACGCACAGCGCATATTGCAGAGCTAAAGACGTATCACCCCGACGATAGCGACCGTGACCACACGGCAAACAGCCCTGCTAGATTCTCGCCAAATGGCCGAGTAGCTTGCCAAGTAATTTCAAGGAATGCGCGTAATCGCATCGCGCAACATAGGAACAGTCGAGCAACAGCCGCGATATCAACGAACCGCAACAGCGACAATCAAACGATTCGCTCCACTAACGGCCACGTCTTAGCAGCGAAACCCAACAGTCGAACAACAGCAGCGAAATCAACGAACTGCCGCAGCGGCAATCAAACGAATCGCTCCACTAACGACCCCGTCTTAGCAGCGAAACACAATAGTCAAAATAACAACAGCCGGAAAATGGTAGCAAAGTCAGCCGAACACAGCAACAAGAGTCAAAGAAATCGCACCAATAGCAACAACGTCTGTGAATCGAAACACAACAGTCGAACAACAGCAGCAAAAGCAACAAACTACAGCAGCAACAGTCACATGAATCGTTCCATGAACAGCAGCGTGCTAGCATCGAAACCCAACGATCACAATATCAGCATGCACACGGCATCAAACAGCAGAAAGCAGAGAAATAGTAGACACGCAAATAATCATCCCTCGAGAAAAACAACTAAGAACTAACAGCTTCCAATCGCAAACACAGCAAGAACAGTAAAATAATAAGAACAGCGAACGCGAAAGAACAAAAAAAACTAGTAAAGGTGTTGTCTACAGCCGGGCTGTAGCCGAAATACCCTACACCTTAAAGCTGCATATATACTCGTATATATATTTAGAAGTGGTGCGATATAATATACTCGTATATATATACAATATATATATTATATATCTAATAATAAATATACAATATATATATAATAATAATAATAAAAACAAAAAAATTTTTTTTAAAGTGGGCGGATCACGCCCATATTTGGCATATTAACTGGAAGCATTAGTCTAAACCTACATATAAAATTTTCTTGTCTTCTCTCAAAAAGTGATGCTGATATGGCCTTTTTTAATAGGCAAAACAGAGGTACCTGCACTCTCGATATAAAAAGTAGGTGTGGTCCTCGGGCGATTTAGCCCATTTTCAATACGAAACACCCCAACATAGCAACGAATATTTTTGCCAAATTTCATTTTGAAATCTTAATCCGTTCTCCTGTGATCGTGATTTCAACGGACAGACAGACAGACAGACAGACGGACAGACATCGTTATTTCAACTTCGGTGGTGATGCTGAATATACCCTCAACCTTAAGGTGTAGGGTATAAAAACAACACAGCCCAAAATCAACATGCGTAGAAACAAACACACCGATTAATAGTAACAATCACGAAGCACACGGAGCCGCGACGTGGAACATCCTTCCGTATCCGAAATAGGAGGAGACTGTGATGGCACAATGTCGAGTGCGAATTGCACAACACAAATTATTTTGTTAGCAGTAGTATTTTTGGTTATTACAAGAGAGTGAATTAAAATTTAAATAAATTATAATATTAAACTTGAAGTACTTTCCCCGTGTAAGCATAGGCTAAGTTTCCAGTGACCCTGTATTGAAACACAGTGTATTGAATATGCATAAGATTAGAATGTATATAAGAGTAGCGTATAAGAGTAAGTTAACTAATCAACTGAGGAGGGCGGAGCCAATAGTTGCAAAACCACCATCGAAATCATTACATGAGCACGAACGACACAGAACAAGAAACAAGAGAAACGGAGAACAGCAACACACGGGAAATGGAACATAAGCGGAGACTAGGCAAGAAGACGGATTGCGATCATTCTCTCTTGGTGGTCGACCAGCGGACAGAACACAACGTTTCATTTGGCGAGCTCCCGATCAGACGGACATAACACAAGGTAAACAGAATACATAGAGTGCAAGGCAGACATTTTAATATACAGTGTAGATGTTAAACTCGCGATCATATCGATCATAATAAAATCCGTGATTTACTCGCAAGACTAGGAACAGCGTAGATTTACGCCGCGTGATAACAATATATCGTTGACTGTACTGGTGACACGCGCGGCTTCCACGTGTCCCATTACAGTAGTCGGGTGCGGGCTTTCCCATCTGCTCAACAATATGTTCACGTTTAGTTTACTCGCAAGGCTATGTACAGCGTAAATTTACGCCGCGTTATAACAATATATAGTTGACTGTACTGATGACACGCGCGGCTTTCCCGTGTCCCGTTACAGTAGTCGGGTGCGGGCTCTCCCACCTGCTCAACAATATATCCACGTTTGACTTACTCGCAAGGCTAGGTACAGCGTAAATTTACTCCGCGTTATAACAATATATCGTTGACTGTACTGGTGACACGCGCGGCTTTCCCGTGTCCCGTTACAGTAGTCGGGTGCGGGCTTTCCCATCTGGTCAACAATATATTCACGTTTGGTTTACTCGCAGGGCTAGGTACCGCGTAAATTTATTCCGCGTTATAACAATATATCGTTGACTGTACTGGTGACACGCGCGGCTTTCCCGTGTTCCGTTACAGTAGTCGGGTGCGGGCTTTCCCATCTGCTCAGCAATATATTCACGTTCGATTTACTCGCAAGGCTAGGCTAGACTCACAGACGAACGTTGCTCAGCCACACCAATCCAACGATACGGAAACTCAGAGCGCGTGCGGATCCTCCTCCTCCTCAGCATCGTTAGGAGTCATACTATTAAGAAGGAAATTGTATCATTGGACCAGGAGTCAATAAAGGAATTGTATTGTTACAGAAGTCCACACAGTGTATAAATCTTTTCTGTGACGAACCCTGGACGTACGGCGAGCTAATCCGTGCGTAACTCCGGAGGAACCGGGTAACTTCGTTACAGTGGCGCCCGAACAGGGACCCTGTTAAATACAATCACATTGTTAACAACTTTATTGCACAACGAGAGTATTCCCAAGAGAAGATGGTGGGAGTGTCATGGATCTATACGTTACGGAAAAACGTATTAGTAGAATGCATGACAGAATTCGGTTTAAACAGCACTGTTGAAGAGCTCCGAAAGCGATTTGCTGCTTTCGCATCGGAAGAATCACGATCGGAAGAAGATCTTGCACGACTCAGCGAAATGGAGAAACTCCAACGACCGTGCGTAAATCCCCAGGTTAATACCCCACTACTCGGGTCAGCGGCGTCAGCATCAGACGCTCAGAGAACGCTCGCAACAGCGGCGTCAACGTCAGACGCCCAGAGAACGTCCGAAACAGCGGCGTCAATATCAGCACCCCAGAAAAACCCCGTAGAACCACGACCGGATCCTAGTTCTACGCAAGAAGGTTACTTTTACTGGCAACCCACAGCCGGAACACCGTTTGGCATTAACGGCAGTTATGTCGCCACATTAGACCGCATAAAGAAGTGAGGCGTCAACTACGATGGTACGCAGGACCCACTGATATTCGTGGAGAGAGTTGAAGAATTGGCCGAGGTATATAATGTAGATGTCGACTGCATTCCTAATGCAATGCCAGAAATGCTACAACGACGAGCGGCACAGTGGTTTCGGTGTAACAACAAAAGGTGGGCAACATGGAACCTATTTAAACGGGATTTTCTGCAGTTCTTTCTACCGCCCCGTTTCTTCGAAAGATTAGACGACGACATACGGCAGCGGCAACAGGGACCACGAGAGTCTTTCAAAGAGTACGTTGTGTCGTTACAAGGTTTGATGCGACACGCGAATCTAAGCGAGGGTGAACAATTGGACCGTATATACCGTAACAGCTACCATGAACTACGGTTGTACGTCAAGCGAAGCGAATTCAACCGACTAGAGGAACTGGTGAACCTCGCCGGTGATTGGGGGAATCTGAGGATGGACAAACAGAGCCACGCTCCGCATAGACCGCAGCGCACTGAGGAAGTTTCGGCTCGCGAGTTGTCGATGACAACACACACGTAAGAAATCCGCGCGGGGCGTGCAGACGATGTGGACAAGGAGGTCACGTCGCACGAGAGTGTCGAATGGAGGCACTAATATTTTGCTGGGAGTGTGGACTCAAAGGCGTCAGGACACGAGAATGCTGTCGCAAGCAGAACGTAGTGGCAGACGCACTGTCTCGACAACCCGCTGGAGAAGTGTGCGCTCGGACTAAAATCAATTCACGAAGCACATGGTGGGAGCGCAAAATCAAGGAAGTTCAGGAGCAACCGGAAGATTTCCCTGACTATCGAATCGAGAATGGCACCCTATATCGGAATTGTACCGACCAAGATCAGAGCCAGTGGAAACTGTGTGTGCCAGAACGTATGCGTACGGAGGTTATCCAAGAAAACCATGACGCGCCAACGTCTGGACATTTAGGAATACGTAAGACGGCCGCGGGGCTTACACAGAGATATTATTGGCCAAGGATGTATCGCCAAATCAGCAAGTACGTCCGCCAATGTAAGACTTGCCAGTGTTACAAGTCATCGCAACAGAAACCCGCCGGTGAGATTTTGACTCACCATGCCGAGGAACCTTGGAGCACCGTGACAGCCGACTTCATAGGTCCGCTACCCAGATCGACCCACGGCAACACGGTACTGTTAGTTTTCACTGACAAGTTCTCCAAGTGGGTTGAATTGGTCCCGTGTCGCGCAGCAACACAGGAGGTACTCATCAGGGCGTTTCGGGAACGCATCCTTGCCCGGTTCGGCGTACCGAAGTTCTTCATATCGGACAACGGTGTGCAGTTCACTAGTAAAGAATTTCAGCGGTTCGCACAGGAGCTGCGAATGCAACATCGCTACACAGCACCCTACACACCGCAAGAGAACCCGACGGAGCGGACGAACCGAACAATCAAAACGATGTTAGCGCAATACGCTGGGTCCAAACAAACGAAGTGGGACGACCTGCTACCCGAGCTTAGCTTAGCATTCAACAGTAGCCGATCAGAGTCGACAGGGTATAGCCCCGCATTCTTGGTTCAAGGGAGAGAACCACGTTTGCCGAACGCACTATTTGATCGCGGAATCGCGGGCACCGGACATGCGGCAAGCACACCAGCGGAACATGCAGAGTGCATTCAAAAGGCCTTTTCAATAGCAAGAGAGAATATGCGCCAAGCCGCTCACAGACAGGCCAAACACTACAACTTGCGAAGGCGGAAATGGGCGCCACAACTGGGCCAACAGGTCTTGCTTAAGCAGCACCCGCTGTCCAAAGCCGTGGATAAGTTTGCAGCAAAACTGGCGCCGTGGTATGATGGACCATTTGAAGTGGTTGAGTTTGTCTCGCCAGTGATAGTGAAAATCCGCAGATCGGGAGACAAACATCCACGCACAGCGCATATTACAGAGCTAAAGACGTATCACCCCGACGATAGCGACCGTGACCACACGGCAAACAGCCCTGCTAGATTCTCGCCAAATGGCCGAGTAGCTTGCCAAGTAATTTCAAGGAATGCGCGTAATCGCATCGCGCAACATAGGAACAGTCGAGCAACAGCCGCGATATCAACGAACCGCAACAGCGACAATCAAACGATTCGCTCCACTAACGGCCACGTCTTAGCAGCGAAACCCAACAGTCGAACAACAGCAGCGAAATCAACGAACTGCCGCAGCGACAATCAAACGAATCGCTCCACTAACGACCCCGTCTTAGCAGCGAAACACAATAGTCAAAATAACAACAGCCGGAAAATGGTAGCAAAGTCAGCCGAACACAGCAGCAAGAGTCAAAGAAATCGCACCAATAGCAACAACGTCTGTGAATCGAAACACAACAGTCGAACAGCAGCAAAATCAACAAACTACAGCAGCAACAGTCACATGAGTCGTTCCATGAACAGCAGCGTGCTAGCATCGAAACCCAACGATCACAATATCAGCATGCACACGGCATCAAACAGCAGAAAGCAGAGAAATAGTAGACACGCAAATAATCATCCCTCGAGAAAAACAACTAAGAACTAGCAGCTTCCAATCGCAAACACAGCAAGAACAGTAAAATAATAAGAACAGCGAACGCGAAAGAACAAAAAAAACTAGTAAAGGTGTTGTCTACAGCCGGGCTGTAGCCGAAATACCCTACACCTTAAAACTGCATATATACTCGTATATATATTTAGAAGTGGTGCGATAAAATATACTCGTATATATATACAATATATATATTATATATCTAATAATAAATATACAATATATATATAATAATAATAATAAAAACAAAAAATTTTTTTTTAAAGTGGGCGGATCACGCCCATATTTGGCATATTAACTGGAAGCATTAGTCTAAACCTACATATAAAATTTTCTTGTCTTCTCTCAAAAAGTGATGCTGATATGGCCTTTTTTAATAGGCAAAACAGAGGTACCTGCACTCTCGATATAAAAAGTAGGTGTGGTCCTCGGGCGATTTAGCCCATTTTCAATACGAAACACCCCAACATAGCAACGAATATTTTTGCCAAATTTAATTTTGAAATCTTAATCCGTTCTCCTGTGATCGTGATTTCAACGGACAGACAGACAGACAGACAGACGGACAGACATCGTTATTTCAACTTCGGTGGTGATGCTGAATATACCCTCAACCTTAAGGTGTAGGGTATAAAAACAACACAGCCCAAAATCAACATGCGTAGAAACAAACACACCGATTAATAGTAACAATCACGAAGCACACGGAGCCGCGACGTGGAACATCCTTCCGTATCCGAAATAGGAGGAGACTGTGATGGCACAATGTCGAGTGCGAATTGCACAACACAAATTATTTTGTTAGCAGTAGTATTTTTGGTTATTACAAGAGAGTGAATTAAAATTTAAATAAATTATAATATTAAACTTGAAGTACTTTCCCCGTGTAAGCATAGGCTAAGTTTCCAGTGACCCTGTATTGAAACACAGTGTATTGAATATGCATAAGATTAGAATGTATATAAGAGTAGCGTATAAGAGTAAGTTAACTAATCAACTGAGGAGGGCAGAGCCAATAGTTGCAAAACCACCATCGAAATCATTACATGAGCACGAACGACACAGAACAAGAAACAAGAGAAACGGAGAACAGCAACACACGGGAAATGGAACATAAGCGGAGACTAGGCAAGAAGACGGATTGCGATCATTCTCTCTTGGTGGTCGACCAGCGGACAGAACACAACGTTTCATTTAACGAGCTCCCGATCAGACGGACATAACACAAGGTAAACAGAATACATAGAGTGCAAGGCAGACATTTTAATATACAGTGTAGATGGTAAACTCGCGATCATATCGATCATAATAAAATCCGTGATTTACTCGCAAGACTAGGAACAGCGTAGATTTACGCCGCGTGATAACAATATATCGTTGACTTTACTGGTGACACGCGCGGCTTCCACGTGTCCCATTACAGTAGTCGGGTGCGGGCTTTCCCATCTGCTCAACAATATATTCACGTTTAGTTTACTCGCAAGGCTAGGTACAGCGTAAATTTACGCCGCGTTATAACAATATATCGTTGACTGTACTGGTGACACGCGCGGCTTTCCCGTGTCCCGTTACAGTAATCGGGTGCGGGCTCTCCCACCTGCTCAACAATATATCCACGTTTGACTTACTCGCAAGGCTAGGTACAGCGTAAATTTACTCCGCGTTATAACAATATATCTTTGACTGTACTGGTGACACGCGCGGCTTTCCCGTGTCCCGTTACAGTAGTCGGGTGCGGGCTTTCCCATCTGCTCAACAATATATTCACGTTTGGTTTACTCGCAGGGCTAGGCTAGACTAACAGACGAACGTTGCTCAGCCACACCAAGCCAACGATACGGAAACTCAGAGCGCGTGCGGATCCTCCTCCTCCTCAGCATCGTTAGGAGTCATACTATTAAGAAGGAAATTGTATCATTGGACCAGGAGTCAATAAAGGAATTGTATTGTAACAGAAGTCCACACAGTGTATAAATCTTTTCTGTGACGAACCCTGGACGTACGGCGAGCTAATCTGTGCGTAACTCCGGAGGAACCGGGTAACTTCGTTACAGTTATAATGCAATGATGTCAAGTTCTATTTTCAAATTTCGTACGTATGAATATGTACTATTTTCGTATGTATAAGTAAAGTAAGTTTTTGATTACTTTTCTTTGTGGCGGAATAAACGCTTGCTTTCTGAAGATGTGAGTAAAATATATGGTTTCAAAACTATTCAATTTTTATTGAATCAATATAAAAATAAAAACATTTCTTATCAAAATAAAATTTATGACACAATGATTCAATGATGAAATAGTCATCATATCACAAAATATTTTCAATAAAAAATAAAAGTTATAGTACACACTGATCCAATGATGAAATAGTCATCATATCACAAAATATTTTCAATAAAAAATAAAAGCTGTAGTACACAATAATTCAATGATGAAATAGTCATCACAAAATATTTTCAATAAAAAATAAAAGTTATGGCAGTCCGTCTACGAGAGCTAGGGCTGCATGCAGACGCGAATCTCCCGACGAAATCAATTCATAGGCTTTTGCCAGTCCCTCTATTGAGTTTGACATAACCTCAATAGACATTGCCATTGCAGCAATGCCTTGAGACATCGACTCAATGCAACCAGCCATGTTTTTCAGTGTAGCCGATAGTTCTCGTTGCGTCTCCAATTGCTCATGCAAGTTCTCCATGTAAGGATCCTTGGCTTTGTGTCTCTCCGGCTGCGGTGTGGTGTCCACCAATGTTGGGTCATCCACTAATTCTTCCAAAAGTGAAGAAGATCGTGTTTCCATAAAATGCGATTCGGTGACATTGCACAAATCTGTAGGTGATGCTGAGAAGTGCGACTTTGCGATTGTGAAATTCAGTGGACGTGGTTGGGTACATGGGGTTGCACCAGCGAATGTGGCATGAGGTGGTGTGGTGGAAACCGACCCAACAGCTAGTACTCTTGTAACAGGTGTGGCCACATTTAATGCTATAATAACCGTGTGAAAAAAAGGATTGTCACTTAAAGAAACAATGCAGCATAAAATATTCACCTTCACTATTTCTCATATCAGTCCATGTGCGCTTGGCGCTGGTGCCACCCTGTTGCACACCCTTCGGTACTACCTTTACTCCTAAGCCCATAATGCGTTCGCATTCTTCTTCGACCGGAGTTAGTTTGCAGAAATTGGCGACGCCTCCCCCAGTCTTTCGCACCTCCTTCGTATTTTCGGACAATTTTTTTTTCGTCCTTGCTTTTAAACCAAACCTGCAAATAAGTAAACATTCGTCATATATTCATAAATATCAATAAACTCTCACCTTTTTCCACTGTAGAGAATTCCTCGTCGGCGGCCCCAAAGCATTTAATTTATTTGTCAGCGCCTCCCACTCCTCCTTACAAGTTTGCTTGTTATTTCCAAACAAGAAAATGTCTTTCGCCATATAAGGCTTTTTCGACAGCTCTGCCATTAATACGTTGAATTGCTAAACTGTTGTCAACTTACATCTTTTATTTTATTTATTAAAAATTATTAACCAATTATTATTATAATCAACAAATATTTACATTATCTGATCCATCAAACTTTTCCCGATACAATGAAATTCTTTTGCTCTGCACGACACCTTTTCTGTTCACGCCAGAAATCGTGACTTTCGGTACCTCAAAACAGCTGTTAATGCCTGGAAAGCACATAAATTTACCAACAAATGTATTATCGTTCGTCTATCTTCAGCCAGGGGTTCTGCCGACGCAGTTTCTTTAGAATTTCTCGACGCTGGCGTCAAATACCACGAAAAAAACAGAAAACTTTATGTTCGTTAGTGTTACGGAATGATGCCCGTAATTTTTTTTTTTTTAAATAAATCGTGTGAAAAGTGAATTTTTGGCTCAATTGGTATATTTTGCGCTGCACGAATTTTATATGTACGTTTTTCTAGTATGCACTTCTCTATGTATAAAAAATTTGGCGGGAGTTTGTTTTCGTGTTTCTTGAATACCTTTTATTTTATACAATTTTCAATGTTTAACTCGAATGTAGGTTCTTATAAGTTTTCCTTCTTCTTATTTAAGTCTTCTTTTTTTTAACGCACAGAAATGTTTATATTTAGAAGCTTTAACTGCTAGACACTTTTAAAGTTTTAATAACTATCAACAAATTAACTTCTTTCTTTTTCACACTTTTTCTTTTCTTTAAATATTTTTGTTTTTTTTTTCTCAAAAATCCAACTTTTTTTTTCTTTAACAACCTTATTCTTTCACCAATAATTTTATTCTTAAACAATTTCTTTTTCAATTCCGCTAAAGAAAACTTCATCCACCATCAACCAATCTGCTAACTTTCTTTTCTTTTCTTTTTTCTCTACCTCCCGTTCCGATTCCCATCCTTCCAATCTTTTCCAATAATTTCCCCTTCCATTCACTATTCCCACATTCCCTAATTCCCTGTTGAATCACACTTCCATTCACACCTTCCACAATCATCTTTCCACACAAATCATTCAACCAGGAGACTTAGAGTCTTGCTGAAAACTTTGACCCTCCTGCCCCTATTTACATTTGTTTACTTGCTTCAGTGCACTTCAAGAAAGAAAGATGTGCTCGTTTTTATGTCTCTTCGGCGTCAGCAAAATCTTTGTTTACTTGATCAGAAAGAGAAAGTTGAAGAAAGGAAGAAATGAAGGAGTTTATACAATACTCTTCCTTGGTTGCTTTTGTGGACATCAAAGGCGCATTCAACAATGTGAAGGCGAAAGCAATCCTGAATGCATTAAGAACCCTGCAAGTTGATAAGTCTCTTGTGTGCTTCATTAGTCAGCTGCTTGAAGGAAGGACAAATGAACCAAGACTAGGCTGTGTGCAGGTGAAAAGAATGTTATGACGAGGAATCCCTCTTGGGGGAGTTAATCTCCTTGATGTGGAATTTGGTAGTCGACGGGCTAGCAAAAAAAAAAAAACACTGGTGTTGTACGCTTACGTGAGGAGCCACAGAGTTCTAGTTCGGGATTTTCAAAATAAAGACTACGGACTTTTTTAAACGTACTTTTATTATTGGTTATTCTCGACCGAGCACCGGTCGTTAGCAAAATTACTTCTCGACTAACTTAAAATTAATCTTAAGCTTTTACATCAGCTTCGGCGTAGACAAGCGAGTAGGTACGTCAGTCGTATGTCGCAACTTCAGAATTTTATTAAATCGCTAAATTAATATTTTATTGATATTAATTTCGCAATCGGCTGTTCTACATTTCAGAAGTAGAACTTTCATTTTCCGCATTGCATTTTCTCTTTAGTTGTTCCAAATTGTATTCCAAATTGTTTAACTAATTCCTTTTCAGTTAACTTAATTCGTCATTCATTTAATTTACTTTAACAGAAGCACCGGCCGGAAAAATTTTATTTTTGTGTTTAATTTCAAAAAAATAGTTGTTATAAAGTTCATTTCAATTAAATTTTGTAGTTTGAAAGTAAGTTATAACTAATTCTAAATTAAAAAAGGCTTACATAGCCTCAGGTAAGCAAGCTACAGATGTATACTCTAATGTCGAATGTTGTGGATACCGGATTCAAGCACTTGGAACACAAAAAAAAACTTTTAGTCGGCGAAATTTTCATCTCCCAATGTGCAAAGCTGACAACTTTTTCTCTTTTGTAGAGTATCAGGACCTTTTGAGCTAGGAACTACTACTGGAATCTGAAATGAAAAAGAAAAACGAGGAAAATGAGATGTAATGAAGGGCAAATATTATATCAATCATACTTACATTGAGTGGTCTTCCAAAATACGATTCCATGGCCAAACGATTGTTTCACATGTTGTGGATACCCGATTCAAGCACTTGGAACAAAAAAAAAAACCAGTTAGTCGGCGAAATTTTCATCTCCCAATGTACAAAGCTGACAACTTTTTCTCTTTTGTAGAGTATCAGGACCTTTTGAGCTAGGAACTACTACTGGAATTTGAAATGAAAAATAAAAACGAGGCAAATGAGATGTAATGAGATGTAATGAAGGGCAAATATTATATCAATCAAACTTACATTGAGTGATCTTCCAAAATACGATTCCATGGCCGAACGGGTGTTGAATTTGTGATGATGTGAATGTTTTTCATTCGGCTTTCAATATTTGGAAGAACCAATGTATCAGCTAACGTAGTAAGAAAATTTCTTCTAGCACTATTTTTTTTGAGACCATCAACTTCTTTGCAAATACAAAACGCAGCCAGTGCCATGGTTTCCAACATGTTGCAGAAAAACGCAAGAGTCCATCGTCTTGTTGACCGCTTTGTAATAAAATGTGTAACCATTCGGTACATACAATCTACGCCAGCTTTATTTTCATTGTAAAACAAAATTTCTTCAGGTTTCATTGCTTCCCCTACACAATGTGTCGTATAATGAACGGTCGACACATTTACTTTTTTTTGGCATGTACCTGCAAATTGATACCGAATTTTCGTGGAATCCAAATAACGATGACAAAACAGGACGAGAACGATCCTTTCTCATTTCGTCAGAAATACATTTTTCATTGGAGCGAACAGTACCAACAAATGCCGGACCAATTCAGTTGCGGAACTTTTTGTTTTATACTGGGATTAGCTGTCACTTCTCGACTACAGCTTTCCCATGACGATTCGTTTCAGAAATGATGACAAATGTTATATTTGCTGTGAAAAATTTTTTGAACACCTCAATTGGAACACTGTTTTGTTCCTTCGGACCAGGTCGAAAACGCATGATATTGGGTTGACGCAAACGAACTCCGATATTTGGTTCATTTTTACACCATATAGTACCGTTCTTAACAAGAAAAGAATCAAAGGGAGAAAAGCCAAAGGGATGATTGGCTTTGTAGAAATTAAAGTTATTGGAACCGGAAGTAAAACTGTTATTTCTCATTCTTTCGGTTTTTTGCGGATACCGCAGAAAACCGTATTTTGAAATCTAGCTTCTAGACTTTTATTATTATGACCCGTATTTAAATTTCTTTCGAATTGTAAGGCAAAATTTGATCTTACATTATTTGACTACAATTCCTGTGCTTTCGCTAGGGCATTGGGTAACACTTCTGGCACTAAAGAAAATATTATATTAGACAAAGAAACATTGAAGCCGGTGATAAAAACACGTAAAGCGCTATGCCGAATTTTTATCATTTAACTCCTTGGACAAAGCGGTAGCTGATCCATGTGTCATTATGGTTTTGTTTATTAATAAGTTCAATTTTTTGTTGACCGCATTATAGAAATCGATTAAAAAAAAATGTTCCTGCTTTAGGACACTTAACTCCTGCTCAATTATATGTGTTCATGAACGGATGGCAACGCTTCTCGTTGTTCAATGGCTCACTGCTGTCAGATGGTCCGGTTTTCATTTTGTTTCTCAGCGTTGGTAACATTGCCGATTGCAAAAAGCTGACTGGCTCTCTTCGACTGTGGACCTCATCGTGACAACACGTTCTTTCTTTCTGATATTACATCATAAAAATTTAATTAATAAAGTAATTACATTCTTTGGAGAAAGATCTCCAAAATCCAATTAATCACGCGTTTATAATCAAATGTTGTGGTCCTTCGCGAGCCGGATCAATAAGATCACAGCGATTTGGAGTGATTAGAAATGGCTTCAACTTACGTGACGCTCATGCAAATTCGAGCTAGGTTGAAAGCCTCAATCACAAAGACTCATACGTTTGCTCATCAGAGTTTAGAAAACGTCACCTATGAGCAGGTCGTCACACATGCGGAGCGCCTTGAACAGACGTTTGAGACTTTCACGCGAAACACAGATTGCGTTGTGGCGCACTCTGAGGAAGACGGATATATCGACCCAAATGCAGATTTTGACGCCTACGAAGATAAGTATCTTGCGGCTCGGTCACTATTGCGAGGTTTGGAGGTCAGTCTGCGTCCGCCCGCGGAAACCACAGATCAGTCTTCGAGTATGGCACTGCTGGCTGAACAGCAGGTTTCGGTTTTGCAGCAAGTTTCTAGCGCCAATTTATCAGGCGCTGCGAGTGATTTGCCGAAGATCAATATACCGACGTTTTCCGGAGATTATAGCGAGTGGCCATCGTTTAGCGATATGTTTTCGACCAGTGTCGGTACGAGGGCGAGACTGTCGAGCACACAGAAGTTGTACCACTTGAAATCGGTTCTGCGCGGTGACGCGGTAAGAGACAAAGCACTGTGTTTTAATTGTCTTCAACCGGGCCATTCTGTGTCTGAGTGTCGATCCAAATTCACCTGTCGAGAATGCCATCAACGTCACCACACACTCGTGCACGACCCAGTAGAGCGGTCGGGAGCCACGACTGCTTCGACGTTGACGTCGTCCAATGCACACCAGGATTCACGACCAGCCCAAGCTGCGCTAGCGGTTAGCGCCGTGGCGTCCGTCGCTGTTTCGCTTCCGGCGAGCACGTTCAGGACTACATCGCACTTCGCACCAATGTTGCCCACCGCATTAGTGGATATCGTAGACGCCCAAGGACACACTGTCACGTGTAGGGCGCTGCTAGACTGCGCATCGGAATTGTCATACATTTCTGAGCAATGTATTCAACGCCTGCGCATCTCACGTGCTCATTCTCGCATTGCCGTCACTGGTATTGCCTCGGCTGCAGCAGATCATACCCGGGGCTGTTGTCAGGCTCAAATCCGTTCACGCACGAACAGCTTTAGGTTGACTGCATGCTTACATATATTGAAACATATAACTGCGGCTATACCCTCAGGCCCGGTGGCCAATAGCTTGCCGCACAGTCTGCAGGGACTAGCTCTTGCTGATCCAACGTTTAATGTTACGGCGCCAATTGACATCCTGATTGGAGGGCAGTATGTATGGGATGTTTTCACCGCAGAGAAGCACGTAGACGCAGTCGGAAACGTCATTGCTGTGTCGTCGCAGTTCGGCTGGGTGGTAACGCAGGCTACCCTAACACCAGCTACCACTTCATGCGCATTTCTCACATTGGTCGACATCGACGCGTCAATCCGACGGTTATGGGAGTTAGATGACATTCCACATACGGCTGTCGACGCCGACGTGACCTTCGTCGAACAGCAGTTCGCCACCACTCATACTCGCGCGCCGGACGGAAGATATGTTGTACATCTTCCATTTAAGGACACAAATGCACGTTTTGCAGACACTTTATCGGGTGCACTGTCTCGCTTGTACTCATTAGAACGCCGGTTCAAGAAAGATGAAAGGCTGTGTGAGCAATATACTGCATTCATGCGCGAGTATGCGCATCTTGGACATATGAGACAAGTTACACCTGAGGAATTATCAACGTCGAACGATGAGGTGTTCTATCTGCCACATCATCCTGTTGTGGGCAAGAAGCTGCGCGTAGTGTTCGATGGATCATATAAGGGCGAGAACATCTGCTCCCTCAATGACCGCCTTCATGTCGGACCAAACCTACAACGAGACCTGTTTTCGGTATGCTTGCGATTCCGATTTCATCGGTTTGCCTTTTCGGCCGATGTCGTTAAGATGTTTCGCCAGATCTGGGTTACGGAGTCTCATCGAAACTTTCAACGGATTGTGTGGCGAGAATCGCATGCACACCCGGTACAGCATTCCAATTGTGCACCGTCACATATGGCACCTCCTGTGCCCCATTTCTTGCTGTCAGGATTTTGAAGCAGCTTGCCGACGATTACAGCGCAGAGTTTCCAAGGGCATCACGGATCGTCGCCGAGGATTTCTACGTGGATGATGTTCTGTCGGGCGCAAACACAGAATCGGAGGTAAAACAATTACAGCATGAACTTATTCATTTGTTTTCTCGCGCAGGAATGGAGTTAAGCAAATGGGTGTCCAATACTGCTTGCATAAACGCTGACGGAACGAAGCAGCCTATGGAGGTTCCTTTACAGGAGGAATCCAAGGCCCCGAAGGTGCTCGGCCTACATTGGAAACCGGATACAGATTGTCTCAGTTAGCAAGTGCGTACTGGCTGCGGTGATATTACCAAGCGCCATATTCTCTCCGAGATATCTGGGGTGTTCGACCCATTGGGACTATTGGCACCGGTGGTCACGCGACTGAAGATCTTCTTTCAAGAACTGTGGCTGACAGAACTCGGATGGGATGACCGGTTGCCAGCGCACTTGTCGCAGTGGTGGATGGCATGCCGTGATGACATGCATTGCATACGACAGATTTCTATACCCCGTTTTGTTCCGATCAACGACGACATCATCGAGCTTCATGGGTTCTGCGATGCTTCCACCAAAGCTTACGCTGCTGCAGTCTACGCACGCAAGGTGACGCACACGGGCAAGGCCGTCATCAGCCTTATGGCATCTCGTACCCGTGTGGCTCCCTTAAAGCCAGTCTCGGTGCCACGACTTGAATTATGCGGAGCGCTGCTGTTGGCACGCTTAATTCAACGTATTCAATCGATCAGCCTGGGGAAACCGCTTAAGGTACACGCTTGGACTGATTCAACGGTGGTACTTGCGTGGCTGTCCCACTCTCCAACCAAAATGAAGACATTCGTCGCCAACCGCACCTTTGAAATCGGTGAGGTCCTCCCTCGACACGTATGGAACTATGTGGCATCTGGCGAAAATCCCGCCGATTGCGCATCACGAGGACTACGAGCCTCTGAACTTCTGACTTACGACTTATGCTGGAAAGGACCAGTCTGGCTGCGCGATGAACGGTTACTCACTTACCAACTTAACAAATCTGTTAATCCCAATCTCGTTTCAGCAAATAACGTTGACGCTGAATTCAAGCAGACTGCTGCCTCGCTGGTAACTACTATTGACGAGAGGTCCGAGATACTGAATCGGCTCCTAAATAGACTATCGTCATGGAGAATTGCCGTTAGAGTGGTGGCATACGTTAAACACTTTATCATCAAATGCCGGCGACTGACGCCACTAGGCTTGGCTGACGAGTGCATATGGGCCCGTGCGTTGCTCCTGCAATATGGGCAACTTGAGTTTCAGCCGCCTATGAGGGTAGGCGGGCGCATTCGCCATTCGGAATTGCCCTTCTCGTCGCGCCACCCTATATTGCTTCCCAAATCAGGCCGAGTAACGCACTTGATTCTCCATGACGAGCATATCCGGAATTTGCACCCCGGCGTTTCAGCACTATTTGTTATAGTTCGGCAAAAGTATTGGATTCTGGGAGCTCGGAATTTGATTCGAAAGCTAACTCACACCTGCATTCGCTGCTTTCGACAACGGCAGGTCACTACAGAGCAATTGATGGCCGACCTTCCAACGTATCGAGTGCGACAGGCCTACCCGTTTGAGAAGACTGGATGCGATTATGCGGGCCCACTCAATCTCAAACTGTATCCAGGGCGAAACACGCGCACCGCCAAGGGATACATCTGCCTGTTTGTGTGCATGGTGACATCTGCCGTCCATGTGGAACTCGTGACCGATTTGACAACGGAAGCGTTTTTGGCGTCCCTTCGACGCTTCATGGCGAGACGTGGAAAATGCTCACAACTGTTCAGCGATAACGGGAAAACCTTTGTAGGTGCTGCTCGCGCTCTGAATCCAGTGTTTCAACTCATCACATCGCAGTCGCACAACGACATGGTAACCAAAAGCTTGGCTGATGATGGGATACGTTGGACGTTCATTCCGCCTAACGCTCCGCATTGGGGCGGGATATGGGAGTCAGCAGTCAGATCAATGAAATTGCACCTACGACGGGTGATTGGCGAAACGATTCTTACGGTCGAGCAGATGCGCACGCTACTGGTGCAAGTCGAAGCCGTGGTCAATGCAAGACCGTTGGGAACCGCACTTGTCACCAGCACATTTTTTGATCGGCAGGCCTTTAACATTACTCCCGGACGACGATTTATTGGAGGTACCCAAGAACCGACTGGGTTACTGGCAGAATGTTCAAGCCATGATGCATGGGTTCTGGCGTCAGTGGCATCACGAATACCTTACTGGATTGCAGCAAAGACCGAAATGGGACAACCGGAAACCAAACATAGAAGTCGACACCGTCGTCGTCATCAAGGATCCCAACTCTCGCCCGGGTAAATGGTGTCTCGGTAGAGTCAGCGAAGCCCACATAGGGAAAGATGGACTAACGCGTGCTGCAACAGTCAAAACAGCACACGGAACGATGACTCGGCCAATTTCTAGACTGGTCGTGTTGCCAATATCCTGAGACGGTCTCTCAGCGCCGGCCGGGTTGTTCATAAACGCATGGCAACGCTTCTCGTTGTTCAATGGCTCACTGCTGTCAGATGGTCCGGTTTTCATTTTGTTTCTCAGCGTTGGTAACATTGCCGATTGCAAAAAGCTGGCTGGATCTCTTCGACTGTGGACCTCATCGTGACAACACGTTCTTTCTTTCTGATATTACATCATAAAAATTTAATTAATAAAGTAATTACATTCTTTGGAGAAAGATCTCCAAAATCCAATTAATCACGCGTTTATAATCAATATGTGATGGACTTTTGTCCGCGTAAAAAAAGTCTAGTCTAGCCATTATTGCATTTACATTTAGTACCGTACCATGATTACAAAATTGTTAACGCCGAAAAATATTTCCTACTCCCTCTGTTATAGAATGTCATTGAATTGTTAACGACCTCACGCCAGCTAACATATGTGATCGAAAATTAAGGCAAGCATTTTATTGCGCCCAGTGACTCACTGCACGAAATTCTATCATCGATTGGTTGGGTACATACTCCGCCACCTCATTTGTTTGAGTCACAGCCCTTAATTGATTTTTTTTAAATTCAATTTCTGATTTTAATGAACTAATGTTTGTTGCCACTAAACGAGAACTAAGATCCTCAACATATGTTTAGTTGGTGGCCTTTCTCGCAAATTGCTCTATTTAACTATCCACGGTGGCTAATAAGTACTTCACAATTTTTCCGCATTTTACGATTACTTATTTGAGCACAACAATTGCTTACGTTACGTTTCCAGTTTAAATTGTTGTGTTGCAAATTAGTTACTTCGTCTTTGTTGTTTAGATTTCGTTTTTTGTTGCTTTTCTCCTTTACTTCGGGATACTTATTTGTTTTCCTTGCTAAGTGGATAACTTTTTTGTAGGTGGTTCTTAATTCATTTTTTGTTGCTCTGCTAATTTACTTCAGGATAGTTATTTGTTTTCTTAGCAAAGTAGATCACTTTATTGTGGGTGATTATTAATTCCTTTTTTGTTGCTTTTCTCATTTACTTCAGGATACTTATTTGTTTTCCTTGCAAAATGGATCACATTTTTGTGGGTAATTCTTAAATCCTTTTTTGTTGCTTTTCTCCTTTACTTCAGGATACTTATTTGTTCTCCTTGCGAAGTGGATCACTTTTTTGTGGGTGTTTCTTAATTCAACTTCACTGATTTTTCGTTTAGGTGCACAAAATGTCCTTTCGCAGATTTAAGTGTATGCGATTACTTACTTTAATTAAAATGTTTAATTAATAGTGTGCAATATTTTTCTAATTGCATTAACAAGTACCGCGTTTCTACAGTACTGCTTTTATGAAAGGTTTTTTAAATTTTGTGCTTCACCTTAGGCGCCAATTAAATTTCCTTGTTTAACTTGAGTTAAAAAAATATATTTTTATTAAAGCCCGACTGCTTCGTTTGACATCAAATCTTAACATTAATTTTTATACGCTTAAGTCTACACTTAAATAATAATACACGATGCTTTTGTTGTATAACTTAAAGCAAAGTCCAATATCTGAACTTGTTTTTGAATATCAAAGCTGGACTTAAAATAAAACTGAATCAAATTAATCAAATACGTTTTGTTTCCAGTCATGTTGCTTAGCGATTGCAAGCAAACGCTTATGGGAACCTCTGGTTAACAGAGTAACCGAGTAACAGAGTAACATAATTAAAATTCATTAATACATACACAATTAACTAATAATACATAATTAAAGTACATAAGTAAAAATAAAAACTTCACATGGCGCACGCTAGTACAAAGAAGACAAAACTTATAACAAGGATTGATTGGAACATTGATTAATACCAATTAATAAGAATAAATTATAATATAAGAATATAAATGTAGTAGATGTTAGAAAGCCAATTAATGTATTAATCATAAGTACTCGTAGATATAATATAAATTATAGGGATTTTTTAGAATATTGAAGATTATTACAGAAGTGTTAAATGTTAAAATTTGACACACATAAGAAATCTCAATTAAAGAGTAGAAACTAACATTTCAATTTAATTAAACAAAAATTTAATTGAACATAAATTTAAGGAAAAATTTAAAAACATTTCAATATACCATAGTGAACGGAAACTCATCACTACAAACGCTGGAGGCGAAGGCTTCCATATCCACTTTATAACGTGAGTGCGTAGGCCAATCGGCAACTACGACAATCAAGCAATTACTTCAAAGGAGGAAGGGTACAGTAGCCACATCGAAACAATTCGCCTTCAGGGGAAGCAACAGTAAAACAATAACCAACGAGGGAAAAGCTACTAAGCAATGGTCGTTAAACAATAAATTCAAGGCCGCGATCTACTTTACCAACACTTTTTCTTTAGCACTTTTGCTTTGTTTCGATCTGTCAACGCACCGGCTTCTGTTAAAGTTAATTAAAAGAATGACTAATTACGTTAACTTAAGAAGAACAAGTTAACCCTTCGTCATGCACATGTATACGTTTTATGAAAAAACACATTAAAAAAAACAACAAATAAAATTTATGTGGATTTTATCATGTATACAACGTATACGTAGCGCATGTATCTGGCTAGATTACTAGTGTTTTTCAGTTGCATAGTGCACTTTGAAAGGTACAGTCAACTTTCTATTGTATCGAGGCATTTCCTTAGCTTCAGTTAATGAACTGAGCTATTTTTCAAATTTCATTTCAATGGATTTCGGGGTAAAAAATTTTGAAATGTGTAGCATGTAAATGAGTTGATATGCCGACAAAAATAAACCGAAAAACATTTAAAGCAATTGGTTTATGTTTGAATCTGATCCATTTGTATGTGTGTGCGCGTATTGTCTTGCAAATGTTGGTTTAGTGTATTTTAGCCTTAGCGTTAATGACTGTTTATAGGCAAAAGATTTAACTCAATTACTGATTAAATGCGCTACAAAAGCAACTCTGTGCTGTAATACCTATAGAAACTATATGGAAACAATATTACATATATATTTTAAATAGTTTATGGCGTTTTTCACTCATGAAAGTCAGAAAATTAAAGCGTCCTTTAAAAAATAATATTCCAGAGAAATAGAAATGTATTTTAAGTAGTTTGAAGAATATATCTGTTAATATAAAAAATATAAGCAATGCATAACATATAAGAAATGAATGTAAAGAGGGGTAACTTGACTTTTATTTCAGTGATTCACCTTTCCAAATATGCGTTGGAAATCTACTGTCATATAGTACAGAATCAGTATCTATCATTTAGCGGAGCGTAAAAATCAATAATCCTTTTTTTCACTCTGAAAATGTCGAGTACTTCTTCATTACTTCAATATGAAGAAAAGGGCTGCCGTAAGTCATCGTATTTTGGTGGAAGTGCTGTGCCTGCTCTAGCTGAGCGCACGTGCAAGATGAGGTATGCACGGTTTAAAAGTGGCAATTTTGACTTGAAAAACTATGAACAGCAAAAAAATTTGACGATCACGAATTTTAGATATTGCTCTACCAAGATCCATCTTAAACGCAAGAAGAACTTGCAAAATCATTTGGCATTGCTCAACGAACCATTTCCAATCGTCCAAAAGCAATGGGAATGATTCGGAAGGTAGGCCATTGGGTGCCGTATGAATTAAAGCCAAGAGACGTCGAACGCCGATTTTTCACGTGTGAACAACGGCTTGAACGGCACAAAAGAAAAAGTTTTTTGCATCGAATTGTCACTGACGATTAAAAGTGGGTCCATTACAGTAATCGGAATATGAACAAAGGCACGGCAAGGTCATTTTGGAATGACAATGTTCGGACACATGTTTTCAAAAACTACCTTCAAATGTCCAAATGGGATGTCCTACCCTACCCGCCGTATAGTCCAGACCTTGCGCCATCCGATTGCTATCTCTTCCGATCAATGCAACATGGCCTAGCTGACCAGCACTTCTTCAATTATGAAGAAGTCAATAATTGGATCGATTCGTGGAAAGCGGAGAAGTGGGGCGAATTTTTCAGTAAGGGTATTTGTGAATTGCCAGAATGGCAAAAAGTTTTAGCTAGCGATGACAATACTTTGAATATTAAATTTGTAACCATTTTTTTCACAATAAAGCTTCGTGTGCAGTTACATACGTTATTTTATACGTTATTTATACGTTATACGTAGCTATACGTGAAACGAATTTTTAATAAATCCATTTGTTAAGATGCGTTTATCTTACTGTTAGTGAAGCGAGGAAGAATAGATTTTTCCTGCCTTTAGTCCAGGCACTTTAACCAGGACTAATTACTTTGGTTTAGGCAGTTGAACCAAAACCAACTTGTCAATTTACCTTCCTTTGATTTAGGCACTTTAACCCAAATCAGCGATTCAAACAATGTGAAGTTTCTCTTATGACTGACTGTTTATTTTCACTAAAAAGCTTAAATACCCCTTAAAAACTACTACAATGATAACGATTTACTAATGACTATTGTAAACCGGGGATGAAACTCCAACATATTCACAGCAACATTGCACATTCCAAAATTGTTTCCCACAAAGTGACGGACGCCTGATTAAATTGTCTACGAATACGCTGCAGCTCAAGTTCAGGGCAAACGTTACAGGTGCCTCCACAGTTAGCGCTGCACTCATGCAGACAGCGCTAAATATTTGAGTGTCACATTTCGAGCGATAGATAGCAGCGAACTTTAACGTTCCCATGCTGTCAGCATGGGAACAAATCAAGTACATACATATGTGCCAAAATATGTATGCTGGAGTTTGGAGTTTCATCCACGGCGGGACATGGAAATCATTGATATCATAAATAAAACTAAACATCCTCCCCCGCATTGAGCGAAGGTCAATTGCTCGAATCACCCTCCTCCATTACGAGATGAAAATCTGGCTGACTGAGTGAACGTTGCGCCTCAAGCCGTGTGTTGTGAGGAGTGTCAGCAATCTTACGAGTCCAATATTTGTATACAACGTAGGAGATTAACAATATTATGGATATGCTTAACGCCGTATATGAGACAGTGTAATGATGCATCCTGTTGAAGTTCAGTTTCTGATTGGTTTGTTCGGATATTGCTGCGTGTAATGCCGTGAGTTCAGCAATGTTAGTAGTGAACACAGTGGAGTTGCTGGTTGTTATTTTACTAGTAGGAATATCATCAACATCTGTCATGAAGACGTGTTGTTTGGAGTGCAGCTCAGAGAAATTTATTTCTTCCTGTCCTTGAATGCTGATGACTTTGTGTTTCATGGAACATTTTGAGTCCAGTTGAAGTAACCCTGATCCAGATATTATGGTTGTAGAACTATGTACTCCACATACTGTATTCATGCGAATGGGTTAAATTGTAGCATAAATCCAATTATTTGCACGATGTGTTCGAACAAATTTGAAATTTCCTTCGACGTTTACCCATTTGCAGGTGGTGCTTGATTCATTGTTAAACGAATGAATCCTACATTCGCAAATGCCACAACCGCTACTGTAGATTGCTTGTGTTTTTGGACACAAAAAGGTGTCATTTGGCAATGTTAACCATGTTTCTAGTTGTGATGACGTGACTGGAAAGTACTGCTCGCGATGTGGGCTAATGGCAATGATAGGGGTCGCAGCTTCAACAGCCGTTATTGATTTATTGACTATTTTCATTATTGGGTTGACTCTAAACAAGTCAAAGCGCTCCTGATTAATCAATGGTACCTTCAGGTGAAATATTACGTGATCGCTTGTAAGTGTTCCAGTGACGGTGATTAATTTATATATCAGAAAAAATTCTTCTGGTTGAACTGGCATTTGTAGTGATGATGGTATGTGACTTCTAATGTTCGACAATTCTCGTTTCAGCTGCTCTGGTGACAACAGCAAAGGGTTAATTTTCCCATGATGGCTGTCCGTTATGACGTCAATAAGGGCAGCGTGCATATTTTGCAGTTTGGAGATACTGAGCATAATTTGGAAGCTTAGCGATGTAAACAGATGAAACATTTTTATTTGCTGCGATTCCGCGTCGTGGTCACTGATCATATTTAAAATGTCTATGATTTGATCATCAAGCTTGTCGAATTTTCCCTTTATGTTCGTTTCGTCTCTCTTGAGGATGTTTATAGTTGAATCGACTATTGTCTATTGATATCAATTGCACCTCTTTTAATTCTTTTATTCATCAGCACGTTTTCTCCTATGCTGGTTTCTTCTATGAATTCTTTGAACTGATCAATGATGATTTCGCAGCTGTGGTTTTGTTGCATTCTGCTACAGAGATCCTGGAGACGCAATGTACCGTCAACTATGGACGATTTTTGAGAGTGAAAGGCGGTTATGTTGTAGAGAACGATTATTTTCCAATAGGATGGTACTAATCGTGCAGTTCCAATGGTTTCGAAATATAAACTGCCATGTGAATCAAACGGTATGGTAGTAATTGGATTTGCAAGTACTACTGGCAGTAAGAATATCAAAGCCAGACTTAGGCCAACATGTAGTTTGCGCATTTTCTTCTTCGGAGCCTCGATATCGCTTGCATTGGATGTTGTAACTGATTCTTCTTTAATTTTTTCAGGGAATAAAGGTGCTAAACGATGTACTGGACGTTTTTTTATGCCCATATTGGTTTTTACATCAGCCACGCGGACAACTCCATCCGGTCCTTCGAAGGTCTTTGTAATTCTACCTAAAGGCCATTGTTGGACTGGTACGTTATCCTCTTTCATTATGACCAGCGTATCGGGTTGGATGTTAGTAACCGGACCCTTCCATTTGTAATTGTGTTGCAGCTGGTTCAAATATTCGCTTGACCATCTCTTCCAAAAATCGTGTTTGATTTTGGTTACAAGTTCCCAGCGTGTGACCAGACCTTGGTTCATGGATTCCGTTCTAATATCCACTGAAGACGTCAGTGGCTCTCCAATCAAAAAATGGCCTGGTGTTAGAGCGCTAAGGTCGTTTGGATCTGAGGAAATTGGTGTTATTGGTCGGGAATTTAAAATGGCCTCAATTTCTACAACAACTGTCTCCAGCTCTTCATAAGTGAGAGAAACCGTCGAAACATTTCGCAGCAGCAAGTGTTTTGCCGATTTGACTGCGGCCTCCCACAGTCCTTCGAAGTGTGGAGCTCGAGGTGGAATGAAGTGGAAAGAAATTCCTTTCGAGCTGCAAAGCCTGGTTATTGCCTCTTGAGAACTTGTGGAGTATATGGCTTCTAACTCGTCCAGCTTGTTTTTTGCTCCTACAAAGTTAGTCGCATTGTCGCAATATAGGTTTCTGCAATGACCTCTTCTACTTATGAATCGCTTTAGAGCTCCTATGAAGGCCTCCGTTGTTAGATCACTGACAATTTCGAAGTGGACTGCCTTTGTGCTGAAACAACAGAACACTGCAATATATGCTTTCTGAGGTCTCTTTCCTCTGCACTTAAAATGGATCCATAGTGGTCCGCAGTAGTCAACACCGGAGTTGATGAATGGTCTGGCCGGCTCAACTCGAGAGCTTGGAAGTGGGCCCATGATTTGGCTGTACAACACAGGCTTCGCTTTAGTACATTTTACACAATGTTGTACCACTGATCGAGCCATTATCTTTCCTTTCACAGGCCAGAATCTTTGTCTCACCTTAGCTAACAGAGCTTGAGGTCCACAATGAAGATTTTCGATGTGCATTGCGTTGATGAGGGACTTGGTTAGTGGATCGTTATATGGCAATAGAATTGGATGTCTTGCGTCATATGGCAACGAGGAAGTATGTAATCTTCCTCCTACACGAATTATTCCTTGGTTGTCCAAAAAGGGAGATAAGGAACTTATATCGCTTCGTTTCGAGATTGCGTCATGTTTTCGCAGACGCCTAATTTCATCAGGGAAGTCAGCAGCTTGTATTTCTTTGATGATAACTTGTACAGCTTCTTCGAGTTCTGATCGTGACAGCTCCGTTGTTTCGTGTGACCTAACGTTTCCTTTACTGCTGTTGACAAATCTTAGTACATAGCCAATGACTCGTTGAATTGTGCGAAAAGAATTCGTAAATTTTATTTTGTATGCAATTGAGCTATCCTCTGTTGCTGCCGCAGCATTTGTTTCTTCTGCACACATTACCTTCGCAATATTATTTTGACTTAGTCCCTTTTTATATTCGGTGGTATCTTCGATGAGTAGTTCCCTTTGAACTGGTTGACACCAGGTAGACTGATGTTTATGTAAAAAGATCGGACCATAGAACCATACATTACAAGACATAAATTTAGACGGCGCTAGTCCGCGGGACAGAATATCGGCCGGATTGTGATTTGTGCTTACATGGCGCCATTGTTCAGCTAGAGACAATCGTTGAATTTTTGCAACCCGATGTGCCACGAATGTTTGAAAGGATGATGAAGTTGTATTTATCCATGATAGGACGACTTGCGAGTCCGTCCAATAAAATGTCTTTTGGTCTTCGAAACTTAAGTCTGCCTTTACTCGTGACATTAACTGGGCAGCTAAGACAGCAGCACATAATTCCAATCGTGGAATAGTTTGAAATTTCAATGGAGCTACTCGAGATTTCGCGCATAAGAGTCTAGCCATGATTGTTCCATTCTTCAACCTTGCTCGGATGTAAATCGCAGCGCCGTATGCTCTTTCCGATGCGTCGACGAAGACGTGCAATTGAATGTCCTTGGGCTGCTCATGATTATATATGTGCCTGGGGAACTTCGTATTTTGAAGCTCTTGAAGATCGTTGCGAAAGACCATCCACTGAGAATGCATCTCAAGTGGTATTGCCTCATCCCAGTCAAGCTTCAGTTGCCACAGCCGTTGAATGAATATTTTCGCTGTGACGACAACCGGTGCCATGATGCCTAAAGGGTCGAAAACTCTGGCTATATCAGATGTTACCGTGCGCTTTGTGATTCGTGTTGACATGTTAGCATGAGTCTTGATGGAAAATACATCGGATTTTGGTAACCATATTAGTCCTAAAGTCTTAGTTGACTCATTTGAATCGTCGCCAAGATTCATATTGACCTCTTGGTCCTCAGTTGCTATGTCCTTCAACAGCTTTGATGTGTAAGCACACCATTTACGTAATTTAAAGCCGGCTTGAGGTAAAATCTTTGTCAATTCCTCTTGAATTGCACAGGCTTCTGCGAGGTTATCCGATCCAGAAACTCCATCATCTACATAAAAATCTCTACGTAGCACCTTTGCTCCTAATGGATAGACCGTTTTATTTTCATCAGCCAGTACAGTTAAACATTTCGTTGCTAAATAGGGGGCGGATCTTGTTCCGTATGTTACCGTGCATAGCTGATATACTCTAGTGGTTCATTTGTATTTTGTTTCCAAAATATCAGTTGAAATCTCATGTCGTCGTCGTGCATTAAAATTTGTCTGTACATCTTCTCTAAATCTGTTGTAAAAACGTAACGGTGTAACCGAAATCGAAGAAGGATTGCAAACAGATTGCTTTGTACAGTTGGGCCGTTATGGATGATGTCATTCAGTGCTAGTCCTGTAGATGTCTTACAGGATGCATCAAATACAACTCTAAGCTTTGTAGTGGTACTATCAGGCTTCAACACTGCATGGTGTGGGATGAAATATTGTGGTGCTGTTAAGTCGTTTTCGTCGATCTCCTTCATGTGGCCCAGTGCGATGTATTCCTGCATGAACCGTAAGTCCTTAGTAAGCCGTTTTTCAAGAGCAAGAAATCTGTTGCGAGCTACTTCTTTAGATTCTCCAAGACTGGTTGGATCTTCTAAGAATGGCAATTTACCACGAAGCGCCCAGCATTGTTGCGGCCCATATGATGATGGAAGTGAGTTTCACATTGTGTTTCTATCTCAGTTAGACCGTTGACTTCTTCATTTACGTTTTCCAGCTCCCAGAGTTTCGATACGAGTTCATTGGTTAATTCTTCGCCTGTGCTGAATATACCGCAGCTTACAGTGGATGCATCGCTTCGTTGTGGTTTTTCCACCTTTCCCGATACAATCCATCCTAAGACAGTGTTCTGCAGCGTTGGCAGGTCTTCAGATAGTTTGATTTGTCCGACCGACATTAACTGGTGAAAGAATTCAGCTCCCAACAGAACATCAATCGATGCTTGACGATGAAAATCAGGATCAGCGAGTTTGATGTTTTTCGGTATCGGCCACTTAGATACATCCAACAATTCTGATGGTTGGGTTGCTATGATCTTAGGTAACACATACGCCTCTAAGAATGTCTGAAACCCACTCGTTAATGATTCGAGTCTTAAATTGACACGGTGTTGTGTCCTCTGTCGTTGTCCACCGATACCCGAGATTGCTAAAGATGTAGAGTTCGCTCCAAGATCTAATTTTGAAACTAAATCCTTTGTAATGATGTTGATTTGTGAGCCTGAATCCAAAAGTGCTCTGCACTTTCTGGTACGTCCGTTGGATGCAACTAATTGAATTATAGCTGTTCCGAGTAAAACATACTTTCCCTTTCTAGCATTGGTTGAGGACGATCATGCGCTGGACGGTTCTGGTTTCGCGATCTGGATCACAGCATTGGTAGTGGAGTCTTGTGAAACTCCAGATGGCAAGCTTGGAGCCACAAATGTACTTAAGTTGTCTTGATGCAACAGAGTGTTGTGTTTCCGTTGACATTTCAAACAGGCTCTACTAGAACATTTTGAAACCACATGTCCGCCTTTCAAGCAATTGCTGCATATCTTATGTTGTTTAAGCAATTCATACCTTTGCCTTATCGATTTTTCTTTAAATGCGGGGCACGCGAATAAGGGATGTGCGAGCTTGCAGACAATGCAATGAATTGATGGTTTCGTAGTGGTAGCTGCCATGACGTTGCGTCTACCATGTGTGGATTCCGTGCGTGCTGCTGCTTTGTTCACTACTTCTAGTGAACGGAATCGATTTTCAAGAAATTCCATAACTGCCTTCAACGACGGCAATTCTCCTGATTTAAAACTGTCTGATTGTTCCAAAGCGCTGTGTGTTACTCGATCTAACCTTTTAATCAAAAGATAAACAATTATGGCATCCCAGGCATCTGTAGGCAGTCCTTGAGCCTTTAATCCTAGAATACATTCCTTAGTTGTGTCGTGAAGTGATTTCAACGCTGCTGCTGATTCAGTTGTTATGGTTGACTGTGCTAGTAACTTGTTAAGCAGTGATGTCACTAGTACTCTTTTGTTGTTGTAGCGATCCGACAGAATGTTCCACGCCACGTTGTAATTTTCTCCAGTCGCAGATAAATCTTTAATCAAATTTCTCGGCTCGCCAACTAAATTTGTTGTTAGATAGAACATTTTTTGTATATCACTAATTGGCTGCTCATGAATTAGTTGGATATACATGTCACGGAATTGAACCCACTTGAGATAGTTTCCGTCAAATATTGGAAGCGTGATCTTTGGTAACTGGACTGGTGAAAAATGTTGTGGTTCTGTGGCGTGGTTATCCCTACGCGGCTGAGCACACTGTTGCCTCAAAGTGATGATTAGGCCTTGTACCTTGATGTCCAGGTCATAGTATGCCTCTGCTGAATATTCTTCACCAGTTAGCACCGGTTCGGATGCCATCAAAATCAAATAGAGATCCGAAGCTTGCTGCTGGTACTTCTCTAACAATTGCGCCTTTAGTTCGAAATATGTGGTTGGATGGGGATCATTTGCTTCTCCTTCTATGTCTTCTACTAGTCGAGTCAAAGCCTTCGTGAGTGCCTTTTGATTGTTTAAAGCGGACACTGCTGCAGAATGCTTAGATTGCTTAGCTTGATTAGCTCCTTCTAGGATGATATTGAGTGTTGCAACAAGTTTCTCGTAACACTGTTCTACTGCTTGGTAGAACCCCTTCTGGAAATAGTCATGATCCTTGCTTACGTCAGGCAATTGTAGTATTTTCTTGTGTTGAGCACCGAACGCTGACCATAGTTCCTCCAATTGCTGCAGTCTTTCTTGGGCGTACTGTTCTGTTTTCCTATTTTTCGGATCCTTTTTTATGTTTGTTAACATCTTCTGAATTACTGACGCAATTTCGTGTTGTTTGCCAGTCAACTCCTTCATTTTAAGGTCTTCAGCCATATTGGACGACTTTACTTTCTGATCTCCTGTGTTGAATTGCTGTTGTTTAGTGAGGACTTCACGAAGTGTCCTGTCACGGTCGCCAAATGTTAAGATGCGTTTATCTTACTGTTAGTGAAGCGAGGAAGAATAGATTTTTGCTGCCTTTAGTCCAGGCACTTTAACCAGGACTAATTACTTTGGTTTAGGCACTTGAACCAAAACCAACTTGTCAATTTACCTTCCTTTGATTAAGGAACTTTAACCCAAATCAGCGATTCAAACACTGTGAAGTTTCTCTTATGACTGACTGTTTATTTTCACTAACGGAGATTAAATACCCCTTAAAAACTACTACAATGATAACGATTTACTAATGACTATTGTAAAGCGGGATGAAACTCCAACATATTCACAGCAACATTGCACATTCCAAAATTGTTTCCCACAAAGTGACGGACGCCTGATTAAATTGTCTACGAATACTCTGCAGCTCAAGTTCAGGGCAAACGTTACAGGTGCCTCCACAGTTAGCGCTGCACTCATGCAGACAGCGCTAAATATTTGAGTGTCACATTTCGAGCGATAGATAGCAGCGAACTTCAACGTTCCCATGCTGTCAGCATGGGAACAAATCAAGTACATACATATGTGCCAAAATATGTATGCTGGAGTTTCATCCACGGCGGGACATGGAAATCATTGATATCATAAATAAAACTAAACACCATTACAACATTGTAAGAGGAAGTTTTACACGCATGCAAAAAAAAAGAAAAAAAACAGGCAGTCATCCTTCAAATGAACTCAATTGCAACAGAACTAAGATCGGACTTGGCCGAGTTCATCCGGGGTTAATTCGCCATCGAAGACGCACGGAAGAGCCCACAAGAAGACCGCCGGAGTTTCAGTGACCTTTCCATTACTGTGGTGAATGCCCACAACTGCCAAACACCACGGACTATAGGTTGTATCTACTTTTCTTTCTGGAGAAATTATTTGACGCGCCCATCACAGACTTCCGCGACCAGATCCGGCTGGAAAGTGTATGGTACACTGGAGCTCCGGCGCAGCGAAAGAGCGTGGCAAAGGTATTCCGAGAACTCGCCAGTCGGCACACAGGTAGCGGGCCACCACATACACCATCGCTTTTCTCAGAGACCGACACGGGTTCACAGCGCGATTGCAGACCAGAATTCACAGACGAGGCCCAGCCACACGCAGAGCAAGGGCTTTGATGCAGCAGCTTCGGTTGCACAAGACGAAGCGACTCTCTTGGAGGTCGATGCTAACACCATTGAGGTAGTCACCAGCTACCATTTCGATATGCTCCCGAAGTAGCTCAGGAAATGACTACCGCCCTCGAAAGTAACAGCCGGGAGTCAGCGAACCCTACGACCGAAGCAACAGCCACAGGAAACCAAGCACACCCCGACACTATGGCCATCGACGACGCGGAAGGAGCGACCAACGAGTTCATGGAGCTCCAAGGACCGAGGATTGGACCGAAGCGATGAACCGCCGTCTCCCACAAGCCCTCGTCAACAACATCGACCAACGGCTGGACGACAACGGTCGGCTCTTAGGGCGGAGGGTGATATTCCGCGCGGATATTTCGGATTCATTTGCGTCGCAAATTGAATCGCCACAAACAGGAACATTAAATCACCAAAAGGAGGAATATCTACATCAACAAGCATCTAAGCGAAGCATCGCGGAAAAGCGCCGTTGGTTGGACTTAAAAACAGCGCACACGCCCGAGTCGTCGTCTTTTGTTTTCGACTTCAGGCGAGTTGCGGTCAGTGGAAGCATCAACTAAACTCCTTTTAGCAAATCCTGTCCTATCCCATCGCTTAATGTTGAATACTTGGCGGTGTTGTCCTTTCCCTACTACACCTTTTCCCTACTGCTTAATGTTGATTACTTTAGTAGAGTTAGCTAATTATACCCAGAACTTTCTAGATAAATTTTAACTTAAATTTTAAAATTTGAACACTTTGCAATTTATTGCAGTGTCATTTTGACTTATATATTTCATTTACTTATAAAATTAAATACTTTTACCACAAGATAGTAGAATCTACATCGCCTAAAATGTTTGAAATTTAAAATTTGTGTTGTCTAACTTATTTAGAAATGGAAGTCAAAGCATACATTGTCAAGCAATAAATATGAGAGAATCGTCAAAACTGAAATCTGAAAAATGTAAAACCCTACAAATTTTTCCCGTATTTTTTCCCCGGTATATATTTAACAATACGAACAGATGAACTGCAGCGTTCTGTCTGCAGTCTGTGTCAATGCAAGTTAATGGGTAAACACTTTCATTTTCTTACGACGGTCTATACCTAATGTATAGATCCCAAGAAAGTGTAAGTGTATTTATTATAATATATTCCATAAAATCAATTCCCTTTGTGCAACTTCCAGCTTCTTATGATTGTCTATTTTGAATTTATAGATATCTATAAAGGTCATTTTTATTTTGTTAAATTTACACTATATACTTAGTTATTTATTATTGTTTTTTATTTTTGTTTATATTTAATTATTATTTATTATTATCAGTGGAATACTCTAACATGTTTTACCCTAGTTTAATTGTTGTTATATAATTTAAGTATATTGTTATGGTAGGGCTTTCTCTTTTCCTTTAATTTTCATCATACGGCTTCTTTCCCTTTAATTTTTATCATTGTTGTAATAGGACTCTTGATGTTTACTACTTTGTATGGCCCTATCCATATTGGAGAGGATTTATTTTTCTTACTCTGATTTTTAATTAAAACACTATCTCCTACATTGAATTCTACTAAATTTTATTTACTGTCGTATTGTGCTTTAGACATCTGTTTTGACTTTTCCTGATTTCTTCTTACAATTTCGTGCGCCCGTTGTATTTGGAATTTTAGCACTTTATTGGGATCTTCTGTATTATATACTGTACTACATTTTCTCCTCGGATTCCTTGGCGTCTCTATATCGAAACCAAATAACGTGCTGCCTTCAAGGTGTCAGGTGACGGCGCTGAAGTGGTTCAGTTATTTGTAAGTAGCAATATTAAAACGTCTTAATGCGCGAAATTAATACTTTATTAATTTCGCAACCGGATTTTTCTAAGTAGAACTTTCGTGTTCCATATTGCAATTTTCTTTAGTTGCGTTTCTTTCTCTTCCCATTCTCTTTTTAATGGCTTCAAAAGTTCTGCCTTAAAGTATTATCACTTGCTTAACTTCGAATTGTTGATATAATTCCATAATTCGTAGTTAACATAATTAGTCATTCGCTAGGCTGCAACCTGACGATGAGTGGTAACCTAGTGCGCTAAGAGACAGCCAATTAAATGATGCAGACTTCGTGAAATTAGTGAAAGCGAAAGAACTGGACCAAAGACCAAGCAAAGAAAAAATGGCATCAGAAATTCCGAAGGGCAAGGCGTATTGGGCATAATGGAGCAGTTTAAAGCTGAAAGACGGAGGGTTGCATCGTTCTTAGGAAAGTAACGACGGTAAGCAAACTCGTGATTTGATTGTTCTACCAAAGTCGCGAATAGATGCTGTACTAAAAGAATTTCAAAATGGACCAAGTGGCGGCCATCTGGGTGTTACAAACACTGTGGAGAAGATTAAACAACGGTTTTATTGGGTGAACTGTCAGGAAGCGGTAGCGCAATGAATCAAAAACTGAACGCAGTGCATGGCTGCTAAGGGACCTAAATTTCGAAGCAGAGGGAAGTTGCAACAGTAAAACGCTGGAGCGCCATTTGAGCGAGTTGTAATGGATGTAGCTGGGCCATTTCCGACTAGTGACTCTGGAAATAAGTACGTGTTATTGTAAATGGCCAGAAGTCTACCCTATACCTTACGGACGGACATACATATAGACAGTTGGAGAGACAGACGGACGGATGGCTATACATACATACAGACGGACATACATGAGTAGGGGAAGGGAAGGAGGGGGAATGTGTGTGAGCGAAGTGATGGGAGAGCAGCAGTTTCAGATGGTCGTTGCGTAGTAACATGTTGTTGTTGTTATTTGTTGTAGCATGATGCTTTAGTGAACGTGACCGTCGGTCCACAGAGTTAGTGTAAACAAATTTCGGTGTTTTGAACGAAGTGCCGTTGACTGAGTTCGTGTAAGAAATTCTGCGGAACTGCAGGTGAGGCAAGATAAAGTAGAAGATGAATTACGCAGACTGCAGTCACAAACGGTGGATGAATTTCTCAGGCTAAAATCGCAAACGCAGAATGAATTGCACACACTAAAGTCGGAAATATTGCGGTCATATGGGAGATGTACAGTTGCGTTTACCAGTTGCAGCTGTTAGTGCACAAAAACTGACCAACCAAGGTTGGTTGGCCAAGCGCCAACCTTCGACGGAACGGTGCCGTTTAAAATCTTTAAACTCCAGTTCGAGATAACGGCACAAACGAATCACTGGACGTTGGCAGACAAAGTGGCAGCTTTGGTGGTGTCGTTGAAGGGTTCCGCTGCTGAAGTTTTGTTCCTGAACACGAGCGAGGTAATTATGATGCGTTGATGGCAGCGATTGAGCGGCGATACGGTAGCGATCACCGAAAGCAAATGTTCCAGATGGAGCTGATGAATCGTTTCAAAAGAATAACGAGCCGTTGCAGGAATATGCAACAGAGATTGAACGACTCGCACATTTGGCCAACGCGGATGCACCCACAGAAGTAATCGCACTACTGAAGATCAAGGCGCTTATGAATGGTATACGGGATTTGGATACGAAACGCGCAGTCTACTCTGCGCAAATGAGTCGCTAGAAAAGACCATGAGGGAACTAATAGAAGTAATATCGCGAATGATGCCGATCTCGCGCAAGAGTTCGGACGCAAAATGTTACAATTGCGTTAAAATTAAACATTTTGCACGAGGCGCCAAAAAAGTATTTGGTGTTTTTACTGGAAAAAAATCGTTAAACTAAAACGACCAGCCAAAAGGGGCGTGAGCTGGTTTCCAAAACTGATTGCATCATTGTCTCTGCCTCACAAAAGCGTCGAAACCGCAACAACTTAGCACTAAGTGTAACTGAAAACGGGCGGTCGCTGGACACATTCACAACGCAGTCCATTCGTCAAGCAGATTTAGTAAGAGATGACATCGAGCCGATGATTGGTTGCAAAATGCGAACAGCCACAGAGGGGAAGCTACGATCTTCGAAAAATCGGTTTGTAAGGTTCAGCGTGGAAATGAAGATGCAATCTTCCGAAGTCCATGTGTAGTTAAAGGTAAGCATTCATCCGAGGCTGAGAGTTGCGAAAAAATAGTCGATGTCCGATTAGCGAGGCTGCAACCTGACGATGAGTGGTAACCTAGTGCGCTAAGAGACAGCCAATTAAATGATGCAGACTTCGTGAAATTAGTGAAAGCGAAAGAACTGGACCAAAGACCAAGCAAAGAAAAAATGGCATCAGAAATTCCGAAGGGCAAGGCGTATTGGGCATAATGGAGCAGTTTAAAGCTGAAAGACGGAGGGTTGCATCGTTCTTAGGAAAGTAACGACGGTAAGCAAACTCGTGATTTGATTGTTCTACCAAAGTCGCGAATAGATGCTGTACTAAAAGAATTTCAAAATGGACCAAGTGGCGGCCATCTGGGTGTTACAAACACTGTGGAGAAGATTAAACAACGGTTTTATTGGGTGAACTGTCAGGAAGCGGTAGCGCAATGAATCAAAAACTGAACGCAGTGCATGGCTGCTAAGGGACCTAAATTTCGAAGCAGAGGGAAGTTGCAACAGTAAAACGCTGGAGCGCCATTTGAGCGAGTTGTAATGGATGTAGCTGGGCCATTTCCGACTAGTGACTCTGGAAATAAGTACGTGTTATTGTAAATGGCCAGAAGTCTACCCTATACCTTACGGACGGACATACATATAGACAGTTGGAGAGACAGACGGACGGATGGTTATACATACATACAGACGGACATACATGAGTAGGGGAAGGGAAGGAGGGGGAATGTGTGTGAGCGAAGTGATGGGAGAGCAGCAGTTTCAGATGGTCGTTGCGTAGTAACATGTTGTTGTTGTTATTTGTTGTAGCATGATGCTTTAGTGAACGTGACCGTCGGTCCACAGAGTTAGTGTAAACAAATTTCGGTGTTTTGAACGAAGTGCCGTTGACTGAGTTCGTGTAAGAAATTCTGCGGAACTGCAGGTGAGGCAAGATAAAGTAGAAGATGAATTACGCAGACTGCAGTCACAAACGGTGGATGAATTTCTCAGGCTAAAATCGCAAACGCAGAATGAATTGCACACACTAAAGTCGGAAATATTGCGGTCATATGGGAGATGTACAGTTGCGTTTACCAGTTGCAGCAGTTAGTGCACCAAAATTGAAAGCACCAACCTTCGACGGAACGGTGCCGTTTAAAATCTTTAAACTCCAGTTCGAGACAAAGGCACAAAAGAATCACTGGATGTTGGCAGACAATTCAGTTTCATTTATACTATTCTGCTAACAGCATTCTAAAATACTTTCGCAATTAGGCGCATTATTGGACTGCATTTATAGGAAATATAACCAAGCAAATTAGAAAATGCTGTGTAAAATGTTATAGAATATATTTATTAACAGTAAAACTATGTTTTATACATGTTTTTCACGGATAAAAAACATAATATTGCTTGCTACAAAATTTTTGAGGCGAGGCTACATTATTTTACGGCGAGGCTACACTTTTTTACGGCGAGGCTACACTTTTTTTGCAGCGAATCAAAGTTTTCTTTCATTGTATCAGTGCAATTCCAGCAAAAATGCATTAGTGTATAAGGGACATTTTCGAGTGTCTCATCTACTAATCTATGGTTTTCGAAAAGAATCGTTAAACTAAAACGGACCAGCCAAAAGGGGCGTGAGCTGGTCTCCACAACTGATTGCCCCATTGTCTCTGTCTCTCTAAAGCGTCGAAACAACAATAACTGAAACGGGCGGTCGCTGGACACAGTCACAACGCATTCCATTCGTCAAACAAATTTAGTAAGAGATAACATCGAGCCGCTGATTGGTTGCAAGAAGCGAACAGCTACAGGAGAGGAAGCTACGATCTTCGAAAAATCGTAAAGTTCAGCGTGGAAATGAAGATGCAATCTTCCGACGTCCATGTGTAGTTAAGGGTAACCATTGCTCCAAGGCTAAAAGATGCGAAAGAAAAGTCGACGTCCGATTAGCGAGGCTGCAACCTGACGATGAGTTGCAACCCAGTGCGCTAAGAGACTGCCAAATAAATGATGCAGACTTGGTGAAATTAGTGAAAGCGAAAGAAATAGACCGAAGACCAAGCAAAGAAGAAATGGCACCAGAAAGTCCGAGGGCCAAGGCGTATTGGGCACAATGGAGCAGTTTGAAGCTGAAAAACGGAGTGTTGCATAGTTACTGGGAAAGTAACGACGGTAAGCAAAATCGTGCTTTGATTGTTCTACCAAAGTCGCGAATAGATGCTGTACTAAAAGAATTTCACAATGGACCAAGTGGCGTCCATCTCGGTGTTAGAAAAACTGCGAGGAAGATTAAACAACGGTTTTATTGGGTGAACTGTCAGGAAGCGGTAGCGGAATGGATCAAAAACGTTGCGTTTCTTTCTCTTCCCATTCTCTTTTTAATGGCTTCAAAAGTTCTGCCTTAAAGTATTATCACTTGCTTAACTTCGAATTGTTGATATAATTCCATAATTCGTAGTTAACATAATTAGTCATTCGCTAGGCTGCAACCTGACGATGAGTGGTAACCTAGTGCGCTAAGAGACAGCCAATTAAATGATGCAGACTTCGTGAAATTAGTGAAAGCGAAAGAACTGGACCAAAGACCAAGCAAAGAAAAAATGGCATCAGAAATTCCGAAGGGCAAGGCGTATTGGGCATAATGGAGCAGTTTAAAGCTGAAAGACGGAGGGTTGCATCGTTCTTAGGAAAGTAACGACGGTAAGCAAACTCGTGATTTGATTGTTCTACCAAAGTCGCGAATAGATGCTGTACTAAAAGAATTTCAAAATGGACCAAGTGGCGGCCATCTGGGTGTTACAAACACTGTGGAGAAGATTAAACAACGGTTTTATTGGGTGAACTGTCAGGAAGCGGTAGCGGAATGGATCAAAAACTGCACGCAGTGCAGGCCTGCTAAAGGACCTAAATTTCGAAGCAGAGGGAAGTTGCAGCAGTACAATTCTCGACCGACATTTGAGCGAATTGCAATGGATGAAGCTGGCCCATTTCCGACTAGTGACTCTGGAAATAAGTACGAAATACACGAAATTGTGAAGCGGCGTACACAGCTAATGAGCAACAAAATGAAGGATCGCTATGACCGAGGTATGAATACGGACGGATTCAAAGAGAGTGACTTAGTTTCCTGCATCCAGGTGTGAGCTCCAACTTCTACGCCCAGGCTGACCAACTCTACTACCGTGGGTAGAGCGGCTTCCGCCGCCATTTATTGCTGACTTCTGTCATTTTCTTCCACTGTTTTAAAATTTTCTTATTTTAATTCTTTCGCAACTTCATTGCTCTAGTGGCCCCTTGTTTTTGTGCCGCTTGTACATATTTATTGTAAATAGATTAATTATCATAGTTAAGAATAATTGTTATACATTTGTAAATATCAAATTTTTCGCTAAAATAAAATTGTACATACCCCACGAGAGTGACTTAGTGTTACTGTACAATCCGCAACGGAGGAAGGGCATGTTACCAAAGCTACAAACATCGTGGGAAGGTGCGTACAAAGTCATAAGGCGACTGAATGATGTTGTGTATCGCATACAGTCACAAACACAAAAACAAGGTAAAATTAAAATTGGCCATTTAGAGAGGCTTGTGCCGTATGGATCAAGGAATTTGGTGTCTGATCGGGACGATCAGACTTACAATAATGTGATATGCAGCGCCATCTACAGGCCGATACGTGCAATATTTGCGAGTGTTACAGTGTTACCAAATCACAGTCCAGATTCTTCTGGAATACAACGACATCTATCGAGCAAAAATTGCGGAACACCTTCTGTTTCGTATGAGACGTTGACCCTTCGTTATTTTTACTGGTTGAAACGAGTGCCTCCACGATAATAAATTACAGAACACTTTTCGTTTCACGTTATCTCTATATTTCTTCTGTTGTCGAAACCGTCTTCTGCTATTGCTAACAACATGCGGTCTTGATGATGCTCATCTCACGTTCTTAACGTCAACATATTTTAGCAATGATCGGTACTGCTAAGTAGGCTTCTACTCGTTGCTGTGTTGCTTTTGCTGAAACTGAAATGTCGCGTTGTAGCTAAATTGTTGCTGTTGATACAGCTACTTTTCCTCATTGTTGCTCATTGGGTTCCTGCATCGGCGTTATAAAAATGGTTTGGCAGACCTCATCTCCAATGTATGTTCTGAGGAGTTTCCGCTCACTATGATGTAATTACAATTGTTTTTAAAATTTTCCTTAATTTTACGTTTCATTAAATTTTTCTTTAACATGACAAACGTTTTTATTTTCAACTATTTAATTTAGATTTCGTATGCATATCCTCTACGTATATATGTATCCAGCAAAACTCCCCCTCAGACGCTTTTTTTAAAGTTGCATAAGTGCAAAAAATATGACAACAATTTCGTGACTTCTCTGTCTCACTTTTATTTGACAGTGTGAAAAAGTGACAAAGCCGACAAAGCTGACAACTCCACACGTGCCAACAAAAACGAAAATAAGTGTTAAATATCTCTTAATATATTATAAATATATAATATATTATAAAACTTTATTTCGAGTATAAAAATGAAGCGAAAAACATTCACTAATTGCTTGTCCGCTGAAAAAAAACGCTTCAAGCAATATGCGGAAGAATATAAAAAGATAATTGAATTGCAAAAAATAGACAGTGAATTAGTGAAAAGGACTCAACTCGTGATTTCAATTGCGATAGTGTAGATAGCTTTGTTAAAAATTATAATGTGTAGAATGAGGCTCAAATAGATATGTGTAGTGAACTGAAATCGTGGTCAATAAGAAATGGCATTGCTAACAATGCTCTTAATGACCTCGTGCAGGTTTTATCTCGGTCGGGAGTGCAGGGTTTGCCGTTATGTGGTAAGACGTTACTGAAAGCTGAGAAATTAGCTGTAAACGTTGTCTCCTTTCCGGATAGTGAATTTGTTTATTTAGGAATTCAGGAATATTTTCATTCGAAATTTTTCGATTTTTTTGGCAGTTCTGATGAAGTTAGAATAGATGTTGGAGTAGATGGGCTTAATTTATATATAAGTTCTAGAAAAGTGTTTTGGCTAATACGCGGCTCAATAGTTGATTGCCCCAAAGAGAGACCATTCACTATTGCTTGCTTTTCAGGCACTAGTAAACCATCATCCTTGCACGATTTTGTGATTAATTTTTGTGAAGAAGTTTCTACTCTTCACAAAATCGGAGTAGAAATTGGTTTTAACGGCGTTGTGAAGAAATTTAGTATTAGGTTATTTACTTGTGATAGCCCTGCTAGAGCTTTTCTCACCAGTGTCCAGGGACACATTGATAAAAATAGTTGCCCGAAATGAGATCAGCTGGGTCAACATCTTTTAGGAAGAACAGCTTTTTCAGTAACATCAGGCTTTCTCAGAACAGATTTGTCTTTCCAAATTCGAGCTGATGACCGTCATCATAATGCAGTTGCTAGGTTTGAACTAAATATAGTAGAAAAATTCGACTTCTCAATGGTTTCCCAGTTTCTTTTAGATTCCATTCATCTTGTAGATTTAGGTGTGACCAAAAAGTTAGTGCTATTGTTGTTGAAAACAGGGAATGTGTGTAGAATGAATTTACAATTTAATGAGTTGTTAGGACAGGTGCCTTCTGAGTTTGGTAGAGTTTGCCGAAATTTGTCTGATGTTAGGATTTGAAAATCAACGGAGTTTAGACAATTTTTGCTTAATTCTGGAATATACATATTGAAAGATTGTATTCGTGATGACCAATATTATCACTTTCTTCTGCTACACAGTAGCATTAGGCTTCTATCTTCCGAAAAAATATGACATAATCACAATAGGGACGCTTTATTTATGTTTTAAGATTTCGTTAGGATATTTGGCGAGATATGTATATGGGGAGCATTTGATAAGTTTCAATGTTCACGGTCTGATTCATTTGCCTGCTTGTGTTGAGGAGTTTGGGCCAACTTGTTCGGAAACCCATCAAAATTGTACAGCAAATAGTTCTCCGGCTTCGAGAAAGGTAGGGTTTTATTCCATCGTGTCCATCTAAAATAGGTTCATTTCATGTAGAACCTAGGAAGGAAAAAGATTCGTATTCTTATAGTCATACAAAGGGGCCAATAAAAGTAACTAGAAGGTCGTCTGTAGGAGCCGAGGAGACTTTAATTGCATGCAGATTTAGGGATATTGAAAACTATTACAAGGAACCGCTTAGCTCAGGTCCAAGTTTAGACATCTTGTTGGCTAGTAATTTAGAGGATGAGGGCTTTAAAATTTTGAAGTCGGATAATCGATATAAATACTTTTGTATACCAACCGAAAAAAAATTTATTTTAGTTCCACTTTTGCATCTCCTTTTCCACGAATTTTTTTAAAATATAATCAATTGAAACATAAAAGAAATTCTTAATAACGATTTTCTATTTTAGATCTTCTTTTCATACATCTCTTAAAATGACGCCTAGCAAGATGACTTCACTGAAGAAAAAATTTGACGATTCCGAAAATTCGAGAAGCAGACAATCCGACGACAGCCAATTTTCCTTTATTTTTAAAATAATAATAAGGTCTATAAATATTGATAAAACAGACTATAAAACTAAAATTTAACATATAAATTATAACCAAAATATTATTTGAAAATATTGATAATTATTATTATTTGTATGGAGTTGTATGGAGTAGTATTATTGATGATATTATGAAGTTTTATTCCGCAGAAGTCCTAACGGTACTTGGTGACTTGGCTGGCAAGGTGACCTCCATATCCGAACGGCTGGATGCCATAGAAGCAAAGGTAAAGTAATTCAACTTAAAAATAGAAAATTAATAATAGAACTTTTTTTGGTAGATACCGAAGGAACACGATTGCATGGCACAACAAAAACTTTTGCGGGAGTGTAAAATGATATTGAGGAAGGTGTGCTCGTCGGTAGGTCGCATGACAGGCGAAAGCCCAGATGAGCTGTAAGCCAGCGTGAAAGGGACACTGCCCCTGGGACCATGGATGCGTGCCACGATCTGGAGCAGAAACTATCAGATGATGAGTTTGCGTCGACTGTGTTATTTCATTACAAATCTAATTCATCTAATCATTTGTTTAATTTTGTAATTACACAATTCTATTACTTTAGAAAACTCACGTTTACGGCGCCAAGGGCTCCACTGGAACGCTGGACTCTCTGCTAAGGCAACTGATGACAAACGAACTTCTTTCGTATTTTAATTGGCACGGGGTGTGGGACAAAAGGTCTCTGAGAGACCTTAGACTGTTTTCTGATATTGTCTATGGTAATAAGATAATATACTTATTTGTGATTGACTAAATGTATGTACTGTTTTCTGATATTGTCTATGGTAATAAGATAATATACTTATTTGTGATTGACTAAATGTATTGCTTCTTTTTATTCTAGACGTTTTCAGTGCAGGGGACCGAACTGCTTTTGAGAGCAATATAAAGAAGGCCGTAGAAAAACCGCACAATCGCCAAAAGGCTGCGAAAGCTGGCGGATGCACGCAAACCGACGAATAGAATTTAGTTTTGATTATGCTTTTATTCAGCCCAAAGACTTACTTGTATGTACACATTGAAGTGTTCTTTATTTTTTGAATATTTACAACTTACTATTTAAAGCAATAACATATATATTTGTAAAAAATGATATTTATAAGAAATGTGCCTGATTTTGTATTAATACCTATTGGTAATACCAAAAACCATTGTTTTTTAAAGACTTTTGTATATACACATTGAAGTGTTCCATAGTTTTTGAATATTTACAACGTACTATTTACAACAATAACATACACATTTTTAAAAAATTATATTTATAAGAAATGTGCCTGATTTTGTATTAATAACTATTGGTAATACCAAAAACCATTCTTTTTAAAGACTTTTGTATATACACATTGAAGTGTTCTTTATTTTTTAAATATATTCAACGTACTATTTACAACAATAACACATATTTATAAAAAATGATATTTTTAAGAAATGTATTAATACCTATTGGTAATACCAAAAACCATTCTTCTTTAAAGACTTTTGTATATACACATTGATGTGCTTTTCATTTTTTGTATATCTACAACGTACTATTTACAACAATAACATACATATTTATAAAAAATTATATTTATAAGAAATGTGCCTGAATTTGTATTAATACCTATTGGTAATACCAAAACCCATTGTTTTTTAAAGATTTTTGTATATACACATTGAAGTGTTCTTTATTTCTTGAATATTTACAACGTACTATTTACAACAATAACATACATATTTATAAAAAATATACTGTATATATAAATGTTCCTTTTTTTATATTTAGTAAATAAATTAAAAAATAATAATTAAATCTGTTTTGAAAAGTTATTTTCCAATAGGTGAAAAAATATTTCATTTACCGGGTAATTTATTGGGTAATTAGCGACCGGGTAATTTATTGGGTAATTACCGGGTAGCTTTACCAGAGTCATGAGGTAACGCGACTGGGTAATTTATTGGGTAATTACCTGGTAGCTTTAATCAAATGGTTTGACAGAAAGCTACTAAGTGCGAAAGAGAGAACCATATATTTTCGCTTATGAGGTCAGATGCATGAGAGAAATGGATACACGCACCTCATATATGTTATATGAGCTCACACGTACACAAGAGTTTCTAGTTTTTTCCCGAGCCTCTTCAGAAATTTAAAATGATTGTGTTTAATTTTATATGTAATCTGTTTTTTGTTACCTGCTGTTTGTTATATTGTGAGGTGTACAAGTAACTGCAAAGGCAATTTGCATTTGTTGCTCTTTTATTTTTATAACTTCATAAAATTTTCTATACTTTGGCTTTAATAAATATATTGCCTGGAAACTAAAAACAAACATTGAGTCTGTGTCAATGCAAGTTAATGGTAAACACTTTAATTTCCTTACGACGGTCTATACCTAATGTATAGATCGCCAAGAAACTGGAAGTGTATTTATTATAATATATTCCATAAAATCCATTCCCTTTGTGCAACTTCCAGCTTCGTACGATTGTCCATTTTGAATTTATAGATATCTAAGAAGGTCGAATTGTGTATATTAATATTTCCTTCATCAGTGGAATACTCTAACATGTTGTACCCTAGTTTAATTCTTATATTATTTAAGTATATTGTTGCGATACGGCTTCTTTCCCTTTAATTTTTATCATTGTTGTAATAGGACTCTTGATGTTTACTACTTTGTATGGCCCTATCCATATTGGAGAGGATTTATTTTTCTTACTCTGATTTTTAATTAAAACACTATCTCCTACATTGAATTCTACTAAATTTAATTTATTGTCGTATTGTGCTTTGGACATCTGTTTTGACTTTTCCTGATTTCTTCTTACAATTTCGAGCGCCCGTTGTATTTGGAATTTTAGCACTTTATTGGTATCTTCTGTATTATACACTGGACTACATTTTCTCCTCGGATTCGTTGGCGTCTCGATATTGAAACCAAATAACGTGCTGCCTTTAAGGTGTCAAATGCTTTTTGGCAGTTTTCAGTCCAAACAAACTTTACATTTTTACGTAAGAATTTACTAATTGGTAACGCTACCTTTGCCGTGTCAGGTATGAATTTTCTATAATAATAAGAAAGCCTGCACTACCTTTACGTTTTTTGGATGTGGAATATTTTTGACGCATTCCACTTTGCTTGGGTTGGGGAGGGCTCCGTTTTCTGAACATTTATGAACCAAATGATCTCGCGTCGCAAAAATTGGCATTTACTAACATTAAGTTTTAAATTATATGATCTTAGAGCTTTAAAAACTTTGTTCATCATTTGTATGCATACTGATTTAAGTTGCTACCGGATACGACTATGTCTTCTAAATAGACGAAACAGTCTATTTCCTGTAATCCTGTCAGCACGTGATTCATTAATCTCTGAAAAGTGGCTGGTGCCCCTGTTAATCCAAAAGGTATTCTTTTAAATTCGAAGTGTCCTAATGCTGAGCTGAAGGCTGTTTTTTCCCTATCATTGTCATTTACTAAGATTTGATGGTAACCGCTAGCTAAATCCAGAGTTGAAAAATACTTGCTACTAACTAACTGGTCTAAAATTTCGTCAATCCTGTGTACTGGAAAAACCTGTTTAATTATAACGTCATTGAATTTCCTATATCCGACAAACATACGCCATTTCTTTTCGCCATCTTTTCCATATATCTGTGGAACTATTAATAATAGAGAATTCCACGGCGATTTACTTGGAGTTATTATGTCGTCTTCTAGCAACTTATTAATTTGTTTATTTACTTCTTCCCCCTGTGTATTGGGAAGTCAGTACTGTCTTTGATTAATTGGTACTTGGTCTAACCTCGTGGGAATCATGTGCTCTATAGCTGTGGTCTACGTTAGTTTGTCTCCATCTAGAAGAAAAATGTCATTATATTCTGTACATAAGTGGCTTATGGACTCTCTTTCCTCTTTATTCAACGAAGGATCCAAATCTAATTCGTACATTAAAACTTTTAATCTTTGCCTAATATTTGAACTAGCCACACTGTTAATGTTTTATAATTTTTCAGTATTTCATACTTATTGAAATCGCTGAATCCTGGAACGAAGTTGTCACTCAGAGTGAAATCTTCTTGCGTTGAATTCAAGATCGGAACGTTAACTTTATTGTTTGTTACACTTACTAACGCCTCTCCTAGGAACACACCTGGGGAGATTTGAGTTTTGTGGATCACCAATTCTCGCAGTTTAGTTTCAAGGTTCATATCTATAGACCATGTAGACCTGGCTTTCGTCACTCTTCGTGTAGCGGGTGATAATTTATTTTCTGATTTTACTAATGGCAACTTAGCTATTTCTCCTCCTGTGATTAGGAGAAATGTCGAGTGACATTGACTAACAATACTTTATTGTTAGCTCTTTTTTTATTGAATCTAATATGGACTTATTTCATAGGTTCTCCCTGCCAAGTATCCCGTCGCCTGGCAATCCTTGTTCAAGTGACACCGTATGTAACGTTAAATCGAAGCATGTCCAGTCTTTGTGGGTAACATTAACAGTGCCCTTAGTGGTTGCACAACCGCAGAAAGCTCCATGTAAAACTCGCTTTTCAGAATGATCGATTAATATTTCCCTTATTTAATTAACTTTTCTTTTAGTAAGCTGGTGTCTGCTCCTGTATCAACTAATAAGATAAGTTTTTCATTAATTGCCTGCACAAGGAAACTCAATGAACACATCATCTTGCCTACTGCCTTAATTACTTTTGAAACTATTTGTTGCGTTACATTCCGGTTTTTCTTTTTCTTGTATGCTTTTGACTTCACATTCTTGAATATTCATATTTGGTTTTACTAATCCTGAGTTTTCTAACCTTTTATCTACTTCAGTTTTGTTTTTAATACTTTTAGTATTCACTACTTCTATGCTTACCGTTCCGAAATGTTTCTTTTTCGTTCCTTGTTCAATATTACCTTGACGAATTTCATCCAGACTCGTAGATAGGTTAACTGTCGCCGTGGACGTATAACCTATCTTCCCGAATCTGTCTGGCCCAAAATTACTATTCTTTCTGGGTTCGCAGGTTACTGGCCTTGCCTGGTCCCTGGGTAGTTTCCCTGAAATGATTACCAGTTCTTCTTAGCCTGGCAATCTTTAAAGAAATGTCCTGGTCGATTACACCAGTGACGTCATGTTTGATGGGTTTTGTTTAGATGTTGTTTGCGTCCTCTGATTTTTCTGCCAATTACGCTGTGTTTGCTAGTTATTTTACATTGGTTTAAAGCTATTTCTCTCCTGATTCCGAAAATTATGATAAAAATTTACTCTTGCGTTATAGGGCCATCGTTCCTGTTTTTGTTGATTTCCGTGTTTCCAGTTTGTTTCATGCCCATATTTGAAAAACTTTTGGCAATATGGTGTATTTTCTCTTATTAAACATTTTTCTCTTGTGTGGCGTCTTTTATTACAGAAAGAACATATTATTTTATCTAGAGCTCCTTTGGTTTTGGGATTTAAGCTATCTATTTCTCTGAACGCAGGGTTTCCTTGGTAACGTTAGTACTGCGGATATGGTAAGGTCGTGGATGGTAAGGTGTGGATGGTAAGGTCGTGGATGGTAAGGTGTGGATGGTAAGGTCGTGGCTAAGTTAATGTTTAACGAACTCGTATGCAGGGCGTTACTTCTTTGTACAGTTGCAAACGTTCCAATAGCTATTTCGATCATTTCCTCTATAGATTTTCCATCAATAATTAACATGCGGACCCTCAGAGTTGCGTCCTTTAATCCCGATTTCGATACGCTTTTTGTCGTTGTTTCAACCATGTTTAATAATGCGCTATCGGCTTGCCCGTTATAACAATGTTTTACAATTTCTGTTGCCTGTGTTTTGAGGTCACTGATAAGCCTTCCAAATTGCCTTATGTCTTCGTTTATTTGCTGATTACAATTCTGTAGGTTATTTAATACTGATTCCAACGACAACGTTGGCAAATACGCCCTTTTTATTGTTAGGTAAATTTACTCCAAACTAGCCAGAGGTTTTGATCGCACTAAATCAATGTGATCGCAACTTTATGCAGTCTATATAGTCTTGGACGTTGTTTGGTCTTACTTCTCTCGTAGCTAATTCGCTACCCTGTATAAATTTGTAAACCTCGCCACATAAATCTGATGATTGTGTTCCAGTGGTACTAGTCCATTTACAATCTTTGCTATCTCTGCGATACCCATTTTGCAGTTGGTTGTTGTCTGTGGAAGTTGAAACTTATTTACCTCTGATGGATTAATTTCAGGTACAACAGCTTCTTTATGGATTAGTGACTGTTCGCTTAATAGTTCAATCTCTTGGCTTAGAAGTCTATTTTGCTCCTTTAATTCCTGTATTATTTTGTTTGCTCTTTTTAGGGATATATATCCTTTTTTTGAATTCTGCAGGGACTGCGATAGTATTCTATTTAAAGTTTCTTCCGTTAGTCCTTGTTTGTTTAGCAAGCTAGAAAGCGTGTTATTTTCTGCTTCGAAATGTTGTGTTACCTCCTCTTGAAACAGTTTATCCACTAGATTGTTGTTCGTACCGATTTTTTAACGCTAAATTCTAGTTGCTAATCTTCTAATGAACAAAATCAACTCTTCCAATACTGCATCTGCCTTTTCAAAGTTTGTTATTTTTCCAAGTCCACTTAATTTGGTTTTTATGAGTTTCTAATGTTCCTTATTTGTCACCGTATCCTTCAAAATTGACCAGAGTTTTACATTCAACTCTCCTAGTTGCCTTTATAGATCTGAATGTTTCCTTTGGAATTGTGTCTGTGCTTGCAATTGGAGCGATTAATTGATTTTTACACCATTCACATATGTAATTCGTAGCTAACAGTGCAAATTATAGTTCACTAAAAGAATCTCTATTGAATTGTCGCCTTCATATTACATATTACTTTGTGAAATTATAACTAATTTCCTAATTTCCTTTTTATTTTATAATTTCATTTCAATCTTCCGACTATATTCTCTTGTGTTTCTCTTGTATATTTGCTTTCATATTAGGTTTACCAGCGGTCGATTTTTCCCTACTGGTGTTTATTCCCGCTGTAAATAGTATGTTTGTACGTACGAACGTATTAACTGTGAGCGAAAAATTGTTTTCATCTTAAATTGTTTTCATCTTTTTAAAAACAATTGATTAGTTATTTTAACAATTAATATACATAGATTTCCTTTCTTAATCATTCCTTTTGACATACTTTTTGCACAAATTATTTAAACAAACCTTAACTAATTTCGAACAATTTATTTACTCAAGACAACGGATAAGTAAATTAATTCGAAATATCATAATTTTCAACCAAATTACTAGTTCCGTCCTTTATTGAAATTATTTATAATAATAAAATGATACGCTATTTTATTTCTATTTAACTTTTTTGTGTTTTTTTAGCACCAATTTTTAAGCTTACTACTTACTTACTGTCCAAAAAAAATTCGGGTATTATCTTAGCTCTCCAGCCGAATATTTAAATGCACCATTGTCAGGTTGCACGACTTTTGTTAGAGGTTAGTATTAATTTTCTAAGCACCGGAGAGGGCCGACGATACTACTTACGGTTTCCTTGCTGATCGAGCGATTCTTAACTCGAGAAAATTGATGCAAATTCCAACGTGGACATTTTCTTTTGAGTGTTTTGAGCGATCCTCGGCTCGTAAGACTCGGCTGCGCCAAATTGTTCTACTTTTCAAGGGTCCAAAGAAAAATGTTATAGTGGATCTCCTGTCCAAAATAAGCACAAAGTACACCGTTTATTATGTCTTTATGTTTTTTATTTAAGTTCACTATGTACACATTTTTAACTGACGACCGAGCACCGGTCTTTTAAAAAACTACTCATCACGCTTTCTTCACTACTAACTTAAAATTAATCTTTCTGTTCGCCATCAACTTCGGCGTCGTCAGGTGACGTCGTCGTGGCACTTCGTCGTCACGCTCCCGTTACCATCGTTCTAATCATCACGTTGCTACGCTCGCCGTTGGAGTTGTAGGCAAATCCCCTTCCGACACTCACGTCGTACACCTGGTCGTCACGCTCACGCCGTCATCGTGCCAATCATCACGTTACCAAACTCGCCGTTGCAGTTGTTGGCAAATTCACGTTCGACACTGACGTCGCACACTCGTCGCCGCGGTCTCAACGTCGGCGTAACGCTCCCGACGCACAGCGGTTCGTCGGGCACAAGCTAGCTGGACAAAATTCATTTCCAGTTTTCCAGCAATTAAAAATAAATTTAGGTAAAAAATGCCTTCAAACCTCAAATTTTAATAGTGGTATATTTTTAACATTCCGAAGTGATGAATTGCAACGTTCAAAATTCAGGTAATGTGCTACATGTATTGCACAATTTATTTACATGAACTTATATCACACGTTGAAAAGTGTGTAGTATTTATATACGCTATTTTGTAGAAATTTTTTCGCTGTTGATTGATGTTGATACGTACTGGCGCATTTCAACTATGCAATAATCACAGGCACCTACTGGTGCATTTGATATTACCGTTTGCTGACAGTTAGAAGAGCGATTTGCTGACACATCAAAGAAATCAAATTAAAAAGTGAAACTAAAGATGGAGCATCAAACAGACGAAGTCACTTTAATGGAAAAAGAAAATTCTTCGCAATATACTTCGGAATACTGCATTTCAAAAAAGGAGCTTTTCGAAGAATGAATAAAATTAGAAAAAAGCCAAAAAACCATCAACATGTACATATAAACATCAACATGTAAATGTGTGTGCAAAATTTTATTTGCGGTACATAACAGTTGATTCTGAGAAAAGTATAAAAAACATTTTGTCTTCTTTTTCTTCTAAAATTTTTCAGATATATAAAGTTGCTGGGAAGAATAAGGAGGATTTTATATTGACAACACAAAAGTGTTTAAAGGAAAAGGAAGTGCAACTACGAGTGTGTAACACCCAGCTTCCATCATCGATTTCAACGCAGGATCAAACGAGAATTCAAGCTGTTTCTACAGGAAGAAGAAAGAAAGCATTCCAAGACTCATCATTCAAAACCAGGAAACGCCGAGTTGACGATCTTGTACAATCCCGTAGTGTTGGTGAATTTGTGACTATTGCAGAAGTTGCTGCTCGTTCAGCTGGAAAGCGGAATATGGTAAAAATTATCAGAAACCTAGGCGAAGGCCGAAGTTCCAGTAATGAGTTTACACTCACAACTTGTAGACGGTTAAGTAGTGACGAATCACTGACTGCAGACTGGAGTGTGGTCTCTGAAGGCAGGACATTACGAGTATCAATCTTACCATTTTTTACGTAAGGCAAAGATTGCCTGTTATCATTCTGAAGAACATTTACGGTAAGAGAGTCTCGTCTGAAATCAATTTGGAATCACTTTTGGATAAAATCGCAGAACGATTTGTTCAAGCACAAAGGCAAGTCTTCAATAGCTTGCTCCCAAAATCATCATTTATGGCATCATTTTCTACCACCGAACGTTTACGGTTGTTTCTATCACGGTGGTTCTTAAAACACAATTTTGTATCTTCCAGTCTACCGTACGTTCAGCGACCTTGCTTTCGTTCAACTTTTCCAGCACTTCCCGACCAAACGTTTGGTTGCCAGTACTGTCTGTATACATACTATAGATTTGTCTTTTCATGTATACTCGCTTAACTCTTTCCTTCTCAATTTGCAGCAAGCAAAACCGTACCCTACATATGCAAACGTTTGCTTTTTTGTGTACGTTTGATAGCACAAACGAACCCGGGGTTCGTTCGGTTGATAACGATACAAAATGCTACATTTGACCTGGAACGCACAAATAGTATGGAAAGTGTTGTTGTGAATTTGGAAGAACAAACGATCTACGTTTCTCAATGTAAACAATGGCTCGCCGTTCGTTGAGTACACATTTTGAACAGCTGTGTTATGAAAAGTACAAAGCAACACAAGGAGAACCGAAACGTTCGTTGGTAGAAAATGATGCCATTAAGCTTATAAGTGAATGGGAATGTGACGGCAGTTCTGGCCACAGTGTCTACAAACACACTTCCTATTCAAACAAACGAATTCCTATAGATATTTTTGTCCCTCTTAGATTACTCGACGGTAATAATATCATTTGGAAAAATCCTCGGCCATCATCATATCATGCGCCTTTTTAATACGAGTATGCGCATACCTTTCGATCGTCTCTTACTCGGATTTTTTTAGTATAAATGTCCGCCAAAAATGCGCCTCTTTCTTCGCATCCATGAATGCTAGAGTGGATGCAGTTGAAATTTGTTCATTGCGCTCACTGAGAACTAATTTCTAAATCTGTGCACAGTAAAGTGGTATATTGCTACCACGTTCTATCTCTATTGTCTTTCTTTGCATGATCTCTCTATTACAGCATAGTTTTAAGTACGAACTCATTTTTTACTTGCTTGCTTATGTAGATGATTAGAAAACACGCGTGGACTATAAAATCAACCACCTGGTGATGCATCCTATATATTGTTGTGTATGAGGAGCTCCTAATATTAAAGGAACTTGACAATTTCCGAATTAAAACTACTGACAATTTGTTACTACCCCAGATCAGGCACCAAATAAGTAATATAAATTCCAATGAGGACATATGTATAAGTCCTCGCATATAAGTCCACTTAAATTTTTTTTTATTAAACGCGTCCTCTTGGCCAAGCGCACATAAAAGCGCAATTGGATTATATTTAGTTAGTCCGCACGCGGTCGCGTTGGCTAAATATATTTTTTAGCGCACGCGCTCTTGGATACAGAATTTTAGTTGCTGATATAAGCTTGGAAATGTAACTTGCATATGGTAAAGTTTATAAAGTGACCCTACGGAAAAATTTATACAGGTGCGAAGATATATCCTTTGGACACGTTCTTGGAAAGGTGCGTGGTTAACTATTCTGGGAAAGGTCCGTTGGGGCGAAAAATTATTAATTTATTTATTTAATTTTCTATATCCTAAAGTTCTACCATATCATAAAAAATGTATGAAGGTATAAGGGAGTTAACAATTAACTTAACGAAAAAATAATACTGCAGAAATTTTTAGTAATAAATAGCCGACAAAACATATAAAACACCCAAATCGAGTGAAATGCAACGCTGTGTCGACAAATTTTAATGTCCAAAAAAGTTTTCAAAACTCAGTGTTATTTTGAATTAATCTTTAAGTTTGTTTCATCTTCAAATATTTTAGTGTGATTTACATACAGTCTGTCAAGAATGAGTTTACACATCGCAAAAAAATCAAACTATTCAATTTGCTTGGCAATAAAATACTACATTTTAAATCTAATTGAAATTTTTATTAATTTAATATGATTCTCTGGTATATTTACAAACGTCCCATTAGAAAACAAAAATGAAATTTAAAGTAAAACATTGAAATTTTTACAAAAAGAAGCCGGTGCTGAGTTTTTTACGTATCAAGAACCTCTTTTCACAATTTCTTTTTTAAGCTGTTGAGCGGTGAATTTGCCGTTATCTTTACTTTGATTTGCTTTTCTTTTATAAGTTACATAGTTTGCAGTTTGTTGTTGCGTATTTAGATATCTAAAGTTAAATTATTGCGTTTTATAAGAAGTTATTTTAAAGGATTGTATTTAGATAAATTGCTTGGGACAACACTACCGTTTGAGATCATTTAGCTCACATGTTGCAATCCGCAACGGTGACCAACTGTGTGGGAGTTATCGAAAAGGACTAATGTAACAAGGAGTAAAATTTATAACGTATTAAATCGAGCTGAAGTTGAGAAAAGTCTGGATTTAAAGTATGGTGTTAGCCAAAAATCTACATTAACTAAACTTGCAGAGCACATTCTGATCAGGAAAATTTGCAAAAACTTAAACATTTCCACTAAAAAACTTGCAGTAGATGTTAAAGAAGAATGTGGAGTGTCCATTTCCTATGAAGTGATAAGTTTGGCAGATGCAGCAGCAAAAGAAATATGAAACGCCTCACCAAACACAAAAAGAAAAATATGTTAGGGCTTTGTTCGGTGACACTCCGACTAAATATTGTTTTTCTGGTAATGTGGGCGAAAATCCACGAAACGTCTGTAAAGAGGCGCCTTACATAAAAAATAATGCAATAATAAAAGAAGTTCAAAAGCTTGAAGAAAAATTATAACATTGGTGTGTACTATCTATCTAATAATGGTGTGTACTATGTTAAATCTGTTACAGATCTAGAGATTTAAACACATCAATAACGTCAGAGAAGAAATTGACATATGTAAGTTGTACATAATAATAATTCGTTATATAGAATTATTGAGTTTTTTCAAACGCGTATATAAACATTCATTGTTTTTCCTTTGCAAAAATATGAAAGGGCATATACGGAAAGAGGCACCTCAAAATAATGAAAAGCAACAAAGAAACCAAGAAGTTAAATAAAAAAATAATTTGAATTTCACATTATGAAATTATAGCTTTATTATTGGTTGCCTTTTAGCTATTCTAAGACTGGTTGCTGAAAGCTGTCCTAGGATAGAATCTTTTGGACAGGTCCTGTAACTGACTACATTTATCCGAAAGGTGGCAATTAAACTCCGTTAATGACAACTTACTGTAAAAGTTACCAGTTGTTCCCATAGAAAGTGTTAGAATTAGGACCGGTCCCAATACCCTGGTGATTCACCTAATCATCACGTGACCTGTTTTTCTACGGTTATCCTTCACGTAGGGAAATGTTTGAATCGAAACACAACTAAACGGATTTTAATCGAAAATATTAGTACATGTGGATATATAAAAACATATAAGGTTATCATATCGAAAACTACAATATTTTGCCCTATCATTCATTTTTTATTATTCTCTTTGTTGTGGAAAGTCTCTGGTAGCTATTTTTAATATCATCTCACCAATTGAGCCGTTTATTTTGAAAGTGGCATAAGTCACATTTTCAAAAAAATCGAGTTAATGGCAACACTAAATACAATTGAACGGTATCTTTTCATTTTTAAAAAAAAAAAACTTAAAAAAAAGTGATTTATGCCACTTTCAAAATAAACGGTTGAATTGTAAACAGTTAGATAGTTGACGTATCTGGTATTTGGGAACCAGAGGTTCATATAGAAATGTTGTATTGGTTTGCAATCGTGTAAAGGAAGAATTTTAAAAACTTTTTATTTGTTAATCTGTCTTAGGTCTTAATTAGTCAAATCTTAATAAATAAGAGAGTAATAGTTGAAAATTAACAAATTTTTATAAACTCAAATAACGCTTAATAAGTCTTACCTCCGCAACCAGCACATATTTTATGAGAGCAATTTTTGTTCGTTATTTGTTGGTGGTGGTGGTGTTGGTAATCACTACATATGTCGTCGATTAGCGTTACGTTTGGCGAATGCAACTCTCTACTAGCTTCGGCACAAAACCCTTTGTTAGCAGGCCCACTCCGATATCTAACTAGTATTGATGTACATTTATTATCGGGGCTTGGAGAGTTATGATGATGTGGTGAAGATTGTATATCCGAATACGGATTATAGGGGGCATTCATTGCTATAGTCGACGCCAGTTTGTAACATTCGCATCGGATGTTATTTACAGATAGTTAAATGGTTTACCTAAAATGAAAATGGTCACGTTTCAGTTCATACGAAAACATTTTATAAGCTCTATATTATTAAAACGTACACAATTTCTTCACATATTTATATGTATGTATGTAACTGTAAGTCCGGCCCCTATAAATTTTTTACGCCTGCTAACTATATTTGGATTACATCAGAATGCAAAGGTAAAGCTTTTACACAGTTAATCCAAGTAATGATGTTTATCCAATAATTTAACGTTTTATAGTTATACATAAATTTTAAACAAAACTATTAAAGCATTGAAAAGCGATAAACAGAGTTGGAAGTTTTACTTTGAACATACAAATAATAATATAAGCACATAATAGATATAAAATAGTATATATATAAACCTAATTTCTCGTAGAGCTCTCTGTACTAAAAATGGAACTAAAGGTTTAATTTAAAAATCTCAAGCTGTTTAAACATGTTTAAAACAATGAGATACCGAAACGTTATAAATTAACCATACTTTTAGTAGAAATTAAAAATAACAACAATACAAAGCGATCGAGTAACTATAACTACTTAAATTCATCAAAAAATATCTTCATTAGCAATGTAGCGTATGCAAGTAAAACTTCCTGGCTATATTTTACTTTAGCCCAAATGGGATGTTGTTGTTGTTGTTTTTGTTGTTGTTGTAGTTGGTGCCCCAGATGCCAAAAACAACAACAACAAATCCCGCTCCCCTATACTTCCAGAGAAATCCCCCTCAAAGTTTGCAACTTTGGCACCCTGTATTTCGTGAACCACACAACAGATCCGGTACATATATATACCGTTACAAAGCTAATTTTAATATCTATCATTTTTTTTAAATAAACTTATATCAAGAAACTTATAGTTTTCGAAAATAACATTGTATTAATAACAATAAATGTGCTTATTTTGTGAAAGCTGACATCGCAACCTGTCCTCACATATTTTTTTATTAAAATTCAAGCAGAACTTTGCAAGCAAAGACCAATTATATTTCACAAAACTACCTAAGTTCGAGCAGCAGCTTTTTACTTTTTTTCATTTATGCGACACTGATACATCACATAAGGCGCTACACTTATAATGAAAAAAAAAAAAAATTTTTCATAAAAATTTTTCGCCTGCGGCGCTAAACTTCTTTTTAAACATTTTTTATTTTTCCTTCGACACCATTTTTCGTCTGCGTCCCAATACTTACGTTGCCAATTTTACACTTAGTACCTTTGATGCGCACCGTCCGTATTGCAAACTTACTACTCAAAATTATTTTATACAAAATGGAGTAGCATTAGTTGGAAAAAGGCACAAATTCTTACCATACAAATGTGGATTTCTCGTCAAATACTGCTTGAATTTTAATAAAAAAAATATTTGAGGGCAGGTTGCGATGTCAGCTTTCATAAAATAACCACATTTATTGTTATTAATACAATTTTGAGCCTTAAAAAAATCAAAAAGTTGTAAAAAAAAGGTAGTAAAAACACAAAAGTTCATTTTTTCCGAAAACTTTAAGTTTCTTGATATAAGTTTATTTGAAGAATGATAGATATTAAAATTACCTTTGTAACAGTATATATATGTACCGGATCTGTTGTGTGGTTCACGAAATACAGGGTGCCAAAATTGCAAACTTTGAGGGGGGATTTCTCCGAAAGTAGCGGGGAGCGGGATTGTTGTTGTTGTTTTTAGCATCAGGGGCAACAACTACAACAACAAAAACCGCCTATTTGGGCTAAAGTAAAATTTATCCAAACTTCCTCTAGCCTGGCGGAAGTATCGCCGTTTGCCGATAGTTCCCTAGGAAATGTTTCTGCGACAATAATACATATCTATATGTAGGTTAAACATAATCACAGCATACAAGCAGTAATTTTCATCAAAAACTTTTTAATTGCAGAAAGAAAGCCGCTATTGCAGTCCAGTCTCAATTCATGTATCAATATGACAAGAAAAACAAAAAATTATTCTTGCTGCTACAAGAAAACTAGAATGAATTTGAATGCAAGCGACAATTCCCCCGGCAGTAAAGCGGAAATAAAACTTTTTTCCTCGTTTCCCATACAGAACAATGTAATTTTGCCAGATGAATTTACTTCTTGCTTCGTGCTGCTATGACAGTGTTCACGATAATACTCGTATACTTTTAGGACTGTACTACAAAATTAAATTAAACAACACCCTCGTGTTGTAGCTTGCCATTTAAGTGGCGGTCAAACAGAACGCGATATATACGCCACGCCGGGCGGCGCGGCAGTGTTGGGAGTTGTAACACACACGTTCTTAGGGCGTAAGTCAAACAGAAAACGCGCACCTCGGCGTAAATGCGCAACGCGCACCAAGGCATTTTTTCCGCCGAGTAGAGCGTTGTGAAATTTTGCAGATTCTTGTATAAGTATGTGTGTATTTTAAGAGTGTGAGTATAAAAATTTTTGGAACTGCAATATGTTGTGTTGCCATCTGTTGAGCTGTACGTTTGTGTTGCTTTTTTAATTTTTTTTTTTTCGTCTTTTGTTAAATTTATTCGAAACTGCTAATATGAATACATGGATTTTTGACCTAATGGCAATTCCAACAATGTTTAGATGAAATGTTTGCATTTGAAATTTGCCCATGCAAATAAGAAATATTTTTTCCTACGAAATTTTTCATATCACATCAACAAATTCCCTAGCGAAAGTGACAAATCCCATGCAATGAAATCATTTATTACCAGTACGGCATTCTACTATTCACTGCCACGAACAGCTGACTAGTATAATTGCACGCTGTGTCGCGCTCTGTCTGACATACCCAGCGATATCTACGCCGGGCGGAGATTAATTATCGTGTTCTGTTTGACCGTACCTTTAGATAGCCGTGGATCGAATCTTATAGGAAGTCAGGAAATTTTCAGAGATATCTTAAGCGCCAATATGAATTATATGAAATATTTGTGTGAATATTTTAAGTACATATACTCTTTGTATTTAGTCCTTCTAAATTAACTTCTCGGGAAGAGAGAGTGTATTGCAATCGTTCTTCAAAAAATTTGTAAAGTATTCCTTGCCGTGCAAGGTCTAATATTTTCCTGCTAGTTTATATATATAATTTCATATATTTGAATATTTACAAAAAGAATTTAGCAATTAATGCTTTTTACTTCCTTGTATACGTAGTAAATACAAGAAAGTATTGTAATCATGAAAAATTTCGATATTGAGATTTTGATGGTAACACACATTTTGACCATCGCGGAGTCCATTTTGACTAGTTTGGTCGTGACGTGTGTACGTATGTACGTATGTACGTATGTACGTCTGTACGTATGTACATATGTACGTCTGTACGTCTGTACGTATGTACGTATCCTCAATAACTTAAAAACGGAGAATCGTAGAAACTTGAAATTTGGTATTTGAGACTCTTATAAGACCTAGTTGTGCACCTCCTTTTCGGTTGCGCGAAAAGGACACTTCTCATATAGTTTTTTCAAATTTCATACATTACTCAAAAACAAACACTCCTAGAAAGTATATTGGGCCTTACATAAGACACAATTTTGTAGCTCCAATTTTAATGATGGTTCGTACCAAAAGAACTCTTCGCCAAAGGAACACGAAGCATGCATTATCCGAATTACATAAATGATAATGATAAATGAATGTTATGCTGCTATATCTTTTACAAAAATTGGTTGTACCCTTACAGAACTAAACAGGGAAATCAAAATTACTACGATTGATAGTTAAAGCTGTGTGGAAACAAATTTGTACTTCCTTGTTTTTACTTACTACTATTTAAATTATTTAAATTAAGAGAAGCATATGAAATTTTTTTCATTATGGAAGTAAAAATATTTAAAATTTTTAAAACTTCAATTTTAAAATATAAATAAAATATATCAACCACTCTTGAAATAAAACCATACAATTGCCGTCATACAAGGAAGTTATGTGTTGCCCACATCAGATATTTTTAATTGATATTTCGCTTTGACATTTGATTTTGACATTAGATGAAATTCTCCTTACGGTTTTACCTTCCTTGTATACATAGTAAAAACCAGAGATAAGAAGATGCGACACCATTCCAGCCCGTGTTCGGTCAGCATTAAGGTTCCAGAAGCTTGCCAGTATTCGTAAAAACTTGGAATTCTTCCAGTGTTGGTAAAAAAATTGAACAGAGCCCTAGTGAATTGCGAGCAGCGTGAGGAAAATTACGCAATAGACCCCTATGAATTTCGGGTAACGTGAAAAAAATGACGCAATAAACCCCAACCCCCAAAATTTTATAACTACCACTTTGTTTACATGTATATACATTCGTCACAACTAGGTTTTGAGATTTCAATTCGTTTGTACAATAGTTTATTATTATTCAAGGTTAATAAAATATATGGATTAATCGCATACTGATTACTTTTTGTATTATTACATACTATTTATGGTATAAGTATTAAAGTTATTTGCTGGTCGTCGGAGAATAATATTTTATCATGTTTTGCGAATAAACAATTTCGAATACACATTTTTTAGTATTATGCATAAACCTATAAGATAAAGTAAAAATTTTTGTTGCGGCTGCGAAGGAAAAAGATTCAACACTATTATTTTTTGCAAGGACAACAAATTCGACAGTTTTTATACGAATTCTGTTCGTTTTTATTACAAATGTTAATGCACCTCATAAAGTTTCATGTACATATTTGGTTAGCTCATTTCGCAACTATAATTTATGCACTCCTTATAAAAACCTTTTATAATTTTTTGAAAATATATGCGTGCTGAAAAAGAAATTATGTGTTATTTTTAAAGATAGTATATAAATTCAGGTTATTAATTTCTGTAAAAAGAACAACATTGAATGCCAAGAATGATTACATACAAGATTGCGCATTGCGCAGGTTCTTTATTCAATGTGAACTTTTTTGACAACCGGCTTTCCAGTGGTTGACGTCACTATAGTTTATACTTTCTTTTGCTTCTGTGCTAAGCTTACGGTATATCAACGTCGAAACGAATATATTATTTAAATAAAGATATAAAATAAAATAAAGTGAGCTACAGAGTAAAAAATTGCGACAGTTTTGACAACTGGTCAACATGTAAGCATATGCGGTTTTTTTTATATTTCTTTCCAAAACTTCATTTAATGCCAAAAATGCATAATTATTATATAATTATTTTTTTATATTTTATGGAAAATATATAATTATTATTATATATAATAATATATTATATATAATAGATTATAAAACATATAATATATAATAAGAATTATATATAATTATTATTATTATTATAAATATATTATAAATGTATATATATACCTATATTATAAATGTAATGATGATATGAAAAAATAAAAACCATTAATTAATTGATTCAAATTTAATTTAAATAATTTTAATTGGATTTACAGAGGTAAAAGTATTTAATTAGTCGTTTTCTTTATATATTACAAATTAAGCATCTTTCAAGAAGTTATTATTCCGTCCTTAGCGAATTGGCATTTTCGTTTTAGCTCAGCAGTAAAATTTGTTACCCGTTTGCAAACTATGTATGTTGCCACATACTATGGTACTTAAGTAGTATTACTATGTTACTACTATTTCACGAAAACCATGTTTTCGATACATCAAAACAGCACTAGGGCGGTTAAAACCCCGTAATTTATTAACAATTACTTAATTTCAGCTTTCCTTTTTAAGTTATTGTTAAATTACCAACATTATTAGAATACAACTTTTGTAACACACTTTATGGAAATTTCATACTTTTTTAAGAACGTACAAAGAAACGCTGATTCATGATATCACATATGTTTTCACCAAACAAAAGAAGTATTTTATATTATTAATTAAAATATAATAGCATATACGCAATAATAACTAATGCTTTATAGGTCTATTCCCGTATTAAAATTTTGCTTTACAACGCTGCTTTTTTAAAAACTGTCAACATTGCTATTCTTGCTGTAAAATAAAAGCTCTTTTTTTTACAATTTTGTAAAGTGCCAAATAGGTCTTGACAACGAAATTTTAGTCGATAATATGAATGAAAATTATCAAATATACGTTTTTTATAAATAAAAACCTAATATAGCATAACATAGTTGCATATAAAGAAATTATTAATAAAAAATGGAAGAAATATCAATTATTCTTGCTATCGCGATTTGCTTGCAGAAAACGAACATGTGAATCGGTGTGGTTGAAAACAGCTGTTTTCTGGCAATAACAAACACACGACTTTCTTATTTGCGACTTGTTCCATTTTGTACTGTTCCATTATGTTCCAAAATGCCAAGCATTCACGCTGTCACTTTACTGCGAGAATAGCACAACAAAAAGTTTTTACAAGACGCTTTACAATTTCGCTTTACTATTAAATATAAATGCTTTAATGTAATTTGACTCCTTAACATTACTATTTAATATATATTGACACATATGTTTTTATTTATCAGTATTCGTTTCTGAAGCATAGTTAAAAAATATTTTTTCGGAGCAATTTCCCAGCTTCAAACAATAAAATGCGTGCACGATATCAGTTGCTATCATTTCTATAAAACATGCAATCATTTTCCAAAACATTAATCCCATTTTCTCGAAAAACTGTAAATAAAATAATATTTTAATGCCAATTATCAATTGAAAATTGATTGAATTCTTCTGCAAAATTCTGTTGACAACTGCAAAGAAATTACATTTCATTCTAATATATATATTGCGACAGAAATGAAAAGTGGTAAATATAACATACAGTGTGTGTGAAAACGCGAAGGAAATTTTTGCAAATTATTTTTCAAAAGCCGACGGAGTGTCAATCGATGCTTATATACCCTAAAATCATCTAGCATTTTCGTTATGTCCGATTTATTTAAATAATCCAAATTAATCAATTTTGGTATCAAAAATCTGAGTTAAAATAATTGTGCCAAATTTTCTATTATAATTGACATTCTTTTATTTCTATATTTGTTATAGGTGGAGGGTCCACGTCAATTTTTGCAAACTTATTTTATTGTGTGTAGAATCAAGACTTACTTGCTATTACTCCGCTTTTGCTTGAAGTGAAATTTCTTTTGTTAATTTCACTGTCCGGCAAGGACTCCTTTTATTACAAATTATTTTATTTGGACTCCACTACACCTCACTTCAAAACTACAAAAATGGCAAAAGAATTTTGAACGAATGCCATTATGTTGTCTTAAAATTGCTCAACTGTCGCTTTAATAGAATCCAAAAAGTATGTGCAGCTAATACGTTAAGCATTTTTAGCTGCGGGACACAATTGTATGTTAATAACAGCGTTAAGCACTGTTATTAACTTCTTAGCTGGTTTTGACCTACAACATTTCTTAAAGTAAAAAAAAATTATTATCTCTAATACTATGTTCACACGGAGGCTGAAAAGTAACTTTTCAGCTAGTTTTCGACTTTTCGCTGAAAAGTTGCCGAAAAGCAACTTTTCGTCCATACAAAAACTGTCAAACGAAAAGTTGCATTTCAGCAACTTTTCAGCGAAAAGCCAGCAAAAGTCAGTTTGCGACTCTGGTTTCCACTGAACATTTGTACCATTCAATTTCATTCCCACAGCTGTTTGGGGAAACGAATACGAATTTAAACAATATTCTATAGATACTGGTTGAATTAAGTCCAATTAAGACCATCAGTATTTCTTGCTGCTCTGTTAGCAATCGAATTATTTCCATCACATTGGAGTAAATGTTGTTTCTATATGTACCATCATTGTCTTCACTTGCGAGGTATGCTTCGAGCAGCACGACACAATCGTTAAAAGACATTTTTTCCAAATTTTATTTGCAAATCGCTTTATTTAATATCAAAAGCCAAATTGTCAACAAAACTTTCTTTGGCTTTTGATAGCTGTCAACGAAAAGTCATTGCTGTCGTTGGAACGCCAAATTATGGAAATTTGAAAAGTTGCTGAAAAGTCAACTTTTCAGCCTCCGTGTGAACGTAGTATAAGAGGAGATCTTATGAAATTAGTTTCTTCGTATAACAAACGAAATTCTTATAGTACTATGTCTACTTGAAATTTACATTACAGTATTGGAAATTTTAATTAATTAAGATCATTTATTTTGTAATAACAATATTATACGTTTTCAATCATATTTCTCTTGGCAAGTAATGCCTTTATTTTGTCGGAATGTCGCTAGTTTGTCGTTTACACTAGAAACGCTGTTGCTGGTTCTGATTTCGAGGCCTTACGTTTTTCCCATTGCTTTTGCTGACAATGGACAACATTGGTATTCTGCAAAGCGGTTGCGGTATTATTTTGTGTGCTCTCACATTAATGTTATTATTGGTGGTAGTCCTCGCTTATTAATACCGCTTATGCCAATCACTGACCTATTTTCGTCATTCGTATGGTGATCGAGTGTGACACTTAGACGTTGACGGTTACAATATTCCTGGTATTATTATTGACTGATTGATTGATGATTATTGACTGATTGTGTTGTACCCATAGTAGGGATGGATTGCGTTGTTGTTTAAGTTTTATGTGTATTGTTCGCTAACAACATGTTATATGATGATATTGTGATTTTCTCGATATCTTGCATTTCCTATAAAAAACTTTCGCACCAACTGCCGAGCTGTTCTCCAGCTACCATTCCCTGCCGATGTAGTTATCGCCCCCTTCTGTCATTGTCGTTGTCCAGTCAAAAATTATGTTGGTGGTGGCTGTGAGGTTTTGGTACGTATAAAAAAAAATTTGTATATTTTCCCTTTGTATTTTTTCTTTTTCTTTTCCTGTTATGATTTTATTAATTATTTTTTAACTCTGTTTTTTTTATTTCTTCTTGTTTTCGTCTTCTTCTTTTCTTTTTATTGAATTATTTTCCGTTGGGGTACTCACTTTTTATCCCTCTTTTTCTTTTACATTTTTATTTCTTTTTAAATTATTTATTTGTTATTTTTTCGTTTTTTGTTTTATTTTTCCTTTTTTATTTTTCTTTTGTAGTGCATATACTTTTTTTTTTTTATTGAGCTAAAGTTAATTGAGATTTTTAAATTGAGCATATATTCATAATGTTATAATTCTGACTTTAGTAATGTTGATATGAAATTTTATTTTTAAGTGATAAAAAAATTAATAGTCCTAAAAAAAATATGCTATTCTCTCTTACAGTATTAACTAGCAGTATTAACTTGTTAACTTTTCTATTCATATATTACATTGTTATTATAATATATATTTCGCTAAGCATAAATTTAACATTACTGATATTTATTGCAATAAAACTGTTCTAAACATTGTTTAACTTTTGGTAACAGTATTAATTTTATTAATGTATATCATTTCATTTTTTAGTAATTATTTTTATAACATTTATTTTACAGCAATGAATATATATTTCTCTATTACACTGTTTCTCTATCTTATTTTTATGGATCTGTTTTTATTCAAATTGAAAAATGCTTGCGTTGACTTACTTTGATTATCGCGTACATGCCTACTAAAAATGTTAATAATAAAACACTTAAGGAATAAAATTATGAAATAAAACACTTATGACGGTATTTTAATTGTTTTGTGTATTTTAAATCCATCACATATTGCGGTTTTTTTAGTTACGTTTACAGCCATTTTCTAAGGCGGTTTTCACACCAATGAGACAGAGACAAAATGTTGTTCTTGTTTTGCTAATAAAATTGTAAGAACAAGCGGATGAATTTGTCTCTTTGGTTCATTTTTGCCTCACGGCATTCCGTGAGACAAAGAGACAAAAGTGTTGTCGCACCAATACAGTAAAAGTGTATTAAGCTTTGGAGTGGAATTTAGTCCCTTTTGTGAAATTCGGACTAAATTTTACTACTTTGTGCAATAGAAGTGCATGGCTGAGCTATTAGATTAAAGCATACCTTGTGTAGTTTTTATCAGTTTTTTGTTGTTTCTGTTTTTTGTTGTCGCTGTCCTAATTATTACCGAAAGTCGGAAAATATATAGCGAGTCTCTTGTGTCCACATCACCACATTATTATTCTAATTTAACGCGAAGGTTATAAATTGGTTTATGGAATTTCTTCTTAATAATCTATTTGATTCCATAATTGCAATTAAAGTATAAAACTGTTTTAAAAATTGTAGGCTTCGATTTAGTACGATTTTATTTGTAACAATGACAGAACGGCAATACTCCCCAGCAGTAAAGTAGCAAAAAGCTTTAAGACTTTAGTCTCTTCAATGTAAATGCCACAAGAGTCAAAAATGAACACGAACGTCTCATTGGTGTGAAAACCGCCTAAGCGTCACGGAGACGAGAACGATAATCGTCTCTCGACAGTCACGAAAACTCAGTCACTGCAATCCAAGAGTCACGAAATTAAAATCGTCTATCTAATACGTGAACGTCACCTCAATTTAGGTTGCGCTCATCGCTATTTTTACGTGCAAGAAAGGTTTTTGAAGAAGATAGAATTTTCAGTGCTGGTGATCATGGTGGTTGCTGGCAAAAATGTTGTTACTATGTTCTTTAGATTTCGCTTTGATTGCAACCAAGAAAAATACACGTGCTTTTTATTTTTGAAACCTTGTGCAAGAAACTATGAAAATTTGCAGTGATTGATAAAATAGATATAAATACATAAGTAATAGACTTGCGTCGGCCATTTCTTAAGCTTGCACAGTATTTTTTAAGATATTTAATAAGAGATAAATTTTTGGTCATACAGCCTACAGAAATATCAAATATAAATATATATAAATATTCAAAATTTGAATATTGAATATTTGAATTTTAAATATGTGTATGTAAATTGTAACAAAAAAAAAACATGTTGTAAATAGAAAACACAAAAATTGAAAAGTTTGCTTATTTCCCGCAAACCTATATAGAAACTTCGATAAAACTTGGGAAACACAAAACCCAACAATAAGTAACCGCTCATTAAAAAATTTCTTATTAAAAAAAAAAAAATTTAAAAATTTATTATTTCCCAAAATAATAATAATAATATATATTTTCAATCGCTATAATGCCTATTTCTATATAAGGATATAAACACTAACGCTTATAACACTAAAAGAAGGTTTATAATAACACTGATATCAAATTTTTATTAGGACGACACCTAATTTGCAAACGTCTGATTTAAGACGATAATCGTCTCAAATAAGTCGACAAATGTCGCTTGGATTGCAACATTTTCGTGACTGACGATAATATCGTAAGTTAGAGACGATAATCGTCCTAAACTCGACTCTTGGATTGCCAGAGACGATTTTCAGACGATTTTTAGACGATATTGAGACGACCGTGAGACTTAGAATATGGCTGTTAATTTATTATTATTCCCTACCAACTGCCATCGTATCCTTAATAGTAACCTTTTACAGTTCGATTCTTTAATAACACAATTGTCATATCGTCGTATCGTTTTTCCGATAATTTTTTTGGCTGCATCCTAGTGTTTTCGTACCATTTCATGAACTCTTTTGATTTGGAATTTTAATATCTTATTGGGATCATCTGCATTATATACAAGACTGCATTTTCTTTTTAAATTAGTCGGCATTTCTATGTCAAACCCAAATAAAGTCCGAAAGGGTGTCTCTTTCGTTGTTATGTGAGGCCTATGGTTATGGACATGCAAATTAATTTTACTTTATAAAGTTTGTTTAAAAAAATATATTTTTAATTCTTAGAGCTGAACCGCTCAGTTTCACAATCAATCTTAACAATGAATTTCATACGCTTAATTCTACGCTGAAATACTATCTTACGACGTTTTTGTTGCTATGTTGTTGCATATCTTGAGACGAAGTCCAATATTTGGACTTGTTGGAACTTGTTTTCAAATATCCAAGCTGGACTTTAATTTGTTATGAATTTCGGATATTCGACCCAATCGATGAATACTCGAAACATCTGTAATATGAAGTTTTTGTTTATAACTTCCGAATTGTTTACTAGACTTTCCCCAGTGCATTTCGCACTCTTTCGTGTTGATTGTCGATTGCAACCGAATGCTTATGAGAACGTGTTGTTAACAGGGTACATTAACTCCCCTCATTCTTTAAAAGAAACGTCCCGGTTCTCATGGTTCCGACAGCAAAATATTAATTTTACTGTTTATTGCATCGAAATTAGCTTGATTTGAAATTATGTTTGATTTCGGTTTATAGGGTCTCAAAAATTTTCCCAAGTATTTCAAAGAAAGATAAACTGATATTAGAATTAAAAATATCAATGCCAGCGTCCACAAATAAGGTTTGTGTAAAATATATTCTTTACTAAGCGTTAATATATTTATATTTTCTAGTTCGAATTTTAAACTTTCGCACCCTTATTCCAGTTCTCGCATCACGACGGTGACAGTTGTCGAAGTCGGTGTCACGTCACCTCACGAGAACTATTCCTGTTCCCGCGTGACGTGACAGTGGAAAGTGAGTGAACAGACGCTGGAAAGTGAAACATATATGGGAAATGGCAGTTCAATTTGCTGAAATACCAGAAACTTTTTAATAGAAAATAGATTAAATTTAATTTGAGTTCTTTATTTTTATAGTTTTTCTGATTCAGACAGTGAATCTGATAGTTTTGTAGATAAATATAAATTAAAAATTAAGATAATAACACTCCGAAATAGTTCTAGGCCTTTGGATTTGTGTGACGAAGTGTAAGTTGAATGTATTTTTAGTAATGCCATGTAAGTGTCATTTGAATTTACAGATTTGTAATAATAACCTCTTCAGAATTAAAAAATTGGCACTTGCTTACTTAAAAATTAATTTAAAATTACAATGAGACCGAAACTACGACTAACGCAATCTTGGGTGATATGTTTGAAAACGAAGAGGAAACCGAAGACGCTGTCGGAGCATCAATTAAAAACAACATTATGAATTCTATTTTTATTATTATTATTAAAAATTTTAGATTTGTCTTCAAGCTACAAATGAAAATAAAATTATAAATTTAATTCAATCCCTGTGCAATTTGGGGATTGTGCGTCATAAATAATCCAAGCTCCTAAAATTTAGCCCTTTTTGTTATTTTTATAATACAACAGAAAGAGATATTTTTATAAAATGATTATTAAAAATTTAATATTTCAATTTTTTATCTTTTTTGTGTCTGCATTGTGTTGTTTTCTGGAATTTTTTATTAAGTGATGCGCTCTCACTTGCAAAATGATGGTGACAGATTTGTTGTATTTTACCGACATCTGTCGATTCGATTCGACAACGGAAATAGAGTAAAACACTGGAACGTCACTGCATACCGACAATTGTCGCATCGAAGCGACAACGGGAATGCAAATTTTGTATCACAGTGACAGTCGTCGCATAATAGCCTGAACACATCGAAAAAGACGGCAGACACATGCAACTGTGTGGTGGAAAAAATACATTGGTTCTTACGGGAGTTGAGAAAAAAGTTTAATTTTCCCCTTACAGCAAACGATTTGCATTAGAATGTGTTCTATAATTTCCCACATGCAGGAATGATTTGTTCCCTTTTGGTTTGATTTCCAACACTGCCATGGGAATTTAACAACTCTACTGAAATGAAACTAGAAATCTGATCATCAGTGCAATTTTAGTGTTTGCAGGGGTAGGTGCGTGCTACTTGTAGCTACTATTCCTGCAGAAAACATGAATTTCTGAATTGAATGAATGAATTTATAATTTGAGATTGATTCTATTGCATGAATGGATCAATTATTATTATTTTCAAGTTATTTTATTAAATTATTGCAGCACAAAATGTTCATACGTGTGCGAAGAAAAATTGGAAAACAGATGACAGCTGATGCTGTGTCGTTTTCGATGTGTTTGCACTTTCCAGCATTTGTCTGCCGTCTTTTTCGATGTGTTCAGGCTATAAAGCGAGAACTGGAATAAGGGTGTCGTTTTCCGTTTCGAGATATTCACTTATTTTGAATACGTCTATTTCTTTATTTTTTACATAATTCCAAATTATTCTTGTTGGATTGAAAAAATGTTTATCATCTATAATAGTTTCGTTTTCGAAAGTGATTAAATAAACTCCTGTCAAATTTAATATCTTATTAATTATGTGGTTGCCGGATATAAGTATGGCACCGTCTTTAATAATTTCTATTGGTTTATTTTTTTCCTTTAATTTCTTACATTCGGTATCATTATTATTTAATAAATTAGAAAGGCAACTCGCTTCTGGATTGATTTTACAAAATGTAGTACTTAATTCTAATTTACATTCTTTCACAGTATTATATGTATTTTCACATTTAACAATTTCCTTTTCTATTATAAGCTTACCATCAACTTTGCTAATAGCTCGTGCTTCATACAATTTACAAGTATTTATTACCAGTGGATATTTAATATAGATCACAATTATGTCATTATTCTGTAAAATCTTAAATTTGGACGCATCTATTAAGTCTGTTATGGTGATCTGTTCTTGTTCGTGTTCCACTAATTCTTTTATGTCTTTTAAATTTAAAATAATCGGATTCAAAATTCCCGCCTTAGCTAAAGATATTGTATGAATTAAATTTTGAAGTTCAGTCATCATTAATCAGTTCCTGTGTCTTATTATTATGCTTTCACGTGAGCTACAAGGTATATTATAAATTGTATTTGTTAATTCTTTGATGGCTTTAAGAATTTCTGAATTAACTATAAATTGTTTATTATTATTTTCTACTATTTCTTGCAATTTATTTGTAAGTAAAACAAAATCATCATGATCTGGTGTTCCTGCTAACCATTTCCAAATTGTTCCTAATTCATTAATACCTCGTGTTTGTCTTTTATTACATTTCATTAATTGTCCTAACAATATTCCAATCAAATCAATTTCATCATGTCCGTCCATGGAGTACTTGTTTCCGTATAGCGTATCAATTGTTATGATCTTATTGCGTTCTTTAATATTTTGTATAATTTCATTGTAAAAAGTTAAATTAGTTATATGAAATATTTCGCCGTAGTCTCTGTAAAGTACTGCTTCACCATTTTCTATTAAGATATAATTATCCCTGGTGTAATCGATAATATCCGTCCTTACCAGTTGGATAATTAATAGGATAATTAGAAGTTTAATTTCCTGCAAATGTAGACTAAGTTTTAATATTATCTTTGTGCACAATTCTATTTCTACTCTATATCCTGACTTTATTCCCTAAGTCCTCCTTAACTTTTTGTTTTTTATATTTAGGCTTGAGTTTGTTTCTTTCAGTTACAATTTTTTCGTAGATTATATCCCCCTTTTTAAATGTTCTACATATCTTATCTTTATTATTATACGACAGCATGTTTGATTGTGCTATCCTTAATATTTCATGAAGATTTTAATGGCTTAGTTTATTGAATATGATATCTATAGGTCTTTGATTCGTCAATGAGTGTATAGTCTTATTGTATTATTGTACCGCCCTATATACTGTCTCGGTATTACTTAATAAAATATATTCTTGCTGAATACATCGCGCTATTTCTATCAATGTTGAATGTACTCTTCCGATTTGCCCATTCGTTTTGCTGTGTTTTGGATCACAGTAAAATATTTCAATATTCAGCCTGTTCATTAATGTTTCGAATTGCATTGTAGTGAAGCCGGGTTCATTATCAACAACTAGTTTTTCTACTTCTGGAAAACTTTGTAGGATTTCCATTACTTTTTCTTCCAAATTAGTCTTATCATCTATTTTCTTTATTGCCATATATTTGGAATAAGCATCTACGCAAGTTATGAATTTTAAACTTTGAGCAAAAAAAATATCTAAATGTATTTGTCTCCCCTCCTTCTTTGGAATTGGAACCTCTCCAATTGGTATAATCTTTGGGTGCCTGTCATATTTATTTTTATTGCATATTTCACAATTTCGAACATATTCCTGAAATTGTTTTTTCATTTCTGGCCAGTAATACTGATTATAAATTTGTTTCAAATTTTCCCTATAACTCCTATGTGCTCTTGTAAGCGTTTGGTTTATAATTTCTGCTTGATCTTCTGTATTTGTAATATCAATTGGAAAATTTCTCGTAAATACAAATTTAATTTTAAATTGCTGAATTAAAGCATTTTTTATTTCATAAAGGTTTTCTGAAGTGCAATGTATTGCGGTTATTACATCTGGTACTAGGAATTCTTTGAGTATAATCATCAAATTCTCAACCGTGTCATACTCTATTATATGTCGTGTTTTACCAAAGTTTTTTATTGATTCATGGATAGTGAATCGATTTTTCCCTAAAAGAATCTGTTGTTCAGCGGTTTGGTAGTTTCCATTATTTCTGTGTTATCACTACTTTCTGCTGAATGTTGTGTTTCGCAAGAGCTGTTAGTTAAATTATTTAAAGTTTGCCTTGATAGTGCATCAGCGACAACATAAGTAGTTCCTGGCTTGTAAACTAATTTTGGAGCAACTTCCTCTATAAAGGCATGCCATCTCTTAATTTTAGCGTTAGGATTCCTTGTAGAGACTGCAAATGTTAAAGGTTGATGATCTGTATGTATTTCCAAGTCTGATACTCCATATAAACAATTTCTTAAAGACTTTACTGCCCAAACGATTGAATATAATTCCTTTTCATTGGTCGCATAATTTTGTTCCGTTGAATTTAATGTTTTGGAAATAAATATTATTGGTTTTTTATCCTGACTTAACACTGCTCCAATTGCTATATTTGATGCGTCAGTTGTTAAAACAATTTTTTTTTTAAAATCTGGCTGTACTAATTCAACTTGGTTAATTAATAATTTTTTTAATGTGTTGCATGCTGTAATAGCTTCGTCATCTGGGTTTATATTTACTTTTTTGAAATATTTTGAGAGACCCTACCGTTTTCTCCGGATAAGTATTTCGCTAATGGATTTTCAATCGTTGCATAATCCTTAATGAACTTGCGATAATATCTTGTCATTCCTAAAAAACTTCTCAATTGCCTTAGAGTTGAAGGGATTGGATATTCCTTAATTGTTTCTATCTTCTTTGGATCTGTTTTAATAATGTTTTGAGCAATTCTATAGCCCAAGAACTCAACTTCTTTTTGATAAAATTTTGACTTCTCTAATGATATCTTCATATTAGCATCCCTTAATGTTTTAACTATTTCTTTCAAATCTCTAGTGTGCTGTTCTACTTATTGACGCAGAATAGACTATAATGTCATCAATATAGACATGACATATTTTTCCCACAAAATCTCTTAATATATTATCCATGGCCCTATGAAATATACTTGGAGTATTTTTTAATCCAAATGGCATTCTTAAATATTCGTACTTTCCATTGTTTACTGAGAAAGCTGTTTTTTCTATGTCGCCTTCTGACATCATTTGATGGAATCCCGATTCCAAATCAATCGTAGAAAAGTATTTCGCTTTTCCTAAATTAGATAATATGACATTTGTATCTGGTATGGGATATCGATCCGATACCGTTTTCTCATTTATTTTCTTGTAGTCTTTGACCATTCTTAATTTCGGCGTACCATCATCATTTAGTCCTTTCTTTGGAACCACCCATATGGGCGAATTATATGGGCTCCTACTCTCACGAATTATTCCTTTGTTTAACATTTTTCTAATTTCTTTATTCACAAAAGCATTAACTGATAATGGATATGGGCACTGTTTGCTCCAAATAGGAGTTTCAACAGTTGTGCGTATTTCCGCTTTAACATCAGTTCTAAATGGTAAATTCATATCAATACTTCGGTGGCTTTCTTTAATGTCATTTATTGAACGGTTTCTTAAATTTGTTATTTCTTCCGTCTCCGAATCATTTTCAAAACGACTCGTATTCGTGATTACAGAGTTATTTTCACTAAAATTGTAATGCCTTTATGTCATAACATCACATTTATTAATGAAGAATCTTTCTTTTTCACCATTATGTGATAATTCTTCTTTTTCGAAATTTATTATTACATTAGCTCTTCTGAGCAAATTAGACCCTATGAGAAGTTTTGATTCCAGTTTCTCAATTTCATAGAATCTTGTTCTTATATTAAATATAGTGGCTTCACTATAATGAGTTATGATAGTGTAACCATTTATGGTTCGCACTCTCTTCTTAATCGCTAAAGGATATCTATTGGGTAAGGTTTTGGGTTTACAGTAGCAACTAGTTGCTCCTGTGTCGACTTATATTCGTAAGGATCTGTTTGTTCCCCTAACAGTCCTGTATATGTAGGGCAACTCCGGGCTTTGTCTAAAAAAGCACCCTCGTCGATGTTGTTGATTCTTTGTTGTTTATTTGGTTCGTGCAAGTTTACTTGTCCACTGTCTCGAGGTCTTTTACCTGTCGGTCCCGTAAAGGGTTGATGGAAATTATTTGAATTTCTATAATTATGAAACTGCCTAAAGTTTGTATTTTGATTCGTTCTATTCATTATTTGAGTCGATTTGTCAACATTGGTTCTGGTTTGTTAATGAAATTTCTTTCTCTTTGGGGATGGTTAGCTCTGTGGAAATGAAATTTATTGAAACCAGGGGTCAAAGTATTATTTCTCATTCTTTCCATTTTTTGTGGATATCGCAGTGTATTTTGAAATTTTGCCTCGTGATTTCTATTTTGATTTGTGTTAAAATTTTTTTCAAATTGTAAGGCAAAACTTGTCCTTAAATTATTCGATTCCAATTCCTGTGCTTTTGTTAGGGCATTGGGTAAATCTTCTGGCGCTAATGAAAACAATATATTTGACAGGGGAGCATTCAATCCAGTGATAAAAACACGTAGGGCATTATGCCGATTTTCCTCATTCAACTCTTTGGTCAAAGCGGGAGCAGAACCACGTGTCATTATAGTTTTATTTACTTTTTATTGACCTCATTATACAAATCGATTAGAGAAAGATTTCCTTGTCTCAAGACACTTAGCTCTTGTTCTATGATATGTGTTGGACGTTTGTCCGCATAACAAAAATCCAACCTTGCAATTATTGCATCTAAATTTAACACTGTCCCGTGATTTGTTAGCGCGTCGTTGACTTCACCAACGATTCTGTTTCGTAAAATTGTTAACGCAGCGAAATATTTTCTACTTCCTTTTTTATAAAGCGTCATTGAATTATTTACGGCCTCACGCCAGCTTACATATGTTGTAGCTTTACCTGAATATCCTGGCAATGATTTTATTACGTCCAATGATTCGTTACACGTTATTCTATCGTCTATTGGCTGAGTTTCATACTCTGCCGCTTCGTTTGTACGGGTCACAGCCCTTAATTGATTTTTCAAAGATTCTATTTCTGATTTTAATGAACTTATGTTCGTTACTACTAAACGGGATATAAGATCCTCACTTTTTGTTCACTTGTAGCCATTCTTGCAAAACTTTCTATTAAATTATCCACGATTGATAATATATACCATAGATTAGTAGATGAGACACTCGAAAATGTCCCTTATACACTAATGCATTTTTGCTGGAATTGCACTGATACAATGAAAGAAAACTTTGATTCGCTGCAAAAAAAGTGTAGCCTCGCCGTAAAATAATGTAGCCTCGCCGCAAAAATTTTGTAGCAAGCACTGATCGAAAATTTATTTTAAGGGGGTTGTTTATCGAAACGTCAAAATAAATAATTATAAATATTATGTTTTTTATCCGTGAAAAACATAGTTTTAATGTTAATAAATATATTCTATAACATTTCACACAGCATTTTCTAATTTGCTTGGTTATATTTCCTATAAATGCAGTCAGTAATTAAAACTTTTTTGTTATAAATACACAATTATGCGCCTAATTGCGAAAATATTTTAGAACGATGTTAGCAGAATAGTATAAATGAAACTGAATACAAATTATTACAAAATAGTTGGAAATTATACGTTATTGGCCTAGGTGGGGCTCCAAACCCCTTTAGCACATACGGTTGCACTGGTAAGAAATCGTACACATTGATTGATAAAGAAACAAGAACAACAATGTGGTATCTCTCACGTATTGTATACGTGAGTTCAACATACCAAACAATCAAATGTCAAACCGACTTTTTAAAGCGGCGAATATCGAGTGTCACATCTAGTAATCTATGATATATACTGCACAGATTTCTTAGAACTATCACGACCACTTAATATTATTTAAGTATACTTCTTTACTCTTCTACTTTAAGTAAACTTATGTCTTATGTTACTATATTAATTCTTACGTTACTATTTAATGCGTGCTGCTTCCTACTTCTTGTTGTCCTCGGTATTTCTCTTCTTCAGTTTGGTTTAATGGGTCATCTAGCAGTTGCTTCGTCTTTATAACTTTCCGCACTCTTCCTTTTCTCGTTTGATCGGATACTTGTTTCTTTGCTTTGCAATGTGTATCACTTTTCTATTGGTGATTTTTTAATTCACTTTGCTGGCTTTATTTTTCTTCTGGGTGCACAAAATGTTCTTTTGCAGATTTAACAGTGTCTTTACGACCGATTACTTTATTTAACTATATGTTAGTTATTAGCAATTGTTTTAGTTGCTTTTCAAAAAGTACCGCGTTTTTACACTACTGCTTTTTATTTCAGAACTTTTAATTTCTGTGCCCCACGTTGGGCGCCAATTAATTTTACTTCATAAAGTTTGTTTAAAAAAATATATTTTTAATTCTTAGAGCTGAACCGCTCAGTTTCACAATCAATCTTAACAATGAATTTCATACGCTTAAGTCTACGCTTAAATACTACTTTACGACGTTTTTGTTGCTATGTTGTTGCATATCTTGAGACGAAGTCCAATATTTGGACTTTAATTTGTTTTCAAATATCCAAGCTGGACTTTAATTTGTTATGAATTTCGGATATTCGACCCAATCGATGAATACTCGAAACATCTGTAATATGAAGTTTTTGTTTATAACTTCCGAATTGTTTACTAGACTTTCCCAGTGAATTTCGCACTCTTTCGTGTTGATTGTCGATTGCAACCGAATGCTTTTTGAACTATCTTTACCAAAACTAAGCAAATATTCTAAGCTAAAGACCGGTTCTAAATGCCTAACAGCTTGCAAGTATTTGAAAATAATTTAAAACCAAAATTATACCGTTAACTGTTACTAAAAGCCTTGAAATGACGTAACGTGTAATAATCTCATCGTAGAAAGCTCTAGCAACTGCGCTTGCCTCCGTGTCTGCGATGGCTACGCACGCCATGAATTCAGAAAAATCATCTTGGAAAGTTATAATATATTTGTTTCCGGATACAGTTTCTGGCAAAATTCCTACAATGTCCATATATACTTTATGCTTCGTTGCGCAAACAACGGCCAAGAATTCTCTTTCTATTGGAGAATACCATTTATCAGCGTCATTGAGAGCTCTGATCGTAAAAGCTAGAGGTCTATATTGTCCAATATTTCCTTGCGAAAGGATGGATCTTAGGGCCTTACTGCTCGCATCTGTTGTTAAAATGAACTCTTTTTCATGTGGATATGGTAAAACTGCTGGTGTATGGTAAAACCCCTTTGCAATTTTCGAATGCTATTTGGTAATATTCTGTCGAATTAAATGTCGCTTCTTTTCTTAGTAGTTTTTTTATTGGAAGGGCTATTTTTGCAGTGCCCGGTATAAATTTCCTGTAATAGTTTACCAAACCCAGAAAGGCTTGTACCTCTTTTTTATTTCATGGAGGTGGAATGGTTTTTACACTTTCCACCTTACCCTGGGTCAGGTAGAGCTCCATTTTCTGAGCACTTATGTCCTAAGTAAACTATTTCTCTCCTTAAGAAAAAATAAAAAAAAAAATATTTATTTATATTTATATATTAGTGGTGGCATCAGTTGATGGATGCCTCTACATTGCTGATCCTTGCAATTGGTGAAAATTACTTGTTGAATTCCTTCGTCCAAACAAATTTGCTTTGCAATTTGACGCTGTTCGCGCTCTTTAGTAAGGTCCTTCTTGTTAAGTACTAGTATCCGTGGTTTTATTCTATACAATGAGATTTTACAAAAAGTTTCAATAATTACGAGTGATAAAGAAATTTGATTCTGTAAAATAATTATAATAATACATATTATTTGGTTTACAGTCAGGATTACAGTCATGATGATGACATTTACCGACATTTAATTTCAAGTTGTTTGATTGCCAAGTTTTGAATACTCTAGCTAAACCCTATGCGTGCTGATCGAGGTTGCTGCCGTATATAACTATGTCATCCAACTATACAAAACCGTCTGTTCCTTGTAACCCAGTTAGAATATGTTTCATAAGTCGTTGAAAGTCCGAATGGCATTCTATTGGATTCGAAATGGCCTAATGCGGAACTGAACGCGGTTTTTTCTTTATCTTTATTGTTTACTAGCACGTTATGGTAACCGTTCCCTAAGTTCAAAGTTGAGAAGTATCTGCTGCTACCTAACTCATCCAATATTTCGTCTGTCCGCGGAATTGGAAATACTTGTTTTATCGTAGCTCCATTTAACTTTCTATAATTAATAACCATTCGCCATTTCTTTTCGAAATCTTTCCCGCTCTTCTTTGGTACTAGTAGTAACGGAGAGTTCCATGGCGAAACACTTGGACTAATTATTTTATCTTTCAACAATTTGTCAATTTGTTTGTTTACTTTCTCTTAAGGTAAACGGTACTGCCTCTGATTGATTGCAGGTTGATAAATTTTTGTTGGAATAAAATGTTCTATCGCGGGTGTGTACGTTAGTTTGTCACCCTCCATAAGAAAAATATTATTAAATTTTGTACATAGACTCACTATGGATTCTCGTTCTTCCACATTCCGTGAAGGATCCAGATCTAGTTCTTTTATCAACAAGTTAATTCTTTGCCTTATATCTGAACTAACCACAACGTTAATGGTTGTAACTCTATTCGTCTCTTTATATTTCCTAAAATCACTAAACTCTGGCGTGAATCTGTCATCTATAATAAAATTATTTTCTGTTGAATTTAAAATTGAAACATTAATCGTTCAATTCGTCACATTCACTAGTGTCTTTACTAGGAATATCCTTGGAGCTATTTGAAATTTGTAGACTACCACTTCCCGTAGATTTGTTATACTAATTGGAGCTATACGTGTCGACCTAGCTTTCACTATGCTACTGGTTGCATGTGTTAATTTACTTTCCATTTTTACTAATGGTAACGTTATATATTGTCCTTTTGTATCGGTAATTTCCAATGTTTTCATTTTAGGTTTGGCCTAAGCACAATCAAATTCTTCTGAAGTTGGTAACTTTCCCACGATCTTTCTTGATGTCCGATTAACATTTGGAATAATTTGGAATTTTTAGTCGCACTCTTAGTTAGAGATTTGTGTTGTGAAGATTAAACTAGTATAAAGATAATTTAAAACATGTCTGGACGTGGAAAAGGTGGCAAAGTTAAGGGAAAGGCAAAGTCACGCTCAAACCGAGCTGGTCTTCAGTTTCCTGTTGGCAGAATTCATCGTTTGTTGCGTAAAGGCAATTATGCTGAACGTGTTGGTGCCGGTGCTCCAGTTTATCTCGCAGCTGTAATGGAATATTTGGCTGCTGAAGTTTTGGAATTGGCTGGTAATGCTGCACGAGATAATAAGAAGACCAGAATCATTCCTCGTCACTTGCAATTGGCCATTCGCAACGATGAAGAGTTGAATAAACTATTGTCTGGCGTAACAATTGCCCAAGGCGGTGTGTTGCCCAACATCCAAGCTGTATTGTTGCCGAAGAAAACAGAAAAGAAGGCATAAACATATTTCATTATCGAAAATATTAAAACCGTCCTTTTAAGGACGACAAATTTTATTAAAATATTGAGATTAAATAGCTATTTTCTTAAATTAATAATAATTATTATTAATTATTATAATATTAATAATATTATAATAATATTAATATATTAATAATATTATTAATTATTATAATAATTATTATTAATTTAAGAAAATAGCTATTTAATCTCAATATTTTAATAAAATTTGTCGTCCTTAAAAGGACGGTTTTAATATTTTCGATAATGAAATATGTTTATGCCTTCTTTTCTGTTTTCTTCGGCAACAATACAGCTTGGATGTTGGGCAACACACCGCCTTGGGCAATTGTTACGCCAGACAATAGTTTATTCAACTCTTCATCGTTGCGAATGGCCAATTGCAAGTGACGAGGAATGATTCTGGTCTTCTTATTATCTCGTGCAGCATTACCAGCCAATTCCAAAACTTCAGCAGCCAAATATTCCATTACAGCTGCGAGATTAACAATTCCTAATTTGTATGGGATCCCAGGTTACTTTCCTCGCCTGGGCCCTTCTTGGTTTCCCTGAACCATTTCCCAGTTTTTCTTTGCCTGGCAGTTCGGTATCATGTGGCCCTGTCTGTTGCACCAGTGGCCCACAATTGTTCCTTTACTGTCTCTCTCTGCTGTATTTCTAAATGTTGTCAGTTGACCCGTGTCTTCTCTGCTCTTGTTATTGTTATTTGTTTTCAAAGCCTACTTTCTCGGTTAGAAGTGTAAGTCTCCCGTCTCTGTGTATTTCCGTATTGTCGTAAATCATTTTGTTGTCTATTTGGAGTGCTTATGTTTTGCGTCCTGTTTGCATTATGATTACACCTCCAGCTTGTTGCGTGTCCATATACTAAACATTTACCATAATATGGTGTGTTTTTCCTAATTAGGCAGTCTTCCATTGTGTGACCGCTTCTATTACAAAAACTACACGTTTTATTTGTTGGTGGTTGCTTTGAGAGGTGTTTATTATAACTTCTTTGTGGTATGGCATTTTTCCTGTCAAACTGTTTTCGGGTTACTACCGGTTGATGAAATTGTGCCGGAGGGACGGTGTAATTAATATTCTGCGCGTTTCCTACCATTCCAACGAACTCACCAGATTGTCTAATTTCTGCCTGCTTTAATTGATACGCAATACTTATAAGTAGTAGTAATAGGCGGGTTCTGGCACAAAGGAAATCGAGGGTGCTCAATGTGCTACTTTTTTGGTTTGTGTCTTAGCTATAAAAATGGGTAAGTATTGTTATACTTGGTTTATGTCTGTGCTATGTGTGCTTTTTTTTGTTATCGATAAAATTATATTTTCGCATTGTTTGTGGCTTTACTACAAAAAATTTATTTTCTTATTATAGGTTGGTATAATATGTAATGTTATTCTGATTTAGTGGATTTAATTTTTTTTGTAGTATTCTTTTGAGGGTATTACTTTTAAATAGTGGTTGATATATTTAGTTTGGTTATTGTCCAGGGTATTCTGTAGATTTTTATACACGTCGATTTGTCTTTCTTTTGTGCAATAATATCATTTAGGTTTATTTCGTAGCTAAAATATATGTGCTCGTTAAGTATTTCGATTGGCAGCACTCTTTTTGCTGGTTTTAGGAGACCCAAGTGAATAAATTTTTTTGTTAGTTACTCAAGATAAAATAAAATTTAAACCGCGTGTGTTTGGTTTTCTTTTCGAATATTGTCACAAATTATAACGACTAGTTACGAGTATGAAGACGAAGGTAGACAAAGTGGAAAAATCAAATGTAGTCTACAAAATCCCATGTGGAGGAGTTGGAACCAAAACACGCAAAATTGTATGTGTTCAACAAAATCAAAATTACGGACAAGATTTGCATCACACAAATCGGATCACAAAACTAAGACGAGAATAAACAACAAGACAAAAGACAGAAGAGGGACATTACCCAAAAATAAAAGATACGGAAATATTAAAGCATGAGACGAATTATAAAAAGCGATACACACTGGAAATATTACACATATTAAATGTACCAACAAATTTACGAAAGAACTATAAGGATAGTAAAAATTGTGCTCAAATCTATAGACACACTATTAGCATATACAAAAAAAAAAAAAAATAAAAAAACTGTAAAAATTACACTCTCCTCTCAATAAGTGGAAGGAACAAAAATAACTTGTTCTCATATAGATGGCATATTAGAATTTTCCAGACACATCAGCGAGTTGCATTGTTAAAAGTATCATTACCTGAAAACGGACACCGACGATGCTCCGAAATATCGTAAATAAAATAACTAAGTGTAACAAAAATAAAAAACATGTATTTGAAATAAATATGTTAAAATACAATATTTGATGTGATTTGATAAATATCGTCTGAAAATCATCTCTGGCAAACGATTATCGTCTCTAACTTACGATATTTTCGTCAGTCACGAAAATGTTGCAATCCAAGCGATATTTGTCGACTTATTTGATACGATTATCGTCTTAAATCAAACGATTGCAAATTAGGCGTCGTCCTAATAAAAGTATGATATCAGTGTTATTATAAACCTTATTTTAGTTTTAATAACCGTTAGTGTTTATATCCTTATATAGAAATAGGCATGTTCGATTATTATATATATTATTATTATTTTGAAAATAATATTATTTTTTAATGAACGGGTACTTATTGTTGTGTGTTACGTTCCCAAGTTTTATCGAAGTTTCTATACAGGTTTGCGGGAAATATGCAACTTGTCAATTTTTGGGACGCAAATACTAGGAGCTTAACAACACTGGACAAACGGACAGCACCGACTTTGACTCTGGACACTCGAAACTACAACGACACAAAACAAGACTTCATTGTTTTCTACTTCATTGTTTACTTACTTGATTTTTATAATAAATTAAAATTGTATCGAATAGCTCGAATTGAATAGAAAAAACTGAATAAATATAAGTAATACTACATTTATATATCTTTTTATTTGATATTTCTGTAGGCTGTATTGCCAAAAATTTATCTTTTATTAAATATCTTAAAAAATACTGCGCAAGCTTAAGAAATGTTCAACACAAGTCAATTACTTATGTATTTATATCTATTTTATCAATCACTGCAAATGTTCACATTTTCTTGCCCAAGGTTTTCAAAAATAAAAAACACGTGTATTTTGCTTAGTTGCAATCAAAGCGAAATCTAAAGAACATAGTAACAACGTTTTTGACAGCAACCACCACGATTACCAGCACTGAAAATTCTATCTTCTTCAAAAACCTTTCTTGCACGTAAAAATAGCGAAGAGTGCAACCTAAATTTAGGTGACGTTCACGTATTAGATAGACGATTTTATTTTCGTGACTCTTGTATTGTAGTGACTGAGTTGTCGTGACTCGCGAGAGACGATTATCGTCCTCGTCTCCGTGACGATTAAAATATGGCTGTTAAATAATTTTTAGTTACATGAGACCTTGAGCCTAAAGAAAATGAAATAAAAATATATATTGCTAATACATTTATTCTATATTTATTTGTTTGATAAAAATTTTAATAATATTCTACTTTTTCTAATAGTCTTAATTTTGCTTTATTTTTTGACTGTTCTATTCATATATAACATTTTTATTATAGCATTTATTCCGTTAATAAAACTCCTGATTCCTTAACTTCTATATATTTCCCCCTTATTTTTCTAAACATTGTTCAACTTATGTGCACAGTTTTAATTTTATTAACATTTTCTAATGTATATTATTTTATAATTAATAAAGAATCTAGTTTTTAATAATTCTTTTTCTAACATTTACTTTACAGCAACCTATGTATATTTCTCTATTACACCCTTGGCATTTTATAATAATTATGTGCTTAACTAGATTTTTATTTTCTATTTTCATTCTATTCTTTTAAATTCCCTTTACTTTTCTTATTGTTGTTATTTTAAATATTTTAGATATTCTTTTAGATGTAGTATGTTAGATATTTTTCATATTCATGTTATTTACGTTGTATACATGTATTTTTTAACTATGTATACCATTTATCAATATATAATTGCACATATGTATATTATAATAAAAATTTCGTTGCTTTATTTTTGCCAAAGATATTTTGGATTTACTGTTGTTCGCGCCGCGTTTTGTTACCAAAATATGTTTGTTTTCTATGTTTTGATCTGTTTTTATTAAATTGGTAAATGCTTGCGTGGCATAGAAATAAATATATTGTGTATTTCAAATTGTGTATTTAGTATATGACTATATGGTTGAAGTGTAGTTGGCATTACTATGTCGAATCCAAATAGTGCTCAAAACGGTGTTTGCTTTGTTGTAGTGTTTCGGGTATGGTATATGCATTGCTGCAGGTCACCATTGGTCCCAATTCGAAACGTCTTCTTTGGCAAAACTACATACATATTTAGCTAATGGTATCTGGTTTCGCTCTAATGAACCATTAACTTTTTGATTCCTAGTTATCCCAGCTTAAATGTGTCTCTGAATAATTTCGAAATGAAATTGGTGCCATTATCTGTAATTAAAATTTTTTGGAATTTTGTATAGCGTATAAACTTCGTCATAAAATGCTCTTGCTATTGTCTGCATCGGGTATAGCTGTGCATATCATAAATTTCGTAAAGTTATCTTGAAAAGTTAGGATATATATACTTATTTCTGCTCGCTTTTTCTGGTAAAATTCCTACAATATCCATGTAAGCCTTCTCAAATGGGCGTGATGGTGTATCCGTCAATATCGTAGGCATTCTTGTTAATTTCGAGCTTTTATTTGCCTGACCTTTCGGATATTTCTTTGCGTAATCCTTTGTTTGCTTCTGCATCCCCGGCCATCTATACTCATTTCTAATTCGTAAGTAAGTTTTCACGGCTCCTTTGTGACCTTTTAACTGCATGTTGTGGAAACCTTTTGTTGTGGAAATGTGTGGAAACGGAGGTCGGTTGTGTTTCCCTTTTATTATCTGGTGCTTGTTTTAATTCCCTTGCTTTTGCTCGTGTTTGGACTGCCGCAATGTTGCTGTTATTGTTATAGTAGGGTATTCTACTTAAAGCAAATGCGTTTAAATACATTTACTTTTTATATTCAGATAAATCGTAACTAAATCTTGCCAGTCTTTCTGTCTGATCTCTCAAATTCGCTATACCTTTTAATGGTTGACGGTAAGTTACTATTTTAAATGGTCTTCCTAGTAAATACGCTCTAAAATTTTTTATTGCACAAACAAATGTTGTTGTTAAAATGAATTTTTTTTCAAAATCTGGATATGCTAAAACTGGCGGTGTTATTATTGACTGCTTAATTAATTGGAAGCGCTATTTTTGCTGTGCCTGGTATAAATTTGCTATAGTAGTTAATTAAGCCTAAAACCTAAGCTAAACTAAGCTTAAACTTCCTTTTTATGCCTTGAGCGTGAGATGGTTTTTACACTCTCTACTTGGGTCAGGTAGAGATCCATTTTCTGAGCACGTATGCCCAGAAATGAAGCTCTAAGTAAACTATTTCTCTTCGTAAAAATTGGCATTCACTAACATTTAACATCACGTTGTTTGATCGTAAAGGTTCGAATAATTTTCGTAATGTATATGCGTGTTGATTAAGGCAGCTACCATATACTACAATGTCATCCAAGTATACGAAGCAATTTATTCCTTGTAATTCCGTTAAAATACGAGTCATAAGTCGCTGCAAAGTTGCCGGTGCGGCTATTAGACCGAATGACATTCTATTGAACTCGAAATGACGTAATGTGGAACTAAATGCTGTTTTCTCTTTATCTTTGCTACCTAATGGATCCAATATTTTATCTATTCTACTAATTGAAAACACCTGCTTTATAGTAGCATCATTTAACTTTCTATAATAGATTACCATTCGCCATTTCTTTACGCCATCTTTCACGCTTTTCTTTGGAACTAGTAGTAATGGTGAGTTCCACTCTTTCAACACCTTATCAATTCAACTTTCTCTTTGTGCTTTTGAGGTAAATGGTACTGCCTTTGATTGATAGGAGGTTGATCAGTCTTGGTTGGAATAATATGTTGTATAGTGGTTGTGCACGTTAGAGTTGTACCCTATAAAAGAAAAATATTGTTAAACCTTGTACAAAGATTGTATAAATTCTCGTACTTCTATTTTCAGTGAAGGATCCAGATCTAGTTCTTTTATTAACAAGTTATTTCTTTGTCTTAGATCTCAACAGTGTTAATTCATCTCAAGACATTCGGGTCTTTATATTTCCTAAAATCACTGTACTCTGGTGTGAACTTGCTTTCTACAATTAAATCCTTTTCTGTTGAATTAATAATTGGAACATTAACTTTTCCATTTCACCTGACGTAGTTTTGTTTTTATATGAATTTGCGCTATACATGTCGACCTAACTTTCACTATTGTGCCGGTCGCATGTGTTAATTTACTTTTCACTTTTACTAATGGTAACTTTTTCATAATCGAATTCAATATGAACTTATTCCACAAATTGTCCCTGCCAGGTATACCATCGCCTGTCAAACCTTGTTCAAGTTGCACCGTGGCTTGGCCAGCTACAATGTGTAACATTGAGAGTCCCTTTTGTGGTGATACACCCCAAAACCACCATTTATGTTGGCATTTTGTTTTTATTAAAAAGATTATATGTTAATTAAGAAAATTTTCCAATCACACGCGGTTTATGACATTTCGAAATAATTCTATTTATTTTTCTTAACAACTGCAATTCGATATTATTCGCTAACTCTGTTATATCCCCAATATATTTTATTACATAGTGGTTAGCAGGTATTAGAGTGATTCTCCTATAGTTGAGAAACATGGTTTTTACAATCGACGCACATACCAATTGCAACATTAGTATAGTGATTATTAAAAACTATGCTCCAACGTTAACTATTTTCTCAACTGTCAAAATTGATGCATCTATTCTTTTTAGACGGTATAATTTTGTTCTGCCTTCCGTATGCTGTTATTCTTGTTCTTCTGACTATTCAATTGTTTCAAAGTTGGTAACGTTTCCACGATCTTTTTCGATGTCGGATTAACAGTTACCACTTCAATTGGCTTGGAGTTACTAATTTTTTTGGGATCCCAGGTTATTGGCCTCGCCTGGGCCCTTGTCGCTTTCCCTAAACCATTTCACAGTTCTTCTTCTCTTGACAGCTTCTTACCATGTGACCCGGTCTATTGCACCAGTGGCACACTATTGTTACCCTATTAATTCAATTAAAAACTTTATTTCACGATTAATTCTTTACACAATTTGATATTAAAATTAATCTTATATGCTAAAATATTTACAAAGGAGGGCGCACACAGGGCTACTCTTGAAGAGACTTATAAATAAGTGTAAAAGTAACTTAGATAGCTACAAAATATGATGTTTGAAAAAATTTACAATGAAAAAGGATGCCTTGAGGCGGCGTTGACAGGATTTTAAAATTAAATTAAGTGAAGTTAGAAGTTAGTTATAACATGATGTAGTTTAGCCACGGTGTTGGTTGTTGTTTCTCAGCGAGTAGAAATCTTCGTTGTACGTGGATGAAATCAGGAATGCAGGATGAAGGTAGCGGTGCGATGGATTGAATTCGAGTTGAAGGTTTTTCAATGTGTTGTGAGAAACCTGTTGTAGAAGATTAAAGAATCGGAATGCTGAGGCAACCAGATATTTGTTCAGCGGGCTTATCTTGGCTGCATTGTAGAGGGTTGCGTGGTTATGGTACTCGTACGAATCTTGCTTTCTGAACACGCCAGTGCAGTGACGGAGAGTTTTTCTTTCCAGGAGGCATAATCTCTTCATGGCTGTAGGTGAGACAGTAAGTCATATTGGAAAACCATGAGTGAGGATCGGTCTGATCAGCTGTTTGTCTATTAACAGCTTAGTTGACACTGGCAGACCGCAGCTCCTTCTGAGTAAAGGCATTACAAGTTGCAGCGCGAAGTTGGCTCTCTGCAGAGTCTTGAAGCAATGCTTATTGAATTTGAGCAGCTCGCTAAATTCAATATTATTTGGTATTTGGCTGTCTCCTTGGTATTAGGGTCCCATTAGCATATGCGCCCCCGCGGCGGGACCTGGGCAACGTCATGGAAAGAGTTCAGCTGATTATAGAATCATTAATCCCGTTTAAATGCGACGTTAAACTCTGCCCCATGACGGCTAAAATATGCATAGAGATCGTTCGTTGCTTTAACATCTCTGTAAGACCATGAATCGGCATGACAATTATAGTGCGGATAGTTTGTCCGTTGCAGTGACCTTGATTTGCGGAATAGCTCAGTCATTGATTCTGAATCAATGACACGATGAGTCGGCCTAGTAGTGTAAGTGCGAAAGGTCGATCTCAGATCACTACGTAGATTCAGTAGTAACGCGAAATCACTTTAGTGAAAGTAGTGTTACAAAAGATTGCGTAGTTACCACTAGCTCACTTACAAAAAGTAGCTAGGGAAGGCAGAAGGTCAAGTCAATCATGGGTCTTTGCTCTGGGATATCATCCATTACTGCTTATGTTTTGACATAACCTCTGAACGCTCTAAATACTCCAGGTTCTCTTCCTGGAGTATAGGTAACTTGTATACTGGTTTATACAGGAGCTATGTATGTCAATTAATTTTGGCATACATAGTTACGCCTTAATCCATTTTCCTCCAGGTTCTCTTCCTGGAGGTTTCCTACGTAATAAATGGAGGGTGTAGAGGACTTGCCATCCTAGCAGTTTCATAGATTCAAATTGGTAGCCCTGTGGGCGAATCCTTCACCAGTTGGGATTAATATAACTGGTACCATGGGCGCTCAACCGTTCCAAGCCTCAGAGCGATTTGAGGTCGGTTTCGTGGTGGCCGTGGAATTAACTTCGAAAGTAACAAAAACTGTCGAACAAAGCAGTAACGATGAATGTACTATGAAACATGATTTGAGTAAAAAATTGGAACCATATGGCTTTTTCCTTTGTTTGATTAATCTAATTGGGATTTTGATTTAGATTTAAATCCGAGCATGTAGCATTCCGTGAGATAAATCGTAAAGATAGGTTAAAAATGAATAGCACTTGTGCTATTTGAACTTACTGTCTCCTTGGTATTAAGAATGGAGCCGTCGGGGAATGTGAATCGAAGATTCCTGCATCTGCTTGCGATGCCTTTTCGGCCTTTGGTAGCTCCGCACGGGTTCCGGGAGCAAACCATCTCAGTCTTGCTGGCGTTGATCTTCAAACCCCATTTGAGATAGTAGGACCACAGACGTCTGGCGTGATCTTGCAGTCTCCGAATAGCAACCTCTGCTGAAAATGATGACGGGTGCACAACGCAGTCATCCGCGTAGAGTAGTGTTGAGGTTCTTGGAGAGTTTGTTGGCATGTCGGACGTGTAGATATTGAAGAGGAGTGGAGCGAGTTTGGAGCCTTGTGGAACTCCTGCTCTGATCGGCCTTCTGGTGGATTTTTCATCGTTAATTTGAACGTGGAATGATCTGCCTTTGAGAAAGCAGCAAATCATTTTGATCAAATTGGCACTGAAGCCGCGTGATGAGAGGTTGAAGATTAATCCGTCAATCCATACGCTGTCAAAAGCATTTTCGATGTCGAGAAAACATTCAACCGTAAATTTTTTTTTGTTTAGGCTGTTGACGATATTGTTGCGTAGACTAAGAAGCGGATACAATGTGCCTCTGCCTTCTCGGAATCCGAACTGGTTGTCAGCGAGTATGTTTTTTTCATCGCATTCTTTGCACAAATGCCTGAGCAGGACTGCTTCAAATATTTTGCTGATGCTTTGGTGCACGAACGGTCCGTTTTTTTAGGAACGGGTACTATTTCTGCTTCCTTCCGTGAACTGAAAAAGTAACCATTGTTGAAGCAGTTATTAAATATGACTACTAGCAGCCAGATGGTCATAGCAGGAAGCCTTTTTATGATGTAATTAGATATTTTGTCCTTGCCAGCTGATTTTTTAGGTTTGCTGTCAGCGATGACAGATTTAATCTCTTCAAATGACGTGAACAAGTCATTTTTGGAAGGGCAATCCGAAGGGTTGCCAGAAGAGTATTTGGTGATATGAATGTTTGTTTCCTCGATTTCTCGGACTTTGCTATGCATGCAAGAAGTGAAGCTCGACAGATTAGCAGGTGGACTGTCGATGAATCACTCTTGCAAATGGTCGGCGAATATGGCAGCTTTCTCCTCAGAGCTTGAGGCCTGGCGATAGCCGTCGGAGATGACGTCAGGCAAGGGGTTTTTTTGCCGATTATGTATCCGATTTTTTTAAAGCTGTCCGGGCCAGGCTTGGTGTTCATTAGTTCTTCATTTTGATGCTGCTTAAATGCTCGATTGAACATAATGTTCGTGCATCTGAGTTCTGCATGAGTGCGCCTATAGAAATCGTTATTAGAGTTGAATGCGCGCTGCATGATTCGTTGTGGCTTTTTGCGAAGGTATTGACGGTGTGAATCTATAGCACGTAAGTTGACTGGCAGGTGGCTAAACTTGTCTTTATTACGTATTGGCGTCTTTTGGCACTCAAGAGCGCTGGTAATAGACTCTTTTAAGTTTTGGATGGCGTCGTCGATTTCAGGATTAGCGAGCAGTAGATGGTTGCTGAATATTTTCTTCAACGTGGATTCTAAAGGCATTCCAATCTATTTTATGGAATTTTAGCTCTGATCTCGTAGGCTGGTTCATCTTTATTTGAAGGGTGACTGCGAGATGGTCGGAGTCGCCGTTCAGTGCTTCGCATTTAAAATTGCGGAATTCTGGCAGAATATTCACCAGGGTTGATGAGCAAATGAAGAAGTCGAGCATGCATGGAGTATGCGGGAACGTTTTCCTGTCCTGAGAGATCACGACCAGAGAGTGTTCGTCAGCGTGCTCAATGAGCCAGTTGGCAATGTAATTGCCGCGACCAGAGCAGAAATCGTCATTCCACAGCGTATATCTGGCGTTGAAATCTCCTCCGATTATGCAGTGGGTGTAATGGTTAGCTGCGTTGTTGATGCGGGTGAGCGAAGCTTCGATGTCCTGCTTGGTGCTGTGACAGTGGACGTAGAGTGAGACGAGCAGAAGAGTTTCACCCTCGTTTAGATGTATTGTTTCCCTATTGTCGGTCCGTGTTGTATTTATCAGTGTTATCCGTTCACCAACATTTTCCCTGGTATTGTTAACACTTTTATTTGTTCGCCAGTGTACAGTTTCTCTATTAGGTTAATTAAGTTTTCTTTGTGTATTTACATATTGCCGTGAATTATTTTGTTGCCTATTTGTAGTGTTCATGTTTTGGGTCCTATTTGCATTTTGATTACATTTTTAATTCGCTTCGTGTCCATAAGTTAAACATTTGTTGCAGTACGATGTGTTTTTGCTAAGTAGACAGTCTTCCCTTGTGTGACCCCTTCTATTGCAAAAACTACATGTTATATTTACTGTTGCTTGGTTCGAATAGTTGCTATTGTATTTTCGTTGTGGTCCGTCTTCTTCTCTGTCCACCTGTTGACGAAATTGTGTCGTAGGTCCGTTGTAATTAATGTTCTGTGAGTTTTCTACTACAGCCACAAAATTACCGGATTGTTTAAATTCTGCTTGCCTTAATTGTTGAGCAATACTCATTGCCTGCTCTACCAGATCTTCTAGTGATTTTCCTGAGTATCCTAATAGTATGTTCCCACTACGGTTTAAATCACTAACGGTTAACGTAAACACTTTTGCAAAACGGGCCGTCTTCACTGACTAAAACGTTTACTGCTGTCATTCGTTTGCTTACAAGAAAAGTGTTGTACATTATCGACCATTTACAAAAATATTAACATGAGTGATTTTAAAAATATAGCTTTAAAAATAGCATTCTTAACTGCTACCGCAACAAGTGGCAAAATGAAATTTAAGAAAACGGAAGTGAAACGTCGTTTAGTACGTAAGCGAATTGCTTGGCTAATGCAGAAGAGGCTTTAATTGTATATATATAATTTATATATATTTAAAACATATAACATAACAAACATTTATAAAATATATATATATATGAGTTTTCTACTATACTTGGTGGGTTTAAAAATGGAATACTTAATTTTTTGTTTATATACATATTTTTTTAAGACGGTTGCCATATTGAAAATATCTGATGTGGAAAACACATGACTTCCTTGTATGACGGCAATGGTATGGTTTTATTTCAAGAGTGGTTGATATATTTTATTTATATTTTAAAATTGAAGTTTTACAAATTTTAAATATTTTTACTTCCATAATGAAAAAAATTTCATAGGCTTTTCTTAATTTAAATAATTTAAATAGTAGTAAGTAAAAACAAGAAAGTACAAATTAGTTTCCACACAGCTTTAACTATCAATCGTACTAATTTTGATTTCCCTGTTTATTTCTGTAAGGGTACAACCAATTTTTGTAAAAGATATAGCAGCATAACATTCATTTATCATTATCATTTATGTAATTCGGATAATGCATGCTTTGTGTTCCTTTGGCGAAGAGTCCTTTTGGTGCGAACCATCATTAAAATTGGAGTTACAAAATTGTGTCTTATGTAAGGCCCAATAGTATATACTTTCTAGGAGTGTTTGTTTTTGAGTAATTTATGAAATTTGAATAAAAGTATATGAGAAGTGTCCTTTTCGCGCAACCGATTGCATTGAAAGGGAGGTGCACAACTAGGACTTATAAGAGTCTCAAATACCAAATTTCAAGTTTCTACGATTCTCCGTTTTTAAGTTATTGAGGTTACATACATACGTACAGGCGTACATACGACAAGGTCAAAATGTGTGTTACCATCAAAATCTCAATATAGAAATTTTTCATGATTACAATACTTTCTTGTATTTACTACGTATACAAGGAAGTAAAAAAGACCACCAACTAAAGAGGCCACAGAGTACTTCAACTATAAAGAGTGGTACTCAATAGTACTTTTAGCCTTTATTGATTATAGGTTTGCTCTGATTACGTATAGTTATAAATCTCATGATTCAATTATTACTTGTAGATATAGGTTCAAATATATAAATGTTGGAAGTACTGGCCGTTGCAACGACTTCCGAATATTTGCGGAATATAATTTAAAAAGGCTGTTGGAAAATTTGATACTTTTCGAGCAAAATTCAAAAATTATCGATGGCGACGCTTTCCCGTTAAAGAACTACACAATGAAACCGTCCCCTTTTTCGTTAACAGCAGATAGAAAGGAAACAGTTTTCAATTACTGGTTGTCGAAGGCCACAAGAGTGGTCAAAAATGCAATTGGACATTTAAAAGCGCGCTTCAGAAGAATAGGTAAAAGAATTGATAACAGCCTACTAATGCTATAGCAATTATAAAGTGTTGCTGTGTGCTACACAAGATTTTGAATGATCGCAACGACAATATAAATGAGCACTGGATCCAAAAACTGTGAAGGAATGTGTATCAGAACCAAACGCATCAGATATACATATACTAGCCAACAAACAAGGACAGAAGATTTAAGGAAGGCATAAACCAAGTTCATTTGTAATATTGTTACGTAATTTCCAAAATTACATCTTGAACTCTTTTCAGGTTCGATCACTGGATTGTGAATAATCGTAAACTCGAAATAATAAAAAGTCGTTAGTTTCAAATAATAAGTCAACTATTTATTATTGCTTGCTCTTATTTTAAAACTTCTTTACTAGCGCTGTTTATAACTTGTACACGTAAACAGTTATACACGTAAATAGTTATTAGAAACTATTCAACTATTTTATTCTTATTCAACACTTTTCAAACTGTTACTTCCACGATGTCACTTGGTTGCTTTCCAAAATTAAACTGACTTCGCTGCTATGGTTTGTGTCTATTTATACTGTTCGACAATTGTCGCTACGTTATCGTCAGAATACTCCAGATCTTGCTGGAGTGTCGAGAAACTTCTCTTTCCATGAATTGTTTGTTTCAGCAATGAATCGTGTTCTATTGTGTATGTTGCGTTGTGATTTTTCCCGTATATTTCATGAAATTTCAAATTTAAAATTAGTTTTTTTCGAAAACCGTTTGATGTAACCACTTCATTAAAAAAGGCTGTGATATAATGCAATTTCAGCTTTGATTAGGTATACGGCGACAGTGTTTGCGTGGCAGTTGATTTTCTAAACTTTTTTTCTGTTAAAGTATTTTTTTTTGCAAATTCTTCCCTCCTGCCAAAAACCCGGGGGAAAGCAACGCCAATACAATTTTTTTTTTTTTGGCTCAACCTAACCAAACAAAAGAGCAAAAGAAATTATTTATGAAAAAAAAAATTGGAAAAAAATACGCACGCTGTAGGCCGGCACGATGCCGAAATTACGCACCCGCAGCACGAATTGGGAAGAGGCAGTCGCCTGTGCTGGCGTGTCTCGAAGAAATTTAAGCTACAAACAGATATTCGTGCAGATGGCGTGGGCGCCATTTTTTTACTGTTTTACGCCGGCAACAGACCACCGCTCGCCGAAGTGGTTCAACTCCATCGAGAGGTCATCGGGAGAATCGCTAGATGGCCAGTTGAGCTTCAAAAAGGAATACCGTTCGGTTCGACGTGTGAATACCGAAAGGGCAAAGAAAACACAGTGGCGGACGCACTTTCACAGCAGCCACTAGAAACACTGCTACAGATAGCAAATGGTCTCCCAATGACTGGATGGTACGACTAGAAATTCGTCGCAACAAAATAAAATCCGGAAAAATTTCCGGATTACATGGTACAAAACGAACAACATACACCTCAAGCGAGCACTGTGGGAAAGAATTATCGCACGCTACGGAATACCCAGAAACTTAGTCAGCGTTAACGGGAAACACTTCTGCGACAAAAGGCTGCGACCATTAAAGAGAAAATGGGCATACAGCATCATTTCACGGCACCATATACTCCACAGGAGAATCCGGAACGTGAAGGGATTGACCGTTTTCATCAGTTCACCACAGAGGAAAAGGATACGAGTGGGGGGCCAAGGTTCAAGGGACCATACAGGGTAAAGGGGTTCACCTCCCCTGTCATCGTAATACTGTAAAAAGAGGGCAGCAGCACAAGAAGAGCAGCGTACGTGGGTGAAATGAAGGTTTTCATCAGTTCACCACGGAGGAAAAGGATACGAGTGGCGACATCAAACAGGGGAAAGGGTGCCAATTCCTCTCCATCCCAACAAGTTTCTTCCTTATGTAGAGCTCATCAGATTTCAAGAAATACTAATGTTTTTTCCTTGAGAGAGGGAATTCAACCAAACTACGATCACAGAGATGCAAAATTATCGCGAAGTATTGGACGAAAGCGCAACAATGCCAGGTATGGCCGACAACTCGATGATAAACACCGCTAACACCATCCGACGAATGGTGAACGTAGATACGCACTGTTCTCCTACCCCTTGAGTACGGGCAGGTTTAACATCACCTACGCCAACTGCACGCAATTCCGAGCCGGACGATGGCTGAGCGACAAGGTCATCGAGTGTTACGCGAAGTGGGTCGTGAATGAACGACTATCCGCGGAGCAGCGGCAACATGCACACGTTTTCAGCTCGCACTTTTTTACGCGATTACGAGTACCCACCGCGGAAGCAGAACGCCACGCTCGGGTGCAGAGCTAGACGATGAAAGTGGATTTGTTTGCGAATAACTTTGTATTTCTTCCGGTACACGAGGCGAACTACACGTTCCTCCTGGTGGTGTGTTTTCCCGGAAAAATCTGAGAGCCGAACAGCACCGACGTAAAGCAGCCAGAAGACCGCCGGAGTTTTAGTGACCTGGCCATTACTGTGTTCAATGTGCCACAACAGCCCGACACCACGGATTATGGGTTGTATCTATTTTTCTTTCTGGAGAAATTCTTTGACGCGCCCATCACAGACTTCGGCGGGCAGATCCGGCTGGAAAGTGTATGGTACGCCTACTCTGGAGCTCCGCAGCGAAAGAGCGTTTCAAAGGTATTCCGAGAACTCGCCAGTCGGCACACAGATAGCGGACCACCACATGGCCCATCGCTTTTCTCAGAGACCGACACGGGTTCACAGCGCGATTGCAGACCAGAATCCACAGACGAGGCCCAGCCACACGTAGAGCAAAAGGAGGTCGATGCCAACACCATTGAGGTAGTCACAAGCTACCATCACGAAATGCTGGCGGAGGTAACACAGGAAATGACTACGCCCCTCGAAAGTAACAGCCGGGAGTCAGTGAAATGCAGCAATCACGAAACTGCGAAACAATTGCAAAAGAAAAATACAGCAACCACGAGACTGCGTTGAGATTCAAAATCACAAAACAGAGAAAGCAGCAATCACAAAATAACACAAACATCGGCAGAAAACCGGGTTGTGCCATACGAGAAGAAGACACCAAAAGATATGAGTGTATGAGTAATACGGCAGAGTGCTCTCGCGCGAGTAGTGATGGATAAGCATCCAAATGATGGATAAGCATCGTGGATAAGCCCAAGTGGTTGGACTTAAAAACAGCGCACACGCCTGAGCCGACCTCTTTTGTTTTCGACTTCAGGTGATTGGCGATCAGTGGAAACATGAACCGAACTAGTTTTAGCAAATCCTATCCTATCCTACTACCGCTTAATGTTGAATATTTGGCGGTGTTGTCCTTTCCCTACACCATTTCCCTAGCGCTTAATGTTGAATACTTGGTGGTGTTGTCCATTCCCAACCAAACCGCTTTCCTAATGGTGTTGTGATACTTCATTGTTTTCGGAATTTTTTCAAGTATGAAATTAGCAAGATAGCTATAGTTTGCGTGACAGGGATAGCGAGTTACACGAAGAACTTTTTAGATAACTTTTAACTTAATTTTAATTTAAGCACTTTGCAATTTATTGCAGTGTTTTTTTTTATTTATTTATTTCATTTATTTATAAAATTAAATAATTTTACCACAAGATAGCACAATCTACATCATTTAAAATGTTTGAAATTTAAAATTTCTCTTGTCAAACTTATTTAGAAATGGAAGTCAAAGCATGTAACGATCCAAGCATCGTTGCAAATACTTCTGCCGAAAAACAATCATCCGATTGCAGAAACAGAAACGAAGAATAACAATAACAGAAGATAACAACAACCACAGACTGCTTCTTTACATAAACCACAACACAAGAAGCAAGAAATAACAACAACGACAAAACCTGATTCCATAACCAGACATATGGAAAGCGACAACAACAACAACAACAACAGAAACCACAGCTGATGGGAAGACAATGCTAACAAGAAGCAACAAGAAGCATGGAAACTTCCAAAGTGATTTATTATTATTTTTTTTTTGTTTTTGTTGTTTTCCATTCAATTTCAATTTATTTCAATTACACAGCACACTAAGATGAATCTGTTTTAGTGCTTCAGCGTACATAAATATTAGCAAATTTAAAAAATAATGCAACTAACCATACAAATATAAGGTAACATAACATGTAATAATAATATTAATAAATACTTATGAACTAACTTATGAAAATGCTTCGTTAAGAATAAAAATTTAAAGAAAGAAAACGAAATTACTACAAAAAAGGAAGATACAAAAGAGATAGTAGAATTTTAAACTCTGGTTAAGAATAAGCAATATGAGCAATAACAGCACGCTTGAAGCAGCCTAGCGACGAAATCATTCGGATGTGCAAGGGAAGTGAGTTCCACAGTCTGATGGTGTGAATAAAGAAAAATCTGCTACTATTGAGGAAAGAGTGTCTAGCGACTATAAGGTTCAAAAATCTTGTTGACCGAAAGAAAACAAGTTTATCATATAAATATGACGGATTGCGGGTAAATTTAAGCTTGTGTAAGAACAAGACGTTTTGAATGACAAGGTAATTACTTAAACTACAACCCAAAATACCTTCACTAAACTGGGAAATATTATCAAAATGACGGATAGCATATACATATCTAGCACAAGAGTTGAATGCCACAAGAAGTTTATGCTGAGAGTGTGAGTCTAGTTTACTATATATAACAGCAAAATAATTAATGCGTGGCATAATCAATTGTTTGAGAAGTCTGCATCGCGTCTCCATAGGTGTAAAGTAAGCCGAGCTACGCAAGCACCTAAGTTTCCCATAAATTATACCAACAGTGTAATTGATATGGTCGACACATGTAAATTGAGAGTTTAATATAATACCCAGGTTTTTAGACTTACTAACCAGATTCAACTGCACTGATCCAATAAACAAAGGTGAAACGTCCTCAAAGTCACTGTACTTTCTTAAAATAGGTGACTTAAAAACGGTGACCAACGATTTTACAAAATTTGCAGCATTGCTTGCTGTAAACAACATCTTTTAAACGGCATATAGCTTTTTTCGCACACCTTACCGTTTTGGAGCATTTGTCACTTCTCCACTACGCTTGTTCACCACATTTGCGTAAGATCGGAAATTTAGCTTAATTAATGTTATATTTTTGCAGAACAATAAGTAAATCACAACACAGGCATGTATCCATGAATATTCATGCATATACAAATAAGAATAAACATATATCACTACAATTTTATTGAGGGTATAGAAAAAGGTAGTATGTACTTATATTAAAAAGTATTATTTAATTGAAGTTAATCTTTCGGTAAGTAATAAGTAGTAAAATAGGGAAAAATGCTAAATCAAAAAAAAATTAAAATATAAATGGTTGAAAAATGAAGAATATTTTAACAATTAATGTTCAATGACAAATTAGGAAAATTTTTTTGTTTTCCATATATTGTACTCTAAATAAAAATTGTTTACTTTATATTAATTTTATTTAAGTTACGTACATTTTAAAATAAGCACTACCTTTTCTACACTCGAATTAAAATTGTAGTGACATAGTGTGAAAGGAGCAAATTGAATGAAGAAGCCGAAAATGCTCAGAAGCTGAAAATGTAAAAATTTGCGAAACGATCAGAAGCACAAAAATCATAAACAGAAACAACCCCTTGCTTCTCTTCCCCCTCTGATAATCAAAGCGCAAAGGCATATTTTCAACCATCGAAGGAATAACAACAAACAGTATTGTTTCAAAGGTCATAAAACCCAAAATTGAAAAATTCTGCTTTGTACCTGAGCACACGATGGGGAATTGTTATTGTAAAATAATAATAAGAAGTTGAATGTACCCCTTGCCTCTCCACGTCTGAGAAACCTATAATCTTCATTTGTTTTACTTCACACATCGTATGTCCACGATAGCTGCATTGAAGCACTTTTTTGCATAAGTTTATACGGCATTCTGCTGCCTCATACGCATGAAACAAAAGCAAACGAAGTTCGAGTCGACTGAAATGGTCCGTCCCGAACTTTGAAACCCAAGTCAAAATATTTTTGCCGTGAATTCGCCTATGTAATCTCTTCATAATATATGCTCGTTGCTGAAAGTCACTGTACTTTCTTAAAATAGGCAAAACTTTTGTCTTAGAAGGATTAATGCTTAATGCTGTGCAGCTGCCTATCCACTAAGCGAAGACAAGTCACAATTCAATCTATAGCACAAATCCTCCAATAGGTTGAGAGGCCTCGATAAATAAATTTGAATATCATCTGCATAAGCGTGTATCGATGAATACTCACAGACTGAGAACACATCATTAATAAAAATGGAAAACAATAGAGGACCCAAAACTGACCCTTGAGGGACTCCTCTAGTGACCAGCTTAGCAGAAGACAGCTTGTTCCAAACTTTTACACGCTGCAACCTACCATCAAGATAACTGACCAACAAACTAACTGCGCTAAAACTAAAGAATTTAGTTAACTTGGTGCACAGCAAAGAGTGATCCACAGAATCGAATGCCTTCGAAAAGTCAATTAAACATAGTAGAGTCAAAAAATCCTGTTTATAACATTGCCTAATATCATCAGTAATCTTTAACAATGTTGACGTACAACTGTGGCCCTTTCGGAAGCCTGATTGAAGAGGCAATAGCAAATTATGAAAATTTATATAATCAGACATTTGCGAATACATAATTCTTTCAACAATTTTACCTAAAACTGGCAGAATACTAATAGGCCTAAAGTCTGTAGGTTTATCTGCTAATGAATTCTTCGCAAGAGGAATAATTGTTGCAGTTTTCAACAATGCGGGAGAAGTGGAACAAGTTAATCAGTGATTAATAATGTGTGTTAAAGGAGCAATAATAAACGGTAAAGTTAGTTTTATAAACTTAATAGATAAACCATCAGCACCAATAGCATTAGAGGTAATTTTGAGCACATTGCTCACTACATCATTTTCACTAACTGCTGTAAAAGCAAAGGGAGTAAACGGTGAAGAGTTAGAACCAGTAAGCAACCCATCACTCACAGTAGAGTTAGCAAAATTGCAGTTTCCACTGTTTCATTAAGAACTTCCGGATCCAGTTCACAATTGGTTTCAGCACTACCAATAATTCTGAGTTTCTTAATATTTTGCCATAATTGCTTAGAATTTAGAGTATGGTTAAGCTTAGAACTGAAGTACCGTTTCTTTGCATTTCTCAATAACAACGTAGCTGCATTGCGTGCTCCACGAAAATCCTCCCACGCCTCAGCCGTTCTATTATTCTTCTATTTTGAATGAAGCTTATTTCTTTTCTTTAAAGCTGTCAGAATATGAGAAGTAAACCATGGACAGCCCCTCTTTAGTGCTCTTACAGAACGCAAAGGAACATGTTTATGAAAAGCAGAAATTAATTTATTTAAAAAAACACTGAGCTTAACATCAACAGATTCGAAGAACCAAATGTCATTCCAACACTTGGAGGCTAATTCAACAAACAGTAAATGAAAATTAATTGCATTCAAATCATAGAAATTAAATTTGACTACTTGCGCACTATTAAACTTAACATTTAAACAAACAAATATGAGATCGTGGTCCGATAAAAATGACACCTGATCATAGTGAAGTAGAAGAGAACGATCGGACACAAGACAAACATCAAGCAGACTAGGCTCACAAGAAGATGCAAATCTAGTTGGTAAATCAGTGTTAATAACCGAAAAACCACCAAAGAAACATAATACAGAAAATCAGAGGTAAGAGACACATTAGCTAATAAATTTACATTAAAATCAGCACATACAACAAAAAAATCATAGTCAACAAGTTTACCAGGAAGATCACAAAACAAAGGTTCAGTGCTAATATTGCGCTGGGGATTGTAAACACACGAAACCAAGATTTTAGTGTTGTTATCAAATACAGTAATATTTAAAAACTCACAAGTAGTATTGCCTTTATTTACAAGTCTAGACTTGAGATAGCTGTTAAAATAAATAGCAACTCCACCGCCTCTTTTTTCACATCTATCATTCCTGTAGAGCCTATAACCATCAATATCATAAAACGAATCAGGAACCTCAGTCTTGAACCACGTCTCCGAGACACAAATTACATCAAGCGCAGAATCCTCAAAAATGTGCCTAGCATGATCTAGTTTCAGGCCATTCAAGCTTCTGGCATTAAAATGTACCACATTCAAGCCAGAAGACCATCTGCACAGGACACGCAACATGGCCTTATGACAATCGTTATCACCATCAGACCGAGCACTATCAAGTACCAACACCCGACACAAATAAGGCTACTTCAAACAGTATAAGCTTTACATAAACACAGTAATTCAACCAGAGCAAAAATATAAGAGAAAAGTAAAGGAGAGAAATCGAGAAAGGAAAGATATATAAAATAAAATATAAAATAAAAAGTAAACGTAATAGCAAAGTCATAAATATAGTACTAAGGCCATAATAAATGATAACAAACAAAACAATAACATAAAAAATAAACACTCAATAATTTCTCTGCTAAGTTCCAGCGACACGACCAACAGAATTCCTGTCACAAACTAACTTTGCTTCACCATCAGCTGATGCTCTTAAGAAGACTCGCCCACGCAATGTCTCTTCTTGTTAGCATACTGCAAAATATCACGGTTAGCTTTCGTGAAGCTTTCGTTAATGAAGATTCTTAGATCACCATCAAAGCCAATATCACCAATCACTAATTGACGCTTTTTCTCTTTTCTAAACCCAGCAACAGCTTAGAGGAAATTAATGCGCTCATCAGCAGAGGATAGCTTAGCTATTATTATCGAGCTATTTTTAGAATCTTTAGGTTTCACTCTAAAAATTTTTCGCAGGTCAACAGCGTTAATTTTTATAGCATCCACAATTTTTCCAAAGACATCAGTCAAGTTTTCACCACATACAAAAGGGATGCCACTAATTAAGACATCAGAAGAAACAGAATCATGCTCATGTTTATCTAATTTTAACTTTAAGGGCCAGTTTCACAGTGGTCGTTTACCGTCGTTTGTCGTTTAAAGTCAGTTTAAACCACACACTGTGTTTCACAGTGCCGGTTTAGCCGAACTTTAGCCCTCCAAATTTGGAAGGTTAAACTCCGGTTGCACTTATCTCTCTTCACAGATAAAAAAACAGCTGTTTCTTTAGAGTTTCTGTCACTAAGTTTGCAGTGCAATTTTTCGTTGTTGGATTTCAGCCTTTCCAACGACAAATCGAGCTCGGCTGTTGTATAATTAAAATTGCGCTTAGTAGCCATTATGCGTTTTGGTATTTACAATTGTTAAATTCAATTTATTTATTTAATCATATTTGTCAAAATATTTTTACTGGAAAACAACAGCTGTTTTGGATAAATAAAGACTGAAAAGTGCCATCTATGAAACGAGTAGAGAGTTGCATTTAGATAAATTTTGTCGATAAGATTAGTTGAAAAAAGATAAGTTACACGTGCACTGTAAAACTGCTTCTTGGTTTAACCGGAGAAAACTTCTATCTGACGTTATCTAATCTCCGGTTTGTTAGTAGTTTAAACGACCACTGTGAAACTGGCCCTAAATCAGTCAACTCAGCCTTCAGTGCAGTTACGAAAGAGTTTGCACCAGCAGAGTCATGCATAGCAGTACTCTTAAAATCATCAAATTGCTGCTTTAAAATTTTTATCTCAGCACAAGTTGCTTCAACTATTACAACTCTTTCCAATAGATTTTCGAATGAAAATTTCAAGTTTGAAAGCTCAGCCGATAACTCACTTAATCACTGAAAGACTCTCTCTTCAGAAGCGCTAATTGTAGTGGAAACCTGTTTTATGATGCTCTCTTAAAAACAGTTAAGCGTAGAGACCAACTCCAAACTAGAGAGCACAGAAGAACCAGAAGAGGATGACTCATCAGCAGAAGTAGAATTAAATGACTTCTCTTTGGAGAGCGATGGAGAACGTGTAGTTGATGACTTATTAGCTTCACACAAGTTCCCGCCAGAAGTTGAAGGAGCAACCGATGTAGCAGGAACGTTTGTTCGTCTAGTTGTCATTCCAGAGTTGACCATGTTGAACACAGGTGATAAAATAAAATTCCTGATTGAGAGATCACTTCAATCAAAGCAGGCAAAGCAAAGTATGCCTTCAAAAATCACGAAAAATACAACTGTAGATCACGAGCGCCAATAAAACACGTCTTTTCACACTGACATTCAGAACTCAATTTGAGTTTTTGCGTTCAATAAAGAAGTTACAATTCCTAAGAACCTTAATTCAAGTGCTGCTTTTAACGAGCATTTTTGAAAATCGACCAGTCTCCCATCGGCGAAACTCTTCACCAGTTAAGCGAGACTTTATCTCATTCGTGAATGATTCATTTTTGGCGCCGCAAGGCAAATAAATTTATTTTTAAGTCGATCATTCAGCTAGTACTGCATGACTCCACGGGCTTTAGCTCATACTTGATTTTTTTTTTACGATTAATCAACTTTAGAGTTGATTGACTCCACGGGCTTTAGCTCATCGTTTTTTTTACGATCATTCGAATAGTTTCGAATGACTCCACGGGCTTTAACTCTACTCGCACCGATCACTTCGTCAGGCCGAAGTGACTCCACGGGCTTTTGCTCAAACTCTGTTTTTTTTTTACGATTAATCAGCCTTGGAGTTTATTACACACTCTTTGATTGCTACTCGTCCGAAGCGTCGCACCTGTACCGAGGCTGTTGCTCAGCTGTCCTTTTCCCGCTCCCACTAAACTCTCTTTAGCATAACACTTAGGCTAAGTTACATTGTAGTAGAGTAAGCACACATTGTTAGATGTAAGAGAATTTAAATAAAAAACGATATCAAATATAACGTCCGAGCTGAACTTTTCAGTCAGTGCTAGATTGTTGAAACACAATCGTTTGAAATTCGGCAACGTTACAAAGTGAGTGGTTTTTTTCAAGTTCCACCCACAATGAACCCTGGAGCCGCTAAGTCTATCTCAGCTGAGACAAAAAACTTGTTACAAGCATAAATTGTCAAGCAATAAATATGAGAGAATTTCTTTTTTCTTATTTATATACGGCTATTTTGCAGGAAATTTTTTTCGCTGTTGATTGATGTGTAATTTATAGTAGACAATAAAGAATTTTTTTTTCGATTTTATAGAGAATTCAGTGACTATGCAGGTAACTATGCAATAATCACAGGTACCACTGGTTAATACATTAAGTATTAATACGATTTGCTGACACATGAAAGAAATGAATTTGAAAAAATTAAACTTAAGATGGAGCATCAAACAGACGAAGTCATTTTAATGGAAAAAGAAAATTCTTCGCAATATACTTTGGAATGCTTCATTTCAAAAGGGGACCTTTTTGAAGAATGGATGAAATCAGAAAAAAAAAACAAAAAATAACAACACATTCTGAGAAGAGTATAAAAAATATTTTCTCTTCTTTTTCTTCTATAATTTTTCAGAAATCTAAAGTTGAAGAAAAAGGAGGATTTTGTATTGACAACACAAAAGTGGTTAGAGCAAAAGAAAGTGCAGCTACGAAAAAGTAGGGCCTAGCTTCCATCATCGATTTCAACGCAAGATCAAACCAGAAATCAAGCTACAGGAAGAAAAAAGAAAACATTCCAAGATTCATCATTCAAAACCAGGAAACGCCGAGTTGAAAAAGTAGGAAAAATTTTAAACTTGTTTTACGCGAAAAGTAAAAGTTTCCGATAAAATGTCTCTAAATACGGATTATAGATGTTAAAATTATCTTTTAAACGATGTATATATCATTCCGATATGTGCCGGGATTACGAAGATATCGGACATCAAAATTTTAACTTTAAATGCTTATATCTCCTAAACGGGGCGGGGGCGGGACTTGTTGTTATGGGGAGCTACAACAACAACAACAACAAAGACCGGGTCAACATCCCAGTCGTAGGCAAATAGAAGCAGTATAGAAGCAAAGATGCGCGGACAAAGTTTAGCACATAATGAATTAAACGTCGACAAAGAGACCAAATTTATTAACTAACCGACGTAGTAAACCGCCGAATCAGCAAATGATCGAACAATAGGGCGGGGAAGAAAATCAAATCGAAAACCCATCAATCAAAAAAATTAAAATATTTAGGTACAAAAATAAAGCGAAATAAGATATTTAAAAAAGTGAATAAAAACCGAGCCTACCACCACCCCGAACCATCCGACAAAAACCGTTCCGTTGACAAGTCTTATTATTACAGTCGCAGTTGTTATTTTTTGGTAAAAGTAAATGCAAAGGGCGTGACGTTAAATTCGAATTTAACTAGCAAAGACACAAACCACAAAAAGCTCACAACTGTAATTTTTCTAATTCACCACGTTGAGATACGTATAAAATTTCTTTTATTGATAGCATTATTGACTAAAATAAACAATCTGCTTAAAGTTTTTAAAGTTTCAATTTTTTGAAATGTTAATCAATATATTTTTTATTGAAGGGCGAAAGTTCTTTTTTTTCTATATTCATTGCATTGCATTTATTTTCATTGCATTATATGGTCAGGATGAAGTGACAACTGCCCCAAAACGGTGAGGTGTGCGAAAATAAGCCATATGCCGTTTAAAAGATATTGTTTACAGCAAGCAATGCTGCACATCTTGTAAAACCATTGGCCACCGTTTTCTTATAATTCGACGTTAAAGTTGGACGAATTTCTTACGCAGATGAGTTGAACAGGTGTAGTGGAGAGGTGACAACTGCTCCAAAACGGTTAGGTGTGCGAAAATAAGCCATATGCCGTTTGAAGGATGTTGTTTACAGCAAGCAATGCTGCAAATGTAGTCAAATCGTTGACCTAGAATTACAAGAAAACGGTGACCAACGATTTTACAAGATCTGCAGCATTGCTTGCTGTAAACAACATCTTTTAAACGGCATATAGCTTTTTTTCGCACACCTTACCGTTTTGGAGCATTTGTCACTTCTCCACTACGCTTGTTCACCACATTTGCGTAAGATCGGAAATTTAGCTTAATTAATGTTATATTTTTGCAGAACAATAAGTAAATCACAACACAGGCATGTATCCATGAATATTCATGCATATACAAATAAGAATAAACATATATGGAAATAATGCGTAATAGAGTATATACGAAAAATAAACTTGTAAACAAACAAATAGGATCTAAATACATAGCTGAATTTGAATAATAGTAACTAAGAACGATTGTAATGTTAGAAATGTACATAGTTAAACATAAAATTAACTAGATCAAAAGCAACTATAGTGAGCAGACTGGTGAACGGAATCTCACAACATATTTTTTCACCACCACAGCCGCAGTAGGCGAAGGCTACCAATCATTTTTCTAAGGCAAGTGCAGAACAACCAATTGAGCGACTACATTCGAAGGGGGAAGGATAGCTGTATTAAACAGCAGAGCAATCTATCTACAACATTTGAATTTCAGCAATCTTCTTTTACAAATCAATAAAAATCTATAAAGAAAGAACAGTCTCTTACACAAAAGGACGTTGATTAGACAAGTTTTTTCAGTAACAAACAATGATGACAGTATCAGCGAAGATCCGCATCAACAATTTTAAAAAGACACAGCAAATCCTAAATTCAAATAGACAGCTAGTAAAGCAAGAACTGTTCGGGCCGCGTTCGACTCAAATATCACAACAGTCGGAGCAAGGCCAAGAACAGTTAAAATGCAACACTTTTGCTTCACTTCGTTTGGTCAACGCTCTAAATAAACGAGTGACTAATTATATTAACTTCGAATTCTTGAATCGTAGCAGGAATTCGAAGTTAAAAAATTTGGAATACTTTTAGGCTGAGCGTCTTAAACGATCGGCAATAAGACGATAAGAACCGCAAGTAAAGAATAGATGCAATGCGGAAAAAGAAAGTTCCACTTACCAATGTAGAATATTTGATTGCGAAATTAATATCAATAAAATATTAATTTCGAATTAAGAACTTTTTAGTTTGCGACACACAAATGACTGACCCAATTCAGCGCCGTCACCTGACGACGCTGAAGCTGATGTGATAACTTAGGGTCAATTTTAAGAAAGCGTTTAGTAATGTTGGATGCGACCGGTAGTGGTTGCTAGGGTAGGAGTAGTGAAGTAATCTTTAAAACGAACGAAGGTCATAAATTAATTTAAAAATTGTATTTTTGATAAGTAATTTCAGGAGTGTACAGTTGTTAAGTGACAAGTGTAAATAAAACTGAAGTTGAAAAGAAACCTGAAGTGAAAGCGTACTGGTGTTCTTATGGTGACAGGACCTTCACAATAACGCACGAAAGAATCATATTCTTGGTTGGCTCATTTCAGTGAGGCTGGATTGTGCAAACCATCTGCAAAAATGATGGGGTACATGTCGGAACTGCACAAAATATTTAACATTTTAAATGGAGATAATTAGTGACGCCGGCAATGTTCAATGCAGCGAAAAAATAAAAAGAGATCTTTTTTGAGCAAGAATGTTTTTTAAGATTAGGAAACTTAATCGAGAAATCTCTGAAAATATGTTTAATAAAAAGAGGAAACTTAAGGAGCAAATTTGTTTTACGGGATTTTCGCTGGTTCTTCTTGGAAATTGGAGGTTTTTGTGACTGGCGTGGCCGTCATTTTGGATTTTGGAACGTTCCGTGGCCATGTAGGTGTCGTTTGAAGGTCAAATTAAGTGTTGAGGAGCTCCGTCAGCTGCCGCAATGCGTCGTTGTTAGCCTATACCCTGCCCTCCCCTACTTACCCAACCAATTGAAAATTTTTATGAAAAATCCCGCGTTAATTTTTTCGGAAAACTATAAGTTTATTTGTAGAAATTAAAGATGTTGCAATTACCTTAATAACGGTATATATATGTACCGGATCTGTTGTGTGGTTCATGAAATACAGGGTGCCAAATTTGCAAACTTTGAGAGGGGATTTCTCAGAAAGTAGGAGAAGCGGGATTTGTTGTTGTTGATTTTTGCGTCTGGGACAATAAATACAACAAAAAAATGGACCATATGGGCAAAAGTTAAAAATATCCGAAGAAGCATTATTAGCGATTTAGATTAGCTTTTGGTAAAACAGCTATTGCGAAAAAAGATAACTGAAACTTTAATGGTAACACTCGACTGGTAATCCGATTAACGAAAGCGCATATCTACATTTTCATTGAAACAGGCTAGTACTAGTATAATATAATGCCGCGAAACCACTTCATTCGTAGAACAAGTTATCGGTACATTTTATGCTCGCAGTGTTGACTTTTTGGCTACATTCAAGACATTCCCAGTATAGGAAATACTAGTTTTCCTTTTAAGTGGAGATACTATGAAAGAAGCGGGCCTAAAAATTATAATACGCCCCCCATGCCCCAATTTAGGAGATATGAGCCTTTTAAGTTTGGAACTTTTGGGGGTCAATATATCCGTAATCCCGGCACATATCTGAATGATATATACATCGTTGGAAAGGTAATTTTAATATCTATAATCCGATTTTAGAGACATTTTATCGGAATCTTTTACTTTTCGCGTAAAATAAGTTTAAAATTTTCCCAACTTTTTTTTGATGTTTCTTTTTTTGAAAATGAAGTTGTTCAGAATGTTATATAATAGTTTACATTTTAAGAAAATATAGTTAGTAACGCGTGTTTACGTTTTTTTATCGAAATCGGTGCAGTATTTCCGAAGAAAACGGACATCAAAATCTGCCAACACTACTTTTTAGCGAACACTATTTAATAGCTAGCGAAATAACAACTCTGGTAAGTGTCTGGCCTAAGTAACTGAACCAGACACTTACTTAAACATTTTTGTTGTTGAAGTGAACAATTTTTATGAAAAAAATGGAGCAATGGCTCCGGTTTAATGATCGTTTCCCCCCAAGTACTGCACCGATTTTATTAAAAAAAAATACCTAAATACGCGTTATTAGCTATATTCTCTTCAAATGTAAACTATTATATAACATTGTGAACCAACTTTAAAAAAAAGTAGGAAAAACTATGAACTTATTTCACGCGAAAAGTAATAGTTTCCGATAAAATGTCTCTAAATACGGATTATAGACATTAAAATTACCTTTTAAACGATACATCATTCCGATGTGTGCCGGGAATACGGAGATATAGAGCATCAAAATTTTAAATTTTAAATGGTCCTATCTCCTAAACGGGGGGCGCGGCGAGCTCCATAGTACCTCCAGTAAAAAGGAAAACCAGAATTTCCTATACTGGACTGCTCCGGACTGTTCTTAAATGTAGCTCCGACTTTTCCCATTGTTGCCGATTGCTCCCAAAACTGAGTGCTGCCGGCATATAATGATACCACGTCTAACCTGGGCCAATAAGAAACTAAAACCACGCAACATCTTGGAAAAAAGTTAAGTGTTTATTTTGGCTTACTTTTTTAAATATCGGTATATCCTTAAGGCATCTTTTGAAACATACGAAATTTATGCTATTAATTCAGCAAAAATATTGGGTCGAGAATGTACATACATAAGCCACTTGAACTGTTTTTTAAGTTCATATATTAGAGCATACTCATACTCTTCTTTATAGCAGATATACATATATATAAGGCATTTGTGCAATATGCTTTAAAATAACTTCCAATATTGCTTTACAATATGTTTCGTAATTATTACCAATTTTAAATTTTAAAATTCCATATTTTTCCGCGCAAACTCATCAATGGTACCGCATGAAGAGTTTTTAATAACTTCTACTTTTATATAGTTATTTCGTCATGTGAATTAATTTTACTGTGAAAATTGATTGAAACTGTTAAAAACATATTCATCCACTAAAACAACTCATGTAGTATATCCAGGCTTAAGGCCTGATTCAAGGTGTCGTCTTGTTAGTAGACGACGTCTTAATCACACGTTTTTCAACTTTTTGAATTTACAGAGTAAACTTATAGCCCGTTTCCATAAAACGGGTTTTCCACGAATTTGACCTTAAATCGTTTTAAGGCCGAAAACCATTCTAAATATTTTTATAGCCTGTTTCCAGAAAAAAATAAATCCAGACTTGCGCTTTCGGTAATCGGATTACCAGTGGAGTGTTGACATAAAAGTTTCAAATTTAGCTATTGAGAAATTGTTGCGTTTGGAATATTTTATTCAATTTTAGTATGCACATATGTTAAAACTTTTTAAAAAAGACGATGCTTTTAATAATCTTGAATGTTATTCCATTTTTGTATTTTTGAAAAATGAAGATTTTTACTTTATTTTGCGAAAAATACTAAAAACCATTCAGTAAAATAAATTATAAAAATAAAAATTTTTTAACAAAATAATTCATAAACATTAATTGGACAACAATTAATATCATATATAAAAATATCAGAGCGAGAACTTTCGGAAAAAATACGTAAAAACACCGCGAAAACGCAAAAACAAGAAGTACACAACCTCCTTCCTCAACAAGCAAATGTGCACTAAAATAAATGCCAGTATATAATGTGGTCTAGCCGCTCTAGCCTATTACTTATAGAAAGAGTCAAAGCTAGAGGTCTGTAATTTCGAACTTCGAACCAGAGATGAAAACTCTTAAATCCACTTTAATTCTTGGATTTCAACTAAATTATACAACAATAATTTCAATGGAGCTAAATCCGATTAAGAGCTGGATTTCGCCGATTGAAGTGGATTAGAGCAAAGTCCAACTAAATCGTGTTTATGGAAACACGCTATTAGATGCCATTGAAATTGTTGTTGTAATATCATCGCTAAACCAATATGCTTTTCGGTTTTGGCTTCAAGTGTTTAGTTTGCACACATGTTTTCTTATACATTGGCACTAGACAAGGAAAAGGATAAGTTCCACGCAATTCCGAACTTCGAACCTAATTTGCAAACGAAAAGCGTCAAGCTAAAACCCAAAACCTATTTCAACAACAATTTCAATGGAATGTAAAAATTTTTAGAGTGGTTTTTGGGCCTCAACACAGCCATTAGCACTTGGTTTGTTTCATATCAATGTTGTCCTTTACGGAATATTTGAAATTTCACTAAAAGAGTGGCAAGCTTTTCCAGAGAAAGAGAGCAGAAGTTCTGCGGTTAGAGTAGAGTCCAACTGCACGACTGCCGAGAGTCTCATTTACTTACACTGTGCAAACTCTCTATCGTTCAACTTTCCAGCCTAGTTTCCTTACCGAAAGCATGGTGGTTATAATTCTATGGACTAATAATTTGCTTGCGATGTCTGTACTGTTCTGACGCATGCATAAAATTATCAAGTTTCTGCTTCTTTATCTGAGCCAGAAAAAATGCGACCGGTCGGTCTTCATTTCTATTTTGCTATTCAAATTAATTGTTGTAATAATATCTACAATATAAGCATAGAGCTGCCATCTATGGCATTGTAAGTGTAACTTTATTTTATATTCTACTTAAATAAATTCAGTCTATTATCTGCCTTTGTATGCAACACAGTTTTTTATTACAGGTTATGGGCCGCTCGCTCACATTTTTTTGGCGAATTAATTTTTTAGCCAGTTTTTGCAGATTTGCAAGTGTTAAAAAGACGAATTCAGAATTATTATCGCAATTTAAAATGTCGACAAACTATCTTGTCAACGTTCCCAAGCTATCGGGACGCGATAATTACAGCGAATGGTGTTTTGCGGCAGAGAATTTCCTAATCCCTAAAAACGTAACAACTTCGAAAGAATTATGTGAAAAGCTAAAACAACTTTTTGACGACAACGGATTTTCACGAAGAATAAGTCTACTAAGGAATTTGATTTCGATCCGGCGAGAGAGTTGCAGCTCAATGACAAACTACGTGACGCAGATAATTGATACAGCACAGAAACTCAGTGGAACAGGTTTTGAGATCAATGACCAGTGGACAGGATCGTTGCTATTAGCAGGTTTACCTGATCATTTCTCGCCCATGGTTATGGCAATCGAGCATTCCGGGATCCCAATAACGGCAGATTCCATCAAAACAAAATTGTTGGACATGGATATAGCAAGTCATGACGAGAGTCAAATTAATGGTGCTTTTGCTTTCCGTTCTAAGTTCAAGGGCAAACAAAATACAAATTTGTCTATAATGAAAAATGATAAAGGCAGCACTGGCTTGTCAAATTCAAACGTCAAGCAGATAAAATGTTATCGATGTAAACAGATCGGACATTATAAAAACCAGTGTACAAATAACGAAAACAGCTCGTCAAATCAGAAAAATAAGAATCGAATGCTGTCGGATGCTTTTAGCGCAGTGTTCCTGAATGGAAATTTCTCCAAAGATGAATGGTATATCGATTCGGGCGCGAGTGTACACCTAACAGCAAATGAAGGCTGTGTTATGAATGCAAAGTACGAACAAAATAAAGAAATTGTTGTTGGAAATAGTGAAAAGGTGTCGGTATTATGTTCTGGCGATGTCAAAATTACAACAACAACAGACGACTGTGAATACGATATTATAGTCGAAAACGTGTTTTGTGTACCAAGCATAACCACAAACTTATTATCTGTTAGTCAGCTGATTATGAAAGGCAACAGTGTCTCTTTCACAGAAGAAGGCTGTTTAGTATTTAATCAAAAAAATAAGTTGGTTGCTACGGCAGTGTTGGTCAACGGAGTATATAAAGTGAATTTGTTAAAACAAGAATGTTTAGCAGCATCAGTTGTGTCAGTAATAACATGGCATCGCAGATTAGGACACGTCAATAAAGATTATTTAAATAAGATGAAGAACGCTGTACAGGGCATGCCACTTGATAAAAAAGTCGATATAAGCAAGTCCTCGTGTAGAACATGCTGCGAAGGGAAACAGTGCAGATTACCGTTTAAAAGCACTAGCCAGCGAAGCAATAGTCTACTAGATATTGTGCATACAGACATTTGTGGACCTATGGAGAATATGTCTCTAGGTGGTTCGAGATACTTCTTGTTATTTGTTGATGATCATAGTCGTATGGCATTTGTTTATTTTTTGAAGCACAAAAATGAGGCTTTAAAATACTTCAAAATTTTTAAAGCACAAGTAGAAAATCAAACAAAGACAACAATTAAAGCAATAAGAAGTGATAACGGGCTAGAGTATTGTAATAAAGAATTTGAAGATTTTCTGAACAGAGCTGGCGTGATTCACCAGAAAAGCAATCCATACACTCCACAACAAAATGGATTGTGTGAACGATTCAATCGTACGATCGTAGAAAAAGCAAGGTGTCTACTTTTTGATGCAAAATTGGAAAAGAAGTTCTGGGGAGAAGCCATCAATACGGCAGTCTACCTGCAGAATCGAATTGTGGCAGCTGCGTTGGATAATAGAACTCCATATGAATTGTGAACAGGCTCAAAACCGGATATTTCTCATATCAGAATCTTCGGAAGCACTGTGATGGTTCATGTACCTAAAGAAAAAAGAAAGAAGTGGGACAAGAAAACAACCAAATGTATACTCATTGGATACCCAGACAATATAAAGGGGTATAGAGTCTACAATCCCGAAACAAAAAATGTGTCCACTAGCAGAGATGTGATCATCATCGAGAAGGAATCAAAATCTGAAAACCTCATTGAAGCACAAGGTCAGAATATTGATTCAGTGGAGGATAGTGAGAAATCCGATGATACACAACAACAAGAATCTGGATCAACGTCAAGCCAAAATAGCTCTGAAAATTTGACAGATAGATTTCAAAATCATGATGAGACATATGTTCCCAGCGATTATGAAGATGCATGCAGCACACCGAAGGATGACGAGAACGAAATCCGGCAAGGCCGACCCAAACGCTTAAGGAAGACTCCAGAGAGATATGGGTGGTCAAACCTCTGCGTCGACGGTGAAACATTACATGATGCAGCTGAATTGTCTCTCCATGAAGCTTTAAATGGAACAGAAAAGAAGCACTGGGAGTCGGCTGTGAGAGATGAGTTACAATGTTTTAAAGATAATGATGCGTGGGAGTTATGTGACGCTCCTGAAGATGGTAGAGTTGTACAGTGCAAATGGGTGCTACGCAAGAAGTGTGACAGTGAAAATAAAGTCCGTTTTCGTGCACGTTTAGTGGCAAAAGGTTTTTCGCAAGTCGAAGGTATGGACTTTACAGAAACTTTTTCTCCCGTGGTGAGACATACAACTTTGAGGCTACTTTTTGCATTATCTGTACAACAAGGTTTTAATACAACGCATCTTGATGTGACAACTGCTTTCTTGAATGGCACTCTTGAGGAAACCATTTATATGCAAATACCAAAAGGTTTTTCGGAAAGAACACAAAAAGGTCAAGTACTTAAATTAAAAAAGGCTATTTATGGTCTTAAACAGTCCTCAAGAGCATGGTACAAGAAGGTAGATGAATGTTTACTAAACATAGGATATGCTAGATCTAAAATGGAACCATGTATGTATACAAAAATACAGAATCAGTTGAAGACTATTATCACATTGTTCGTAGACGATTTCTTTATTTTTTCAAATAATATTAATGAAACTGAAAACTTAAAGCAAGTATTAGCTAGCCAATTCAAGATTAAAAATTTAGGTGAAATAAAGAAATGTCTTGGTGTAAACATTACTGTTAACAAATCTAAACGAACAATAACATTAAGTCAGAGAGAGATTATATTGATCAGCTATTACATAAATTTAATATGAGCCAAAGTAAACCTATTCAGACACCAATGGAAATTAAGTTGAATTCATCTAATAATGTGTATAATAATGTAGATAATTTTCCATATCAGCAAATAATTGGATGTCTTATGTATTTAATGGTTTTAACTAGGCCGGATATCGCATATGCAGTTAGCTTTTTAAGTCAATTCAATGATTGTCATTCTAAAGAACATTGTACATATGTAAAGCGATTGTTAAGATATTTAAAATGTACAAGAGATTATGGTTTGAAGTATTCTGCTGATAGAAGCTCAATACTAGAAGGTTTCGTGGATGCTGATTGGGGCGGAAACATTATTGATAGAAAATCATACACTGGAATTTGTTTCACTTTATCTGGTTGTGTAATATCTTGGGAAACAAAAAAACAAAAAACTGTCGCTTTATCCAGTAGTGAATGAAGCTGAATACATGGCTATTACCGAAGCTTGTAAAGAAGCAGTTTATTTGCGAAATTTGCAATATGAAATAACACAAAATATGTACACTATTGACCTTTTCAATGATAATCAGAGTGCGATAAAATTAACTGTAAATCCAATTTTTCACAAGAGAACCAAACATATTGATATTAAATATCACTTTTGTAGAGAATGTGTATCAAATAATATTGTGAATATTAGATATTTACCAACGGCTGAAATGCCTGCTGATTTGTTCACTAAAAGTCTATGTTCCATTAAGCATTATAAGTTTATGGATAAATTAGGTGTGCAAATGACTTAATAGCAAATGCATTTATATTGCTAGATATAGTGGAGGTGTTGTAATAATATCTACAATATAAGCATAGTGCTGCCATCTATGGCATTGTAAGTGTAACTTTCTTTTATATTCTACTTAAATAAATTCAGTCTATTATCTGCCTTTGTATGCAACACAGTTTTTTATTACATTAATTAATAACAATTAATAATAATAATAATCAATAATTTAATAATTAATCAATAATACTAGTATTATTTGACAAATTCAATTCAATAAGTAAAGGAAATAAATACTATCTAATAATATGAAGAGAAATCGAAAGGAATATAAATGAAAAAATTGTATTTATAATTTAAAGCATATCAGAAATTATTATTATTTACATAAAAAAAAAATATATATATATATAAAATATAATAGATATTTATATAAAATATAATGTCATTAATATAAATATCACATAACATCGATGCATAATTTTCCGCTGTGTACTTTCACAGTCAACGGAAGAATGGCAACTACTCTTTTTGTACGCAAGCGTTTGCTTTTTTCTGTACGCTCCATTTCATGTAAAAACGCAAAATGCGAACTGCTGGAAACACAAAAAAATTCTGTGGAAATTGTTGTTGGAAATTTGGAAATATTCCCTGTACACGTTGCCTAATGTAAACTTTTCGTTTCCTCATTCTCTGTTCGTTCGGCAACGAAAATTAGCAGATGTTTTACGAAAAGCACAAAGCACAGAGAGTATAGATATGTAAAGAGATTTCATGAAGCCGATATTTCAGCCTTCCAAAAATTTGCAGTATATGTTATTAGGTCAATACTTTAATGAACAATTGAGGTTTGAGAAAGACATGTTAGGAGTTATTTTTAATATGTTCGATGTTCTCATCTAAAAAACACTAACGAATAAGAAAAAATGTAAAAAATTTTGGTTGTGTTATGTTTGCGAAACATTTTTTTCTTCGATGCTTATTTCGCATCCTATTATACAGGCATTTTTTTCTTGTGTTCTGATTTATGTTCTGTGTGTATGGTTGTTTTACGCAAATTAATCAATAATCGTCACAATCATCAATATGTTGATTTCAGCGGGCGACGAAATGCAAAGAAGTAATTCGCCTTTTTCTTGTCTCTTTATAATAAGAAAACATGAGCAGTCCGTATGCTATATAAGAAGTTGCATTTGAAAGATTTTGTTTGATTTTTTTTTTGTTATCACCGATTTCTTTTTCCTCCGCGATGATTCCAATTTTACTTTTAACCATCTTGAATTAAAGCGTATTGAAACTGTAATTAGATAGTCAAGAATAGTTATTCTATGTTGCGAACATGAGTCTGCATTATCGAACCATTTTGGCCAAATTTTGTTTGTGCGTCGAATGCATTCTTTTAAAATTATGGACTTCAAATTGCAAGTATGGCAACTCTCTTCAAAAATGTCTTTATAGGCAGTGTCCCCTGCGGGGTTTTGCAAGAGAAGTAAGCTGTTGCTATAGTTTTTTGTTAATATGAATGTTTCTGAATCTACCGCTAGACCTTCTAACTTTGTTAGGTTTTTGTTACACTTGAAGTTTTTAACACACTGAATTTTTTTCTTTAATTTTGGTTTTAATCCATAACCCACAAAGTATCGCGCGACATCTATTTCCACAGCGGAAAGAGAGCTTTAGTCTCTGCTGGGAGAGGTTTGAGAAGTGAATTCAGTGCTGTCAGTAATTTCGGCAGCATCTGAGTTAGTAAAATTATTCAGATAGCAGGTATCACTTGATGCACCATTAATCCCATGTGGCTCAAAATTCCACTTCAGCATTAAGACATCGTCGTTTTCACAATTTTTGTTCCGACCGTGGAATTCATACGTCAGAAATTTCATCGAAAGAATTCGAGCGGAAAGATATTGAATTTCTCTTGCAGATGGTTTTATATTATTTCCCAATTTCGAACTTAAAACAGAGAAAAAAATTTCAAGGGAATCTTGATTAACTCTACCAAGTATGATGAACGAAATATGCGGGTCTTAAAAAAGATCTTCTACCAAAGCAAGCATCGACTTCATAGTAAATTTCAACCCAGCAATACAGTGATTACGTGCGTTGGGAGGCAACTTTAGACTGTGTTGCGTGTGGTCTAAATTGGAAGACAGTTCGGGAACCGCTGGAAACCTTACTGGTAGTACTGTGGAAATCTGGAAGTGTTTCTCTGGAAATAATTTGGGGAAAAAATGTATGCTTGGATGACAAGTAATGGGGATAAATGAAATTAATAAGCGAAATCGGATGGAAAATTTCCGAAGGCCAAGTAGCGGATCTACGAATAGAACAAATTAGAGGGTTGGAAGTCGAAGAGTTCTAAATGAAAGGGGATTGAAGTTTTAGCTGTCGAGAGGAAAAGTTTAGTTCTGGCGCTTCAAGTTCTTCTTTATACCGCGTTTACATAAAATGGTTTTTCCAGAAATTGGAAGTAAAACTTTTTAGAACCTAAAACCACTCGTAAACTTTTTAAATACCATTGAAATTGTTGTTGCAATTCCAGCGCTAAACCGAAATGCTTTTGGGTTTTAGCTTCACATTTTAGTTTGCAACTCAGGTTCGAAGTTCGGAATTATAGGAACTTATGCTTTTCCTTGTCTAGTGTCAATGTGTTAGAAAGGGACAATTACAGGCGACAAACTATTAGCACATATGTCCACACACATGGTAAAAGCTCAACTACACCAAACAAAACAAAGCAATAACAAAACACCTACTTTGCTTGACCGGATTATGTATGGAAACACTCAGAAAGCTCATCAGTTTTCGAACAGCTTAATCGGATGAAATATTTTTATGTAAACAGGGTATTAATAAAAAAAAAAGTACCTATATATATATATATATATATATATATATATGGCGGTAAAAACCGATGGCCACATAAGAGCCAGTATTTTTTTTTTGGTGCCGCGAACCATATTTCATAACACTTAACTTTAATATTTAAAGTTGAGGTCAATTAAAAATGGAAAAATCCCAGAACCTCAAGAGAAATCGATTTTTATCGTGAAGCGCCAACAATTCCTGATGCCACGTCCATGGACAAGAGAACATCCTTTAAACGGCTTGGTGGACCCGCTAAAAGGCAGATAATTCTGCGGGGGTATCCCAGAACAGAATTCTGAAAAACAGATAAGTGTGAACTGAGATTTTTTTGAAGAAAAGAAAGGAAATTTTTTGCCACAGAGTTGCCAATTTAATAAGGTGATTAATCATCGCATATTTAAGTTTTATCATATTTTTTTTATTTGGATTGTATTTGCTTACGTAATTGAATATCTATGTTCATATTTATATATATTTTTTATGTTAAGTTTTTTTTACTAGTCTCAAAATGTCTATGTAAGTATTCGATTGTTCTGCAAAAACTCATTATTTATTTGTGAGGAAGAAGCGGCCCATGGTAGTCGCAATTAACCTCTTTGCCCTAAGAGTGCTCGCTCAAGGCCGTGGGTGAGCCATATCAGAGAGGGGGTCGAATTTTTTTTTTGTGAATTTGAAAATAAACATAATTAATGTAAAAGAAAAAAAAAACATATTAAATTATCGTTATCATTAATTAATGTACAACAAAGAATATATTAAATTATCGTTATCATTAAAAAGTTTGTCCTATAAACAGAAGAAAATGGAGTAATTTACTACCGGGGTATCAATCGGTGGTGGGTTTGAAGAGAGGAGAGGAGGGGAAGGTGTAGAGGACATTATTTTTGTTATGTCCCCATCCCGTGTGAGACAGGGTTGAGAACTCGCACTGCGTCCTAAGCAAGCCGGACTATAGTCTATGCGGAAAAAGAAGAGACACATAACAACTGCTTAAGTGTGACATGAAGTTACGAATTTTTTTATTTTTCCGCTATTTCTTGAGACAGGATAGGATGTCCATCAAAGTTTTTATCGCAGAAGGTTTTGCTGTTGCAATAATCAAAACCATCATTACATTTTTGACAAAAAGATATGTTGCTTCGACATTGCTGTTGAGAATGAAAATAGAGAGTTGGCAACACATCATATTAGTGCATACAAATTTTTATAGTTTGAATAAAGTTTCTGTCTGTCGATTGCCTTCAATAAAAAAGGTTCGTTTTATTTTATTCGTCCAACAGGTTATGGGAATAGGTCAAACGTGTTCGCGTTGATAATGTATTTCGTTAGTCGAAATGAGCAATCTATACTCGATTGAAATATTGGAAGAAGGGAACTATGCTTCCTGGGCGATGCAAATGCGTAACGTCCTCATACATTCGGAATCATGGCCTATAGTGGCCGGAAGAATTATGAAAGAGGAGCACATGTCTGCAGCAGACAAAACAGCGTTTGACTTAAAAGACGAGAAGGCACAAGCAACTATAGTTTTATCTCTGAAGCCCTCTCAACTAATTCACGTAAAGTACTGTAAAAGCGCAAAAGAAGCTTGGACAAGTTGAAAGAGGTACATCAGCCTGCTGGTCCGGTAAGGAAAATCTCATTATTTAAAAAACTCTTGCATCGTGGGTTATATGAGGATGGTGTTGTGGTGAATCATATTAACATCTTTTATGAGACAGTGAAGAACTGGCAGAAATCAGGATAACTGTTCCGGGCGAAAAGCTGGTCATCATTTTATTGAGTAGCTTTCCGCAGTCATATGATAATTTTGTTGTTGCAATTGAAACACACGAAAATTTGCCGACCTTGGATCATCTTAAAGTAAAATTATTAGAAGAGGAGAGCGGAGAAACGAGAAAGATATACAGGTAGAGAACAATAACGGGCAGCAAGCATTTCTGGCTAGAGCAAATGTAAAGAAAGCCACTGACAGACACGGCAACCACAGTAAGCGAAACAAAATCAGATGTTATAATTGCGGTCGCCGACGTTACTATGCTACTCAGTGTAGAGAACAAAAACAGAAGCAAAAGGAATCCCGTTATGAGCAATCGTTTTCTTTATTAGTGCCATCCTCAACAAAAGATTTACTTTTTAGCAGAACAAGTTTACGTGATGTTTGGTACATTGATAGTGGCGCTACGTCACACCTGTGTTTCGAGACGATTATTTCAGATATGTTTTTGGTATTTTTTATCAAGAACAGAAGTGGGAATAAATCTACCCTTTCCCAGTATAAGCGATTTTGTTTTTTTTGTTGGTGTAGCTCCCCACGACAACAAGTCCCGTCCCCCGCTCCGCCCACGTTAGGAGATATAAGCATTTAAAGTTTTAAATTTTGATGCCCTATATATCCCTAATCCCGGCACATATAAAAAGTACTTTAAATATCTATAATCGGTATTTGGAGACATTTCATCAGAAACTTTTACTTTTCGAGTAAAACAAGTTTAAAGTTTTTGCTACTTTTATTATTTTTGTGAAAATGTAGTTGTTCAGAATGTTATATAATAGTTTACATTTGAAGAAAATATAGTTTATAATGCGTATTAACGTATTTTTTTTAATAAAATCGGTGCAGTACTTTTGGGGGAAACGATCATTAAAGCGGTGCCGTTGCTTCCTTTTTGAAACTAATGTAAGTACAACATTTTGGTGAAATTATTTTCACGTACTACTTTTTCAATTGTATTGTAAATATATGTAAATATAAAGATGGAAAAATATGTATATAAAAATTGAAACAACTTTGTTTTTAATTGAAGGATTTAGGAATCGCGAGATTTTTTTTTCATAAAAATTGTTCACTGCAACAACAAAAATGTTTAAGTGTCTGGTTCAGTTGCTTAGGCCTAAAAATATTTGCCTGAGTTGTTATTCCGCTAGCTATTAAATAGTGTTCGCTAAAAAGTAGTGTTGGTAAATTTTGATGTCCGTTTTCTTCGGAAATACTGCACCTATTTCGATAAAAAAATACAACTTCATTTTCAAAAAAATATAAACATACCAAAAAAGGTAGGAAAAACTTAAAACTCGTTTTACGCGAAAAGTAAAAGTTTCCGATAAAATGTTTCTAAATACGGATTGTAGATATTAAAATTACCTTTCATACGATGTATACATCATTCATATGTGCTGGAATTACGGAGATATAGACCCCAAAAGTTTCAAACTTTAAAGGCTCATATCTCCTTAATGGGGGCGGGGTGGCGGGGGGGCGCATTTTAAATTTTAGGGAACGCTTCTGTCATAGTATCTCCACTAAAAGGGAAAACTAGTATTTCCTATACTGGGAATGTCTTGAATATAGCCCAAAATTGAGGTCTCGAGCAAATTTAAAATATTTAAGGCAAAATCAAACTGAGGTCAAGAATTTAGTATTTTTTTGCAACAAAGTGGGATAGTGCATCAGCTGAATGTTCCACATACACCCCAACAGAACGGAGTGGTAGAGCGTGAAACCGAACACTTATAATTAGAATGAAATATCATGCAAGAAGCATGATAGTCCATTAATATCATGCAAGAAGCATGATAGTCCATTCTAAGTTGGACGAGCGATTTTGGGCTGAAGCAGTTGCGACCGCCGCCTGCATCCGCAACAGGTCAGTAACTAGATAGTGGAAAGTTAAACGTCCAAATGCTGGTCGGATATTCTGAAGTGACCTTTAGATTACAAGAAAGCCTGTGGTAAAATGGAGATGCAGTTTCAGAAGGAGAATATCACGAGAATGAGACTAATTCAGAGAGAACTGAGTGTCGCGTGCAGAGAAAAGCTATAATTGACCCGGGCAGACCAAAGCTAATAAAAACAGGTAAGCCGGGTCGACCGCGAATTTAATATCCTAAATACTGCAAAATGCAATGAGATCAAGGCAAATGACATAAATGGTCCACAGTTAGTTAAAGAGGCTTTGAGGAGTGAACATGCATCCCAATGTTTAAATTCAATGCAGGAAGAATACAGGCGTTAATGAATAACAAAACGTGGTTGTTAGTGTACATATCTGCGTATGGTGAGACATCAATAGGCTGCAAATGGGTGTTTGCAGTAAAAGGAAAGAAAGTTGGTAGTGTTCAACGATTTAAATCGCGGTTAGTCGCCAAGGGCTGTTCTCAGGAGTTAACTATTTTGAAACATTTTTTTCAGTTGTACGTTTTGCCACAATACGAATGATTATAGCATTAGCTTGTGAACATGAAATGCATCTAGAACAAATGGATGTGTCAACAGCATATCTGAATAGTGAGCTTCACGATGTGGTGTACGTAAATCAGGCAGAGTATTTTGTTGATGAAAAACATCCAGAGAAAGTATTATAGCTGCAGAAATTGATATATGGATTATAACAAAGCAGAAAGGAAGGAAACGAAAAGCTTAATTAAGTCCTGATGGATATCGGGTTTATTCCATGTCTTAGTGAACCATGCGTATACACACAAAATACTGCTGACAGATATAGAATTATTGCCGTCTAAGAATATTTGAAAGAAATAAAAGTTAAAATTTCTGATAAGATTCTTTTCGTGGATGGAGGGCCGCTAAAATATTTTTTAGGCATGGAAGTAGATCGTATTGTTGAGACTGGTGCAATCATTTTGTGCGATACATTGAACAACTTTTAAAAAAACATACCATGGAACACTGTAGGACTGTTGCAACACCGCTGGAAACTGGTTTTCAAATTAATTGTTTAAAAAAACAGATAAAACTAAATATCAATCCTAAATAAGTGAACTGATGTATCTTGCGTTGTGCACAAGACCAGATATTTTGCATTTGGTGTGCAAGCTGTCACAGTGTAATGCAGATCCATATTTTGAGCATCAGATAGCTGCAAAACGTGTTTTGCTTTACTTACATAAAAGGAACCTAAAATTAAAATTACATTTCCAAAAAACTGAGCAAAATATGGAGGGTTTTGTTGATTCCGACTGGGCTAGTGATGCCATTGATAGAAAGTCTTTCAGCGGTTATGACCATGCCATTTAAAATGGCTAATGGAGTATTTTCGTGGGAGTCAAAGAAACAACGTGTGGTTGCATTGAGCAGTACAGAAAAAAAATATGTGGCTCTTTCAGCAGCTGCAAAGGAAGCTGTTTACCTTAAAAAGATTTCGCACGAGATTGGTTATCCATTTATAAAACGGATAGTGTTAAACAGTGATAGTCAGAGTGCGCAATGCTTGGTTAAAAATCCAACTTATCATGCACGAAGCAAATAGATAGATATTAGGCGTCGTTATGTCAGAGGAGCTTATATGGACAAACAAATTGAGCTCAAGTATGTATCTACTTCTGATATGCTGGCTTACTAAGAATTTGGCAAAAATCAAACACTGTAGATTTATGAAAGATATGGGAGTTTTTTGATTATATAACAATGTAAAATATGTATTCATTCATGAATTTTGGTTAAATAATTTCTATCTAACATAATTTGTTGAGGGATGAAAAAGAAAATAGAGATTTGGCAACACATCATATTACAGCATACACATTTTTGTAGTTTAAATAAAGTTTCTGTCTATCGATTGCCTTTAATCAAAGAGGTTCGTTTTATTTGTCCAACAATTTCTAATGTTTTCCTCTTCTGCAAATAGTTTCTTATTGATGCAATACAAGAAGTTACTGCTGTGCTTAGTGTTTTAACTGCTGGGCCATTTCGCATTTTGTCAAATAATTCATGGTAAACAGGGGTTTTAGTTATATTCAGCATCAATTAACTTCAATTCTATTAGACAGTTAAGACCGGATTACGTATGGTCACTTCTGGAAAGCTGATCAGTATTCAAACCGTTTAACCGGATTAAATATCTTTATGTAAGGGTATTAGAGTGGTTTTCGGCCTTAAAACTATTTTCGGTCTTCTTGAAAAACCCACTTTACGGAAACGGCCTGTTATACGCTTATATCCCTTATTCATCTGTAAGCTGGAAAAAATACATTGGGTCTTATGGGAGTCGAGAAAAAAGTTTCATTTTCCCCTTGCAGCGAACGACTTGCATTAGAATTTGTTCTATAATATCCTACATGCAAGAATGATTTGTTCCCTTTTGTTTTGATTTCCAACACTTCCATGAGAAGTTCACAACTCTACTGAAATGAAACTAGAAATCTGATCATCAGTGCAATTGTAATGTCCGCAGAGGTTGTTGCAGGCTACCATTCCTACAGAAAAAATGAATTTCTAAATTGAATGAATAAATTTGAAATTTAACTTCGATTCGATTGCATGAATGGATCATTTTTTATTATTTTCAAGTTATTTTCTTAATTTATTGCAGCAAAATATTTTTATATATGTGTGAAAAAATAACAGCTAATGCTGTGTCGTTTTCGATGTGTTTGCACTTTCCAGCATTTGTCCGCCTTCTTTTTCGATGTGTTTAAAAGATCAAAGAATGATAACTTTAATTCGCTGCAAAAAAAATTTACCCTCGCCGCTAAAATTTTCTGGCAAGCACTGATGAAAAATTTATTTTGGGGAATTGTTTATCGAAACGTCGAAGTAAATAATTATAAATATTATGTTTTTACTCGAGAAAAACATGCATAAAACATAATTATAATAATAATAAATACATTCTATCACACTTTACGCAGTATTTCTTAATTTGCTTTGTTGTATCTATATTAGTCAAAAAAGACTTTATTGTTTTTAATGGAGACTTATTTTCTTCACTAATGCCTTCTATTAGACGATCAAACCTTGGACGACGTACGCGTCGTGCAATAATTAGTCAGAATGTCTGTGATAATCAAACAGAAGATGAACGTACACAACAAAATGAATTGAGACGAGCCCATATTGCATATCTTCGCGCTGCACAATCACCAGTCGTAAATGTAGACTTTTTCCATGTTTTGAAGAATATATGGATGATAGGGAGAGCGAACTGTATTGCCGAATATAGTGGATAATAATGATCAAAAAAAAAAAAAGATAGTGAGAGGAGTGGAGTAGGATTGGATACTGAATAGAGGGTGTGGAAAAGATCTGTAGGCATTCGATTAAGGGAGTAAGCAAGAGGGCGAATGGGTGAGAAAACGGGAGAGAGAGGATAATCATGTAATGTAATTAGTGACAGTGGTGGGTAAATGAGACAGAGAGAGAGAAGAAGAATGAGAGTCATGCACGGAGACGGATCAGACATATCGAAGATTTAAATTGGTGACGGGAGAGATATTTAGGAGACCTAGAAAGAGAAAAATTTGAAGACGAGAGTGATATAATCGCTATTTATTAGCTCCGCAAAAATGTATTACCAGAGGTAGCGAAATTACATACTGCTTCCAAAAATTTACAATGTCAAGTATTTGTGCTCGTGCAAAGCCGGGTATTTCCCAGCTAGTTTCCTATAAATGCAGTCGATAATCGAACTTTCTTGTTTTAAATACACAATTATGCGCCTAATTGCGAAAATTTTTTAGAATGATGATAACAGAATATTAGAAATGAAACTTAATACAAATTGTTACAAAATTGTTGGCAATTATACGTTAATAGCCTAGTTGGGCGTATAAAACCCTTTTGCACCTTCTATTACATTGTAAATAAGTCGTACACATTGACTGATACAAAAACAAAAAAAAAAAAAAAAAAAAAAAAATAGAACAATGTGGCTCTTTTTACGTATGGTATACGTAAGTTCAACCATAGAGAAAGAATAACAAGAGGCCGAATCAGCCAAATTTACTCGAACGCCAAATGGAAGCGGTCGGTCCGCAAGGGAAACGAAAAAACGAAATGAGTGCAAAATGCGTCCTCAAGGAGAGACTAACAAATTTCAATAAATTTACTCACGCATACAGAACATATTTCTTTTTAATCGTTCACTCTGTTTTAGCATGCCTGAAACTGTTTCGTTTGGTTGTGTGTGTGAATAATTTTTAAGCATCAACACTTTTAGCATTTCTGGAGTTTCTGAGGCTTTTCTGAATTTTGTTTGCGATGACCATCGATTTATTTGAGTCGGCATGCTGGGTACAAAAAAGCCCTATAAAAAATAAATGTTTACAGGAGCACTGTTATGAATATATATAATCTCTAAAAACTAGCAAATATGCTAAGTATTAACACAGTTCAATTTTGATATGACTATTTATAATTTTCTTTATGTTAATCTCGTAAATATTTGTGTTTTACTTTTTCCGAAAATCATCTCCTAAGGATTTCAGCCTTTCCGCAGTTATATAAGCTGGTAACTACAAATAATTGCAAAAATTTTAGTTTCCCACAATTGTACTGATCAAGAAAGTCGTCCAAACCTCCTTCAGCGAATTTCCAATTGTAAAATTGTAGTAGGCACACGCACAAGAAAGCAAAAACCAATTTACAAACCCACAAATCCATACAAAGCCACTAATTATAAAAAACACAAACAAAATAATGTCCAAAAATCCCAAAGGTAAGAAGTTATCAATGTGTATTCACATATATTCTTTCGACATACATACACTCTTCATTTGCTCCATAAAGAATCAATAATGAGAAGACGAATTGGCAAAATGTAAGAAGAAACGAAATTACACTAACAATCTGTAAACGATCCAGTAGTGGACAGAAAAAAATTCTCAGAGTACGAAAGCAAAATCAAAAAAGCAAAACACTCAGAAATCTTCATACGATCCAGACCTGGGTACAAAATTTGTACTACAAATTCTCAGAGCATCATTGCAAACACACAAACACGTGCAATAGGTATAGCATAGAGAGCGAACCATTCAAAATCTATCAACGATTCAGTAGTGGATAGGAAACAAATGCTCAGAGTACGAAAGCAAAAGCAAAAGAAGCCAAACACTCAAAAATCTTCATACGATCCAGAACAGGGTTGACCAAATTATCAGAGCATCAGTGCAAACACACAAACACGTGTAATAGGAATAGTGGAGAGAGGGAAGCATTCAGTAATCCATCATCGATTCAGTAGTGGATAGAAAACAAATTCTCAGACGATGAAAGAAAACACATTAGCATTTGCAATAGAAGAGAGAACACACTCAGCAATGAGTGAGAAAAAGATCCAGTATTGGATAGCCCGTGGAAAATATTTTTGTTCAAGATTCGGCCTCTTGTTATTCTTTCTCTATGGTTCCACCATAGAGAATTTGTTATTCTTTGGTTCAACCATAGAGAAAGAATAACAAGAGGCCGAATCAGCGAAATTTACTCGAACGCCAAATGGAAGCGGGCGGTCCGCAAGGGAAATGAAGAAACGAAATGAGTGCAAAATGCGTCCTCAAGGAGAGACTAACAAATTTCAATAAATTTACTCACGCATACAGAACATATTTCTTTTTAATCGTTCACTCTGTTTTAGCATGCCTGAAACTGTTTCGTTTGGTTGTGTGTGTGAATAATTTTTAAGCATCAACACTTTTTAGCATTTCTGGAGTTTCTGATGCTTTTCTGAATTTTGTTTGCGATGACCATCGATTTATTTGAGTCGGCATGCTGGGTACAAAAAAGCCCTATAAAAAATAAATGTTTACAGGAGCACTGTTATGAATATATATAATCTCTAAAAACTAGCAAATATGCTAAGTATTAACACAGTTCAATTTTGATATGACTATTTATAATTTTCTTTATGTTAATCTCGTAAATATTTGTGTTTTACTTTTTCCGAAAATCATCTCCTAAAGATTTCAGCCTTTCCGCAGTTATATAAGCTGGTAACTACAAATAATTGCAATAATTTTAGTTTCCACAATTGTACTGATCAAGAAAGTCGACCAAACCTCCTTCAGCGAATTTCCAATTGTAGAATTGCAGTAGGCACACGCACAAGAAAGCAAAAACCAATGTACAAACACACAAATCCATACAAAGCCACTAATTATAAAAAACACAAACAAAATAATGTCCAAAAATCGCAAAGGTAAGAAGTTATCAATGTGTATTCACATATATTCTTTCGGCATACATACACTCTTCATTTGCTCCATAAAGAATCAATAATGAGAAGACGAATTGGCAAAATGTAAGAAGAAACGAAATTACACTAACAATCTGTAAACGATCCAGTAGTGGACAGAAAAAAATTCTCAGAGTACGAAAGCAAAATAAAAAAAGCAAAACACTCAGAAATCTTGATACGATCCAGACCTGGGTATGAGCGAATTCTCAGAGCAACACACAAACACATACAATAGCTATAGCGGAGAGAGCGAAGCATTCAGTAATCAAGGATTCAGTAGGGGATAGAAAACAAATGCTCAGAGCATCAATGAAAAACATTAGCATTTGCAATACAAAAACACACAAACACGTGTAATAGGAATAGTGGAGAGAGGGAAGCATTTAGTAATCCATCATCGATTCAGTAGTGGATAGAAAACAAATTCTCAGACGATGAAAGAAAACACATTAGCATTAGATTACCTCATCTAGTAATCTATGGTTTTCACATTGAGCCAGTTTCAGTGGCCATTTACCGTCGCTTATCGGATAAAGTGAGTTTAAAGTATTCATTGAGTTTCATAGTGCCAGTTTAACGCAACTTTAATCTAACAGAAATTCTTAGGTTACACTACGTTCGTGTTATTTATTTAATCAAAATTGTTAAAATACCTGGCGGTAATGGTTTTGGGTAGGTAAAGTTGAAAAGTAACATCTACGAACGAGTAGACAAGTTGCACGTAGATAAATTTTTTGCGATAAGTTTATAATAGATGAGTTCAACGAGCAGTGTGAAACTGGTTCGTCGTTAAAGTGCAGTAAACTTTCATTGAACGCTTAGTTTATCTTCGTCTAAACTAAGATTAATCGCTCACTGTGAAACTGGGCCTGAGGAGATTTAACGGGAAACACTTCGCTTTTAATTTCTATTCACTGTTAAGACCTTGAGACCCTTTGTGGCATTTATATTGAGGAGGTAGTCAGCATTACCCTTGTGCCAAAGATTATGGAATACAAAGATGTGCCACTCTCATATAAGCAAGCGTCCTCACAAAAATTCGGATGGGATTTAGCGTTAATCCCAGTAGAGCTTTTGAGAGCGCACATTGCTAGAGAGCGCGTTAGAATTCTCTCAGTTCGTTTTTATTTGCTCATTAATACCATAGAAGCGGGGAAAGGAAAAGAAGAAGTGTATTGCGTACAGTTTATGACAATCAGAGACTTGCATTTCTGCAGAATTTTGCATTTCTAGAGTTTTTAAGGTTTTCAATTGTTTTTCTGGCTTGCGTTGACGAAGGTAGACGTTGAGTCGGTATATTGGGCCGATACGTACGCTACATAACTAAATATATTGAATATATGTACGTCATGTAATTATTATATATGTGATTGATTATATATTTTCTGATCTGATAAGAGTTTGCTAAGTTTGATAAGATTTCAGCATTTAAAATTTTCAGATTTTTGGCAATTATGTAAATTAGTAATCACAAAGAATTGAATAAACTTTAGCATTCGTCAGGTGTAGTGAATAAAATATGTCGTCGAAATATCTTTTGGCCAAAGCGTGCAAAACCAAAATATGTAGGTGCAGAAATTTATTGTTTCACAAACACCTAAACAAAACACAAAAACGAAACAGTATTAGAAGAATGAGAAGAGGGCAGGGCGGGAAAATGCCGTTAGACATAGAATGCAATAAGTTTGGAAAATAATTACAATTCAAATGCTTTGACAAATTCAAACGTTAAAGAACTGTAGTAGAATACAAATACGGAATTTCGACGCTGTGAAAAATTAATAATGAGTGCGACAAGAAAGGCGGGCAACAAGTGCTGTTTGGAACACTGCAAAATACCGAAAAGAGAATTTCCATCGATTAAATTATTTAACCATCATCTTAAAAAACCGTTCTCAAAATAAGAATACTAAGCTAAATAAAGTAAAATTTGGTAATCCTCATTAAAATTAACCAACTTTAAGATTTAATGCATGTTTAAATATATTGCGGTTATTTATATTGCAACAAAATAAGGTCAAAATGTAAAAAGAGGTTTTTGCATTAAAGGCTATTTTGGTAATTTTTGACATAATATTAACAGCACAAACTGAGTTCATATTCTCAAATAAAAATATTTATACTGGAGTCGCTTATTTATAAAACAATCCAGAATAGGACAGAAAACTGTTGCTTTCATACTTTTCGAAAAATTCCGAAAAATCAAGACGATTCATATATGAATCAGTGTGCGTTTCTGGCTCTTTGAAGTTTATGTCGCATGAATAATAAAATCATTTAGAACCCCATGAATTTGCAGAATGCCAACTTTCGAATATATTGTGGAACTACCTGGAATTATTCCAACATATAAAAAGTATTTATGAGTTTTGTTTAATGACCCTTTTGTTAATGACTCTTTACCTAAAGGGTCGCAACGAATAACCCTAATTTGTTATTTCTAGGAAGTTGTAGCATTCTTCATAAGTTTTTATAGACTTGATGCACTTATTACTTTTTGAAGAGAAATTTACCTTTTTTTCCCCGTTTTAAGAACTCATTTACACATACCTCCTCCGCAGTTTTTTCTGCATTCTCAGGTATTCGAAACAATGTTATGCCCATATGTGCTTCATATTTTGTATAAAAACGAAGCACAAGTTCAATTTTATTTAGTTGCATATTGCTTTTGAAGTGTTGTGAAAAGAACAAATATGTTTTCAAAAAAAAATTGAAGCCAGAGGAAATACGAGTTATTTTGAAGAGATTCCCACGTCAAGCGAGGACGATTCCGAATCTGGAATGTCGGATATTGAATTCGAGAACTGTGTTCCGGGTTTGGATGAGGATTTGGAAGAACTTGGTAGGGGCAATCCTACACCTCAAGACCAGCAAGACTTGATTGATGATGATGTTCCCGACAGTTCCGGACCTTGTGGCTCATCTTCGGTACCAATCGGAAAAGCTTGTCTTAGGAAACTGCTGTGGAAGCAAAAAGGAATCACAATAGCTGACGATGAAATTGTATTCGACGGGTCTTCAGAAATGCCTTCTGAACTGAAGAATCTCACAACGCCATTTCAGTTCTTTCGGTATTTCTTCGATGATAATATATTGGATCGGATTCGACTGGAAACAATTACTTATAGCGGTTCTGTGGATCCCAACAAAGCTATAAATTTAACGAGTGCAGATTTGTTACGGTATCTGGGCATATCTGGAGCTCAACCATGGGATCAGATTTGATTAAACAAGCAATGCCGTAAAATCATTTTGTCAACATAAAAAAAAATTTACACTTCAACCAAAATTCCCTATTTATAACGGATAAAACCAATGCTAATTATGATAATCTTCACAAGATAAGGCCAGTTATAGAAGCTCTCCATTGTTTATTCATCTACGTAAACAAGGAATACACAGTTTGGGGACCATTACAAGAAATAGGATTTCAAACTGCAAACTTCCCCCGGAAGGCGAACTGTTGCAAAGAACAAGAGGTACATCGGTGGAAATGGTCGCTTAATTACAAAGTTATTTACAAAGTTGTCTACGTGATATTTTCGACAAACGATGACGCTAACGCACAGCGATGCATATATGAATCAACATTTATTTTTCCAGAATAAGCCATGTTATTAAAAAAAAAATAGAAAATCAGTATGGCATTTAGTTTCTATATGTCAATAGTTGTTGTGCATTTAAGGGTTAAGTTCCCCAATTTTGATTCTCCCCTTTTTGAAAAGTGGGCAGATGATTGCGGATGAAACGAGGACTTCTTTAAGAAATCGTCAACTGCATTCTTATGCGAAAGACATTTTGCTCCCAGTTCTATTGGCCAAAAATATTTAAAAAGAGGTTCCGTGCCGACTTTATTTTTAACAGCCGAAGAAACTTTTGAAGATGACGTGAGGACAAATGATAGAGGATCTGAAAATGATATTGATTTAGAAAATCTTAAATCGCCTCCAAGAAAAAGAAGAAGATCTGAATCTCCAGATGGTTTTTGCAAAAACTGCTTCAAAAATATTAAAAGCAGTAACGTATACCGAAGGAATTATTATATTCTGAAAAAGAATATAGAAAAGAAAAATAAAAGAATACTAAACTAAATACTTGAAAACATTAAACTCCGAAAAAGGCTGCAAAGAAAAATTGGTGCTACAAATTCGAAACCAAAAATTTCTGTACTAATGGAAATTGATAAAATGAATGTATCGAAAAATAATAAAATATTAAGTAAAATGCTTTTAAAAGGTAGCTTAAAAAGAAAAAACGTTTGGAATATTGAAGGAAGATCTTTTGTGCAAAGTATTTTTTTCAAGTCTACATCAGTTTATTTTTTTTTTGCGTAACACGTTGAAATTAAATCTTCCCAGTCCCTCATCTTTACAGAGGTGGGCTGAAATTAAAAGTCTTCAACCAGGCGACAATGTATGTTTATATAAAGCCCTTGAGAATGCTGTCAGAAATAGGAAGTCTAGCGAAAAAAAAAATGCGTTCTTATATTTGATGAGATATCAATAAAGAAGAATCTAACCTACAATATATCTGCTGACGTAATAGATGGCCTTGTAAGCCTAGGATACAAGCGAAAGCATCAAATAGGTAGTCAAATTTGCGTATTCATGGTGCGCGGCCTATTTGCAAATTGGAAATTTGTTTTAAATTATTTTGTTTCTGAAAATGCCATAAAGGGGGAAGTTCTAAAAAGACTTTTGGCGAAAAATGTGGATCTTATTAAGGATATTGGCTTAACATTACGAGCGTTAACATGCGATCAAGGACCTAATAATCGTAACTGCTATGCACGACTAGGTGCTTCCACAGAAAACCTTTTCTTTATTTATAGAGATGCTAAAATTTATTTGTTATATGATGTTCCTAATTTGGTAAAATCTATTCGAAACGCAATGTTGAAAGCTTATTTTGTCACACAGGATGGATTGGTAAAATTTGATGTCATAAAGGAACTATTCGATTTTGGAAATGGCAATGTTACAAAAATGACAAAGCTTACCGTGTCACATATTGCCCCGTGCAATTTTCAAAGAATGAGAGTTAATCTCGCAGTCCAAACATTAAGCAAAACTGTTGCAGCTGCAATAGAATCTGCGAATATCACCATACAATTTAAGAGAAATTCCAGTGAAATTGTGGATTCAACATCGAAATTTATAAGAAAAATTTACCTTTATTTTGATTGTCTTAACAGCACATTTTTAAGTGATAAAAACCCTTTCAAAAGGGGATTGAAAAAAAATAATAAGGTATACATATACAAAACTAAAAGAACTTGTTCTATATCTTAGAAACTTAACATATAAAGGCCACAAAATTCATTGTTTAAATGGATTAATACAAACCACAAACGGAATATTGTCATTATGCGATGAAATATCTAATAAAAATGATCAAAACGTCTTCTTACTAACCAGTAGATTTAACCAGGACCCTCTTGAAAATATGTTTTCATACGTACGCGCTAAAGGTGGTCATAATAGAAATCCTTCTGTTCATCAATTTAATATTATTATTGCAAAATTATTAGGCATGAAAAATCTTCAATTATCTAATGGTAATTGCATTGAGGATAACGATGTTATGTTGGAGGTAGATTTTGAGTCAGTTTTAGAAAAAACGATGGACACAATTGAAGTAGCTGAAAACAAGGTTTGTTGTGAAGATGTAATCGCGGAAAGTGCAGCTTACTTCAACGAAAATTTAGATCGTTTCGGCTCTGAAAATATGCCAATAGAGCTCACATCTAGCAGATACTTTATTGGCTATTTGGCTCGCCGTATTAGTTGCATTCGGTGCATAGAAGAATCTATTAAACAAAACGAGATAATAGAATTTCCATCCGAAATATTTATTTATAAAAAAAATTAAAGCACACAGACTGATTTTGGTAGCTTGTGTGCACCTTCACACATATTTTTTAAAGTTTCCAAGTTACACATAAAAATATTTGAAACAATATTTAAAAGCAGCCGTCACCTGAAAGATATCAGAAAATTCATTATGGAGAAATAATACTGGTTTTATATTAAAAATCCGTGCTATTCACATAGAGTATTTATTTTAAATAAACTTATAACAATCCTATTACGGAAGCATTCATCACGGATAACATCAACATTTAAAAAATCTAAAAGCGAAAAACTTCAGATATTGAGCAATAATTAATAGACAACAAAATTAATTACAAATAATTATAATAAATTAGGAGACACCTATTATGTTTATATTTCTTTATTTTGTAGATGTAATATTGGGCTGTAAATAAGTTTGTTACAGAATATAATTGACATATTTTATTTACTATGTAGCAAATGCACAAATGAGAAACAACTCATGGCATACACAAAAATCATATAATAAAAAATTTATACAGAACGGCTCCCTTTTCTTAACTTCTGTTCCTTCCTCGTTCGCTTTCTCTCATTGTACGATTTTGAGAGCACATCAGATCAGCAGAATTTTACTCTATTTTACGCTCAGAGTTGCAGCTGTGAGCGAAAAGCTTTAAAAATCTCCTCAAAGCTCTTGTTGTGACTGAAAAATTTTGGTGCCGTTTTTTTGTTCTGAGTGGCACATCTTTGTATTCTATAATCTTTGCTTGTGCCATTGCTGCACATAAAAGAATACGAAATCGAGGTCCAATAACCTATATATGTGTCGGATAGTGCATGTTGTAGCGCAACATTGCTAATAAATAGGGAGTACGAAGTGTATCTTTCTGAAGCGCTTGGCATTGTAGCGAGCGAGGGAGAGTATAAACTCTACTGAGTGCGGTCGTCGGCTGCGTAATGTGATAAGAAGAGAGAACAAAGAAAAGTAAAGTAAATCAGGAAAAGAACGGGCAGGAAGTCTTCGTAGAGTAGTGGACTTGATAAGGTAGCCGACGAACAGACTGTGCTCGAGCTGTTTCTAAAACAACATCTGCTGAATACTGGCGTGCGCTTCTAGAGTTGGAAAATCTAAATTTTGTGGAGCTGCTTAAAGCTGTACATGCCCCAAAATCACCATCACGGGAGGCAAAAGTGATTTCATTACCGAAATTTAATCCTGATGGTGTTGGAGCTGATGCTTCCTCTTGGTGTTCGACCGTCGACATGATTTTATCCGAAAATCGTTGTTGTTGGAAGAAAGTGCTTCGCATTGGCTACCAGAAATATGTTTCGCTGGAATTACATGGCAGCAATTTAAAGAATTATTAAAGGCATCGAGACTCCGGCCGCTACGGTTGTGAATTTATTTGGTGGATGCCCAAAAGATGGGGAGTGCCTCTCAGTTTATGGAAGTCGACTGGTGACTACGCTTATGTCCAGGTGGAAGCTAATGAGTGTCGAAGAAATAGCCGTATCGGTCGTACTGGCACACACAGCTCAATTCGACAATGGGTTGCAGCGACTGCTCTTTACAACAAACATAAAAACAAGAAATGAACTGCAGTAGCAACTAAACACTTTTGCCTACGGTAAAAGAAAGGAAAATACTGCTTTAGAAGCCTTTGTTGGCCCAGATGCAAAGAAGAAATCCGCCTCATTTAAAATGTCAATTTTGCGGGAAAACTGCCCATAAGATTGCAGACTGCCGTATGAGAAAATAGAAAAGTAATCCTCAACACAGTAATCAATTTTCAAGCAACGCATCTGTAGGAATGGATGCGTCGTCGATAATTTGTTTCAAATGTGGAAACAACAACAAATGTGGAAGGGGGGGGGGGGGGGGGGGGAATATGTATGAAACCGTAGAGATGGTCGTTGTGTAGGAACATGTTGTTGTTATTTGTTGTAATATGTTTCTTTAGTGAACGAGCCGTCGGTCCACCGAGTTTGTGTAAATAAATTTTGGTGGATTCTTATGCTGTAGGCTTGCAGTGTGTATGTTTGTGTGTTTTTAATGATTTTTTAAGTAAACCGAGTGCCGTCGACTGAGTTGGTGTAATAAAATTTCGGTGATTGTTTTGATTACTTAATTGCTTATGTTAGGAATCTTTTAGTAGAACAGATCGCCGTGGAGTTAATGCAAACAAATTCCGTTGCTTTCCCTTTTCTTGCCTATGCTGTTGTTATTGTGGATTTGTTTTTAATACTTGGTGACATGTGGTACGATTATGTGTATGCCCAATGCGTGGCACGACAAAAATTTTTTTTGTTTCTGTTCTTTTTTTCTTTGCAATGTATTTTGGGAATGCCTTTCTTGTGAACTATTTTTTCTTTTAGGAAATGAATTGAGACCCTTTCAAGTGGATTCTTGGTGAACCAAATCTCAGCTTGCTAAAAATGGGAATAATATGAGTTCATTGAACACATGTAGGGTTGATTTTTCTTTTCGTACAAATGTAGGTCATTTTATGTTCATTGATCTTTAACTCTGACTACAAAGCATGAGATCGATGGTATTGGAAGACTCAATTAGTTTATATGGTGTTGCATATGTTATTGATATAAGCATGTTTGTATATATACATATACATATATATGTATATATATATGTATGTAAATATCTCATAAATGGAGTATTTAAATTTTTAGATTAGGTGAATTGTTAGGTTTAAGTAAATTGTATTTAAAGTTATGTATCAGTATATCATAATTATAACGTGTTTGATTGTTGACGTGTGACGATGGAAAACTTAAACATTTGTGAATTTATCGATCGTATTCATGAGTTTTTAATAAAGCAAAAGGAAAATCTACTTAAGGAACATTTTGAAGAAATTTTAAGCGTCTATTCAAAGTTATGTCGTAATCAACATCACGAAAAAGTTGAATCTGTTCACGGAAATCATTGTGAGAGCTGCTGCTAGTCTTCAGATAAATGCTGCGATGGTCCTAACACTTGTGCGTGCTACATGTTATAGTACCAAATTTCTAGATTTAACAAATTAATGTCGTTGTATTCTAGATTGCTATAGAACCTGTTCGAAATTATAATATTGTATGATAAAAAAGTCAATTGTTAAAGTTTAATAATTTTTTGTTTTTATTTATTTATTTTGTAATTTGTAACATAAGTATATACATATTTATTAAATTTTATAATGAAATTGTTGCGACAGCGGGAAGTCGCAAACCCGCGCTGACTAGGAAGTCCACAAGCACGTCCAAGTGAAAATCATCAGAACCATCCTTCACTATTTTCACCAAATAGTAGAAACCGTTATTGACTTCCTTGATGGTCTCATCACAAATGCTGGTGAAGCGTTGAGGCAAGAAGACAACTTTGTCTCCTAGTTCCATTAATATGCGTTGCCCATATTTTGTTTTGACTCGTCGTACAATTTTAATAGGATAGCTTGCGTTTGCCTCCATGTCTTTGATAGTTAGTACAGTTTTCTGTATCACATTTTTCTTGTTAAAATCGTCCACAGCATTTTGAGAAAAAGTTGATAAGGTGGCCTGGTTTTGTTTCATTTTACTCTTTCGTTCTTTTTTGTATATTTTTTATTAATTATATAGAAAAGTATTTTTTGGTTTGCGCGTTTGACTGTTTCGTTCGAGAGTTTTACAATGAAATGGTACAGTCAAAGATCATATCATATTAGGTTTTCTATATATTTTGAGTAAAACCAAATTCCTTTTATTATGAAAGAGAGTATAAAAGAGAGCGGGAGACTTAGTGAGAGAGTAGAAACTCCAAAACAAAAAGATTGCATAAAAAATTTTCATATATGTATTTAGTATTTTATGTACCAACGAACAACACACAACATGAACTCTATCAACATGTCGTTATTTTTGAAACGTGTTCATAACTTTTTAATGACTCAGAAAGAAAATATCCTGGATGAACATTATGAAGAAATTTTGACGAGCTACGTGAAATTCAGTCGGTACGAAGTCGCTTTGTTAATAAAATCACATCATGGCTATCATTATAACATTTTTTGTTGGTCTTCAAAAAACAGCGCTGATGTATCAGATACCTGCTTCTGTAGTAACGTCGAATTTAAGATTAGGAGAATTAATAAATTGATTGCTTTATATAGCAGATTATATAAAATGTAAAAGCAAATATTTAAATTAAACAAAATAAACCTTTTAAGTAAACAAATATGTTTTTATTCTTTTTAAACAAAGTAACATTACATACAAATTATATATATTTAGCACTTTATTGAATACTTTTGATTAACATTATACAAAAATTCCAAACAAAAGTGTCCACAGTTATATGAATTATAATTTTGATGTTGCGTGTAGTTGTCGAATTATTTCATGCGGTGGTTGCAAGTTTCCAAAACTGTGTAAGGGATATTATACCTCCCCTACAAATTTGCGTAAGGATGTAGAACCTGGCCTGCTTCCCCACTGAGCTGGCCCTGTGAAAATCGTTTTCACGAGGCACAGTAACCTCGAATTGTGCGGTCCCAATTTGGGGTGGATTTAACTCTATAACCACCAAATAAATATATTTCACCAAACCTGAAAGCACAAGAGGTGAAAAGCACACCAGCTACAGTGTGCAACGAAAACTTGAAAGAACTTCCAATTTAGCAGCCAAACGCAACAACAAACACACACAAGAAATCGAACCGAAATTTAGCAGCCAAACGCAACAACAAACACACACAAGAAATCGGACCGAAATTTAGCAGCCAAACGCAACAACAAACACACACAAGAAATCGGACCGAAATTTAGCAGCCAAACGCAACAACAAACACACAAGAAATCGGACCGAAATTTAGCAATCAAATGCAACAACAAACACACACAAGAAATCGGACCGAAATTTAGCAATCAAACACAACAACAAACACACAAGAAATCGGACCGAAATTTAGCAGCCAAACGCAACAACAAACACACACAAGAAATCGTATGATGATTTACAAGTAAAAGCATAAAAACCCATTAGGAAAGAAGTCACTCTACCTTTGAAGGAAAATAAGATCTAGTGCAACAACAAATGCAAAGGTTTACGCACGAAGAGTGCAAAAAGGGAGTTGAAGGTGACCCTAATTAAATGTAGTAAACAAAGGGATTAATCCAAGGTCGACAATTAAGATTGCGAAAAGGTGAAATTATGAAATAAACAAAAGGATTAATTCAAGGCCACCCATAAGCAATCAAGGAAAGTACCGTTAGCCTTTGGTGTATAAAAGCCGCCGCAAATGAACACTCGCTCTTTTTTGGAAAACATACGCTGTACGGGTGAGTCGACTTTTTAGCTAACTAATATTATTTTTACGTCCAGTGCGTGCAAGTGTGGACACATAGGAATCCTTGAATCCTTTCGAATACTTTTAATCCTTTTAAATCCAGTGCTTTTAAGTGTGGACCATCGTCGTAAAACAAATCCTAGAATCCTCGAATCACCTTTTGAACTTTTTTGAGTCCAGTGCTCGTAAGTGTGGACAAGCAACATAAAACAAATCCTAGAATCTTTGAATCACCTTTTGAACTTTTTTGAGTCCAGTGCTCGTAAGTGTGGACAAGCAACATAAAACAAATCCTAGAATCTTTGAATCACCTTTTGAACTTTTTTGAGTCCAGTGCTCGTAAGTGTGGACAAGCAACGTAAAACAAATCCTAGAATCCTTGAATCACCTTTTGAACTTTTTTGAGTCCAGTGCTCGTAAGTGTGGACAAGCAACGTAAAACAAATCCTAGAATCCTTGAATCACCTTTTGAACTTTTTTGAGTCCAGTGCTCGTAAGTGTGAACAAGCAACATAAATCAAATCCTAGAATCATTGAATCATTTTTTTTTACTTTTTGAGTCCAGTGCTATTAAGTGTGGACTAGCAACGTAAAACTAGCCTCTGAGCACTGCCTTTTCTTGAGTCTCTTACCCTTAAGGTAAGCCACTCATTAATCATTTATGAATCACTTATGAATCATTTATGAATCACTAATTAATCATTTATGAATCACTTATGAATCATTCATGAATCACTTATGAACCACTTATGAATCACTTACGAATCATTCATGAATTACTTACGAATCATTTATGAATCACTTACGAATCATTTATGAATCACTTATGAGTACTCTTGAATCCATATTTTCTTGAACTGTTATAAAGCGACATTACATTGAGTCACAGGCAGAGTGCGCATTTTTTTCTTACGTCCAGTGCTTGCAAGTGTGGACGAATTTGTGAACGTTCGTAGGATAGCAACGGTGAACGGTCGGAATTAATTCTATATTTATAATCTCTGACTAAACTATCAGAGTATATTTGTAATAATAAAAGGAATAGCACACAATAAAGAGAATTCAAGCAAATAACTGAGTTTTATTTATTGGGTGGTGAACCCCGGATAGACTAGGTATCCCCCGGCAAATTTACACGGAGAAAACTTTGTTACAACTGTCATAATATTTCTTTATATTTCTATTCTTATAATATGCTACCCAATGACTACCAGGACCGCTGGAAGTGTCTAAGTTAACAATTCCACATTCTTTTTCATGTATTCGTTTCGGTAGACAATCTCTCATGAAAACGCTTCTGAAATGTGGCAATTTATTAGCATGTTTCATCAAGTCGAAGTCTGTAAGAGGTCTTCTGGGTAGCTTCTTTAAAAGTTTTTTGGTTGAGAGTGATAATATAGTCCCAATTCTTTTTTGTATGGTTTAAGATACAAGCCTTTCCCCATTGCAATTGCTTCCATTGTTTGATTATGTCGACTTGCTTCCTTTAGTTGTTTTCTTGCTGCGTTAGTTTCATTGATTGCTTTTGCGATTGCTGCACAACCAGATGCTAATCCACCAACGGCTACAAGAGCAGTTAAAATGGGTACTAATGGCAGAAATCCTCCAACCTTCGGAATCATGGATTATTTTCGTCCAAAAGACTTTTTAATTACTCCTTGTGCCATTTTAATAGCATTAGGAATATCTTCAGGTTTTCGTTGCTTAATAAATTTATGCATTTTTAATGGTTTTAGTGAATATTTTTTTTTGCACAGGTGCCTTTAAACTTCTTCTTTTTTATTTTCTTAAGAGTTCTGTTTAACTTGTTTCCCATACTGACTTTAACTTTAGCTCTCATTGAGTTTGTAAGTAAGAATGCGTTTATTTGTTCACCAAGTTTAGTGTCCTTAGATATTGATCTTCGAAAAGCTTTTTCAGCTAATATTTTATCTGCTTCGTGCCTTTTATTTAAATCTTTACTTTGAGAATATGCATATCATGCTCTTTACATGCAGCGTCCAATGGATTGATTTCGCTGTCACCTCTAGCTAGGCGGTCTTTTAATTTAGTTTGTGGACCACAAAATTGATAGCCCTTTAAATTAAGTTCAAATGGCAAAGAGCTTATAGCATTATTGAATAAATGTCTTCCAATCACTGGTTCATAACCACTAGAAGGTTTTTCACAAATTATAACCATTTTATAGCGATTCGAGAGCAAATACTAATGTACTGCGTGCCACACGTTTGGCCACCCCTGCATAATCAATGCATAATATTCCGTGCATTCTATTTTGTTTTATTAGCAAGCTTTTTTCGTCATCAGTCTTTGGGCCATCAACTTCAAAACGAAACCCGAGTCATCAAGTGCGTTGACCGCTCGCGACGTATTTGTGAGCGTTGCAAGAAATGTATGCGCTGCACTTTAAATTCGTGAACTAAAATAAAGCAAATAAATGTTAATCAAAAATAATAACGCAAAAACAAAACATGGCAATATTTACGACGACCACCAATCAAGGGACAACCAATCAGAAATTTCGAAGTTGGAATATTTTCGAATTTAGTTGAAGAAAATTTAGTATATAAGAACTACAATATTTAAAATAAAGTTAGAGTTAACTGGTCAATCAAGAATCAGCTTGCGTACTTAATTCTTTACATAAATCGGCGACACTTGCTCGCCTGTAAAGAAAACAAATACCAAGGACATAAATTGGTGACACTAGCTCGCCTGTCCTCTAAATAATTCGGCGACACCTGATCGCCTCAGCAATCGGCGCAACCTAACCGCCTATATCCAAAAGGGTATGCACAAACACACACACACGCTAGAATAATACTACATAGATGAGCTTAGAGGACCAATTGTCTCCAAGCACTACATGGCGATCCTGCCCATCACGTTCCTGCGATGACATACTAGAAATAAATGCACCTTCGGAAGCGGACATTGCGAACATATTTGCGAAGTGGGAGCAACTAGCAGAATACGATCCGGGGCCCGTGCCAGACTACGCACCCGAATACAAGGCAACAGAAAAAACACATACACCTTAAATAATCTTTACACACAAGACGCTGTAATTATCATAATAATAGTTATAATTGTATGCACGGCCGCTATAGCTTATTTAGTCCATAAGATAAATAAACATTATAAAAAATACGTTCTAAGACAGGTACGCAATGCACAATTACAAAATCCATAAATGATAATTATACCAAACCATAGAACCACGTACATTATTTTAATAAAATAAATGAAAATTATTGATGAACTAAAGAAAATTTTAGTAAATTTAAAAAAGAATCCAAATAGAAGATACACGCAAAAATATCACAACACGTTGAACTCGTATCTATTAGAGTTGCATACAAAACTTAAAGACGAATTACAAAAAGTAAAGAAGGACGAACACGTCCAGATAATAAATTCTTTCGAGACATACATATCAAAAATAAAACAAATCTTAACAATGGCAACAACCACTTTTGATGTCCTAACATACATTAAAGTAATACCAGAATTTTCGAGACAGCGAAAAGACTTTTCAAAATTCATAGGTTTACTTGAACTAGTGACAAAAACAGTACCAGCTGAGCACAACCATTCTTTTTGCACATTCATTTTAGTAACACGCATTCCTCTTGAAATAAAAAATAAACTTAACTTAGGTGGCAAAATAGAAAATACTACACAATTAATAAACAGACTAAAAACAATCTACAAACCAACAAAAACAGCGAATAGTATTTTCAAAGAACTAATACAGCTTCAGCAAGGCCCCAAAACAATAACAGCTTACAGTGACGAAATAAGTTCTCTAATCACTGAATTAAACAGAATACAAATTTCAGAATTAGATAGCCCTACTAATAACGATACAATAGTAAGATCCAATGACATAATAGCCTTCAATGCATTTAAAGACGGCATAAGAAACCCAGCAATTAGACAAACAATAGAAGCCAGCAGAGTTAAAACATTCAACGAAGCCGTAGCTATAGCAGAAGAAACAAGAGAAAATCACACTGACAGCATACTAACTTACAGAAACTATGAACAATTCCAACAAACAAATACACACTTCAGAAACTCCAACAACTTCCAGCGAAATACAAACCTACATAACACCTTCAACAGCAGACGTCCATATAACTCAACATATAGAACTAATAATAATTTTATAAATAATGAAAGAAATGGCGACCGATATCACACCAATAGAACTAATAATAATTTTATAAATAATCATAGAAATGGCGACCGATATCACACCTATAGAACTAATAATAACTTTATAAATAATCGAAGAAATGGCAACCGAAACGAGGGCAATTACACAAACAATAGCAGTAATAATAACAGATTCAATAACTATAACAATAACAGAGGTAATCGTTATAATAACCAATATCGAGATAGAACAATAAACTACGTACACGAAGAAACAAAAAACGATTAGAACCCCACTACCATGGTAGAAAGCGTGAATTTGGTAGTTCGGGGAAAACAAGACAAATACTGAACTTATATAATAAGAACTATGCTAGCAATCATGTAAACATTAAATGTAACAATAAAATTTTAATTTTCTTAATAGACACTGGTGCAGACATATCTATCGTAAAACTTAAAGCATTAAATGGTGAAGTTATTGATAAAAACAATTATTGTACTATCACAGGTATATCAAATCAAAATATCAATACAATAGGACTTACTACAATTAGATTAAATTTGGGTAGTGGTCAAATCAGTCATAATTTCCAGACAGTTGATAATAATTTCCCAATATTAGTAGATGGTATTCTTGGCAGAGATTTCCTGCGTAAATATCAATGCAAAATAGATTATGAAACCCTGACAGTAACTATAACACAAAATGACGAAGATAACATTTTCGACATAAAAACTGAGGTATTCACAATAAGCGTTCCCCCAAGAAGTGAAATTCTACACCCTATAAAATTAAACATAACTGAAGATAGCCTCGTATGTAATAAAAAAATATCTAACAGCATATACATAGCCAATTCACTAAAACCACTTAGGAATTACCACATTCTCTCAGAACACCAAAACAAAACAAACAACAGATGGGATAAAGTAAAAAACATTTTAAGAATAGACACTGAGGATCCAAGAGCAAAGACTGAACTACTAGAATTATGTAAACAATACCAACACATCTTCCATTTAGATGACGATAAATTGACGGTTAACAATTTCTACAAACAACACGTAGGTCTAATCGACAACAACCCAGTGTACATAAAAAATTACCGTTTGCCAATCACACAAAAAGACATCATAAAATCCGAAGTACAAAAATTACAAGAAAGTGATATCGTAGAACCTTCAGTAAGCCCATATAATTCCCCACTACTTATAGTTCCAAAAAAGAGCACATACGACACAAAAAAATGGAGACTCGTAGTAGATTTCAGACAATTGAACAAGAAAATTTCTAACGACAAATTCCCCTTAACCAGACTGGACGATGTTTTGGACATAATAGGAAGAGCAAAATACTTCACAACTCTGGATATGACTAGTTCGTTCCACCAAATAGAATTAGAAAAACAATCAAGACCTTTAACAGATTTTTCAACAAATGACGGACAATATCAGTTTAAACGGCTCCCTTTTGGATTGAAGATATCCTCCAATAGTTTCCAACGAATGTTAACACTAGCACTCGCTGGACTAGACTCTAATGCATTTCTATATGTCGACGACATAATAGTTTTCGGATGCTCTTTGCAACACCATAATAAAAACCTGAATAAAATATTTGAACGACTTGATAAATACAACCTCAAACTAAATCCATCCAAATGCCAATTCTTAAAAACAGAAGTAGTATATTTGGGACATCTAATCACATCAAACGGCGTCACTGCTGATCCATAGAAAAGTAAAGCCATAAAAAACTATCCTATACCAACAAGCGCGGACGATACCAGGCGATTTGTAGCATTCTGTAACTATTACAGACGATTCATAAAAGATTTCGCAAAGATAGCCAAGCCTCTAAATAACCTTCTAAAGAAAAATCAAAAATTCGATTGGACAGATGAATGTCAAAATTCATTCGAAACCTTACAAAAATGCATTATGGAACCTCCAATACTACAATACCCTGACATGAGCAAGGAATTCATACTAACTACTGACGCTTCAGATTACGCATTAGGTGCCATTCTCTCCCAAGGAGAAATAAATAAAGACCTACCAATATCCTATGCTAGCAGATCTTTAAATAAACACGAAATAAATAAAGCCGTTATAGAAAAAGAACTTCTCGCTATTCATTGGGGAATAAATCATTTCAGACTCTATTTATATGGAAAAACATTTACAGTAGTTACAGACCACAGACCACTAGTGTCACTTTTTACTAATAAGAACCCATCTAGTAGAATGACTAGGATTAGAATAGACTTAATGGATTACGATTTTAAAATAATATATAAGCAAGGTAAATTAAATACAAATGCGGACGCGCTATCTAGAATTAAGCTTGATTCAGACATATTAAAAACAATGGTACCAACGATAAATATTATAACAAGAAGCAAGGCATTATATAATAAAAGTGATAAAAATAACGTCAAAACACGGAATGAAGATGCTGTTGCACAAGAGCCTGATCAACTCTACATGTGGAATTGTATCTCCATATCTGATGTTAGGAACGTAAAGAAATTAAAATTTGAGCTCGTAAGTCGTACGCATTGCAATCCTATGAATATAATTATAGACAAAACCGTAGTAATGGTACCGGTAGTAATTAGCGAAAATCTCAACGATAAGACACTAGAGTCAGTATGGGAGAAACTAATATACTCAATGAATAAAAACAATATTGAAAAGCTAGCAATTGAAGATAACGATAGTATATTCGAATTTATAAAGAAAGAAAGCGCAATAAAGGTGTTTAATGAAGTAATTAAAAGATTAATTCACACTGGTAAACACAGACCATTAAAAATCCTAATATATAAAGCTCCGATAGCAATCAATGACAAAGTAAACCAAGAAAAATTAATCAATGAACACCATGCAACGCCACATGGAGGTCATAACGGTATAAAGAGAACAATAGCAAAACTAAAACAAAAATACGTATGGAAAAAAATATCAAAAATGACAAAGGATTTTATAAACAAATGCATAACATGTAACAAAAATAAAACTATAAGACACACAAATGACGAACTTATTGTAACCGACACACCTTGCAAGCCTTTTCAAACAATCACTATAGACACAGTAGGACCATTACCTGTAGCTAACGGTTACAAATACATATTGACAGCACAATGCGAACAGACAAAATACATAGAAGCACATCCTATGACCACAAAAGAAACAGCAGAAATAGCAAAAACACTAGTAGAAAAAATAATTTTAAGACACGGCACATTCAAGATAATTAAAACAGATAAAGGCACGGAATTTACAAGCGAAATTTTCTCAAATATATGTAAACTTTTAAACATAACACATAAAACATCAACTCCGTATCATCATCAAACCTTAGGCACAATTGAAAGAAACCACAGAGTACTGAACGAATATATGCGATCGTTCACAAACAACCTAGACTGGGACACATGGATACTGTTTCCGCCATATGAATTTGCTTACGAGATGTAGTTATTTATTCCACTGTAGTCAAACTAGTTTTATTATTAATCATACTACTTCTCTCTTTTCTTGTTTGACGAGAATTAGATCTTGTATTATAAAACTGTTATATACTTAATTATGTATACACAATATATATTCTCGAATTGTTATACTTGTTATTTCGACATGAACTGAATTTTTGTAATAAATCTTTCTTTTTTGCATCGAACTTCCGCACTAACCAGTCGATTTTTCTTTGATTCAGTAAAAAATATTATTGAAATTTTACATGGCGCCCGAACAGGGACTCACATATTAGTTTTTTTGTGAAGTTCTACGAAAAGGAAGTTGCAGACAAGGCATACAACTGGAGCATCAAGATTGAAATTGATAAGTATAATTAGAATATAATTAGACAAACAATATTGGTTGATGTTACAGTTTTTCAACCTACAATATGGCACCAAAAAAAGGTTCGAAAGGCTCAGAAGTGTGTCCTACTCGCGAAAGCTTAATTAATTCGCTTAAACGTACGAAGTCATTAATAGAAAAGGGTTCTGCGTCGATGATTTTGTCGGAATTGGAAACGCGTTTAAGTTTAGTGGAATCGAATTTTTCCCAGTTGGCAAGCCTTCAAACCGAATTAGAGCAATATGGCGACGATGAGCCAGACTTCAATAAAAGATACGTGATTGAAGATTTGTACTGTGAAACAAAAGCAAAAATACTTCATGCTATTGCCCAATGTCGGCGAAACCGCTCGCATCCAACTGAAACAGATCATCTAGCTAGACTACCGCTTAATAGCACTAGTTTATCGGCTCCTCGGTCAGTGAAACTTCCGAAGTTAAAACTGCCAATATTCTCTGGCAAATATACGGAATGGACTAATTGGTACAATACGTTTGTCTCGCTGGTGGATGACGAGCAAGATTTGGATGAATTATCCAAATTTGTTCATTTGCGATCGTGTCTTAGTCCAATTCCGCTGCGAACGATTGAATCATTAGAGGTTACAGCTCAAAATTACTCCCACGCGATAAGTTTATTAAAAGCACGATTCGATAATCGACCAATTATATTCCAATCTCACATTAGGGAACTGTTTGATTTACATCGCATTCCACATTCTCACCCTGCCAGTCTGCGTGGACCCGTTGATACCGTAAATTCACATCTAAGGTCGCTGCAATCGTTGGGCAGCGCCGAAGATTTAACAAACGTAATTCTTTTCTACTTAATTCGTTCGAAGGTAGATAGAGAAACACTCGAGAAGTGGGATGACGAGTTTAGTGGTGACAAGCTTCCATCATGGGAGCTACTTTCGAAATTTATATCGAATCGATGTACGGTCTTGGAAAATAGGGAAATTAACACCACGCCAAGCGTAGGTGGTTCACGGCAGCGGAACCAACCTTCGCCTGGCCAAGATTTTCCCAAAAAGATGTTTACTAAACAGGCTAAATCCCTAACTGCAACGGTAAGCAAGGGAAAGATAGACTGTCCAAGTTGTGGCAGCGCGCATTGTATTGCTAAATGTCCCGGGTTTATAGCATTAGATCCAATTCAGCGTTATTTCGAAGCAAAGAAGCATAAGTTATGTTTACTCTGTCTGCTAGCGAAACATTCCGTAAAAAGTTGTAAGAGTTCTCGCTGTGAATTATGTCAAGGAGCTCATAATGTACTTCTTCACCGTGATGTTCCACAGGATTTAAAGACCACTGGGCCGTTGACGTTGGATGCTAACCCAAAAGATGAACTTAATGCTGCACAACCCATATCGCTTTTATCATCATGCTCTACAAATATTTTAGCTACCGCGAGTATTTTAATTCAAAATCGGGAAGGAAAATTTATACCAGGTAGAGCGCTCTTAGATTCAGGTAGCCAATTAAATTTTGTCACCTCAAGACTAGCCGCAAGGTTAAATATAAAGGCTAATGGCACAAAGATGATAATAAGTGGGATAGGTGGTTCCACTTCGGCCGCTTCGGGCCAAATTTCTACATATATTAAATCAAGGTTGACAAATTTTGTTGCAAAGCAGGATTTTCTGATTATGCCCGAAATAACTCAGTATGCGGCCGTTAATGCAATTCCTATTGAGAATTGGCATCTACCAAAAAATATTCAATTAGCGGACCCCCACTTTAATGGTCAACATATGGTCGATATGTTACTTGGTGTAGGGGTATTTTTTAAAATATTGTCGGTGGGCCAAATAATGCTGGGCGAGAATTTGCCACTACTTCAGAAGTCGCTGTTCGGGTAGATTATAGCAGGCGAGTACAGAGATTCTGAAAGTCCGATGCAGCGGCTGACTGTTCACACTAGCACGGTCCCAGAGGCTACCAGGTTAACAGAACTAGTTGAAAAATTTTGGAAATGTGAACACTTTATCGTAAATAAGTCTTTAGTCACTCCAGATGAGCAATCTTGTGAAGACCAATTCATTTCTACAGTCAAGCAAGATTCAATGGGGCGCCTGGTAGTCCGGTTACCGTTTAAAAATAATAGCTGCTGTTTAGGAGAGTCCTATAATATTGCTTTAAAAAGATATTTGACACTAGAGCGAAGATTAGACCAAAACCGTGACCTAAAGAATGAGTATACAGCATTCATTAACGAATATAAGGAATTAGACCATTTAGAAGAAGTCAGGGAGAATATAAATTCCGAATGTCAATATTTTATGCTTCATCACGCAGTGTTAAGGCCACAGAGTTTAACAACCAAACTACGTGTAGTTTTCGATGCGTCATGTAAGTCGAGCAATGGAATGTCATTAAATGATAATCTTTTAGTTGGCTCAAGAATACAGCCCGAACTTCTAGAAGTATTAATTCGTTTCCGCTTTTATAATTACGCCTTAACAGCTGATATATCCAAAATGTATCGTCAGATTTTAGTAGACAAAGAAGATTGCAAATGGCAGTGCATTTTATGGCGGGAGGACAATTCGGAACGCATTAAAGCCTTGAGACTAAAAACAGTAACATACGGGACAACGTCTGCTCCGTTTTTAGCGGTACGTTGTCTTAAATATTTAGCTGATACGTAAAAAAATGAGTATCCAATAGCCCACAAGATTGTCACTGAAAATTTCTACATGGACGATATGCTCGCGGGAGCAAACACCATAGAAGATCTTAAACAAGTACAGGCTGAAGTTATCCAGTTGCTAGGTCTAGGTCAATTTAAACTACATAAATGGCGCTCAAATTGTGCACAGTGGTTATGTGAATTGCCGACTGCGAATAAGATTTCTCACCCTCTAAGTATTCCAACAGGCGAGGAAGGTAAAACATTGGGTGTTCTGTGGGATTCGACGAAAGATATATTTCGATTTTGTTACTCAAGCGAAAAATCCGCAAAAATAACAAAACGCGTAGTTTTATCTGAATTGGCTCAACTCTTCGATCCAATGGGATTACTGAACCCTATAATAGTGTTGGGTAAAATATTTATGCAGGAATTGTGGTTGCTTAAGCTCGATTGGGATGAATCGCTACCCCAAGGGTTGCATGAGCAATGGAAACGATTCCGCAGTCAGTTAAACTTAATTTCCAACATTGAATTTCCGCGACTAGTGGCACCGCGTTCAGATAAATCATGTTTACAAATCCACGGATTTTGTGACGCTTCCAACAGGGCTTATGGCTGTGCCATTTATGCAAGGACCATAGACCAGTACGGACATGTGTGGGTCGAACTTATTGCAGCAAAATCGCGAATTTCGCCCATTAAGTCGCAAAGTCTTCCCCGTTTAGAACTTCAAGGTGCATTGTTACTTGTTAATTTCTTTGAGCAATTAAGACATTTTCTTCTAAGTGATATAAATGCGGTATATTATTGGACCGATTCAACACTAGTTCTGAACTGGTTACATTCACATCCCTCTAAATGGTCAACATTTATAGCAAATAGAGTGTCGCAAATTCAAGAGTTTTCAAAAAATGTGAGTTGGCGGAAGGTCGATTCGAGCTCAAACCCTGCGGATATAGTATCCCGCGGAATGTTGCCTAAGGATTTAATAAATTCACAATTATGGAGAAAAGGACCACAGTTTCTTAGCTCTGCGCAGTTATCGTGGACACCACAAACCATGCCTGTGTTTGGTGGTGATGTAAGTGAAATGGAAGAAAGAAAATTAAATTTCAGCTTAGCAATAATTTCAAACGTATTCGAAGATATTACCGCTAATTGTAAATTTTTAAATGATTTCTTAAAATTGCAAGCAGTTTTTGGCTACATTTTTAGATGGGTTGAGGTAGTCCGCAAAAAAACCCTTAAGCGTGGGTGCATTGACAGTAGCAGAATTGAGAGGAGGTCTGCTGTATCTGATACATAACATACAGCGAGTTAGTTTTTGCGAAGACTTCGAATTGCTTCTGTCAAACAAATATGCCAAATCTTGTAAAATCCAAAAACTAAATCCATTCATAGATAACTCGGGCCAAGTTTTGATTATCCGAGTCGGAGGTCGCCTACAAAATTCGGACCTCTCATTCCAATCCATGCATCCCATTCTTTTACCTGGGGACCACTCATGTACCATGGCCTTGGTGAGGTTTTTACATAAGATAAATTCGCACGCTGGACCGCAAGCATTAGCGGCCTTTCTGCGTCAACGATTTTGGGTAATAAATGCTAGAAAGATTACCCGCAAGGTAGTGAGAGCTTGTGTTCCTTGTTTTCGGCAAAAACCAACCTTAGCTACACAGCTTATGGGCAACTTACCGTCATACAGAGTAGTAGGTAACGCTAAGCCTTTCGAAAGAAGCGGTATGGATTTTGCTGGACCGATTTCAATTCATTTTAAGGTCCGAGGTAAAAAGCCTACTAAGGCGTATCTTTCAATTTTTGTTTGCTTCTTAACAAAAGCATGCCATCTTGAAGTAGTTTCAGATTTAAGTACTTCTGCTTTTATTTCAGCGCTAAAACGATTTTTTGCCAGAAGAGGATTATGCACGGATCTGTTCTGTGATAATGCAACGAATTTTGTAGGAGCATCCAGAGAAATGAAGGAGTTGGCAACTCAATTCTTCAACGACAACACGAAAACGAAATTACAAGAAGAGTGCGCTGTAAGAGGAGTAAATTTTCATTTCATACCCCCTCGCTCACCCCATTTTGGAGGGTTATGGGAAAGCGCAGTGAAGGTTGCAAAACATCTGCTGGTTCCTCATATTAACAATGCATCACTAACATTTGAGGAACTATCTACTGTGACGGCCCAAATTGAAGCGATAATGAACTCAAGACCAATTAGCCCACTTTCATCAGATCCGAATGATTTGGAAGCCCTAACGCCTGGACATTTTTTAATTGGACGTCCTTTGAATGCCTTCCCGGAACCGTTTAAGGAAGAGAAATTAAATATATCCCCCGTTAGCCGATGGAGTAGGATTCTCCTCGTTCAGCAAACCTTCTGGAAAAGATGGTCAAGAGAATACCTTGCCTTATTGCAAGAGCGACAAAAATGGACGGAGCAGTGTGGCAATATCGCCGCAGGCACCTTAGTCCTTATCGCTGAAGATAACTCCCATCCCCACCGATGGTTGCTTGGACGCGTAGTTGAGACCTATCCCGGCAGCGATGGTTTGATTAGAGTAGTATCAGTTCGAACGGCAACAGGAGTATTCAAAAGGAATGTCCATAAAATATGTCCTTTGCCTATTGGGCCTTAGATATGAGAAGAACTACGCTTCATTATTTTTTATTATTTTTTTTATAAACTGGCTTACAGGAATACATATAGATAATTTATTACATTTGAAACCAGAAGTTTTCAAGAATGGGAGAATGTTTCCGCCATATGAATTTGCTTACGAGATGTAGTTATTTATTCCACTGTAGTCAAACTAGTTTTATTATTAATCATACTACTTCTCTCTTTTCTTGTTTGACGAGAATTAGATCTTGTATTATAAAACTGTTATATACTTAATTATGTATACACAATATATATTCTCGAATTGTTATACTTGTTATTTCGACATGAACTGAATTTTTGTAATAAATCTTTCTTTTTTGCATCGAACTTCCGCACTAACCAGTCGATTTTTCTTTGATTCAGTAAAAAATATTATTGAAATTTTACAGATACCTTACTACACATTAATTAATAATTAATAATTAATAATTAGAAAAACACAGTATGATTTAAGAATAAACAAAGTAAACTTTAAAACAGGAGATTTAGTATTTTTAAAAAGACATAATCAAAAGAAATTTGCCAATCAATATGATGGTCCATACAAAATAATAGGCACAGATGGAGTTAACTGCATAATAAAGGTTAAGAACAAAGTAAAAACTGTACATAATAATAATTTAAAAAAATACCTAAACGGAGATCAACAATCACACTAATTCCAAATTTGTATTAATAAGAAATCTACACCTACAAAGTATATATATATAAAATTGTAAAAAAAAAAAAAAAAAAAGCAGATTCGAAAATATTCGCAAATCAAAAATTGTTATTTCCTTAAGAAACAAAAATTTTTTCATTAAGAGGGTGGAGGTGTACTGCGTGCCACACGTTTGGCCACCCCTGCATAATATTTCGTGCATTCTATTTTGTTTTATTAGCAAGCTTTTTTCGTCATCAGTCTTTGGGTCATCAACTTCAAAACGAAACCCGAGTCATCAAGTGCGTTGACCGCTCGCGACGTATTTGTGAGCGTTGCAAGAAATGCATGCGCTGCACTTTAAATTCGTGAACTAAAATAAAGCAAATAAATGTTAATCAAAAATAATAACGCAAAAACAAAACATGGCAATTTTTTCGACGACCACCAATCAAGGGACAACCAATCAGAAATTTCGAAGTTGGAATATTTTCGAATTTAGTTGAAGAAAATTTAGTATATAAGAACTACAATAGAAAGAAAGAAAGAAAGAAAGAAAGTTAGAGTTAACTGGTCAATCAAGAATGAGCTTGCGTAATTAATTCTTTACATAAATCGGCGACACTTGCTCGCCTCTAAAGAAAACAAATACCAAGGACATAAATTGGCGACACTAGCTCGCCTGTCCTCTAAATAATTCGGCGACACCTGATCGCCTCAGCAATCGGCGGAACCTAACCGCCTATATCCAAAAGGGTATGCACAAACACACACACACGCTAGAATAATACTACATAGATGAGCTTAGAGGACCAATTGTCTCCAAACACTACACTAAATATAAATGAATAAAAAGGCTCGAATGCTTTGTATTTATATCATCAGTTAATATGCCCTTCGTTGAACAAGATAAATTAATAAAAGCAAAAAAATTTAGATCCTGATACAAATAATGTCACATAATCCAGACACAGTTCACAGCTACCGAATACAATTAGATTAGACCTTCAAACTGTGGAAAGACTAATGTCATGTTAAGTTTAATAGAAAGTCCAAATGGACTAAACTTTGCAAACATATACTTATATTCAAAATCACTTTATCAACCGGAATATGAATATCTAAAGCGTTTAATAAAACCAATTCAAAATATGGGATTCTTTACATATTCCGACAATGAAAAAGTTCTCAAGCCGGATGAAGCAAAACCAAATTCAATAATGATATTCGATGATGTACTTGTGAGAAGCAAAACAACATTCGAGAGTACTTTTGTATGGGCAGACACAAATCTATTGATTGCTTTTACTTATGTCAAACATATACAAGAATTCCCAAGCATTTAATACGTGATAATGCAAATTTTATAATTATGTTTAAGCAAGATGAAAAGAATATTAAGCACATATACAATGACCATGTTGGAACAGATATGGCATACGCAAAATTTGTAAATATATGTGGAGAATGTTGGAAAGATAAATATGGATTTGTTGTAATAAGCAAAGATGATACAATTGATAATGGCCGTTATAGGAAGGGTTTTGATATATTCATTCACATATAATTAATATAGACAGTTTCATGCTATATTCATATTAGCATGTTAGCTAACTTTCAACTGATAACATTGATGTAAACGATACACTTCACGTGATATTTGATTTTAACTGATAGCTGTTTTTCCTGATCTGATAGCTGGTTTTCCTGATCTGATAGCTGGTTTTCCTGAGCTGATACCTATTTATAGCTGATCTGATAGCTGTTTTTCCTGATCTGATAGCTGTCTCCAAAATTAATGAAAAATAATAAAAGATCTTATTAAAACTAGACGAGTGCTTAAACAGAAATTCAAAAATATTAAACTTGGGAAAGCGGATCTAGAAAATCAATTAGAAAAAACAATCGTTTAAACCGATTACAAAGCCTCTCAACAAATTGGTGCAAAAATCGAACATAAGTACTCACGACAATACGAAACACAACTTAAAAGTTAAGTTACAACTAAAACTTAAAACAAGTACTCTAGCAAAAGCTTTAAAAACTGATTTTTCCAATGATACTCTGATCAATAATGATGAAGATGAAGACGACGATGACTTTTACTCTCAGGTAGAGGATGATGATGAAGATGAACAATTGCTGCCTGAACTCGATATTACTACAAAAGATGATAAGAAATGTACTGAATGAATACTTTACTCCAAACATATGGACCACACAAAGGATTGGATGGTTAATGGCGAATCGGCGATAGCATCTTAAGCATATGTAATGACAAGATAACAATACCAGATAATAGTTGGAACTTTATACCTGGATTGATGGAATTCTTATATCTAAAAGAACCAACAAAATATGGCAAAGCAGATCTACAAGCATACAAAGTTATCTTAGAAAATACTAATGGCCACAAACGTAATTTCAACAAAAATGAGCAAGTAAAAGGAACTAGGGCCTTCAAATGCACCAACATTATAAAACTATTATTTAATGACGCATCGCCTTCATCTACCTCACAGAAAGTAACAATGGGAACGGGTTTCATGAGTGTTAATCCACAAAAAACTAATTATATATATTGGGATGATCCAAATGAGTTAGTTGATAGCTTATGTTGTCTTCACAATCGGCTGGACACACCAATCACAACAAGGAAATCATGTCCATCATTGAAGAATTGAGAGAATCTAATATAATAGTATAAATCTTCATATAAATAAACAGCTCTTTTCTAAAATAAAGATTATTCTATTAAGATCTCATCAAACAGTAAATTAAAGCGAAATTTTTCAAAAGCTTTTGGTCTCAATTTGGATAGCAATAAAAACTTGGATCTCCGTTGGAAACGCCTGAGAAATGTTAATACACCTGTTGATGACAACGATGGACTAACAAAATTAAATGTTGACTATATCATAAATCAAATAAATGTGGAATTTAAAAAACAAAATAATACACTAAAGGAGCAAATAAATAAAGATATTGAAAAAGTTAGCAAAAAGTTTTTACGACCAATATTTGATGGTGTTGAAGTATATCCAAGAAATTAACATAAAAATAAAAATATGAGTAAAAAGCAAGCTGTAGTAGAGGAGCTCCACAGACAAGCACGTAAAAACTTTAAGCGAAGACGTGTTATAACTAAAGGAATAGATGATCTTTGGCAGGCGGATTTAGTTGAAATAGATGCTTATTCGTATAAAATGATGGCTATCGTTTTCTTCTAACTGTAATAGATACATTCTTAAAGTACGCCTGGATTGTACTATTGAAATCCAAGAACGCTATTGATGTTACTATGGCTATGAAATCCATATTCTGCTTAAAACGGAAACCAAACAATTTACAAACCGATGACAAGGAAATTTTCAAAGTTTAATGAAAAAATACCACATCAACCATTACTCAACATATAGTATTTCAAGGGCGTCACTTGTTGAGCGCTTCAATCGAACGTTAAAGCAGACGATGTGGAAGGAATGCAGTTATAATGGCTCATATCGATGGATTGACTTGTATAAAAACTTATATAATTATAAAATATAACACCAAAAGCATCGAACCATCAACATGCCTCCAATCAAAGTGAATTCGAGCAACGAAAAATTATTATTAAGCACCGTCTACAACAACCTGAAAATATTTAGAAAGCCAAAGTTTCAGATAGGAAATCATGTACGCATAAGGATATATAAACATGTTTTCGAGAAACACGCCAAATTGGACAACGGAATTATTTAAAATTAAAAATATAAGAATTACAAACCCAACAACATACATTCTCGAAGACTACCAAGGGAATACAATTAAAGGTGGATTCTATGAAAATTAACTGCAGAAAACAAGATATGCCAATACATATCTGGTAGAAAAAATTCTTAAGACCAAAGGCAGAAAAGTTTTTGTGAAATGGTTAGGATTTAGCGATGATCACAATTCCTGGATCAATAAGAATGAAATTTTATGAACAATTTTTATACACATACATACTTAAATAAATAAAATAATATTGTTAATAAAAGAAGAATATATGTGTTTTTAATTTCATTAGTCAAACTACTCGCAACATGTCAATTACTCTTATAAATCCGTTTATCAGCTAATTATTTTCCACCTTTAGATTTAGAGTGAAAGTATGTTTGTGGACTTTTAGACTTTAATAGTTACCATACAATACCCAACGTTGATCATGAAAATAACTTATTTCACATTGGCGATCATACTATTGAGATTTCTGTCGGGTCATATGAGCTGGATGACATTGCTGAATTTATCTAAAATAAATATTCTAGTATAGATCAGAATGAGAAGGTGAAAATAGCCGCGAATCCTAATACATTGCAAGCCTTCGTAGGATCCAGCAAACAAACCATTTTCTTTAATAAAATACGAACCATCGGCTCTCTACTCGGTTTCAGTGAAAAAGTATTGGAACACGGAAAATTGCATACTTCAGACTTGCCAGTGAATATAACAAAGATGAATGCTATACACATTTGAGTGTGACATAGTTAGTGGTGCATATATTAGCAATATACCAGTACATACAATTGATATGTTTGCTTTGAATGTTAGGATATAAAATAGATGAGATCCCAAAAAATGTAATCAATTTACCAGTAAACTCCAGACAGATAAGTTCCATTACAGTGAAAATTCCCGATTAAAACGGCCATTTAATAAATTTTTGCGAAGAAACCATAACACTTAGACTTCATCTAAAACCACAGATTGTATATAATAAAAACACATACACAGGAGCATCTTCATTCAGTTCTTCTTCAAACTCTGCATTGAAAAGGTTGCAGAAAACGAATATACCACAAAACATTCTCCAAAATAGAAATCTGTCTTTTGAAAACCGAAGGTTCCTACAATCATTGGGCTTGAAACTTAAAACAAACTAAAACAAAAATGAGTCAAATAATTGATGTTCTACAAAACCGCTTTATGATGAAAGTATTATTAAAAAGGAATATCATTGCTATTCTCCATATTTGCAATCATATAAAAGCAATGATGAGATAACGATATCTATTAAAAATCAAGATCTTTTTGTTGTACCTAGTGAGAGTTTAATTTATATTGAAGGCACAGTTACATTAGAAAATGGAGAAGCAACAGCATGTTTGATGAAATTCGCTATGAGGTAAACGGATTGGAAATTGATCGTACACATCATCTGGGTGTAACTTCAACAGTAAAAAATTATGTCTCTTTAGACACACTGCACAGTAACATGCTTAAAAATGCTAAATGGTTTCCGAACCATTGGATATGCTATTAGGATTTGCTGAAGACTTTATCAAAATAATTCTAAATTCTAAGCATGAACTAATATTAATAAGATCTAAATCTGGTGAGAATGTTATATATTCAACTGTCGCAGCAGAAAATATCAAACTAACGATAACCAGCATCATATGGAAAATTCCCCATATACAATTGGCTGATTTTGCAAAATTGCAAATTTATCAAACAATTCAAAGTGGAAAACCTTTATTAATGGCATTTCGTAGTTGGGACTGTCACTTTAATCCATTACTTACACAAGGCAGCAATCATCTCTGGAATGTAAAGTTATCCGCACAGAATGAACGACCACGCTTCGTACTAATTGCCTTTCCAAGAGACAACAATTTTCAACATTGTCATTTAAATGATGTTAAAGTGCACCTGAACTCTGATACATATCCCTATGATGATCTCAAACTTTGATCGTGAACGATATGCTTTGCTCTGTGATATGTACTTAAAGTTTCAACAAAACTATTTTTCTCGTGACTCTCAACCTCTGCTGCTACCAGAAGATTTTAAAGATAAGGCTCCAATAGTTGTAATTAACGTAACTCATCAAAATGAAGCTATAAAAACTGGTCCAATTGACATTCGAATTGAATTCAACACATCTAAGAATATTCCATCCAACACATCAGCTTATTGTATACTCCAGTGACTGGTGAAATTAAAAAGATTGCCTAAGACAAAATTTAAGAGTTTGGATGTGCAAGGCTTTAAGGGAAATTTCAATGATTTTATACTAAAAGAATTGGCAGTTACTTTCAGCAATAATGAATATCAAAAATTTTTAAAAATTAAGCCACCTTTTGAATTTGAAGAATTGACGTTTAAATATCAGAAACAAGCAAATTGGTTTACAAAGCATCATCATGGATTTACTTAGAACTCTGGATCAATTACTTTCAAAAGTGTTGAGAATTTCTTGAAGTTAAACATTAAAAGTAAACCTATATATGCAAAAGGAGTTGAAAAGAATCTTTGGATTGAACAGTTTCTAAGAAAACCTGTAATTAATGTGGAAGAAATGGCATGTCAAAACCTTCAAACACTTAAAGAAACATACTTACTACCAAAAATATGCCATGCCCATAATGGACACTGTGCTCTAGAAAACGCAATGCTACTAAGAAATTTCATTGTAAATAAATAAAGAACACATTAAAGTTATATTTACAAATGTTAATATAATACAATTTTATTAATATGAATAAATTTTTTTCTTATAACTATTTACAAGTTGGTTCTTATTGATATTGACAAACATTGGAATTAATATTCTATATTTCTAAAGATATCCTTATCTGTATCTAGTTCTAATTCTAAATCTATTCGATAATGCCCCCACGCATAGGTTTGAGCATTATCTTCCTTAATTTTACGCTTATCATCTATTGGGATTAAAGCTTTCTTATGAAATAATAGAGTATATACTTGATGCAATTTAGTCCTAAATATGTACATGTCTGCATATATAATTTTCACTAGACAGTTTTTATAATCACTTAAACTAAACTTATCAACTACACATTTTTTAACGCTTTTTGCTTTCTTTATTTCTATATTATTTGCTAAGCTTATAGAATACATTTCTGATTTAAAGCCTGAGACACAATTGGACAAACAAGAGACAAAGCACAAAATCAACTGTCAAAATTACACAGGCTCTTATGGGAGTCAAGAAAAAAATGAGTTATCTGCGAACGTTCGTACTTAGATAAAGAAACGCATGTTCGTAAGATTGCTCTATTTCTATTTTGCCCCATTATGCACAAGCTCTTCTTCTGCTTCGTCGTTACTTTCGCATGTGTTTTTGCATACATAAATTTTTTAATTGCCTTCGCGATTTTTATTTAACATTTTGTACTAGTTTCCAAAAGTTAAAGTAAGTTATAAGAATATAATTTCATAATTATAATAATAACTATTAATAATAAATTCATATTATCAGGATGTAACACGAGGAAGCTTTAATTGAGCTGGTGCGGTCACACCTAGAATTGTACGATAGTATTTAAATAACTAAATATTAGCTTTATTTTTGTCTTATTGACTTGTATAGTTAAATAACTTAACCTGTTTACTATTAACCTGTTAACCTGTTTTACTATTGTCTTATAGGCCTGTATAATGTTTAAATAATAATGTGTATTAAATAAAATTAATTGAATGAATTCACTCAATATATTTGATTTTTATTTTACAAAGTATACAAAAGAAAATAATTTTTTTAATAATAATTGCATTGCATCCATATTTCTTTCATTTATTATGATTTATAAACAGACCACTGAACAACGATGTCGAAAATTACAGTTTCTGTACTTTGTTCGCGACGTCCAATTGTGTGCGTGTTTTCAGTAAAAGATTAAAGTACATACATATGTACTTTGTCTTTTGTTCGTCCAATTGTGTCTCGGGCTTAAGGCCAATGAATTCTGTCATGATTTCCCCCTTATTTTCATCCTTCATCATACCGAGGACTTTGGCATTTCTAAGAGGGAGGCTATATACATTTTCAACGGGATATTCGGATGTGTCGAATTGCGATTCGATGTCATCACGAATATCCCGATAAAAGTCATCCGTTTCGATGGTGTAGATAAACGAATCGATATCCATATAGTTTAGTATCAAGTTATCGAATTTTGGTTTCATGTAATTGTAATGAAACTCGTGCATCTTCCACTTCGACAACTCGAGAACAACAAAACCTAAATAAATAAGTTTGTTATAAACTGTACGGACCCTAGACATCTGAACAGCAATCATATTTTTTGTGAATTGCTTCAAAATGTGAAAAATGTGAAAGTTTGGTTTAGCGATTAGTGCTCGGGCTCCGAATCGCTTTCCCAGTCGTTCACTATTTTAACGTCTTTTCGTTTATCTACATTCTCCATTGTTTTTCCATACACCGCATTGTTTAGCAATTTGAAAAAATTCTTCTCAAAAGCGTTCTTTGCTAAACTGTGGTGATGGGTATTCAGAAACTGCAATATTCTACAAATTTTCTTCAACAACAAACCATTTTTGATGCACTGTTAAAGATTTCTATAGTGAATTACATAGCGAGTTTTGTTGGTTCAGTCAGTGATCAACTTTGCACACTTGGAATTACCCACAGTTTTATTTTCAGCACAAAATGGTAAGTCATTATGTGCATCATGTAAACTCTGTGGGTAATCTAAGTCAACTTCTAATAAGTATCCGATGGGAGAATCGAATGGAATATCAAGAACATTAAATTGTTCAATGTTTTCCACCCATTCGAATCCCCCATAAGGTAGATATTGCGACATTGCCCAACCATACAAATTGTTGGCATCCAAATATTGTGATGGTTTACTTTTATCGTAACCTACTATATATTTATTATTTGCCTTTGAATGCCTCAAATTGCATTGGACAATGCCGCCTCGGATACTTTTTTGAACGAAAAAGTGCATGTCAATATCAGTGAAAAGTTCCAGGTTTATCTTTGTTGTTTTTAACTTAGCATCCCATGATAAAACTGGAGCTGTGTAATATTGATATGGATCTAATTCGTAGATGTTTCTGCAAACTTTTCGAAAATTCTCAAAAACTTCTACCAAGATTAGCACATCCGTCTTCATAGTATATAACAGAATGTAGTCTTCTAAGGTTTGCCATTTAAAGACTTGCCAAACCTTTAATGCGTGTTGATAGTCTTCCTCAGTGCATGATGTATTTGTCGAGTGACTAAAGAAGTCAACATGACTGGGAGACGATTTTCTCTGAGACGGCCTACTGAATTTATGTATTCATAAGTGAATACACCTTTTCGCGTTACGAGTTGAAATTCATCTTCATTTGGATACATTTGGCGAACCACATGAAAATCAGTCGGTAACAAATTCTTCGCCAATGCATCCAAACTTGATGCCATGAAGCGAAAAGAATCCAAGAATCTAATTTCAATTGAATTCTTTTCGCTCACTTGAATGCGTTTTGAGAGGGACACGTATAATTCTTTATTTAATGGGATGACATTAATGTCACCCTCAAAAGCATTAAATTCTTTAATAAGTAGGTGAGAGTCATAGCCCGAAAAATTATGGAAAAATACAAGCACAAACTTTGCAATCTGGAATTACGTGCGCCCCCCTGTGTTTTCCCCTCAAATGGCAATGATCTCCAACTCTGTCAGACCCCAATTCCTGTCCGCAAATATGACAAGAATTGGAGTTGTTTTGCACATTCAGCTCTTCTACGGACAACGAGTCCATTGGCCTCACTACACTTAAATAATTACAATAAATAAATCTTACATCTCTAACTAAATATTCTATAAACTTTTTGGGAGTATCCTCCCCAGAATAAATTACAAATCTACTTAAACTACTGTCGTACTTGCGACGTCGACTGAGACGTTAACTGTGACGTCGACTGCGACGTCGACTGAGACGTTGACTGAGACGTTGACTGCGACGTTGACTGAGACGTTGACTGCGACGTCGACTGAGATGTTGACTGCGACGTCGACTGAGACGTTGACTGCGACGTCGGCTGAGGTCCTTGCGATGTTGACTACGAGTCCTTGCGATGCCGACTTGAGGTCCTTGCGATGCCGACTTGAGGTCCTTGCGATGCTGACTGCGAGTCCTTGCGATGCCGACTTGAGGTCCTTGCGATGCTGACTGCGAGTCCTTGCGGTGTGGTTTCGAAATTACTGTTCACGGGTGTGGTTTCTGAACGACTGTCCACGGGTGTGGTTTCTGAACGACTGTCCACGGGTGTGGTTTCTGAACGACTGTCCACTGGTGTGGTTTCTGAACGACTGTCCTGATGTACTGAGCGCGCGCTCTTTTATACTCTGCTCCTCATTCTGTGAGGAGCTTTAAAGCTTTCTCCGAACTTCGGACTTGTTCGCTGGAAATGATGCGACATGTTCGTCGCTTCCAGTGTTTACGAGCTATTCAGCAAACTCGTTTGACTAGTTTTCTCTATTTACTTTGCGAAAACGAGTTTGCTGTGCTTTGTCCTTGACTTTGATGCTAAGTGTACTTCTTTGTATGAACGTTAAATTTTATCAGCAAAATTTATCGTTACATTTCCCCCTTGTTTTGGGGGGGTCTGGCGGAGGACTGCTGTAATGAATGCAGCGGTGTTTCGTGGCCTTCTCCAGGTGGCTGATAATTCTGCGCTAGCATGGATTCTTCGCTCATTAAAATGCTTTATTTGTGTCCAATTTTAATAGTATTGTTCTTAAATTTTTGCTACCCTTATATAATTTTTACATGTTTTCTTTTCTCTTCGTACTTGTTACATCTTTGTGTTCTGATTCCTTTTTTTTTGTAGGTTAATTCGCTTTCGGTTTTTTTGTCTATTTATTAAATTCATTTAGGTTTTCTGTTTAATTACTCAAATATTCTCTTAATCTAACTCTGTTTCTATTCTTAGCTTTACTTAGTTTACTTTGTCTTGGTTTGTTTCCTATTGGCTTTTAAATTCATTTTTCATCTCTGTTAGTTCAAATTTACGACATTTTTATTTTGTTTGTCTTACACTCTAACATTTATTCTAATATTGAAATCTTTACTCTAATATATATGTTGGTTTACCATTGGCTTTAAATTCACTTTTCATTTCTATAACTTCGAATTTGGTTAAATTGGTTTCTTTTTTTTCTTAGACTCTAATGTTTACTCTAATATTTAAATCCTTACTGTAATATTGTTTGTTTTATATTGGCTTTTTCATTTTTCATTTCTATTAATTGTAATTTGATTACTGTCTTCTTTTCGTTTAAACCTTTATGCTAATATATAATAATATAACTTTTTCTTTACTATGATGTTTACTCTACTATTTTAGTTTCTTGACTTGCTGACTTAAATTTTCATTTGTGTTGCTTTACATTTCAGACATACATATTTGTTTTGTTATGTACGTTTCTGTTAAGATTTTGTTCTATTCTTGTTTTTCTTCTTTGTTTTTGTTTTCTATTCTTTACTTAATTGGAGTTTAATTTACGGTGTTCAAAATATTTCCTTACGTGAATGAAAATAGTCCGTCCGTTAGGTTGTGCTTATTGTGATGTCATGGTTTCGACGTTTACAACGCCGGTCCGCGAGATGGTGATCCTGACGCGCTTCTCACCCTCTGTCCGCATCAGCCGCACCCTCTTTCCGACCTTCCGGAGGCGTTCAGCATCTCTGACCTGTTCCTGCAGCCATTCTGGCATCGCTGGTTGTTCGGCGGCGTGTCGCTGTGCGTCGTCGGGCGGCGCTTCACCTTCGCTTGTGGGTGCCCAGTCTGTGTCTAAGCTCATCGCGGTGCCGGTAGGCGACGCCGGAAGCCCTGCTGGCAGCTCCTCCAGAAACTCTCGTCCGTGCGTCTTTGGAACTGCGACTTCAAGTCCAGCCTGTTGTCATTCCCTCCTAATGGCGTCCGGCGGTGAGGGGTGGACAACGGCCGTGGGTCTCTTGGTTGGCGTGTGCGGCGTTACTGGGCGTGGCTGTTCGATGTTCTTTGCTCTGGCGGGAGCCATCTCTCTCTTAGTGTCGTTGTCGCTATCTTCGCTACTGCTGTTGTTGCTGCTGCTGCTGTTGCTGCTGCGGTTGCTGTTGCTTCTTTCGTTTTTGTCAGGGTATGCGGTGACTTCTTGCACTTTGATCCTTCTCACCGATATCTCCTCTATTGGCGGCATGGCTGTCGGCACCATCTTTTGCTGTGGCAGGTAAAGTTTTGGCAGTTTCTGCCGGTCGTCCTTTGGTAACAGCAACTGAACTGCCCAGGCCAGGTTGCGACGTTTGTCTTCAGCGTCGTTTGGGGGAAACCAACGGCTGAAATCCCTTTTGTGGTAGGGTAGTGTTGGTCTTCGTAAAAACAACTGGCGAAGTGGAGCAGGAATGCGCCACAGTCCGTCGAGTTCCGCTGTTGAGGAACTTGTACATTAAATGCTGGCAGCGCCTCCGCCGTAACGGCCGTATGCAACACGTCCGTCAAATATGCGCGCAGTAGTTGCGGGACGTGTGCCTTATCGTGTTGCTGCCGAGAGTCGAATACGGGGATGTCCTTTCGCGCCTTCGGTGTGTTGTATCGACGAATGATGGCCAAAAACCAGTGGCAATCTTCATTGATTGGCACCACTATTAACGCCTTTGACGCTACGTCGACGCCGCGCGTCCATACTCGCATTCGCTTGCGCCCGTTTTCGGAGTTGTAGCAGTTCTTCAACTCCGAGAAAAAGTGTGTGCTGAATATATGTGTATTCCTGCACAGCTCAGTCGATCTGCGACTGAGCATCAACGGTAAGTAGAAGTCGATGAGCGTGTCGTTCAAAAATCGGCCTGCCGATATCCTCTCGTAATCGTCGCGGTAAATTCGCAATCCTTGGTGTGTGAGGAGGGGTTGGCGACGCTCCCCTTCCTCGTCACTCGATAGCACGATCACGCTGTACGCTGATGTTGTCACTGACGGCGGCGGCGACGATGACGTCGACTTCGACTTCGAACGAGGCGCTGAGGAGGACATGTCGAATTTATGATTTGCGTTTATTCACTTACTTGCGCGGACGACCGTTTCTTCTGATGATTCGTTTATGACTGAATGCTCTGCGGTCATTCGGAGTCTTGTAATGTCTTCGTGTATCAAACTTCAAGGCGTCATAACGGTTCCTGACTGCTGTCTCATTGCTTCCTTTGCTAAACGTCGTCGCACCCAACACACACACGTCTTATCTCCTTACCTTTCCTCCCCGGCTTTTGCATTTCCGTCGCAACTCTTTGTGCAACGGAGATGAGTACGAAACGAAGTCAGCGGAAACGGCGTTTTGTCCAGTCTTTCAATGTCGAGACGGCGTTTCCTTTTCCTCTCCTTGCTTAAAACTTGCTACCGTTTCCTCTGGTTTTCAAATTACTTATTTTACGTTTGTGATGCAGTTTCCCGCTATGTTGTGTGTGCAAAAACCACTTTTTCCCGCGTTGTAGGTTCGCGGTTTGCGTTGTTATTTCTTTGGCTGGCTTGATGAGTGTTGTTTTATGGTTTTATTGCTTCTATGCGTGAGGTCAGCGGCGAGCTGCGAGGCAGCGTTGCGTTGCGTGTAGCGTTTTGCGCCGCTCGATGACTTTCGTTGTCCTCTGTGATTTCCGTTGCGCTGAGTGGTATTGACATGTGTTTGCGTTCAATTCTGTGAAGAAATTTTTCTTCGCGATATTTTTTTTGGTTCGTTGATTAACAGGAATTTGTTGTTTCTTGTGTTGAGGTTCGAATGCATTAACACTGTTTCGTTTATGCACTTAAATTTTCAGGGTTAGGGGGAGGGGGAACTGTGAGGGGGAAGTTTCCGTTATCCTTTGGTCGAGTTGTGATGTTGATTTGCTCGTGTTGTTTCATAATTTTTTCCTCTTCTAAAGCATTGTGCATTACCCCTGTGGGAAATCGGCGTCTTTTGCAGGCGGCGGCGATTCCTCTGAATATATTACGGCGCGCTGAAATCTGTTGCTTGGTTCTGCTGATTGGTTTGCTCTCGTTTGTCGCTAATCGCTGAGGTATCTAAGTTGTCTGCATTTTCTCGGAATTGATTTGCAATTGTACTGCGCCATTATAACTAATAAAATCGTAGCTTGTTTAACGGCGGTGATATAATATCTGAAAGAAACGAGTAAACTAGAAATTTTGGATGACAACATGAAATTAAATGTTTATTATGCCATTCATGACAATTGTTGTTGTAGCTCCCGCAGTCATGTATTTTCTTTGAGTAGTTTGCAATTATTGCTGTGGCGTCGGTTTGCGCCCTCTACTTGTATCGACGGTGACATACGGTTTTAACTCGCTAACGTGAACCGTGTGCATTTTGGCATGTTTTAAATCTTTTATCCTTACAATGACCGGTGATATAAATGATATTACTCTGAAGGGTCCTTTGTACTTGGGTGTGAGTTTTGCAGCGAAGTAATCTATTCCTTTCGATAAATTGTGTTGTTTGGCTAACACCAATTTTCCAATCTTGGGTGACCAGTGTCGACGCCTCAGATTGTAGTATCTGGCTTGGTCAGCTGTTGCTTGTGCCTGTCTGCCTCGTACAATTTCGAAGACTTCTCGTAGTTGTTTTGCTCTCGTGTTGGCGCTCTGTTCTGGTTGTCCAGTTCCTTGTGTCTCCTCATCAAATAGCGCTGCTGGCAGTCGCGGTTCCCGTCCTTGAACCAGGAATGAAGGGCTGAAGCCCGTCGTCTCTGACCTGCAAGAGTTTATAGCGAGCATTACCTCTGGTAGGCTTTCGTCCCATTTGCGCTGTTCTCCGGCTGTTAGCTGTGCGATCATAGTCTTCACTGTCTTGTTGACGCGTTCCGTGGGATTTTCTTGTGGTGTATATGGCGCGGTGAACTGGTGTTTGACCCCAATGTCTGCAAGAAAATCTTTGAAGTGTTTACTTTTAAACTGCTTTCCGTTGTCGGTGACGAGTACTTTAGGCACGCCAAATCTCGCTAGAATCCGCTCTCGAAATCCTTTTAGTAAGTTATCGCCAGAAGCTTTCCGAAGTGGTATTATTTCAGTCCATTTTGTGAACTTGTCGAAGAAAATTAATAATGACGTATTTCCATGTACGGAGCGTGGCAGTGGACCGATGAAATCGGCACACACGATTGCCCAGGGCTCCTCTGCTAGCTGGGTCAACATCTTACCTGCTTGCTGTCGTTGTTGTGTTTTATACCGTTGACACGAGTCGCAACGGCGGACGTAGAGAGATATCGCGCATCATACCTGGCCAATAGTAGCGATTCATAGTTCGTGCTGTTGTTTTTCGGATTCCTAGGTGACCTGCAGTCGGGGTGTCGTGATTCTCGTGAAGAACGCGTGCGCGCAGGAATGCAGGAACGCGGAGTTTCCACGGTGCGTTGTCATCGTTGCCAAGCTGACTTTGGATGTGTCTGTATAGCTGGCCTGCCTCTTTTCTGTAGTTGGGAAATTTTTCCTGCTTCTCTCTGATCTCTTGTAGTCGTCTTTCGGTCCATGAGCATGTTGGTTGAGTCATGCTGTCTCCTACGGCGTTGGCGATGGCGTTCGATGGTTGACGGGAAAGGGCAACAGCGACAACGTTTAATTTCGCTTTTCGATACTTGATGTCAAAGTTAAACTGTTGTAATTCCAACGCCCAGCGAGCAATGCGTCCTGACGGGCTCTCGATGCTGTTGAGCCATTTGAGCGATAGGTGGTCCGTGATCACTGTGAACTTGTAGCCTTCGAGGTAGCACCTCATCTTCCGAATTCCCCATATGATGGCCAAGCATTCCTTCTCGGTTGCTGAATAGTTTTTTTTCGCCTGGTTCAACCTGCGACTCGCATATGCTATCACCTTCTCTGCATCATCGATCTCTTGTGTGAGCACGGCTCCTAGTCCAACGGCGCTGGAGTCAGTTTGGAGCGTGAATGACTTCGTAAAATCTGGACACGTGAGTATTGGGGCGCTTATCAGCGATCTCTTGAGAATTTCAAACGCCTCCTGTTGTTCGGACTGCCACTTCCAGTGTTTCCCTTTCTTCAGCAGATTGGTCATTGGATGAACTATCGTTGCAAACTCGGGTACAAAGCGTCTGTACCATGATGCAATTCCTAAGCATCGTCGTAGTTCACGTAGATTCTTCGGTGGTTCGAGGGCTTCTATCGCCGCGATCTTCTCCGGGTTGGTTTGAATGCCATGTTCACTTACTACATGTCCCAAGTATTTTGTTTCCTTCTGGAAAAACTCGCATTTGTCTACGTTGAGCTTCAGGTTCGCGTTCCGTAAGCGTCTAAAAACCTCTTTGAGATGTAGCATGTGTTCCTCCTTCGTTGCGCTTGTTACGATTATGTCGTGCAAGTAGGCGAAGGCGTTGGGCTCCAATTCTGGACCGATCACCTTATCGAGAGCTCGTTGAAACGTCGCAGGTGCAGAGTGTAGTCCAAACGGCATGACCTTCCACTGAAAGAGACCTCGGCCGGGAACGGTGAAGGCTGTGTAGGGTTTACTGCTTTCCTCCATCGGAATCTGCCAATAACCATTTTTTAAGTCAAGCGTACTGATGAATCTTGCGTTCCTGAGTCGGTCGAGTATGTGTTGAATGCGCGGCAACGGGTAAGCGTCCGGTCTCGATCGAGAGTTCAATTGGCGGTAATCTATACATAGACGCCAAGTGCCGGTCTTCTTCTTTACTAAGACGATAGGAGCGCTGAAGCCGCTTGTCGATGGTTCAATGCATCCCTTTTGGATTAATTCGTTCACCTCTTTATGAATAATTTCCTGCATCGCTGGATTCCGAGGCACGTAGCGCTGTTTGATTGGTTTGTCGTCTATCATCGTGATTCTATGGGATGTAATGTTCGTTGGACCTTCTAGTCCATCTGTAATTCTGTAATTCCTTCCGCAAGGTGGTTTCTGTGTCTTCGGATGTGTGCTGATTCTCCTTGTCGTCACCTTCGCTGTCGGCGTATGTATTGATTACCATTGTCTCTGATGGTTGGTGAGCATCTCGAAAGTTCAAAGTGAACTCTCCGCAAGTCAATCTGGCTCCAACGTTTGCAAGGAAATCCATTCCCAGGAGTAAGTTGTCCACTGCACCTGGAAGGATAAGCAACATGGTACGAATCGTGTCCTGTCCCCGTATGTATCGCGGCGCCGTGAGCGGTTTTCGGTCTATTCCGAGGGACTGCTCCATTCGAGTGCTAACAAAGCTGCGTGTTGCTCCAGTGTCCACTGTTGCATCCACCCATCGTCCTTCAACCTTGATCTTTGCTATCAGTTGGCCCTTATGGCAGCGTAACACTTTTAGGTTTTCCGAGAGGATGTCTGCCCTGGTCCCGCCGAGTCTCGGATCTGGCGGGGGCGCTCTTCGTTTCCCTGATGGTTCTCCCGTCTTCCACTAGGACGGCGATAGCAGCAATCGATGCTCCGAACTCCTAGTTTTCCGCACGTCCAACAAAACAACCGTTGCGGGTTACGACAGTTTCTCTGGTGGTGTCCATCTTGCCCGCAGCGTCGGCACGCGGTGCTGGTGTTGATGGGTCGTGCTTCAGGTTGCGTGATTTCTATGTGCCTCTCGTTGTGTACTCTGTTCGTTGGTGGCCTGTTTTCGTAACGTGCTCTTGGTGCAGGTTGTCGAGGTTCACCATGTGGGCGACTGCTCTGGCGCATCGTCTCGTCTGGCTTCCCCTGGATACATTCTAAGTCCTCCGCTAGACTGACTAATTCGTCGAGGCTCAAAAAGTCCCTCCTCTTTATATAAAGTTGAAATTCTTGTCGCGAATTTCGAAACACTCGTTCTAGTTTTTGCGTCTCTCTGAAGTTTGCTGTTCGCATAAGATCGCAGATGTCCAATACAAAGTCTTTAAACAATTCTCGCTGTCGCTGCGTGCGCATTCGAATTCGGTCCTCTATTTGTTCGAAGTACCTGCTCGATAAAAAGAATTTAAGAAACGCTGTTTTGAAGTTGTTCCAACTTTCCCAGTCGCGTTGATTATTTCTTAGCCATGTGAGTGCACGATCGCGAAGTAGTTCCGGCATCATCTGAGGTAAATTGTTTATGGGTAACCGGTAAACTCCGGTCAATTCTTCGACTCTTTCAATAAAAAGTAACGGGTCCTTGCCACCGTCGTATCGGACGTTCCATTTTCGAACTTTGTCTATGATGCTTGCTGGGTCCATCGTCATTTCCCGTGGTCTCGTGTATGTCAGATTCCGCCTGGGTTCGGTGAGTATGTGTTCGCTAGCTGTGGGTATCGATAGGAGAAATTCCTTTTCACCAAGCTTAGGTGAAGCCGATCTTGTCTGTGTCTCGTTCCGATCATCGCCTGATCGTGGCTGGCATGTCGGCGATGGCCCTCGGGCCGCGGTGTGCGCTGCCTCTAATTCCAGCAAGCGCGCGTTTACCACAGGATCCTTCTCAGCTGCTATTACGAAAGCGACGAACTGCTTTCTTAGTTCATCGGCGTTTCCTGTTTCGTCTAATTCGAACTCCTTGGCGTATTCGATCAGTTCGTCTTTACGCAGTGTGTATATCCATGAACGCTTCGACATTTTTCCCAGATCCTTGTTGAATTCGTTGTTCGCAAGTTATTAAATATTCGGTGTACTAGGTCCCTGCTCGGGCGCCATTGTAACGATGCTCTTCCTTTCTCGCCTGGATATCACTCAGTCCAGTCCAAGGTCTCGTCCAGTTATTTATTGATTTGAACGCAATACACTGATTTCGATACTAACAACTTTATTTAATTAAATCTTGACAGTAATTACAATAGTTTGAAATATGCTTATAGATACGTTTTAGCTAATATAAGTTTTATATAGCAAGTTTACAATCGTTTGGCTGAAACAGAGTTTATGATTAAGAGCCTGAAACAGAGCTTATGATCGTTAGGCTGAAACAGAGTTTATGATTAAGAGCCTGAAACAAAGTTTATGATCGTTAGGCTGAAACAGAGTTTATGATTAAGAGCCTGAAACAAAGTTTATGATCGTTAGGCTGAAACAGAGTTTATGATTAAGAGCCTGTAACAAAGTTTATGATCGTTAGGCTGAAACGGAGGTTGTGATTAAGAGCATGTCGATTATTTGGTTATCTTACAAATCTGTGCTGAAAAGAGACTTTGATTAGTGTGTCCACTGTCGCGGAGTATAAGCCCAACAGGCCGACAGGACGTTAAATATAGATAGCCGCGGAGTATAAACCCATCAGACCGGCTGTCCACTGTCGCGGAGTATAAACCCAACAGACCGACAGGGCGTTAAATATAGATAGCCGCGGAGTATAAACCCAACAGACCGGCTGTCCACTGTCGCGGAGTATAAACCCAACAGACCGACAGGGCGTTAAATATAGATAGCCGCGGAGTATAAACCCAACAGACCGGCTGTCCACTGTCGCGGAGTATAAACCCAACAGACCGACAGGGCGTTAAATATAGTTAGCCGCGGGGTATAAACACAACAGACCGGCTGTCCACTGTCGCGGAGTATAAACCCAACAGACCGACAGGACGTTAAATATAGATAGCCGCGGAGTATAAACCCAACAGACCGGCTGTCCACTGTCGCGGAGTATAAACCCAACAGACCGACAGGGCTTTGTAACTATGTAGTTACGCTTGGAAGAAACGACGTTTCTTATGTTTCTTACCCGATTCAAGCCTCCACGATGCTGTAGCTGATGTTGTAGATTTATGACGCGGCGGCCTAGATGAGACGTCGACTGCGACGTTGACTACGGCGTCGACTGAGACGTTGACTGCGACGTCGACTGAGACGTTGACTGCGACGTCAACTGAGACGTTAACTGCGACGTTGACTGAGACGTTGACTGTGACGTCGACTGAGACGTTGACTGCGACGTCGACTGAGACGTTGACTGCGACGTCTACTGAGACGTTGACTGCGACGTCGGCTGAGGTCCTTGCGATGTTGACTACGAGTCCTTGCGATGCCGACTTGAGGTCCTTGCGATGCTGACTACGAGTCCTTGCGATGCCGACTTAAGGTCCTTGTGAAAATCAAAGAAAAGAAAATAATTTAAGTAGATTATTTGAGTGAGTGTTAACACTCACTAACTAACATATCAAAAATCATAGACATTAATTAATAAAGGAAAGTTGAGAAGAAATTAAATTAATCCACACATAGTGATGCTGATGGCGTCTATGGAAAGAGGAAACTTCAGTTCCATGAAGTTAAATATCATTCCATTTTCTATTATTATAATTTCCGCTTCAATGTTGGAGACGTTGTAGTTTTGTGGTCTATTATGGTTAACTGGCAGATTAGCAAGTGCCGATATGACTGCCCATTTGAAGCAATAAACATAATCATTTTGTACGTTTACGCAGGCGTGCTTTTCATGAAGCGATTTGGGTAGCGGAATATATGATGTTCCCTTTAATGGCCTGTATTGATTTATATTTATCTCTACATAGCATATTTTAAGTAGAGACCATCCAGTGTCCCTTTCCTGGAATTCACCCATTTCGGTGGTGATATGTTGAGACATTTCAGCATAGACGTTGCTGATGTCTTCAACTTTTTGTAGTAAAACCATCTTTGTCTGAAATGATTTTACTTCCACCAGCATTTTGTCAACTGCATTAACCTTGAAATATTCAGCATATAATGCGATGTTGAATTTCACCCTTGCATGCTTTTCTAGCAAATTTTTCATCTGCTTGGCGATTACAGTTTTAGATCGTTCGAAAAACACTTCCGGAAGCAGCAGACCTTCATCCTCATTTTCGAAGAGGAGCGTCTGGATTCTATTTTTAAATGCCGATGCTATAAACTTTAGGCCATCATTTAGAGGCGACCAACAATTCTTTTTATGTTTGAGGGTTCGCAGATGGTAGCTCTAACCTCCTTGAGAAACATCTTCGTTGCATGTTGGGCAACGAACGTTCTCGCTAGCGTTAATGTTTGATGATGTTGCAGTAGTTAGTGCTGCTGTTGCTGATGATGATAAGCCTGCTCCTTTTGTTGTTGATGATGCTGCTGTTAAAGTTGATGATATCGATGGTGAATCCGCTGGTGATGCTGATGGTGCCAGATTTAAGGATGAGTGCTTTACTTACCTCTTATGCCTGACCATATTATCTAGGCGATTAAAATTTTGGTCACAGTCTTTGCAGTGGTATTGGGAGTGGCCATGCATTGCTTTCACGTACCTTTTAAGGTTATTGACTGCAGTGAAGCCATGTCCACAAACGTCGCATATGAATACCTTCATTGTTAATAGGTTTTTGTTTTTGGTTTTCCTTTCTATTTGTTGTGCACTACAAATTTTATTTAACAATTTTTGTTTCGTATTTTTGCACCTTTTATTTTCAACGTAGTTTATCGTGTTTTTTTTTGTACTTCTATTTGTTTTTTAATATATATTTTAAATAGTATAGTTAAAAGTTTCTTATTTGGTTTGTAGCTCCTTCAGGTTTGGTGTTCTTTTTAGTTATTTAATCTTTTCTTTTTGTCTGCTTTATCACTTTCTTGGTTTTACTTTTTATATGAAAAACAACATTCAACTACTGAACTATATGGAACTAATGAACATTTACGTTAAACTATATTTAACAGTTTTTTTGTTCTTTTTTTAATTTCTTTTGGTGGTTTCTTTTACGCGCGTAATTTTTATAAAACTGAAAATTTGATTTTTCTAGTACAAACCGAAACTTAGAATATTACTCTCAGAACTGATTGAAAATGCGACATTTCCTTGATTATATATTAAACTCGACTGAAACCTTGCTCTCAAGCTGTAGGTTGTTTGTTTACAATTATACTCACGACTTTTGATTTGAGTCGACTGAGTTGAAAACCCTTATAAACAACCAATAATAAAAATAACTAAAATATTTGAGTCTTCCAATTCCATCGATCTCATGCTTTGTAGTCAGAGTTAAAGATCAATGAACATAAAATTACCTACATTTGTACGAAAAGAAAAGTCAACCATACATGTGTTTAATGAACTCATATTATTCCCATTTTTAGCAAGCTGAGATTTGGTTCACCAAGAATCCACTTGAAAGGGTCTCAATTCATTTGCTAAAAGAAAAAATAGCTCACAAGAAAGGCATTCCCAAAATACATTGCAAAGACAAAAATAACAGAAACAAAAAAATATTCTGTCGTGCCACGCATTGGACATACAAATAATCCTACCACATGTCACTAAGTATTGAAAACAAATCCACAATAACAACAGCATAGGCAAGAAAAGGGAAAGCAACGGAATTTGTTTGCATTAACTCCACGGCGATCTGTTCTACTAAAAGATTCCTAACATAAGCAATTAAATAATCAGAACAATCACTGACATTTTATTACACCATCTCAGTCGACGGCACTCGGTTTACTTAAAAAATCATTAAAAACACACAAACATATACACTGCAAGCCTACAGCATAAGAAATCACCAAAAATTTGTTTACACTAACTCCGTGGACCGACGGCTCGTTCACTAAAGAAACATATTACAACAAATAACAACAACAACATCTTCCTACACAACGACCATGTGCATCTGCTGCTCTCCCATTACTTCGGTTTCATACATATCCCCCCCTCCTTCCCTTCCCTTAATACTAGTATGTCCGTCTGTCTATTTGTCAGTCCGTCTGTCTGTCTACACATACAAACCTTAACAAACCTTATGGCGACGTCAGAGATCCTCACCGGCAGAGAACAACGCTGTCAGAGAGCCATACACACAAACCTTAATAACCTTATGGCAATGGCAGAAATCCTCACCGGCAGCCAGCCACGCTGGCAGAGAGTCACACACACACATACCTTAACAAACCTTATGGCGGCGGCAGAGATCCTCACGATCCTCAGCAGCGCAGTCGCTACGTTGAGCCAGAATGCCCATATTCCTACTACTTACTGTATTTGAGCCGATTGGTATTCTGTCCCAGTCAGGCAAGTCATACTCATTTTTATTTTGACTCAGGCGCAGAGTGTTCATTAACTACAGAATCCATATCAGAGCATTTTTCGGGCAATAGAAAATATTCAGAGCAATGCTCTTTATGACATAAGATTTGACAAACACAGAGCCAAAATTGTTAAGCATAAAATTGGCGACCATGTCTTGCTAAAGAACGAGGAAAGATATCAAACAAAATTAGCTCCTAAGTACAGAAGTCCATTTCTGGTGATGAAGATTTTAGATGGTGACAGATACGAATTGAAATCAATGTCCAATTAAAGGACTTATAAATATCCGCATGAGCAGTTACGAAAGTTGCCAGATATTAATGGTTTAAGCTATGAAAGAGAAGGCGTAGAAAGAGACGTCAATAAAAGTGAAGGCGTTGAAATAGACGTTGATGAAAGAGAAGACGTTGAAAGAGACGTCAATAGATGTGAAGGCGTTTAAATAGACGTCGATGAAATAGAAGGCGTTAAAAGAGACGTTAATAAAATGAATGTACGTGAGATCAAACGTTGAGGTTAGAAAGTCAATGAGGCGTATTTTGAGTCGAACACATGAATGAGCTGGTTATCGGGAGCTGTCTCCTGGAAATAAATACCATAATGGGATCTTCTTCATTAAAAACGAATCTATGAAAATTTAAATAAGTAGGCATTATCATTCCGTTCAATGTAAAAGAAATAAATAAACTCTATTTTCAAACAATTGAATAGAATGTATCGAAGTTACATTGTGTTTCTCGTTATGTGATATACACACCCGAGGACGTGTGTAGTCAGCAACATAATAAATAGTGAGTACGAAGTGTACTCACTAACAGAAGAGAGAACAAAGAAAAGTAAGATAGGTTCAGGAAAAGAACGGGCAGTCTTCGTCGAGTAGTGGACTTGATAAGATAGCCGACGAACAGACTGCGCTCGAGCTGTTTTTAAAACAAGATAGCGGAAAACAATCACCAAGACAGAGCTTGTGGGATAATTTCGACATATGTATATAGTAAATGTTTACGATGACAAAACGTATAACATAGGTAACAGTCATACGCTTCTTTTGGATATTAAAATTAACCGAATTTGACAAAGCAGATTAAATTTCACTCCAAAGCGCAATACACTTTTACCACAGACAAATAATTTAGAGATTTCGAATACAGAACGAAAAATTTGTCGAAAAAATTATGGATCATTCACTCATTCATGCAATGAGATCAGTGGTATTAAAAAGCAGAAACAATTGTTTTGTTTGCGAGGAGCTGTTTCGTATAGTTGTGTGTGTGTGTGTTGTTAATTTCTTTCATGTAATTTCTTCTTTGCATTGGCAAAGGGACTTCTCGAGTCGCCATACCAACAAATTTTGTAATCTGTAATGATAACAATTGGAGAAATGTTATCGACGACATTCCACATGTCATGTTGCCACTGTTTCATGCAGGAATTTACATTCATATTTTATCATTTTATTATGAATATTTTATTTTATTTATTCATATTTTATCAATGTAATTTTTTTTTTTTTATTTTCGATCTATCCTTGTGATATTAAGCAAATGAGATCAAACTAAATATAATAATTGTTAATAATAGTACCCCATTAGATACAATTATACATACCAAACTATACTTTGACAAGAGTTACAAAAAAAATTTACATATTACATGTACATCCCCAAAAGGTATTCGATTACATATTAAGTATATTAACATAAAGTTGTCAAAGTTATATAAATAGAAAATCTAAAATATGCCTTCTTTTCAGTCTTCTTGTTTCGTTTGTGCTGCCCAATAAACACACTACTAATGGATTCGTATGATAACTTTGTCTTGCAAAAGTTACATAATAAAATAAGAGAGATTAGAACAACAGAAATTGTGACTTATTTTATTATTTGCTAATGTAGTTAGTAAATGAATACACTAATTTTTTTAAATAGAATAGTACTAGCAACGAAGGATAAATTTGAAAGAATTGAAAAGAACACACAACGAAACAATTACAACATTCAACCGTAAGCAAGAACGTTACCCTTTAAGCCACCTCGACGACATTGTACACAACAGTTTCTATTGGGAACAGCCAATGTTTCTTTGCTAACACCTTCATTCTGGAACAAACTTTCAGTTGCCTTTGTCGATCTAAGTCGAAGAATGATAATTTATTTTTTATAATTCAATCGTTCAGTACACCACATCAACTCAGGGGCATGATGCCAAAATTATGGCATGATACTGTAACGACGAGTTTTTCTTTCCCAGCCGGGAATAGCTCACTCGTCCCAGGGTTCGTGGCAAGTGGATCTCGTAACCACTTGCGTATAATAGTTCAAGTTGCGTTTCCGAATTTCGTTCGATTGGTGTTTTCACCAATCTAGCACTGACTCAGAGAGTTCAGCTCGGACGCAATGTTGAGTATCGTATTTATTATATTTACTTAACAATTTTTAGTACTAGAAGAGCCACAGTGGGTCGCTTAAAATACAAGAGCCACCACCGGTCGCTTAGAATAAAAGAGCCACAGTGGGTCGCTTAAAATACAAGAGCCACAACGGGTCGCTTAGAATAAAAGAGCCACAGTGGGTCGCTTAAATACAGAGCCACAACGGGTCGCTTGAATACAGAGCCACAACGGGTCGCTTAAATACAGAGCCACCATGGGTCGCTTAAATAAAGAGCCACAACGGGTCGCTTAGAATAAAGGGCCACAACTTGTCGCTTAGATAAAGAGCCACATCGGGTCGCTTAAATAAAGAGCCACAACGGGTCGCTTAGAATAAAGAGCCACAACGGGTCGCTTAGATAAAGAGCCACAATGGGTCGCTTAGATAAAGAGCCACAACTGGTCGCTTAAATATACAATTTATTACACGAGGCCTTCTTGGGTTCACCAAGATAGCTCAAAAATTCGAACCTTTGGTGTCTACTGTTGCGTGCTAATCGATTAGTATGCATCAGATCAAAGGCTCATTTGCAATGTTCGGATGAGCTCGTTAAAAGCGACAATAGAAATAAAGCATGTGTGAGTCGTAAGCTATTTCCAATGGAATCGGCCGTGAACGGAGACAAATTCCATTCCAAACAACATTTTGTCCGTCGGCTGTTTGCTACTTATTCGCATGTCTGCATATATGTCAGTAGATGTATGTTTTCTGGTTTTCTCTACTTGATCTGGAAATGTACATATTTGTGTAGCTATGTGTTCGTAGTGTGTATTTGTTTACATGCGTTCACTTGAATGGAACAGGTTTTGCGTATTAATTCCAGTTCTGTTCTTTGTGGTCGGTTTGTATTCTTTATGTTGTGTTTTACTCTGTTTGTAGGTATGTAAATATGTGTATCTAATTGTCTAATCTAAAACTATTTATATTAAAATATTATTGTAACGAATTGTGGTCGTTACATCCTATCCCTACTTAGCGCGAAATAGAAAAACAAAAATAAGTAATAATTTGGTGAAGGGGAACAGCGGTGATGCTACCGGTTGAACCAAAATCTACTATGTCTGTTACTGGCGACGACTTCATTGATGTCTCGGTATCGTAGTTGAGATCGTTCGTTCATCTTTGATAAAGCGTATGTCCCATGTTTTGTTTGGCGATTATGTTTGCATTATTCTGGTTGTGAAAGAATAATGTTGTCCTTCTTGTTGAGACATGTGCGGTAGCGGGACTCACATAATATCTGCGGTACGGTACGGTAGGCGGTAAATGTTCTGCTCGTGTCATTTTGACTGACACCGGTTTAGGCTTCGGTTTCGGTATATGAATAATGCATTTGGTCATATGCGGTGGTTTACTCTCTGGGCGCTTGTTTGATTGAGGTTTATGTGTGTGGAGAAGTTTGATCTCTTCTTAATTTCCTGCGACTGGTGTTGATCTTGGGCTTCTGTGTAAGCGTTTGTGAAAATTGTTCAACGGACTTTACCGTTGGTCTGGATTTGGTTGGTTCTTTCCTCAACTTGTTGCGACATGTGGTGGTGTAAGAGTTCAGGTTTCCTGGTGTGAAATGTTGTTGAGCTTTACTGGTTGAAATCGATGTCTTGCTCTCATCGACGAATTCAGGATTGGCAGTTGTACTCCTTTTTGATTCAGGTGGAGAGCAACTTTCAATAGTCTGCCTGGCGATGAGTAGCTTGCATCCTAATTGGGACAACAAGTCTGTTCCTATAATTAATTCTTCTTGGACACCTGGTAGGAAATGAACTTCTTGTCGGACTCGTACTTCGTTTATGACTATGGTGGCATAGTAACTTCTCTCGGTTGACACTGGTTGGCTATTAGCTAGTGATAGCTTTTGAGCTTTACCCTTCTCGGGGATGCATTTGTGTTGTAAATTCTCATCGACCGTTCTGCCTATCATAGTGAGTGAGGCGCCCGTGTCTATCAGAGCGTTGATTGGCTTCTTTACTTTACTGGTTGATTGCATACAATCGGTATTCTGTACATTGGATGATCATAAGTATCCATAATTCCATATGGGGTTGTCATTTGATTTCGGCAGCTATAATCTCGCGATAGTATGTCTGTCTTTCCACAATGCGAACAGAATAATTTCGGGTTTCCATGGCACTCAGTTCGTCTATGACCTGGTTCACCGCATCGCCAGCAGTGGCTCTGGCGTGCATAATCTTGAGTGGTTACCCAGTTGGAAACATGTGATCGGTTGTGACGAGCTTCTTCTCCACGATTATGCTCATACTCATCGGTATGGCTCATGAGCGAATCCAAATCGTTAAAGTCACTGCGTCGAATATAAAGACGGTACTCTGGTCGCAAACCTTCATAAATGCGCTCTGCGGGATTTTCTTGACTCATGCGTGGATGTTGGCGAATCAGGTTCATAATACTCATAATGTATTCTTTCGCTTTTTCGCGAGGCCCCTGGCGTCTTCGTATTATATCCTCTTCTAACTTTTGCATGTATCTCAGTGGTAAGAAAAAGATCATAGCAGCGTCTTTGAACTGCTGCCATGTGTTTATATCGGACCGTTTATAGCGCCACCAGTCTCTGGCGCGATCGCGGAGTAGCTAATTTAATGGCAAGAGCAAGCTGTTGTAGTTTATTTGACAGGTATTATAACAGGTGGCTAGATCTTCCATGTTTTCAAGAAATTCTAAAGCGGAACGTGTCCTATTGAAATGCAAATTCCATTTGCGCACCGTATTCATGATGTCGTATTCTCTATGGTCATGCGGTTGCTGCATTGGGTAACTTGAATGCTGTCTTTCATTGACGACGGCTTGTGGCGGAAACAATGTGGTTGATGCGGGTACTGGGAGTGAATCGATTTTCAGATTACCGCGCTCTGCCGAGTTCCGTCTGGATCGTTGCTCTTTGCAATGTTGGCTTAAGCGTTGTCTCATATCCTTCACGGTGTTATCTATTGGCAGACTTAGAAGTCTCATTTAAGCTTCTAACTCCTCTTTATTTAACTTGTAGATGAAAATTAAATTCTCTGGGAGTTGTTCATCATAGTTAACTTGTACTTGCTGTGGCTTTGAATGCATGGTTTGAGCATTCGAGTGGCTCGGTGCGCTGCTGCATTTGTTTTCATGCTGATCTGGTGAATTACTCCTTGACTGGTTCGAAGGATTGCTTTATTTATCAGCTTGCTAGTGCAGAGAAATGCTGCGCTGATTTGGTGAAATATTCCCCAGTTGAATATCTTGTTGCTGCGGTAAGTTACTTCTTTGTATGGAAGCACCGCCTGTTTGAACAATGGGTTGTTCATTTTGTGTGTGTAATGAACCGCTTCCAGAGGAAAGCGGTCCCTGTTCGGGCGCCATTTGTAACGACGAGTTTTTCTTTCCCAGCCGGGAATAGCTGACTCGTCCCATGGTTCGTGGCAAGTGGATCTCGTAATCACTTGCGTATAATAGTTCAAGTTGCGTTTCCGAATTTCGTTCGATTGGTGTTTTCACCAATCTAGCACTGACTCAGAGAGTTCAGCTCGGACGCAATGTTGAGTATCGTATTTATTATATTTACTTAACAATTTTTATAATTTAGTACTAGAAGTGCCACAGTGGGTCGCTTAAAATACAAGAGCCACTACGGGTCGCTTAGAATAAAAGAGCCACAGTGGGTCGCTTAAAATACAAGAACCACAACGGGTCGCTTAGAATAAAAGAGCCACAGTGGTCGCTTAAAATACAAGAGCCACAACGGGTCGCTTAGAATAAAAGAGCCACAGTGGGTCGCTTAAAATACAAGAGCCACAACGGGTCGCTTAGAATAAAGAGCCACAACGGGTCGCTTAAATACAGAGCCACAACGGGTCGCTTGAATACAGAGCCACAATGGGTCGCTTAAATACAGAGCCACCATGGGTCGCTTAAATAAAGACCCATAACGGGTCGCTTAGAAGAAAGAGCCACAACGGGCCGCTTAGATAAAGAGCCACAACGGGTCGCTTAAATAAAGAGCCACAACGGGTCGCTTAGAATAAAGAGCCACAACGGGTCGCTTAGATAAAGAGCCACAATGGGTCGCTTATATAAAAAGCCACAACGGGTTGCTTAAATATACAATTTATTACACGAGGCTTTCTTGGGTTCACCAAGATACCTCAAAAATTCGAACCTTTGGTGTCTACTGTTGCGTGCTAATCGATTAGTGTGCATCAGATCAAAGGCTCATTTGTAATGTTCGGATGAGCTCGTTAAAAGCGACAATCGAAATCAAGCATGTGTGAATCGTAAGCTATTTCCAATGGAATCGGCCGTAAACGGAGACAAATTCCATTCCAAACAACATTTTGTCCGTCGGCTGTTTGCTACTTATTCGCATGTCTGCATATATGTCAGTAGATGGTGTTGTTTTTGTTTTGTGAACAATAAACAAATGTTGCTTGGAAACAATGACAAATTGAATAAGAACAAAAAAAGTTTGTATATAAAAAAACAAATATTGCTTGGCAACAAACACAAATTGAAATTAAAAATTTTTGTTTGGATGCAAAAACAAATATTGCTTGGCAGCAACCGAAAATTGAATTAAAAACAATTTTGCTTGTAAACAATAAACAAACTTTATTGTCATTTTCCGATACAAGAATTCGTCTTTTCCCCATTTTTTAGGGTTGCAAACCAAATTTGAGCTGTTTAGTATTGTTACCACCGTTCCTAGCGGGGCACCGACAGAACCGGTTCTTGCTAGTCTAATCCATGTTCTTGCCTTTCTGCGAGTATACACAAATTGTAAACTTCAGTTCTCTTTTTTACTTTGAATACGCCAGTACGACTAATAAAAGTTGAATCAACGAAATTATTAAATAAATGAATACATATATATTTGACTAACTCTTATTATTTCATTTTTGTTAATTTGAAGAATTCTTCTTGAGTTGCGTAAGCGCTGGAGAGAACTCACGTTTTGTAAACATTTGAATTTACAAAATCTTTTATTATTACTATAAATGCTTATATACGCGGTTCGCGAAGTTACCTCAAAACTCCTTTAAAAATTAAGGTATACTAAGCCGACCGGTATAAATTCTCTTTGTTAAAAAACATCATTACTCGACAAGTTGCGTAACCAAGAATTAACATGAACACGGGCTTCGAATGTGACAAAGAAGATGAGGATGGTATGATAAAGTGCAGCCGTTGCGCCAAGAGCTATCATTTTCAATGCGTCCGAGTTAATAGTGGAGTAGACGAGAAAAGCTGGAGTTGCGTCAATTGTACCACAGCGAGAACCGTCCCCACAACGAGTGCTGCCGCTCCTCCAAAAATAACGCAATATGACACTGAAAATACAGCACACGGAATCGGACCACAAGCATCATCATCCCCAACAACAACACATCAATATCACACGTCGCAATTGCCAACGGTTACACATGCAAAATTACAGTCGATCAGGTGGTGCTCTGCAGACGGCTCAGGGAGTCCGTTAGAAGAATGCGGTACATCTGTCCATCCAACACATACATTATTAATCGGTAATACATATCGAAGTGTAGGTGCGCTGCCGACGTCTTCTTGGACTCAACAGTTACGTGCAGCCACATCACAATCGTCAGCAACAATGGCAAACATTCCAAGGGAAGACAACGTCGCTCAACTTTCAGTTTCGCCGAACGCTACACAATTTCACATTGCAACCAACGGAAAAACGACTGATAATGACATTGAAAGCGTAAGAAGATGTGAATTACGGTTAGCTATGCTAGAAGAAAAGAGGGAAATTCATCAAAGTTATTTAGAAAAGAAGTATGAAATACTTTCGCAATCGCACGGTATGTCATTAGGAACTTTCGCTAACACAAGTACACAGTTGGCGCCTACTCCCGCATAGCTCGCAGCTAGACAATCTATCCCGAAAGAGATGCCGCATTTTCATGGTGACCCAGAGGACTGGCCTTTATTCATATGCAGCTTCGAAACGAGCACAGAAGTGGCAGGGTACTCGCTTGTTGAAAATTTAATGCGTCTACAGACGTGTTTAAAGTGCAAGGCCCGCGAAATGGTGAAAAGCAAGCTAATAATACCGTCGATGGTCCCGGAGATAATTCAGACACTAAGAATGTGCTTTAGTAGGCCAGAATTCATACTGGAGAGCCTCATAGAAAAGGTGAGAAAACGTATATTCAACAATGGCGTCGTGTCATATGGATGCATATATGAATAACCCAATGCTTGTAAAGGAATTAGTGGAAAAATTACCGAATCAACACAAGCTGAACTGGGCCATGCATCCCAAAATCGACGGCGAACCATCAGTAAAAATTTTCAGCGATTGGCTTTATTCGCTTGCAGAAGCAGCCAGCCAAGTAGTTTCCCCCATAATGGCAAAGTGCAGCGGACTTATTAATACTCATGTCGTCCATCTTAACGTACTATTAAAAGTTATGCCTAGGTTCTTAACAGTACTAACATATTCAAATTGGCTCTTCCCCAATGTATATTATTGAAAAGCAAGATAGTGTGACGACGCATTCTAACGGCGCTAGATTGCGCGCACAAACGCTCTTAAGTAAGACATATGCTTATACTTTTTTTTATATATATTATATTATATTTTTTTTGTATATTTTACTACTTATATTTATGTATATAAGGTCAAATGAATTTTTGTAAGTTACGTTTAAAACCTACCCTTAAGAAAATGAATTTGCTAATAGATAAGAATTGAATTTAAAGTTGTCTTGTCAAATGATAGTTTCTGTGGATCACATGACACATTCTGGAAAACCTGCTTTTAAGTCCCGTAAACTACGCAGTGGTGGAATGACGCGGCATACTCAGTAACACAGAATAAGTCAAATGCCAAACAAGGACGGAACTAGCATTCCATTGGGCAAGTCTGCTGAACATCGAACAACGAACAGAAACGACTTCCGACCGACAGCGTATAAGAACGACCACAGCACACAGGAGCGTTCAGTCATTCGCGAACATCAGTACAGGTAAGACCTCGTGAAGGCAACTCCTCTCCTCTCCGTAGCCTCTCTCAAACGCCGAGAGCCAACACTACCCGGATCAAAGATTCTGTCGTGTTGGTTCAAAGCAATGTTTGAGGTTGCAACTCTCCACTCCGTAGCCGCTCTCAAACCTCTCCGTAGCCTCTCTCAAGCGCCGAGAGCCAACACTACCCAGATCAGAGATTCTGTCGTGTTGGTTCGAAGCAATGTTTGAGGTTGCAACTCTCCTCTCCGTAGCCGCTCTCAAACCTTTCCGTAGCCTCTCCCAAATGCCGAGAGCCAACACTACCCGGATCAAAGATTCTGTCGTGTTGGTTCGAAGCAATGTTTGAGGTTGCAACTTTCCTCTCCGTAGCCGCTCTCAAACCTCTCCGTAGCCTCTCTCAAACGCCGAGAGCCAACACTACCCGGATCAAAGATTCTGTCGTGTTGGTTCGAAGCAATGTTTGAGGTTGCAACACTCCTCTCCATAGCCGCTCTCAAACCTCTCCGTAGCCTCTCTCAAATTCCGAGAGCCAACACTACCCGGATCAAAGATTCTGTCGTGTTGGTTCGAAGCAATGTTAGAGGTTGCAACTTTCCTCTCCGTAGCCGCTCTCAAACCTCTCCGTAGCCTCTCTCAAACGCCGAGAGCCAACACTACCCGGATCAAAGATTCTGCCGTGTTGGTTCGAAGCAATGTTTGAGGTTGCAACACTCCTCTCCATAGCCGCTCTCAAACCTCTACGTAGCCTCTCTCAAACGCCGAGAGCCAACACTACCCGGATCAAAGATTCTGTCGTGTTGGTTCGAAGCAATGTTTGAGGTTGCAACACTCCTCTCCATAGTTGCTCTTAAACCTCTCCGTAGCCTCTCTCAAACCTCTCCGTAGCCTCTATCAAACCTCTCCGTAGCCTCTCTCAAACGCCGAGAGCCAACACTACCCGGATCAAATATTCTGTCTTGTTGGTTCGAAGAAATGTTTGAGGTTGCAACTCTCCTCTCCGTAGCCGCTCTCAAACCTCTCCGTAGCCTCTCTCAAACGCTGAGAGCCAACACTACCCGGATCAAAGATTCTGTCGTGTTGGTTCGAAGCAATGTTTGAGGTTGCAACTCTCCTCTCCGTAGCCGCTCTCAAACGTCTCCATAGCCTGATCGTTGAGGCAAGAGAACGCACACGCCAAATACGACAACGTAACCTTTTAATTACAGAACAAAGTAGCAACGCAAACACACAATTGTCACAACGATATTCCAAAGAGACAAACGTGCTAGGAAAACAACGCATCACGCATACCTGCCCAACGTTTCGAACAACCTTGCCTACACTAGCTTGTTCCACCACTGCACCACCAGTTTTTTTTTACCCTTAAGAACTACGGCTCCAACTGCCCAACAACAAGAATTAAGTTAGCACTAAGATTGGAAAAATTTAAATACACAAAATTGTCAATGAAAAGTTACTGGTCTTCTTATTATAAATTTTCTTGGAACTGAACCTGGACAAATCGTGAGTCTATCCCAGCTATAGACAAGGTCCGTGGACCTCATAAAGAAACTCTGCCTGCATTCAGCCGAAGCAGGAAAGGTCGTTTCAAGTGGCGCCCGAACAGGGACCAGCTAACAAACAAATCTACAAAGGAAAAAAAACTGAGCGGAGCAATATAAATCGATAAAAGAACGTGACAACAGCAACAGGCTAGTATAAAAACTCAGCATGGTCCGTAGGTGGATAGGCAGTCTCAAGAGGGAGGAAATAGTGGGATACATGCAGGAATTCGGACTAAGCAACGACGGCAACGTAGAGGAACTTAAAACAGTATTCTCCGAGTTCACCAACAAAGAGGGCCTCAGTCCTAATCAGGCACAACGCTTACAAGAGCTAGAACGGCAGCATAGCCGCAGCCCATCCTTGAGTCCGAGCAGGGCTCAAACACTCAGCATCCCGTCGGCGACCGCAGAAGTTACGCTACACAAAGATGACAACAAGACAGAACTAGAACGACTGCGTAGCCACAACATCTCCCCCGGGCCGAGTATGGCGCATCGAACAAACAGTTCACCAAACCGAAACACGGCGATGACCGCTGTGCAGACCAACATCGGACAGCCAACGAAACTTGATCCTCAGAATCTCAACTACGGTAGCATGTTAAATCAAGTGCGCAAATGGGTTGTCAGATTCGACAATAGAATGGATCCCTTAGACTTTGTCGAGCGACTGTAAGAGTTGGCGGTAAATGTTCTGCTCGTGTCATTTTGACTGACACCGGTTTAGGCTTCGGTTTCGGTATATGAATAATGCATTTGGTCATATGCGGTGGTTTACTCTCTGGGCGCTTGTTTGATTGAGGTTTATGTGTGTGGAGAAGTTTGATCTCTTCTTAATTTCCTCCGACTGGTGTTGATCTTGGGCTTCTGTGTAAGCGTTTGTGAAAATTGTTCAACGGACTTTACCGTTGGTCTGGATTTGGTTGGTTCTTTCCTCAACTTGTTGCGACATGTGCTGGTGTAAGAGTTCAGGTTTCCTGGTGTGAAATGTTGTTGAGCTTTACTGGTTGAAATCGATGTCTTGCTCTCATCGACGAATTCAGGATTGGCAGTTGTACTCCTTTTTGATTCAGGTGGAGAGCAACTTTGAATAGTCTGCCTGGCGATGAGTAGCTTGCATCCTAATTGGGACAACAAGTCTGTTCCTATAATTAATTCTTCTTGGAGACCTGGTAGGAAATGAACTTCTTGTCGGACTCGTACTTCGTTTATGACTATGGTGGCATAGTAACTTCTCTCGGTTGACACTGGTTGGCTATTAGCTAGTGATAGCTTTTGAGCTTTACCCTTCTCGGGGATGCATTTGTGTTGTAAATTCTCATCGACCGTTCTGCCTATCATAGTGAGTGAGGCGCCCGTGTCTATCAGAGCGTTGATTGGCTTCTTTACTTTACTGGTTGATTGCATACAATCGGTATTCTGTACATTGGATGATCATAAGTATCCATAATTCCATATGGGGTTGTCATTTGATTTCGGCAGCTATAATCTCGCGATAGTATGTCTGTCTTTCCACAATGCGAACAGAATAATTTCGGGTTTCCATGGCACTCAGTTCGTCTATGACCTGGTTTACCGCATCGCCAGCAGTGGCTCTGGCGTGCATAATCTTGAGTGGTTACCCAGTTGGAAACATGTGATCGGTTGTGACGAGCTTCTTCTCCACGATTATGCTCATACTCATCGGTATGGCTCATGAGCGAATCCAAAACGTTAAAGTCACTGCGTCGAATATAAAGACGGTACTCTGGTCGCAAACCTTCATAAATGCGCTCTGCGGGATTTTCTTGACTCATGCGTGGATGTTGGCGAATCAGGTTCATAATACTCATAATGTATTCTTTCGCTTTTTCGCGAGGCCCCTGGCGTCTTCGTATTATATCCTCTTCTAACTTTTGCATGTATCTCAGTGGTAAGAAAAAGATCATAGCAGCGTCTTTGAACTGCTGCCATGTGTTTATATCGGACCGTTTATAGCGCCACCAGTCTCTGGCGCGATCGCGGAGTAGCTAATTTAATGGCAAGAGCAAGCTGTTGTAGTTTATTTGACAGGTATTATAACAGGTGGCTAGATCTTCCATGTTTTCAAGAAATTCTAAAGCGGAACGTGTCCTATTGAAATGCAAATTCCATTTGCGCACCGTATTCATGATGTCGTATTCTCTATGGTCATGCGGTTGCTGCATTGGGTAACTTGAATGCTGTCTTTCATTGACGACGGCTTGTGGCGGAAACAATGTGGTTGATGCGGGTACTGGGAGTGAATCGATTTTCAGATTACCGCGCTCTGCCGAGTTCCGTCTGGATCGTTGCTCTTTGCAATGTTGGCTTAAGCGTTGTCTCATATCCTTCACGGTGTTATCTATTGGCAGACTTAGAAGTCTCATTTAAGCTTCTAACTCCTCTTTATTTAACTTGTAGATGAAAATTAAATTCTCTGGGAGTTGTTCATCATAGTTAACTTGTACTTGCTGTGGCTTTGAATGCATGGTTTGAGCATTCGAGTGGCTCGGTGCGCTGCTGCATTTGTTTTCATACTGATCTGGTGAATTACTCCTTGACTGGTTCGAAGGATTGCTTTATTTATCAGCTTGCTAGTGCAGAGAAATGCTGCGCTGATTTGGTGAAATATTCCCCAGTTGAATATCTTGTTGCTGCGGTAAGTTACTTCTTTGTATGGAAGCACCGCCTGTTTGAACAATGGGTTGTTCATTTTGTGTGTGTAATGAACCGCTTCCAGAGGAAAGCGGTCCCTGTTCGGGCGCCATTTGTAACGACGAGTTTTTCTTTCCCAGCCGGGAATAGCTGACTCGTCCCATGGTTCGTGGCAAGTGGATCTCGTAATCACTTGCGTATAATAGTTCAAGTTGCGTTTCCGAATTTCGTTCGATTGGTGTTTTCACCAATCTAGCACTGACTCAGAGAGTTCAGCTCGGACGCAATGTTGAGTATCGTATTTATTATATTTACTTAACAATTTTTATAATTTAGTACTAGAAGTGCCACAGTGGGTCGCTTAAAATACAAGAGCCACTACGGGTCGCTTAGAATAAAACAGCCACAGTGGGTCGCTTAAAATACAAGAACCACAACGGGTCGCTTAGAATAAAAGAGCCACAGTGGTCGCTTAAAATACAAGAGCCACAACGGGTCGCTTAGAATAAAAGAGCCACAGTGGGTCGCTTAAAATACAAGAGCCACAACGGGTCGCTTAGAATAAAGAGCCACAACGGGTCGCTTAAATACAGAGCCACAACGGGTCGCTTGAATACAGAGCCACAATGGGTCGCTTAAATACAGAGCCACCATGGGTCGCTTAAATAAAGACCCATAACGGGTCGCTTAGAAGAAAGAGCCACAACGGGCCGCTTAGATAAAGAGCCACAACGGGTCGCTTAAATAAAGAGCCACAACGGGTCGCTTAGAATAAAGAGCCACAACGGGTCGCTTAGATAAAGAGCCACAATGGGTCGCTTATATAAAAAGCCACAACGGGTTGCTTAAATATACAATTTATTACACGAGGCTTTCTTGGGTTCACCAAGATACCTCAAAAATTCGAACCTTTGGTGTCTACTGTTGCGTGCTAATCGATTAGTGTGCATCAGATCAAAGGCTCATTTGTAATGTTCGGATGAGCTCGTTAAAAGCGACAATCGAAATCAAGCATGTGTGAATCGTAAGCTATTTCCAATGGAATCGGCCGTAAACGGAGACAAATTCCATTCCAAACAACATTTTGTCCGTCGGCTGTTTGCTACTTATTCGCATGTCTGCATATATGTCAGTAGATGGTGTTGTTTTTGTTTTGTGAACAATAAACAAATGTTGCTTGGAAACAATGACAAATTGAATAAGAACAAATAATGTTTGTATATAAAAAAACAAATATTGCTTGGCAACAAACACAAATTGAAATTAAAAATTTTTGTTTGGATGCAAAAACAAATATTGCTTGGCAGCAACCGAAAATTGAATTAAAAACAATTTTGCTTGTAAACAATAAACAAACTTTATTGTCATTTTCCGATACAAGAATTCGTCTTTTCCCCATTTTTTAGGGTTGCAAACCAAATTTGAGCTGTTTAGTATTGTTACCACCGTTCCTAGCGGGGCACCGACAGAACCGGTTCTTGCTAGTCTAATCCATGTTCTTGCCTTTCTGCGAGTATACACAAATTGTAAACTTCAGTTCTCTTTTATACTTTGAATACGCCAGTACGACTAATAAAAGTTGAATCAACGAAATTATTAAATAAATGAATACATATATATTTGACTAACTCTTATTATTTCATTTTTGTTAATTTGAAGAATTCTTCTTGAGTTGCGTAAGCGCTGGAGAGAACTCACGTTTTGTAAACATTTGAATTTACAAAATCTTTTATTATTACTATAAATGCCTATATACGCGGTTCGCGAAGTAACCTCAAAACTCCTTTAAAAATTAAGGTATACTAAGCCGACCGGTATAAATTCTCTTTGTTAAAAAACATCATTACTCGACAAGTTGCGTAACCAAGAATTAACATGAACACGGGCTTCGAATGTGACAAAGAAGATGAGGATGGTATGATAAAGTGCAGCCGTTGCGCCAAGAGCTATCATTTTCAATGCGTCCGAGTTAATAGTGGAGTAGACGAGAAAAGCTGGAGTTGCGTCAATTGTACCACAGCGAGAACCGTCCCCACAACGAGTGCTGCCGCTCCTCCAAAAATAACGCAATATGACACTGAAAATACAGCACACGGAATCGGACCACAAGCATCATCATCCCCAACAACAACACATCAATATCACACGTCGCAATTGCCAACGGTTACACATGCAAAATTACAGTCGATCAGGTGGTGCTCTGCAGACGGCTCAGGGAGTCCGTTAGAAGAATGCGGTACATCTGTCCATCCAACACATACATTATTAATCGGTAATACATATCGAAGTGTAGGTGCGCTGCCGACGTCTTCTTGGACTCAACAGTTACGTGCAGCCACATCACAATCGTCAGCAACAATGGCAAACATTCCAAGGGAAGACAACGTCGCTCAACTTTCAGTTTCGCCGAACGCTACACAATTTCACATTGCAACCAACGGAAAAACGACTGATAATGACATTGAAAGCGTAAGAAGATGTGAATTACGGTTAGCTATGCTAGAAGAAAAGAGGGAAATTCATCAAAGTTATTTAGAAAAGAAGTATGAAATACTTTCGCAATCGCACGGTATGTCATTAGGAACTTTCGCTAACACAAGTACACAGTTGGCGCCTACTCCCGCATAGCTCGCAGCTAGACAATCTATCCCGAAAGAGATGCCGCATTTTCATGGTGACCCAGAGGACTGGCCTTTATTCATATGCAGCTTCGAAACGAGCACAGAAGTGGCAGGGTACTCGCTTGTTGAAAATTTAATGCGTCTACAGACGTGTTTAAAGTGCAAGGCCCGCGAAATGGTGAAAAGCAAGCTAATAATACCGTCGATGGTCCCGGAGATAATTCAGACACTAAGAATGTGCTTTGGTAGGCCAGAATTCATACTGGAGAGCCTCATAGAAAAGTTGAGAAAACGTATATTCAACAATGGCGTCGTGTCATATGGATGCATATATGAATAACCCAATGCTTGTAAAGGAATTAGTGGAAAAATTACCGAATCAACACAAGCTGAACTGGGCCATGCATCCCAAAATCGACGGCGAACCATCAGTAAAAATTTTCAGCGATTGGCTTTATTCGCTTGCAGAAGCAGCCAGCCAAGTAGTTTCCCCCATAATGGCAAAGCGCAGCGGACTTATTAATACTCATGTCGTCCATCTTAACGTACTATTAAAAGTTATGCCTAGGTTCTTAACAGTACTAACATATTCAAATTGGCTCTTCCCCAATGTATATTATTGAAAAGCAAGATAGTGTGACGACGCATTCTAACGGTGCTAGATTGCGCGCACAAACGCTCTTAAGTAAGACATATGCTTATACTTTTTTTTATATATATTATATTATATTTTTTTTGTATATTTTACTACTTATATTTATGTATATAAGGTCAAATGAATTTTTGTAAGTTACGTTTAAAACCTACCCTTAAGAAAATGAATTTGCTAATAGATAAGAATTGAATTTAAAGTTGTCTTGTCAAATGATAGTTTCTGTGGATCACATGACACATTCTGGAAAACCTGCTTTTAAGTCCCGTAAACTACGCAGTGGTGGAATGACGCGGAATACTCAGTAACACAGAATAAGTCAAATGCCAAACAAGGACGGAACTAGCATTCCATTGGGCAAGTCTGCTGAACATCGAACAACGAACAGAAACGACTTCCGACCGACAGCGTATAAGAACGACCACAGCACACAGGAGCGTTCAGTCATTCGCGAACATCAGTACAGGTAAGACCTCGTGAAGGCAACTCCTCTCCTCTCCGTAGCCTCTCTCAAACGCCGAGAGCCAACACTACCCGGATCAAAGATTCTGTCGTGTTGGTTCAAAGCAATGTTTGAGGTTGCAACTCTCCACTCCGTAGCCGCTCTCAAACCTCTCCGTAGCCTCTCTCAAGCGCCGAGAGCCAACACTACCCAGATCAGAGATTCTGTCGTGTTGGTTCGAAGCAATGTTTGAGGTTGCAACACTCCTCTCCATAGCAGCTCTCAAACCTCTACGTAGCCTCTCTCAAACGCCGAGAGCCAACACTACCCGGATCAAAGATTATGTCGTGTTGGTTCGAAGCAATGTTTGAGGTTGCAACACTCCTCTCCATAGTTGCTCTTAAACCTCTCCGTAGCCTCTCTCAAACCTCTCCGTAGCCTCTATCAAACCTCTCCGTAGCCTCTCTCAAACGCCGAGAGCCAACACTACCCGGATCAAATATTCTGTCTTGTTGGTTCGAAGAAATGTTTGAGGTTGCAACTCTCCTCTCCGTAGCCGCTCTCAAACCTCTCCGTAGCCTCTCTCAAACGCTGAGAGCCAACACTACCCGGATCAAAGATTCTGTCGTGTTGGTTCGAAGCAATGTTTGAGGTTGCAACTCTCCTCTCCGTAGCCGCTCTCAAACGTCTCCATAGCCTGATCGTTTAGGCAAGAGAACGCACACGCCAAATACGACAACGTAACCTTTTAATTACAGAACAAAGTAGCAACGCAAACACACAATTGTCACAACGATATTCCAAAGAGACAAACGTGCTAGGAAAACAACGCATCACGCATACCTGCCCAACGTTTCGAACAACCTTGCCTACACTAGCTTGTTCCACCACTGCACCGCCAGTTTTTTTTTACCCTTAAGAACTACGGCTCCAACTGCCCAACAACAAGAATTAAGTTAGCACTAAGATTGGAAAAATTTAAATACACAAAATTGTCAATGAAAAGTTACTGGTCTTCTTATTATAAATTTTCTTGGAACTGAACCTGGACAAATCGTGAGTCTATCCCAGCTATAGACAAGGTCCGTGGACCTCATAAAGAAACTCTGCCTGCATTCAGCCGAAGCAGGAAAGGTCGTTTCAAGTGGCGCCCGAACAGGGACCAGCTAACAAACAAATCTACAAAGGAAAAAAAACTGAGCGGAGCAATATAAATCGATAAAAGAACGTGACAACAGCAACAGGCTAGTATAAAAACTCAGCATGGTCCGTAGGTGGATAGGCAGTCTCAAGAGGGAGGAAATAGTGGGATACATGCAGGAATTCGGACTAAGCAACGACGGCAACGTAGAGGAACTTAAAACAGTATTCTCCGAGTTCACCAACAAAGAGGGCCTCAGTCCTAATCAGGCACAACGCTTACAAGAGCTAGAACGGCAGCATAGCCGCAGCCCATCCTTGAGTCCGAGCAGGGCTCAAACACTCAGCATCCCGTCGGCGACCGCAGAAGTTACGCTACACAAAGATGACAACAAGACAGAACTAGAACGACTGCGTAGCCACAACATCTCCCCCGGGCCGAGTATGGCGCATCGAACAAACAGTTCACCAAACCGAAACACGGCGATGACCGCTGTGCAGACCAACATCGGACAGCCAACGAAACTTGATCCTCAGAATCTCAACTACGGTAGCATGTTAAATCAAGTGCGCAAATGGGTTGTCAGATTCGACAATAGAATGGATCCCTTAGACTTTGTCGAGCGACTGTAAGAGTTGGCTGACGCCTACAGAATACCACAGGATGTGCTGCCCCGTGCAATGCCGGAGGTTCTGCAGGGCAAGACCTTGCAGTGGCTCCGTAATAACAAGAAACCATGGCTCCACTGGGGAGATTTCAAGCATGACTTTCTGAAGTTTTTCCTGTCCTCGCTCTACAGAGAAAGCCTTGATGACAAAGTGCGACAGAGATTCCAAGGCTCAAACGAATTGTTCAAAGATTTCGTTATCGCTATGCAGACCTTAATGAGGCACACTGGTTACGCGGAAGCTGACAAAATTGAGCGAATCTATAGAAATAGTCGCCGCGACTACCAACTTTACGTAAAGCGGCGAGATTTCCAAACACTAGAACAGTTGGTCGATTTGTGCGATGAATACGAAAATATTTTGGGTCATCGGAAAACCACAACTACGCAGGAGATTCGTGAAGCTAAATGTCGCGGAATAAACTCCACGTCAGAGGAGAAAGCAAGGAGTAAGCGGAACCCGCAACGAAGTAACGACGTTCTTAATCCTCAGACGGCATGCCGTCGCTGTGGAGCGGACGGACACCGTGCAAGAGGATGCAGAAACCCGGTAATGCTATTCTGCTGGCAATGCGGCAAAAAGGGTCCACGAACCATAGAGTGCTGCAAGAAGGCGGGAAACGCCAGCGGCCCGCAGCAGTAACGGAGAGCAGCGAGGGCCGTAAGAATCCGTCTCCGAGATACGGACGCAGCCAATATTCAAAGTTAACCAGCGACACCTTACAGCCGATATTCACTTGGCGGGAAAGCAAGTGACAGAAATCGTCGACACCTCCACCACACGTCTTCGCCTACCTAGACGATATTGTGGTGGTCAGTCGAACTATAGAGGATCACAAGCGACATCTTGCGAACGTTTTCAATCCTCTTCGCCAGGCAAACCTTCGAATCAACCAGGATAAGTGCCACTTCTTCAAAAGGGGGCTTCGCTATCTCGGCCATCTCGAAACGCCGGCGGGAATCAGGACAGACCCAGACAAAGTGGCGGCGATCAAAGAGCTCAAAGCTCCAACCAACGTTAAGGAGTTGCGAAGATGTCTAGGCACCGCATCTTGGTACAGGCGGTTCGTGCCAGAGTTCAGTAGAATCGCCTTCCCGTTAACTAGTATGCTGAAGAAAGGCAGGCGATGGCAATGGGGTCCGGAACAACAACAGTCGTTTGAGGAACTAAAGGAAAAGCTAACAGAAGCACCAGTATTGGCGTGTCCTGATTTTACCAGGCAATTTATACTTCAACCGACGCGAGTGACATCGGGCTGGGCGCAGTACTCACCCAAGAGCAAGAGGAAGGCGAACGTATGATCTCCTACGCCAGCCGACATCTACAAGGAGCTGAAAAGAACTATTCCGCAACTGAGAAGGAGTGTCTTGCAATAGTTTGGGCAGTAAGGAAGACGAGGCCATATTTGGAAGGGTACCATTTCAAGATAATCACCGACCATCTGGCTCTCAAGTTGCTGAACAGCATAGATAACTCCTCTGGGAGAATTGCGCGCTGGGCGTTACAACTTCAGCAGCATTCGTTTGAAATTCAATACCGCAAAGGCAAGTACAACGTTGTAGCGGACACACTGTCTCGCCAACCAAGAGAAGCGCTCGGGACACTGGACGCGGCAGAAGTCGCCTGCGATTGGGTGGAGGCCACCAAGGCGAAGATCATCAAAGAACCCAGAAAAAACCCCGACTACATGATAGAGAACGGTGTCCTCTACCGCCATATCCCCCGCGAGATCGGCGACGAAGAAGAGGAACCGTGGAAGTTGTGCGTTGGTCGTCCCGATCGTCGGAGGGTGCTCGCCGAGAACCACGACGAAGCTAGTGCAGGACACTTGGGTGTCCGAAAGATAATCCTACGGGTAGCAAGACTGTACTACTGGCCGGGGATGTTCCGCGATGTAGCCCGCTACGTAAGAAACTGCAACTCCTGTCAACGATTCAAAGCAGAGCAGAGGAAACCCGCAGGCGAAATGCTGACTAGGATACCGGAAGACCCATGGAGTACCGTGTGTGCAGATTTCGTGGGACCGCTACCAAGATCGCGAAGGGGCTTTAACATGCTTCTCGTCTGCCTTGACAAGTTTACCAAATGGGTCGAAATTGTCCCGCTGCGAAAGGGAAACAAGCCTTCCGCGAGGGTATATTTGCTAGATTTGGAGTCCCGAAGGTTTTCCTCACCGATAACGGGGTACAGTTCACCAGTAACCAGTTCCGAAAATATCTCCGAAATCTGGGAGTAAGCTGTAAACAGTACACAGCTCCGTATACGCCTCGCGAGAACCCCACCGAACGGGCTAATCGAACGATTAAAACCATTATCTCTCAGTTTACTGGCGCAGATCAGCGGAATTGGGACGAGCTGCTACCAGAAATCACCCTCGCCATCAACAGCAGTACATCCAGTGCAACTGGGTTTTCACCATCATACCTGGTCCAAGGGCGTCAACCGAGGTTACCGAGGAATCTATTCGACGAAACTACACTAGGCACAGGCCAGCAAACAACGGACCCATCACAGAGGTCAGATCAATTAAATGAGATCTTCAGGATAGCGCGCAGGAACCTAGCCGTGGCAGCGGCCGACCAGGTCCAATCTCCGAAGGAGGTCCTGGGCACCGCAAATAGGCGAACTGGTGTTGGTTCGAGCACACCATCTCTCCAAGGCATCAGAAAACTTTGCTTCGAAATTAGCTCCGAAATACAACGAAATTAGCTCCGAAATACAATACAGGGCCCGTTCCCTGTATTAAACTTTGTTTCTCCGGGTATCGTAACCTTAGGAAGCCCCAGCAGGAAGACAAAGACGGCCCATATTGGCGACCTCAAGCCATACCATGCAGCCGAGCAGCAAAGCACAAAGATTACCGACAAGGCACACGCAAGAAATTCCTCGTCACCGTAGAGCACACCACGTACCAAGTACGCATTGGACAGGCCGCCAACGCACACGTGTTCAAACCCACCCCGAAGTAGGAGGGGAATGTGACGACGCATTCTAGCGGCGCTAGATTGCGCGCACAAACGCTCTTTAGTAAGACATATGCTTATACTTTTTTTTATATATATTATATTATATTTTTTTTGTATATTTTACTACTTATATTTATGTATATAAGGTTAAATGAATTTTTGTAAGTTACGTTTAAAACCTACCCTTAAGAAAATGAATTTGCTAATAGATAAGAATTGAATTTAAAGTTGTCTTGTCAAATGATAGTTTCTGTGGATCACATGACACATTCTGGAAAACCTGCTTTTAAGTCCCGTAAACTACGCAGTGGTGAAATGACGCGGCATACTCAGTAACACAGAATAAGTCAAATGCCAAACAAGGACGGAACTAGCATTCCATTGGGCAAGTCTGCTGGACATCGAACAACGAACAGAAACGACTTCCGACCGACAGCGTATAAGAACGACCACAGCACACAGGAGCGTTCAGTCATTCGCGAACATCAGTACAGGTAAGACCTCGTGAAGGCAACTCCTCTCCTCTCCGTAGCCTCTCTCAAACGCCGAGAGCCAACACTACCCGGATCAAAGATTCTGTCGTGTTGGTTCAAAGCAATGTTTAAAGTTGCAACTCTCCACTCCGTAGCCGCTCTCAAACCTCTCCGTAGCCTCTCTCAAGCGCCGAGAGCCAACACTACCCAGATCAGAGATTCTGTCGTGTTGGTTCGAAGCAATGTTTGACATTGCAACTCTCCTCTCCGTAGCCGCTCTCAAACCTTTCCGTAGCCTCTCCCAAATGCCGAGAGCCAACACTACCCGGATCAAAGATTCTGTCGTGTTGGTTCGAAGCAATGTTTGAGGTTGCAACTTTCCTCTCCGTAGCCGCTCTCAAACCTCTCCGTAGCCTCTCTCAAACGCCGAGAGCCAACACTACCCGGATCAAAGATTCTGCCGTGTTGGTTCGAAGCAATGTTTGAGGTTGCAATATTCCTCTCCATAGCCGCTCTCAAACCTCTCCGTAGCCTCTCTCAAACGCCGAGAGCCAACACTACCCGGATCAAAGATTCTGCCGTGTTGGTTCGAAGCAATGTTTAAGGTTGCAACACTCCTCTCCATAGCCGCTCTCAAACCTCTACGTAGCCTCTCTCAAACGCCGAGAGCCAACACTACCCGGATCAAAGATTCTGTCGTGTTGGTTCGAAGCAATGTTTGAGGTTCCAACACTCCTCTCCATAGTTGCTCTTAAACCTCTCCGTAGCCTCTCTCAAACCTCTCCGTAGCCTCTATCAAACCTCTCCGTAGCCTCTCTCAAACGCCGAGAGCCAACACTACCCGGATCAAAGATTCTGTCGTGTTGGTTCGAAGAAATGTTTGAGGTTGCAACTCTCCTCTCCGTAGCCGCTCTCAAACCTCTCCGTAGCCTCTCTCAAACGCTGAGAGCCAACACTACCCGGATCAAAGATTCTGTCGTGTTGGTTCGAAGCAATGTTTGAGGTTGCAACTCTCCTCTCCGTAGCCGCTCTCAAACGTCTCCATAGCCTGATCGTTTAGGCAAGAGAACGCACACGCCAAATACGACAACGTAACCTTTTAATTACAGAACAAAGTAGCAACGCAAACACACAATTGTTACAACGATATTCCAAAGAGACAAACGTGCTAGGAAAACAACGCATCACGCATACCTGCCCAACGTTTCGAACAACCTTGCCTACACTAGCTTGTTCCAGCACTGCACCGCCAGTTTTTTTTTACCCTTAAGAACTACGGCTCCAACTGCCCAACAACAAGAATTAAGTTAGCACTAAGATTGGAAAAATTTAAATACACAAAATTGTCAATGAAAAGTTACTGGTCTTCTTATTATAAATTTTCTTGGAACTGAACCTGGACAAATCGCGAGTCTATCCCAGCTATAGACAAGGTCCGTGGACCTCATAAAGAAACTCTGCCTGCATTCAGCCGAAGCAGGAAAGGTCGTTTCAAGTGGCGCCCGAACAGGGACCAGCTAACAAACAAATCTACAAAGGAAAAAAAACTGAGCGGAGCAATATAAATCGATAAAAGAACGTGACAACAGCAACAGGCTAGTATAAAAACTCAGCATGGTCCGTAGGTAGGGCTGAGGATATCCCTACGGATATCCGTAGGCATATCCGTAGGGATACATGCAGGAATTCGGACTAAGCAACGACGGCAACGTAGAGGAACTTAAAACAGTATTCTCCGAGTTCACCAACAAAGAGGGCCTCAGTCCTAATCAGGCACAACGCTTACAAGAGCTAGAACGGCAGCATAGCCGCAGCCCATCCTTGAGTCCGAGCAGGGCTCAAACACTAAGCATCCCGTCGGCGACCACAGAAGCTACGCTACACAAAGATGACAACAAGACAGAACTAGAACGACTGCGTAGCCACAACATCTCCCCCGGGCCGAGTATGGCGCATCGAACAAACAGTTCACCAAACCGAAACACGGCGATGACCGCGGTGCAGACCAACATCGGACAGCCAACGAAACTTGATCCTCAGAATCTCAACTACGGTAGCATGTTAAATCAAGTGCGCAAATGGGTTGTCAGATTCGACAATAGAATGGATCCCTTAGACTTCGTCGAGCGACTGTAAGAGTTGGCTGACGCCTACGGAATACCACAGGATGTGCTGCCCCGTGCAATGCCGGAGGTTCTGCAGGGCAAGACCTTGCAGTGGCTCCGTAATAACAAGAAACCATGGCTCCACTGGGGAGATTTCAAGCATGACTTTCTGAAGTTTTTCCTGTCCTCGCTCTACAGAGAAAGCCTTGATGACAAAGTGCGACAGAGATTCCAAGGCTCAAACGAATTGTTCAAAGATTTCGTTATCGCTATGCAGACCTTAATGAGGCACACTGGTTACGCGGAAGCTGACAAAATTGAGCGAATCTATAGAAATAGTCGCCGCGACTACCAACTTTACGTAAAGCGGCGAGATTTCCAAACACTAGAACAGTTGGTCGATTTGTGCGATGAATACGAAAATATTTTGGGTCATCGGAAAACCACAACTACGCAGGAGATTCGTGAAGCTAAATTTCGCGGAATAAACTCCACGTCGGAGGAGAAAGCAAGGAGTAAGCGGAACCCGCAACGAAGTAACGACGTTCTTAATCCTCAGACGGCATGCCGTCGCTGTGAAGCGGACGGACACCGTGCAAGAGGATGCAGAAACCCGGTAATGCTATTCTGCTGGCAATGCGGCAAAAAGGGTCCACGAACCATAGAGTGCTGCAAGAAGGCGGGAAACGCCAGCGGCCCGCAGCAGTAACGGAGAGCAGCGAGGGCCGTAAGAATCCGTCTCCGAGATACGGACGCAGCCAATATTCAAAGTTAACCAGCGACACCTTACAGCCGATATTCACTTGGCGGGAAAGCAAGTGACAGAAATCGTCGACACCTCCACCACACGTCTTCGCCTACCTAGACGATATTGTGGTGGTCAGTCGAACTATAGAGGATCACAAGCGACATCTTGCGAACGTTTTCAATCCTCTTCGCCAGACAAACCTTCGAATCAACCAGGATAAGTGCCACTTCTTCAAAAGGGGGCTTCGCTATCTCGGCCATCTCGAAACGCCGGCGGGAATCAGGACAGACCCAGACAAAGTGGCGGCGATCAAAGAGCTCAAAGCTCCAACCAACGTTAAGGAGTTGCGAAGATGTCTAGGCACCGCATCTTGGTACAGGCGGTTCGTGCCAGAGTTCAGTAGAATCGCCTTCCCGTTAACTAGTATGCTGAAGAAAGGCAGGCGATGGCAATGGGGTCCGGAACAACAACAGTCGTTTGAGGAACTAAAGGAAAAGCTAACAGAAGCACCAGTATTGGCGTGTCCTGATTTTACCAGGCAATTTATACTTCAACCGACGCGAGTGACATCGGGCTGGGCGCAGTACTCACCCAAGAGCAAGAGGAAGGCGAACGTATGATCTCCTACGCCAGCCGACATCTACAAGGAGCTGAAAAGAACTATTCCGCAACTGAGAAGGAGTGTCTTGCAATAGTTTGGGCAGTAAGGAAGACGAGGCCATATTTGGAAGGGTACCATTTCAAGATAATCACCGACCATCTGGCTCTCAAGTTGCTGAACAGCATAGATAACTCCTCTGGGAGAATTGCGCGCTGGGCGTTACAACTTCAGCAGCATTCGTTTGAAATTCAATACCGCAAAGGCAAGTACAACGTTGTAGCGGACACACTGTCTCGCCAACCAAGAGAAGCGCTCGGGACACTGGACGCGGCAGAAGTCGCCTGCGATTGGGTGGAGGCCACCAAGGCGAAGATCATCAAAGAACCCAGAAAAAACCCCGACTACATGATAGAGAACGGTGTCCTCTACCGCCATATCCCCCGCGAGATCGGCGACGAAGAAGAGGAACCGTGGAAGTTGTGCGTTGGTCGTCCCGATCGTCGGAGGGTGCTCGCCGAGAACCACGACGAAGCTAGTGCAGGACACTTGGGTGTCCGAAAGATAATCCTACGGGTAGCAAGACTGTACTACTGGCCGGGGATGTTCCGCGATGTAGCCCGCTACGTAAGAAACTGCAACTCCTGTCAACGATTCAAAGCAGAGCAGAGGAAACCCGCAGGCGAAATGCTGACTAGGATACCGGAAGACCCATGAAGTACCGTGTGTGCAGATTTCGTGGGACCGCTACCAAGATCGCGAAGGGGCTTTAACATGCTTCTCGTCTGCCTTGACAAGTTTACCAAATGGGTCAAAATTGTCCCGCTGCGAAAGGGAAACAAGCCTTCCGCGAGGGTATATTTGCTAGATTTGGAGTCCCGAAGGTTTTCCTCACCGATAACGGGGTACAGTTCACCAGTAACCAGTTCCGAAAATATCTCCGAAATCTGGGAGTAAGCTGTAAACAGTACACAGCTCCGTATACGCCTCGCGAGAACCCCACCGAACGGGCTAATCGAACGATTAAAACCATTATCTCTCAGTTTACCGGCGCAGATCAGCGGAATTGGGACGAGCTGCTACCAGAAATCACCCTCGCCATCAACAGCAGTACATCCAGTGCAACTGGGTTTTCACCATCATACCTGGTCCAAGGGCGTCAACCGAGGTTACCGAGGAATCTATTCGACGAAACTACACTAGGCACAGGCCAGCAAACAACGGACCCATCACAGAGGTCAGATAAATTAAATGAGATCTTCAGGATAGCGCGCAGGAACCTAGCCGTGGCAGCGGCCGACCAGGTCCAATCTCCGAAGGAGGTCCTGGGCACCGCAAATAGGCGAACTGGTGTTGGTTCGAGCACACCATCTCTCCAAGGCATCAGAAAACTTTGCTTCGAAATTAGCTCCGAAATACAACGGCCCGTTCCCTGTATTAAACTTTGTTTCTCCGGGTATCGTAACCTTAGGAAGCCCCAGCAGGAAGACAAAGACGGCCCATATTGGCGACCTCAAGCCATACCATGCAGCCGAGCAGCAAAGCACAAAGATTACCGACAAGGCACACGCAAGAAATTCCTCGTCACCGTAGAGCACACCACGTACCAAGTACGCATTGGACAGGCCGCCAACGCACACGTGTTCAAACCCACCCCGAAGTAGGAGGGGAATGTGACGACGCATTCTAGCGGCGCTAGATTGCGCGCACAAACGCTCTTTAGTAAGACATATGCTTATACTTTTTTTTATATATATTATATTATATTTTTTTTGTATATTTTACTACTTATATTTATGTATATAAGGTTAAATGAATTTTTGTAAGTTACGTTTAAAACCTACCCTTAAGAAAATGAATTTGCTAATAGATAAGAATTGAATTTAAAGTTGTCTTGTCAAATGATAGTTTCTGTGGATCACATGACACATTCTGGAAAACCTGCTTTTAAGTCCCGTAAACTACGCAGTGGTGAAATGACGCGGCATACTCAGTAACACAGAATAAGTCAAATGCCAAACAAGGACGGAACTAGCATTCCATTGGGCAAGTCTGCTGAACATCGAACAACGAACAGAAACGACTTCCGACCGACAGCGTATAAGAACGACCACAGCACACAGGAGCGTTCAGTCATTCGCGAACATCAGTACAGGTAAGACCTCGTGAAGGCAACTCCTCTCCTCTCCGTAGCCTCTCTCAAACGCCGAGAGCCAACACTACCCGGATCAAAGATTCTGTCGTGTTGGTTCAAAGCAATGTTTAAAGTTGCAACTCTCCACTCCGTAGCCGCTCTCAAACCTCTCCGTAGCCTCTCTCAAGCGCCGAGAGCCAACACTACCCAGATCAGAGATTCTGTCGTGGTGGTTCGAAGCAATGTTTGACATTGCAACTCTCCTCTCCGTAGCCGCTCTCAAACCTTTCCGTAGCCTCTCCCAAATGCCGAGAGCCAACACTACCCGGATCAAAGATTCTGTCGTGTTGGTTCGAAGCAATGTTTGAGGTTGCAACTTTCCTCTCCGTAGCCGCTCTCAAACCTCTCCGTAGCCTCTCTCAAACGCCGAGAGCCAACACTACCCGGATCAAAGATTCTGCCGTGTTGGTTCGAAGCAATGTTTGAGGTTGCAATATTCCTCTCCATAGCCGCTCTCAAACCTCTCCGTAGCCTCTCTCAAACGCCGAGAGCCAACACTACCCGGATCAAAGATTCTGCCGTGTTGGTTCGAAGCAATGTTTAAGGTTGCAACACTCCTCTCCATAGCCGCTCTCAAACCTCTACGTAGCCTCTCTCAAACGCCGAGAGCCAACACTACCTGGATCAAAGATTCTGTCGTGTTGGTTCGAAGCAATGTTTGAGGTTCCAACACTCCTCTCCATAGTTGCTCTTAAACCTCTCCGTAGCCTCTCTCAAACCTCTCCGTAGCCTCTATCAAACCTCTCCGTAGCCTCTCTCAAACGCCGAGAGCCAACACTACCCGGATCAAAGATTCTGTCGTGTTGGTTCGAAGAAATGTTTGAGGTTGCAACTCTCCTCTCCGTAGCCGCTCTCAAACCTCTCCGTAGCCTCTCTCAAACGCTGAGAGCCAACACTACCCGGAACAAAGATTCTGTCGTGTTGGTTCGAAGCAATGTTTGAGGTTGCAACTCTCCTCTCCGTAGCCGCTCTCAAACGTCTCCATAGCCTGATCGTTTAGGCAAGAGAACGCACACGCCAAATACGACAACGTAACCTTTTAATTACAGAACAAAGTAGCAACGCAAACACACAATTGTCACAACGATATTCCAAAGAGACAAACGTGCTAGGAAAACAACGCATCACGCATACCTGCCCAACGTTTCGAACAACCTTGCCTACACTAGCTTGTTCCAGCACTGCACCGCCAGTTTTTTTTTACCCTTAAGAACTACGGCTCCAACTGCCCAACAACAAGAATTAAGTTAGCACTAAGATTGGAAAAATTTAAATACACAAAATTGTCAATGAAAAGTTACTGGTCTTCTTATTATAAATTTTCTTGGAACTGAACCTGGACAAATCGCGAGTCTATCCCATCTATAGACAAGGTCCGTGGACCTCATAAAGAAACTCTGCCTGCATTCAGCCGAAGCAGGAAAGGTCGTTTCAAGTGGCGCCCGAACAGGGACCAGCTAACAAACAAATCTACAAAGGAAAAAAAACTGAGCGGAGCAATATAAATCGATAAAAGAACGTGACAACAGCAACAGGCTAGTTGAAACTCAGCATGGTCCGTAGGTGGATAGGCAGTCTCAAGAGGGAGGAAATAGTGGGATACATGCAGGAATTCGGACTAAGCAACGACGGCAACGTAGAGGAACTTAAAACAGTATTCTCCGAGTTCACCAACAAAGAGGGCCTCAGTCCTAATCAGGCACAACGCTTACAAGAGCTAGAACGGCAGCATAGCCGCAGCCCATCCTTGAGTCCGAGCAGGGCTCAAACACTCAGCATCCCGTCGGCGACCGCAGAAGCTACGCTACACAAAGATGACAACAAGACAGAACTAGAACGACTGCGTAGCCACAACATCTCCCCCGGGCCGAGTATGGCGCATCGAACAAACAGTTCACCAAACCGAAACACGGCGATGACCGCGGTGCAGACCAACATCGGACAGCCAACGAAACTTGATCCTCAGAATCTCAACTACGGTAGCATGTTAAATCAAGTGCGCAAATGGGTTGTCAGATTCGACAATAGAATGGATCCCTTAGACTTCGTCGAGCGACTGTAAGAGTTGGCTGACGCCTACGGAATACCACAGGATGTGCTGCCCCGTGCAATGCCGGAGGTTCTGCAGGGCAAGACCTTGCAGTGGCTCCGTAATAACAAGAAACCATGGCTCCACTGGGGAGATTTCAAGCATGACTTTCTGAAGTTTTTCCTGTCCTCGCTCTACAGAGAAAGCCTTGATGACAAAGTGCGACAGAGATTCCAAGGCTCAAACGAATTGTTCAAAGATTTCGTTATCGCTATGCAGACCTTAATGAGGCACACTGGTTACGCGGAAGCTGACAAAATTGAGCGAATCTATAGAAATAGTCGCCGCGACTACCAACTTTACGTAAAGCGGCGAGATTTCCAAACACTAGAACAGTTGGTCGATTTGTGCGATGAATACGAAAATATTTTGGGTCATCGGAAAACCACAACTACGCAGGAGATTCGTGAAGCTAAATGTCGCGGAATAAACTCCACGTCGGAGGAGAAAGCAAGGAGTAAGCGGAACCCGCAACGAAGTAACGACGTTCTTAATCCTCAGACGGCATGCCGTCGCTGTGAAGCGGACGGACACCGTGCAAGAGGATGCAGAAACCCGGTAATGCTATTCTGCTGGCAATGCGGCAAAAAGGGTCCACGAACCATAGAGTGCTGCAAGAAGGCGGGAAACGCCAGCGGCCCGCAGCAGTAACGGAGAGCAGCGAGGGCCGTAAGAATCCGTCTCCGAGATACGGACGCAGCCAATATTCAAAGTTAACCAGCGACACCTTACAGCCGATATTCACTTGGCGGGAAAGCAAGTGACAGAAATCGTCGACACCTCCACCACACGTCTTCGCCTACCTAGACGATATTGTGGTGGTCAGTCGAACTATAGAGGATCACAAGCGACATCTTGCGAACGTTTTCAATCCTCTTCGCCAGGCAAACCTTCGAATCAACCAGGATAAGTGCCACTTCTTCAAAAGGGGGCTTCGCTATCTCGGCCATCTCGAAACGCCGGCGGGAATCAGGACAGACCCAGACAAAGTGGCGGCGATCAAAGAGCTCAAAGCTCCAACCAACGTTAAGGAGTTGCGAAGATGTCTAGGCACCGCATCTTGGTACAGGCGGTTCGTGCCAGAGTTCAGTAGAATCGCCTTCCCGTTAACTAGTATGCTGAAGAAAGGCAGGCGATGGCAATGGGGTCCGGAACAACAACAGTCGTTTGAGGAACTAAAGGAAAAGCTAACAGAAGCACCAGTATTGGCGTGTCCTGATTTTACCAGGCAATTTATACTTCAACCGACGCGAGTGACATCGGGCTGGGCGCAGTACTCACCCAAGAGCAAGAGGAAGGCGAACGTATGATCTCCTACGCCAGCCGACATCTACAAGGAGCTGAAAAGAACTATTCCGCAACTGAGAAGGAGTGTCTTGCAATAGTTTGGGCAGTAAGGAAGACGAGGCCATATTTGGAAGGGTACCATTTCAAGATAATCACCGACCATCTGGCTCTCAAGTTGCTGAACAGCATAGATAACTCCTCTGGGAGAATTGCGCGCTGGGCGTTACAACTTCAGCAGCATTCGTTTGAAATTCAATACCGCAAAGGCAAGTACAACGTTGTAGCGGACACACTGTCTCGCCAACCAAGAGAAGCGCTCGGGACACTGGACGCGGCAGAAGTCGCCTGCGATTGGGTGGAGGCCACCAAGGCGAAGATCATCAAAGAACCCAGAAAAAACCCCGACTACATGATAGAGAACGGTGTCCTCTACCGCCATATCCCCCGCGAGATCGGCGACGAAGAAGAGGAACCGTGGAAGTTGTGCGTTGGTCGTCCCGATCGTCGGAGGGTGCTCGCCGAGAACCACGACGAAGCTAGTGCAGGACACTTGGGTGTCCGAAAGATAATCCTACGGGTAGCAAGACTGTACTACTGGCCGGGGATGTTCCGCGATGTAGCCCGCTACGTAAGAAACTGCAACTCCTGTCAACGATTCAAAGCAGAGCAGAGGAAACCCGCAGGCGAAATGCTGACTAGGATACCGGAAGACCCATGGAGTACCGTGTGTGCAGATTTCGTGGGACCGCTACCAAGATCGCGAAGGGGCTTTAACATGCTTCTCGTCTGCCTTGACAAGTTTACCAAATGGGTCGAAATTGTCCCGCTGCGAAAGGGAAACAAGCCTTCCGCGAGGGTATATTTGCTAGATTTGGAGTCCGGAAGGTTTTCCTCACCGATAACGGGGTACAGTTCACCAGTAACCAGTTCCGAAAATATCTCCGAAATCTGGGAGTAAGCTGTAAACAGTACACAGCTCCGTATACGCCTCGCGAGAACCCCACCGAACGGGCTAATCGAACGATTAAAACCATTATCTCTCAGTTTACCGGCGCAGATCAGCGGAATTGGGACGAGCTGCTACCAGAAATCACCCTCGCCATCAACAGCAGTACATCCAGTGCAACTGGGTTTTCACCATCATACCTGGTCCAAGGGCGTCAACCGAGGTTACCGAGGAATCTATTCGACGAAACTACACTAGGCACAGGCCAGCAAACAACGGACCCATCACAGAGGTCAGATCAATTAAATGAGATCTTCAGGATAGCGCGCAGGAACCTAGCCGTGGCAGCGGCCGACCAGGTCCAATCTCCGAAGGAGGTCCTGGGCACCGCAAATAGGCGAACTGGTGTTGGTTCGAGCACACCATCTCTCCAAGGCATCAGAAAACTTTGCTTCGAAATTAGCTCCGAAATACAACGGGCCGTTCCCTGTATTAAACTTTGTTTCTCCGGGTATCGTAACCTTAGGAAGCCCCAGCAGGAAGATAAAGACGGCCCATATTGGCGACCTCAAGCCATACCATGCAGCCGAGCAGCAAAGCACAAAGATTACCGACAAGGCACACGCAAGAAATTCCTCGTCACCGTAGAGCACACCACGTACCAAGTACGCATTGGACAGGCCGCCAACGCACACGTGTTCAAACCCACCCCGAAGTAGGAGGGGAATGTGACGACGCATTCTAGCGGCGCTAGATTGCGCGCACAAACGCTCTTAAGTAAGACATATGCTTATACTTTTTTTTATATATATTATATTATATTTTTTTTGTATATTTTACTACTTATATTTATGTATATAAGGTTAAATGAATTTTTGTAAGTTACGTTTAAAACCTACCCTTAAGAAAATGAATTTGCTAATAGATAAGAATTGAATTTAAAGTTGTCTTGTCAAATGATAGTTTCTGTGGATCACATGACACATCCTACTCGAGTTAAATTATGTTAAGCAATCTGGAAAACCTGTTTTTAAGTCCCGTAAACTACGCAGTGGTGGAATGACGCGGCATACTCAGTAACACAGAATAAGTCAAATGCCAAACAAGGACGGAACTAGCATTCCATTGGGCAAGTCTGCTGAACATCGAACAACGAAGAGAAACGACTTCCGACCGACAGCGTATAAGAACGACCACAGCACACAGGAGCGTTCAGTCATTCGCGAACATCAGTACAGGTAAGACCTCGTGAAGGCAACTCCTCTCCTCTCCGTAGCCTCTCTCAAACGCCGAGAGCCAACACTACCCGGATCAAAGATTCTGTCGTGTTGGTTCAAAGTAATGTTTGAGGTTGCAAATCTCCACTCCGTAGCCGCTCTCAAACCTCTCCGTAGCCTCTCTGAAGCGCCGAGAGCCAACACTACCCGGATCAAAGATTCTGTCGTGTTAGTTCGAAGCAATGTTTGAGGTTGCAACTCTCCTCTCCGTAGCCGCTCTCAAACCTCTCCGTAGCCTCTCTCAAATGCCGAGAGCCAACACTACCCGGATCAAAGATTCTGTCGTGTTGGTTCGAAGCAATGTTTGAAGTTGCAACTTTCCTCTCCGTAGCCGCTATCAAACCTCTCCGTAGCCTCTCTCAAACGCCGAGAGCAAACACTACCCGGATCAAAGATTCTGCCGTGTTGGTTCGAAGCAATGTTTGAGGTTGCAACACTCCTCTCCATAGCCGCTCTCAAACCTCTCCGTAGCCTCTCTCAAACCTCTCCGTAGCCTCTATCAAACCTCTCCGTAGCCTCTCTCAAACGCCGAGAGCCAACACTACCCGGATCAAAGATTCTGTCTTGTTGGTTCGAAGAAATGTTTGAGGTTGCAACTCTCCTCTCCGTAGCCGCTCTCAAACCTCTCCGTAGCCTCTCTCAAACGCCGAGAGCCAACACTACCCGGATCAAAGATTCTGTCGTGTTGGTTCGATTCAATGTTTGAGGTTGCAACTCTCCTCTCCGTAGCCGCTCTCAAACCTCCCCGTAGCCTCTCTCACACCTCTCCGTAGCCTCTCTCAAACGCCGAGAGCCAACACTACCCGGATCAAAGATTCTGTCGTGTTGGTTCGAAGCAATGTTTGACGTTGCAACTCTCCTCTCCGTAGCCGCTCTCAAACCTCTCCGTAGCCTCTCTCAAACGCCGAGAGCCAACACTACCCGGATCAAAGATTCTGTCGTGTTGGTTGGAAGCAATGTTTGAGGTTGCAACACTCCTCTCCATAGCCGCTCTCAAACCTCTACGTAGCCTCTCTCAAACGCCGAGAGCCAACACTACCCGGATCAAAGATTCTGTCGTGTTGGTTCGAAGCAATGTTTGAGGTTGCAACACTCCTCTCCATAGCCGCTCTCAAACCTCTCCGTAGCCTCTCTCAAACCTCTCCGTAGCCTCTATCAAACCTCTCCGTAGCCTCTCTCAAACGCCGAGAGCCAACACTACCCGGATCAAAGATTCTGTCTTGTTGGTTCGAAGAAATGTTTGAGGTTGCAACTCTCCTCCCCGTAGCCGCTCTCAAACCTCTCCGTAGCCTCTCTCAAATGCCGAGAGCCAACACTACCCGGATCAAAGATTCTGTCGTGTTGGTTCGAAGCAATGTTTGAAGTTGCAACTTTCCTCTCCGTAGCCGCTCTCAAACCTCTCCGTAGCCTCTCTCAAATGCCGAGAGCCAACACTACCCGGATCAAAGATTCTGTCGTGTTGGTTCGAAGCAATGTTTGAAGTTGCAACTTTCCTCTCCGTAGCCGCTCTCAAACCTCTCCGTAGCCTCTCTCAAACGCCGAGAGCAAACACTACCCGGTTCAAAGATTCTGCCGTGTTGGTTCGAAGCAATGTTTGAGGTTGCAACACTCCTCTCCATAGCCGCTCTCAAACCTCTACGTAGCCTCTCTCAAACGCCGAGAGCCAACACTACCCGGATCAAAGATTCTGTCGTGTTAGTTCGAAGCAATGTTTGAGGTTGCAACTCTCCTCTCCGTAGCCGCTCTCAAACCTCTCCGTAGCCTCTCTCAAATGCCGAGAGCCAACACTACCCGGATCAAAGATTCTGTCGTGTTGGTTCGAAGCAATGTTTGAAGTTGCAACTTTCCTCTCCGTAGCCGCTCTCAAACCTCTCCGTAGCATCTCTCTCAAACGCCGAGAGCAAACACTACCCGGATCAAAGATTCTGCCGTGTTGGTTCGAAGCAATGTTTGAGGTTGCAACACTCCTCTCCATAGCCGCTCTCAAACCTCTACGTAGCCTCTCTCAAACGCCGAGAGCCAACACTACCCGGATCAAAGATTCTGTCGTGTTGGTTCGAAGCAATGTTTGAGGTTGCAACACTCCTCTCCATAGCCGCTCTCAAACCTCTCCGTAGCCTCTCTCAAACCTCTCCGTAGCCTCTATCAAACCTCTCCGTAGCCTCTATCAAACCTCTCCGTAGCCTCTCTCAAACGCCGAGAGCCAACACTACCCGGATCAAAGATTCTGTCTTGTTGGTTCGAAGAAATGTTTGAGGTTGCAACTCTCCTCCCCGTAGCCGCTCTCAAACCTCTCCGTAGCCTCTCTCAAACGCCGAGAGCCAACACTACCCGGATCAAAGATTCTGTCGTGTTGGTTCGATTCAATGTTTGAGGTTGCAACTCTCCTCTCCGTAGCCGTTCTCAAACCTCCCCGTAGCCTCTCTCACACCTCTCCGTAGCCTCTCTCAAACGCCGAGAGCCAACACTACCCGGATCAAAGATTCTGTCGTGTTGGTTCGAAGCAATGTTTGAGGTTACAACTCTCCTCTCCGTAGCCGCTCTCAAACCTCTCCGTAGCCTCTCTCCGTAGCCTCTCTCAAACCTCTCCGTAGCCTCTCTCAAACGCCGAGAGCCAACACTACCCGGATCAAAGATTCTGTCGTGGTGGTTCGAAGCAATGTTTGAGGTTGCAACTCTCCTCTCCGTAGCCGCTCTCAAACTTCTCCATAGCCTGATCGTTTAGGCAAGAGAACGCACACGCCAAATACGACAACGTAACCTTTTAATTACAGAACAAAGTAGCAACGCAAACACACAATTGTCACAACGATATTCTAAAGAGACAAACGTGCTAGGAAAACAACGCATCACGCATACCTGCCCAACGTTTCGAACAACCTTGCCTACACTAGCTTGTTCCACCACTGCACCGCCAGTTTTTTTTTACCCTTAAGAACTACGGCTCCAACTGCCCAACAACAAGAATTAAGTTAGCACTAAGATTGGAAAATTTAAATACACAAAATTGTCAATGAAAAGTTACTGGTCTTCTTATTATAAATTTTGAATAATTAAACCTGAAACTGGACAAACCGCGAGTCTATCCCAGCTATAGACAAGGTCCGTAAACCTCATAAAAAAACTCTGCCTGCATTCAGCCGAAGCAGCAAAGGTCGTTTCAATAGATCCAAGATTTTCTTGTAGATGACTAGCACTTTTGACTTAGCACTGTTGAGATGCAAGTCATTCCTACAAGCCCAGTTTCTGATTAAAGCAAAATCAGCATTCAGATAGTTACCTGCATTTGTAACCTCAGTAAGAGAACTAGCATGAACCAGTTGAACGTCATCCGCATACATATGCACAGAACCATACTTAATTATAGATGGTAAATCGTTAACATAAAGGCTAAAAAGGATTGGGCCCAAGATTGAGCCTTGTGGTACGCCGCGGGTAACTGCAAGGAAACCTGATGAAAGTTCTTTAGAAACTACACATTGCTGTCTATTGTATAGATAAGAAGAGATAAGCCTACAACTTCCTTCTGAAAATTCGAATAGGTTTCCAAGCTTCGAAATGAGAATTTTGTGATTGACCATGTCAAATGCCTTTGTAAAGTCAAGAAGAGTTAAAAAGTTGGTACTTGGTTTTTATCAAGGGGTAGTCTAATTTGTTCAACTACAGATGTCAAGGCTGTAGTGCAGATATGTTTAGGGCGAAACCCCGATTGATAAGGGCTCAAGAGATTTTTGGAAATAAGATGAGAATGAATCTGAGAAAGTATAACTTTTTCAAATACCTTAGAGAAAAATGGGACGATAGCAATTGTTTGTCGAATTTGTTTTTTTGGGTATCGGCAAAATTTTAGTATTTTTCCAAAGCATAGGAAAAGTGGAAGTAGTAATAACTGAGTTAATAATGTGAGTTAAGTAGGGCAAAACAAAGCCTAAAATATGTTTTAAAAAAAGTGGGTTAATGTCATCTAGACCTATTGCATTAGACTTAATTCCCAACACTGCATTTAGAACATCAAGTCTCGTAACATTGAAGAAATTGAAGGGATTATCACTGTGGACTAACTGGCTATATGAAGTTGTTGTCATTTTCATTTGGCATCTACAGTCTCGCGATAGTATGTCTGCCCTTCCACAATGCGAACAGAATAATTTCGGGTTTCCATGGCACTCAGTTCGTCTATGACCTGGTTTACCGCATCGCCAGCAGTGGCTCTGGCGTGCATAATATTGAGTGGTTACCCAGTTGGAAACATGTGATCGGTTGTGACGAGCTTCTTCTCCACGAATATGCTCATACTCATCGGTATGGCTCATGAGCGAATCCAAATCGTTAAAGTCACTGCGTCGAATATAAAGACGGTACTCTGGTCGCAAACCTTCATAAATACGCTCTGCGGGATTTTCTTGACTCATGCGTGGATGTTGGCGAATCAGGTTCATAATACTCATAATGTATTCTTTCGCTTTTTCGCGAGGTCCCTGGCGTCTTCGTATTATATCCTCTTCTAACTTTTGCATGTATCTCAGTGGTAAGAAAAAGATCATAGCAGCGTCTTTGAACTGCTGCCATGTGTTTGTATCGGACCGTTTATAGCGCCACCAGTCTCTGGCGCGATCGCGGAGTAGCTAATTTAATGGCAAGAGCAAGCTGTTGTAGTTTATTTGATAACAGGTGGCTAGATCTTCCATGTTTTCAAGAAATTCTGAAACGGAACGTGTCCTATTGAAATGCAAATTCCATGCACCGTATTCATGATGTCGTATTCTCTATGGTCATGCGGTTGCTGCATTGGGTAACTTGAATGCTGTCTTTCATTGACGACGGCTTGTGGCGGAAACAATGTGGTTGATGCGGGTACTGCGAGTGAATCGATTTTCAGATTACCGCGCTCTGCCGAGTTCCCTCTGGATCGTTGCTCTTTGCAATGTTGGCTTAAGCGTTGTCTCATATCCTTCACGGTGTTATCTATTGGCAGACTTAGAAGCCTCATTTAAGCTTCTAACTCCTCTTTATTTAACTTGTAGATGAAACTTAAATTCTCTGGGAGTTTTTCATCATAGTTAACTTGTACTTGCTGTGGCTTTGAATGCATGGTTTGAGCATTCGAGTGGCTCGGTGCGCTGCTGCATTTGTTTTCATGCTGATCTGGTGAATTACTCCTTGACTGGTTCGAAGGATTGCTTTATTTATCAGCTTGCTGGTGCAGACAAATGCTGCGCTGATTTGGTGAAATATTCCCCTGTTGAATATATTGTTGATGCGGTGAGTTACTTCTTTGTATGGAAGCACCGCCTGTTTGAACAATCGGTTGTTCATTTTGTGTGTGTAATGAACCGCTTCCAGAGGAAAGCGGTCCCTGTTCGGGCGCCATTTGTAACGACGAGTTTTTCTTTCCCAGCCGGGAATAGCTGACTCGTCCCATGGTTCGTGGCAAGTGGATCTCGTAATCACTTGCGTATAATAGTTCAAGTTGCGTTTCCGAATTTCGTTCGATTGGTGTTTTCACCAATCTAGCACTGACTCATAGAGTTCAGCTCGGACGCAATGTTGAGTATCGTATTTATTATATTTACTGAACAATTTTTATAATTTAGTACTAGAAGTGCCACAGTGGGTCGCTTAAAATACAAGAGCCACCACGGGTCGCTTAGAATAAAAGAGCCACAGTGGGTCGCTTAAAATACAAGAGCCACAACGGGTCGCTTAGAATAAAAGAGCTACAGTGGTCGCTTAAAATACAAGAGCCACAACGGGTCGCTTAGAATAAAGAGCCACAACGGGTCGCTTAAATATAGAGCCACAACGGGTCGCTTAAATACAGAGCCACCATGGGTCGCTTAAATAAAGAGCCATAACAGGTCGCTTAGAATAAAGAGCCACAACGGGCCGCTTAGATAAAGAGCCACAACGGGTCGCTTAAATAAAGAGCCACAACGGGTCGCTTAGAATAAAGAGCCACAACGGGTCGCTTAGATAAAGAGCCACAATGGGTCGCTTATATAAAGAGCCACAACGGGTCGCTTAAATATACAATTTATTACACGAGGCCTTTTTGGGTTCACCAAGATACCTCAAAAATTCGAACCTTTGGTGTCTACTGTTGCGTGCTAATCGATTAGTGTGCATCAGATCAAAGGCTCATTTGCAATGTTCGGATGAGCTCGTTAAAAGCGACAATCGAAATAAAGCATGTGTGCTAATCGATTAGTGTGCATCAGATCAAAGGCTCATTTGCAATGTTCGGATGAGCTCGTTAAAAGCGACAATCGAAATAAAGCATGTGTGAATCGTAAGCTATTTCCAATGGAGAACGGAGACAAATTCCATTCCAAACAACATTTTGTCCGTCGGCTATTTGCTACTTATTCGCATGTCTGCATATATGTCAGTAGATGGTGTTGTTTTTGTTTTGTGAACAATAAACAAATGTTGCTTGGAAACAATGACAAATTGAATAAGAACAAATAATGTTTGTATATAAAAAAACAAATATTGCTTGGCAACAAACACAAATTGAAATTAAAAATTTTTGTTTGGATGCAAAAACAAATATTGCTTGGCAGCAACCGAAAATTGAAATAAAAACAATTTTGCTTGTAAACAATAAACAAACTTTATTGTCATTTTCCGATAAAAGAATTCGTCTTTTCCCCATTTTTTAGAGTTGCAAACCAAATTTGTGCTGTTTAGTATTGTTACCACCGTTCCTAGCGGGGCACCGACAGAACCGGTACTTGCTAGTCTAATCCATGTTCTTGCCTTTCTGCGAGTATACACAAATTGTAAACTTCAGTTCTCTTTTATACTTTGAATACGCCAGTACGACTAATAAAAGTTGAATGAACGAAATTATTAAATAAATGAATACATATATATTTGACTAACTCTTATTATTTCATTTTTGTTAATTTGAAGAATTCTTCTTGAGTTGCGTAAGCGCTGGAGAGAACTCACGTTTTGTAAACATTTGAATTTACAAAATCTTTTATTATTACTATAAATGCTTATATACGCGGTTCGCGAAGTAACCTCAAAACTCCTTTAAAAATTAAGGTATACTAAGCCGACCGGTATAAATTCTCTTTGTTAAAAAACATCATTACTCGACAAGTTTCGTAACAAAGAATTAACATGAACACGGGCTTCGAATGTGACAAAAAATATGAGGATGGTATGATAAAGTGCAGCCGTTGCGCCAAGAGCTATCATTTTCAATGCGTCCGAGTTAATAGTGTAGTAGACGAGAAAAGCTGGAGTTGCGTCAATTGTACCACAGCGAGAACCGTCCCCACAACGAGTGCTGCCGCTCCTCCAAAAATAACGCAATATGACACTGAAAATACAGCACACGGAATCGGACCACAAGCATCATCATCCCCAACAACAACACATCAATATCACACGTCGCAATTGCCAACGGTTACACATGCAAAATTACAGTCGATCAGGTGGTGCTCTGCAGACGGCTCAGGGAGTCCGTTAGAAGAATGCGGTACATCTGTCCATCCAACACATACATTATTAATCGGTAATACATATCGAAGTGTAGGTGCGCTGCCGACGTCTTCTTGGACTCAACAGTTACGTGCAGCCACATCACAATCGTCAGCAACAATGGCAAACATTCCAAGGGAAGACAACGTCGCTCAACTTTCAGTTTCGCCGAACGCTACACAATTTCACATTGCAACCAACGGAAAAACGACTGATAATAACATTAAAAGCGTAAGAAGATGTGACGGTTAGCTATGCTAGAAGAAGAGAGGGAAATTCATCAAAGTTATTTAGAAAAGAAGTATGAAATACTTTCGCAATCGCACGGTATGTCATTAGGAACTTTCGCTAATACAAGTACACAGTTGGCGCCTACTCCCGCATAGCTCGCAGCTAGACAATCTATCCCGAAAGAGATGCCGCATTTTCATGGTGACCCAGAGGACTGGCCTTTATTCATATGCAGCTTCGAAACGAGCACAGAAGTGGCAGGGTACTCGCTTGTTGAAAATTTAATGCGTCTACAGACGTGTTTAAAGGGCAAGACCCGCGAAATGGTGAAAAGCAAGCTAATAATACCGTCGATGGTCCCGGAGATAATTCAGACACTAAGAATGTGCTTTGGTAGGCCAGAATTCATACTGAAGAGCCTCATAGAAAAGGTGAGAAAACGTATATTCAACAATGGCGTCGTGTCATATGGATGCATATATGAATAACCTAATGCTTGTAAAGGAATTAGTGGAAAAATTACCGAATCAACACAAGCTGAACTGGGCCATGCATCCCAAAATCGACGGCGAACCATCAGTAAAAATTTTCAGCGATTGGCTTTATTCGCTTGCAGAAGCAGCCAGCCAAGTAGTTTCCCCCATAACGGCAAAGCGCGGCGGACTTATTAATACTCATGTGGAAGCGGTTAACACTCAACGAAATGCTACTTGTGCACACTGCAATGTTGAAGGTCACAAAATTACGACTTGTGAGGCTTTTCAAAGTCTCAGCTTGGACCGCAGATGGGAGGTCGTGAGAGCCTTAAAATTATGTCGGCAGTGCTTAAAGATTCACCGTCGGCGTTGCTTTGTAACCAGTCCCTGTAGTGTGGAATACTGCAACGCTAAACACCATCAACTTCTTCATGGAAATGCAGCTTCGACTAACACAAGAGTATGCGCAGTTCCTAGTACAAGTGCAGAAGCAATGGCTTCGCTAAATTCTCATAAAAAAGATCGGCACGAAGATGACCTCTACTTCCGCATCCTACCGGTTCTTATTTTTTTTTTTTTTTTTTTTTTTATTTTTATAGAGGCAGGAGATGCATTTACGCACTAACACCGGTACGGTTGCCGAACTAACCCCCCGATAGTGTGGGACTCCCACTCAGGTGGACTACCCACTGAAACCTTCCTCTTCGGTGAGGATAACGAAGCAGACCAGAACAAGTGGTCCCTTTTCGCCCCACGGCCCCGATCACTACGAATGGCCAAAGGAATCGACCTCTCGTCTCATGACCAGGTCCCGTGTTAATGCTAACGCATTCTTGAACCAAGAGTCTATACGTCCGTTAGCAAACTGATCGCACATACCAAGCCTCTTGGTCGCCAGAGCCGGGTAATGATTCACAATGTGATCCGCCGTCTCCTCCTCCTCCAGACATAGCCTGCAGGTATCCTCTTCCACAAGACCCATCTTGTTGAGATGATACTTAAAGTTACCATGGCCTGTGACCAGAGAGGTGAGCCAGCTCAGACTGTCTCTCCCGTAGTTGAGCAGTCTTCTGGCCTCTCCGCGAAGTGGTTGTTTAATAACCAACTTCGTCTGCCGGCAAGTGGTTAGCTCCGACCATCTCTGTGAGTGCTCGGAGAACAACCACGTGTCCATCAGAGACCCAACCTTCCCGACACTTAAAGCGACTCTCGGTTCGGGGCCGCAAAAATCTTCAGCAGACCCTTTCTTGACGAGAGAGTCTGCTTTCTCATTCTGTTCCGTGCCAACATGTCCTCTCACCCAAAAGAGTGTTACCTCGTTCCCCTGGGCACACTCATTAAGCTTGTAGACAGCCTCTAGCACCAAACTGGAATTTATACTTGTCCGCCCCATACTCCTGATCACCGCCTGGTTGTCGAGTGCCATAAGAATCCTCCTATTCCTCATCCGACGCCCAATTAAATGATCCAGAGCATGTACCAAAGCCAGAAACTCCGCCTGATACACGGACACGTACTTCCCCAAGCGAAGTGCACAGTGAAGGTGTAATTCTTCCGAAAAGACACCAGCACCCGCTCTCCCCTCTATCAACGACCCATCTGTAAAGATGCTAACGTCGTGCCTACTGCATATCCCGTGCAGCCTCCCATCCGCGATAAGTGTGGCGTGCGATCTATCAATGACTCGCACTGTCTTCATGCCTTCCATCGGCATCTGTATATCACAAATATTTTTAAAGACCATGTCAATAATTTGACCGTGTCCTGTAGCTGGTAAACCAGCCCCATGCCATTCCGCGTTCCTTCACATGCCTAATAAGACCGGTTCGTATTTACTCGAAAAACAATTACTTAGACACTTTTGCATTTTTAGATGAGGGTTCATCAGTTACACTAATGGAAGAAGCAATCTTCAACCAATTGAAATTAAAAGGTGTTCCGGAGCCTTTGTACCTTCGCTGGACTGGTGAAACAACGCGTGATTAAGAGTCATCAATGAGAACAACGTTTAGCATCTCTAACACCAAATGCGGCGAACGTTTTACCATTAAAGGAGCCCATACTGTGACGAGCCTAGGTCTTCCCACGCAATCTGTCGATATGGAAAAGATTACTCGAGAGTATCCATACATAGTCGGATTGCCTATACAATCGTATGTAAAAGCAAAACCAACTATTCTTATTGGAACCGATAACTGGAAGCTAGCCGTGCCATTAAAAATACGCGAAGGAACCTGGTGCCAGCCAATAGCAACAAAAACCAGATTAGGGTGGGCAATACAAGGCCGCGGGTCTGGCACACTTGCAAATTCATATTTAAATATACACACATGTGGGTGCTACAAGAAATATGAAGAACTTCACGAATTTGTGCGTGAACATTTCAAGCTCGAGTTAGCGCAATCTTCAGAACTGACGTCAAAAGAAGATAAGAACGCCATGCAAATATTAGGCTCGACCTGCAGAAAGGATGAGGGCCGATATGAAGCCGGCCTCTTGTGGCGGCAAGATGATCTGAATTTACCAAATAGTTACTCGATGGCATTTAGATCCATCACTGAAATCAGCGATGCAGAAACAGATCGGGATAAGCTACGAAGCTTTACTCAGAGCAACTGCAAATGTACACCAGGCGGTACAGCTGGTATATATACCAATATTCGCGACAAGGAATCCGAACAAACCCGAAAAGTTAAGGCTTGTATGGGACGCTGCAGCTAAGGTCAGTGGCTTATCGTTAAACGATTTTATCTTAAGCGGCCCAGATTTGTTGACTCCTTTAGTTGACGTACTATTAGCATTTCGAATTCGTCGAGTTGCAATTTGTGCTGACATCGCCGAGATGTTCCATCAGATCAACGTGCGCAGCGAAGATATGCATGTTCAAAGATTCCTCTGGTAGGACAAAGATGATGCACCCGATCAGCCAAGCGTATACGTCATGCGCGCATTAACATTCGGTATAAGTTGTGCTCCATGCTGAGCTCATTATGTGCGCAATAAAAATTCGGATACGTTCATCCAACAGTATCCCCGAGCCGCCGAAGCTATTAAAAGGCACCATTACGTAGACGACTTCATAGACAGCGCCGACAGTGAGCAAACGGCGTTAGGGTTAGCGGAAACAATAAAGCACATTTATGCGTCAGCCGGCTTCAATCTCGAAATTGTTCTTCAAACTCAGCAATCGTGCTTTCAAAATTAACAGAAACCGCCGTCAGGAATCAAAATGCAGTAGAGCTTAACGCAGAGAAAAAGACACTAGGGGTCTATTGGGATCCGAAGAAGGATGTATTCAAATACGCACTTCGGTTTGTTAGACTACAACGTAACGTCTTAACAGACGATATAATGCCGACGAAGCGTGAACTGTTTCAGGTGTTGATGTCGATTTTCGACCTTTTAGGATTTTAGCTCACTACACAATTGCACCAAAAATTTTGTTGCAGGAAGTATGGCGCTCGCGCACTGACTGGGATGAAGAACTCCCGCAAGAGCTGACCGTGCGATGGAAACAATGGAAGAAAATTTTTCCACAAATATACTTGGTCGAAATACCACGGTGCTATTCAGCCTTGCTGAATGATGCGCAAGATATTCAGCTCCATACGTTTGTTGATGCCGCAGAATATGGATATGCAGCCGTAACCTATTTGCGAATCAAAACCGGCGATAAGATTACCATATCTCTGGTAGCAGCCAAATCAAAAGTTTCACCGCTATAACCTGTTTCAATTCCACGGCTGGAACTGCAGGCTTCGGTAACAGGCGTACGTCTGGCATCCAAAATACAGAGCATCCCTCGGTTATCTACAACACGAAATGTATTTTGGACCGATTCTTCCACCGTATTGAAATGGCTTTCCGTGGATCCTAGACGATTTCAACAATTCGTCATGTATCGAGTCGCTGAGATTCTAGAAAACTCAAACCTTGACCAGTGGAAATGGGTTCCATCTAAATCCAACCCGGCAGATCTTGCGACAAAATTCGAACCAATTAATTTATTTATTCGAACCAGTTTAATCTTTGGCTTGATGGACCATCATTTTTATCAGCCGAAGAAAGCGAGTGGCCTCAGCGCCACCTTTGAATACCACCGAAATTAGGCAGCGTATGTTACATGTTAAAACTGCAAAGCAACATAAGCTCGCTATTAACACTGAGTACTTTACGTGCTGGAAACGCTTGTACCGCGCAGTAACCACCTTCATATTGTACGCCAAGGAGTTAAAAGCAAGAGTGCATCACGTGACTTCACCAGAAGAGGTAACGTTCGACATGCTGATAAAACATAATACACCCATAAACAGAACATAACTTACTTAATCGTTAAAGACATACATAAAAAATACCATCACCAATCTCACGAGACCATACTCAACGAGATAAAATGCAAATTTTACATACCACGTCTACGTGTCTTGTATCGAACAGTTCGAAATTCTTGTCAATATTGAAAAAATAAATGCGCATCACCGCTGGCACCGCAGATGGCTGCACTACCTCTCGCGAGATTCGCCAGCTATGAGCGAACATTCAGCTACACCGGGGGGGGGGGGGGGGACAGGGGGAGACTGCGAGTAAACACAAATTGTAAACTTCAGTTCTCTTTTATACTTTGAATACGCCAGTACGACTAATAAAAGTTGAATCAACGAAATTATTAAATAAATGAATACATATGTATTTGACTAACTCTTATTATTTCATTTTTGTTAATTTGAAGAATTCTTCTTGAGTTGCGTAAGCGCTGGAGAGAACTCACGTTTTGTAAGCATTTGGATTTACAAGTATTGTGTTTTATTTTAAAACGAGAAGTTGAACACTTTTAATTTTGTTTGGCTAAACGTGAAGAAAGCATGTGCTTAGGGACATAAACGAGTTTAACGACCGTTGTAAACGACTATAAGGTGATCAAACTCCAATACGAAAAGTTTGTTTCCCAACCATGAAAAGTCCACCATATTTCAGTATATGCCGAAGTGCTTACAAGTAGCGACACAACTAAGTCGTAAAACCGAATCACGTTTTTTGGAAGTGTACTTCAGAACAGGGTCCGGAGCGCTCTTTTATGTTCTTCCCAAAGCCTAGGCTGCAAGCAAGAAAGTTAATCTTTAATCTCTATATTAAAAGTTAGAAGGTTGTGAGAAATAAAATTATCTTGCCTATCTTATAGCATCTTAACATAAAAATATAAAGCTAGATTTACCCTTTCGGTAATCGGACCAACGAGTATATATTAATAAAGAGATTGCATGACTTTCCAATCGACCAACGAAACGAATTCACTTTGGTAAGAACATGCGAATCATACACATGGTGTGTTCAAACGAGTTGAAAGAGCTCGAAACTAACGTGAGCCAACATTTATAGAAATAATTTCATTGAGAAGGCAATTTCATTGAGAGACTGCGGGGTAGTTCGTAATTTTCTAGGTGTTTGTTTTTATTCCTATGGTTTTTATAATTTGAAGGTTGTTTTCCAGATGATGAGGAGAGAGAGAATCGAGGGCCTCTTTCTGTTTATGATTTTTGTGCTTCTGATCAATTCAGGAATTTTTGAATTATCAGCTTCTGAGCATTTTTGGCTTTTTCATTCAATTTGCTCCTTTCGCAGTTAATTAATGCAATCCAATGTTGGTGAAGAAACACCTAATGGAAAATTTATGAAAAACTAAAATCTCATCTAAATTCTCATTAAATATATACATAAAAAATATTATTCTTAATTTACCCAACATTTCCTTTTGATTTTTTTTATAAGTTTGAATAAAACAATCTTTATTTATTTCGACTTTATAATTGTAAACATATTGGTATCATAATGATTATAATATATAGAGAAATTTATTCTTAAGCAAAATTTATAACATATACGAAATTTCATTTTTTATAATTTGAGGGTTGTTTGCAATAATAATTACATAAAAATTTTAATTAAATTCGAAATGGTCATCAAATTAAATCATTCCGAATTTAATTAAATTTTTAATTTTTATAATCATCAAATGAAATCATTCCGAATTTAATTATGTAATTATTATTGCAAACAACCCTCAAATTATAAAAAATGAAATTTCGTATGTGTTATATGTAAATTTTACATATATATGTATTTTAATAAATTATACTTTAAGATTAGTTGATATTAAAAACTAATTCCTTTATTCAAGGTGCTTGAATTTACCGAAGATAAAGCTCGTGAACATTTTCATTCCAAGTTCAGCGAAGCGCTGGCCAATTTCTTGATGACGCCGTTGAATTGGGGTTCACACAACTTCTTAAAAAACAATAAACAATAGTGAAAAGATTAATGAAGATACACACAAACATTCTAAAAATTGGACAAAACAAAACACAAAATTTTCATCTAGCATAATAATATGTTGTGAGCAATGTTAGGGTGGCGTGGCACGGTGGCTGCGTCTAGGCTCGCCGGCAATATGGGGTAGTTTCTTGCCACCCTACCCACAACAGAAAAACAAAAATTGCGCCTTTATTTTTTTTTCTTTTAAAAGAAAGAGGACCAAATAGTGAAAAAATAGGAAAGGAATTAAGACAAAACAATAGTCACAATCACCTATGATTCCTAATGGGTAATTTTACTTTTAGAATTACCTAATCATAAAACCTATCATTCGATCACCCAGTCTCAGCCATCACTATTCACCTAAACAAACAGAATACATTTAACCTATAACCCACCAGGAATCTCATACACCCTAGCACAATACAACCTACGTCATCGTCCGTCTGTGAGCCGCCCACCCCATCTGTAACCTTTTCAAGTTACAGCCATGAACCGCTCTTGGCTCAAAGTGCACCGCGGTTCCCGTATTTCTTTATCTGTCCAAGTAACTTTTAGTACGTCTGTGTATTCCATAATGTCCGTTATGTCTATCCGTTATCCACGCCCACAAGTGCGGTGACCTCCCCTTAGCCCCACCAGCACATCAGCCTAAATAGTAGTGTTTAGCAACACATCGTTAATTTAAATAAAGTGTTTATTTTTTTTTTTTTTTAATAAGTAAAAGAAAAAATATAGCTCTCTTCTTTCATTTTTCTCTTTACTTCCTTTATATTTTTGTTTGCTTTCTCTGTTCATACAACTTTTCTTATTACTACTCTTAAGTGTTACTTTGTTCTACACATGAATATTCATAATGGATTTTCTTTGTTTCTTTATTTGTTTCTGTTTTTTTTCTCTCTTTTAATATTTATTATCTACTACTAATTTGTTATATTTTTTTTTTTTTTTTATCAGCAAATACTTACCCGGTTCCGGACTGACGTTGGTATATATTTTTTCTGTTTTACGCCCTACTTTGTCTATTATCTGCCTCTTAAATTTTCTCTCTTTAATTTGTTTTTCTAAAACTTAAACTATTCTAATATTTAATTTACTAATTTTTTTTTTCTTTTTTTTTATTCTTGTGTTGCTAAAATAATGCTTTTCCTAAATAAAAAAAAATTGACAATAAAACAAAATCATAAACAAAATAATAATAATAACAATCTATATCCTAATAATTTTATTAATAATAAGTGAGGAGAAAAAAACTGCGACCGCTCCTGTATTTTCCATGTAATTTTCAACTGTTCTCGTATGGTGTTCTAGTTGTTTGATTTTCCTGTTTTTGTACTGTATTCTATGTGAATTGTGAACTGTTGTTGTTGTGTTGATGATAATGTAATATATGTTTTCAACGTTGTGAAAGTTGACTATGTCATTCTTCTTGTGTTGTATATATTTATTTGTGTAACTTTTCTTATATATTATCTTGGTTTGTGAAAATTTCTTGATGTTGCTGTTGTTGTGTTTACATATATATTCACTTTTTAAAATTCTTTTGTTCAATGCAGCGTTTCTTGATTGAATTTACTCATGTAGTTTGGTTTTATTCTATGTACTTTTACGTACCAGAATTGGCGGGAATCGTGAATTGTTTTGTTTTTTTTTTATGTATTTGGCTGAGTTCTTTTTTTGTTAATGTGATTTACACTTGTTCACTTCTTATTGTTTTTGGATTATATTTAGAGAATTTATGTGCGTTGATGTTGTTGGGTTTGTGTTCAGTATGTAATTTTGTTATTTAATATTTATATAAAAAATATAATATACTTATAAGTTTCACTTGCCCAATGAAATTTTTGGCGCAATGCAGACACAATTTGGCGCACTCTTTTTCACGCTGATTTTTTTTTTTATGGCAATCTTTTGTGTTTTCTCTTTTTTTTTTTTACTGATCACTTAATTTTTCTTTGTTTTTCAAAACCGCTTTTAAAGAACCATCCGACGTCAACCCGTATCCAAACTTTTTTTTTCTTTCAATCTTCCTCGTCCCGTTCCGATTACCATCCTTCCAATCTTTTCCAATAATTCCCCCTTCCATTTACAATTCCCACTTTCCCTAATTCCCTGTTCAATCACACTTCCATTCACACCTTCTACAATCACCTTTCCACACAAATCATTCAACCAGGAGACTTAGGGTCTTACTGTGAGGGAAAAATATTATAATTACAAATATAATTTAACATATAACATAAAACACTTAAACCACATGATTCTAAAAGTAAAAGTAATTACAACAAGTAATACAAACAAACAAATAAAGAAATTTTAAAAACAAATAAATTCATCCTTTGGTTTAGGAGATACCTTACACGGCCTGCCACTACAGGCTCGAAACCGTCGATTTTGTTGTACAATATGGAACGTGTTCGTAAAAAAAAAATGTACTTCTCATGATCTACTGATCTGAGCTAGCCGGGCCTTAATTTACCGCGTAACCAAAGGATTTCGTCCGGATTTTCTTACTCAATTTATATTGCACTAAATCACTCTAAAATTATAACTACATAGTAAATATCACAGTTGTTATCACTAAATCTTAAACTAATATTGCGTTAACTAACATCTAATATTGAACTAGGTAATTACATCTAATGGTAAAAGAAAATATCACAGAAAGAAAAATAAATAAATAATAAATATTAAAGGTCAAGTCTACCAGACAAAAACGAGTCAAGTGAATTAAAACTAAAGAAAAATAAATACAACAATAATTACTAGCTTATAAAAAAAAATTGTCAAAACTAAAAACTACAACACTCACTACATACAACATGCATTACGACACAAACAAATCCTTAGCGTGGTATACCCCCAGCTTCTGCCCACCAAGTGTGCCGAGCTCGTACAACGAGTTGCCAACTCTACTTAAAAGTACACATTTAATGTTGGCTGGCCCCAGCTTGGCGTTGTAACCATCAACGAGGTTGCTTTGTTTAAAATTTCGGCGGTATACCACTTGTCCAACTTGAAAATTGACATCCCTACTACGCGTATTATAAGCCTTGGCGCTTTTCTCGTGAGACAACTGTAATGCTTCTGAAATTTTCTGGCGGATCAAGCTCAACTTGTCCGCTTGGCTCACGACTGCTGAGCTTTTACGGAGCTCACACGACGCATTATCTCATATGAGTTTGCGTGCTGCATCATGTGAGCCCCAAACACGGCGTAGTAGGGTGCCAAAGCGATTGAACGGTGGACAACACTTCTTAGCGCAAATGCTGCGTCACTAATATGCAGGTCCCAGTTTCGTTGGTTCTCTCCTACAAACGAACGTACAATTTGCAAAACTGAACGGTTTACCCTTTCAGCTGCGTTTGCTTGAGGAGAGTAAAATCCTGTTCTGACATGTTTAACTCCGTACTTTTCTAAAAACTCCTTAAACATGCCAGAAACGAACTGTTTCCCATTGTCAGAATGTATAAACTCAGGGACACCAAAAACATGAAACACACTATTTTCTAAAAACCTAACTACATTAGCGGAGGTGGCACTTCGCATTGGTTGTAGGAAAACGAACTTCAAAAAGTGGTCCAGACATACGAAGATGAAGGAATTGCCGTTCTTTGACCTTGGGTAGGGGCCCATAAAGTCGATGTAGAGACGCTGGAAGGGTCGTTCGGTTATGTATTGTTTGCCCATCAGTGGACGGTGCATTGCTTTGGACTTTTTGCTGCCCTTGCATATATCACAATTCTCAACACTATATTGCACGTCGCTAACCATTCCCGGCCAATAAAAATTTTGTCTTAACCGAGCCAGCGTCTTGTGAATTCCCCCATGTCCAGCTGAAGGGGAGCTATGACAAGCCTCCAGTAATCTAGAACGCAATCCAGACGGTACCCAGAGCTGCCAAGCGTGATCCTCTTGAACCACATCACCCGTCATAAAACCCGTACGTCTGTACACATACCCGTCCGAAAGTACTAAATCTGGTAATTCGTCCTTGTTCTCAGTCAATGTCTTCCTCAGCTCCTCATATTCTTCCGAAGAAAAAGCTGGGGAATTGAGGTTAATTAAGCCTTCGGCACCACATTCTGTAAACCTTTTCGGTGTTAAATATTAAAATTGTAAGCTTGAAGTTTTAAACTCCATTTGGCTAATCTTCCAGACAAGTCTTTTTGGTTCATCAACCACTTCAAGCTCGCGTGATCCGTAATTATCGTAAAAGGTTAACCTTCCACATAAGGTCGGAACTTCTTCACGCTTAGTACAGCAGCGTAACACTCAAGCTCAGTGACACTATAATTTTTCTGAGCCTTATTGAGTTTCGCTGACATAAACGCTATCGGATGCTCGTTCTCTTCATCATCCATCTGAAAGAGAACTTCTCCCACCCCTTGCGTAGATGCGTCACATTGGATATATAAATGTCTGTTGAAGTCCGGATTACTAAGCACTGGTGCCGAAGAAAGACTGCGCTTCATCTCTTCAAAGGCGTGCTTAGCTTCGTCAGTTAGCGCAAATTTCTTCATTTTGTCTTTCTTGAGACAGTCATGCAGCGGAGCTGCTATGGTCGAATAGTCCCTAATGAATCTGCGGTACCAGCCTGACCGCAGATCAAGATGTGACTCGAAACCGGCAGAACACACCAGAAGATCATCGAGGTAGACAAAGACACGTTCCCTAAGTTCAGCGGGTATGACTTTGTCCATCAGCCTACACATTCGCTGCGCGGTATTGCACAGTCCGAACGGCATTGAAGTAAACTGATATAACGGCCGTCCTGGAACTGTGAATGCCGTCTTACCTCTCGACTTCTCTTCCAATGGTATCTGCCAGAACGCATCCTTCAAATCGATCGCACTGATGGAGCGAGTGTCCTGAAGTCTGGCAAGGATGCCCACAATGTGAGGTAACGGGTATGCGTCTTTAATCGTTCGTTCGTTTAGTTTCCTAGCATCAAGGCATAGTAGGTTTTTAGTCCCTTTTCTTGCCAAAGACACTGGAGAGCTCCAGCTGCTGTTGCTGACATCAATTACTCCTAAACTCAGCATTCGGTCAAGCTCTGCAAAGATTAGCTGCTGAATTACAGGTGAAATGGGGTAGTGGCGTTGTTTTACTGGAAGATGCTCATCTACCACTTCTATCACGTGCCCTTCCATGCCGGTTCGTCCGAGAGCGAGTATAGCACAGGACGGGAAACGTGCTTTAACTCTCTCCAGTGCTACCTCTTGCTCTTTGGTAAGAATGTGTAGGTCCGTATCATAGGTCAGGTCTGAAGATGTCTGTTTAAGTTCACTTACAGACGCTGAGCTGGTTGCGTCAACCACTACACGTGTACACTTACTAATTACTGACAACCCAAAGGTTCGCCAGAAGTCAACCCCAAAATAAAATTCTTGTTGTAAAGCGGGAACTATGAGAAATTCCATATCCCTTGTCAAACCCTCCCAGACAACCGGAAGTGAAATGGCACCTATCACAGCGGTTTCACCTCCGTTTGCAGTCCTGACTTTCTGCCCCTGTATCGGAATGACTTGTCTGTTTTGTGTTTTAAATAATTCTAAAGCACCATTTCCGATACAGTTAGCAGATGCACCTGAATCTAGCAATGTTACCACGTCTTCCCCGTCCACCTTAGTTTTAGCGAAAAATCTATTACCGCCTTCCAGCGTCACAAAGGCAGAGACTAAAACTTTCTTAATTTTCTTCATCATATGTCTCTTTGCCGTCATCTTCGCTATCTTATCGAAATTCCGCTTTTTCCTGCCGAGTACAACCTCACTTAAAAAGATTTTCTCCCTCACAGCTTCGTACTCGATCTTACGCTGGTGTAAAGTTTTAATTGGACGACCTATCGGGCTTTGGCTGCGGATCACTGGATCCTTCCTCTGCAAAATCCTTACAGGTTGGCCGGGGACTCCTCCTTTATTGCAGAGATCCCCGGATTCCCTGCAGGGTTCACGTTTCCCGGACGAAACTCACAATACGAAATATCACTATAACAAACAAAACATGTCATATTGTGGAATGCCGAGTTACACTTCGCGTCAAGTTGGTTTTTCTTGAAGTGGTCCCCAGGCATTCCGCAACTAAAGCATAAATTAACATGAAACGGAGACTGACAAAAGACTTGGTTACTACTAAATGGACGAGACACAGACGTAAACGGACGTGGACCTGAAGGACCCTATCCCTGAGGAGGTCTTACAAAATCCCTTCTTTGAGGTACATTTAAATTGGGCTTCAACACTAGTTGAAGGATCTCCCTCCTCAAGAGGCAACCCCACCTCGCTAACCTGCCTGGCCTTCGGTCTACTATCCCTAATGAGCTTTTCAGTTCTTCTGCACTCGGTGCAAAATCCTTTTAACGAGCTTACTTTACAGGCAAAGGTCAGGCTAGCAAGGTTTGCCCTTAAATTGTATCTAATAATTGTAATTAATTCCTCCTCAGGAATCTTCTTCCGCAGCCTGAAGGTGAGATTATGAATCTCAGTATAAAACTCCTCAAAGGATTCACCTACTTGTTGTTACCGATCCATAATCTCCCTTATTATCTCGTAGTCGGAGTCTACAGATCGGAAGTTGCTCAACAGCTCTCTTTTTAAATCTTCATAGCCAAAGTCTGGGTCACTCTCATGATCTTCCAATACTCGCCAATACCACTTCGCAGCGGCTCCGGTGACCAGGCAGTGGAAATCAGTGAAGAGCTGCTCAAAACAAATTTCATATTGTTTCCGCATCTTTTCGATGCGGAATATGAAGCTCTCCACTGTCAATTCCTTACAAGAGCCGTCGAACTTAACATGCCACTTGCTAAGGTCAACGCTCTTAAGCCTTGACACCTCACCGCTACTCGGGGATATTGTCGGGCCCTGGAGCGAGGTGTGATCCAGCCCTTGCTGCGTTGCAACCCCCGATACTGCATCCCTGACATCATTGTCAGCCTCTCGCCTTATCGGAGTGGAGGCGTCTCTTGGATGGGGGTTTGGTGCTATACCTGACGCCTCCATCGCAGCCACTCTTCTGCCCAGGTCTGTGAAACCAATACGAAGTTGCTGCATGGCTTCTGCGCAACCTGCCATCATCTGTCCCTGCTGCATCATCATTGCCATCATCTGATTCAATTGATCAGAATCAGATGATGCAGCAGCCGCAGACGATGTTAAGCCACTCCGGCCCTGCAACCCCACGCTGTGGTTCCAAACCCTGCCCCTCTTGCTCCGTCATCTCTGATATTTTCTCTAGTTTGGCCGAGAAGCTACTAAGGCGGTCAAACTACTGGACTACGACCCAGCCCCTTCACTATTTGGAGGTCGTCCAAACACCAAGCTAACGCACTTGCTGAAATAGTCTACTGCGACAAAATCTACTCTTCTTTCTATCCCAGTATCTATCTGGTCGAGTACTGAACCTACTATTCTCTAGATTCTCTAGAGCCCTACTAACGCTTCTAGTAATAGGTCTCCTTGGCTCAGACTCTCGAACGCGTTCCATGCACCAAACACTCACTCAAATACTCAAACACTCACTCACAAAACTCACACTAAGGGGAAACTAATCAAAGAAACACAAAACTGGAAGGACCTAACCGAAAAGGAAGTAAAAAAAAAACAAAGAATGCCAAATAATAAAAAAAAAACAAAAACAAAATCCAACAACAACAACCACCTAAAAAAATTAACTCAAAAATATATATATATATAGCAAAATAATAACAATAAAAATTAAAATTCAAAAGCAAAAAAAATAATGATTCATAAAATAATAAAAATGATATAAAAGAAAATAAAAATAATAAGCAAAGATAATAAGATAATAATAACAAAAAATATAAAAAATGTAAACCAATGAAATTAAATGATATAATAAAAAATACGAAGAATATAGCAAGCCAAAAAAAAAAAAAATAAAAAATAAGAAAATTATAATGAAAACAAAAACCAAACGGTAATTCAATGTAATAATCTATTAATAAAATAAATTTTAAAAATAATATAAAAACTGAAAATTAAATAATATAATGAAAAAAATAATAATAAAGAAAAATAAGAAAAATATATAACAAATGAATGCAGAAGATAAATAAAAATATAATTACAAAAAAAAAAATAGAATATAAGAAAAAGAAAATGAAGAAGAATATATAAACGGAAACAAAAAAAAACTCAAAGAGACAATTAAAAATTTATTTATTTATTATTTCGTAAATAGTTTTAGGCTGATGTGCGTGATGTTAACCCAGGAGGCATTCAACACCTGAACGTGGCTGTCCGTGTAGTCATGTCACCAGTCAGTTAAAATATCCCAAACACCCCAATTAGTCTGTCTATGTTACAATTCTGGAACGTGGCACAAGTGTACTTCAGTCTTAACTAAAGTTAGGTTGCCACGCCCCCTTGTAACATTTAACCACTTTGAGTGTACTGTAGATTCGTCTCACATATAAAGCCGTTGAAAACTTTAAAGTTCGTAGCGAATCCACCAGCAACTCACCTGTGGAAAACCCCCACTGAAAAGTCCTGCGACTGGTACCACTTAGGAAAACACTACTATAGAGCCTTGCTAAAAGAACCCAGTCGCAAAACTCTACACAACATAAAATTGTAGCAACTCCAGCTTCTGTCCAAAACAATTAGTGTTGAAACTGTTAAGTTCGAAGCAGAAACTGGCGTTGCCACCCTGTCCGAACACAAAAGGAAAAGAAATAGAAAAGTAAAAAAAAAATATCAAAAATATCAGGAAAATTAATAGGAAAAATTCAGAGATTTAAAAATTAGAAATACAATAAACAGTTAAAACTAATTAAAATAGAAACATTGTAAATAATGAAATCGTTAGGCGCCATTTCTGTTGTGAGCAAGGTTAGGTTGGCGTGGCACGGTGGCTGCGGCTAGGCTCGCCGGCAATATGGGGTGGTTTCTTGCCACCCTACCCACAACAGAAAAACAAAAATCGTGCCGTTATTTTTTTTTTTCTTTTAAAAGAAAGAGGAGCAAATAGTGGAAAAATAGGAAAGGAATTAAGACAAAACAATAGTTACAATCACCTATGATTAATAATGGGTCATCCCAAGCTAATCCTTTTACTCTCAGAATTACCTAATCATAAAACCTATCATTCGATCACCCAGTCTCAGCCATCACTATTCACCTAAACAAACAGAATACATTCAACCTATAACCCACCAGGAATCTCATACACCCTAGCACAATACAACCTACGTCATCGTCCGTCTGTGAGCCGCCCACTCCGTCTGTAACCTTTTTAAGTTACAGTCATGAACCGAACTTGGCTCAAAGTGCACCGCGGTTCCCTTATTTCTTTATCTGTCCAAGTAACTTTTAGTACGTCTGTGTATTCCATAATGTCCGTTATGTCTGTCCGTTCTCCACGCCCACAAGTGCGGTGACCTCCCCTTAGGTCCATCAGCACATCAGCCTAAATAGTAGTGTTTAGCAACACATCGTAAATTTAAATAGAGTGTTTATTTTTTTTTTTTTAAATAAGTAAAAGAAAAAAATATAGTTTTTTTTTTTTTATCAGCAAATGCTTACCCGGTTCCGGACTGATGATGGCGCCACCTTGCAGCTCCGGACCTGTAAAGATAATATATTTTTTCTGTTTTACGCCCTACTTTGTTTATTTTCTACCTCTTAAATTTTCTCTCTTTAATTTGTTTTTCTAATGGCATCATTTTCTACCAACGAACGTTTCGGTTCTCCTTGTGTTGCTTTGTACTTTTCATAACACAGCTGTTCAAAATGTGTACTCAACGAACGGCGAGCCATTGTTTACATTGAGAAACGTAGATCGTTTGTTCTTCCAAATTCACAACAACACTTTCCATACTATTTGTGCGTTCCAGGTCAAATGTAGCATTTTGTATCGTTATCAACCGAACGAACCCCGGGTTCGTTTGTGCTATCAAACGTACACAAAAAAGCAAACGTTTGCATATGTAGGGTACGGTTTTGCTTGCTGCAAATTGAGAAGGAAAGAGTTAAGCGAGTATACATGAAAAGACAAATCTATAGTATGTATACAGACAGTACTGGCAGCCAAACGTTTGGTCGGGAAGTGCTGGAAAAGTTGAACGAAAGCAAGGTCGCTGAACGTACGGTAGACTGGAAGATACAAAATTGTGTTTTAAGAACCACCGTGATAGAAACAACCGTAAACGTTCGGTGGTAGAAAATGATGCCATAAAACTTAAACTTTTCTAATATTTAATTTACTAATTTTTTTTTTCTTTTTTTTTTATTCTTGTGTTGCTAAAATAATGCTTTTCCTAAATAAAAAAAAATTTGACAATAAAACAAATCAAAATCATAAACAAAATAATAATAATAACAATCTATATCCTAATAATTTTATTAATAATAAGTGAGGAGAAAAAAACTGCGACCGCTCCTGTATTTTCCATGTAATTTTCAACTGTTCTCGTATGGTGTTCTAGTTGTTTGATTTTCCTGTTTTTGTACTGTATTCTATGTGAATTGTGAACTGTTGTTGTTGTGTTGATGATAATGTAATATATGTTTTCAACGTTGTGAAAGTTGACTATGTCATTCTTCTTGTGTTGTATATATTTATTTGTGTAACTTTTCTTATATATTATCTTGGTTTGTGAAAATTTCTTTATGTTGCTGTTGTTGTGTTTACATATATATTCACTTTTTAAAATTCTTTTGTTCAATGCAGCGTTTCTTGATTGAATTTACTCATGTAGTTTGGTTTTATTCTATGTACTTTTACGTACCATAATTGGCGGGAATCGTGAATTGTTTTGTTTTTTTTTTATGTATTTGGCTGAGTTCTTTTTTTGTTAATGTGATTTACACTTGTTCACTTCTTATTGTTTTTGGATTATATTTAGAGAATTTATGTGCGTTGATGTTGTTGGGTTTGTGTTCAGTATGTAATTTTGTTATTTAATATTTATATAAAAAATATAATATACTTATAAGTTTCACTTGCCCAATGAAATTTTTGGCGCAATGCAGACACAATTTGGCGCACTCTTTTTCACGCTGATTTTTTTTTTTATGGCAACCTTTTGTGTTTTCTCTTTTTTTTTTTACTGATCACTTAATTTTTCTTTGTTTTTCAAAACCGCTTCTAAAGAACCATCCGACGTCAACCCGTATCCAAACTTTTTTTTTCTTTCAATCTTCCTCGTCCCGTTCCGATTCCCATCCTTCCAATCTTTTCCAATAATTCCCCCTTCCATTTACAATTCCCACTTTTCCTAATTCCGTGTTCAATCACACTTCCATTCACACCTTCCACAATCACCTTTCCACACAAATCATTCAACCAGGAGACTTAGGGTCTTACTGTGAGGAAAAAATATTATACTTACAAATATAATTTAACATATAACATAAAACACTTAAACCACATGATTCTAAATGAAAAAGTAACAACAAGTAATACAAACAAACAAATAAAGAAATTTTAAAAACAAATAAATTCATTCTTTGGTTTAGGAGATATTTTTTATTTTACAGTTTCATATGCATAGTTTATGTTTCGCATTAAAATAAGGCATAAATTATGTATATTTTTCAGTTTTTCATAATAAATGTAAACTTCGCGATATATACTAAGTATATAATTATTGTGAACAGTGAAAGCATTCAATTACCGACTGCATAACGTTAATATTTCAGAGTATTAACATATATTTTGTAGCATAAGTATACATTAATAAGTGTGTAAGTCTTTCGAAGCCGTGAATGCAAAAATTATGTATGTTCTGGTTTACAACACAACTAGAGATGTCTCCCGTGCCAAGATCAACAACACCTACAAAGCACTTGTAAGCAGTCCATTTTTTAATGAATAGTTTTGCCTGAGCTTATTAACCCATCTTTTACCAGTGTTGCTTTAAAACAACACTAAATTAACAATTTTTTTAAAAATAAACTGATATATTTTTCTTTAAACTATTGCTGTATTTGTATGATGTATTCAAATATACTGAAGGCCTTGTTTACGATTTTTTTTGTATTTAAAGAAAAAAATTCATAAATTTTTAAGTGAAATTTGAGAAAATATATCGCTAATTTAACAAATCATACATCACATAACAATTTTTATATACTTGATACATTTTATGGAATGTAGTTCTTTTGTGTTGCTTTAAAGCAACGCTGCCATATGAGTAGTACATTCTTCGGATTTTCGCCGCCTTATTTTATGCCTGTGTATACGGTTTTTTGTGTCGTGCTTATACGTGTTTAGTGTCCAATCATATTGTAACCGTGAAATGGATTACTAAAATAATTAAATAATGGCTGGAAAAAAGTTTTTAAAAATGAAAGACATCCGTAAAATACTAGAAGATCTTTCCGATTACGAGGTACCAACGACAGTTACTTACATTCCGCCACCAGTTGACACGTTAAGTGATGTCGAAGACATTAATGATGACGAGATTATTATGCAATCGTATCCACAATATGGTCCTCTAAATGTGATTGCAGGAGAAACAGAATTAGCGTGCGAGAACTTCCCAGCAAAAAAGTTGCACAAAAAGTATATATGGCACCTTAAGGTCTAATTAGCCAAATTTTACGCCCGTAAATTTTACGGTCGTAAATTTCAGTTTCCAAAGAAGCAAGGGGGAGTGCTTTTTCGAACAATAGCTAAAATTGTCTTATCGAGTTGCCACTTACAAAACTTGATTTCATTTTGGGTGTTTTCAAACTTTTGTGGGACTTTTTTACGTATGCAACTAAGAAATTTTGATACTTGATTTGCGCTATCAGTATTTCATTTCAGAGTGGTTGAAGTTGAATGAAAAAGAAATATGGATACGGAAGGGGACTTAGCTTTTCTTAATTTAATAATTCTGTGCGAAAAGTGGACGCAAAATAGGAGACGATGGTCTATGCGGTTAATAAATCGTGACCGTAATCCAAACGGCTACTTCCGGCAGGTATTCAAAAAGATGAAAAATAACGACGAAAAAACTTAAAAACAATTTACATATACATTTGGTAATTTGACTTAAAATATATAACATAAGTTACATTGAAGTATTTATATAAATACCGTCTAACTGCCAAGCATTTATTGCAACAGCTTGCAAATGATGGCAACCATTGTTTGCTAAAAGAGCGTATGGCAACCACGTTTAGCTGTCATATGTAGTAAACAACGTATTTTTTTCACAAATATCTAATCCCCGCAGATATTTGTCCCTTACGTTCATTCGAACATGCTTTCGGTAATCAGATACATGCAATTCCCATAAGATAGATATTGAGTTTGACATTTACGGCCGTAAAATTTACGGGCGTAAAATTTGGCTAATTAGAACTTTAGCAAATTTCGGCCATCCTAACTGGAGAAAAACTGCTAAAATTGTTTATAAAACGCAACCAAATTATGATTCAACAGTAATCGTCGAGAAGTTCATTGTTGAATCGCATTATAAGTGCACTACGTATAATTTATAAGTTGATGTTTTAATTATATTCGTGCTTTTAGCTGGTAACAGCCCATTGGAACTCTTTTTGCTCTTCTTTGACGATGAGTCAATGTATCATATTGTGGAGCAAACTAATTTATATGCTAAACATCTTCTCACGAAATGTTATCTGAAAAGATTTATAGGAATATATATCTTCCGGGATACCACATATGGCCACAAACCCAATTACATATATTGGTCTACTCAAGCAGACTTTGGCGTTGAAATTGTAAAGCAAGCTATATGTTTCTGCAGATCAAAAAAAAATTACTTACACTTCAATGACAACAGCACCCTAGATCCTAACGACCAATTGTACAAATTACGGCCAATTTTTAAAATCCTAAACAGCAAATATTTATAGTTCTTCGTGTTCGCGGTTAACTTTTTCATAGAGGAACAAATTGTGCCATACTTTGGTAGGCACTCAGCAAAAATGTATATACGAAATAAGCGGTTTGGTTTCAAAAACTGCTGCTTGTGCACATCAGAAGGATATATCCTCAAGGATATACCTTACACAGGTGCGAGTGCGACTCACGATAAACAAATAGGGCTTGGGGCACAAACGGTACTGCAGGTTTTGGAGTGTCTAGAGCGACCTGAACATCACTGCATAGTTTTCTAAAATTTCTTCACGTCTTACTACTTGATGTGTTTGCTCAATGAGCGCGGATATTTCGCTACTGGTACTATTCATAATAATCGCTTATGTGGGGCAAAATTGAAAACGGGAAAGCAATTGAAGAAAGACAAATATGACCATCAGTTCGAAAAAACCAACAATATCCAATGCAAAACGTGAAACGGTACGGTCGAAAGGAAAAAATTCATTCTTTGGAGCAAGCGCATGTCATCCATATTTATAACCAATTCATGGTTGGTGTAGATCTACATGATAATGCTGTAGCCAGTTACCGTATAAGTGTTCGCGGAAAAAAATTGTGGTGCCCATTATGGTCAAATTGCCTAAGCAGAACATTAGTCAATGCATGGAAAATATATGTGTTGATAGCAAAAATGGAAAATTTTAAACCAGTCACAATTGCTTGTTAGGTCCGCTGTTCTGATCCTTATTACTTGCAAGTTACGACGAAAGCGAAATGAATACTAACAATTGCGGATCGCAAACACCATCTAGAAAAACTTCAACACACTGTGTTGAAACTCTACCGAATAAAGTTAAACTTCGGTGAAGGAAATGCAATAAAACTTGTTGGTTTAAGTGCACTAAATGTCGTGTGACTCTTCATCCCAAGAACTGTACCACAACGACTAAAACATTTGAAAAAATAACTGAACAATGATTTTACAATAAATTATAAACTAACAAACCATTTTTTTGCTTTTGCTCTATTTTTTTAATGTTCTTATGTTTATACTAAAAGCTAAAAATGATGTGAAAATTTTACAACTTATTAGTTGTTTAAATACATTTTCATTTTTACCAAGTATTCAAAACAATAATTTCAAGCCAGGTTTACCGCAAGCTCTCTGCTTAGTAATATGTATATTTTAGAAGTAAAAACCCATTAAAGCAGGAAAATACAATTATATGTCTAAATTAGTACACCATATTTACCACCGTTGCTTTAAAGCAACACAGTCTCTATTTTAGTATCTAGACGTGTGTATTTTGAGAACTTTCAATATCGACCAACAAATTCTACTATCAGTAATTGATAATGATTGAGCAGTAGTTGATTCCCAAAATCAACAATTGCTCCAGGCACATGAACCAGTAGCAATTAATTCGAAGTGCGTGCAGTTAAATTCGTAGCGAACTTAGCGCGGACACGAACCATTCACATTCACCACTACGAATTTTCGATTTCACCACACTTCGCTATCTTCAGTGTTTAGGATAAAATGGCGAATGACCAAGTTGGAGTCCGAGTGCATGGATCGGACTAACGTAGGAGCAAACTAGAAGGATTAAGCTTTAAAAAAAAATAAACTTCAACATTGTTTGGATCAACCGAGTATGCTTCCCGATGATTTGAAAATTGGCCAGTTTGTGGTGAATAACTGACTAGGATGAAGTGGAAAATGACCAAGTTGGAGTCCGAGTGCATGGATCGGACCAACGTAGGAGCAAACTAGAAGGATTCAGCTTTCCAAAATTATAAGCTGCAAAATTGTTTGGATCACCCGAATATTTTTCCCGATGATTTGAAAATTGGCCAAAATTGTACTTTTGGATGAAGTGGAGAATGACCAAGTTGGAGTCCGAGTGCATGGATCGGACTAACGTAGGAGCAAACTAGAAGGATTAAGCTTTAAAAAAAAATAAACTTCAACATTGTTTGGATCAACCGAGTATGCTTCCCGATGATTTGAAAATTGGCCAAAATTGTACTTTTGGATGAAGTGGAGAATGACCAAGTTGGAGTCCGAGTGCATGGATCGGACTAACGTAGGAGCAAACTAGAAGGATTAAGCTTTAAAAAAAAATAAACTCCAACATTGTTTGGATCAACCGAGTATGCTTCCCGGTGATTTGAAAATTGGCCAGTTTGTGGTGAATAACTGACTAAGATGAAGTGGAGAATGACCAAGTTGGAGTCCGAGTGCATGGATCGCACCAACGTAGGAGCAAACTAGAAGGATTAAGCTTTCCAAAATTATAAGCTGCAAAATTGTTTGGATCAACCGAGTATTTTTCCCGATGATTTGAAAATTGGCCAAAATTGTACTTTTGGATGAAGTGGAGAATGACCAAGTTGGAGTCCGAGTGCATGGATCGGACTAACGTAGGAGCAAACTAGAAGGATTAAGCTTTAAAAAAAAATAAACTTCAACATTGTTTGGATCAACCGAGTATGCTTCCCGATGATTTGAAAATTGGCCAGTTTGTGGTGAATAACTGACTAAGATGAAGTGGAGAATGACCAAGTTGGAGTCCGAGTGCATGGATCGGACCAACGTAGGAGCAAACTAGAAGGATTAAGCTTTCCAAAATTATAAGCTGCAAAATTGTTTGGATCACCCGAATATTTTTCCCGATGATTTGAAAATTGGCCAAAATTGTACTTTTGGATGAAGTGGAGAATGACCAAGTTGGAGTCCGAGTGCATGGATCGGACTAACGTAGGAGCAAACTAGAAGGATTAAGCTTTTAAAAAAATAAACTTCAACATTGTTTGGATCAACCGAGTATGCTTCCCGATGATTTGAAAATTGGCCAAAATTGTACTTTTGGATGAAGTGGAGAATGACCAAGTTGGAGTCCGAGTGCATGGATCGGACTAACGTAGGAGCAAACTAGAAGGATTAAGCTTTAAAAAAAAATAAACTTCAACATTGTTTGGATCAACCGAGTATGCTTCCCGGTGATTTGAAAATTGGCCAGTTTGTGGCGAATAACTGACTAAGATGAAGTGGAGAATGACCAAGTTGGAGTCCGAGTGCATGGATCGCACCAACGTAGGAGCAAACTAGAAGGATTAAGCTTTCCAAAATTATAAGCTGCAAAATTGTTTGGATCAACCGAGTATTTTTCCCGATGATTTGAAAATTGGCCAAAATTGTACTTTTGGATGAAGTGGAGAATGACCAAGTTGGAGTCCGAGTGCATGGATCGGACTAACGTAGGAGCAAACTAGAAGGATTAAGCTTTAAAAAAAAATAAACTTCAACATTGTTTGGATCAACCGAGTATGCTTCCCGATGATTTGAAAATTGGCCAGTTTGTGGTGAATAACTGACTAAGATGAAGTGGAGAATGACCAAGTTGGAGTCCGAGTGCATGGATCGCACCAACGTAGGAGCAAACTAGAAGGATTAAGCTTTAAAAAAAAATAAACTTCAACATTGTTTGGATCAACCGAGTATGCTTCCCGATGATTTGAAAATTGGCCAGTTTGTGGTGAATAACTGACTAAGATGAAGTGGAGAATGACCAAGTTGGAGTCCGAGTGCATGGATCGGACCAACGTAGGAGCAAACTAGAAGGATTAAGCTTTCCAAAAATATAAGCTGCAAAATTGTTTGGATCACCCGAATATTTTTCCCGATGATTTGAAAATTGGCCAAAATTGTACTTTTGGATGAAGTGGAGAATGACCAAGTTGGAGTCCGAGTGCATGGATCGGACTAACGTAGGAGCAAACTAGAAGGATTAAGCTTTAAAAAAAAATAAACTTCAACATTGTTTGGATCAACCGAGTATGCTTCCCGATGATTTGAAAATTGGCCAGTTTGTGGTGAATAACTGACTAAGATGAAGTGGAGAATGACCAAATTGGAGTCCGAGTGCATGGATCGGACCAACGTAGGAACAAACTAGAAGGATTAAGCTTTCCAAAAATATAAGCTGCAAAATTGTTTGGATCAAGCGAGTATTTTTCCCGATGATTTGAAAATTGGCCAAAATTGTACTTTTGGATGAAGTGGAGAATGACCAAGTTGGAGTCCGAGTGCATGGATCGGACTAACGTAGGAGCAAACTAGAAGGATTAAGCTTTAAAAAAAAATAAACTTCAACATTGTTTGGATCAACCGAGTATGCTTCCCGATGATTTGAAAATTGGCCAAAATTTTACTTTTGGATGAAGTGGAGAATGACCAAGTTGGAGTCCGAGTGCATGGATCGGACTAACGTAGGAGCAAACTAGAAGGATTAAGATTTAAAAAAAATAAACTTCAACATTGTTTGGATCAACCGAGTATGCTTCCCGATGATTTGAAAATTGGCCAGTTTGTGGTGAATAACTGACTAGGATGAAGTGGAAAATGACCAAGTTGGAGTCCGAGTGCATGGATCGGACCAACTTGGTCATTCTCCACTTCATCCAAAAGTACAATTTTGGCCAATTTTCAAATCATCGGGAAAAATATTCGGGTGATCCAAACAATTTTGCAGCTTATATTTTTGGAAAGCTTAATCCTTCTAGTTTGCTCCTACGTTGGTCCGATCCATGCACTCGGACTCCAACTTGGTCATTCTCCACTTCATCTTAGTCAGTTATTCACCACAAACTGGCCAATTTTCAAATCATCGGGAAGCATACTCGGTTGATCCAAACAATGTTGAAGTTTATTTTTTTTTAAAGCTTAATCCTTCTAGTTTGCTCCTACGTTAGTCCGATCCATGCACTCGGACTCCAACTTGGTCATTCTCCACTTCATCCAAAAGTACAATTTTGGCCAATTTTCAAATCATCGGGAAAAATATTCGGGTGATCCAAACAATTTTGCAGCTAATATTTTTGGAAAGCTTAATCCTTCTAGTTTGCTCCTACGTTGGTGCGATCCATGCACTCGGACTCCAACTTGGTCATTTTCCACTTCATCCTAGTCAGTTATTCACCACAAACTGGCCAATTTTCAAATCATCGGGTAGCATACTCGGTTGATCCAAACAATGTTGAAGTTTATTTTTTTTTAAAGCTTAATCCTTCTAGTTTGCTCCTACGTTAGTCCGATCCATGCACTCAGACTCCAACTTGGTCATTCGCCATTTTATCCTAAACACTGAACATAGCGAAGTGTGGTGAAATCGAAAAGTCCTAGTGGTGAATTTGAATGGTTCGTGTCCGCGCTAAGTTCGCTACGAATTTAACTTCACGCACTTATTAATTCGGTATGTTTTTGAATTGTCCAGGCACTTGAACCTTGGACACTTCGCTGATGAGTGTCCCGACACTTGAACCGTTGCTCAACACGAAGGTCGCGTTTAGATCAGGCGCTGTTGATGTTCGTGGTGTTGGAATTTTCCCCAGAGTTGAAATTGCTGGTGACTGCGCGAGGTTTCTGACAACGTAATGATGATTTCTGGTTGTCTGCAGCTGCCGCGGTAGGTAGATCAGTGTGGCGTTGTTCAGAAGATCATGCAATGAGTTAAGTTCTCTTAATGGTGTCCAGTAACGTTCTTCGTGGCTCTCTTGGAGCACGGATTGGTTAGGTTTGCCGATTTCTGTTATGGTCCCATAACTAATGTATGATGTGCTGGTGTTGGTTGACATAGAGCGGGTGCCAACTATGGTTGAAAAGTCTGTTTTGAAAATGCAGTCTGGGTTGATGGTAAGCAACCCCGTTGCTTCCATTTCAAAATGTGGAGTATTTTGCATAATGCGGAGTGTACGATTTACAACTTCTGTTGTGTTGTAAATGAGAATAGAGCTCTTAGTAGGAATGAAAAAAAAGGTTGTCCTGCAAAGATTTCGATATTTGAAGATGGAAAAAGTTCGGTTCGTGACGAATATCGATCGCGAGATGAGAAAACCTTGTCTCGCTTAAAATAACGATTGCAGATGATGGAAAAAAGCAACGCAGGTAGAGAAACGATCTTTAAAGATGAAAACAATTATAAAGCGAAGATCGAAAAATGCAGTAGAAAGTAAAAATGAGAAAGAGTTCAATGGTGATTGGTTGTATTATTTTTTTAGGACTTGTGCGCGGTCCTAAAATGGAAATAATAAATAACACTCTATTATTTGAAATAGCAGCAGGAGCCTTGTTAAAAACACTATTAATAAGTTTTGTCCTAAATGCTAGCCTAGTGGCAAAAATTAGTTATTGAACGTATATTAAAATATGACAATGATGTGATTCTATATAAAAGAAGTCAATATACTTACAGCAAAGAATATATTTCAAAGTAAAATGGCATTACCATGAAATTGAAAAGTAAGAAGAAAAAAGAAACACAATATAGTATATAAATATTTTGAATTTGCACTCACAAAGAACTGCGTTTTTCTTATATTAGGCTTGAGAATCTTGGAGATAACAGAATAATGGGTCTTTCAGAATGAGTGAAGGAATTTTGCGGCCTATGTGTACTCAATTCCGCGCCGTAATGCAGCTAGCGTCACCCCCTCTCTGTTTCATGATGATTCCGCAGGATGACGTGATATGAAGATCATAGGAAACAAAAATTCTAGAAATTCTTATCAGGCAATGGTACGGCACTTACTCCATCCGAGATGATGCAGATAAGTCCAAAGCTGGCGGGGAAGTGGTATGGTGCCGTCGACACGGGCTTCGCATCTTGGAAACCGTTGGAATCGAATTTTGATGTCGCCCAGCCTCACAATCCTTCAAAGCCGAATTACTTACTGGATAGCATTCTATGAACTCAATTTAATAGTTTCTTACAAAGCCGAATTACTTACTAGATATAATTCTATGAACTCAATTTAATAGTGGTAATTTTTTCTACGAAATATTTACATAAATTTATTAAGTTTATTGTTACAATAGTTTGCTATTCTTTGTCATAACACAGATTTAACTATAATGAGTCCTAGAGATACATGTTTTTTTAAACCAATTTGTAATATTTCTGCGATGTTTAGTATTTACTGACAGTAGAATCACTGGTTGTTTTTATGTTTTACAGATATTAATGCGTTTTCTTCAAAAATTTTCCTTAATTATTCGGTGAGAGGTGCAGTGAACCCAGCAGTAAATGAACCGATGATTGAAAAAACGGGAAAATAAAGAATTAAATAAAACATAAGTAGAAATAATAAGCATAACGGAAGTGTTATTAAGAAGGTCCACGTTGCGCTGGAGTGCATTTCTGGTTCGCTTTACATCATAGCTGGTGCCAAATTGATTTCAGAAAAAAATCTCCTAAAGATTAAAATTATTAACTATTAAAAATATAAGCATAAAATATAATAAATGTTTACCTAAACTATTTTACAAATACAATGAAGCCGCAAACACAATATCTCTCTTTAGCAACCGCACACCTTCCGAAAACTTGTTTTCCAAATCAGTATTTCCTATAGTCTTTGCTGCCTGGCACATTTGGCGCAGAAGTTCTTCTAATCGTCGCATACAACGTATAATTGAACCTTCAAATATATCAGTCATTTTGCAAACACTGAGGAAAGATGCACCTTTACACCAAGCTAAAACTACGTCCATTAAGTGTGGCTTAAATTTCTCGATATAAGACTCCTCATCAACTACTAGTTTACATTCTTTTGATATCTTTGCTATGCGACGTGCTATATCCTGCATAGCACGAAGTGGACCTGACAGTTCTTCAGTAGATAACTGTACCTCGGAAGATTTTTCATCACAAACAAAGCAAGAAAGTAATGACACTGTCTGTGGAGTTGTTAGATCGTTAAAAACACCGTTAAAGATCATTTCTGTCATTAGTAACTCATCGGCTGAACTCAATTCACAGGCAACCCGCCCTTTAAATTCGATTACATCAGCAGCTGTGCAGTACAACATACGTCGCAAGACTCTTTTTCTATACTTTAGTTCGTCCATTTGTAGCAGACTGCGAGCTTGTTTTAGTTTAGCTTTAGCGCTTTTAAGTGAATCGATGACATCCAACTTCTGTGTGTATTTTTCATATAACCTATCTAATTCCACAGATTTGTGCAGTGGGTGAGCTAAAAGCCGTTGCTCAAATTTATGAATTGAATCAACAGTATTTTTAAATGATGGGTCTTTAATACGCATTTCAGTAACAGGATTTAGTAGTGGAGGTCCCTTTGGAAAGCGTTTCTTAACCTCTTCAATTGTATTTAGAACACTACGACGGTTGTCTGCAGGACGGAGATCGTTCGGAAAATATATGCGTAGCGATGAAATCTGAGATATTAGCGTATGAACAATGGGAACTACTTCCATGCTTCCCTTTCTTCCCGGCATACAAGGCTTCGGTACATCACATTTTGTCGAATCCTTGCTAACATACATTAGAACGTCAATAATGATAAGGCTCTTAGTTTTCAGCGGATTCCGTGTATTATTTGTATGTTTTTTAAAGTTAATTACAATTCCCCAATCAAATTCATCTGTTTCGTTTCGTACTTTTACTAAGCGACCTGGTTGTAGAAATGGAACCAAGTATTCAGGATTAGTTATCCATTGGCGAAATTCCTTGCCAAGTAAGTCAAGTTGCTCTCGAATATGATGATAAGAACCTATACTGTGCTCTTCAGATATTTTAAACTGTTCTAGCTGCAACTGTTTTTCTTGCACTTCTTTGTAAAGGTTCGGAATTAATGATTGATTTTGAAATTGATAGAAGGAACGCTCCAACATATATTCTGGATTTATTTCCTCTACCCGCAAAAGATTGAGAACCATATTATAAGTTAGGTGGAAAGCTGAATTGATTGGATCCGCTTTGCCTTGCACTATCCCACGTCCAACTTCTGGTGAGACCTTCTCATCAATCATAAGTATAACAATTCCTTTGTCATCAAGTCCACGACGACCAGCTCGACCAGCCATTTGAATATATTCACCAGAGGAAATCCACCTATTATTAAAAGAGGAGCGATTATAATGATTAAATATTCTGAACCATACCCTACCTGAAATCCTTGCCGTCAAATTTTCGGGGAGCAGTAAAAAGAACAGTACGTGCTGGCATATTTAAGCCCATTGCGAATGTTTCAGTTGCAAAGAGAGCTTTAATTAAACCTTCACCGAACAGAATCTCTATGATTTCTTTAAGAATTGGTAACAGTCCCCCGTGATGAATTCCGATTCCACGACGCAATAACGGTAAAACGTTCTCCACCTGTGGCAATGTACGATCTTCTTCGGAAAGCACATCCAATGCGTTACTGAACACTTCTTCAACAAGAGATTTCTCTTCCGTTGTGTTGAAATCGAGTTTTGCCATTTGTAAAGCATAAACTTCACAATCTTTCTTGCTAAAGGAGAAGATTATTACAGGAGCAAAACTACGTTCCATGATCATTTTAACAATTTTGAATATATTTGATTGCCCAGCACTAACTCCCTTTGTTCCACATTTGCGTCCTTTCTGATCTCCCTTTGCAGCTTCACCTTTACAAAACATGCATAAAGTACAGTAAGAAAGTAAATTTAACAATTTACAAATAATACATTTTTAGTTTCTCCTCCTAATACGTTATTTTTCTCTCTTGACTCCAAATATAGCATTTTGGCTTCAAGTCGTAGGGCTTTATTACCATTCATAACATATATAGTAAGTTGTATTGTCAAATCACAATCCGTATTACGGTTTACTTAAGCTTAAGTCGTGAATGCAAAAATTATGTATTTTCTGGTTTACAACACAACTAGAGTTGTCTCCCGTGTCAAGATCAACAACACCTACAAAGCACTTGTAAGCAGTCCATTTTTTAATGAATAGTTTTGCCTGAGCTTATTAACCCATCTTTTACCAGTGTTGCTTTAAAACAACACTAAATTAACAATTTTTTTAAAAATAAACTGATATATTTTTCTTTAAACTATTGCTGTATTTGCATGATGTATTCAAATATACTAAAGGCCTTGTTTACACTTTTTTGAATATGATATCTAGACTTTTTTTATACTCTTTTTTTCATTTAAAAAAATTTTTTTTTGTGTGTATTTAAAGAAAAAAATTCATAAATTTTTAAGTGAAATTTGAGAAAATATATCGCTAATTTAACAAATCATACATCACATAACAATTTTTATATACTTGATACATTTTATGGAATGTAGTTCTTTCGTGTTGCTTTAAAGCAACGCTGCCATATGAGTAGTACATTCTTCGGATTTTCGCCGCCTTATTTTATGCCTGTGTATACGGTTTTTTGTGTCGTGCTTATACGTGTTTAGTGTCCAATCGTATTGTAACCGTGAAATTGATTACTATAATAATTAAATAATGACTCGAAAATCGTTTTTAAAAATTAAAGAAATCCGTAAAATACTAGAAGATCTTTCCGATTACGAGGTAACAACGACAGTTACTTACATTCCGCCACAAGTTGGCACGTTAAGTGATGTCGAAGACATTAATGATGACGAGATTATTATGCAACCGGATCCATAATATGATCCTCTTAATGTGATTGCAGGAGAAACAGAATTAGCGTGCCAGAGTACAATTACAAATGACTTCAGCGAAGCATCGCCAGTAACTTCTCAGGAAAAAAGTTGCACAAAAAGTATATATGGCACCTTAGCAAATTTCGGCCATCCTAACTGGAGAAAAACTGCTAAAATTGTTTATAAAACGCAACCAAATTACGATTCAACAGTAATCGTCGAGAGGCAGAAGTTCATTGTTGAATCGCTTTATAAGTGCACTACGTATAATTTATAAGTTGATGTTTTAATTATATTCGTGCTTTTAGCTGGTAACAGCCCATTGGAACTCTTTTTGCTCTTCTTTGACGATGAGTCAATGTATCATATTGTGGAGCAAACTAATTTATATGCTAAACATCTTCTCACGAAATGTTATCTGAAAAGATTTATAGGAATATATATCTTCCGGGATACCACATATGGCCACAAACCCAATTATATTGGTCTACTCAAGCAGACTTTGGCGTTGAAATTGTAAAGCAAGCTATATGTTTCTGCAGATCAAAAAAAAATTACTTACACTTCAATGACAACAGCACCCTAGATCCTAACGACCAATTGTAGAAATTACGGCCAATTTTTAAAATCCTAAACAGCAAATATTTATAGTTCTTCGTGTTCGCGGTTAACTTTTTCATAGAGGAACAAATTGTGCCATACTTTGGTAGGCACTCAGCAAAAATGTATATACGAAATAAGCGGTTTGGTTTCAAAAACTGCTGCTTGTGCACATCAGAAGGATATATCCTCAAGGATATACCTTACACAGGTGCGAGTGCGACTCACGATAAACAAATAGGGCTTGGGGCACAAACGGTACTGCAGGTTTTGGAGTGTCTAGAGCGACCTGAACATCACTGCATAGTTTTCTAAAATTTCTTCACGTCTTACTACTTGATGTGTTTGCTCAATGAGCGCGGATATTTCGCTACTGGTACTATTCATAATAATCGCTTATGTGGGGCAAAATTGAAAACGGGAAAGCAATTGAAGAAAGACAAATATGACCATCAGTTCGAAAAAACCAACAATATCCAATGCAAAACGTGAAACGGTACGGTCGAAAGGAAAAAATTCATTCTTTGGAGCAAGCGCATGTCATCCATATTTATAACCAATTCATGGTTGGTGTAGATCTACATGATAATGCTGTAGCCAGTTACCGTATAAGTGTTCGCGGAAAAAAATTGTGGTGCCCATTATGGTCAAATTGCCTAAGCAGAACATTAGTCAATGCATGGAAAATATATGTGTTGATAGCAAAAATGGAAAATTTTAAACCAGTCACAATTGCTTGTTAGGTCCGCTGTTCTGACCCTTATTACTTGCAAGTGACGACGAAAGCGAAATGAATACTAACAATTGCGGATCGCAAACACCATCTAGAAAAACTTCAACACACTGTGTTGAAACTCTACCGAATAAAGTTAAACTTCGGTGAAGGAAATGCCACAAAACTTGTCGGTTTAAGTGCACTAAATGTCATGTGACTCTTCATCCCAAGAACTGTACCACAACGACTAAAACATTTGAAACTAGTAAAGATGTTGTCTACAGCCGGGCTGTAGCCGAAATACCCTACACCTTAAAGCTGCATATATACTCGTATATATAAGATATATAAGATAAACTATAATTATAGCTGCTTAACTACTTCTGTGCGTTACAAACACCGGTACTAAGTGCGTTTACTCTCAAAATTTAAGTGTAGGGTATAAAAATATATTGCAATACTGGGTGGATGGGTAAAAAGGAGGAGTGGCCCGCCCATTTTTTCCCAACAGAATATTATTGGGTCACAAACTACAATATTATGTACACCATTATTCAGGAAACTTATACATATACTTTTCAATACAATCCATGTAAAGCCCTCCATGACCTACATATGTAAACTAAGAGTGGGCGGATCATGCCCATATTTGGCATATTAACTGGAAGCATTAGTCCAAACCTACATATAAAATTTTCTTGTCTTCTCTCAAAAAGTGATGCTGATATGGCCTTTTTTAATAGGCAAAACAGAGGTACCTGCACTCCCGATATAAAAAGTAGGTGTGGTCCTTAAGCGATTTTGCCCATTTTCAATACGAAACACCCCAACATAGCAACGAATATTTTTGCCAAATTTCATTTTGAAATCTTAATCCGTTCTCCTGTGATCGTGATTTCAACGGACAGACAGACAGACAGACAGACAGACGGACAGACATCGTTATTTCAATTTCGGTGGTGATGCTGATCAAGAATATATATACTTTTCCATACCTATCTTGTCTAGTTCTATGCGTTACACACTCCGGTAGAAAGTGAATATACCCTCAACCTTAAGGTGTAGGGTATAAAAACACTGAACAATGATTTTACAATAAATTATAAACTAACAAACCATTTTTTTTTGCTTTTGCTCTATTTTTTTAATGTTCTTATGTTTATACTAAAAGGTAAAAATTATGTTAAAATTTTACAACTTATTAGTTGTTTAAATACATTTTCATTTTTACCAAGTATTCAAAACAATAATTTCAAGCCAGGTTTACCGCAAGCTTAGTAGTATGTATATTTTAGAAGTAAAAACCCATTAAAGCAGGAAAATACAAATTTATATGTCTAAATTAGTAAACCATATTTACCACCGTTGCTTTAAAGCAACATAGTCTCTATTTTAGTATCTAGACGTCTGCATTTTGAGAACTTTCAATATCGAGCAACAGATTCTAGTATCAGTAAAAGAAGGTGTTGATTCCCAAAATCATCAATTGCTCCAGGCACATGAACCAGTAACAATTAATTCGGTATGTTTTTGAATTGTCCAGGCACTTGAACCTTGGACACTTCGCTGATGAGTGTCCCGGCACTTGAACCGTGGACACTTGCTGAAAAATAAGTTGAATTGCTCAAGCACTTGAACCTTGAGCAAATGAGAATTGAGCAAAGTAGACCCTTTTATGTCATAATGATTTCTGACTTTATTACTTTATAAATTTCGTTTATATAACAATAAAATGTCCACTCATAAAAAATAGAATCGCTGAAACATAACAAATCAGACTGGCAGGTTTTTGAGTTTTTACAGTTGTTCGTTTACAAATTTATGGCAATTGTTATTGCTATGCGTGTACGTCTGAACAGATAGGTTAATTACATGAAACTACATTTATTATAATAGCAGGAGAGCTTTCAAATACACAATTTTTTTTTTTTTTTTTATGTGTTTTCCCATACGATGTGTGCACAAATAAATCGGAACGTCCATGTGCGAAGCAAGAATTTTCCAAATTTAATCCACACACTTGTAGCGATTGCCCTTGTGCTTTGTTGATAGTCATTCCATACGATAATCTTACTGAAACTGCAAACTTTTGAATTCGTGGCAATAGCACATCTTCTCACTTAAATTTTCTACTTAAAATTCTAGCTACGATTGTATTGCTTTTAATTTTTTTAGCCTGGTAACCTTACAATATTGAACGTGGTAGATTAATATTTTGTAAAAGAATGATAAGCACTACAAACTACTAAAATCAGCAGATAATAGAATAATAGAAGTGTCCCACCGAGGATATTTTCATTTACTCTTCTATCTGTGAATGTAGGAACAAGCGTTTGTAATGTGTTTTTATGTGACATAGCACATTCGTCCCATATAATAAGCTTTCATGATTGTAGTATTTTAGCCATTCCAGAGTTTTTTTATAATATTGCATGTAGGTGTGTCAATGATTTGCAAATTCGGTGGACGTTTAAGTGCTGAATGAGCTGTTCGACCTTCATCTAGAATGTTTGCCCCAATTCCAGACGAAGTGATAGCAAGTGCAATATTCCTTCTTGATCGTACTGTTGCTAGAATTAGTGAAATGAAAAAAGCTTTTTCGCTTTCTCCAGGTACTATGAAATACAATCCGGCGCTTTGACTTATGATTCCATGCATAATTCTGTCATATGCTGTCCAGTAACCAATTTCAAGAGATTTGTTGTAAGAAATATACTCAAATTTCGGCATTAAAATACAGTTCTCGTAGTAAATCGCACTCGAGAACGTCGTTTGCAGTTCGATTCAGCTCATCCATTCTAAGATATAAGAAGAATATCTTCACTCTTTGTATTTTGCCAAAAAAAATATTCTGGATTGGATGGGAAGCATGTCGTCAATATAATTGCAAATAAATTGCGTATTTGTTGCAGTTTTCCTGTATTGGCTGCATCAAGCTTCGCGATAAGTTGCGCATACTTTACCGTTTACTGTTCTTATTTCTTTGAAAGATAATGGTCTACAAACGTTTATTAATAGCAATCACAAGTAAAACCAATCTATATTGCTTGGATGAAACAGCCTAGCGCATCTGTTGAATATAAATGGTTATGTCTTCGAACTGCTTTACATGTGCAAAAGCATGTGCTTTTTCAGTAAACAAGCCTGGATCAATTTCCACGTCTGATAATTCTGCCGAAATGATTCAATCAATTTCTTCTGCTGTAATTTTGTCTATCAACCAAATTAAAATTTGTGTATGTGCCAGTCCTCTGCTTTGCCATTCAATGGAATACATCCAACAACATGTCTCCACATAAACATGATGCTTTTAACTAATTCCATTATTGATTTTGATTTTGAATGAATTTATTTATTTAAAAATTAATTCCATTAATGATTTTATTATTTGGTTGAAAACACGTGCAGAAATATAGGACGATCAGATACTGATTCCCCTGTTAACAAAAATTCTTTTACTTCCTACAATGCAGGATTGAAGAGAAATAAACAAACCTGGACGTCCATACATACGTCGTACATACGTGCGTACATACGTCATGCTTGAATATTTTTAATTGTAGTGGCAGGCCGTGTACCATATCTTGTAAACCGAAGGAGCGATTTGGTTAAGTTTAAATTATTTGCGGATGTAATTAGTTTTAGATTTGTGTTGTTTCCGTGTTTAATGTTTAACTATATTCCGACCCGCCACCAAACCCCAGTTTTAAAGTAAATATATTTTTTCCTCACAGCAAGAGCCTAAGTCTCCTGGTTGAATGGTTTGTGTGGAAGGTGTGAATGGAAGTGTAATTGAAAAGGAAATTAGGGAAAGTGAGAATTTCGAATTGAAGCAGAATTAATGAAAAAGATTGGAAGTTTTGGGAATCGGGACGGGAGCAGAGAGGAGAGGCAAAAAGGTGAATCGTTGATGGCGAATGGTGTTGATTTTTTCAGCGGAAATAAATTAATCAAAACGATTGATAAAATTATTGGTTAAAAAAAAAGACTTGTTGATGGTTTATGTTTTTATTGGGATTGAAACAAAGTATTATTAAAATTATTAGTGAAAGAAAAATATTGGTTTGGTGAGGGAGCAGTGGGTGGATTTTCAAGTGGAAAATATATTTTTGCGAAGAGTAAAAAAACATAAAAAAAACGAAACTACACTGCTGGTAGGTAAAAAAAGAGCAAAACTTATAAATAAACATTTACGTGAAATAAAACTTAAATAGAAAATGAAAGAAGGAAAATTTGAATAAAATCAAAACCTAACGTGATAAAACCAATACTGTGAAGCAAATAATCCACCTTATTTCCTCATCAGTGAAACGAACTCACAACAATTAGATCATATACACAAATATTTACGTATATGAATAAACTAAAGAAATATACAACAGAATTACGTAACAAGAAGAGTACATAAGGAAAAGGGAAAGCGATCTACGTACATGAAAAAAAGCGGTTATGGTCAACATAATTTATTCTTAAACAAACAATTTTTTTTGTCATACTAGCAATATTGCCAGCATTATTATTAATTTGATATTCTCTTTCATGATTTTGTATGATTCATCTTATATTGTAAAAAAAAGGTTAAAATTATTAGAAAAAAAAGATTGGATTGCTATAAAGTAAAACTCAATTTAAAAACAGCGAGAAATAAACAAACAAAAAAAAATAATATCAGTATAGAAGAGAAGGGGAGAAGAAAACCAAACCAAGAAGAAAAAACCAAGAAGAAGAAGTTAGTAAAAAATTAAAGAAAAGAAACAATAGTTAAGATATTCTATTTAGAGGTTTGGAAGAGTAAGTTGGTGCCATCTCCTGTTATCCGGATCGAGGTGTGTGTAAGTGAGGATTTATATGATTTTTTTTTTATATACATATGTACGAGTATGCTCATGATTCTCATATATGAATCAATGATTCTGATATTGTTTGGTTTTGTTCTTTTCTATATCTCTTAAGATTCAGCAATGATTAATTAAAGAAATATTTTTAATTCAGAAAACTGTAAAATACTAAAAATGATAAAGAATTTTCTAGTTAATCAATGTTAATAAAGAAGAAAAGAAAAAGTGGAACAATAAAAGTTTAGTGTAAGTGAAAAGTTATGGTTACTACTAAGAAATAATGAGTAAGAGCAATAAAGAAGAAAAGAAAAACAAAATTCACAAGAAATAATAACATTTCTTTTTGATGGATTTTCTGTTTTCATATTAAATAGTTTTTTTTTTTTTTATTAAATATGGTTTGCTAAACGCCAATATTTGAGCTGATGTGTTGGTGGACCTATGGGCAGGTCACCGCACTGGCAGGCGTGGCAGACAGACAGACAAGACGGACATTATGTAGAAAACAGACGGACTAACGGTGACTTGACAGTTTAAATAATTAAGGGAACCGCGGTAAACTTTGAGCCAAGTGCGGTTCATGGCTGTAACTCGTAAGAGTGAGCGGCTCCCAGACGGACGATGACTTAGGTTGTGTTGTACTATGGTGTTTGAGTTTCCTAGTGGATTGTAGGGTGTGTCGATTATGATGCGTTAGGTGAGAGAGGGTGAGTGCAGAATAAAAGTTTGTTGAGATTAGGTGCTGAGAGTGTAAGGGTTAGCTTGGGATGGCCGATTAGGAAACGTAGGTGAATGTAACTATGTTCTGTCTTAACTCTTTCCTCGTCCTTCCTTTCCGCTCTTCCTTCTTTTAAGAAAATAATATTGGCACGATTTTTGTTATCTGTTGTGGGTAGGATGGCAAGAAACCACCCCAATTTCCGGCGAGTCTAGCCGCAGCCACCCTAACCTTGCCCACAACATAATATTCCGCATTTTGATTTATTAATTTATTTTTTTTGTTTATTATGTTCTTTGCTAACCATCGCAAGATTATACCGTCTTATGAAATTAATGGTAGCCCATGTAAGATGTAATTTATATGTCTACATGTATGTATATTCCTGAGCTTAGAATATAAGTAGGAAAATTAGAGAGGGAATTGAACGAAGAAAGCGGAGGGAGAGAAAAGAAAGAAGGAACGTCTTTGCATCTTGTGCATATTCATGCATGTGCCGTGGAGTACCTGTCAATGTGGCTGGCAATATGATAATTTTTCTCAGTTCATTAAGATCCACTGCATCACGCAAATGAATACACTCTTCGGAATCCAACTTAGTTTGATTGAATCGAATGAAGAGGAGTCGCTCAATTTCGATTTTTGCGTACATATCAACAATTGATTGAACGAGTTTTGACGTTCGTGCTGATTGACGTGTTCTGTAAGAGCGGCTGTTGAGAGTGCGTAAATAGTGGGATTTTTGGATGTTTTTGTCTAGTTTTTGGGGTGGCGCAATATCTTTGGCCACACCGCATCGCGTCGTTGAAAGGAGAAGCCTGAAGTTGCATATTATTTCCATAATGCTCTTACCAAAATAGTTTTTCCCGCGCTAAACTATATTTGCACATGTCAAAAGCAGAATAAAGACAGCTTATGCAAAAGCAAAAGCAGAATAAAGACAGATTTATATTGGAAGCATAGTATTATTTTACGAGTGGCCTAAAACATTGCATAGAATAATGCTAGTTCCACATAGTCCATCTATACACAGCTGATTGGATTATCTGTTACGAAATTCATACGTTAGTATTATTATAGTTATTAATATAATATTATTATATTAATAATACTAATATTATAAGTATTATTATTACTATAGTAGTACTTAGTATTAGTTTTTAATAAATAATTTTGCAATTCGTTAATTTATTCATAAATTAATCATAGACGAAAACACTGAAGAATTATTCGAACTGAAATTCAATATATATGGAGGGTTTTATGAAGCCAAAGAAGAATTAAAACAACAAGAATTAAAACTTACTTTGTATAAGTCTCAACATCAGATCTCTGAGGAAGATCTGTTCACGATCTCTGAACGTTCATCGAATACTCGATTTTGTGGAAGTTATAGTTTTACTTAAAATCAATATAAAAAAGGAAGAAAATGCTGAATGGGTTTTCTTGTGCTTTAATAGAAGAGGGGAAACAATAGCTGTTTGCATAAAAAATAGTATCAAGTAAAAAAATTTATTGATAGAATCAAAGTTCTTTGAAAATCTTACGGTAAAGATTTTCAAAAGTTCTACAGAAAAAATCATCAGCGCAGTATAAGACCCTGTGCAAAAGCAAGGACGACTTCATCGATGAACTTAAAAACGTGTTAGAGCTAAGAGGCAAGAAAGACATGGTAGTTTTAGGAGATATAAACATATATATAATGAATACTATAAGCAGCAGCACTTACAGATACTTAGAAATGCTACCAATAAACGACTGATGTAATTTAATTCACCATTTTACTAGGGTTGATCTGAAGACTGGCAGCAGCACATTAATTGACCATGTCTGTAAATTTGCAAATCGTAAAACGTCTTCTGGGGTTATACAGAGCGAGATTTCAGAACATTACGCAATCATGTATGGTGTTTACAGTGGCCGCCACTCATAGGAACCAATCAGCTCTCAATCACATGAACTGAATACATATTGAGTAAACAAGCTAATTAGAACTGCTTATTGGAATACAATATTGATTGAAAATAGACCAGAGATTATCTATACATTATTTAATCTTATACATAAAAAATTAAATCTATATATGAAGACGCAACGGATATCAAAATTAAAAGAAGAAGAAGATACAGGGATATCATAGGAAAATGCAAGGAAAGAGACATTTTATATCGTTGACGGAAAAACAATAAAAATAATATAGGATACCAACAAGAATATAAAAAGCTCCGTACCCAATTTAACAAACTAATACTAAAAGAACCAACATTATAAGTAACAATCTTCGAACAAAGAACCAACATTATTTGAACAAATAAAAAGTGACCCCCGAAAAACCTTAATAAATTAAGTCCTTAGTCGGAAGAAAGCCACTCTGGACTCAGAAAAACGATGATACCAAATGAGAGCACAACAGAGCAAGCGGAAGTGTTCGCAAAAAACTTCTCAATCCAAGCGGCGAAAATAATTCATTAATGTAATGTTGCAGCAACCGTTAACGATGACAGACTCAATATTTATGGAAGAGATTGCATATGAAGCAACTTGCTACATCGTATAGATAGACATAAGGCACCAGGAATAGATGGTATAAGGCCAGCAGACCTAAAAGCGAATGCTGATATCTTTGCTCCTATTATAACCAAACTACTTAAACAAAGCATTTGGGGCCGCTCAAGCACCAACACCATAAAAGGTATCTTTTGTACGACTTATTCCTTAGAAAAGTTGTAAGCATGAGACGGTAAACTACCGTCCGATTTTTGCCAGCTTCCAAACAAACCACAAACTAGCTTCTCGGGAACTTTGCAAACTTAGCCAACAGTGCTCTCAGTAAGCGGCAAAAGGTTCTGGTATTATATCTTGACTTTAGCAAGGCCTTCGACACGCTAGATCACATGAAACTCATTAGTGCGTCGCAGATCGTAAGCATTAGAGGGAAACTTGCAGAATGTGTGATTACCTAAATGAGAGAACTTGTCGTGTAAAAATAGAAAAATCCTCAAGTAGTCTGCAGAGTATCCAATTTGGCGTTCCGCAATGTTCCAAGTTGGGACATCTAGTTTTCATTTTATATGGTAACGAAATGCTAAGATGCTTTAAGAAATGTGTACCATTTGCATATACAGATGATATAGCAGTTGTTGCAGTACACCAATCGTTGATGGAAGCATTAAAACTACTTTAAAAAAGAGTTCACGGGAGCAGGCAAATTGTGCCATGGCAACGGGTTAGTGATTAATTGTGCAAAAACAAACGAGATGCACATCAGAAGCCCGAAACTAAGCAAGCGAGCATTAATGACTTTTAGTTGGACTGGTGATTCGGCAGAAACGATTGAGTTAGTTGTCAGCTGCCGTTACCTTGGTATAACCATCGATTGGGACTTTCGCTTGGAACCTCATATTTTGGCCCAAGAAACCAATTATGAAATCCACTATTCGCACTTGTTTGGCTGCGTTATAAAGCGAACAGAAGCGTATTGAAACAGGTCTACCACGCACTTGTAAAATCGAGACTTCGTTATGAAATCTTAGCTTGGGGTACCGCCGCCCAAACTCACCTAGAAAACTAGCAAAGTGTGCAAAATAGAGCCAAAAAAATGCTAATAGGGAATGATAGTCCACAAGCACGAGTGAAAATTCTTTCGGTTAAACAAATTTACCAGCTGACTGCTATACACGAGTGTTATGACGATCGTTTATTTCGCATTCCGATATGTCATCAGTTCGATACACGTAGAAGAACAGAAGGTATGTATCAGCTGCCAGGCTTGATCAATGACTATGGTAGGAGAGAACTGTAATACGTAATACGAAGCCATCCTAAATAGTCTTCCGGATCATCTGAGAAACATAACTGATGTTAGATCCAAAACAAGAGATCTGAAATGAATTATTGAATTTTCTAAGAATACGAGTATTTATACAATAAATACAGTAATAGCAATATCATGTAGTTGTTGCATATAATTTAAGATTAATGGTATCATAATGACCTTTAGCAAAAAAGTCAATTTATAATTTAAAACCGACTTTTTTGAAATACTATTTTTTTCTCGAGAAATACAGCTGAGTCAACTTTGCTGGAATATAAATGTAGCGCTAGAAATGCAACAAGGTAGATATACTACATATGTATGTCTATTAATAAATAATTATTAATTTAATACAATTTATTTAGTTCAATATAATTTTGCATCATGGATCATTTGGTGGGGTGTGATGTTTAAAAAAAAACTGCGCAGATTTTGTAGGGAAGAATACAATATTTGCTTCGCAATATTTGATCGCTAACCAATCGCTAGCTGATAATAGCTGAACAGTAAACAGTTATCGGCAGCAGGTACAGCGGCGACTATGAATTACACCAACAACAACAACGGTTTTATGTAGATGCAACACAACATCCACCCCTAATTACATACATATTTTCTGTTTCGCTTGTCCTGAAATATCCTGAATAATAGAGTGTGAGGTCAGTTAACGCGACCCCTGATGCAGGCAATTCTTTGATAATCAGTATTAATTTGCGACAATCGAATTTTACATTTGAAATGTAATAACATAAATAAAATAATATGTGATATATTCGAATTTTTCAATTTTTTAAGCAGTTATCAATCAGTAAGCGATGGATGATCTTATAAACTAAGTATTTAAATATTGTGGTATTACTCTACCATTATCTAGACGTGAAGAAATACTAAAGTGGGACTTGGTACTTGGTAAAGGACTTGGTACTGGAAAAAGGACTGGTTACTCGAAAGCGAATTGATACTTGAAAAAGGGCTGGGTACTTGAAAAGGACTGGTACTGCAAAAGTACTTGAAATGGACTGGTACTTTCAGGTTTAAGTCCACAGTATGTGTACTCCTTTTGAAGTACCGCATAATGTACTGGTACTGTAAAAATTTCACGTCCAAACTCTCTCTTGTCATTATATTATTTTTCCTACTAAATTCTAAAAATATTAGTAGGAATTGTTGTTAGACATTTGGAAACCACGACCTGCTGCGGAAGATTTAGTCCGGTCATATTGTATGCCATATAACATGAATCTTGAAAATGGGCGACTTGAATTGCTGCAGTATTAAACCTACCCCACAGTCTGCTATTGGCATCTCAAATCATGTCAAGTTATTGGCATCTCGGAAACCTCAATTCCGAGATTCGGAATCCTCAATTCGGAATCCTCAATTCGGAACGAAACTCAATGTTCATCGCAGTAGATTCTGTTTTGGTAAGCTGCTTGTGGGGGTTTTATAGCATTCACGAGGCGATATAAGTGGTTTTTCTGAACCTATATCAGGCTTGCTGCTTAATTACGCTTTTGGTTTTTTAATGGGCGATTTTAATAATAATCTGCATGACTTAAGAAAATTTCTGAACGTTCAGCGAATATGCTATTGCCTTAATCTTGTTAGAGTCCATAACTCAGCAGCGACACATTTTGATATAAGTAACAACTCAACTTCACGGATAGATTTTATTTCTTCGTTGACAGTCACGACCGATTACGCCTCTCGGGCCAAAAATTTTCCATTTATTTACGCCAGTTTCTCTTTCGAGATAGTGAGGCAGGGTATGTGCACTTATGTCCGAGATTATCGGCGTGAGGTTCGAAAAGCTCTACTGAGATCTTTGCTAAGGGAGTGTTTCCAGAATCAATTCTGTACTGTTGGATACTGTTCCTTCAATACTGTTGGATATAATAACATCCCGATAAAATTTGTGAAATTCCAAATTCCAATTTGTCAAAATTTGCGAATTCTTCCATACATAGATACCTATTTCTATAGATGCCTATAGATTTAGATTTAGATTTAGTTTTAGATTTAATTAACAGCATATTTACTACTTTTACAGCATAAAAGGAGAACGAATTGTATGCATCCGCAAGTCGGGTAACTCGAACGAAATAGCGAATACAAACTTATTAGCATACTACCTCCCCTGTATACAGTAGTGGAACGATGCATTACTGTCAAAATAGAGAATAATAACAATGCTCTATACCTTAACAATTCTGCGCAATATTTTTTCCGTAGAAACCATAATACAACGCTTCTCCTATTGGGCCTAACCGAAGGAGTGTAATTTAATCCAGTCGTTTGTTGTTAATTGTGCGCGATTCGTCAGTTGCAATTCGGTCTTGTTATCTGTCATACGACATGCAACTCTTCTTCACAGCTGGTCGAGCCTTGTTCAGCAAATTTCAAACACAAATGAACTTAAATTTGGTTGGCATATCGTCTTAGATATACAGTAGTTTTTGTGAGTCCGAGGGACTGGCCAGTTAACACGTCTCTAGGTGTGTCCCATGTTAGTTTGGCAGAAAGCATGAAATATTTGAGGAATTTATAGACAGGCGGCTTACTTTCGAACCTTACATTTACTATGTAAAATCCAAATTTAACTGTACAACCTTAGACTGTAATTCCTTATTCCTATCAAAATTCGATTGGCTGATGCCATTTCTGTTCATCTTTATGGTATACAAATGTATTTAGGTACGCTCTTGCAAAATTTTAAAAGAATCCAAATACTGTTTAAGAGAATGCTACGTTTCTTTTATAAGCTACGTTAGCGTACTTATATTTTCGTTTATTCCAATAAATTTCTTAGCTGCTCTTTCCATACTTTTAAAATAAGGCTTATGGTAATGTTATATAATATGATGAAGAATAATTGTCCCGCGATTAACACCTCTATTTTAGTTTTCACCAGATCCGTTAGAAACTCAAATATAGTTATCAACATAATTATTCTCGCTTATTTGATAGTTTTTATAATATTTGCACGGAATGGTCTTCTTCGAGATCTAAGGTGTTTTCAGGTTTCACATGGCAGTTTTAAGCGGAAGCTGTGGGCGCATGTTATGACACGTTTTCATGCACGGGATTGATTTCTGAGTGACTTTATGATCCAGCCGTTTCCGATTTATTCTTTTACAAAATTTAACCTGCGGCAATTTGACTGGGCTATCTGTGGTTTCCAGGGCTTGAAAATAACTGTTATTCTGATGACCTCGCTCAAAAAGTTAAACTTTTAACTTTTTTTAAAAAAGTTTAAGTATAAGTCTTTCTGAGACTTTTTGTTGGATGGCAGCACCGATGCATAAGGAGTTAGGTGGCAACGCCGAACGTAGAATTCTTTAGTCGTAATTAAACATTGAACTAATAAACTACATTAGGTTATGGGCCCAGGATTGCCCAGTGTAATGGAACTCGTATTTGCAAAGATAAAGCCATTTGATGGCAAAAATTTCGACTCGTGGCAATATCGAGTAGAAAATTTCCTTGAAGCACAAGGTGTGCTAGACGTTTTGGTTTCCGTTAAACCAGAAGAAGCTGCTGCGGCAGCATCGTGGACGGACAAAAACACTAAAGCCAAGAATTTGGTTATATCGTTGGTCGACGATAATCATTTGGAGTTTATCAAAGGCAAGGCAACTGCTAAGGAGATGTGGGACTCCTTAAATTCAGTTTTTTCGGGCACGAGCATGGCCAAGCAGAATATGCTTCGAACTCGTTTGGATCGTTTAAGATACGACATGAGTAGTGATATGAAGATTCATTTCACCAAATTCGATGAATGTATACGTCAATTAAGTGCGGCCGGCGCTAAAATTGAGCTAAACGAATGCATTTATTATTTGTTCAAAAGTTTTCCAGAGGAATTTCAACCGTTAATAACGGCACTGGAAAACTTGCAAGACGACACCTTGACCTTGGAATATGCAAAATCACGCTTACTTAATGAAGAAATGAGACAAAAAGCTATTAAGGACAACAACAATGTTGATTATAATCAAATTTCATATGCAGCTGTATTTTCGGGAGAATGCTTTAAATGCACAAAAAGGGGACACAAGAGCTTCAATTGTCCGCAAAATAAAGCAAAAGGTGCAGGCAGAAAGAGAAACAAATACAACAGTCAAACCAAACGCGATAGCAGCGCAACTGCTTTTATGATGGAGAGTGGTATTGCCAGACCGAACATATGGTACTTGGATTCAGGAAGTACACGTCATGTGACAAATAATTTGGCGTTATTGTCTAATGTTAGACAATTAGATCAACCATTGGAAATAAGCACTGCAGAAGAAGGAGGAAAAATAAAAGCAACACATGTTGGAGATTTTAAAGGATATACGCTTGTGAATGGAAAAACAAAGAACATAAGTGTGAAATGTGTTTATTATTCAAAAAAATTAAGAGCAAATTTGCTATCGCTCAAATCACTCCAAGAAAAGGGGTTAAAATTGTTTTTTGTTGAAAATGGAAAGGTAATAATAAAGAAAAAATCAGAGACAGTAGCGTACGCAAATTTAATTAATAATTTGTATGAAATAGAGCTACATTTGGCTAATGAGAATATTTATATGAGCGATTCAAATAAGCTATGGCATCAACGGTTAGGTCATATAAACCAAGAATATTTGAGCCAACTGAAAGATAAGAATATGGTGACGGGATTTGGTAAAAATAGAGAAAAAGCTGACTGTGTGCCATGTATAAAGGGGAAACAAGCTGAATCCCCATATCAAAAGCAAAGGCCAAAAACAACGAGAATTTTAGAAAGAATTCATACAGATGTCTGTGGACCAATTTCACCAGCCTCTCATGATGGCTACAAATATTTTGTGAGCTTTATAGATGACTACAGTCATTTTGCTTTTATATATTTGATTAAGCAAAAATCAGATGTGTTCGCGACTTTTAAGAAATTCGAAAAGGCAGTAACTGCAAAATTTAATAGCAAAATTGCACACTTACGATGTGATCAAGGCAGAGAATATTTGTCTAATGAACAGCAAAAGTTTTATGCAACGAATGGAATCCAATTGGAGACAACTGTTGGCTATTGCCCAAAGCAAAACGGCGTTGCAGAGAGCTTTAACCGGAGCGTTGTAGAAAAAGGTAGAGCTATGCTTATCGAATCAGGAATGAGAAATTATATGTGGGGCGAAGCCGTGTTAACAGCAACGTACCTTTTAAATCGAAGCCCTACAAAAAGTGTTGATAATAAAACACCAGCAGAAATTTGGTATGGCATAAAGCCGGATATTAGCAAATTAAGAATTTTCGGATGTCAAGCGTATGTTCTGCAACCAAAGGAAAAACGAGCTAAATTCGACTCTAAAAGTAAATCAATGGTTATGGTTGGTTATGCAGTAAATGGTTATCGTTTATGGGATCTATCTACAAGAAAAATCACAATAGCGCGTAACGTGAGATTTGATGAAACCAAATTTCCTCTCAAGCACACTAAAGCTCGCAATACCGAGGATAAGGCACAGGATTGGTGTATTGCTAAGAGCACCACATATTCAGAAGGGGCAATTCCAATTGAGCCCAATGTTGACAACGAAAGCAATGATAATCAAGACGTCGCAGATGATAATCGTGAAAAGGCAGCGGACGACGAATCTGTAAATAGCAGTCGTGGTGACGCAGATTTTTTGTCAGCGAGTGATGAAGAGTCATCTGGAGCGCACTACGAACATTTTATTGGACCTGGAATACAGAGTGTTCGGGTGCGCAAAGCCCCAGGCAAGTTACAGTATAATAATAATTTTGAGCAAATAAATCTTTCGGAGTTCAATGTTTCAGTGGAACCAAAATCCTTTAACGAATTACAAAGTAGGCCCGATGAAGTTTTTTTGGCGTATAGCTATCGACGACGAAATAAGTTCCTTGGAGAAGAACAATACTTTTGAATTTGTTAAACGAACTCCTGACATGAAAGTAATAAGCTGTCGATGGGTTTTTAAACTGAAAACGGACAAGAATGGAGCACCCTGTACATATCGAGCGCGACTTGTTGCCAGAGGATGTCAGCAACAATACAGTGTTGATTTCGAAGAAACATACACACCAGTTGCTAAACTTGCAGCGATCCGCACAGTATTGTCAATTGCAGTCTACAAGGGTTACGAAATCACCCAAATGGATGTTGAGACGGCATTCCTAAATGGTGAGCTGAATGAAACCGTCTATATGGAAGTACCCCAGGGTATGGACGCAAAGAGAGACCACGTGTTGAAGCTGCATAAATCTTTGTATGGGCTTAAGCAATCGCCTTTGTGCTGGTATAGAAAATTCCACGATGTTGCGTCAAAAATTGGTTTTATACGATCACAACATGATTATTGTATTTACGTTCGACAGCATAACAATTTAATCATTTACTTAGTGCTTTATGTGGATGATTTTTTGTTAGTTAGTGAAGATAAAAATCAACATAAAGAGATCAAGAATCTATTTGCTAAAGAATTCGAAATGAAAGAATCCTTAGAATTAGATCAATTTTTAGGCATAGGAATTAACTTTATAAAAGAAGAATATTGTTTAAAAATGTCACAAAAAAGGCCATAATTCAGTTACTTGGTTTCCTAAATATGAAATATTGTAAAACTATAGCTACACCTATGCAAACAGGAATCAAGTTAACAAAAATTGAAAATTGTAAAAAACTTAATGTACCCTATAAAGAATTAATAGGAAAACTTATGTACATTATGCTAAGTAGTAGACCAGACATCTGCTTCGCCATATCTCAACTTAGTCGCTTCCAAGATACACCAGGTGAAGAACATTGGAAGGCTGCGAAACGAGTCGTGCGTTATTTGAAGGGAACAGCTGACAACGAATTGGTTTACAGAAAACATATCGACGCTAAACCTTTGGTAGGATTTGTAGATGCAGACTACGCATCAGACGAAAATGATCGCAAGTCTACAAGCGGTTTTTTGTTCAAAATATTCGGTAACGTAGTCAGTTGGACTTCAAAGAAACAGCAAGTAGTCGCTTGTTCAACCACTGAAGCCGAATATGTCGCCATGTCCTTGGCCTTACAAGAAGGTATATGGCTTCGTGGATTACTACATGATTTGCATATAGAAGTCGATATCATCTATTTGCATGAAGATAATCAGAGCTGTATAAAAATGGCATCGAATATGGAGACTAAGCGTGTGAAACACATCGATCTAAGACACCATTTTATTCGCGAAAAGATCGCCAGCGGAGAAGTTCACTTGGACTATATCGACAGCGATAATCAAGAAGCAGATGTTCTGACTAAGCCTTTACCAAAACAACAGTTTACGAAACTTGTCCAAAGATTTGGGTTGATGCATCGAGAAGGGGTGTTGGATGGCAGCACCGATGCATAAGGAGTTAGGTGGCAACACCGAACGTAGAATTCTTTAGTCGTAATTAAACATTGAACTAATAAACTACATTACTTTTATATTCGAAGGTCGCCGAAAAAAGTCTTTTGAAGAACGTTTGAAGACTTTTTCCACTGACTTTTTTGAAATAAGAGTTATTTTTAAAAGTTATTCGCTGAAGGAAAGTTTCTTTCCGAAAGAAGCACCAAGACCAATGAATATGAGCCGAGTATTGGAAGAAGCTACATTTTGCATTGCTTATGATTGAACGAAGCAATAGATTTTGATTAGCTAGAAATTATTTAATAGTTTTAATTCTTTGAAATAAATGGCACAGTGTGTGGATATTTATTGATATAAATGTTAAGTGTTTTTAATGGTTTGATTTTTCGTACATGCAAATGCAATATTTTATAAAATGTCTTTAGTAAATACTATAGTTTTGGAAAAAGATACCGGCAAAGGTCGCGATGCGTATGCACACAGATTAGAAAACAACGGCATGCATTATATTAATTATATATGTACATCAGGCAATTGCTGATATATTATATTATTAAATAAATTTTTGAAATAGTGTATTTGCATATACAGAATTCTTGCCATGATGCTATGAAAAACGCTATCAAAATACATGTTAATATATTTTGCTATGTGGCGACAAATTTCAAATAACTTATTAATTGTTAGCTTGTCTAAACCTAAAGCTGCTTCATTGTCATAATCACTCAATCTTCGACCTTCTTCCAAACATCGTCTCATTCTCAACAGAATTCGTGCTTCTTTCCTTCAGCGAATAACTCTTCAAAATGACTCCTCTTTCAAAGAAGTCTTGAGAAAAAGTCTTCTCTGAAGACCTTCAAGAATAAAAGTCTTTTCGATGACTTTTAAATTTTAAAGTCAGGCGATAACTCTTACTCATGACTTTTAAATTTAAAAGTCTTTCAAAAAAGTTATTGCCTGACTTTTAATTTTAAAAGTCTTTCAAAAAAGTTATTGCCTGACTTTTAAATTTAAAAGTTATGGATAACTGTTATTCATGTGACTTTTTTGAAAAAAGTACTTTTTAATTCCAGCTCTGGTTGTTTCGGGTTAATGGCTTCCTCACATCTTAGGCCACTGTTTCAAACATGACCTTTGCCTTCACACCTATTTCTATTCTTCTTTTTTCTTTTATAATACTATACTACATACAGCAAGAAATGATAAGTTATGATGAATTTTCATATTTGGAAATATTTTACTTATATAATTATTATAAACTACATATCGGTTTTAGAATCTTTTTAACATACATAGATATATTAAATAGGCCTAAGGTTATTACTATTACTGAATAAATTGAAATATCAGATATCCTATTGGAATTGACATTTTTTAGAGATTATTACAGAGATATAGCAATAAGATTGAAGATAAAAAGACGCGATTGACTAAATGTAATAAGGTTGAATAAGAAACAAAGGATTGTTTCTCAAAGAGCACAATGGCAAAATTGAAACGAGTTGGTTCAGATCAGAGACGATGAGACCCCGGACTCTTCTAGTCCCATCAAAAAATGCAAAATGAAAACACATGTACACTATACATGAGATTTCCCATTGAATTGTTTTTGCTTTTAGACGGACCGCTGCTACTATGGTTACACAATGGCAGATTGAATGAGATATCCATTTACTGCAAACAATTCACAACTGATACAATGTTATAAAGGTACTTTACTGTTGAAAATTATTATTTTGCATGGAAAATAGAAGAATTAGCATATATTCGAAAATTTATTAGGGAATAAGAACGTGTCATAGAATTTTAACCTCACGTTGAACTGCAAAGTTCATTTTTTGAGGTCAAGTAGATATGCCTTTTCACTTCACTTTAATTATATGTGAATACTGCATTATATTAATCCACTTTATTAACACTTAATTATCCAAATTAGTTAACTATTTTTTACTTGAGCACGTATGCAAAAATTTTCTCTAAAATATTAACTTCACTTACTTTTTTGGATTGGAATCTCTCAATGAGTCAATGTCACAGAAATAAAAGCGCGGGAGAAAAATCGCTAACTTTAATCAGTAATTTCTATTGAAAAACGTTGTTGACAACTTATAAGTTTTATAAAATAATGAAGCGAGAACATTTTTAAAACTGTTTTGTGAAAGTAATATCCAGAAATATAAAAAAATGTGCTTATTTAGCGGAGTGAATATTGTACCAAAAACACACTTTTTGTGGTAAGAAGAAGAAGAATGTAAACACGAAATATGGCTTCGTTTGTTTTGTGTACGCAATGCCCCCGGGGTTTTGCGTAAACAAAAATTTACATGGAGTTGTTGTTGGAATCCTCGTCGATTAACGCACACATGCATGGCATTTTTAAGAGTCAGGGGTCTCATCGTCTCTGGTTCAGATGTAGTTTCTCATCCTTTGATAAAGAATTATTTTAGTAAATAAAAATTTGCTATCATTTGTCGATGAATGAAGTGAATGAGTGAAGTGACCGATTCTTGCGTGAATCACACAAAACGCTACACGAACTCCATGCTATAAAAGGAAAATCGGGTTACATAAAATTTTTGATTGCTCCGGGTAACTTTTTGGTTATATAAATCTTGTTGGTCAACGGCGTACACATTAATAAAGGCTTACGGTCAGTTTTCATTTTAAGATAAGAGTTCAAAAAACAAGAATATTTTGCCTTCTACTCAAAATTACTGAGTTTAATATGTGTGTGGATAAACAATTAACACCAAATGTGCACTTACCGCTTATTTTAATCATTTAAATGTATATGGGCGAAATTGTAAGATAACCCCTATGTTATATATCTCTGATTATCGAGATAAAAAAAATATGGATTTACAATGTGCTTCTCGTTTCTACTTCTCAATTTTACCTCCTGCTTCTGAGCTAATTCCATTGCAATACAAGTTGAGAGCAGCAGAAGCGCTCCTGTTCTTTGTATTCTTTCCTTTGGTTCGGATATATCGCCTTGTGTTTGCAACTGCTGCTCTGCTTTGCCTTTGTGTTTAACTCCGAACTATTTCTTACTGCTGACTCCTGCTGTCCATTATAAAATAATTAATTATTCCCTATCTTTTTCATTTGGTTTTCCATTAGTGCATATTGAGAAGAAAATAAGCAGAAAATGAAATTTTGGGGAAAGTAGAATTGAGTATCTGCCAAATTCCAAAAGGACACAAAATAATGAACTGAAAATTCTTGTTTATGTATTCCGTTTTCTGATTTTTATTTCTTCGTATACTAAGATAATATTCATTACCAATTAATTAATTATCATATTTCGGTAAAAGTAAACTATTAATTGCAAAATAAATATTTTTTCTAATGGCACATTTTAAAGAACACAACGCCGACGTCGTTCTGCATACATAGTAGAAGCTTCCTAGGACGTTGACGTTGCCCAAAAATGTCGTACTGAATCAAGCCTTAAGCTTTTAGCTGAGTGATGTTAATTTATTCCGTAATTACGCAGCAATTAAAAATTATATGCTTTGAATGTAACCTCCGACTTTCCTCTTTAAACTTACTTATCACACTAATTAGTGAAATAATCAAAAATATTGACTTATAGTAAAGACCTGGGAAAGCCCTTCGCAATGATACGAACTACTTCCTGATGATATTAGCTAAAGGTCTCTAAATAATATAATATAATGTTATTGCCACGATAAAAGAATTTGTAAAAAGTGCAAATCTATACGTTCAAAAAAGTTTAAAATTAGTATGCAATATTGATCTTTAAAACCAATTTGCTCGTGAAACTATGGGACCAATTCTAATTATAATAAAAAAATACCAGAATACGAGTAATAGGATCAGCTTATATAAAAACTACGTAATTATACCACGTAATTATGTATTTTATTTAGTAAAAAAAAAATTAGCTAAAAAAAAATACTAAAAACATTAAAAGCGGTTGTCACAAAATAATAAAAGTTCTTCGGTGAAAGCTTCTGGGGCCTCAATGAATATTACGAAATTAGCGCCGCCAATTTCGGTCTAGTATTTAACTCACCTGCAGTCTGCAAAACAGCCATTGCCGTGGAGAAGTTTTCTTCTTTAAAGTGCCCCTTTTCGTCGACAATCAAATGTATCCCGTCTCCACCTGCTGGGAAAATATAGTGTTGGAGCGGTGTTGGTCGGTAGTCCGTATAAATTACGTGACAAGGTTGTTTATGAAGATGGCAGACCCATTCGGCAAACTGGCGAGCATTGGGTATTGTTGCCGAAAGAAAAACGTATCGTACATTATCGGGCAAGAGAATAAGTGTCTCCTCCCAAACAACACCACGCTCCTTATCACGCATATAATGTATTTCGTCAAATATAACCCAGCCAACTTCACGCATCACCTCTGAGCCCCTGTACAACATATTACGCAAAATCTCTGTAGTCATAATGAGGCAAGAAGCTGAAGGGTTTATAGTGACATCTCCAGTAACCAATCCAACGTCTTTAAATTCATCACTGAATTCCCGATATTTTTGATTGGATAAGGCTTTAATAGGCGTTGTGTATATAACACGTTGTTTACCAGCCAACGATTTGGCAATAGCATATTCAGCAACTACAGTCTTTCCTGCGGAAGTATGCGCAGAGACAAGAACGCTTTGGAGATTATCGATGCACATAATGGCCTCCACTTGAAAAGGATCCAAGACGAAAGGATACTCTCTAACTGCAACTTTAACAGCATTTAACGGAATGTATTCTTGACCGGGATACATGGCCACTTCGTGTACGCAAGAGTCTTGTGACTCGATCACGTGTACTGAAATGCACGTACGCAATACTTCGATAGATATATCATCAAGTACAGATTCCGTAAGTTTTTGCCGTTTTTGGGAATCAATGTGTGCATCGCTATGTGTTCGTTTTGCAACGATATACTTGCTAAAATAAATCAAAGTGTTGCTCACAGCCTAAATAGGTGAATATTGTTTTTACTAACTTGTCTTCGTCTTTTTCCTTTTCGCATGAATTTTCCGAAACATGAGATATTACCGGATCAGAATTTTGAATGTTATTATCGTTGAAACAATTAAATAAATCATCAATTTCGGACATTGTTAGGTAAATTTTTATCTAGTAATATAACCTGAAAAAATGCTACAACAATCCAGTGTTGCAACGATGCAGAAAAGTGAAATTATTTAAAAAAGCAACTTGATATCGAAGAAAATAAAGGTTTTGGTATGGGCCAGACTACTAAGGCCCAGAAGCTTTAGGGCTCGGTCAGACATAGTCCGTTATACGTTGTTTATGCCTTAAACACATAGGATGTCGCTCAGCGACATTGGTCGATGCACTTGTCAAAATAACACAGGCTCGGGAAACGAGAAAAAACGAAGGGTCGCCGCTTTTTCCATTTGGTCGCCGCTCTGGTTCTTCTTCTGATGATTGTATGAGTTCTTGTATGGTAACTGTTCTCTGCAGCGCCTCAGCAGCGCAGATTTATGACAATTGGCGGAGATCGACGTCGATACATGCTATGTGTTTAAGGCATTATTCCGACACCGTTTGTCAAACTCGTTTGTATTACACAAAGTCTTATGGTGTCATTCTCTATCTTTCAAACGAAACGTTCGTTACCTTTCTCAATGAACGTTTTCGTTCTTAATTTTATATTCACTTTCTTTCCCTTTAATTTATGTTGAGCGAGCTCTCTATCGTTCAACTTTCCAGCCTACTTCCCGTGCTGAAACCGTGGCTGTGTACAAGAATAATAGAATACAAGATTGCGCATTGCGGTGGTCCGTTATTCGATTTCAAAATTTTTGACAGCCGGCTTTCCAGTGCTTGACGTCACACCAGGATAAATTGCTTTGACTCTGGCTGTAACCAAGCGTATATTTTGCTTTTTACGTGAAAAATTAATAAAATTGACAACCGAAAATTAAAAATCCATTGCAAAGTGAAAGACTGTGATAGGTGTGGTAACCACAAAGCAAGTGAAATTAGAAAGTTGTGGAAACATTTTTCCCGACAAGGAAAAATTTTCGATACAAAAAATGCAGCTATTTGCATGAAAAATTTTACTCTTATTTTATTTTTTTTTTTATATAATCATTGATTGGACTATAAAAGACTTACGTATTAGTGTACCATACTAAAGAGAATAAATTGAAATATATGAATTGAAGTGAACAGTGTGGAACGCCGCGCATTTAACTACAGCTTGACAAATGCCCGCAGAGTAGTGGAAAATGCCGTCGGTCACATTAAAGCCAGGTATAGTAAGAATAATTTGCGTTGCACTTTCCTTGATTGAGATTTCGAAAAATTGGCAAAGGCTTGGACAATAATTTAGGAAACGCTAATGCCGTCATATGTAATAGGCAGACGTTGAGAGTTGGTGCTTGTTAATCAATTTTGAGAAAAAAAAAAAAATAATAAAAGAAATTAAAAATTGCAAAGAATTTCTACGATGTTTTTTTGGTGGGTATATTTCATTTATTTCATTGCAAACACACACATACATACACAATTACATAAATGTTAAGTTAGAACAAACGAAAATAAGACAATCTTATAGGAAAAAAAGAGGATTGTTAGCAAAATGCTGTAGAATAGAAGGCAGTGTGGTTTTGGTCGTTAAGATGTTCAGATGTTACAAATGAGTAGTGGTTGATCAGAGTAACAATCAAAGACAAAATTAAAATTAACATATTAGTGAAGTTGTTATATATATATATATATATTGTATCAGAATAAAAGTTATTAGTGAATGCGTATCAAACAACGAAATACCAAACTAAAAAAAAAAAAAAAAAAAAAAAAATCAGTATATAAACATATATATGTATATATAAATAAATATGTATAGTATATAGACGTACAATACAGATATTAAAACAAATAAAAAGAGTTGAAATATATATATATAATTGTGATGAACCTACATAAGTAAAATTGTAAAGGAACAAGAAAACAAAAGAAAAACAAAAAGAAATCTTAAAAGTTAGAACAGAATAAAATCATATATGTATATGAGTAGCAAAACGATTTAAACTAAATAGAGAGAGAGTCAGCTACAAGATCAACCGGTAAATTTTGGCTACAAGGTCAACCGGTACAGTTTCGCTATAAGTCATCAAGAAACTACACAAGAACAAAGGAAAAGTAAACCAAAGAAGCAGAGGACACACAGCAACGTAATCGGCGATTAGCAGCGTGTAATGTATGCGTTTTTTTGTAAATAATATGTACCTAATAGAAGTAGGTCATTAAGTTATAAATATGTATAATTAAAGCGACCTTCGAGTCTTCTTTTGAGTGTATAATAAATTCAATTCTTATTTTCTTTTGTCTAAAACCTGATGTCGGCAGGGTATTTGTTATGTCGAAAAATTGTAAATATTGTAATTCGCAATTAAATTTATGTATATGGATAGCTATCGACTTCCTTACGTGTTCACTATAAACAAGGAAAAGAAGAAAAATAAAATAAATTACTAATTATATATTTTTGACAACATGTTGTGCTAACTGGACATAAATTCATCTCGTGTAAGGACACTGGCATAACTGCTGGTGGGAATGCATAAAAAGGGGCTTTTATGACAAATAAAAGGTGTAATTCCTCCGGAGAACTAAGAGCCCCGGTAGGGAAGGGCAATGTGGCAACATCACTCGCCACCAAGCCAATGAATCTCTCATTCTATATATCTCTCTCTCTCTTTCTCCCGGTGTCTGTCGGTTTCCTTTCCTTTATCTCTCATCTCTCCTAGATTCTGAATTGCTGAATTGCATGTGCATGAAATCTTCTCTGTGGTGAATACGATGTCAATGTCGGAACACGACACGTAAATGAACTCGACAATGAGCCTATAGAGTATAAGTTAACAGAAAATATTTGCGCAGTAAGTGAGAATAATGTAGTTTGCTGGATCTGTAAGAAACCAGGACATCGGTATCACGATTGTTTAGAACCTCGATCCGTATCCTGGAAGGGTTAGGTAAAACTTCATTGATTGAACACGTAATTGAACTAAAAGAAAACACACGACCTATAAAACAAAGATACTTCCCGGTATCGCCGGCTGTAGAAAAACTAATGCATAAAGAGATAGCGAATATGCTCTAAATGGGGGTTATAGAAGAATCAAATAGCCCATGGAGTAGTCCGGTGGTATTGGTAGAAAAGGACACAGGGTCTAGAATTTGTCTGGATTCGAGTAAGGTTAACCAAGTTACGTTAAGAGATGCCTATCCGATTCCAATTATAGAGGGAATTATTAGCCGGATGCCGAACGCACAGTTTATTACGACACTTGATTTGAAAAAGGCCTTTTGCCAGATAAGCTTAGAAAAACAGTCTCGCGCATTTACCGCCTTTACCGTACCTAATTGTCCGTTATATCAGTATACCGTGATGCCTTTCGGCCTATGTAAAGCTCCACAAACCACATGTAGACTTATGGATAAGGTTATTCCGGCTGCGCTTCGCAGCAGAGTCTTCGTTTATATTGATGATCTACTGGTTATATCTGAAGACTTCAATGATCATTTAAAGTTGCTTACCGAAGTCGCTTACCACCTTCGAAAGGCTGGGCTAACATATAACATTGAAAAGAGTAAATTTTGTCTGAGAGAAGTTAAATATTTAGGATACATAGTAGGTAATGGGGTAATAAAAACTGATCCAGATAAGGTGTCCGCAATATCGGCATATCCTACACCAACAACCGTACGTCAGCTATGAGGATTCTTGGGAATGGCTGGCTGGTACCGCCGTTTTATTTTAAACTTTGCAGATCTAACCACTCCATTAACTAATCTATTAAAAAAAGGAAAAGCTTTTCATTGGACAATTGAAGCCCAAACAGCATTTCAACAGATCAAAACAAAGTTAACTTCTGCTCCGATACTAGTGACACCTGACTTCACAAAACCCTTTTGCATTCAATGTGATGCGTCTTCTTTGGGCGTTGGTGGGGTGCTAACTCAAACAGATAATAATGGCAATGAGCTTCCGATCGCGTTTGTGTCCCAAAAATTAAATACGGCGCAACAAAAATACAGCGTCACTAAACAGGAGTGCTTGGCAGCACTAATATGTTTAAAGAAATTTCGGCCATATGTAGAATGTCAAGAATTTAAAATAATTACAGATCACGCAAGCCTTAAATGGCTTATGCGACAGACAGATCTTTCCGGTAGACTAGCGCGTTGGTCCTTAAAAATGCAAGGTTATTCTTTTAAAATCGAACATAGAAAAGGAACTGACCACGTTGTTCCTGATGCACTCTCACGCATTGGTATAATTGACACAATCGGAACATCAACAGACTTCGAACCGATCATTGACTTAAACTCACCACACTTTGCATCACAGGAATACACTGACCTAAAAGACCATATTAAACAGAATCAATCGAAACTAACAGACTTAAAAATTATCGATAACGTCATGGTTCGTCGAACAGAATTCGCAACCGAGAATGAAGTCCGTGAATCACATAGCTGGAAACTCTGGGTTCCTAAACTTTTGCAAGAATCCGTCCTGTTAAGAGCACACAATAATCCAACAGAATCACATGGGGGAATAACAAAGACTTTAGAAAGACTGAGAAGAAGGTTTTACTGGCCAAAAATGTGTGATGACGTTCGGAATTTTGTTAACAATTGCGATATATGTAAGCAAATAAAACTGAGCAACATGATACAAAAATGTAAAATCTCACAGGCCATTCCAACGAATATATATTGATATAATAGGCCCGTATCCACGTTCGAAATGCGGCAATATAGGTCTCCTGATTGTGCTAGACCACTTTAGTAAGTTTCCCTTGATAAAACCGTTAAAAAGGTTTACGTCGGCCAAAGTCATGGAATATCTTCATCAGGATGTATTTATTTTTTTTGGAGTGCCGGAAGTATTCGTAAGTGATAATGGTTCACAGTTTAAATCCGCGCAATTCGAAACCTTCCTAGAACAATACGGCATCAAACATGTATGTACGGCCATGCATTCTTCGCAAGCCAATGCTTCAGAAAGAGTAAACCGCACTATAATCAGCGGCATACGAGCTTATATAAAAGATGACCAACGTCATTGAGATGCGAAATTGCTATGTCAATTCGCTCTTCATACCATCAAGCTATCAAGCGTTCACCTTACTTCGTGGTCTTTGGACAACAAATGATTAAACATGGGAACTCATATGATTTATTCCGAAAATTAAATTCATTGGAAAGTGGGGAAACAATTGAACCCGAGAACAAGTTATTCCGAATACGGAAAAAAGTAGAAAAATGCATTGACAACGCTTATGCTACAAATAGTAAAATCTACAATCTACGGAGTAATCCAAGCGCGAATTATTCGCCTGGGCAAGAAGTTTTCCGCAGAAATTTTTCACAAAGTAATAAAGAGAAAAAATTTAATGCCAAATTAGCTAAGCAATTTCTAAAAGCCAGAGTTATCGACCAAGTTGGTAATTGTTTGTATAAATTAAGCAATTTGCAAGGAAGAGACATCGGAATTTTCCATGCAAAGGACATACGCGTGTAAGAAATAATTTTATCCCTGCTCGTTCGTCGATCGCAAGTGCATGCGAACGATCTGTTTGTAATAGGCAGACGTTGAGAGTTGGTGCTTGTTAATCAATTTTGAGAAAAAAAAAAATAATAAAAGAAATTAAAAATTGCAAAGAATTTCTACAATGTTTTTTTGTGGGTATATTTCATTTATTTCATTGGAAACACACACATACATACACAATTACATAATTGTTAAGTTAGAACAAAAGAAAATAAGACAATCTTAAAGGAAAAAAAGAGGATTGTTAGAAAAATGCTGTAGAATAGAAGGCAGTGTGGTTTTGGTCGTTAAGATGTTCAGATGTTACAAATGAGTAGTGGTTGATCAGAGTAACAATCAAAGAAAAAATTAAAATTATCATATTAGTGAAGTTGTTATATATATATATATATTGTATCAGAATAAAAGTTAATAGTAAATGCTATCAAACAACGAAATACCAAACTAACAAAAAAAAAACATCAATACATAAATATATATATATATATATATATATATATATATATATATATATATATATATATATATCTATATATATATATATATATATATATATATATATGTAAATAAATATATACAGTATATAGACGTACAATACAGATATTAAAACAAATAAAAATAGTTGAAATATATATATATCATTGTGATGAACCTACATAAGTAAAATTGTAAAGGAACAAGAACACAAAAGAAAAAGAAAAAGAAAACTTAAAAGTTAGAACAGAATAAAACCATGTATGCATATGAGTAGCAAAACGATTTAAAGTAAATAGAGAGAGAGTCAGCTACAAGATCAACCGGTAAATTTTGACTACAAGGTCAACCGGTACAGGTTCGCTATAAGTCACCGAGAAACTACACAAGAACAAAGGAAAAGTAAACCGTAATCAAACAACGTAATCGGCGATTAGCAGCGTGTAATGTATGCGTTTTTTTTTTTTGTAAATAATATGTACCTAATAGAAGTAGGTAATTAAGCTATAAATATGTATAATTTAAGCGACCTTCGTGTCTTCTTTTGAGTGTATAATAAATTCATTTCTTATTTTCTTTTGTCTAAAACCTGATGCCGGCAGGGTATTTGTTATGTCGTGGCGTGGACGAAGCAGTGAAGAGGGAGATATGGATGATCCTGCCGTCGGACGTGTTCGTGGTGATGGACTTCAACGTGACAATGGCGATGGCGATAGTGTCGGATGAAGTTGCGACTGCGATAACTGATTCGGAGTTGAAGGTCGCGATATTGACGTTGATGACGGCCGGGACAGCGTTGACGAACGTGGAAAATCGACGGAAGCGGACGTAGCAGTGGTGGTTGCCACTGGTGTCGCAAAGCCGATGGCGAAGAATGAATTCGTGGCAGCAGATCTCTTTGAGAAAGTCAAATTATCTATATATTATTATATTATTAAATATTATTGTATAATTAATTATTACAAATGCATTGAAATAAAAATATTTTAAAAAATTTAACACAATTTTTGCCTTTATTATATTATTAAATGCTGAAGTATGTACATTATTTATTGCAAAAACTAATTAATCGGTTGCGAATGGATGAAATTGAAATGACACTAAAAACTATGAATTACAAGTCATCTCTCTCAACTATCGAATCTTCTACGATTACATTATACTTGACATTTGAGAGAATTGTTTGGTGATCTCTTTCCAACTTATTGGTAGTAGACAAGGAAAAGCATAAGTTCCCTGCAATTCCGAACTTCGAACCTGAGCTACAAACTAAATAATGTGAAGCTAAAATCCAAAAGCAGTTCGGTTTAGCTGGTATTCAAATGGTATTTAAAAAGTTTACGAGCGGTTTTAGGTCCTAAAAATTTTTACTTCCAATGTCTGGAAAAACCATTTTATGTAAAGGCGGTATTAAGAAAAAGTAATACCTTTCAAATGCCAGACGAAATTATCCGTGATACCAATCCAGTCGACAATTCGTCGGCCCCGGCAGCGCAGGTATTTCTTTAGAATGAGCGTCGGTTCTAATGCCATTTATTTCACAAATAGAACGTCTACTTCCTTAATTTTGGAAAAAATAGACATTAAATAACATAGTTTTTAAAAAAACAAATGTCAACTAATTTGTATTTAAATCGTGGAGACGTAAGTATTACTAGGACGATTTCATTTATCTATTAGTATTTTTGCTGTGGAGGAGACATGGCATAAACTTTATAAAAATAGCTACCTGTCATCTTTTCTTTAAAATCATAAATATTAAAAGGAAATGTGTTTTTCGTAATTTGTTGTAAATATAACATAATTAAGAACACATACCTTATAGGATATGACACTACGACGTTGTTTGTTCTACAGATTTTGTTAGTACTATTGTGTCGTATATGGGAATACAACAACGTCGTCCTCGACGTCACAAAGTGTATTTCAGAATACACCCCTTAGGCAACCTTAATGCCTAGTGCGTAATGACATAATTGCGCTGCACGAAATATACCCAATACTATTATATAAAATAGGTGTTGAGATGTGCACTGCAAATCAAGAAAATTTTAATATTCAAAGCAGGATTCAATGTATGGAGAATGATATGTTACTTGCGCATTATATAAGTGGAGTTTGCAAAAAATGTGGTCAGGCTGAGTAGGTTATATCAGAGATAACGAGATGCGACACTCGTTCCAGCCAGTGTTCGGGTCTATATTCGGGTTCCAGAAGCTTAGTAGTATTCGAGTATTTTAAAGTATACATATATTGAACTTATTTACTGGTCTCAGAAGGAAAAAAGCTTAACGCATCGTAAATGGTTATTAGTTGGATAAATGAATTATGATGTTAACTCCGATTCGGTCCACGATCATAAATGAAGGAGTGCGTTTAGAATAACTTTTTTTTTGGAGTTTTAAGAAATATTGTAACATGTTTTGCATTTAAGAGATATTAAATACACGATTCTTGTTATACATATAAAATGAGAGTAATTATTTGGGTTCCGGATAGAAAGGAAACAGATTATTATTATTGCAAGAACTTTTTTTTTGTAATGAACAATACATATCAGAATTTTTAAGAACTTGTTCATTGCTTCTATTATAAAATCGTACAATTCCCCAATAAATTCATAAATTATATTATGTGAAACTTATAAAATATGTGTATGAACTTGTATAAAGAGAATAACATGAATGTAGTATTGGCATATCTACATTCTCAACTTACCTCACTAGTACATTTTATTACCCGTTTGCACACTCCGTATGTTTCCGCGTACTTTTGCATGTACTATGGTACTTAAGTAGTGTTGGTATGATACTACCATTTGAGAAAAAACATGTTTTCCCTACATTAAAACAACATTTATTCAGTTTAAAAATTATAATTAATGAACTGATGCTTTATTTAAGTTTCCTTTTTTGAGTTATTATTAAATTATCAGCATTATTAGAGTACACATTTGGAAACATACTCTTTTGGCAATTTCGTACTCTGATAATTTCTTTTAAGCAATGAAGAGAGAAACGCTGCTTCATGACGTCATCGTTATTGTCGAGGTGAAAAAAATTACAACGAATTCATCAATTCGAACAGCTAATACAAAATAAGATATTCCAAATTTAACAATTATACTTTCATTTTTCCAAACTTTCAGAAAATAACCATGCCACGTACACGTGTCTGCTCAAAACCAGGATGCCCTGGTCATCAGCGGTTCTGCCAGTTTCCCTCTCCGGACTCCCAGGCTGTGCGGTAAGAGTCACTTGACCTACTTTATTTAGTGTGTGAATATTTTTTTCTTATATTTAAATGGATCATGTGTAGGCGGTTTGAGTGGTGTCGGCGTTTGGGAGTTTTTGACACCGGAATGGGGCTCTACGCATGCACGAGGCATTTCTCGCAGTCGGGTAGCAAAAGGCTACCGGCAGGCGCACTTCCAGACATAGAATTAAGTTTAACGGCGGAGATCAATGAATCTTCAAAAGAAAACTTAAGTCTAATGGAATGCGAATTTGCAGCAGATTATCCACCAATACATGGCATTGATGGATCATCTGAGATGCGTGGCACATCAACTTCTCGTAAACCTCTTCTTCCATTATTTTTAAATAATATAAAATAATGCGTAGTTGAACCTGAAAGCCCACTGCCAACTGTTGAGCTTTCTTTAAACAAACAGATTCAGACACCGAAATTTTTATCAAACAGAAGTCCAACAAAAGTAAATTTACGCGGAATAATTAAGAATTTAAAAATTAGAATACATAGTCTCCAAAAAAGATCGGCTTTTAAAACTTAAAAATTAAGAAATTACTGCACTTAAAACGGAAAAAGAAGAAATGCGACAAGATATGAGAATTGAAGAGTTTGACAATAAAAAAGCAGAAGAAGAGTTTTGTGAATCACTGCCGGGAAAATTAAAACTCTGTGTGCAGAACTGCCACAACAACCGTTTTCGTCATCCTAAGGGGCGCCGTTTTCTTTTTATCTCGGCCAACGTACCGATTTCTAAGAGGTATGCTGAACTGGCCAAACCGTAAAACTCTTGAAAGATTTGTCTCCGGCTGGCCGAAATCCCCTGGAGTATCTTTTAGTAGCCTAAAGGCTTTAGAGCTTCGTAGCCGCGGTTTTTCATCCGAGCAACGTTACGTTGCTGTTTGTTGCGACGAAATGTCTTTGCAGCGTAATCTTTTCTACAGCAAACATTCTGACCAAATAATTGGTCTTGAGGACTATGGAGACGAAAACCGAAAAAGCAGAATTGCTGATTACGCTATGGTCATAATGGTTCAGGGGATTGGAGGAGTATCATGGAAACAACCCTTTGCATACTTCTTTGTGCATGGCCCTTGCAACGGCCAAATAATTCAAAAATACGTCTTCGAAACAATAAGTCAGTTGCAAACAATAGATCTTATTCCGTGCCATTTCGTATGCGATCAAGGATCGAACTTTGCAAGTTTTGCCAGATTAGCGGGAGTTACGGATGAGCATCCTTATTTCTTGGTCAATAACCATAAAATCTTCTTTTCCCATGATGCTCCTCACCTTCTAAAAAGCACCCGAATTGCTTTGAAAACACAAAAAACAGCATTATATTTGATGGCAAAATGGTTAGTTGGGATGATATTAATTATTTCTATGAAATAGATTCGAAATTGCCCATTAGATGTGCGCCTAAATTGACGAAGGCTCATATGCACCCAAAAACTTTTGCCAAAATGAGAGTTCCGTTAGCAGCTCATGTGTTCAGCCACACCAGCATTTGATCATAAAAAAGTCCCAACAATGCAAAACACTATAGAAATCGTGCTTTTCTTTGATAAATTGTTCAACATTTTCAACAGCAGCAATAACAATGTCCAGTGTCTGTCCAAAAGAGGTTTTTGCCGAAACTATGATCAGAAAGAATTTCTTAAAAAAGCCAAGTCCCTTTTAAATGGCATGCAAATCTTAGACTGCAACGGCAAGAGTATAAAAAATACATTTTCTTTTGTTAAAGGGTGGATTTTAAATATATCCTCTCCAGACCAGCTATGGACGTTTTTATCACGACAAGGTTTTCCATACATTCCGACTAGACGTCTTTGTCAGGATGCCCTCGAACATTTCTTCGGTTCAATAAGGGCCGGCAGCGGGAACTCCAATAATACGACGCCGCATATGTTTATTGGCTTGTTTCAAAAACACTGGGGTTTACAATACGTAGACGTAGTAGTTAGAGGGAATTGCGAACCGTGCGATTTAAATGCTATTTCTGAAAAAAGCAAAGATGCTGTTAGCCAAGTTTATAATGACTCACTACTCCAGGACACTTCGTGGCAGCAATTTGAAAGTTTACCAAGGCTTCAGCCCAGCGCGATTGATGTTATCCCAATGGAATTCAATTTAAATGAACTTAACGTATTGAAGGAAAATGCCTTTGTGTACGTCTGCGGTTGGTTATATTCTAAATATCATAAACACCACAAATGCTCAAAACCTTGCCGCATTTTGGAAACGACACAGTCACAGCAGAATAGAAATACTTATTTACACTTGAAAAGTAGCTTCAAAATGTTAGCCTTGTAAAGCCTCCTCAACATTTCATTGACTACGTGCGAAGGCAAGAATCCAAATTTTTGGAAATTTTTACCTCCGCTTGCCATAGAATAGGCATTCAAAGATTCCTAACTACCGAAATGCTCAGCATAGAGCCATCTATTTGTTGTGAAAAGATCAAAGTCTCCGAGTTTGTGGCATTATTTGTTAGAGTTCGTGTATATTTCTTTCTAAAGTTTTTCAATAGGGACATGAAACTATCAAATTACGCGAACAAGATTCTCCGTGTCACGCACCTGTAATTCGGTGAAATAATTGCATATTTGCTAATCGGTATATTGTTACCATTGATCTCCGCATTTATTAGTGTATGTATTTAAAATAACACTGAATCCTATAATAATTTGCAATAATATTATGTACTTAATTTGCGCTTACGGGTTTCTCCTTTATTCATGCATGCGTTATTATATAAAATTATTATTATTATTATTAAAAATATTATATAAAAACATTTTTGACTGAATATATTTGTATTTCTTAATAATATTTACATGAACATTTGGTATTTAGCATTATGCACATTTTTCTGTATTTATTAAAAATATTTACATGACAATTACGTAGTTAACCTCATATATGCGCATATTCATTTACATTTCACTTCATTTATTTATTTACATGGAAGTTTTTGTATAATTTATAAATTTAAATATTTCACTGTATATATTTATCATTGTTAACCATTTGCATGTTTGGTGGTATTTGTATTTACAATATTGTTGTATTTTTATATGGGTGCAATAGGCCTACCGGGGAACCGAACACCCAACAAAAAAAAAATCGGTAACGCGCCACAGTGCATACCTCTGAGGTGGTGCGGAAATGCATTAGAAAATATAAGGGTACGTTTTCCTTATATTTTTATTTACTAAAAAAAATAAAATATAAGTTATTTTTAACTTATTTAATTACTAAACCTACTGCTTAGGATTTGTGTCACAAGTTTCCAATTTTTCGGATTTTCATAATTTAATGACAAAATGAACAATCAATAATGAGCTTATTTCTAACAATCAATAATGAGTTTATTTCTAACAATCAATAATGAGCATATTTCTAAAAATCAATAATGAGCTTATTTCTAAAAATCTATTTTACCGTGTTATTGGCTAATTCATTTCAATTTTGTATACTATTCTGCCCAATAATCCTTAAATTAATAATACTTTTAAATTCCATGGACATTAAAATACTATGCACCTAAGTAAACCAATGTTAATCCAATTCATTCCATATAATACGCTAAGAGCTTATTTCGTAAAGCTTTTATGTTCCTGAATTTGGTAGTTAACTTCCTGATCTTTAGCCTGTACTGTTGGAAATTTTATTAAGTTTATCAGGTTTTGCAGTTTTTCAGTTACTATACTTCTTCGTATTGACTCGAAAAATCCGATATAATGATGCAAGTTGTGTCTAAATGATAATGATCAGCCCATGATGAAAAGGAAAGCATTAAAGTAAATATAAATACTCACATCATTAGTAGCATAGGACCTAATAGCTCCTTTGTTTTATATGAATGGTGCACATAAGCGCGAGTATGCTTCAGGCACGCTAGGCAAGTACAATTGCTAATAAACGGTGTAAAATCATCACTTAACCTGTAAATAAGTTCAATGTTATATGTATATTTATCTTCATCGATTTAAAATTTACTTTCCATCCGTTATGTCAAGAAAAGGGCTGCTTTTAGTGACATGCTCAGAGTTTAAATCGAAATTAAATATTAAAGCTTTAAAATTCTTTACTGCACAATAAGCGTAGGAAGAATCAAACATATCTACGCCCAATTTGATGAGCTCTAAAACAGCAAGCGGTGTATAAGCACGTAGCATCATTATCGGCTTATCCAAATCCATTTCACTGAGACAATGCTGCATCACTTCAAGTAACTTTTCTAAATTCACTTCAGTTGCACTCAGACCGTAACTGTGGAAATCTTCCAACAAGTAGCCGCCTATTTCAAAGTCTGGTTTCGACTTGCTGTGTGCAATGGATTGCGAACGGGCAAATGTACTATATCCACCGGTAATAGGTGCTAAAAGAGGGATGAGTTTTGTCACTTATTACTCCATGTCATTAATTAAACGTACCGAAAAGCGCAGAGTCTTTAAGTATTTTGGAATTCTTGTGTCGTTCATAGCAATAGTTCATGAAGGTTTCCGTGCGATCTACAGACATTTGTATCCGTTTCTTGGTGCTTTGGAAATTTGTATCACTATCGCTCAAGCCTTGATAGATGTCCGGCGAAAAGATTTCAACTAAATCCATATATCTAACAATTCGAAGATTTTAAGTAAAATCCTTTAACTAAAATCATTACTAAACAAATAACGTGAAATTGATTCTTGATATTCACTTTTCTGCTGTCACCTGTGCTTTGCCTTGCTGTGTAAATAACGGCACGACATTTGTAACAACTGCTCATCTTTGGTAAGATAGTCATGTGACCGTCTTCCAATTCAAAGGTGACATCATTGAAGCAACTTCCTCCATCTCCAATGCAGTGCTTATCCATTTTGTCCTTGACTCTCTAAAAATAAATACTAGTTTGAAGCAGTGCGAATAGAAATTATCTGCTACTCACGAGGGTGAAGTTCTTTAATTATCGATGGGCTATCAAACTTTGCGCGCTTTTCTCAAAATTTTGATGGAGCTATTGTTGGAGGAGACTTCAATTCAAAAAACACTGACTGGGGTGACTCCTCAAACAATACGAATGGTAATGCTCTTTTCACTTGGTTACAACACAATGTGCTCAGCTTCACTAGATTATCGGACTCGACACCTTCTTATCCTAACGGTTCATCTTTTCTCGACCACTTCTTAATTAGTTCAAATCTTTTAAATATCACAAATCCAAATTTTGAAATTTCCAGTCTTCCTTCCTTTTCGGATCATTTTCCTCTTAAATTGCGTATAAGATTCACGGATTTTGACTTTGTTCTTCATTCCCCGCGTTTTTTCACCACCTTCAAAAGAACCAGTTGGGATACGTTTAGAAATGATTTTGTTAATGTTTTATTAGACAATTTTCCTCCCACTGATAGAAATTTAAGTAATCACGAAATAGATACTTTCATAGCGCTGTTTTCAAATTCTTTAAATTCATTAGTTGGGATTCATTCTGAAAAAATTATTAGAGGAAATAAAAAAATTATTATCTCTGACAATGTAAAATACCTGTTCAAAATCAAACATCGCTGGCAGAGGGATTTGAAACGTATTTATCATTATTATATGAACCGTTCAAGTCCAAGCTACTTACTCCTGTCTAAGCAAATTCAATTGTTGAGCATCATTATTAAAAAACAAGTGGAAATTGAACATTCTAAAATTTTTAGCGATAAACTTAGCAAAATTGTGCCAGGTCCAAGGGCGCATAAACAAATCTATAATTTAATAGGATCGAAAAAAAAATCACTACCAACCAATCTTTCTATTAACGGCGTCGATATTCAAAATAACGATGAAAAAGTGCAACATTTGCTAGCTCATTTCTCGAATATTTACATGGGTTGTCCTCTTGGTAGGGACACTTCCTTTATAGAAAATACACTAACAAATATTTTTGCTCAAGAATCACAAAGCACACATATTTTCAGTAATGATTTTAGTGCACTTAATGAATGCAACCATCCGAAGTTGACTGATTTGGACGAAGTTCTTTCTTGTGTTGTTGAATTGAATAGCAAAAAGTCTTCTGGACTAGACGGGATTTCAAATTTCTTAATTAAAAAGTTTCCTATGAAAGCTTTTCAGTTTATTGCAATTGTTTTTAATAATTGTTTAAATAATTCATATTTTCCTGACGCGTGGAAAATCTCCAAGATTGTTCCAATTCAAAAAAAGTCAAACAGTTTTGAGTTAAATAACCTGAGACCAATTTCTTTGTTATCTAACCTTGGAAAACTTTTTGAAAAAGTTATTCGTAAAATTATGGACGTCGGGATAGATCCTTCTTATATTCCAAACTTGCAATTTGGTTTCAAAAAGGGTCACTCAACTGTTGATGCTTTATTGAAATTTCAAAATGATATAGTTTCCAACTTGCGGATTCGTCGTTGCACCGTTGCAATTTCCTTAGACATTGAAAAGGCTTTTGATCATGCTTACCATAACGGAATCCTTTTTAAAATGTTTCAAATTGGCTTCGATTCTTTAATTATTAAATTATTTAAGAGTTTCTTTGTCAACAGAAAGTTTTGTGTCCTTTTTAATGGAATGCTTTCAGATATTGGAGACATAAATTGTGGAGTTCCTCAGGGTTCTATCTTAGCACCTCATCTTTTCAATATTTTCATGTACGATTTCCCTCATGTCGGTCCTAATTCAACGGGTCTCTTGTATGCTGATGACTCTCTTCTGTACTCTCACCACGAGTCTCCTAAAATCGCGCTATACCACACTGCGCAACATCTGCAAATTGTTCAACATTTTTACGAGGACTGGGGTATTAAAATTAATGCATCGAAAAGTGAAGCCATATGCATCAGGAATGCTTCTGGAAAATGCAAATCGTTTGTAGTTCCTGAAAGCAAAACTTTACATTATGCTTTGAATGGGTCTGAGATTCCTTTCAGGGATTCCATAAAATATCTTGGCATTAATTTTTACAGTCTTCTGAAATTTAACAAACATGCAAGAATTGTTTTAAGAAAAGCTTACAGAATCTTGGGCACCTTTTCAAGTGTTTTTTGTAACAAAAGTTTACCAAAGAAAACAAAACTCTTGTTATATAAAACCTGTATTAGACCTGTAATCTTGTATGGCTTTCCTATTTGGTTTAACGTTTCTCCTTCAGTCATTAGAGAATTTGAAATTTTGGAACGAAAGGTCTTAAGGCATTGTATTGGAAAGTATTTCCAATCTCCCACAAAACGTTACTCGAATCGGTTCGTTTATTCGGAAGCTAAAGTTTTTCCAATTGGCCTTTATGTTTCGGATATTCTAAATCGTTTTGTCAATAGAATTTCTTGCCATGTCAATAGCAGCATCCTTGATATCTTTAACCAACAGAGAGCGTTTAGCTGTTCAAATGTAAGGTATTTGTCACCTGTTGGCTTCATTAATGAAGCTGCGGCTAATTTTGATTTAAATGCATCTCTCTGTCATAATTTTTATAAGAATGCAACACCTGATTCCCATAGAGGTTAGCCTTTAATGTATCTAAGAGGTTTGTTTACTCTTCTTTTTGTTTTTGTTTTTTCGTAGATTTAAGTTAGCATTAAGTCTATATTTTAGGTTAGGAGATATACTCTCAATACCTGTAAGCTCCGGGAGCAAGAGCGATTCACATGAATGTTTTTGTCAACTTCAATCTTTCTCTTTATATATTTAAGTACGATACTGTTGTTCAATTATGTTTTGAAGATAATACATTATAGTCTTTAATTTTGTTAACACTTTCATATGAATTTTATAACTTATAACTTGTTTTGAAAAAGGCTCAATAAACAAAATTTGAATTTGAGGGTGAAGTTCTGCTGTGTTGGTTCTTCTGTGATGCTGGCTAAGATGTTTTGTGGCTTGCCAATTCACCGGAGAAAGAAACACGCAGAATAGACGCATCATCAGATCGTTTCCCGAGTCAAATAAATATAGAGTTTATTTACCTCTGAGTCCGAGTTTCGTGACGAATTAGACACTCGGTGTCCTCGTTAAAGTCGGCCGTAGTTGCATCAACAAATGTAGAACTGACCTGTTTCGCAGAAGGAAGAAGGAGTCTATTAAAACCAGCACATACGTAAATAATTAATTTGGTTACCATACTAGATTCGCTGCCATGTAGTCCAGTCAGCTATTTGCCGATTCTGTAGTGTACATTATGGTAAACCATAATGCAGATGCATTTCCTATAATATATTAATATTTTATTAATTTAATTGTACAATATATTAATTTTTTCACGTAAATTGCAAATTCTTACCTAGATTTGACAAAAATTTTCTGTGAAAGGTTGAGAAAACATATGATCACATGACGTTTTCTTCCAATGCATGTATGACGTCAGAGGTGAATATCACATACACTATACGTGAAAACTCGAACGACTTTTGAACAAAATATTTTGCAAAAGCCGAGTGAGTGTCGCATCTCGTTATCTCTGGGTTATATTCTCAAAACTTCACCAACCTAAATGCAAGCGATGCTTTATGGTTTTAGTACGTCACAAGTTTCGGGCGACTTTAAAATCTTCCAAAGCAATTCAGACAAATTCCAAGGTGCTAGTTCTATTTGACGGCAGTCCAGAAGCAATAGTACTAATTCATTTGATGCGCTACACAAAAAAAATTCCATCAGTAATATTAACAAATATATATTTGTATAACGCCAACCAATTTGTTTGGTTTCAGTAACCAAATTTTTATTACCCAAACAAAAATTTCGGGAAAACTTTCCCATTTAACAAAATGTTGTTTATAAAACAAAGTTTTTTATAGAAAATCAGTTGAACAAGTTATTGTAAAAGTAACAAAAATTATTGATCAAATTCAAAGTTTCTTTAACAATCTCACATTTTATTTTACAAATAAATTTATTAGCATAACAAATATGAACTTATAAGAGTTTTCTTAAACTAACAGAATTATTTCTTACCTCAACAAAGAAGTGTTACGTAATTTAACAAAAATTTGTTGATTTAAGGAACAATTTACAAATGTACAAGTGTAAAAATTGTCCGTTCCATTCGGGAAGCTACATAAGTCGCAAAGAACAATTTTCTTAAAATTTCTGAAATATTTGATCATTTTTCGCCAGACAGCGTAGCTTTGTGCATGAATATACACATAATTTTTCGGCAGACAGCGCAGTTTTGTGCATGAATATACGCATAATATACGCATTTTTGAACATACGCATTTTGTTGTGTAAGTGATTTTCTAATTAAAAATTTAATTAATGTTATCAATAAACATTTCTGTACGCACTTTTTTGCAGAAGTTTTACATTTCAGAGTTTGTTTCGTGAAGATAGAAGACAAATTTTCGCTAATATTCGGCGCAAACGAAAGCTGAGAAAAATGCTGAGGAAATAGTGAAACTTTAACCCAAAAATTCACAAAGTTTGACGGCTTTCCTGCGGATGGCACAACTTTCACGAAATAACACGGAATTGAAAAAGAAAGCGCTAATTTTCGGATATCAGAAGTTATTATATCAGCCAGTGAGCATATAAAGTGTGCCAAAATAGAGCCAAACAAATTGCGACGACAAAATACTAAAATAAAATAAATATATATTTTGATTCAGCACTCTCATTCATTAGTAGAGATTTTAATGGTTCCTCTGGTTCACCAAGTGTCGGAAGTAAAACTTTGCCACCAGAACAACACATACCAAGTGTTTCCTCTTTCCATTTTAGTGCTCCACAACAATTGCATTTCTGATCCATTCTCCCTAAAAGAACTAAACGGTGATAAGAGTAGTCAGTCATTGGGTCATAATTAAATCCAACGTTGTTAAAATCTTTCCATGTGTTATGTGAAACAATATGTCTTCGTTCTCTTTGTCGCTCAGCATTTAGTATTCGGTGCTCCTGAGATTGTTCATACGTCTGTGTAGCACGAAGAGATGCGTGACGCTCTGCATCCAAGGCTTGTCGTATTTCATATTGCTCCATCGTCTCCCTGCTTCGAAGTGATGCGTGACGCTGGGTATCCAAAGCTCGGCGAAGTTCAGCCTGCTCTGTAGTTTCTCTGGATCGAACAGATGTGTGGCGCTGTGCATCTAAGTCATGCCTGACCTGAGTTTGGCGTTGGTATTCTTGGTTCCGAGCAACATTTGAAGCTCTAGCTTTTTTGGATATGCGTGACAAATCCGATTTACGCTTGCGTGGCATAGTAATATTAATAACAAAAAATTATATTAATAACAAAAAATTAATAATAATAAACCGTACATTAATCACGACCAAAACTCATAAAGCCATACATACTATTTTTCATTTAGTTTTTTTTTCCAGTTTGCAAGGAAACAGAAATACATGTTTGAATTGTTTTTTTTTCTAGAACAAAATTAATTAATTAAAAATTAAAAATAAAAAATAATATTTAATTCGCCCATTGAAACCTAATAGCCTATGTCCATCCCCATGGCCAAGGTGTGTCCATGTAATTTCGTCAAAATCGGTGCAGCGGTTCAGCTGTGAAAGCCTTATAGTTCCCTCATTACGGCGACTGAAACCATTGCCACGCCCTTTTCAACAATTTAGAGGTCGAATTTTTATAAAATAGGTAGCCTATGTCCTTCCCCATGCTGCAAGGTGTCTCCATGTAAAATTTCGTCAAAATCGGTGCAGCGGTTCAGCTGTGAAAGCCTTATAGTTCCCTCATTACGGGGACTGAAATCATTGCCACACCCTTTTCAACAATTTAGAGGTCGACTTTTTATAAAATAGGTAGCCTATGTTCATCGACAGGCCTCAAAATATGACCATACCAAATTTTGTCCAAATCGGTCCAGCGGCTTAGCCCTGAACGGTCCGAGAAATTTGCCACGCCCATTTGTATTTGTATTTTTTGTATTTTATTTAAAACATATTTGTATACAATGCACTAAGAACAGATCTTTTATAGCATATTAATTGAAAATTTAACAATAGAATAACAAAAAATACTTGCCAATAACAAGTTAAACAATAAGAAATAAAAATAATAATAAAACTTAAGACTAAAGCAAAGGAAGGGAAAGCAATTCCGAAAAAGTAGAAATTAAAGAACAAAGATAGAAAGAGGACAGAGAAGTAGGAAGAAGAAGGGCTCATGTTTGCGAGTGAAGAAAGTACGCCTTGAGTAATTTAATAAAGGAACTCTCAACTGCTGTTGCCTTGAGGCTACTGGGAAGCCTATTCCACAGACTGATGGTACTGATAAAAAACAGTCTTCCAGTATTAAGATACGCATAATGTGGAATGATGAAGTTACGCGACCGAATTGAATGACCAAATTGCAATTTAGAATATAGATAATGAGGCATTCCAGTACGGATGAGCCTAAAAAGAAAAAGACAATTCCTGAATTTTAAGTAGTCAAATAAATCACCACCAATGAGAAATGTTCTCCATTCACCAAGATGGTCAAATCGTCTTAGTCGACACACAAATCTCGTCATACTATTGAATAATATTCTTACTTTATGAGAGGAAACTGAGTCAAGATTACAGTAAACGACCTCAGCATATGTCAAAATTGGAAGAATTAGTACCAGGACTAGTTTTTTACGAGTTTCGATTGGTAGAAACTTAGCAGCATACCGCAAGTTACGCAGGACACAATACACTCTAGAGACAACTGAATTAATATGATCCGTGCATGTTAGCGAAGAATTAATGCAAAAACCAAGACTTTTTATTCTGTTCACATACTTAATGGCTGAGTCACCTATATATAATGGAGGCAATAAGGATAGATTCGGGACACTACGAGCAATCGGAATAACAAATGTCTTAGAAACATTTAGCTTCAGATTATTCCTCTTAGACCAAAGAGTAATATTCCTAATGTCATCATTCATACACCCACATAACTCATTAATAAGAGGAGGAGGACGCGACAAGTAAACTTGCACATCATCCGCATAAGCATGCATTCTGACATTCTGTACTACAGAGAATAAATCATTCAAGAACAAAGAGAACAGCAGAGGGCCTAACACTGAACCCTGAGGTACACCGGAATCAACCTTCTTGAATTCAGAAAAAGAATTACCAACTTTTACTCTCTGAAACCTATCAGTCAGAAAGGAGTTAATAAGATTAGATGCACTAGATGAGAATAGAAAGTTCTTTTTTAATTTATTACACAAGAGTACATGATCAACACTATCAAAGGCCTTCGAGAAGTCTAAAATGCACAAAAGAGTAATCTGCCGTTGATCGAAAGCTATTCTAATGTCATCAGTGATTTTCAGCATAGCCGTGGAACAACTATGCTTGGGTCGAAAACCAGATTGAAGTGGATTGAGCATGCTGTTGCTATGAATGTGATAGCTAATTTGAGAGGCAATGATAGACTCCGTCAATTTTGAAATGACAGATAAGATGCTGATAGGACGAAAATCCGCAAACTGTGAAGGATTAGACTTCTTTGGAATGGGTAGAACGATAGCTAATTTCCATAATGATGGAAAATATGACGTAGTGATGATTTGATTTATTATTGCAGTAAGAGGTGAGAGTACAAACGGTAGAATAATTTTAATAAATCTGATAGAAATTTTGTCAAATCCGATTGACAAGGATTTCACTGCCAGTACCTTCGATGCAACTTCAGACTCAGACACACCCGAAAAATAAAAAAGGTCATACCTATTGGCATCACACATATATTCTTCAGTGGTAGTGGTGGTTAACGTATTCGATAAAAAATAATTATTGAGATCAGAAGGGTTCAGAGCACATTGTGTATTCCTTTTACTTCCAATTCCCAAGTCCTTTACCTTTCTCCAGAGTTGCTTTGACGATAAAGATGGCTTAAAGGTCGAAGCAAAGAATCTTTCCTTGGATTGCCTCACCAAATAATTAGCCAAATTACGTGCCCTTCTATAGTTCACCCAATTGGCATCAGCTGGAAATCTTTTAGCCTTCGAGTGCAGAAAATTTTTTAATTTAATGGCAGCTTTAACTCGTGAAGAGTACCACGGACAGCCACTATTCCTAACTCTAATTGTTCGAGTTGGCACAAACCGATCAAATAAGTGTTGAACCATATTTACAAAACACGACACTTTATCATCCAGTGATATAGCACTCAGCAATTGAACCCAGTCAATCATTGCACAAACACGATATAAATCTTCAAAATTTATGGATTCATAGTCAAAATAGGAGAAGCTGGTTGGAGGAGACCGAGAACCGAAGTTGATGTCCAGTGTTAAAAATAAAAGATCATGATCAGATATAAAAGAGAGTTGCGTAAACAGTAACATTAAGGAAGAGTCAGAAATGAAAAAGTAGTCAAGTAGGCTCGGTTGCGCATTACTACAAAAACGCGTTGGAAGGGAATCATTAACAACCGATAAACCTGACAAAGAGGATAAATCCAGAATATTGGCTGTATAAGAATCATTCTCTAATAAGTTCACGTTAAAATCACCACAGACGGCAAGATAGTCAAAACACAAAGTACAATTACTTAGGAGATCAAATAAGGGATTCAGATCATTAGTTTTATTTGGGTTGTAAACACAAGATAGAAGCAAGCGGTATCTGGAATCACTCACTGAAACACCCAAGTACTCTACATCAGAGTTGGAAGATTTAAATTCAAGCCGAGAGGAGTATTCTGACTTCACATAAATAGCGACCCCGCCACCACGCCTACATGTCCTGTCGCAACGATATAGTTTGTAGTTTTTTAAACCAATAATAGAATCAAATATTCCATCATTGAACCAAGTCTCGGTGACAGCAATCACATCCACTGACGAATCCTCGAACAAATTCCTAACGTAATCTAGTTTACTGCTGGTTAAACTGCGAGCGTTAAAATTAACTACATTGAATCGATTATGTTGTTTACAAATAATCTCCAATAAAGTTCTTTGACCCAAATCAGTACCATCACTAACACAAGTCTGTCTACAAGTAACCATTAATGAGCAAGCGAAGCAGAAGAGAGGCACCACAAGTAAATAAATAAAAAGAACCGCAAAAGCATTTCATAAAACAAACATGAGCACATGAAGAGAGGGAAAACAAGGAATGAAAAGAGAGACTTATGAGAGATGAGAACAGTAACATTAATAGATCACAAAGAGTGTAGATTGAGGAAGTGGATGTAACAATTATGAAGAATAGAAAAAAAATAAAAGTGAAGAGAAGCGAGCATTTAAACGAAGAGACTAGAAGAGAAAAAGAAAACAGATTAAAAAGTAAATAAGAAAAACAATAATTCAAATAGGTAATAAAAATGCTAGTCATAACAGATAAATAACTAATGAAGAAAATATAAACAATTCAAAGAAAAAATTATGTGTAAAAAACGTTAAATATAAAGTTTTACTAATTGACCGAATAACAGCTGCTTAACATTAGGAGTTGACGGCAAGTGTATTTACGGTTTCAATGTCCTCAACAGCAACAGGCTCACTATCCACGTCCTTTCTAACAAAGACTCTACCTCCAGCAGTGTAGGCGGCAAACAGCTTTTTTTGGCGCTTCAATAGGAGAGCATGCCTCAAGACGGGGCGTCTACTTCTAATTATGCTCTCATGCACATGAAGTTTACCATCAACAGCAAAGCCCAGTTCGCTCAGAGTAAGAGCGCGCTTATTTAGCCTACAGAAAGACGAGACTGCACGTAAAAAGCGAGTACGATCCCGACTGGAACGCAGCTTCAAGATTACAGGTCCAGTGTTGTTGCTATTTTTGGCACGGAACGCATCGCACAAGGTCGGAGCAGGTTTGCAATCAACCACAGAGCATAACTTATTGTAGACACATTTGACATCCTCTCCTTGTGAGAATGGAATTCCAGAGACAATTACATCACCAGAAATAGCCTCACTCTCAAGACGAGTAAGCCTTACACCCAAGTCTGCCATCTCATTTTTGAGAGAGTTGTGACTGCTCTCTGCATTATTTAACCGTTCCACAAGCGAGACCAGTTCAGTTTTGAAATTACACACAACTGCACTAAGTTCGCCGAACCTACTCATGATGCGGTCCTCAGCAATCACGAGAGACGCTGAAACATGCTCGATAATACTCTCTCGCAATTCAGCAATCCGCTGATCAAGCAGCGTCGTAAGCGTGGACAGATTAATCTCACCTTGCCGATCAGTAAAAGAGGCAGAGGGGGTGGAAGGGCTAGCCCACGCACCAGCACATGTTGTATTAACAACGGCACTATTTCCACGCGTAACACGTTGGATCGAACCTCCCGCTTGCTTTAAGCTCGACGCGCCAAGGTTTTTCGCACCAGCAGGCATATTGAAAAATTAAATATTAACTTCTTGGCTAGTAACTTACAAAAAACGAAGCAAGTCTAAAAAAACTTTCGCAAACTGTTAGCCAGAAAAATTAAGGTAGATCAATTTAAGACCGCAAGCACTATAGAAAAACACGTAAAAAATTTCACCGCCAACTTAAAACACGTCTATACACCACAACGCATGACTAATTTATGGGTGGAATTAAAAAAAAATAGGTAGCCTATGTCCATCGGCAGGCCTCAAAATATGACCATACCATATTTTGTCGAGATCGGACCAGCGGTTTAGCCGTGAAAAGGGAACAGACAGACAGACACACAATCACTTTTATATATTAGTATAGATTGTTGTTTTATATGGAATATTGCTGAGCATTCTAATCTCGGTTTTTTTTTTACTTTCAAGTAACCAGAACAGCGATGCATTGGCTGGGAAAATAACAAAAACGTAACCCGAGGAAAGATGCCGAAGAAGTAAAAATATCTTAAATTCATAAAAGCTTACAAAAATACTCGGCTCCACCGCGGCAATAGATCATATTCACAGATCATCCATCGCCAGAGTATGTATAGAATGAAGAAATGTTGTAATACTTTTAATCTGTCTCAATACATCTCTAAATTGATTGAGATGTTTATTGATTGATTGTCTTTTGGAGTAATCGTAAAAGTGGACTTTAACTTCGATATTGATTATTTTTAGATGGGATTTCAAATGCTATCCTATTAGCGTTTTTGCGTATCGTTTACTCGAGCAAATGTATGCGTATCCTTTATTATATGTGCCTGATTTAAATCCTAATCTTTACACGCGCAGCATACAGTTGATGGTAGTGCGCACAAAAAGAGGGCAGTTAAAGTATGTCAAGCATTTTATAAAAATCTTAGTAATTATCGAATTAAATATTATAAAATATATATTATTTTTTTTTTAAAAAGAACAATACTATTTTAATGCTATACCTGATTACATTTGTGCTGACCCAGACATTTGGTCAATGTCGGACTTTGTAGATGCCAAAAACAATATCATTCAGCATTATAGGTGTTGAAAGTCTATGTTCGAAGGTTGTTGCAGATGTCGAAAATGAAATGAAATCTCGCAATGTTGACAGTAATTGAATTATGATGCAAAGATATTAATTTAGCTTACGAACGAATTAAATTAAGATTATTATCGTAGTTTATGAAATCCTCTGTTAGTAAAAAATTGGCTTATATATTTAATTTTTTTGTTAGTTCAATTGTATATTATTATATATAATATTTGTATGTATATATATTTTTACAAATATACGTTTAAACTTAAAGGTAGAAAAGGTAATAAATAAAACGGAAATTATACACTGAAAACGAATTACATATTTAAAAATAATGGAAGTAACGCGAAATGTGATTTGTTTAAATTGTAGTTATGTTTGCATGAAGTTACAAAAACGTGTTCCTTATGCCTTTTGAACTGAATTGGTTAATCCAGCAGAAAAAAAAATTCAGATTTAACACAATTTGAAACGTAGTTTTCATTTCAGAAGCTAAGTGGACCTCATTTGTTTCATGTTATAGATGAGTTGTTGTATTTCAATAAACGGATAATAGTTTAATAACCGCAACTATCTTAACAACTAACGCATAATCTAAAATATAGGAAAAAAGTATACTCTTTAATATTAAATATTTTATATTTGCGTGTATAATCCAAATTGTTGTTTGATTATGTTTTCTGCTTTAAAAGTAACGGGAACATGTTTGCTGAAAATTACTACTGTAGGAAATTGAAAAAAGAAGTATGTTGGGAGAAATGTTCTCTAACCAATCTCTTGATTGGTTTACTTTTCATTGGTGATCGACAAAATAGTTGACGATCACATGTGTCGCAATCCATTTCTTATTTTTATTTTTACTCTTTTCCTTCACATTCTACCACGGCCTTGAGCTTGTATTGGGCTTTAAGTTAAATTGCGTTGCTTGCACATTTGTGTTGCGGCGCTACAACAAACACACAGCGAGCGGTCGTCTCACTCGATGGCTCAAATTACGTCCTTGAGTGAATGACCCACAGACTGTTTACGGAATGCAATTTTTAAAAAGAATTATTATTATTATGCCTGAAACACAGTTGGACATTCAAGAGGCAAGATACAAAATCAGCTGTCAAAATTACACAGGCTCTTATGGGAATCAAGAAAAAAATAAGTTATCTGAGAGCATTCGTATGTAGATAAACATTCAATTGCATGCGAGTCAGCTCTAATTCTAATTTGACACATTGTGTATGCGTGCTCATCTTCTGCTTCCTTTCAGTAATTTGTGTACACAATATTATTATTACAAGAAGATTTAATAATTTCTCATAATTTCAAAATGTAAGTACATATTTAATGAAAGAAACAAATATTTGATGAAATTTAATAACTCCAATATTGCAGAATGGACCAATTCGAAGAAAAGTTGATTGAGCTTGTCCGGTCGCACAGGGAGCTGTACGACTTGCAGTGCGCGTTATATAAAAATGTGCACCACAAGGCGAAGACGTGGGCACTCATAGTAGCAGCGCCAGAAATGACAGTTTTTGCATATTGTATGCGAGATCCAATTGTGTGCGTGATTTTAGAAAAAGATAAAAATACAAATGAATGTTGCCTCTTGAATGTCCAACTGTGTTTCAGGCATTATTTTCCTGTGCAGAGGTGGGCATAACCGTTGTATGTTTATGGCACGCACTACAGTATGTATAAAAATATTATGGAAGATTTTCATAAAGAGTGAATAAATTATAGTTGCTAACCGAGCTAACGAAATACACGAAACTATGAAATGCATTAACATTTATAATAAAAACAACCAGAAATCTCTATTGAATGTGTTGTCTTTGCAAAAAATAACAGTGTTCATTCACTTTCCTTTGCAGCCGCAACAAAAATTTTTAAATTATATAATGAGTATATGAATAATAAGAAATGTGCCCTAACAGTTTTTTATAAGCAAAACATGTTAAAATATTATTTTCCGACGACAAGCAAATAACTTTAATATTTATACCATACATATGATGTAATAATACAAAAATTAATCAGTATACGATTATTAAATATAATTTATTAATTTTATTCATGGATACATTCGAATTGAAATCTCAAAACATAGTTATGACAAATGTAAAAACCTGTGAACAAAGTGGTAGTTACAAAAATTTGAGGTGAAAAATCACTTCATCGGGGTCTCCTGGGAGACTTCTTCACGCTACCCGGGTACTTTTGCATCATTTTCTTCATGCTGGCCGCACTTTTTTGGTGGTTTGTTGAGTTTTTTCTCCAACACTACCATAAAATTTCCAAGTTTTTTACGAATCCTACTAAGCTTCTGGAACCCAAATACCGACCCGAACACTGGCTGGAACGAGTGTCGCATCTCGTTATCTCTGGCAGTTGCGCACTAAATGTGCTTGTTCTTTCAGCTTTAGAACGAACCACTGAACCAAATGTTCGATTGGGCCCCAAATGTTCGATTCAGATCCAAATGTTTTTTGGAAGTACTAAGTATATGACCGATATAACAATTGAACTAACTGACCGCATGAACCAACTGAACAAACTAGTTCAGTGGCCAGCGCTGTTTTACAGTAATCGTCCATAATCAAGTAGAATGGCTTACATTTGCCATAAATTGACGAGTTGAGCCACTATTATTATTATTTATGTTCATTTTTTTGCGGCTATGACGTATATGGGGACATAGATTACAACAAAAACAAATTCAATTACTGCCTGGTATTACATGCCTTTGAAATTTGATATTTAAAAGCATGTGTGCCTGTTGCAAACGCTATGTAGGTATAGTAAATATTTACCATTTACTACATATATATATAGTATAACAATAAATATCTGTTGTGGTCAACACATAACTTCCTTGTAGGTAAAATAATTATAATGAAATAATATTTAAATAATTTAATTAAATAAATTATTGTACTTAGTTATGCATAGAATCCTTCAAGAGAAGTGTCTTTAGTGATCGCGATTGTAAAGAAAAAGGTACGTTTATATTTAGATGTTATAGCAGCACTAATATAAAATATCTTCTTTGTAGCGGTATTGGTTTTTGAGTTATGCATAAAATTTGAAAAATCCTCCAAAAAGGGAATGAGGTTAATAATACAAGTCTATGAGGTTACGTCTTAGCGCGTTTCCATAAATGATTTTTCCAGTCTTAACATTTTTCAGTCTTAACATTTTGAAGACCCAAAACCATTTTTCAAATTCCATTAAAATTGCTGTTGTAATTCCAAAGCTAAACCTGAATACTTTCGGGGTTTAGCATCTGTATTAGTCCCCAAGTCAGTCTTTTTTATCTTTCTCTTTGTCTAGTGCCAATTAGTTGGAAAGAGATAAATTCTGTCACCATACTATTCTGCAAAATGTCAAAAAAAAAAAAATTGGCATATGCAAAAAAATTCTAAACAATACCTTCGTACTATAATGCATTTAACAGAGTTGGGCGAAGAAGAGCCAAAGTAGATTTGTACCGTAACTTTTGCTGAAACACGCACAGAATTGAAAATCTCAATCTAAGTACAAAAACTGTCATATATATTTACAAGTATTTCTGTTGATAGTAAATAATGCCTAAAAAGAATTGGATGCTCAAGGGACAAAGTACAAAATCTGCCACATTTACACAGGCTCTTATGGGAATCGAGAAAAAACTCGCGTTATCTACGCAAGATAGCTCTACTTCTATTATTGACATTTTGCACAAGCTCTTCTTCTGCTTTCGTAAACAAAAAATTTATATATGACTTGTCATCAAAACTATTTGTGAATATATATGGCAGATTTTGTACTTAATTGCGATTTTCAATTCTGTGCGATTTTTCAGCAAAAGATAGTACATATTTACAGTGTGATTATGTGTCTGCGATAGATAATTAGTACGAAGCGAAGCGAAGATACGATCGCTTCGTATCATTGTCGTTGTTCAAAAAGCTGTCATTCGTATCTGTATCGTTACGCGTACGCAGCTTTACGTGCTTGTTGACGCAATTTGCTGGCATGTTCATACCCTGATTCACAAAATTTTTTTTTTAGTTGTTATACAGTTATTGTCGTTGTGTCCACGCGACAGCATTTACAAGCCAGAAAGTCTACTAGTCGTCTCAAAGAATACATCCGTTATCTTAAAGAAGACAACAGCTACCAAGCTCAGAGATAATGATATAGGAGGCTCGCTCGGATTGCCGAACATTTACGTTTTCGTTTTTCAGATCTTTTCACATAGAGTATACGTGTTATTCACCTAATTTCTACTCAGCAGCAATACATATATTGGAAAGAAATGTCATATTATTGCAGTCAGATTTCAGTTGTGAACAAAAATTTGCTGACGACGGTTGGGTACAGAGATAACGCGATGTTTGACTCGCTCGGGTTTCCGAAGATTTGTGACTTCGTTTTTTCGATTTCTTCACGTACACTGTACGTGTTATATACCACGCGACGTTTACACCTGATTGGCTTTTGGAACTATGCTGATGTTGCTGCGCCCATAAAGCACACACTCGTTTATATTACTGCACTCTTCAAAACGAATTCTGCTATATATATATGTATGTATATATATATGTCAATATGTATTTGATAATATTGTTCAATAGTTCAATTACATGAGAGCATTATTAATTCATGTTTTTATGTTACTATATTATAAATAAAATTATGAAATGCTACTTCTTCTTCTTTGAGGTGAAAAGATAAGGAATTTCATGAAATTATTACAGTACGAAATTGCATGGTACCAAAATTGTACTTTAATAATATTCGTTTTTTAAAAATAACTAATTTCAAAAACATTAGTGTAATTTTAATGTAGCGAAAACATGTTTTTCCTCAAAAAGTAGTAATATAGTAACACTACTTAAGTACCATAGTGCATGCAAAAGTACGCGGAAACATACGCAGTTTTCAAACGGGTAATAAAATTTACTAGTAAGGTGGAAATGAAAATGTAGATATGCCAATACTACTTCGATGCAATTTTCTTTATATGAATTCATAACCTCAATTTATAAACTATTTTTAGAGAAGAATTATAATTTTTTTTTTGTATTCACATAAATAAGTAAGTAAATATTATTGGTGTGTTTTATGAGGACTGGATTAAGTTAAAGTTAAAATGCAGCCAACGAAATACTTTGAAGTTCTCGATATGAACTACAATCATTAAGGAAATAAAAGGTTCTATAATGTTAACAACTAGAAAGCTGTAAAAAAATCTCAAATATATTGTTTATGCCAAAAATAGAAATCTTGAAATATAAACAATAATTTTACTTTGTAAACGGAACCCAAATATGTAGTTGGGTATTATATGCATAATAAAAGCGTGTATTAAATTTCCTGTAAATACAAGACATATTAGAATATTCACTCAGATTTTTTGTTCTGCGAACATTTAATGTAAAGTAATAATCATAGATAAAATCAATATGCGTTCAATCAAAATAATTTATTTTATTTTTACAAGTTTACAATTGAGTTGAAAACTCAAAACAAAGTGTTAAGGCATATATAAAATATTGTAAACAAAGGCAAAATCTTGTCGTCTCAGACCCTTCATCAACGGGGCGTCAAGAGGTGAGTAGGGGGTCTCTGGTGGGGAGTTATTCATCAGGTTTCCAATTTTTTACGAACACTTCTATACAAAATTCCAAGTTTTTCACGTACACCAAACTTCTGGAACCCGAATGAGAAGCCGAACAAGCGCTGGAATAAGTCAGGCATCTCGTTATCTCTGGTTGGGTATAATGATTCTTTTAACTAAAAATTTAATTAATATTATCAATGCGGTATCTTTTACAGAAGTTGTAGATTTCCGTACGTAAGCGAAAATTGAGAAAGATGCTGAGGAAATAGTGAACCTTGAACCCAAAAACTCACAAAGTTTGACGGCTTTCTTGCGGATGGCACAACTTTCACGAAATCGATGTGTATATAACAATATAACACAAAATATATAATAATAATGTAATCTCTATAATAAAAAATATTAAATGTTAATTAATGTCTTAAATCGTCATCATTGGGCTCTAGCGCAATTGTTAATACAAGTCTTGATCAATAGGCAGATCGTATAGCTAGTATTTCGAAACTCGCCACAGTTTCTCATCAGCGATCTTTTTTTGGTGCATATTAAATGCAATGCTTGCTATATAAACTACACGGTTTCACAAATTAGTCTTCATGAACTGTGTAAAAGCTAAGGTTTCGCATTTAGAAGCAAGCTTTAATTGCATCACACCATCTATTTGTTCCAAACCTGCTTGTGGAACAAATATTCACAACATGACGGGATGTGCTCAGGTCTTGTCTGGTGAGCAAATCAATAAACAAGTTGTATTAAATGTGTTGCGTAATTTTTGTCTTCAAGGAATCACCGTGTTATTGACGCTTTGTCTGCATCCTTTAGGTTGGGGAGTGCCTCGAGTGCAATTGTTATGTGGAGATGATGCTGAACCATTCTATCCTGCAGAGTGTTCAATTGGTGAGTCTGTAGGGATTTCGTTTTACTGCGCCGACGACGGAGTCGTCCACACCTTCATCTGTGCAGGCATCAGTCTCAAAGCCGAATCGTCGAACATGCGCACTAGAGTGTAGAGGAAGGAGATCGTCTTGTGTGCATTCCATTAAACTAAAACTCTACATAAAAGAAAACCAGATTAAGTTGAGAAACTTTTAGACATCATTTATTTTTAATTTATATACAATACAATACGCTATAAATCACATACGTATATATTTATTGCTAAAACTTATTCACATTTTTCCTATATGCTGTCTAAACCGTTACTTTCACTTAGATTCGAGCATTTTGTTCGTTTCAGCTGGCGTTGCTTTCTGTTTCGGGATGTAGACACCGTGATTCAGTTTCTTAAGATGGGCAGAGTTTATTCTTCGACTCAAAATTCGCTTTGCACGTAAGGCACGTATGTGTTGAGTCGGTTATGGCTTCTGCTGTTGGCGTTGCACTTTCCACACACGGTGGTAATGGCTTGGGTGTTTCCTGAGGTAATTTCGGTTTAATTTTGTTCGGCTTTGTTTTGTTTTGCTTACTTTTTGCTTTCTTCCCACTGCTGCGTTTTCCTAAACAAGACCAATCAAGTTCATCACCTTCTTCGTAGATTGCACTCTTTTGCAAAATAGTTGGAAATTATACGTTAATGACCTAGTTGGGCACTACCTTTCAAAGTAAATATTTTTAACCACATTTGTTTAATTAAGGTGAAAAATTATTTGTGATTCTTATCAAATTGTTATTAAAATACTGAGTTGTGATTGAATTTGAAAAAGATAAGTAGAGACTTTAATTATATTGAACAATGTTAATATCTGATTATTTTTTAGCTTGAAGAATTAACTATGGGTGGAAGAAGAAGTTGCGTGAAAAAATATGCAGCAGAAGGAAAATTGTACTCCTTCACTTCCTCGGCCACCGACAGTTCTAGGTGAATGCATTTTCCTAATGTTTTCTGTATTTCTAAAATATGTTATGTATTCCTAAAATAGTAACTATTAAATTAAAATTATTAAAATAGTATTATTAATAAAATAGGTGTCGATTGGTGTCGGCTACTACGAGTGTCGGATAGGACGCGTTTGTCTGCATGCGGCAGATATTTTTCTAATGCTATGGTTTGCCTTAAGAATCTTCGCAAAGATGCTAAGCCAGACATGAATCTTTGCGAAGTTTCAGTATGTGGTGTAGGAGAAGATTTGCCTTTGAATTCGTCAAACGCATTCGAAATAGATAGCTCAGTTAGTCAGTTAGTGAACGTTAGTCGGTCATCCCACAGATGCCTTTTGCCATTATTTAAAGAGAACACCTTGCAGCTTCTTATGAACCCTGTTACTAAAGGCGCCAATGCGAATAAGAGAAAGTATAGCGACGTTAAGCTTCAGACAGACTCCCGTCTTAGCCACTAAACTCCCAGGGAATTGAGGCCCTTGTCAAAAATTGAATTTTTACAACGACAATTAGATTATGATCAAGATTAAGTTTTTGGCGATTAAAGACAAAGAAATTAAGCGTCTACGAGAAGAAAACTCAAGAATTAGAATGTTTGAAAAAAGCCATCAGCTTCCTGTGAGTTCAATCAATATAGAAAATTGTGATCACCTCCCACCTCAGCTACACATAGTTCTCAAAAACAGTTTAGTGAATGCAAGTCGTAGTCCAAAAGGTCGTAGGTATAGCAGCCAGTTAAAAATTTTTACGTTAGGTGTCTTCTTCCTTTCTCGGCCAACCTATCGATATCTGGAAAAGCCTGCCTGACGGCAAAACACTGAAAAGATTTGTCTCTCAATGGCCATTTCATCTGCAGTATGGCAGGCATAATGACAAGATTACTGGTTTGTGAGACTGCGGAGATGGGAACCGTTCTTTCAAACTGCTGAACAGCGTTATGACACTGATGGTCCAAGGGATTGGCGGTATCTTCTGGAAGCAACCACTTGCCTACTTTCTTTGCCGAGGCCAGTGTGGGGGGAGCCGATCTGAAAAAATTCATTTTTCAAATCATATCCCAGCTACAATCAGTAGGTTTGCGTCCTTGTCAGTTTGTTTGTGACCAAGGCTCCAATTTCGAAAATTTCGCAAAAAACTTGGGTGTAACAGAGGAGCGTCCCTATTTTGATGTGAATGGTGCTAAGGTCATGTTTTTCTTCGACACACCGCACTTGCTGAAGAGTACAAGGAATTGTTTTTTTAATGATAAAAACAGAATAATTTTCAGAGAATCCTTAGTTTCATTCGACGACGTCTATAACTTTTGCAACGTCGACAGAAAACTGCAACCGCGTTGTGCTCCCAAACTAACATATTCTCATATGCACCTCAACACCTTTGATAAGATGAAAGTTAAGCTAACGGCACATGTTCTTAGCTGAATTCGATTCGTTGAAATCTCCAACAATACCAAATACAACAGCATTCCTCCGTTTCTTTGACCAATTGTTCAATACTTTGAATATTATATTAATACCCATTCTGAAGAGCAGATAGCTTTCTTAGAGGAAGCACGTTCTGTTCTCAGATCTATGAGAATTACAGATCAATACGGAACTGAAATAATAAACAAATTTGCCTTCACCAAAGGTTGGTTGATGAATATAGCTAGTTTAGGCAAACTGTGGGAATATTTGGCAAGCGAACGTTTCACTTATTTACAGACTAGGAGATTTTGTCAGGATAACCTTGAGCATTTCTTTGGTTGGTTACATATTTGCTAACCATCTTAAGATAATATAATCTTATAAATTGATGGTTGCTTAAACAATATTGAGTTAATAATAATAATAATATATATAATAATAATAATTATATTAATAAGACTAATACTAATAAGAATAAAAGGAAATGATTAGAAATTATAAAAAGGAGAAACGGTAGACAGAAGAGAAGGAAGGAAACGGAGATTAATTTCCATTTAGAAATAAGGAAAGTTCAGACCTAAATTTATCCCCGCTGGTAATTCTCCTAATGGCCGCAGGAAGAGAGTTCCATAGTCTGACGGCACTTACAAAGAACTGCCTTCCATCAAGCCCAGCGGCATTTGACTTAATGGACAAAAGAGCTTTCATGACCATGATTGACACAAGTCATCTATGTTGTATTACCATCCTCTTGTCTATGTATAACTTACTTGAATTAGTATTAGTTCTATAGTGTGTATATTTATATTACTAGTATGACGAGTCAGTCTTGTACTTGAAGTCTTACAATAAAGGTCGTCACGACATCTAAACACAACATGGTGTCAGAAGTGGGATACTGAGCTAATAACAGTTCTAAATATAATCAAATCAGTTGAACATTTATATATATATATATATATATTTATTTATACCAATCAATATAAATTTCAATTATGTCGGAAAATGATGAGGTCAAAGACGCATCAGCTAGTGGCAGTGTTACCTCATCGTCCAACACATCGTCCGGTGGCACAACTCTTCGTCACTTGGACTTGAAATGTAACAATCTGGCAGCAAGCTGGAAAAATTGGTTCAACCAATTTAAAATTTTCTTGCGTGCTTGAAACTTGGAGAAGGAGTCTAATACACGGAAGGTAGCATTATTGTTGCATCACATGGGCCCAGGATCGCTCAATATTTTTAATTCATTTAATGAAGACCTTGACACGGTTGCTTATGATAACCTGATAAAAAAATTCGATTGTTACTTTCTACCCAAGGTTAACATCGCAATGGAAAGACACATTTTTTTTACGAGAAGACAAAAAAATGACGAATCAATTGATTCCTTCGTTACGGCTTTGAAGAATTTAAGCTTCACTTGTGAGTTTGGAACACTACGTGAAGATCTGGTTCGTGACATTTTTGTGTGTGGTTTGCATGATTCTCTTACTCCTATAAAGGAACGACTTCTCTTCGAAGGGGTTTTAAATTTAGATAAGGCAATTGAAATCTCAAAAACTATTGTATCAACCAAAGAACATGCAATGCAATTAATAAACGGTACTGCAGAAAACAGGTTTGTGGGTGCTCTTGATCGCCGACAGTCTAACTACACTAACCAACACTATGAAACGGGTTCTCTAAATACCAATAAACCACTTCGCTCTCAGTTCTATTATAACAACAATCAAGGCCGCAACAAATTGGATAATTCAACTCCGGTGTGTAAGAAATGTGGTGAAATTCACAAATACTGTTGTCCAGCATTAGGACTCACTTGTGAAAGGTGCAAAGGGAAAAATCATTTTGCTAAAATGTGCAGCAGCAAAATATTTGTGCGTAATATCAACGAAGACTCTGACTCGCCTTCTGATACGTCATTATTCTTTGGCTCGCTTGTAACGTCACAGAGTTCTAGCTCTCTATCATCATCACAGAAAATATCATCGTCAGCTTTGTCATGGGAAGTAACTATTTATGTCAACAACAAAGCCATTATATGCCAATTGGATACTGGTGCTCAAGGTAACGTAATCTGCTACTCAGACTTCAATCAGGTTGGAATATCGGATGACACTATCTCGTCAACGTCTAGTCGGCTGTTCGCCTTCAACAAGCAAAGGCTTCCAGTTATTGGTGAATCATTTCTTAGGTGTACTTATAAAAATAAGGAATGGACCTTAAAATTCTTTGTAGCCGACATTAACTGCAAAACAATACTTGGCTTACCTGCTTGTATTGAATTGAATCTTATTAAAAGAATTAATGAATTATCTTTAAACAATAGTTATCACAATTACCAGTTAGAGGGGGGAAATAATGATGTAGCAAATCCAATCTCAAAAAACTTAAAATTTATGAATAATTTTCAGGAATTGTTTACTGGTCTAGGATGTTTGAAAAACTGCATTGAACTAAAATTAAGACCTGACGTTCAACCTGTGATTGATAGCCCTTCAGAATGAGTTAAACCGAATGGAGCAGTTAGGTGTCATTGCTAAAATTGATGAAGCAACTGAATGGGTGAGTTCTATTGTTCTAGTGCAAAAAAGTAACGGACAACTGCGGTTGTGCCTTGACCCTCGTAATTTAAATAAAGCTATTATGAGACCGCACTTCCAATTTCCTAATCTTGACGAATGCAAAGCCAAATTAAATGGTGCGAAATATTTCAGCTCGCTTGATGCCAACTCAGCCTTCTGGAATATGCCATTAGTGGAAGCCGTATCAAAATTATGCACTTTTATTACTCCATTTGGGAGATACAGATTTCTTCGTCTGCCGTTCGGTATAAATGCTGCCCAGAGCTATTTCAAGCGGAAATGTTCAAGCATTTTGGGGATATGCCAAATCTAATAGTATACATCGATGATTTCTTGATTTATGCTTCTTCAAGAGAAGCACACGATAAAACTCTCTTACTTGTATTAAACAAAGCCCGTGATATTGGCTTGAAGTTTAACAAAGAAAAATCTAAACTCTTATGTAGTGAAATCAAATTTATTGGTCACATCTTTAACGCTCAATGAATACGTCCAGATGATAACAAAATCTTGGCTATTCGTCAAATGCCACATCCACAAAATATTTCTGACTTACAAAGGTTCCTTGGTATGATTAATTACTTAAGTTCATTTATTAAAAATTTTTCTTTTGAGAGTAGTAATCTTCGTAATCTCTTAAAGAAAGACGTATTGTGGCACTGGTCTCCCAACCATGAAAAAGAATTTAATCACTTAAAGAATCTTATTTCCAGTCCTCCTATTCTAACGTATTTTAATCCATCGAAAAGGGTAACATTGTCTGTCGACGCATCTCAGTCAGCAGTAGGGGCTGTCATAACCCACGATTCCAAACCTATAGCGTATGCATCAGCTACTCTAACGGCAAGTCAACAAAATTACGCTCAAATTGAGAAAGAATTATTTGCAATTTTGTTTGACTGCACAAAGTTTCACCAATTTATATTTGGGAGACAAATAACTGTTGAAACTGATCACAAGCCACTGGTTCCGCTTTTTGATCGCGCATTGCATAAAATCCCTGTCCGATTGCAACGTGTCATGTTCAAATTACAATGCTACGATTTAACAGTAACTTATAAACCTGGAAAATATTTGTTCATTGCTGATACATTGTCGAGAGCACCACTTTCCGATCATTCTCTTACAGAATTTGATAAAGAAGTGGCGCTGCATTGTAATCTTCTGACGTCACATTTGTCTGCGTCACAAACAAAGGTCGATGAAATTCGTTCTGCTTCCCGTAATGACAAAGGCCTTTCTTTAGTAAAGAAATATTGCCAAATTGGTTGGCCTTGTCATAAGAAAGCTTGTGAACAAAATATCAACCCATATTTCTCGATTCGTCATGATTTGCATGTTGTTGATGATTTGGTCTTTAAATGTCATCGCCTTGTGATCCCGACGTCATTACGTCATAAAATGTTAGAACTTCTACATGAGGGACATTTAGGAAGTGAGCGTTGTAAGAATCTTGCTAGAGAGCACATGTATTGGCCAAATATTAATCAAGACATTAACAATTTAATCGATAATTGCGAGTCGTGTTTACGTCACAGAAACAATCTTCCAAAAGAACCCATCCAGTCCCATGATATAACACCCTTGCCATGGTTCAAAGTTGGGATGGACTTATTTACTTTTAAGAATAATCCTTATTTACTAGTTGTAGATTATTACTCTAAGTTTGTTGAAATTGCTTTACTACACTCAGGTTATTCCAGCAATCATGTTATAACACAATTAAAATCGATTTTTGCTCGTCACGGTATTCCTAACATAATTGTGTCCGACAATGGACCACCGTTCAATTCAGAAAATTTTAAAATATTTACGAATGCCTGGAATATTGATCATTACACGTCCAGTCCATATTTACCACGATCCAATGGATTAGCAGAGAGATCAATTCAAACGATTAAAAGGCTTTTAAGAAAGTGTGATGAATCGGGGTCTGATCCGTACATAGCTTTACTTCACTATCGTACAACACAGAAAGGAGTTATGAACTCTCCATCAGAGCTTTTATTGTCACGTAAATTACGCACAAAACTACCGTCTTTAAATAAAAATTTTAAGCCTCAATTAGTCAACATAGATAAACATTTGCAGCTATTCAATAAAAATAAGTCCGTAGTGGCATCACGCTATAGTAAAAATACCAAATCCCAAAGCAGTTTGCCAACAGGCAAATCCGTATATTTTAAGAAAAGCCCAGACTCGGTATGGAGTCCTGGTGAAATTGTCTCAAAAAGCATGGAACCTCGTTCTTATTGGGTCAGTGGGAAGGACGGCGGTTGCTATCGTCGGAATCGACAGTTTATTTTCGAATCGCCGATATCCTATCCTATTTCGACCAACTCAGGCGATCAATCACAGGCTATAACACCAAAACAAAATAAAATAATTGAACCTGATTCCAATTCCGTGACTGCTTCTCATGACTATGTTACTCGTTTTGGTAGGAAAGTGGTTCCACCTAAAAGATTTGCTTAATAATTGAGGGTATATCATATGATCTTGTTATATAAGGGAGATGTTGTATTACCATCCTCTTGTCTATGTATAACTTACTTGCATTAATATTAGTCCTATAGATTTACATCAAAGATTTGCTTAATAATTGAGGGTATAGCATATGATCTTGTTATATAAGGGAGATGTTGTATTACCATCCTCTTGTCTATGTATAACTTACTTGAATTAGTATTAGTTCTATAGTGTGTATATTTATATTACTAGTATGACGAGTCAGTCTTATACTTGAAGTCTTACAATAAAGGTCGTCACGACATCTAAACACAACAATCTATGTCCTCGTTAAGAGGTTGAATGAACGTTGGGATACTGTGGCAAGCTGCAGAATTTTGCTGATGTGATAAAAATCTAGCATTAACCTCTTCGCAGTCAACATCTCTTGATACATCAGAAGTATTTTTGCCAACGCCTAGATTCCTTACTTTAATCCAGAAGGATTTTGTCGACTGATGTTTGTTAAATTTCATTCCAAAGAACCTAGCCTTGGAGGCTCTGATCTTGGAGATAAGTTGATTGCGAAGGAGTCGAAAAAGAACGAGATACTCACTAAGTTTAAACTTCTTAAACTTCCTGTACGCAACATCATGCTGACGCATAAGAAGAACAATATTGTTAGTTAGTCACACTGGTTTTTTATGATTGATCACTTTTGTCATTAGCGGGACGTGTTTATTATACAAGAGGTTAATATTATTTGATATAAACTCAACTTCATCATTAACCGCGGGCATATAATAAACACTATCCCAGTTGATAGTTGCTAAGTCATGTTCTAATGAGAAATAATTAATGCGATTATAGTTTCTATACTGAATCGTATCCATATTAGCAGACCTATCAGCCTTATTATAGAAGTACGTCAAAAATAATAAATCGTGCATAGAAAAACCTGCAGCGTTCAGCTGCGGATAAAGATGAACATTGCGCATATTATTAACAAAAAGAAGATCTATGAGACTACAAGATCGACTAGAGAAGTGAGCGTAACTTTATTAGCTAAGTTCAAATCTAAAGATGGCATAGTCTGTATGAATTCTTTTGAGTCCCTATTATTCAGGACGTTACAGTTGAAGTCTCCGCAGAAAATTATTTCCGAGGTAGTACACGAAAGTTCTTCTAGAGTTGTCAAAAAAGGCTGAAGGCATACACGTTTGTTAGGCCAGTGAACTGTGTTGAGCAAGATTTTCCTGCTTAACTGATGTATTACGAGAAAAATATACTCAAAAGAGCAATCCCTACTAGAACTTGCAATAAATCTGCAAGTAATGTCATTCTTAACAATTATTGCCACAACTCCACCCAGACGCCCAGTGCGATCGGAACGAAAAAGTTTATACCCAGCAAGCCTGTAAAAGCTATTTGAAACCTCTGGATGGAACCTAGTCTCCGATACACATTAAATATCAATACCTGAGTTTACTTATGAAAATCTGTCTAAATTCATCAATTTTTGAGGGCAGGCTTTGTGCATTAAAATGAACAATATGAAGGCCTGAGTTTTGTATGCCAAGTATTCTTAACATATAAGCTAAGGAATTACTACCACCACGACCATGCAACCCTCTATCATTATTAGTATGTGAAGATATCACTTACTCAAAGTCGGCAATAAAATAAGTAAAAAACCAGCAAAGGCAAAATAAAGGTCAAGAACAAAGGTAGGAGTAGACATAAGAAATAAAAGAATAATTAAAAGAAAGTTGATGGGGAAAAAGTAGTGAAGTAGATTTGAACAGAGAGAAGAATTTGTGTAACTTTTGGATACTAATATTTTTATCCACGGAAACAAGTCCACGCCGAGTGTGAGCAGCAAACATTTGTTTCCTTCTCTTCAGATTGGTCGCTCTTAATAGAAGTTCTCGATTTCTTTTTGTGAGGCTTTCGTTCACATTGAAACTTGATTGTGAAGAGAAACCCATGTCACGGAGACAAAGAGGGCAATATGTGACCTTCCGATAGTCTGCTGTAGCTTTTACAAACCGGTTTCTCTTCTCGATGACGTGCCAAGTTGAGAATAATTAGTGGTGGAACACATTATACCCAATAGTTGCGCATAATTTGGAATAATTGCTATGTAGATCCTCATTTTCCAGCTCAGGAACCCCAAATACAACAGCATCATTGGAGATCTCGCGTCACTCTAAAGTGTCTACACGATCCTGAACATCATCAATATTCTGCTGCAGGCTAGACGCAACAACTAAAGTCGATTCAGCAACCTCAACCCGGACCGAGAAAGCAGTGATTGTCTGCCTCATATCCTCGAGTTTCTTTCCCCAACCTGCCTCGATATTAACTAAAAAGGCTTTAAATTCCTCGCGCATACAGCTAAGCTCACTTTATAGTTTAACAAAAGCATCCTCACGCAATTTGCTAATTTCACTTTTAATAACCTCAGTAAGAAAAGCTCTTTGCTGAGTAATACGTTCATCAAGAAAGCGCGGCAAAGATGTAGAAAGGACAGTGCCTGCATTCGGCGTAGTAGGGGTGTGCCTCGAAGAAGCGCCCGCTGTAAATTTTGCACTTTGCTTTGACCTCAAATTCGTATGTGGCATTTTGTTGAATAAAAACACTTCTGAATTATTTATTGGAAATTGTTAAAATATTATATTAATTTCTGCTTTTTCGAAACGAATCAGATCATTAGTGTTTACTCACAGTTCCAAAAATACTGGGGTTTGCAATACGGTGAGACCGTAACGCGAGGCAACTGAGAACCCGCAAACGACTTCGGTGTGGGAATCAAACCGGAGCAGCAAGTAAGAATTTGCGATGAAGGACAGCTCATGGATAGATTCCCAAATCGAACCGAGGCCTGTTTTCTCTTTAGCGGACAGTGTGCGTGTAGATGTTAACACAAACGAAGCCGAGTTTCTCCGCAGGAACGCTTTAGCTTACGTCTGTGGTTGGTTGTTTTCCAAATATTATAATCTGCATAATTGTAAGCGACCGTTTCAATACTTCGACGAAGAACCCGTTTGTGACGACTTTCTTTTCACTATCGGAAAACAGTTGGATGGCTGCAACCTTGTGAAGCCTCCATGAGATTTCATTGATTATATAGCACCTGTAGACATTCAATTTTGTAGCGAATTCAATGCTGGCTGTCACCTTGTCGGAGTTGGGTAATACTTGTCTACTAAATTGTCCGAAATAGAGCCGTACTACTGGTATTCTAATTCCGACCCATCAAGCCTTCTCAACCTTTTCATCAGAATTCGAATATATTTTGTACTTAAATTAATCAATAGGAGCGCATTAGAAAGAAAATTCAAAAACAAGATATTGTGTGTTAGCCACCTGTAATGCACATTCCTATAGAAATACTTTTATAGCTAGGAAGTCTTTTTTTACACCAGGTATTTTTTGTAATTACTTAATTGCAAGTTTTACTAATACAATCTTCTTTTTTAGACTGGTGAAATTCTGTGCACGATCACGGACCATAAATCATTATTTGCACTTTTTTTTATTTATTTAATTCATTTACATGTTGCAGTATTTATTTACAATTTACTGTATCTATTTACATTTAATTCACATGTTGCAGTATTTATTTACAATTTACTGTAACTATTTACATTTCGAAAGATATTGGAACGAATTTCCGTCATCCCTTGTCAAATTTGGTTTGGAGACCGGTTTCGGCGATGTGCCATCTTCAGTGTCTAATTCGGAGAACGAAATTAGACACTGAAGATGGCACATCGCCGAAACCGGTTTGTTTCCAAACCAAATTTGACAAGGGATGACGCAAATTCGTTCCAATATCTTTCAACATCCAACCCTGTCGGAAGCATCAACGAAAATCTAAATATTTACATTTACATGTTGCTGCATTTATTTACAATTTACTGTAACTATGTACAATTTATTTACAGGTTACAGTATTTATTTATAATTTATGCATGAATTTATTATTTTTTTTGGTATTGCTTTATTAATGGATGTTTGTTTTTTACTTAATCGCTATTCCTATGAATGTATATATGTACATATTTATATATTGGCATTGTATGTTTTAAATGTATATATATGTAATTTATATATTATTTTACTGGTGAAATAGGCCTACAGGGGAACCAAACACCCAAAAAAATTGGTAACGCACCACTATGCATACCTCATGGGTGGCGTGCAAATGCGTATAAAATCTAAAATATATATGTTAATACTAGCTGGGAAATACCCGGCCTTGCACGGGCACAAATACATTTTTGCGGCGCTAATAAATAGCGATTATATCACTCTTCTCTTCAAATTTTTCTCTTTCAAGGTCTCGTAAATATCTCTCCCGTCACTAATTTAAATCTTCATCACTTAGTCCACTGTCACTAATTACATTACATGATTATCCTCTCTCTCCCGTTTTCTCACCCATTCTCCCTCTTGCTTACTCCCTTAATGGAATCCCTACATATGTTTCCCACACCCTCTATTCAGTGTTCAATCCTACTCCACCCCTCCCACTATTTTTTTTTATGGGTCATTCTTATCCACTATATTCGGCAATACAGTTCGCTCTCCCTATCATCCATATATTCTTCAAAACATGGAAAAAAAGTCTACATTTACGACTGCTCTTCTTCTAGCATTGTTTTGTCGAATTTGAGGTGGTGATTGTGCAGCGCGAAGCTGTGCAATATGGGCTCGTCTCCATTCATTTTGTTGTGCACGTTTATCTTCTGTTTGATTATCACAGACATTCTGACTAAATATTGCACGACGTGTACGTCGTCCAAGGTTTGATCGTCTAATAGGAGGCATTATTGAAGCAAACTTAAGGAAATAAATGTTTCTGTATGAATGCTCGCAACCCAATTAGATAAACTCACTTTCTTTCTTATCTTACCGTATATGGATATAATGCGTGATTTACGACAATCCGGAATCAAAACTCGTATAAATTGCAGCAAAATAAGTAACACATTTACTGTAGAAAATTATAATGCCAAAATGTCACCTGTCAGACTGCGCAAAGTCTAAGTCAACGCCATCTATTTTCATTGGAAATTTTTCACAAACAATTTTTCTGTACACATCGATTGAAACAGCAAACAAGAACAACAATGTGGCACTTCTCACGTATTGTATACGTGAGTTCAACATACCAAACAATCAAATATTAAAATGAACAGCTCTGGCTCAAATAAGAAAAGAAAACGAAAAGCCAAAAGTGCCCAGAAGCTGAAAATGTAAAAATTTAGGAAATGATCAGAAGCGCAAAAATCATAAACAGAATGCAATTCAACCTCCGTGCACAGACGGACGCCTTTGCTTTGTTGTTGCAAGCAAAGAAAACAAAGTCGAATTCTTTCAATTTCAATAATCTTCCTATTTCTTTCCACTCATTAATAAACTAATAGCTGATGTTCGTGTGCTATTCACTCTTACAGCGATAATACAATTCTGCTTTGCTACGAGCGTCGCTTCGAACCTACACACAAACACCTAGTTTCTGCCGTAAGTTCTCTGTCGACGTTTTTTGAGCGCTTTATTTTTGCAGCGACCTTAACTCCGTACCCAATCTTTTTTGAAAACAACGAGTACGATCTCATGAAATCTCTTTACAATATATACTCGTTGGTTCACCTCCACTCCTACTCGTAAACTTTTAGTGTTGCCAATCACGTTTTATGTATTAGGAATTGTGTTTCATTAGTAGAATTCTTAGCGAAAATTTAATCAGCTTATCAATTTGTCCTTTTTTTAACAAAATTTGGTTAAGAAATGTGGCAATAATATAAAATAGCTATAGGAAAAAATATTACACATCATTCTTGGATGTTTTTATAAAATTTTTGGATATTCTTTTGCAACAGAAACATTGCGAACAACTACTTTGCGAGCAACTCTGCAAGTGTTACTCAAACTAAATAGCGCGTGGCTACATATGAACATACATACATGTAAATTTGTTTTATGTGTGTGTATGTATGTATTCATTTAAGCAGACATGGTTATCATGCCATAAACTTCGATCACAAACATTTTGCACTGAGTTGATGAGTTCAACTGGACCCTTAAATTATAAAAAAGTAATAACCTTTCAGCATACGCTCATGTATCGAATAAATGTTACTTTTCCTTTATTATTTATTTGTGCTAATAAAATAATATCAATTTGAAAGTAATGTTTTAAATAGATTTTAGAAGAATTTTTGTGCACGATTATAATACATAAACTACATATATGTATCTATAATTTTGGGGTTTTTGTTTTACTAAACTGCGACTGCACTGTACTGTACACATTTTTCCTTAAAAATACGACATATATAAAAGTTTTTTAATTCAATTAAAAATATAATAGAGATATGTAATACATGTAACACGGAAAAAATTTTTCGTAAATTGAAATAATGCATGATCATTAAATATAATGACAATAGTTCTTGCTTTGTAGAAGAAATCTCTTTGTTAGCTTGGTTATCGACCTAAGTCGACAACTAATTTGTGGTCGACCTGGGACGACGCTGTTTTATTGCAGCGTCGTCAAATATTGTACTTGAGTATTCCATAATTTTACGTAGTTGACGACGCCTAACTCAGATCAGCAGTTTTTCAACAGCTGAGTGTCGTCGTCGTATTTGAGAATTCAACGCGTCGACCTAGGTCGACAAAACCAACTGAAAGTGAACTTCAGAATTAGGGTATAAAACAGATCATTATACATCTATACAACACTTTCACTGTATTATCCACCAGCAAGTTTTATGTTCAAAAGTGATTAAAATTGACAGTGTGTTTAGAAAAGTGGCTAAAATTGTCAACTTTATTCAAGCACTTGGACTAAACCATTAGGAGTTCATGTCATTATTGAAAGATGTGGAATCGGAATACGAAGATAGAAGCTAGAAATATGCTCATAACTTCATTGTATGATCAAATTATTTCCTTCAAACAAAAACTATCGCTGTGGAAAACACAATTAAAATAAGGGAATTTATCAAATTTTTCTAGTTGTAAGTCTCTTTTGGTAAAATATGCAAAAATAAAATTTGAAAAATTTAATATATAACTGAAAATGTTGGAAAAAAATGTTGAAGAGCTGTTTTCAGACTTTCAAAGTAGCGGTTCCAGATCGTTTTCAAGGAATTCAACACTTATTCACAATTAGTCCATGTTTGGTAGCACATATTTTCGTGAACAGTTCTTCTCTCAATTGAAGATGGATAAAACTGCACAACGAACCAGATTAACTGATGAACATTTAGCATCGAGTTTAAAAATTACATCAAGCCAAAATATAACACCTAATTGTGATGATTTGACAAGTGAGAAGCGGTGCATAATCTCCAGCAAAAAATAATTTATATTCTTTCTTATTAGTAATAATATTAAAAAATACGTTTTTATAAATTCTTTTTTGTTTCCATAATGGTGAATTCATATTCCACACGTAATACTGAAAGCACCTTTTTAATTTTTAATAAAAGTAAGCAGGGATGTGGCCCACAATAGAATATGGAATAGAATTTGAGCAAAATTTGGCCCGTATACTGAAATGAATTTGACATGCCTGACCTAGGGCATAAATGTTCAGAAAATGGAGCTCTACCCGATCCAAGTAAAGCCGAATGCGTTAAAAGCATTCCACCACCGAAAAGAAGTGCAGGCATTTCTCGGCTTAATAAATGATTACAAAAAATTTATATAAGATACAGCTAAAATAGCGTTGCCAATAAACAAAATATTACGCAAGTACGCCAAGTTTGTTGTGTCAGAACACTGCCAAAAATCTTTCGAGCTGTTGAAGGAAGCGGTTATAACTCCACCAGTGCTGACGTACTCAGATATTTCAAAACAATTTCTTTTAACTACTGATGCGAGTAATGAAGCTTTAGGTGCAGTGTTATCGCAGGGCAAAGTAGGTGAAGATATGCCAATACCTTTTGCCAGTCGGGCATTGAGTGACGCGGAAAAAAAATATTCCACAATAGAAAGGGGATTTCTAGCAATAGTGTGGGTAACAAGAAACCTCAGAGCTTATCTTTCAGGTAGACATTTAAAAATTTTAAAAGATCACCAACCATTAAAACGTATAGCCACTTTAAAAGATCAAACTTCCAGATTAGCAAGATTTAGACACACATTATCAGAATACGATTTCGAAATATTATATAACCCAGGGAAAAACCAACATAATTCAGATGCGTTAAGCAGAATACCACAAAACAAAATAGTAACAGTGCAAACACGATCACAACACAGAAATAAGCAAATCCAAATCACCGACCCCAGAGCAATAACGCCAAACTGCGATTCAGTCCGAATACGATTGAAAACAATAGTATAATATTGCTGACATATCCCAAGGACATACAAGCCGTAATAAAGGACTTCACGATATCCCATTAGGCGGACATCAAGCAGCAGTAGAAAATTATCTGCGCATTAGGCAACACTATAGGTGGCCAGGAATGCAAAAACAGATAAAAGAATATGTAAAAACATGTCCAAAATGTCAAATTAACAATAGTTTGTAACGATCACAATTCGTTACAATAATATTTGAATAGAAATAGTTTTAGATTAGACAAGTAGATACACATACGAAGAGCAAAAGGCGAAATAAAAATAATCAATCAAACCCTCCGAATACATAATTACGCAAAATATTTACATACTTCAGATCGAGCAGACAAAACTAAGTAAGCATGTACATACCGACGTTTAAACATAAATACGAATGAATACAAACTAGCAATAACAAACAACATCAACGAAACCTCATTACGTATAAAGAAACATGGAAAGACAACAGCAATACAACAATACCGGGAAACATGGAAAGGCAACCGATGGAAATGATGATGCTAAACAAATAGAATTTGTCTTCATTTCACGGGCGATTCCATTGGAAATATCGTATAATTCGCACATGATTTATGTCGAGTGTCGCTTTTAACGAGCTCATCCGAACATTTTAAATCAGCTTTTGATCGACACAAGCACTGATATACCAGTATAGCAGTGACGTTGACAAGGTTCGCTTTTTTGATAGGTATTCTAGTGGCCCTAGAAAACCTTTTCAAAAACAATACCTACCACATTTGTGGCTCTTTTATTTTCAAGTATTTTTAAGAAATACGACCCTTAGTTGGCTCTTGACCGCAAAAGCGGCTCTTTATACGACCCTTAGTTGGCTCTTTATACGACCCTTAGTTGGCTCATGACCGCAAAAGCGGCTCTTTATATGACCCATAGTTGGCTCTTATACGACCCACAGTTGGCTCTTTATACGACCCTTAGATGCCTCTTGACCGCAAAAGCGGCTCTTTATATGACCCATAGTTGGCTCTTGACCGCAAAAGCGGCTCTTTATAAATTATAAGGTATTCTAAGTATCATAAAAATTGTTAAGTAAATTAAATAAAAACGATATCATTAATTGCGTCCGAGCTTTGTTGAAACACCAATCAAACGAAATTCGGAAACGATTCGGAAAAGATAATAAGGAAGAAAGTATTCCAAATATAAAATAAAATCAACATAAGCGACAATTAATAAAGTATACGCCTAACATCCAAATAAGATACAAACTCTTACATACATATATAGAAACACACTGCAGGTGTCAAAAGAAAAAAAAAATTAAAATTAAAAGACAAAATAACAGGAAAAGAAACAAGAAAAGTAACAGACTATATAACTTAAAGTGCGTGAAGATAAATATATACGCTTCGAACTTTAACAGAGTTTGCAACTCTGTAAAAGATCGAGACGTCGCTAACTTTAACAGAGCTCTGTTAACTCTTCGTTTCTATGAAATTTAGTAAGTAATCGCAACTACACAAAGAGAGTAAAATTTATAATAGCTACGCTAATCTACGCTGCAAGACTATATGAATATTGCATTTTAAGAAACAAAAAGCTCTGCGTAGACGTTTTTTTATTAAAAATTTTTTGAAAATTCCACTGTTTGCGGTCAAGTGCCGTACAAAAATCCGAATGATGAAGTGGACACTGCTCGGTCCAGGACAGATGTGCCAACATGAGGCATACGGCAAATAAAAGGTGGCTTCTAGTAGCATTAGTGGTAAGAAAATCAAAGGGCCCTGAGTGGGCGTTTTTTGTTAAGAATTTTTTGAAAATTTCATTGTTTGCGGTCAAGTGCCGTACAAAAGTCCTCGATTTACAAAAAAACAGCTATAGACGAGTTTGAAATTTTTTTATATTTAGTACTTCTCGTTAATACCTTTCGAACGATATATGTTTCATCAACGCACGCGGAAGCGGTTCCTGACCAGTGGCCACTTTATCCTCCTAGTATGTCCATGCAAATCTTCGACTATTTTACAGTCGATTTACAAAAAAAACGGCTATAGGGGATTTCGCAATTTTTTTTTATTTAGTTCTCCTCGTTAATACTTTTCGAACGATATATGTTTCATCAACGCACGCGGAAACGTTCCAGACCAGTGGCTACTTCATCTTCCTAGTCTGGCCATGCAAATCTTCGACATTTTCCAACTCGATTTACAAAAAAACAGCTATAGACGAGTTAGAAATTTTTTTATATTTAGTACATCTCGTTAATACCTTTCGAACGATATATGTTTCATCAACGCACGTGGAAGCGGTTCCTGACCAGTGGCCACTTTATCCTCCTAGTATGTCCATGCAAATCTTCGACTATTTTACAGTCGATTTACAAAAAAAAACGGCTATAGGGGATTTCGCAATTTTTTTTTTATTTAGTTCTCCTCGTTAATACTTTTTGAACGATATATGTTTCATCAACGCACGCGCAAGCGTTCCAGACCAGTGGCTACTTCATCTTCCTAGTTTGGCCATGCAAATCTTCGACATTTTCCAACTCGATCTACAAAAAAACAGCTATAGACGAGATAGAAATTTTTTTATATTTAGTACTACTCGTTAATACCTTTCGACCGATATATGCTTCATTAACGCACGCGGAAGCGGTTCCTGAGCAGTGGCCACTTCATCCTTCCAGTCTGGCCATGCAAACCTTCGACATTTTCCAAGTCAATTTATAAAAAAAACCGCTACCGGGTAGTTCGAAATTTTTTTTATATTTAGTTCTCCTCGCTTATACCTTTCGACCGATATATGCTTCATTAACGCACGCGGAAGCGGTTCCTGACCAGTGGCCACTTCATCCTCCCAGTCTGGCCATGCAAATCTTCGACATTTTCCAAGTCAATTTACAAAAAAACCGCTACAGGGTAGTTCGAAATTTTTTTTATATTTAGTTCTCCTCGCTTATACCTTTCGAACGATATATGCTCCATTAACGCACGCGGAAGCAGTTCCTGACCAGTGGCCACTTCATCCTCCTAGTCTGGCCATGCAAATGTTCGACATTTTCCAAGTCGATATACAAGAAAACGGCTATAGGGGATTTCGCAATTTTTTTTTATTTAGTTCTCCTCGTTAATACTATTCAAACGATATATGTTTTATGAACGCACGCAGAAGCGGTTCCTGACCAGTGGCCACTTCATCCTCCTAGTCTGGCCATGCAAATCTTCGACATTTTCCAACTCGATTTATAAAAAAAACGGCTATAGACGAGTTCGAAATTTTTTTATATTTAGTACTCCACGGTAATACCTTCCGAACGATATATGTTTCATCACACAAAAAAAAACTTTTAGTCGGCGAAATTTTCATCTCCCAATGTACAAAGCTGACAACTTTTTCTCTTTTGTAGAGTATCAGGACCTTTTGAGCTAGGAACTACTACTGGAATCTGAAATGAAAAAGAAAAACGAGGAAAATGAGATGTAATGAAGGGCAAATATTATATCAATCAAACTTACATTGAGTGATCTTCCAAAATACGATTCCATGGCCGAACGGGTGTTGAAATGTGTGATGATGTGAATGTTTTTCATTCGGCTTTCAATATTAGGAAGAACCAATGTATCAGCTAACGTAGTAAGAAAATTTCTTCTAGCACTATTTTTTTTGAGACCATCAACTTCTTTGCAAATACAAAACGCAGCCAGTGCCATGGTTTCCAACATGTTGCAGAAAAACGCAAGAGTCCATCGTCTTGTTGACCGCTTTGTAATAAAATGTGTAACCATTCGGTACATACAATCTACGCCAGCTTTATTTTCATTGTAAAACAAAATTTCTTCAGGTTTCATTGCTTCCCCTACACAATGTGTCGTATAATGAACGGTCGACACATTTACTTTTTTTTGGCATGTACCTGCAAATTGATACCGAATTTTCGTGGAATCCAAATAACGATGACAAAACAGGACGAGAACGATCCTTTCTCATTTCGTCAGAAATACATTTTTCATTGGAGCGAACAGTACCAACAAATGCCGGACCAATTCAGTTGCGGAACTTTTTGTTTTATACTGGGATTAGCTGTCACTTCTCGACTACAGCTTTCCCATGACGATTCGTTTCAGAAATGATGACAAATGTTATATTTGCTGTGAAAAATTTTTTGAACACCTCAATTGGAACACTGTTTTGTTCCTTCGGACCAGGTCGAAAACGCATGATATTGGGTTGACGCAAACGAACTCCGATATTTGGTTCATTTTTACACCATATAGAACCGTTCTTAACAAGAAAAGAATCAAAGGGAGAAAAGCCAAAGGGATGATTGGCTTTGTAGAAATTAAAGTTATTGGAACCGGAAGTAAAACTGTTATTTCTTATTCTTTCGGTTTTTTGCGGATACCGCAGAAAACCGTATTTTGAAATCTAGCTTCTAGACTTTTATTATTATGACCCGTATTTAAATTTCTTTCGAATTGTAAGGCAAAATTTGATCTTACATTATTTGACTACAATTCCTGTGCTTTCGCTAGGGCATTGGGTAACACTTCTGGCACTAAAGAAAATATTATATTAGACAAAGAAACATTGAAGCCGGTGATAAAAACACGTAAAGCGCTATGCCGAATTTTTATCATTTAACTCCTTGGACAAAGCGGTAGCTGATCCATGTGTCATTATGGTTTTGTTTATTAATAATTATTGTTAATTAATTTTGTTATTAATAATAATTTTTTGTTGACCGCATTATAGAAATCGATTAAAAAAAAATGTTCCTGCTTTAGGACACTTAACTCCTGCTCAATTATATGTGTTCATGAACGGATGGCAACGCTTCTCGTTGTTCAATGGCTCACTGCTGTCAGATGGTCCGGTTTTCATTTTGTTTCTCAACGTTGGTAACATTGCCGATTGCAAAAAGCTGACTGGCTCTCTTCGACTGTGGACCTCATCGTGACAACACGTTCTTTCTTTCTGATATTACATCATAAAAATTTAATTAATAAAGTAATTACATTCTTTGGAGAAAGATCTCCAAAATCCAATTAATCACGCGTTTATAATCAAATGTTGTGGTCCTTCGCGAGCCGGATCAATAAGATCACAGCGATTTGGAGTGATTAGAAATGGCTTCAACTTACGTGACGCTCATGCAAATTCGAGCTAGGTTGAAAGCCTCAATCACAAAGACTCATACGTTTGCTCATCAGAGTTTAGAAAACGTCACCTATGAGCAGGTCGTCACACATGCGGAGCGCCTTGAACAGACGTTTGAGACTTTCACGCGAAACACAGATTGTGTTGTGGCGCACTCTGAGGAAGACGGATATATCGACCCAAATGCAGATTTTGACGCCTACGAAGATAAGTATCTTGCGGCTCGGTCACTATTGCGAGGTTTGGAGGTCAGTCTGCGTCCGCCCGCGGAAACCACAGATCAGTCTTCGAGTATGGCACTGCTGGCTGAACAGCAGTTTTCGGTTTTGCAGCAAGTTTCTAGCGCCAATTTATCAGGCGCTGCGAGTGATTTGCCGAAGATCAATATACCGACGTTTTCCGGAGATTATAGCGAGTGGCCATCGTTTAGCGATATGTTTTCGACCAGTGTCGGTACGAGGGCGAGACTGTCGAGCACACAGAAGTTGTACCACTTGAAATCGGTTCTGCGCGGTGACGCGGTAAGAGACAAAGCACTGTGTTTTAATTGTCTTCAACCGGGCCATTCTGTGTCTGAGTGTCGATCCAAATTCACCTGTCGAGAATGCCATCAACGTCACCACACACTCGTGCACGACCCAGTAGAGCGGTCGGGAGCCACGACTGCTTCGACGTTGACGTCGTCCAATGCACACCAGGATTCACGACCAGCCCAAGCTGCGCTAGCGGTTAGCGCCGTGGCGTCCGTCGCTGTTTCGCTTCCGGCGAGCACGTTCAGGACTACATCGCACTTCGCACCAATGTTGCCCACCGCATTAGTGGATATCGTAGACGCCCAAGGACACACTGTCACGTGTAGGGCGCTGCTAGACTGCGCATCGGAATTGTCATACATTTCTGAGCAATGTATTCAACGCCTGCGCATCTCACGTGCTCATTCTCGCATTGCCGTCACTGGTATTGCCTCGGCTGCAGCAGATCATACCCGGGGCTGTTGTCAGGCTCAAATCCGTTCACGCACGAACAGCTTTAGGTTGACTGCATGCTTACATATATTGAAACATATAACTGCGGCTATACCCTCAGGCCCGGTGGCCAATAGCTTGCCGCACAGTCTGCAGGGACTAGCTCTTGCTGATCCAACGTTTAATGTTACGGCGCCAATTGACATCCTGATTGGAGGGCAGTATGTATGGGATGTTTTCACCGCAGAGAAGCACGTAGACGCAGTCGGAAACGTCATTGCTGTGTCGTCGCAGTTCGGCTGGGTGGTAACGCAGGCTACCCTAACACCAGCTACCACTTCATGCGCATTTCTCACATTGGTCGACATCGACGCGTCAATCCGACGGTTATGGGAGTTAGATGACATTCCACATACGGCTGTCGACGCCGACGTGACCTTCGTCGAACAGCAGTTCGCCACCACTCATACTCGCGCGCCGGACGGAAGATATGTTGTACATCTTCCATTTAAGGACACAAATGCACGTTTTGCAGACACTTTATCGGGTGCACTGTCTCGCTTGTACTCATTAGAACGCCGGTTCAAGAAAGATGAAAGGCTGTGTGAGCAATATACTGCATTCATGCGCGAGTATGCGCATCTTGGACATAGGAGACAAGTTACACCTGAGGAATTATCAACGTCGAACGATGAGGTGTTCTATCTGCCACATCATCCTGTTGTGGGCAAGAAGCTGCGCGTAGTGTTCGATGGATCATATAAGGGCGAGAACATCTGCTCCCTCAATGACCGCCTTCATGTCGGACCAAACCTACAACGAGACCTGTTTTCGGTATGCTTGCGATTCCGATTTCATCGGTTTGCCTTTTCGGCCGATGTCGTTAAGATGTTTCGCCAGATCTGGGTTACGGAGTCTCATCGAAACTTTCAACGGATTGTGTGGCGAGAATCGCATGCACACCCGGTACAGCATTCCAATTGTGCACCGTCACATATGGCATCTCCTGTGCCCCATTTCTTGCTGTCAGGATTTTGAAGCAGCTTGCCGACGATTACAGCGCAGAGTTTCCAAGGGCATCACGGATCGTCGCCGAGGATTTCTACGTGGATGATGTTCTGTCGGGCGCAAACACAGAATCGGAGGTAAAACAATTACAGCATGAACTTATTCATTTGTTTTCTCGCGCAGGAATGGAGTTAAGCAAATGGGTGTCCAATACTGCTTGCATAAACGCTGACGGAACGAAGCAGCCTATGGAGGTTCCTTTACAGGAGGAATCCAAGGCCCCGAAGGTGCTCGGCCTACATTGGAAACCGGATACAGATTGTCTCAGTTAGCAAGTGCGTACTGGCTGCGGTGATATTACCAAGCGCCATATTCTCTCCGAGATATCTGGGGTGTTCGACCCATTGGGACTATTGGCACCGGTGGTCACGCGACTGAAGATCTTCTTTCAAGAACTGTGGCTGACAGAACTCGGATGGGATGACCGGTTGCCAGCGCACTTGTCGCAGTGGTGGATGGCATGCCGTGATGACATGCATTGCATACGACAGATTTCTATACCCCATTTTGTTCCGATCAACGACGACATCATCGAGCTTCATGGGTTCTGCGATGCATCCACCAAAGCTTACGCTGCTGCAGTCTACGCACGCAAGGTGACGCACACGGGCAAGGCCGTCATCAGCCTTATGGCATCTCGTACCCGTGTGGCTCCCTTAAAGCCAGTCTCGGTGCCACGACTTGAATTATGCGGAGCGCTGCTGTTGGCACGCTTAATTCAACGTATTCAATCGATCAGCCTGGGGAAACCGCTTAAGGTACACGCTTGGACTGATTCAACGGTGGTACTTGCGTGGCTGTCCCACTTATTTCCCTGTCAGGATACTTATTTGTTCTCCTTGCGAAGTGGATCACTTTTTTGTGGGTGTTTCTTAATTCAACTTCACTGATTTTTCGTTTAGGTGCACAAAATGTCCTTTCGCAGATTTAAGTGTATGCGATTACTTACTTTAATTAAAATGTTTAATTAATAGTGTGCAATATTTTTCTAATTGCATTAACAAGTACCGCGTTTCTACAGTACTGCTTTTATGAAAGGTTTTTTAAATTTTGTGCTTCACCTTAGGCGCCAATTAAATTTCCTTGTTTAACTTGAGTTAAAAAAATATATTTTTATTAAAGCCCGACTGCTTCGTTTGACATCAAATCTTAACATTAATTTTTATACGCTTAAGTCTACACTTAAATAATAATACACGATGCTTTTGTTGTATAACTTAAAGCAAAGTCCAATATCTGAACTTGTTTTTGAATATCAAAGCTGGACTTAAAATAAAAATGAATCAAATTAATCAAATACGTTTTGTTTCCAGTCATGTTGCTTAGCGATTGCAAGCAAACGCTTATGGGAACCTCTGGTTAACAGAGTAACCGAGTAACAGAGTAACATAATTAAAATTCAATAATACATACACAATTAACTAATAATACATAATTAAAGTACATAAGTAAAAATAAAAACTTCACATGGCGCACGCTAGTACAAAGAAGACAAAACTTATAACAAGGATTGATTGGAACATTGATTAATAGCAATTAATAAGAATAAATTATAATATAAGAATATAAATGTAGTAGATGTTAGAAAGCCAATTAATGTATTAATCATAAGTACTCGTAGATATAATATAAATTATAGGGATTTTTTAGAATATTGAAGATTATTACAGAAGTGTTAAATGTTAAAATTTGACACACATAAGAAATCTCAATTAAAGAGTAGAAACTAACATTTCAATTTAATTAAACAAAAATTTAATTGAACATAAATTTAAGGAAAAATTTAAAAACATTTCAATATACCATAGTGAACGGAAACTCATCACTACAAACGCTGGAGGCGAAGGCTTCCATATCCACTTTATAACGTGAGTGCGTAGGCCAATCGGCAACTACGACAATCAAGCAATTACTTCAAAGGAGGAAGGGTACAGTAGCCACATCGAAACAATTCGCCTTCAGGGGAAGCAACAGTAAAACAATAACCAACGAGGCAAAAGCTACTAAGCAATGGTCGTTAAACAATAAATTCAAGGCCGCGATCTACTTTACCAACACTTTTTCTTTAGCACTTTTGCTTTGTTTCGATCTGTCAACGCACCGGCTTCTGTTAAAGTTAATTAAAAGAATGACTAATTACGTTAACTTAAGAAGAACAAGTTAACCCTTCGTCATGCACATGTATACGTTTTATGAAAAAACACATTAAAAAAAAACAACAAATAAAATTTATGTGGATTTTATCATGTATACAACGTATACGTAGCGCATGTATCTGGCTAGATTACTAGTGTTTTTCAGTTGCATAGTGCACTTTGAAAGGTACAGTCAACTTTCTATTGTATCGAGGCATTTCCTTAGCTTCAGTTAATGAACTGAGCTATTTTTCAAATTTCATTTCAATGGATTTCGGGGTAAAAAATTTTGAAATGTGTAGCATGTAAATGAGTTGATATGCCGACAAAAATAAACCGAAAAACATTTAAAGCAATTGGTTTATGTTTGAATCTGATCCATTTGTATGTGTGTGCGCGTATTGTCTTGCAAATGTTGGTTTAGTGTATTTTAGCCTTAGCGTTAATGACTGTTTATAGGCAAAAGATTTAACTCAATTACTGATTAAATGCGCTACAAAAGCAACTCTGTGCTGTAATACCTATAGAAACTATATGGAAACAATATTACATATATATTTTAAATAGTTTATGGCGTTTTTCACTCATGAAAGTCAGAAAATTAAAGCGTCCTTTAAAAAATAATATTCCAGAGAAATAGAAATGTATTTTAAGTAGTTTGAAGAATATATCTGTTAATATAAAAAATATAAGCAATGCATAACATATAAGAAATGAATGTAAAGAGGGGTAACTTGACTTTTATTTCAGTGATTCACCTTTCCAAATATGCGTTGGAAATCTACTGTCATATAGTACAGAATCAGTATCTATCATTTAGCGGAGCGTAAAAATCAATAATCCTTTTTTTCACTCTGAAAATGTCGAGTACTTCTTCATTACTTCAATATGAAGAAAAGGGCTGCCGTAAGTCATCGTATTTTGGTGGAAGTGCTGTGCCTGCTCTAGCTGAGCGCACGTGCAAGATGAGGTATGCACGGTTTAAAAGTGGCAATTTTGACTTGAAAAACTATAAACAGCAAAAGAAGTTTGACGATCACGAATTTTAGATATTGCTCTACCAAGATCCATCTTAAACGCAAGAAGAACTTGCAAAATCATTTGGCATTGCTCAACGAACCATTTCCAATCGTCCAAAAGCAATGGGAATGATTCGGAAGGTAGGCCATTGGGTGCCGTATGAATTAAAGCCAAGAGACGTCGAACGCCGATTTTTCACGTGTGAACAACGGCTTGAACGGCACAAAAGAAAAAGTTTTTTGCATCGAATTGTCACTGACGATTAAAAGTGGGTCCATTACGGTAATCGGAATATGAACAAAGGCACGGCAAGGTCATTTTGGAATGACAATGTTCGGACACATGTTTTCAAAAACTACCTTCAAATGTCCAAATGGGATGTCCTACCCTACCCGCCGTATAGTCCAGACCTTGCGCCATCCGATTGCTATCTCTTCCGATCAATGCAACATGGCCTAGCTGACCAGCACTTCTTCAATTATGAAGAAGTCAATAATTGGATCGATTCGTGGAAAGCGGAGAAGTGGGGCGAATTTTTCAGTAAGGGTATTTGTGAATTGCCAGAATGGCAAAAAGTTTTAGCTAGCGATGACAATACTTTGAATATTAAATTTGTAACCATTTTTTTCACAATAAAGCTTCGTGTGCAGTTACATACGTTATTTTATACGTTATTTATACGTTATACGTAGCTATACGTGAAACGAATTTTTAATAAATCCATTTGTTAAGATGCGTTTATCTTACTGTTAGTGAAGCGAGGAAGAATAGATTTTTCCTGCCTTTAGTCCAGGCACTTTAACCAGGACTAATTACTTTGGTTTAGGCAGTTGAACCAAAACCAACTTGTCAATTTACCTTCCTTTGATTTAGGCACTTTAACCCAAATCAGCGATTCAAACACTGTGAAGTTTCTCTTATGACTGACTGTTTATTTTCACTAACGGAGCTTAAATACCCCTTAAAAACTACTACAATGATAACGATTTACTAATGACTATTGTAAACCGGGGATGAAACTCCAACATATTCACAGCAACATTGCACATTCCAAAATTGTTTCCCACAAAGTGACGGACGCCTGATTAAATTGTCTACGAATACGCTGCAGCTCAAGTTCAGGGCAAACGTTACAGGTGCCTCCACAGTTAGCGCTGCACTCATGCAGACAGCGCTAAATATTTGAGTGTCACATTTCGAGCGATAGATAGCAGCGAACTTTAACGTTCCCATGCTGTCAGCATGGGAACAAATCAAGTACATACATATGTGCCAAAATATGTATGCTGGAGTTTGGAGTTTCATCCACGGCGGGACATGGAAATCATTGATATCATAAATAAAACTAAACATCCTCCCCCGCATTGAGCGAAGGTCAATTTCTCGAATCACCCTCCTTCATTACGAGATGAAAATCTGGCTGACTGAGTGAACGTTGCGCCTCAAGCCGTGTGTTGTGAGGAGTGTCAGCAATCTTACGAGTCCAATATTTGTATACAACGTAGGAGATTAACAATATTATGGATATGCTTAACGCCGTATATGAGACAGTGTAATGATGCATCCTGTTGAAGTTCAGTTTCTGATTGGTTTGTTCGGATATTGCTGCGTGTAATGCCGTGAGTTCAGCAATGTTAGTAGTGAACACAGTGGAGTTGCTGGTTGTTATTTTACTAGTAGGAATATCATCAACATCTGTCATGAAGACGTGTTGTTTGGAGTGCAGCTCAGAGAAATTTATTTCTTCCTGTCCTTGAATGCTGATGACTTTGTGTTTCATGGAACATTTTGAGTCCAGTTGAAGTAACCCTGATCCAGATATTATGGTTGTAGAACTATGTATTCCACATACTGTATTCATGCGAATGGGTTCAATTGTAGCATAAATCCAATTATTTGCACGATGTGTTCGAACAAATTTGAAATTTCCTTCGACGTTTACCCATTTGCAGGTGGTGCTTGATTCATTGTTAAACGAATGAATCCTACATTCGCAAATGCCAGAACCGCTACTGTAGATTGCTTGTGTTTTTGGACACAAAAAGGTGTCATTTGGCATGTTAACCATGTTTCTAGTTGTGATGACGTGACTGGAAAGTACTGCTCGCGATGTGGGCTAATGGCAATGATAGGGGTCGCAGCTTCAACAGCCGTTATTGATTTATTGACTATTTTCATTATTGGGTTGACTCTAAACAAGTCAAAGCGCTCCTGATTAATCAATGGTACCTTTAGGTGAAATATTACGTGATCGCTTGTAAGTGTTCCAGTGACGGTGATTAATTTATATATCAGCAAAAATTCTTCTGGTTGAACTGGCATTGATGGTATGTGACTTCTAATGTTCGACAATTCTCGTTTCAGCTGCTCTGGTGACAACAGCAAAGGGTTAATTTTCCCATGATGGCTGTCCGTTATGACGTCAATAAGGGCAGCGTGCATATTTTGCAGTTTGGAGATACTGAGCATAATTTGGAAGCTTAGCGATGTAAACAGATGAAACATTTTTATTTGCTGCGATTCCGCGTCGTGGTCACTGATCATATTTAAAATGTCTATGATTTGCTAATCAAGCTTGTCGAATTTTCCCTTTATGTTCGTTTCGTCTCTCTTGAGGATGTTTATAGTTGAATCGACTATTGATGTCTGGTTCCTCAATAGACCGAGAAGCATGCTCTCGCTTTGTTGAACTTCTGCAATTGTTTCGGACATATGTTCTGCGTACTTGGAATCCAACACCCCAAACAGTGAATTGGCGATATTTCCAATGATATCAATTGCACCTCTTTTAATTCTTTTATTCATCAGCACGTTTTCTCCTATGCTGGTTTCTTCTATGAATTCTTTGAACTGATCAATGATGATTTTGCAGCTGTGGTTTTGTTGCATTCTGCTACAGAGATCATGGAGACGCAATGTACCGTCAACTATGGACGATATTTGAGAGTGAAAGGCGGTTATGTTGTAGAAAACGATTATTTTCCAATAGGATGGTACTAATCGTGCAGTTCCAATGGTTTCGAAATATAAACTGCCATGTGAATCAAACGGTATGGTAGTAATTGGATTTGCAAGTACTACTGGCAGTAAGAATATCAAAGCCAGACTTAGGCCAACATGTAGTTTGCGCATTTTCTTCTTCGGAGCCTCGATATCGCTTGCATTGGATGCTGTAACTGATTCTTCTTTAATTTCTTCAGGGAATAAAGGTGCTAAACGATGTACTGGACGTTTTTTTATGCCCATATTGGTTTTTACATCAGCCACGCGGACAACTCCATCCGGTCCTTCGAAGGTCTTTGTAATTCTACCTAAAGGCCATTGTTGGACTGGTACGTTATCCTCTTTCATTATGACCAGCGTATCGGGTTGGATGTTAGTAACCGGACCCTTCCATTTGTATTTGTGTTGCAGCTGGTTCAAATATTCGCTTGACCATCTCTTCCAAAAATCGTGTTTGATTTTGGTTACAAGTTCCCAGCGTGTGACCAGACCTTGGTTCATGGATTCCGTTCTAATATCCACTGAAGACGTCAGTGGCTCTCCAATCAAAAAATGGCCTGGTGTTAGAGCGCTAAGGTCGTTTGGATCTGAGGAAATTGGTGTTATTGGTCGGGAATTTAAAATGGCCTCAATTTCTACAACAACTGTCTCCAGCTCTTCATAAGTGAGAGAAACCGTCGAAACATTTCGCAGCAGCAAGTGTTTTGCCGATTTGACTGCGGCCTCCCACAGTCCTCCGAAGTGTGGAGCTCGAGGTGGAATGAAGTGGAAAGAAATTCCTTTCGAGCTGCAAAGCCTGGTTATTGCCTCTTGAGAACTTGTGGAGTATATGGCTTCTAGCTCGTCCAGCTTGTTTTTTGCTCCTACAAAATTAGTCGCATTGTCGCAATATAGGTTTCTGCAATGACCTCTTCTACTTATGAATCGCTTTAGAGCTCCTATGAAGGACTCCGTTGTTAGATCACTGACAATTTCGAAGTGGACTGCCTTTGTGCTGAAACAACAGAACACTGCAATATATGCTTTCTGAGGTCTCTTTCCTCTGCACTTAAAATGGATCCATAGTGGTCCGCAGTAGTCAACACCGCAGTTGATGAATGGTCTGGCCGGCTCAACTCGAGAGCTTGGAAGTGGGCCCATGATTTGGCTGTACAACACAGGCTTCGCTTTAGTACATTTTACACAATGTTGTACCACTGATCGAGCCATTATCTTTCCTTTCACAGGCCAGAATCTTTGTCTCACCTTAGCTAACAGAGCTTGAGGTCCACAATGAAGATTTTCGATGTGCATTGCGTTGATGAGCGACTTGGTTAGTGGATCGTTATATGGCAATAGAATTGGATGTCTTGCGTCATATGGCAACGAGGAAGTATGTAATCTTCCTCCTACACGAATTATTCCTTGGTTGTCCAAAAAGGGAGATAAGGAACTTATATCGCTGCGTTTCGAGATTGCGTCATGTTTTCGCAGACGCCTAATTTCATCAGGGAAGTCAGCAGCTTGTATTTCTTTGATGATAACTTGTAAAGCTTCTTCGAGTTCTGATCGTGACAGCTCCGTTGTTTCGTGTGACCTAACGTTTCCTTTACTGCTGTTGATAAATCTTAGTACATAGCCAATGACTCGTTGAATTGTGCGAAAAGAATTCGTAAATTTTATTTTGTATGCAATTGAGCTATCCTCTGTTGCTGCCGCAGCATTTGTTTCTTCTGCACACATTACCTTCGCAATATTATTTTGACTTAGTCCCCTTTTATATTCGGAGGTATCTTCGATGAGTAGTGCCCTTTGAAGTGGTTGACACCAGGTAGACTGATGTTTATGTAAAAAGATCGGACCATAGAACCATACATTACAAGACATAAGTTTAGACGGCGCTAGTCCGCGGGACAGAACATCGGCCGGATTGTGATTTGTGCTTACATGGCGCCATTGTTCAGCTAGAGACAATCGTTGAATCTTTGCAACCCGATGTGCCACGAATGTTTGAAAGGATGATGAAGTTGTATTTATCCATGATAGGACGACTTGCGAGTCCGTCCAATAAAATGTCTTTTGATCTTCGAAATTTAAGTCTGCCTTTACTCGTGACATTAACTGGGCAGCTAAGACAGCAGCACATAATTCCAATCGTGGAATAGTTTGAAATTTCAATGGAGCTACTCGAGATTTCGCGCATAAGAGTCTAGCCATGATTGCTCCATTCTTCAACCTTGCTCGGATGTAAATCACAGCGCCGTAGGCTCTTTCCGATGCGTCGGCGAAGACGTGCAATTGAATGTCCTTGGGCTGCTCATGATTATATATGTGCCTGGGGAACTTCGTATTTTGGAGCTCTTGAAGATCGTTGCGAAAGGCCATCCACTGAGAATGCATCTCAAGTGGTATTGCCTCATCCCAGTCAAGCTTCAGTTGCCACAGCCATTGAATGAATATTTTCGCTGTGACGACAACCGGTGCCATGATGCCTAAAGGGTCGAAAACTCTGGCTATATCAGATGTTACCGTGCGCTTTGTGATTCGTGTTGACATGTTAGCATGAGTCTTGATGGAAAATACATCGGATTTTGGTAACCATATTAGTCCTAAAGTCTTAGTTGACTCATTTGAATCGTCGCCAAGATTCATATTGACCTCTTGGTCCTCAGCTGCTATGCCCTTCAACAGCTTTGATGTGTTAGCACACCATTTACGTAATTTAAAGCCGGCTTGAGGTAAAATCTTTGTCAATTCCTCTTGAATTGCACAGGCTTCTGCGAGGTTATCCGATCCAGAAACTCCATCATCTACATAAAAATCTCTACGTAGCACCGTTGCTCCTAATGGATAGACCGTTTTATTTTCATCAGCTAGTACAGTTAAACATTTCGTTGCGAAATAGGGGGCGGATCTTGTTCCGTATGTTACCGTGCATAGCTGATATACTCTCAGTGGTTCATTTGTATTTTGTCTCCAAAATATCAGTTGAAATCTCATGTCGTCGTCGTGCATTAAAATTTGTCTGTACATCTTCTCTAAATCTGTTGTAAAAACGTAACGGTGTAACCGAAATCGAAGAAGAATTGCAAACAGATTGCTTTGTACAGTTGGGCCGTTATGGATGATGTCATTCAGTGCTCGTCCTGTAGATGTCTTACAGGATGCATCAAATACAACTCTAAGCTTTGTAGTGGTACTATCAGGCTTCAACACTGCATGGTGTGGGATGAAATATTGTGGTGCTGTTAAGTCGTTTTCGTCGATCTCCTTCATGTGGCCCAGTGCGATGTATTCCTGCATGAACTGCACATATTGTTTCTTCAGATTCGGGTCCTTAGTAAGCCGTTTTTCAAGAGCAAGAAATCTGTTGCGAGCTACTTCCTTAGATTCTCCAAGACTGGTTGGATCTTCTAAGAATGGCAATTTTACCACGAAGCGCCCAGCATTGTTGCGGCCCATATGATGATGGAAGTGAGTTTCACATTGTGTTTCTATTTCAGTTAGACCGTTGACTTCTTCATTTACGTTTTCCAGCTCCCAGAGTTTCGATACGAGTTCATTGGTTAATTCTTCACCTGTGCTGAATATACCGCAGCTTACAGTGGTTGCATCGCTTCGTTGTGGTTTTTCCACCTTTCCCGATACAATCCATCCTAAGACAGTGTTCTGCAGCGTTGGCAGGTCTTCAGATAGTTTGATTTGTCCGACCGACATTAACTGGTGATAGAATTCAGCTCCCAACAGCACATCAATCGATGCTTGACGATAAAAATCAGGATCAGCGAGTTTGATGTTTTTCGGTATCGGCCACTTAGATACATCCAACAATTCTGATGGTTGGGGTGCTATGATCTTAGGTAGCACATACGCCTCTAAGGATGTCTGAAACCCACTCGTTAATGATTCGAGTCTTAAATTGACACGGTGTTGTGTCCTCTGTCGTTGTCCACCGATACCCGAGATTGCTAAAGATGTAGAGTTCGCTCGAAGACCTAATTTGGAAACTAAATCCTTTGTAATGATGTTGATTTGTGAGCCTGAATCCAAAAGTGCTCTGCACTTTCTGGTACGTCCGTTAGATGCAACTAATTGAATTACAGCTGTTCCGAGTAAAACATACTTTCCCTTTCTAGCATCGGTTGAGGACGATAATGCGCTGGACGGTCCTGGTTTCGCGATCTGGATCACAGCATTGGTAGTGGAGTCTTGTGAAACTCCAGATGGCAAGCTTGGAGCCACAAATGTACTTAAGTTGTCTTGATGCAACAGAGTGTTGTGTTTCCGTTGACATTTCAAACAGCCTCTACTAGAACATTTTGAAACCACATGTCCGCCTTTCAAACAATTGCTGCATATCTTATGTTGTTTAAGCAATTCATACCTTTGCCTTATCGATTTTTCTTTAAATGCGGGGCACGCGAATAAGGGATGTGCGAGCTTGCAGACAATGCAATGAATTGATGGTTTCGTAGTGGTAGCTGCCATGACGTTGCGTCTACCATGTGTGGATTCCGTGCGTGCTGCTGCTTTGTTCACTACTTCTAGTGAACGGAATCGATTTTCAAGAAATTCCATAACTGCCTTCAATGACGGCAATTCTCCTGATTTAAAACTGTCTGATTGTTCCAAAGCGCTGTGTGTTACTCGATCTAACCTTTTAATCAACAGATGAACGATTATGGCATCCCAGGCATCTGTAGGCAGTCCTTGAGCCTTTAATCCTAGAATACATTCCTTAGTTGTGTCGTGAAGTGATTTCAACGCTGCTGCTGATTCAGTTGTTATGGTTGACTGTGCTAGTAACTTGTTAAGCAGTGATGTCACTAGTACTCTTTTGTTGTTGTAGCGATCCGACAGAATGTTCCACGCCACGTTGTAATTTTCTCCAGTCGCAGATAAATGTTTAATCAAATTTCTCGGCTCGCCAACTAAATTTGTTGTTAGATAGAACATTTTTTGTATATCACTAATTGGCTGCTCATGAATTAGTTGGATATACATGTCACGGAATTGAACCCACTTGAGATAGTTTCCGTCAAATATTGGAAGCGTGATCTTTGGTAACTGGACTGGTGAAAAATGTTGTTTTTCTGTGGCGTGGTTATCCCTACGCGGCTGAGCACACTGTTGCCTCAAAGTGATGATTAGGCCTTGTACCTTGATGTCCAGTTCATAGTATGCCTCTGCTGAATATTCTTCATCAGTTAGCACCGGTTCGGATGCCATCAAAATCAAATGGAGATCCGAAGCTTGCTGCTGGTACTTCTCTAACAATTGCGCCTTTAGTTCGAAATATGTGGTTGGATGGGGATCATTTGCTTCTCCTTCTATGTCTTCTACTAGTCGAGTCAAAGCGTTCGTGAGTGCCCTTTGATTGTTTAAAGCGGACACTGCTGCCGACTGCTTAGATTGCTTAGCTTGATTAGCTTCTTCTAGGATGATATTGAGTGTTGCAACAAGTTTCTCGTAACACTGTTCTACTGCTTGGTAGAGCCACTTCTGGAAATAGTCATGATCCTTGCTTACATCAGGCAATTGTAGTATTTTCTTGTGTTGAGCACCGAACGCTGACCATAGTTCCTCCAATTGCTGCAGTCTTTCTTGGGCGTACTGTTCTGTTTTCCTATTTTTCGGATCCTTTTTTATGTTGGTTAACATCTTCTGAATTACTGACGCAATTTCGTGTTGTTTGCCAGTCAACTCCTTCATTTTAAGGTCTTCAGCCATATTGGACGACTTCACTCTCTGATCTCCTGTGTTGAATTGCTGTTGTTTAGTGAGGACTTCACGAAGTGTCCTGTCACGGTCGCCAAATGTTAAGATGCGTTTATCTTACTGTTAGTGAAGCGAGGAAGAATAGATTTTTCCTGCCTTTAGTCCAGGCACTTTAACCAGGACTAATTACTTTGGTTTAGGCACTTGAACCAAAACCAACTTGTCAATTTACCTTCCTTTGATTTAGGCACTTTAACCTAAATCAGCGATTCAAACACTGTGAAGTTTCCCTTATGACTGACTGTTTATTTTCACTAACGGAGCTTAAATACCTTTTAAAAACTATTACAATGATAACGATTTACTAATGACTATTGTAAAACGGGGATGAAACTCCAACATATTCACAGCAACATTGCACATTCCAAAATTGTTTCCCACAAAGTGACGGACGCCTGATAAAATTGTCTACGAATACGCTGAAGCTCAAGTTCAGGGCAAACGTTACAGGTGCATCCACAGTTAGCGCTGCACTCATGCAGACAGCGCTAAATATTCGAGTGTCACATTTCGAGCGATAGATAGCAGCGAACTTCAACGTTCCCATGCTGTCAGCATGGGAACAAATCAAGTACATACATACATATGTGCCAAAATATGTATGCTGGAGTTTGGAGTTTCATCCACGGCGGGGCATGGAAATCATTGATATCATAAATAAAACTAAACAATAATGTTATACAGTAATAATGTAAATAATGTTATTAGTTACTGATATCAAAAATAAATTATTTCATTTCTTGTTTAATGATACTTAATAAGTCAATTTAAGTACATAATTTACATCACAGTAAAAATGTCAATATGTAGGTTAAAAAATTAATTGTCTGAATAAATAATTAAATAAATAATATAATATTATATACATAGATTACACCATATTAAATACTTATGTTAATTACTCCATATAGACACATGCGAAGATCAATGCACTGTTAAACAAAGAACAATAAAAATAGGCACAAAGTAATGGCGTGGCTTTTATAAACGTGACACAGAAATTTGTCTCTTTTGATTTATTGATGAAAGATCTCTATTAAAAAACTGAAAAGAAATATATTCTAATACGAAGTAACAGGGATACAAAATGCGTTTGTTTGAAATTTTCGCAGCAAGCGAAACAAGCAAGCGACAAAAAAATTTGGTTGAATCTTTCTTCTAATTTGTTCAGATAGGAAACAAAACCCGGAGGGGGTTTTACAAGGCTATATTTTAAAACTCCTTTTCAAAGGTAAAAAATTATTCTTTCGCGATGTCTTCATTTCCGAAATGTGGCAAAAGTTTTAAACATTAGTGACCTTTGTAAAATTTTAAATACAACCACCCGCAGATATACACGAAAGAATTTTCCTTTAATGCATTAATGTCTGTAAAACGAATATCTATTTGAATATTATCATTCAAATATTAGGGTCATTGATAGTTCGACTTAAGGCAACTTCCATTCTAATTGATTCGCTGGGCGCAAAAGAAGTATTTTTTAACTATTTGTCCTCTACAAGGACCATGCAGGAAAAAATAAGCAAATGGTTGTTTCCAAAACTCATCGCCAATAACTTGGACCATTAGCACCATGACGTAATAAGTGAGTCTGTTTGTTCGGTATTCATTTCCGTAGTCTTCGAGACCAATGATTTTATCTTCATGCCTGCTGTAGAAGATATTACGTTTTAGCGACATTTCGCCGCAACAAATCGAAACGAAGCGTTGAGCTTTGGAGAAACCACGACTTGGAAATTGTAACGATTTCAGACTGCTAAAGGAACATCCTGGCGACTTCGGGCAGTTTAAAACGAACTCTTGAAGTGTTTTCTGATCGGTTCTCAACACAAAGTGTTAAGTTGGGTGGGAGAGACTCACATAACTCTACAAATAAATTTTCCTTCTCAAACTTTTCAAGAATTATTTCTTCTCGTAATCGATCATTTTCACATTCCATTTTAACACAATCAATTTCACGTTCCTTTACTTTTAAAATCCGATTCATTTTAATTATTTCTTTTTTTAGACTTGCAATTTGTTATTTTCAATTTTCTAACGGCTTTACGCAAAACTGGTTAGAGTTCTACTAGATAAAAATATTGATGTCTCAACCTGACGACTCATTGCCAAGCGTTGGCAGTGGAAGGAGAGAAGTCCTTTGCACAGGCATATAGACTTCTACCGCTGGCCGTCTACATAAGATAAATAATGCGACTTACCGCACAGCATAGCAGTCTGGACTCGGGAATTGAAAAGCATGCTCGTTCCCGGGACATCCTTCTTTTGCGCATTCGCGTATTGTTGCAAATATTAAAAACTGCCATTATACGTCCGATTTATAAACATGGCACAAAGTCTGATCTTTCAAACTACAGGCCCATATCTATACTTTCAGCTGTTCAAAAAGTGATACGAGAGGTTATGGTAAGAAGACTGAATGCCTTCTGTCATAAATACAAGCTAATAGAGCACAATATGTTCGCATTTCAAAAAGGAAAAAGCATAAATAGACTACTTGGTCTATTTGCAAGCAAACTAAATGAGAATCTGGGCAAAAATCTGCATAGTTTATTATTGTTTGTTGATTTCAGCAAAGCGTTTGACACGCTGCCACATGAGAAACTTCTATCCAAATTGTATGATATTGGAATTAGAGGGCAGTGCTATGAATGGTTTAAAAACTATCTAGATATTCGAACATACAGAGTCAAAATAGAAGATACTCTTAGCGATGAAATCGTTCTACAGCGAGGTGTTCCACAGCGATCTAAACTTGGACCACTTCTGTACATATTATATACCAATGACTTACTAAAGTTACTGCAAAACTCCCACACATTTGCCTACGCTGACGACACTGCTGTCGTAGTAACTCACAAGAGAATTCGAAATTATACAGAAGTAGTCGCACGATAATGGTCTAAAATTAAATGCGAATAAGACTAATATAATGTATGTAAAGCCACCTCATATACTCTATCATCCAATTACGCTAAATACCACTCTTCAGCTGATTTCATTGATATGGAAAACGATACATGCGGGACGTATCGTATAAACCTTAAGTGGAAACAGCATATAGAGTCACTAAGAAAGAAGTTGCGTAAGACTGCATTATCTGAAGAATTGCTGCAACGATAAAGTTCTAAGGGTGGTATATTTTGCATTGTCTGAGTCCTATATACGGCACGGCATCACGGCTTGGGGCGGTTCCACGCATTGTAGACTGCTTCAAGATAGTCAAAATTCTGTATTAAAGAAAATGCTAAAGCCTACTCTGAGTCATTCGTCTGCTAGCCTCCATCAGAATTTAAATGTACTAAGTGTGGAAGGAATATATAAAAGAACTCTACTAAGTGTTTTCTATGAAAATCAGCAGTACAGGGTTAGAATTGACCACACTCATGGGACGCGGAGAAGATTAGAAGGTCGCTTTAAATGTGAAAAGTTTCTGAACAACTACGGCAAAAATACAGTGCAGGTGACGATTCCAAAGGTGCTGAATGAACCACCGATCGAATTGCTAAATATAGCGAGTACGGCAAGAAGAAAAAAATACATAAAAATGCATTTTATTGCCAACTCTTAGACAAGTACGATTTTCTATAGTATTAATATAGTCTGTTCTTTAAATTTGTAGCATAATCAAGGTAATTATTACTACTGAATTAATTACTTAGTTACTGAAATATACACTGTTACTTAAATATACAATATTTGAAACAACTTAAGTAGTTACAACTGTTAATTTGTTAACGATTGCCTGCAGACAAGCCTTAGTGGCTTCGCAGACTATTAATTACTTGTGTAAAAATTGTAAATGTATAAAAATAATAATAATAATAATATAAAATAATATAAATAATAATAATAATAATAACAACAATGGTAATTTTGTAATTTCTATTTACTTAGTTACCCTTATTTTAACATTGTTCCATTTTTCTTAACCGTACTAATTTTTATTAACATTTCTTAATAGCATATTTTATTAGGAAATTATAAATAATACAAAAAAATTCATTTCTAAAAGTTATTTGCTGATCATATTAATCATAGCAACGTATATAAAATGTGTCCATTACACATCTATTCTAATATATATGCTCTGAATTTAATCTTTAATTTTTTAATTTGTTGTCTGCTCTTTCTAATTTCTCTAAAAAGTATTATATTTTCCTTAAGGGTACCAAGTTTTTTTTACATATTAACATATTCTTTTAGATATGTATGCTCCATATTTACGTTCATACTTTTTTCGAATAAACTTTTATTCATATCCTTGTTACGTTGTATACATGTATCATTTAACTATGTATACCATTATATGTGCATTTATTAAAAAATGATTGCAAATATAGTAAAAGGTGGGTTTCTTCTTTCGCCAAATGTGTTCTTTTTTATTTTTGAATTTTTCGTTGTCCGCGTCGCGTTTCGTTAAACAAAAAAAAAAGTTATTTTCTATTTTCTGCATTATTTTTTATATAAATTGACAAATGCTTGTGTTGCATAGAAATAATTATGTTGTGTATTTCAAATATGTGTATTTGGTATATGACTATATGCTTGAAGTGTACAAAAGATTTTACCGATGGAAGATGATTTGTGCATCGCACCTAGTAAAAGTAGAAATGCTCCGTTATCAAATTCAGCTTTTAGTGTTGTTTATATATGAATCGACTGATGTGCACAACATTAAATGCTGCAAACTATTGATTGAGTTACTTATATTATCGTTGCATGCCTATTTAAAATGTTAATAATAAAACACTTGTGGAATGAAATAAAACACTTATGTCGGTATTCCAATTAACTTGTATATTTTTATTCCGTCAGCTATCTTAGTTTTTACTAGGTTACATTTAATCTTTTATTTCTTACCAGCTACCATTCTACATAGATATATTTCTACGGTTATATGATGTCTTCTAATCCGTAACTGTTTTTACAGCTCATTGGTGACCCATAACTTTGTGTTATGAAAGTCTTTTAATACGGTTTCTATTACTTTTGGACCTTGTAATAAAATTGTTTTACACTCATTTATGAGTTTATCATCGGGTTCGACTGGTATTAATTTGGGTTGTCCTTTTTTCCCATCTTTATCTTTAAGGTATTCTGCTTAAAGCGTCAGCGTTCAATTTCTTTTTACCCGGCTTATAAATTATTTCGAAATTATATTCAGATAATTTGTGTCTAAATGTTGCCAGTCTTGATGTTTGATCTTTTAAATTTGCTATACCTTTTAATGGTTGATGGTCCGTTTCTATTTTAAATGGTCTTCCTAGTAAATATGCTATAAAATGTTGCTCTAATGACCAGGAATTTCCTCTCTATTGTAGAATACCGTTTTTCAGCATCCTTGAGGGCTCTGCTTGCAAAAGCTATGGGTATATCTTGTCCTATCTTTCCTTGTGATAGAGCGACTCCCAGTGGACACTACTTCCATCTGTTGTTAAAATGAAATATAAATCTTTTTAAAATCTCTTTTTAAAATCTGGATATGCTAAAACTGGTGGTGTTATTATAGCCTCTTTTAAATTTTCGAAGGCTGTTTGGCAATCTTCTGTCCAATTAAATGTCGTGTCTTTTTTCAGTAGTTTATTTATTGGAAGAGCTCTTTTTGCCGTGCCCGTTATGAATTTTCTGTAATAGTTTACTAAACCCCTATTTCTTGGAGGTGGGATGGTTTTTACTCTCTACTCTATTTGGGTCAGGTAGAGCTCCATTTTCTGAGCATTTATGGATATTTTTTATGAGTTGACATTTACCAACACTTCATTTCAAGTTGTTTGATCGCAAAGTCTTGAAATTCGCAAAGTCGAATACTCTCGCTAACCTATATGCGTGCTGATCGAGGTTATTGCGGTATATCACTATGTCATCTAGATATACAAAACAGTCTTTCGCGTTTTGTTTTCTTGGAACCAGTAGTAATGGTGGGTTCCACGGCGACATGCTTAGTGACATTATGTACTCTTCCAGCAATTTATCAATTTGTCTGTTCACTTCCTCTTTGTGCCTTTGAGGTAAGCGGTACTATCTTTGTTTAGGGTAATTATCTTTTCTTTGTGTATTTCCGTATTGTCGTGAACTATTTTGTTGTCTATTTGTAGTGTTTACGTTTTGGGTCCTATTTGTACTCTTATCACATCTCCAGTTCGTTTCGTAGCTATAAGTCAAACAATTCTTCATTCTTGTCATCTCAAAAGTTACACTTTTATAAGTGTTTTAAAATTAGTGCAGATAATGCTAATTTGCATTTTTTTTTTGCAAGAAAAGCTTTCATAAACATTGTATGGGCTTGATGACATTGCTTATCAATCTTTAAAAAAATACAAAAATTTAAACTATACTTGTTGTGATTGCCGGGATAAAGGTATGGATTTTTTCCTCTCGTTTCGGCTATGGCATCTGATATAAGTAAGTTAAAAGAACGAGTGTGTAAACTCTCTCTTAATTCTAATGATGCTTATGTATCAAGTGTTGATAAACACTTGACAGACTTGTCGACAGTCGTCGACTTCGAACAAAAAATCTAAGAGAACGGATTCTGAAGAGATTGAACTTTTGTCTACTGCTAGTGATGTCGCTGCGGTTTGTACCAAAGCTCGTTCACGTGCTCTTGCTTGTGCAAATCAGAGTGTTGTTCCTCTTTCGATGGTTGAAGTGAGCACACCCGTTATTTCAGTTAATCTCACTGAAAACGGAATTGAGAAAACTCAAACATAAATAATAATTTCAAGTTGGTGAATAGAAGAAAGACTAAGAAGAAAGCCAGTGTTGGACAACAAAGTCAGAAAATATTTGGTGTTGGCGACTCTTCTGATTTGAGTGTAGGTCTGACATTGAGTTAGGTTCATGTATCCAAATTCAATGTACAGAGTAGTGCTGAAATTCCTACAGACAATTTTAAATGTTTTAAATTGTTTAGGAAGGATACCGATTTGAATTCTGTGAAGTTTGTGAACTTTAAACTCGGATTTCCGAAGAATAAAGAGGAAAATATATTGGATGTGGCCGTGTGGGGTTCTCGTTAAACCCTTTGTTCATAGGTAAAAAACCGACATGTAGGATGCTCTTCAAGATTTCGATATTGATGAGTTCATTGTCAAAATTAGTTTTAACTCTGTTCATGATTTATTTATAATTATTAGTTATATTCCGCCAGGTAGTGTAATTGATTTGTACAAAATCCAAATTTTGCTTTACAACGCTGTGTTTTTACAAACTGTAATATATATTGCTATTCTTGTTGTAAAATAAAAGTTATTCCCTTTACAATTTTGTAAAATAGTAAGGTCTTGAAAACGAAATTTTATTCGATAAAATTAATGAAAATGATGTAGTATAGTTGTATATAAACAAATGAATTATCAAAAATGAAAGAAATAACTATTATTTTTGCTATCGCAATTTGCTTGCAGAAAACGAACATGTGAATCGCTGTGGTTGAAAATAAACGTTTGCAACAGGCAACAACAAACACACAGCTTTCTTATTTGCGGTTTGTTCCATTTTGTACTGTTCCATTATGTTCCATAATGCCAAGCTTTCACGCTGTTACTTTACTGCAAGAATAGCACTGCCTGAACGCTTTACAATTTCGTTCTACTATTTGTAGATGTAAGGCTTTCTACGAGTATCACCCTATAAATTCACATGACATTCTTGTTTCTGAGCATCATAGTGTATTAGATTGTAATATAAAATTTTATGAATATCTAAAAACGCTGCATAACGTTGTTTATGTTTACAATTATTCTAAATTTAACTTTGATAACTTAACGAGTTATTTTGGCGATTTGGATTGGTTTTCAATCTTAAATCTATATGTGCCTATGATTCGATCTCGGAATAACTATTGGAAACCTAAATGGTATAAAAAGGAATTGATTAATTTCAATAACAAGAAAAATAAGGCATTTAAGCGCCTAAGAAATTGTAATGGTCGTGATTACGATTTGTTGCTTAATAATTATCGGTTTATTCGAAAAAAGTTCGATTGCCTTAATAAATTTCTTTATAGAAATTACATTGGTAATGTAGAAAGTAATCTTCAATCAAATAAGTCATTGCTGTCTGGATATTTTTTGGCGATGCTGGCAATGTTCGTACATTACTCCTATTTATATGTAGGCTGTAAGAATGAGGTTTCGAATTATTGACCAATTTCCAAAATTTTAACGATTCCCAAACTTTTCGAGAAACTGGTGTGTGACAGATTGACTTTCTTAGTTAAAGACATGATTGCGCCAGTTCAGCATGGTTTCATATCTGGGAGAGCAACATGTACTAATCTAGTTATTTTTTTCTAATTATGTGATTAATTGTTTTGAGAAGGGTATGCAATGCGATGCCATTTACACTGACTTCAAGAAGGCCTTCGATAGGGTTAATCATGATATGTTATTGTTTAAGCTTCGATTGTTGGGACTTCATTCTGCCATGTTAAAATAACAATCGCTGGAATAAGTCAGCTATCTTGTTATCTCTGGGTGGAATAGTCCGCTACCATCATATAATGCTATCTCAGCGTAAGGTTTATTCTGTTACGTTTATTAGAGACATATAGGTATATTCTCGTAGTAAAATTTTGCATTACAATGCTGTTTTTTTACTAACTATCAATATTGCTATTCTTGCTCTAAAATAAAAGCTCTTTACTTCACAATTTTGTAAAGTGCCAAAGAGGTCTTTACAACGAAATTTTATTCGATAAAATGAATGAAAATTATCAAATAAACATTTTTTATAAATAAAAACAATACTATAGTTGCATATAAACAAATTATTAATAAAAAATGGAAGAAATAATAATTTTATTCGATAAAATGAATGAAAATGATCAAATAAACGCTTTTTATAAATAAAAACAATACTATAGTTGCATATTAACAAATTATTAATAAAAAATGGAAGAAATAGCAATTATTCTTGCTACTCTCGCTGTGGTTGAAAACAGCTGTTCACGACTGACAACACAAACACACAGCTTTCTTATTTGCGGCTTGTTCCATTTTGTACTGTTCCATTCAATCGCTGACATGATATCGTTTGGCTATGATTTACATATGTATGTACATATATTTAAATATACATGTACACATATAGAGACATGAAAATAAATTATTTAAATATGTACTAATACATATATTTATACACATATATAGAAACATGAAAATACATTTTTTAATATGTACTAATACATATATTTATAAACTGGACAAACCTCTCTTCTTGGTTAAACTGTAAAAACCGGGTTTTCCCTTGCACCCGCATACACATTTCCAACAAGACTACATATTTATTTATACTTAATAAATATTTAATTAAGATATTTTAATTTTCTTTACACAAGCACATATCTTTAGCTTCCATTTATTTACGAATGACAAATTATTTACGAATGACAATATTGCGGTAAACGGACCCAAAACGAATTTATTTTATCAGTAAATATGGCTTATTTTTGGAAACAGCCAAATTCAACAGTGCAAGGTTTTTGTTTTTGTAAGAGTTGCATTAAAACTCACCGTTTTCAAGCAAGTCTCTTATATTCACCCGTTTCAAATCCAAAACCAAACCATCTGACTCTTAAAAATGCCATAATAAAATTTATTATACATTAAATAGCCACTGCATTTCCAAAAAATAGTATGATACTAAAATTTTGCCGCAGAGACTTAGTTTAGAAGTTAAGGGCTTTTAAAAGTAAAAATAACTTAAAAAGAGCTGTTCAATGGAATGTTGTTATTTAAATACCATAAGAAGTATAATTAAAAAGATCGATTTTGCTATTGCGCTTTAATTAGCAAGCAGAAATAATTACAATTTGTACCAAGCAGATATACGAAAAACTGCTTTTATTCCTACTTAATGTGTATTCAAATATTTCCGGAACAAATTAGTATACGACAGAGACGAATTCGTCTCAGCTATATGATGACGTTAATAGTTCCGTTATTCTCAACTGCAGCAAATAGACTTGCGTCCTTGCCATTTTGTTTGCGACCAAGGTTCAAATTTAGGAGTCAGCCAGTGCATCTTTGATGAACTTCTCGGAATGGTACCCTTTGTTTGTTGCAATAACTGCAGCAGTGAGGCTTTCGTTGTTTTATTTGTTAGAGTTCGAATTTATTCCGTAATAAGATTTTTTAACAGAGATGCATCGCCTTTTTAGCGTGTTTGCATAAGGGTGAAATAGGCCTACAGAGGAAGCGACACCCCAAAAATGAGGTAACGCACCGAACTGCATACCTCACGGGTGGTGTGGAAATACAATATAAAAAGTAGTATGAAACATGTGTCCTTTTAGCTCTTTAACTAAATAAAATGAACATATTTTCTGTAAGTTTGTCAAACCATAACAAACATTTTGTATTTGATTGTCTAAATTTTTATTTTGTACGTTAACAAGTTAATGAAGTGGATTAATACAATGCAGTATTCACATTTAATTAAATGAATTTAAAAGGGATATCTACTTGACCTCAAAAAATAAACTTTGCAGCTCAACGTGAGGTTAAAATTCTATGACACGTTCTTATTCCCTAATAAATTTTCGCATATATATGCTACTAATATGCAAAGTAATAATTTTCAACAGTAAAGTCCCTTTATAACATTGTATCAGTTGTGAATTGTTTTCAGTAAATGGATATCTCATTCAATCTGTCATTGTGTAACCATAGTAGCAGCGGGCCGTCTAAAAGCAAAAACAATTCAATGGGAAATCTCATGTATAGTGTACAAGTGTTTTCATTTTGCATTTTTTGATGGTACTAGAAGAGTCCGGGGTCTCGTCGTCTCTGCTTAAAAGAACGAGTGTGTAAACTCTCCCTTAATTCTAATGATGCTTATGTATCAAGTCAAGAATGATACAATACAAGATTGCGCATTGCGCAGGTCCGTTATTCGATTTCCAAATTTTTGACAGCTGGCTTTTCAATGCATGACGTCACACCCGTATAAATTGGTTTAACTCTGGCTGTAAAGAAGTGAATATGGTGCTTTTTAAGTGATTGTGGTCGTTCTGAGGAGACTACGATTTAACACCTTGTTTTAAATAACATTCACTTTATTTACCGGTTTAGCTTTAGGCTGGCTGGTTAGTTATCGTATGGTTTATTCTAACGTAACAGTAAAAAACATAAGTTTAATTTCTAATCTTATAAAATAAGCGCGAACACTTACCGCAGTTTTCTCTCTCCTCCGTTGGCTACCAAAGAACGACTGAATTTAGTTTTACAGAAAGTGAACAAATCAACATCTTTGCCATCAAGGCCAAGCAACGGAACAAGAAACAGAAGTGAAGAGACAAAGAGTACTTTTTGATACACACTAATACAAACACGAGAGAGAGAGAAACTGCGGTAATTGTAGACGTTAGAGATGACACTTGGCGCTGGCGAATAGAGATGGTATCGGTTCACAACATCCCCGGCCCCGTGAATCGCTCACGATTCACTCAAAACATCCAAAACAGCAAGCTTTGAGACAGGACGACGTATGACTCCCTTCGCAGTCCGCACGTCGGCTTTCCTGACGACTCCATCAGATCCTGGGTACACTTTCTCGACGCGCCCTCGGCACCATTGGCTTCTATCCGAGTTGACATCGCAGATGAACACCAAATCTCCTTCAGTCACTGGTTTGGCGTTCTGACACCATTTGGATCGTCTCGTCAGCGTAGGTAGAAACTCCAAAATCCACCTCTTCCAAAATCTGTCGCGAAGCTGTCGTCCAATTAGCCACTGCTTTCGTAGTCTGCATGGATGAACATGCAGACATCGGGCTCGTCTGCACCTGGTGTCTGCGCTGTGTTGGCTGAACCCATGATGAAATTATTGGGTGTGAGTGGCTCTTCCTGGCTCGGCTCTACCGGCAGATGTGTCAAAGGCCTAGAATTGACAATATTTTTTGCTTCGATCAGGAAACTCTGAAGGGTGTACTCTCGAGGTGCAATCTCCTTAAGCGTGTAACGTAGGATTTTCTTTACTGACTGCACCATTCGCTCCCATGTTCCACCTTCTGACGGGTTGGCTGGAGAACTGAAGAGCCACTCTACGCCCTTAGACGACAATTCGTCTTGTAAACGATTACAATCAAACACGTTTTTGAACTTAGTCGCCTCATTATTGACACCGACAAAATTAGTGCCATTATCTGAACGTATCCTTCGTGGTACTCCACGGCGGTTCATAAAATTGCGGATCACGATAATACACGCGTCCGTAGACAGGTCATGCGCCAGCTCGAGATGAATCGCGCGTATGGTCAAACAGGTGAAGAGTGCAACCCATCTCTTTTCTGTGCGGCGGCCAATGGTAACTAAAAGTGGTCCGAAGTAGTCCAAGCCCGTATAGGTGAATGGACGGACAAATGGCGTCAGTCTGTCCTCCGGCAAAGGACCCATAATCGGCTTAGTTGGCTTCGCTCGTTGAACTTTGCAGATTGCACATTTAGCTATGATGCTTCTCACTAAACGTCGGATACGTGGAATCCAATATTTTTTTCTGTTCTCGCCTATCATTGCTTCTGTACTCTGATGCTTTGCCAGATGATGGTAATGAGATATCAACAACTCGGTGAAACAACTCTCGGGCGGCAAGATTATGGGACGCCTCACCTCGTACGGCAACCAGCTCGCGGCATCGATTCGTCCTGCGACTCGCAACACTTCTTGTTCATCTAAGTACGGCGTCAACTTGTATAATATGCTGTGGGGGTTTATGTTTACGCCTCTCTTAATATCTTTTAGTTCCGTCGCAAAATGCTCTCTCTGAACTAAATGGCAAATTATTGTAGTGCTTGCGTTCAATTCCTGTGCAGTGAGTGCGACCGAAATATCACTACGTTTTAATATATTTCCACATAGGCTGATGAACCGTAAAACCCATGACATACTTCTGATCAGTCTAAGGAACGACGAAAACCGATTAAAATCGACTATACAGCGACTTACCGCAATTAATATGTGGCGTCGGCATAGCTCCTCGTCATCATCGTCAGTGGATGTCTGATTCGCTTCTGCGGTGGGCCAATTCCCTTCATGTTTACTCAGAAAATCAGGTCCATTGACCCAGCGAGATGTTTTTCCTAATTCGATGCGACGATTTCGACGAGTTGCCTCGTCGGTGACGTTTTCAGCTGTGGGCAGCCATTTCCAATCGGAGGGCCTTGACGAATCTAAGATTTCCGCAATTCGGTGTGCGACAAATGGTTTGTATCGGCGATGCTCACTATTTATCCATTTCAGTACAGTTGTCGAATCAGTCCACAGCACGTTGCGTTGTATCTTACAACTGTGCTCTCTTTTTATGCTGTTCATCAGGCGGCATCCAAGAACGGCTCCCTGAAGCTCTAATCGAGGAACAGTAATACGTTTCAAAGGGGCGCACCTCGTTTTGGCGCTCACCAAACTTGTTGTAATCCCATTTCCATAGCTGTACCTCCAGTATCCTACCGCAGCGAAAGCCTCTTCGCTGGCGTCGACGAATATGTGCAGTTGTATCTCGTTCGGACTTCCTTCAGAGAAATAATGGCGGGGAATACTAAAATTCACCACTTCAGACATTTGTGTGCGCCACTGCTCCCAGCATTCGGCGATATCCCTTGGCACGGGATCATCCCATGCAATCTGGCGACGCCACACTTCGCGAAGCACTAGTTTTCCGCTTATTGTAAAGTGGCTTAACAATACCATGGGGTCAAAAACGGACATAATTATCCTCAGTAGATCCCTCTTCGTTGGATGTTTAGAACCGGATAACACTTCATGTGTCACACTATGAAACTTCAGATCGTACTTAAAACAGTCTGCCTTTGGCTGCCAGTACATCCCCAATACCTTCTCAGTGTGGAGGCTTTCACTTTGGCCAAATTGTAATGCTCTTCGTTGTCCTTCAAGAGCTCTAACAACTTGTAGCGAGTTTGATGTGTAACCACGCAATTCAAAACCACCATCTGCGTGGATGGCGCGTACTCTTGATGATATGTCGATTGCCTGATCAGCACTGTAAAAGCTATCAACATAGTCGTCGACGTAATGGTGGTGCAGGATGGCTTCTATAGCGCGTTCATGTTGGTTCAAACGTGTCAAGCGCGTTGACTATTTTGACGTACTCCGCTGAACAGGGTGAGCAAGCTGCTCCAAACGTCATGACGGCCATCTCGAAAACGTCCGGTGACCGGCTGTCATCACCGTCGCGCCACAGAAAACGCTGTGAGGATCTATCTATTAGAACTTGATGATACATTTCCTTAATGTCAGCGCAGACGGCCACGCTGCCCTCTCGGAAATGATATAGTATGGACGGCAACTCCCGCAGACTTTGGGGACCTTTAAGTAGGAAATCATTTAACCAGGTACCTTCTGCTTGTGCTGCGGCATCGAACACCAGTCGTAACTTGTTCGGCTTATTTGGGTTAAAAACTCCAAAGTGTGGCAAGAACCAAGATCGATTGCTTGATGACATGGCTTCGGCTGGTTGAAGCTTCCGTGCATAACCCTTCGACACATACCCATTGATGACGGATTTGTAGGCGACGGCGAACGCTTCATCCCGTCTCATCTTGCGCTCTATTTGAGTCAAACGATTTAGCGCCATTGAGTAGCTACTAGGCATTACAAATTGATCCTTCTTCCATAGAAGGCCTGTTTCGAATCTGCCATTAATTCTCCTGGTAGTCTTCAGCAGAATCTCATTGGCTCTTATGTCATCGTTGCTAAGGACAGGTGGCGATGGCTTAACACCAAAGTTCTCAGTTTTGAAATAATTTGCTACCAACTCATGCAAAGAATTGTCTGGTGTAATTTTAGTAAACAAACAAGTTGGCGTGTGGTTGTTTAAATTGTCTTTCCTCACCGGTCCGAACACGACCCAGCCTATGTCCGTCTTGGCGGCGAATGGTCCGTTGTTTCCAGCGTGTTGCTGGCTCGTTGGAATTCCTAAGTGACAATGTTCCAACCCAATCAAAAGTTTTGGTTGTGCATTCAGATATGGTCGTAGAGGCAAATTGCGCAGCGTGGCAAAGCTGCGTAAATCTTTCTCATCTAGACTTTGCGTCGGCAGATTTAAATTAGCTATCCCATGAACATTTCTTAGAAAATGCCTTTTCTTCATACCTAACCCACTAATATATAAATCAATTACCTCCGAAGGCTCGTGCGCTGCTCTGCCAGCAACCCATTGTATGTTGAGGCTGCGCTGCTTTCCACGGTAGCCGAGCTGATGCATCAGATCCTTATCTATCATGGAGACGGAAGAGCCCTCGTCTAATAAGGCATACGTATTTATGGTTTGGCTAGGGCCGTAGAGTGTAACCGGTGCAACTTGAAATAGCAATCTGCCACTGGAACGTTGTGTAGAGCTGCAACTAAGTACGGCTTCGTCTTCACCGCTTCCTCTTGCTGGTTGCGAACTTGGCTCTTGGGTTACTTCATGAAGCATTCCGTGATGTCTTCGTTTGCATCCAGTGACGCCGCAGCTCTTTTTAGCACGACAGTTGCGAACGGCGTGGCCTGGTCGAAGGCAGCTAAAGCAGAGACGATGGCGCTTTACCAATATCCATCTTTGCGGAATATTAGCATCGATGAAAGCCTTGCATCTAAGAACTTGATGTTGTCCTCGTTGGCAAAGAGGACATTTCTTGATTGAATCATGTGGCGAGTTCTCCACAGCATGCAATATGGGACGCTTTCTTTCTTCTTTAATTTCAGTGTTTTGGATGACACAGATAATGTTGGCCAATTCAGCCATCCACTCACTGAAATCTAGTATCGTAGGATACGGCTCTATTGTCAAGGCATGTCTTGCCCAATCGACACGTTTGCTCATTGGCAGCTTGGACACAAGCTCCTCCAATAATGTTGGGTTTGCAATATGTTGCTCACAATTCGCGGCCTGCAGAAATGCTGCTAAATTTCGAATTTTTGTAGCAAACGGTATAAGTTTTGCTACGGCATTTTCGGGAATTGGTGGTATAGCGCGAACTTGACTCACCTGACTGCGTACAAGCTGTTCGGGTCTACCGAATCGTCCACTAAGCTGCTCAATTATGGCACCAACATTATTTGGATGTATTAATAGTAATGCAACAGTTTCTCTTGCCTCACCAGACAAACATTTTTGGAGTCGCTGGTTGTTCTCCAAATTCGAGTAGTGATACGCCGCTGTTGTTTGGCAGTAGGCCGTGTAAAACACTGGCCAATCCTCAGGGCGGCCGGAAAACATCGGCAGGTCTTGTAGCTTTCTAGACTGACTGAAGGCATTGTTTGGCGGCAAGCTATATTGCCACGGCGCGTTGATCGGTGTGAATGCTGAATTCTGAAGATTGGGTTGGGGTGCGTGTTGTGCTCCTACGTTTGATGTCGACGGCATATTTAATGTCGATGGCACGGATGAAGTGACTGTCGATACCGGACACACGGCTGGCGATATTGGCGTCGGGTTAATCGACATTGGTGATGGTGGTAACAAGGCTGCTGGCATACTCACTTCTGACCGAAGACTTCGGCATTCGAGCTCTGATCTTCTTAGCCTTTCTTGCATAAGTACCAACTCAGCTTGCACGGCTGCAAACTGTCCTTCCATTGCTAGCAAGACGTCATACTCGACCTATTGTTCGCATTGCTAGGAACTTCAGGTGGTGCGAAAACATTGACAGCGTTTGACGCTGTAGTGACGTAGGCAGGCACCGAGGCGTCGTAGAAAGCATTAGGCGCTGCGGCGGGATAAGCAGCATTGGTTGCTGCGACAACGGAAGCAGTGTCGGTTGCTACGGCGACATGGGCAGCGTTTTTAGCTCTTGTTGAGTGCTTGGCATTTGGCGTTGCAGCGGAGTAGGCGGCGTTAGGCGCTGCAACGACGTAGGCATCATGTCTACTTGCAGTTGAGTATGCAACCTTTGGAACTGCGGCGACGTAAGTGGCGTTTGTTGCTGCGGTGAAGTAAGCAGCATTTGGAACTGCAGAAAGGTAAGCGGGATTAGGTGCTGCAGCGGCGTAAGTAGCATTAGGCGCTGCGACGACATGTGCAGCTTTACTTGATGCGGCGAAAAATGAAGCATTGGATGACGCGACTTTAGATGCGTCATGATTCGCTGCGACGGCAAATGCAGCGTTGGCTGACGCGGCGACAGATGCGTCATAATTCGCTGCGGCAACAAATGCAGCGTTGGCTGACGCGGCGACAGATGCGTCATGATTCGCTGCGACGACAAATGCAGCGTTGGATGACGCGGCGACGGACGCGTCATGTTTCGCTGCGACGCCAATTGCGGCGTTGGATGACGCGGCGACGGAAGCGTCATGTTTCGCTGCGACGGCAAATGCGGCGTTGGATGACGCGGCGACGGAGCGTCATGCTTCGCTGCGACGGCAATTGTAGCGTTGGATGACGCGGCGACAGATGCGTCGTGTCTTGCTGCGGCGACAAGTGCAGCGTTGGTTGACGCGGCGACTGATGCGTCGTGTTTCGCTGCGGCGATATGTGCAGCGTTGGTTGACGCGGCGACTGATGCTTAGTGCTGCTGTCCGAGCCAGTCTTTGTCGAATCCATTTTGTTTCGTTGAGACTCTATTAAACGCGGACTGCTTCTTGGCGGCGTTCGTAGCATCGGTATTTCAATATATATATATATGTATATATGCGCACAGTGCAGTGGATATACATATAATTTAAATGCACTAAGTTTGATTTTATGCAATGGTTAAAATTGCGAATAAATGTGGTCGTTCTGAGGAGACTACGATTTAACACCTTGTTTTAAATAACATTCACTTTATTTACCGGTTTAGCTTTAGGCTGGCTGGTTAGTTATCGTATGGTTTATTCTAACGTAACAGTAAAAAACATAAGTTAAATTTCTAATCTTATAAAATAAGCGCGAACACTTACCGCAGTTTTCTCTCTCCTCCGTTGGCTACCAAAGAACGACTGAATTTAGTTTTACAGAAAGTGAACAAATCAACATCTTTGCCATCAAGGCCAAGCAACGGAACAAGAAACAGAAGTGAAGAGACAAAGAGTACTTTTTGATACACACTAATACAAACACGAGAGAGAGAGAGAAACTGCGGTAATTGTAGACGTTAGAGATGACACTTGGCGCTGGCGAATAGAGATGGTATCGGTTCACAACAGTGATAAATTTATAACAATTATACCCAAAAATTAAAAATGTAGTGCAAAGTGAAAGGCTGTGATAGTTTTGCTAACCACAAAACAAGTGAAATTAGATTCTTCAAATTTCCTCCCGAAAATAGCCGTGCGAAGTTGTGGAAACATTTTTGCCGGCAAAGAAAAAGTTTCGATTCAAAAAATGCAGTTAATTGCATGAAACATTTTAGCTATAATGACTTCGAAAATGAAATGCAATTTGAAATGGTTAAGCATTTTTTAAGGAATTTTTCAGTTTTTATTAGGTATTAATATGTGTCTAAATTAAAGAGGATTTGCAAATAAGAGACTCTTGAAGCTGTGCCATTAATATTTGATCCACTTGCCAAAATCCAATTGCTTTCTTCAAAAGTTGCCGAAGGAAACCATAGACGGGAGAATAAGAAAGTAATCGACTCAAGAGTAAAGATTACGATACTGTAGTATCACACGAAGGTATGTCAACAGAACAAACATATTGTGGAAATATTAACATCAGCTTCTTTACAGAGAAAGACGAAAATGATTCCTCCGTGTTCAATGGACATTTGGAGGAGCTCTTAAATATAAACAATTGCAATGTCGAGGAGGAATCTTGCCAAATAAGAGCAGAAGTTTCAAGTCAATATGTTGAGGAAATTGAAAACTTAGAAAAAGAAATGTCAGTTGAACTAATAATAATGTAATAATAAAGTTCGTTACATAGTTACATACATGACATAGTTTACCAACTTATGTTAATATAAGTTAAATTATTATGTAATGTAATATAAGTTAAATTGTTATGTAATTTATTTTTTAATCAATAAATTTATTCTAAATCAATAAAATTGTATTTTTATAGTTATTCCAATTATTTGGTCGTTAGATACAATTTTTTTTCCTTTTCAGAAATTTAATTATAATTCACAAAATTGCTTCGCTTCTTTGGCAGAATTTTCCAATTGTTGTGCGAGATTATTGCATCGTTCGTTGTCTTATTATTATATTTGTTTTAGATTTTTCTGTATAAGAAATGTTTACTTTACACAATTGTTACAATCATTTCATACAAAACCGCACAATTATTATTAATTTCAATAATTTAGCTCAATGTTTACACTTTTACTTCCATTTTGTAATAACTAATTTCACAGTGCGGCCATATTTCCATACTGCTGTGACGTAGATGCGCAGAACGAAGCATTTTTGAAACGCGATCTGCGCAATCTTGTATTCTATCATTCTTGGCATCAAGTGTTGATAAACACTTGACAGACTTATCGACAGTCGTCGACTTCGAACAAGAAATCTAAGAGAACGGGTTCTGAAGAGATTGAACTTTTGTCTAGTGCTAGTGATGTCGCTGCGGTTTCTACCAAAGCACGTTCACGTGCTCTTGCTTCTGCAAATCAGAGTATTGTTCCTCTCTCGACGGTTGAAGTGAGCACACCCGTTATTTCAGTTGATCTCACTGAAAACGGAATTGAGAAAACTTAAACATAAATAATAACTTCAAGTTGGTGAATAGAAGAATTACTAAGAAGAAAGCCAGTGGTGGACAACAAAGTCAGAAAATATTTGGTGTTGGCGACTCCTCTGATTTGAGTGTAGTTCCGACATTGAGTTAGGTTCATGTATCCAAATTCAATGTGCAGAGTAGTGCTGAAATTCCTACAGACAATTTTAAATGTTTTAAATTGATTAGGAAGGATGCCGATTTGAGTTCTGTGAAATTTATGAACTTTAAACTCCGATTTCCGAAGGATAAAGAGGAAAATATATTGGATGTAGCAATGTGGCCGTGTGGGATGCTCGTTAAACCCTTTGTTCATAGGTAAAAAACCGACATGTAGGATGCTCTTCCAGAGGAAAAAGGGCATTAAAATTGGTTCATAGACTTCTTCTTCTTATCACACGTTTCTTTTTGTTATTTTATTTACAAGCTTTTTACTTTTATCATTGTCGATGCTGGATGATGTTATTGCAGTCAGTGAAACAGGACTGAATTCCGATTATAGCTCGGGAGAGCTTTTTTGATCCTGCTCAGTATGTAGTTTTTCGGAAAGACCGTTGTCCAACTACTACGGGAATGCTAAGAGGAGATGGAGTGTTGCTGGCGGTTCGGTCTTGCTTATCGGCCATGAGGGTTGAGTTGCCGTCAAGTTCTAACACTTCAAATGATTTCGATATTGATCAGTTAATTGTCAAAATTAGTTTTAACTCTGTTCATGATTTATTTATAATTATTAGTTATATTCCGCCAGGTAGTGTAATTGATTTGTACAAAATCCTATATCAAACTGTATTTATCTAATTAATTAATGGAAATATTATCAAAATGTTATACTTTTAGGTAATTTCAATTTACCTGATTTGACTTGGCTTATGATGCTGACCTGCGATTTTGGGTGCCTTTTAATGTCACCAAGGTTTGCGAGATTGAGGGTGGTGAGAGCTTGGCTGAAGTTCACCTTAAGCAAATTAGTGGTGTTTTGAATAACCATAATAGGCTTCTTGATCTTATTTTTGTTGATGATAAAATCAATGCTACTGCGAGCAGCCTAACAGGTCTATTCTCGTAGAAAAATTTTGCTTTACAGCGCTGTGTTTTTACAAACTGTAATATATATTGTTATTCTTGCTGTAAAATAAAAGTTATTCCCTTTGCAATTTTGTAAAATAGAAAGGTCTTGAAAACAAAATTTTATTCGATAAAATTTATGAAAATGATAAAGTATAGTTGTATATAAACAAATAATTAATCAAAAATGGAAGAAATAGCAATTATTTTTGCTATCGCAATTTGCTTGCAGAAAACGAACATGTGAATCGCTGCGGTTGTAAATAGACGTTTGCAACAGGCAACAACAAACACACACCTTTGTTATTTACGGGTTGTTCCATTTTGTACTGTTCCATTATGTTCCATAATGCCAAGCTTTCTCGCTGTTACTTTACTGTGAGAATAGCACTGCCTGAACGCTTTACAATTTCGTTCTACTATTTCGTGTAAGGCTTACTACGAGAATCACCCTATAAATTCGCATGACATGCTTGTGTCTGAGCATCATAGTGTATTAGATTTAATATAAAATTTTAAAAATGGTATTAAATATTTGGGCTTTAGGTCTACGAAAATTTTTAAATAAAACAAGGCTCAACCACTTTACAAGTTGGATGTTCTTTATTTTATTTTTTCCACTATATTTCCGACACCACCGGTGTCCGTCATCAGGTGATACTAATGTTATTTGCGTTATTAATATTCGATGAGAGTCTAACTTTATAATCTACAGTTCTTTTTAATTGAACATGGTGGCTTCCTTTTCTTTAGCTTCCATTTATTTACGAATGACAATATTGCGGTAAACGGAGACCAAAACGAATTTATTATATCAGTAAATATGGCACATTTTTGGAAACATGTTGTGAGGTGTGGCGGGGCTCACGCTCTGTGTCGGAGCGCAGAGCGTAAGCAAACGGAGAGCCGCTCTTTCCAGCCGTGTCTGCAATGCAGATATCGGCATCTCCTCTTTCCATCATGCGACGGACTGATGAGTCCCGTAAAGTGGCGTGATTGAAGTTTCTGGAAGAATTTTTTTTCTATGAACTTTACATCACGCCACCCTACGGGACTAGCAATGAAAGCCGATCATGGTGGGAGGGAGTGAGATGTCGCTAGCTGCGCAGCGACGGCGACTGGAATGAGCGAAGCAAACGAGTTTGCTTTCTGCTGCTTCGAAACAGAGCGTGGTTTGAAAAACAGTCAGTCGGTGATGAAATTTGAGTGGAAGGAGTCGCTGTGCATCAGTTAGAAATTTACGTTGGTCTTTTAACGATTCTTGTGTTCATTTTGATTTAATTGTGGACAGAGTGGAACAAATTAAATATCGTTTGAGAACATAATATAAATTGCAAAGAAAGTTTCTTAGAAAATAAATCACATTTTCAGAAGGCGAAGAGACTCGTGAAAACTATGACAACAATTATTAATATTATAGAAGTGGAAAACAAGAAAAGAAAAATCACAGACGTAGTCAACCACAAAATCGTGCGGCGAAAATTCCTTCGAATTCTACCAGCGAAAGAAAGAAATTAGCTCAAAAAGGGAGAAAATAAATCGTGGATTTTTTTTTTTTTGTGCATCGCCGGCTGACTAAAATACAGTAATTTATGAAAACACTTTACAACAATATTATTGGTGATTTTCGCCGCAGCTTACAAGCATTGATTATAATTATTATATACTCTGAGTGAAACTGCGTGTTTTGTGAAAACTAGCAGAATGTTATTGGTGCGCGTTGTGACGAAAGAACGAGAAGACGCGATTGCCCGGAGGAATTATCAAAAGCAGAAACCAACAAACCAACTAAAGCAACGGAGAACAAATAAAACTGAACCAGAAGGCAGTCAGTACCAAAGAATATAAAACGCTAATACCCAGAAGCAAACCACTTTCGCAAGTGCCATAATTATATCGTTATTTTATTATGTTACGTTTTATTTTGCGGACTTTTAAGTTTCTGAATCACGTTTTAAGTCTCTGAATCACGTTTATATCACTTTTTTGTAGAGCAGCATAGATTAATCCTTATTACATGTATTATAATATTTTTTCTTATTATACGTTTATTTTTGAATCAACTATCTTTCGTAATACTACGCCACCCATGTTAGCATTTATTTTTTTTCTCTGTTACATTTTGGTTTCCTAATGCTGATGCATATAATAATAATATTTAAAATCTACCATTTAGGAGGTCGACTTAAATGATGAATTATCTTGTAATTGTGTTTGGCGGTGGTGTAACCTAGAATTTATTTTATTTGTATTTTTCTTTTTTTTCTTTTCTTTTGTATTATACCTGAAAGGTAACTACTTTTGTAGCAGATTTTTATAAATTCAATCGCGCCGACGTTTGTTTTGGCATTAATTATCTTTGCAGATGTACTGGAATCCATCGTGGCGCCATGGATGGAGCTCCATAACTCCATGACCAAGTAAGATATTACCACTAACACAAACAACAAAAAAAAAAAAAAAAAAAAAAGGAAAAGCAAACCATAGTATAAGATATATGGATTTTATTTAATATGTAACTAAGATGACGGAAAATATGTACAAAAATAAACTTGTTGTGTGAATAATATACAGCAACACAGTCTGAAGTAATATGGACTAAAATTTTTTTTGTTAGCAGGTGAGTTAGCGGTTTCACTCCGCGCAGCCAGGCGACACTCGAAAAAGGGGTTGGCGCACGAATTTCCAACGCGCCAACCATGGAAGGGCGGGTATAGAAAGGGGGAGGGAAATAACATCAACTCCTCCCCCCCCCTCTCCTCCTCTCATCTCTCTCCCACCTCTCACTCGGCCTAATATTGCTTTTCTTTTTGTTGATTTTTTTTTTTGCCGCCAGCTTAGCATCGATCGCGATGTGATTTCGTCGTGTAAATTTTCGTTTATCGGTCTTGTCTTTGGCTGTAGAGCCAATGTAAGCCTCAGCTCCGATCTGTTTTTTTTTGTAACTGGGGTTTCAAGACGCTGTCGGGGTTGTAGAAGAACCCCCCCCACTTTCCCTGAGCACGGCCGGACGAGCTGAGCTGCCGTGACAGTGGTCGTATTTTCGTTTTTGAATTTTTTTTTGATTTTTTTTTTGTTGTAAATTTAGTTTACCGCGAACCCACACCCCCCTAACGTTACAAAATGGCGCCCAACGTGGGGCCCACTGTAGAAGTATTATTTTTTTTGGTCCGTCCGAAATGTTTGAGAGTCCCTATGCAGTGGTGCCCAAACTTTTTGTAGCAACTGTAAATTTTTGGAAATTATATTTTTTTTTGTTATCGGTTTTCTGTTGTTTTCTTGCTGGATTTACGCAACTGGATTTGTCTGTCCGCCGCGGTCCACAGAATCAACACTTCGTGCGATTGTTTGACTTTGGTCATCCAGCACGAAGACGAAAATGTTACGATTTTGTAAATTTTAAATTTCTGTCGCTGACATAAAGGAAATACAAATTTTTTGTTTAGTGTTGTCTAGTTCCGAAGACTCTCTTGGCTTGAGATTTTGTGTTAATGGATTTAATGGCTGTTCACAACTCGTCAAGAACTCGGAGGATATTTTGTATTGTTACCTTTGTGGATTGTATTGGCTCGAGATTTTGCGTGAATGGATTTAATGGCTGTTCGCAACTCGTCAATAAATCCTTAGCTTAGTTTATCTTTATCTCTCTGACGTTATCTTTTTTTTTTTTGATTCTCGCTTTTAATTACCTATTTTTTTTTTTGCCAATTTCCAGGAAATCATTGACTCGAGATTTTGCGTTAATGGATTTCATGGCTGTTCGCAACTCGTCAATAATTCCCACATTTAGTTTTTATTTTCTTAGCTTTAGTTTAATGCAAATGTTCCTTTGTGTCAATGTTAAAGTGAGGCCTCGTTCAATTAGAGACGTCATCTGAATGATTTCATGTGAATCATTGGTGACTCGTTGGATGACGCCCACTGTCAGAATATATTTTTATTGTAGTTTAGCCCATTTTTCTTATCGCCTATCCCTAGTGGTTGCTATCAAAAACCACTCGTGATCGATGCATTGGCTGGCCTGATCATTTGAGGACGCGAGGGAATAGATGAGAGAGGAGTTTTGTGTCGTCTGGTGCAGTGGAGCCGCTGCTCAACCTGTGTTTTGTAGCGTACATGTAATATGGTTTTAGTTTTTTTTATTTTAACGTTAATGTTATTAATTATTTATTTTTTTTTTTCTTCTTTCTTTTTCGCTTCCTTTCGATATGTTTGTTGTTTTCGATTTTTTTTATTTCCTGTAAATTTTAGCTTGTTTTGATTTTCTTTTGTTAGTGTTAATTTAATTTTGATGTGATACATTTTTCCTTGTTGTTTTTTTTTTTCAATTCAATCTTAGTCTGATTTTTAGTTTAAATTTTATCTTATATTTTTTTTTTTTTTTTTTGCGTTATTTATTTTTATCTTTTTTTTTTGCGTTAACGTCGTGGACTCAGGCCGTGGGTTCGAGTACCATTGTTAAATTTTGCCTTTTGTTTTTTTTTTTTTGCTTAAAGCTGCCACCTTTCCCAGCTGTTGATCTGGCCACTGGTGGCTGATCACCACCTGTTTTGTGAGGTGTGGCGGGACTCACGCTCTGTGTCGGAGCGCAGAGCGTAAGCAAACGGAGAGCCGCTCTTTCCAGCCGTGTCTGCAATGCAGATATCGGCATCTCCTCTTTCCATCATGCGACGGACTGATGAGTCCCGTACGATGGCGTGGTGGAAGTTTCGAGAAAACAAGTTTTTTTCTATGAACTTCACATCACGCCATCCTACGGTACTAGCAATTAACGCCGACGCTGATAAGAGAGAGCGAGAGGTCCATATGTGCAAAGCGGTCACGACTGGAATGACCAGAGCAATCCGGTTTTCGCTCTGCAGCTTCGACAGGAATCGTGTACGGAAAAGTTATTGATTCGGGAATTGATAGTCAGTCGGAAATGAGTCGTGTTAATAAACAATCAAATAAAATTTTATGGAACATTCGTCGACATTGAAAATGAATTTGTGCATAAATAGGAAAATGTGCGCTTAAGAAAGGAAACAAATTCTAAAAAGAAAAAAAAGTTTAAAACTGCGTCGCAATTTATGATTTTAAATTACACTGTGGACAAAACAATATCCAAACACAAATTAACGCTGAACTATCGTGTGGTTTTAAAAGAGTAACATACATATAGCGATAAAAGTGTGTCGATTGCAAGACAAATATTCGAGTGTATTTTAATCAACACTTTTACTATGAGTGTCAAAGAAAAGAGAAAATACAACAATAAACATTTCCAAGTTAATTTCAGCCTGTTTATGTGATCGCAGCGCTGCACAGGAAAACGTGCCAAAGAGCAACTAAAAGTGAATGTGAAAGATTGAAACAGTTACATTTATGTGAATAACATTAAAGTTACCCGCATGAGCAATTTCATCAGGCTTCTGGTGTTGTGAGCATCGTCGGGTTGACTCGTGCTGGCATCGAATTCCACGACTCGGTGACATTGTCGACATCATCGACACAAACACTGCTACCGGAAGTAAATTTAAATGAGATCTGGTGTTGTCTCACCAACAAAGTTCCATCAAGTTGTGCATTCACTTTTGTTTGCATTGAATGTCGCTGGCGAATTTTATTCTTAAATATATGTTCGCTCACAAGTTGAGGAGACAAGGTCGTCTGCCGTCCGCATAGAAAACAGATCGTGTGCTCGATAAAAGCACAAAGTGTTGCTGATGTACTATTGTTTTTTTTTGTTTTCAAATGGAAAGTAAAATAAGTAGCGAGAGTAGACAAACAATCGGATCGAAGTGTTGCTCGTTAAATTGTAATTTTTATTGTTACCATAATTAAAACAATCCGCCGGAAACGGAAACATTACTTACATGCATATTTTACGTGATTAATCGTATTCACAAACTTCTGATGCAACATAAAAAAAAAGGTATAAATTTAAAATGAAAGCAAAACTCAGTGAATGGTACGACGTAAAAGAAAACGCAATAACGTGCCAAATACTCGTAAATCACGTGAAACATAAAATTAAAGTTAGAAATTTAAACCATATTTGGACACTCAACAACTTAATCGAATAAACACGAACACAAAATGTTTCAAATCATAGAACATTATGATGCAAGAAAAAAAAAAATGTTAAACAGAAATTTCAAATATCAATAAATCGCAAAATTGGGAACAGTTCTTCAAATTAGTCTAAAAGTCTGCAACTAGTACCACAGCCGCCTATTAGCGCCTAACAAATACTTCGTAGAGCCTTCGGAGGACTGGATTTATGTTTCGATCAATTGTAAAGGCAAAAATCCAGTGGGTTCACTAAACAAGCAAAAAACAAATAAACTATGGAGTTTATGCATTCAAAATAATTTATAAACTCACCAGCGAATCTTATAAGTAAAACCTTACTTAGATCTTAATTAATGTGATGTAGTTTTTTTTTGTTGTTTTTGAACAACGAATACGGCAAAATTTAATGCAATTATTCAACAATAGCGAACAGATTATTAGCTAATAGATAAGGCATTAAGAAAACTAGCTACAAAATGTACAATTATTCTAACTAAATATGTATAATACCTAGAAGATGTTATGAATGTATTTAAATCCGTGCTTATTTTAATTTAATCATAGATTTCTAAATAACAAGCAACGTTGCTAAGAAAGAGATTTTTTTTTCTCATACAATAAATATAAATACTATTGATTTAAGTTAAGTGAACCAATGAAATTGTAGAAGTTATGGAAAAATTATGTGCATTTACATTAAAAATTCTTAATGTAATAATTACAATTCCAACAGACAAGTTCATGTAAGAAGAACAAGCGCTTAAAAATACGTTTTACTTTAAATAAATTGTTGTTAAAATTAAATTTATTAAATTTAAAAAAAATGGATTAATATTTAATTAGGTAAACAGGTGAGTTAGCGGTTCCACTCCGCGCGGCCAGGCGACATCGGAAAAGGGGTTGACGCACAAATTCCCAACGCGCCAACCATGGAAGGGCGGGTATAGAAAGGGGGAGGGAAATAACATCAACTCCTCCCCCCCCCTCTACTCCTCTCATCTCTCTCCCACCTCCCTCTCAGCGTAATACTACTTTCTTTTTGTTGATTTCTTTTCTTTTTTTTTTTTTTTTGCCGCCAGCGTAGTATCGATCGCGATGTGGTGTCGTCGTGCGAATTTTCGGTTATCGGTCTTGTTCTTGGCAGTATAGCCACAGTCAGCCTCAGCTCCTTTCTTTTTTTTTTGTAACTGGGGTTTCAAGACGCTGTCGGGGTTGTTGAAGAACCCCCCCCCCCCCCCCCCCCCCCCCACTTTCCCTGAGCACGGCCGGAAGAGCTGAGCTGCCCTGACAGCGATCATATCTTCGTTCGTGATTTTTTTTTTTGATTTTTTTTTTGTTGTAAATTTAGTTTACCGCGAACCCACACCCCCCCTAACGTTACAATGTGCAATGTTTTTGGTTTTGTAAGAGTTGCATTAAAACTCTCCGTTTTTAAGCAAGTCTCTTATATTATATTATAAACAATATAAAATATATAAACAAAGCATTGTTTGGGTTTGAAACGGGTGAGTTCACGTAGAAGAATTACACATACAACACGCGCGCATTATTTATGTCAGCTGATTTTTTGTAGGTTTCCAATCTATGTGATTTATGCATTTTATGTTCCATTTCATAGAGAAAACGGTATGACTGTTTGGATTCACTGTATGATGATTTGGAGTTTACTTCTTCGTTAAGCAAGACAAGTTTAATCAATAAACTTAGATTTGTCACTTAGCAGTCCGTAAGTAAAAAATTGTATTTTGATGAAATGAAATTAAATAAATAAATTCATTGCATTACGTTGTGTTTTTCCTAATAAGACAATCTTCCCAAACTGTAAACTTATATCCTCACTCGGTGATTGGCGTTTTTTCTGTATTTCCGTCAAAACCGTGCCCAGTGTTTTGTACTGTTAATAGTTCTTTTTAATTGTCGCACAAAAATCTATATTCGCAATAAAATTTTTAAAAATTTTTTGAACGCAATAAACTGTATACGTTTCCATGAAGTCGTTGTTTGATGCAGGTTTAGAAATCTGGCATATCCGCCGCTGTGATATTTCGTTTAGCTAGGTCGCAACCTTCTATGAACTTATATACTTCATTCCGAAGATCCGAAGATGGCGTGCCAGAAAACAGTTTTCTATACCCATTTTTGTTGTACATTCGTTTTTACACTCTATCTATTGGACTGAACACGGCTGTGTTTAATTTTTGTTGTTCTAATTGTTTATTAATCACGTCAGCTGATTGCTTTAAATGTCTATTTCCTTCTGTTAATTTTTGAATTGTTCTTTTCGCGTCCTCTAACGTATAGTGGCAGATCGTGTCCACATATCTCCTAAACCAGTGGAGCGGAAAGGTGATTGTGGAAGCTTTGAATGGAAGTGTGATTGAAAAGGGAATTAGGGAAAGTGGGAATTTCGTACGGAAGGGGGAATTAATTGATGGATTGGAAGTATTGGGAATCGGAACAGGAGAGAGAAGAAAGAAAGTGAATCATTGATGGCGATTGGTGTTGATTTTTTAAGCGGGAATAAATTAATCAAAACGATTAATAAAATTATTGTTTAAAAAGAAAAAAAAAGACTTGTTGGATCACGATTTTATCAGTATTGAAAAACAAAAAATTAAGAAAATTATTAGTGAAAGAAAAAGATTAGTTTGGTGAGGGAGAAAAGTGGATGGATTTTCAAGTGGAAAAAAGAAATAATTTGGACAGAATAAAAAATAAACAATTGTCGCTGGCAGTTTTGTTGTCGGGCAACTTGTGAAGAGTAAAATAAAAACGTTAAAAAACGAAACTACACTGCTGGTAGAAAAAAAGGAGCAAAAGTTATAAGTAAACATTTACGTAAAATAATACTAAATAGTAGAATAGAAAGAAGGAAAACTTGCAAAACCAAATTGAGTAGAAACACACTTAAGGGAACAGACACGTAAAAATTGTGTGAATTATTAACAAGACAACTAAAATTATAAACATTTTTAAGCACATATAGAAAACCAAAAAACGAAACAATAACGAAAAGGCGGGAAATGTAGAATGTTTGCGCCAAAACTTGCTTCTCACTTTTGCCACTAACAATGTCACAAATGATCAAAACCTAACGTGATAAAAACTACTGTGAAGCAAATAATCCAACTTATTTCCTCATCACTGAAACGAACTCACAACAATTAGATCGTATACACAAATATTTACGTATATGAATAAACTAAAGAAATATTCAACAGAATTACATGAACCGGAAGCAACAACTACGTAAAAAGAAGAGTAGAAGAAGAGAAACAGTAGCGGTTGGGGTCACCATAATTTATTGCTAAACATACATTGTTTTTTTTTGTCATACTAGCACTATTGCTAGCATTATTATTACTTTGATATGCTCTTTCATGATTTTGTATGATTAATCTTATATATTTTTCTTTAAAATATTATTTCTTTTTAGTTTTTATGAGATATATATTTTATGTTATTTCGATTTTGTCATCAATTTTCGATTGCTAAAGCAAAAAGAAAAAAAAATTTTATTAGAAAAAAAGGTTAAAAAGAAATTAAAATTAATAGAAAAAATAATTACTATAATTACTATAAAAGTAAAATTGCATTTGATAATTATAAACCAAAACTCAATTTAAAACCAGCGAAAACAAACAAACAAAAAAAAAAAAAATAAACTCAGAAATAGAAGAGAAAGGGAAAGAAGAAAGCCAAACTATAGAGAAGAGAAGACAGAAAGAAATTTAATAAGAGGGATAGTGAAAAATTAAAGAAAAGAAAGAATAGTTAAGATACTATACTCTTTTTACAGGTTCGGAAGAGTAAGATGGTTCCATCTCCTCTCATCCGGATCAAGGTGCGTGTAAATGAGATTTTATATGATTTTTTTTTATATACATATGTACGGGTATGCTCATGATTCTGATGTATAAATCAATGATTCTGATATTGTTTGGTTTTTTTGTCTATATCTTTTAAGATTCTGCAAAGGGTAATTGAAGTAATATTTTGAATTCACAAAACTGTAAAATACCAAAAATTATAAAGAATTTTCTCGTTAATCAATGTTAGTAAAGAAAAAAAATAAGTGGAATAATAAAAGTTTAGTGTAACAGAAAAGTTATTGTTACTACTAAGAAAAAATTAGTAAACGGAATAAAGAAGAAAAAAAACAAAATTAACAAGAAATAATAACATTTCTTGTGTTGGATTTCGCATAGAATATTTTTTTTTGTGATTAAATATGGTTTGCTTAATGCCAATATTTTGGCTAATGTGCTGGTGGACCTAACGGTAGGTCACTGCACTGGTAGGCGTGGCAGACAGACAGACAAGACCGACATTATGTAGAAAATAGACGGACTAAGTGTGACTTGACAGATTAAAGAATTATGGGAACCGCGGTACACTTTGAGCCAAGCCTTCATGGCTGTAACTCGTAAAAGCAAATCGCTATAATTTTGTTCTATTAAAGATTCTATAATTTATTAATTGATTATTTTATTACTTTTCTTATCTCATATTTTAATTGTAATATTATTTAATCGCCCTCTATATTCAAACATTCCCCATTAAATTTCTGCGCTTGATAAAATATTCTTCATATCTAAAATTTTAATGTCAGCTCAAAAACTATGTCTTAATTTTTCAATTCACTGTCTGCCGTTCTTGGTTGTTTGTTTTTTGCTCTTTTACGTCTTTTTTTTATGCGCAGTGGAACAGTTCGAAGATTATATCTCAATTTACCTCGACATTGTTTCATTTCGTTTTATTTTATTTACTTACTTTAATTTTGCTGACTGTGCATTGATCGACTTATTTTGCATTAGGTACATTGAACGCTTGTAAGCACTGATAAAAATCTCTTAGCGGTTCTAATTTCAACAGGTTTATTTTTTATTCTTATTTTGCCGTAAATAAGCAAAAAATAGAAAATCATTTGGGTATTAATTGCCATTTGTTCAAGGAGCGTTTTCCTTGGTCGTGGCAGTTGCAGCACGTGAACTACAACTCCTGTTTCTTTATTGTTCCGAAAACCGAAGGTTGCAGCACTTGGAACTACAACCCTTCTTGTTACGAAAACGAAAGATTGCAGCACTTGGAACTACAACCCTTCAAAATATTATATATGAACCGATAACCGAAAGTTGCAGCACTTGGAACTACAACTTTTATGCGATTGTTGCGACTAGTTAAAACACTGATTTTGTCTGAACTAACTTCTTTATTTTAATGACTTTATTTATATAGTACAATGTTTACCTTTACTTAGCCAATTGTATAACAGTTAGCTATACCTATACATACGCTTAACTCATATTTGTGTCATGTGCCGTTCGTCAATTCGCTCACGGCCGTGAGGTGAGGTCTCAGGTTACGGGCAGTCGTTCACCTAGCACGGCTCTTTTTTGGTGGTCAGCGAATTTGATAAACGGCCGTGACAGTGGGGTTTTCGTTGCAATTCTGTTGGTTGTTGACCCTTTCGTTTTTACTGTGGCTGCAGGCATGAACATCCTCCCCCCGTTGCGCGAAGTTACTTAGCGACAACTTCAAACGGTTGATTGTGACGTGGTGACGGTTTGGGCGTTGGTGATCTAGATCGTATCCATTTCCACAGCAGCCCAATCACTACAGCTATTCCAATTCCAAGCGACAAGTACCCGACAGTAGATTGATGGCGGTCAGTTGTGGTTAGCTGCTTGATGTCCATGTTGTCCTGGTTTTCCAGTTTCTTCTGTAATTCGCTTAGTTCCTTGAGTTTGGACATAAATTGACTTCTGGTTAACGATGTGTGGTTGAAAACGTCCAAGGTGTCGTTGCCTTGGAACTCGGCCAAGCTTGTGTAGGAGCTGGCTAAGCTGCTGTTGAATCGTTGGAAACTGTGAGCGGTTAGTTGTTTGCTCTTAACTATACAGTTCGGCTGAAGTTTTAGGCAACCGATGCCGCGCAAGGTGAACTGAAATGAATTTAAATTGCACACCGCGTTTACTCGTACTGGTGTTTTCGTTGCGAAAATCCATTCATTCGTCTTCATCAGTGCTTGCCATGACAGGTCAGCTTTGAATTCGTAATATTCACACTTCGCCTTGGTATCATTGTTGAAGAATCCTACCTAGCATGTACACACACCCGAGCCCTGAGTGTACGTTGTCCGTACGTCATGACATAAGTACGTATTGGCGTCCAACATTGGACACTGCTGGATTGCTGTGGCACTTGTTGGGAAGTATACATCTCGATGAGGCGAAATCGCCAAAAACTGCGTGGACAGCGTTGGGAATACTAGCGTGCTGTTGATGGTTCGTGGTATGGGAACTAAATTGAACAGCAAAAAGCTTCTATCATCGGTCAGTGGAATCTTTATGCTGAATATGAGGTGATTATCCGAGACGCCAGCCGATACCTTTAGTAGCTGGAATATTGTCACTACATTTTCGTTATCAACCGGCAACTGCAACGTGTTTGGCAGGTGATTCCTGATCTTCATTATTTCTTCTGTCAATTGGATGGGTGAAAGCAGCAATGGATGGATCTTTCCGAGATTAACATCGGTCAGAACAGACAGAATAGCTGTTTGGGTGTGCTTCGGCTCTGCTCTCATGATTAGTAGCTGGAAGGCTAGCGACGCGAACATTTGGAAACCTCCCTGCTTGCTAAAAGAGTCTTGTTGCTTGTTTAGCATGGCTTCGACTTCAGCTAGCTGCTTGTCTATCTCCTCAAATTTACTCGTTATTGCCGTTTGGTCCCTTTTCATTAAGTTCATCGTTGAGTCGACTAATGACGTTTGATTTTTGAGTAGAGTCAGCAAGTGTGCTTGATTGTCGTTTACCCGATCTATCGTTGCTGCCATCTGCTCAGCATAGTTCGAATCTAAAACTCCGAAAAGAGTACTGGCGATGTTGCCAATCAGATTTACTGCTCCTCTTCTTTTGCGTCTGGATGTCATGATCTTGTTATTTGACTTCACCTGGTCCAAGTCTTGTTGGAATTGATCCCGTAGCACGTTGCAATTTGTATAATTCTTCATTCCTTGGCAAAGTCTGCCCAATGCTGACGTCCCCTTTGTAAATGCATCTAAGCTTGATTGTAATAGCTTGAGATCAAAAAAAGCAATCAGGTTCCATTCGGCTGTTGTTATCTTCACTGTTCCCAGACCTTCGAAATGAACACCTGGTGTTGTGTCGTAATTTGTTATGGCGTATGGCACAGCCAATGCTTTTGGTAGTACGACAAGGATGCAAAGAAGTGTAGCCAATGTGCTGGCAAAACCGACTTTCCGTCTCTTTGGTTCCTTCCCACTCTGCTGTTCTATGCTCTCGACATTTGCCTCGACGGCTTCTTGTGGCAGTGCCATTGGCTCAACATTTGCTGGTAAGGGTGCTAGTCGGTGAATCGGTCTCTTCCATTCTCCTGTGGCCGTTTTTACCTTCACTACTCGAACAAATCCATCATCTCCTTCGTACACCTTCGTGACGCGCCCTAACGGCCAGCTTAGTGGTGGCAAGTTATCCTCTCTGATGATGACCATAGAGTCAGGCTGGATGTTAGGTGATTGTGTTTCCCATTTAGACCTCTGCTGCAGCTGGTTTAGGTATTCTGTCGACCAACGCTTCCAGAATTCATATTTGAGGTGAGACACCAATTTCCACCTTGTAAGTAGACTAGTGCTGGCAGGCTTGGATGACGGTTCTACCATTGCGGTTAAGGGTTCTCCAATCAGGAAATGACCTGGAGTCAAAGCGGTCAAATCATTGGGATCTGTAGAGATTTCAGTGAGCGGTCGTGAGTTTAAGATAGCCTCAATTTCTACGGCCACAGTTTCGAGCTCTTCGTATGTCAATGATGCCGTTGAGACACTTCTTGTGAGCAGATATTTTGCTGATTTCACTGCAGCCTCCCAGAGTCCTCCGAAATGTGGTGAGCGGGGTGGAATTAAGTTGAATTTTATATTCTTAGTACCACAGGTTCTTGTTATCTCGTCCTTAGCTTCTGACGAGTATAGATGGTGCAATTCATTCTTAGCTCCGATGAAGTTTGTTGCATTGTCGCAAAATATGTTTTGACAATGTCCTCGTCGGCTGATGAATCGCTTTAGTGCACCAATGAAAGCACCTGTTGTGAGGTCGGACACGAGCTCTGAATGAACCGCCCTTGTAACGAAACAGCAAAATATGGCGATGTACGCTTTATGTGGTCGCTTTCCTCGAATTTTGTAATGTACCTCAAACGGTCCAAAGTAATCGACTCCACTGTTTATAAAGGGTCGGGCCGGGCTCGTTCTTTCTGGTGGTAGGTTCCCCATAACTTGGGTTAGGAGTGTGGGGTTGGCTCTGCTGCACTTCACGCAGTGTTGAACAACTGATCTGGCCATCAACTTTCCTTTAATGGGCCAAAATCTCTGTCGTAATTGGGCGAGTAACAATTGCGGACCGCAGTGCAAGTGAGTAACGTGCACTCGTTGTATTAACAGTTTCACTATTGGGTCATTGTATGGAAGAATCATCGGATGCTTAGCGTCGTAGCTTAGTGTTGCCGTCGTAAGGCGGCCGCCCACTCGAATAATGCCCTTGTCATCCAGGAAGGGATTCAGCGAGGCTAGTGAACTAGATCTGTGTATCTGTTCACCCTTCGATAGTGCCTTCATGTCTTCTAGAAACTCAGATTGCTGTACTGTTTTTACTATAAGCATCAATGACTCATTTATTTCTTGGGGCGACAGTTGCAGTTCACTGAAACCTGAAACTCCTTTGAAGCGCTTCACGATGCGAATTATGTATCCAATAATTCGTTGGAGCGTCGTAAATGAGTTTCCATGTTCTACCTCATAAACTAGCGATGCTGCTTTGATGCTACTTGCTAGTGATGCTGGTGTCGTTGTCTTACGTTTTCGCTCTAGGTCATTTGCTATGGATAGGCTTGGTATAATTTTTGGCGGCCAATTTGCCTCTCCTCCATGCAAAATACTGGACCATATAACCATAAATTGCAGCACATTAACTTCCTCGGCGACATTCCTCTGGATAATACGTCTGCTGGGTTATGTTGTGATGCAACATGACGCCATTGTTCCGGCAGTGTTAATTCTTGAATGGCGGCAATCCTGTTGGCTACGAATGTGTGGAACGGTACCGATAACGAATTTATCCACGATAACACAATGGTCGAATCTGTCCAGAGTGTTGTCTGAATGTCAGAATCATTCAAGTCTTTCTTTACTCTGACGGCTAGCTGCGCACCTAGCAGGGCCGCACACAATTCCAATCTGGGCAATGTTTGGCGTTTGAGTGGCGCTACCCGAGACTTGGCGCATAGCAGTTTCACTGCGATCTTCTGTTCGGCACCGACGAAGCGTATGTATATCGCGGCGCCAAAAGCCTTCTCAAATGCATCCACAAATACATGCATCTGCATTGATCTTCCGTTGTTCCAATCGCAAGTCTTCTCTGAACGATGTCCACCTTGTATGATGGTCAATTGATAGGGATTCGTCCCATGACAATTTTAACTGCCACAGTTCCTGTATGAATATTTTTGCCATTACTACTATCGGTGCTAGAATTCCAAGAGGATCGAAAGGTCTGGCAAGGTCTGAGCTTACTGTTCTCTTTGTTATGCGCTTGTGATCAGACAAATTAATTTTGATGCAAAATTTATCCTCTTTTGGAGACCATGCTAGCCCCCTCATCGCTTGACAGGTCAAGGTCCTTTTCCTGATTGTCGGCTGGGATACCTTGTAACAGTTGTGGATGATTTGCGCTCCATTTGTGCAACGCAAATCCAGCTGATATTAAAACCTGCACTAGTTGACGTTGCGTCTCAACTGCAGTGCTAAGACTGTCTGATCCTCCCAAACCATCGTCCACATAGAAATTCTTATTAAGGAAATCAGCTCCTAGCGGATGTGTGCTGCTGTTTTCTGTCACAAGCTGATTGAGGCACCTGATTGCCAGATACGGCGCCGGCCTCGTTCCATACGTGACTGTGTTTAGTTCGTAGTATTCAAGTGGCTCACTTGGGTCCTTTCTCCAGATGATCACTTGGTATCTTCTGTCTGCGGGATGGACGAGAATTTGTCTATACATCTTCTTGATATCTGTCGTAAAGACAAACCGCGGGAACCGGAAACGTAGTAATGTTGTAAATAGATCGCTTAATGATGCTGTACGGGAGCCTGTTTCCGGCTTTGTTGAAGAAGTACGAGCTGTCTCTTCATCGATCCTTCGTTGGATACTGCGCGTGGATTGTAATGGGGCTTCGTCAATGTGGAGAAGCGTGTTATGTTTTTTAGAACACTTCATACAATTTCTTGATGTACATCGTCCTGTCATGTGACCAGCCTTCAGACAATTAAAACAGAGTTTCTGCTTCTTTACGAATGCGCATCGCTCTGCTGGTTTGAGCTGTAGAAACGCATGGCAAGCAAACAGCGGATGACTTCGCCCTTTGCATGACTGGCACGTTATTTCCGCTTGTCGCACAGCAGCTCCTGATGTAACAGATTTTTGGGCGTGGTGCGATGTCGAGGGCTTCTCCCTTTGACTGAATGACTCAAGCGATTGGAATCGTTTCTCCAAGAACACCATAAATTCCTCCATAGATGGAAGCTCTCTTGGCGATGTCACAGACTGCTCGAATGCCATATATGTCGTTCGATCCATTTTCTTTATCAAGAGATGCAACAGAAGTGGGTCCCACGATGTAGTGGCAATACCCAAATTGTTTAATGCCAGCAAACACTCTTGCGTAGTGTCATGAAAGCATTTTATTGACGCTGCAGATGGCACACTCGTGGGTTGATCTAGCAGCCTTTGAATTAATGTGGATGTCAACACTCTTTTGTTGTTGTATCTATCCTGCAACATTTTCCATGCTGCTTCGTAGTTAGCTTCTGACGGCGATAGATGGCGAATTAACTTCTCTGCTTCTCCTGACAAGTTCGTCTTTAGATACCACATCTTTTGGATTGCGGGTAACGATTGCCTGTGCACCAATTGGTTGAATAAATCGAAGAATTGTCGCCACTTCAAATAATCTCCATCGAAGGATGGAATACTGATTTTGGGTAATTGTATCGCACTGGTGGCATTTCCTTCTGCTGATGGCACTGATTTGTTATTAGTTGCTTTTATGGTCAACTCCACTACCGCACATTGCACTTGCTCCTCGATGTCGTTATATTCGGTTTCATCGTAACCCGCAGCTCTGGGATCATCACAGACTTCGAATATATTTAAATTTAGCATCTCAGCCTGTTGCCACATATGTTTCAATGTCTCCAACTTCACCTCGTAGTACTGCCTGGGATGCTCGGTAGCGTCTTCCGCAATTCTATTGCACATTCGGCGCGTTGCGGCTAACGAGGCCACTAATCGTCGGACCAATCTTGTGTTCTCATTGGGCTCCTCACTTACCGGCGCGCTTAGTGTGGTTTTGGGTACCTTAGCGAGTGCCGATTCGAATTCAGACTTGTACTTTGTCGCAACTGCCATGACTTCTGTGTAGTAATTTTTCATGAAGTAGTCATGGGTCATCGGGGCTTGAGGAAACGTTCTTATTTTTTGGTCGGCATCTTGGAAGCATGAAACGGCATCCTTCAGCTGAATTCGCTCTTCATAATATTTTGCACTCTGCTTCCGATCGGCGGAGTCTTTCTTGTAGTTGCGAATTAGTGCCAAGATCGTTTCACTTGTCTCCTGCTGAGATGTCACCAGTTCTTCAAACGTTGTCATCGTTGTTGTTTGATCGTTGGTTGATCGTTGTTACGTGAAGATCACGTCGGGGTCACCAAAAATGTTCAAGGAGCGTTTTCCTTGGTCGTGGCAGTTGCAGCACGTGAACTACAACTCCTGTTTCTTTATTGTTCCGAAAACCGAAGGTTGCAGCACTTGGAACTACAACCCTTCTTGTTACGAAAACGAAAGATTGCAGCACTTGGAACTACAACCCTTCAAAATATTATATATGAACCGATAACCGAAAGTTGCAGCAATTGGAACTACAACTTTTATGCGATTGTTGCGACTAGTTAAAACACTGATTTTATCTGAACTAACTTCTTTATTTTAATGACTTTATTTATATAGTACAATGTTTACCTTTACTTAGCCAATTGTATAACAGTTAGCTATACCTATACATACGCTTAACTCATATTTGTGTCATGTGCCGTTCGTCAATTCGCTCACGGCCGTGAGGTGAGGTCTCAAGTTACGGGCAGTCGTTCACCTAGCACGGCTCTTTTTTGGTGGTCAGCGAATTTGATAAACGGCCGTGACAGTGGGGTTTTCGTTGCAATTCTGTTGGTTGTTGACCCTTTCGTTTTTACTGTGGCTGCAGGCATGAACACCATTTTTTTGTCGTAATATTATTATTTTATCTATTATTTAGCATCTACTACTTGTTTGGTTAGCATCTACGAACTTGATTGGTTCGTAATATTCAGTGGTAATTTTATGGTGTATTAGTAAATATTTGTAATGTTGTATACTATTTATCAAAATGTGAATCGGGTTTTTTTTAAAAAATATCTGCAATTATTACTTTTAAAGTCTATCAAATCCAAAAGGAAATAATCAACGCGAAATAATTATTCCTCTCTTTTTTTTTTTTTTGCTTTAATTAATCATTCCAATGCCCGAATTTGTTTGCAATTCCAAAAATTCTTTGCAATATTATAATTGAAAATAGTCTTTTACCGAAAATGAGTGGGAAATTCTTGTAACGGGTAATTATCTTGCTAAAAGATAATAAAATAAAAAAAAATTTAATGCTTGTTGGGTTTTCTTAAAACTATTAGCGAATTGTAAAAAAAATACGTTTCCAATTTTGATAGATGTCTTGGCACATAAACCATTGCCAACCTGCTTGATTGGGGAGTTTCTGCTTGATTATCTTGGCACTTGAACCAAGACAATCGCTGTAAGAATTGCTGCTCAGCACTTTAACCGTGAGCAGAATTTTAGAATTATTAAACATATATATTCAAATTTAATTAAAATTAAAGCACTAAATATTTCCTCATCAGTTTGTTTCACTTCGCGATTTTTGGCTCGAAAGCCGCCTGAGCCACTTGTTGTATTTTTATCACTTAACACATGCATGCACTCTAACACATGCATGTCAAACTCATTTCAATATGCGGACCAAATTTTCCGCCAATTCCGAATTCTACTATGGGCCACATCCCTGCTTACTTTTAATAAAAATTAAAAAGTGCTTTGCATATTACGTGTTGAATATAAATTCAGCATTATGGAAACAAAAAAGAATTTATAAAACGTATTTATTAATATTATTAACAATAAGAAAGAATATAAATTATTTTTTGCTAGAGACTATGCATCACTTCTCATTTGTGAAATCATCAAAATTAGATGTTATATTTTGGCTTGATGTAATTTTTAAAGTCGATGCTAAATGTTCATTAGTTAATCTGGTTCGTTGTGCAGTTTTATTCATCTTCATTTGAGAGAAAAGCTGTTCACAAAGATATAAGCTACCAAACATGGACAATATGCGAATAACAAAGTGTCCAATTCCTTGAAAACGATCTGCAGGTTAGAATTTGTAAAATTCATGAACTGCAATTTCCCTATATTTCTGAATCGCAGTTCGTACGATGGTGTCGCAACGCAGTTCATGGTGTTTATACCATTTGCAAATTTTCATCAATATTTTTAATGTCAACAAAAATTGGAGAGAAAATATTGAAATGAATCTCGCTACTTTAAAAATCTAAAACCGCTCTTCGAAATTTTTTTCCAACTTTTTTAGTTGTATTTTAAATTTTTCAAATTTTAGTTCTGGATATTTTACCAAAAGAGTCTTCCAACTAGAAAAATTTGATAAATTCCCTTTTTTTAATTGTGTTTTCCACAGCGATACTTTTTGTTTGAATTTGATCATATAATGAAGTTATGAGCATATTTATAACTTGAAGGTTCGTATTGAGTTGGCTGAGATGCCCATTTATATCAACTGAAAAAGACAAATTTTGTATCCAATCTATATCTTTCAGTTCTGAGCAGTCATAATTTTTAACTTCTAAAAAAAATATTATTTCGGTTAACAGCTGTAAAAATCTCTCTAAAACCTTGTGGCGCGAAAGCCAACGAACTTCAGTATGATAAGGCAAATCTTCGTATTCCGATTCCACATCTTTCAGTGATGACATAAACTTCCGATGATTTAGTCCACGTGCTCGAATAAAGTTGACAATTTTAGCCACTTTTCTGAACAAACTGTCAATTTTAATCACTTTTGAACATAAAACTTGCTGGTGGATAATACAGTGGAGGTGTTGTATAGATGTATTATGATGAGTTTAAATATAATCTCTTAATCTCCCAACCATGCTATGTGTAACTTCTGTCATAGAAGGGCCTCCATCAGTTGCCAAAGATGTTAAATTAATAATTGGAAGTTCCTATTTTTTAATGGTGTTCGTAAGTACGTCGAATATATCATATCCAGTTAATGTGCCATGCATTGGAATCACTTCTAATAGCTCTTCGGTTACTGTCATATTCAAATCACATCCTCGAATGAAAACTGTTAACTGTGCTACATCTCTAGAATCAGTACTCTCATCGATTGCAATAGAAATCATTTCAAAATTTGAGGCAAAGTTTTTCTTTTAAACTTAAAGCAATGTAATTGACTCTATTTGCAACTATATTTCGGGGTAAACTAGTGCTTTTAAATTTATTTGTCATATTGGGGCATAGCTCTTCAGCGCTATTACTAAACATTCACCAATGAATTCGCCTTCTACAAATGGTTTTGATTTTTTTGCAATTGCATGGGATAACCGATAACTAGCTTTCACGGCAGCCACATTTTCCACAACTGGTTTAGTGAAAATGCTCTGTTGTTTGATGGCAAAATAATGCCTTTTCTCATATTATTCCTTGCACACTGAAATAGACTGCAGACATATCAAACATAGTATTTTGCCTTTTTCTAGAATGAAAAAATATTCCATTTCCTATAATATTTCCTTTTTAAATATATATTTCATATTTTACTACGGTCCGTTTTTAGCAGTCTGTCTACTACACAAAGGTAACGTATTATTGGACTAGTACATTACTAAATTTTTTTCGAATTACATATTAACTTTTGCATGACAAAAGTTTAATTGTGAAAATATATGGGCCGCACACAATTATGAGGTGGGCCGCAAATGGCCCGGGGGCAGCTACTTTGACATGCCTGCTCTAACACTTCAGAAATCTTTCTGTTGGTGATGCTCCTAGTATGACAATAAAAAAAGTCCTTTATTTTTAACTGTTATGTGCGGTGTGACCTTTATTAAAATCTCGTGGATAACTTGATACTAGATAATGTTTATGCATTAAACACATTGTCTGCTGCTGTATCCCGCAGCAAAAAAAAGGAAGTGTCAAAATTACATGGGCTCTTATGGAGGTTGAGAAAAAAGTTGATTTTAGCTCTGCTGCGTGATTTTGCTGCATGATTTTGCTGCTGCTGTCCGGCTATTTCTACTGCAATTCGGTTTGACAGCAGCAAAAACGAAGTTGTTGTTCTTTGTTGCTGTCTTTCTTTTTTTTCTTTTCTGGTGAAATTAATAAGGTATGTATAAAAAGCGTTTGTTTGCATCGTTTATCCTATTAATTAAATTATTATTACTCTTTTAAAGTTTTAACTTTAATTTTTTTCAGAACAAAAAAGGTTATGGACATTGACGAGCGATTAATTAACGCAGAGCGAGGCCATACTTGCCTCTACGATCTGGAGTCGGCACTATACAAAAATGTGCTCCACAAGGAGGCGGTGTGGGTAGAAATTGGAAGGGAGCTGGGGTTAGATGGTAAGAATTTGGCCAATGAAGTGACATAGTGTTAATAAAATTGTACCAGGAGACATGTGCCGGAAAAAATGGAAGGTGGTCCGGGACATTTACCGCAGATCCAAGCGGAATATGGTCTCCGCTTCTGGGAGTGCTGCGCCGTTATACAGGCGGAAGAAGTGAAGGCACTCAGAAGCGATGTCTTTTATGGACAATACGCAATCTTTTAGAAGGTGAGTGCAGACAGATTTAATTTTTAATTTTGTATTTACGTGGTTTTAATTTGCAGTACCATAACAAACATAAGGGAGGAAACGGAAGATTGCGATAGGCCCTCCCCCCCGCTTGCCATCGCCATCGACGCCACTATCGACGCCGCCACGCGCCACTCCGACGCCAAGCAACGCAAGCTTGCAGCGGAATGTAAGTCTACATATTAAATTTTAAATTTTAAACTATAAAATATACATATTTATTTCCTATAGCGACTGAACGACGTATTTGGGGTTGCTGCGCAGGAAATCGCAGCTTCGGCGCAGCAGATCGCTGCTAGATTCGAACCAAGTCAGGAAGGGCATGTGGCGTTGGCCTTTTCCGGCTTGGTTCGAATCATAAAAGCAGCCAACATGACGGAGGCTGAAGAACGCCGCGTGGTCCATGAGGTCCAAACCTTAGTTTTTGGTGCGGTCCATGCATGGAACGAAATTCCACGCGTATAATAACGGAATTAAAAAAGACCTACAGCCTTAGTTTAGTAGTAATTGAATTAAATTGTTTGTTTTTTTGTTATACTGAAGTACCTGTTTTTATGTTTTGTTTTGTAGTAGTAAGTGAATTAAATTGTTTAGTTTTTTTTTTGTAATACTGAAGTACCTGTTTTTTATGTTTTGTTAAAATAAAAACTTCAAATGAAAACTACTGTTGTATTGATAATTTCCATATTGATAATTTTTTAAAATTAATATTGACTAAATAATAACCATATTGTACATAATAATAACCATATTGTACAAATAATAGCAAATTTAAAAAAAAAAAAGTAAAGTAGTAGTTTTAAATTGGAAATAAAACCAATCCAATCTGCTTCGATCTTCGTCGTTAAAATATGATGTGTTTTTCTTTAGCATTAAAAAATTTATTTAGCATTAAAATTGTGCAGCACTACTGTGGCCAAAATAATTTTGTCGACATTATCCGGCTTGGCATGGATTGGTGATCGGAGAACACGCCAGCGGCTTGAAAGAATGCCGAACGTATTTTCTATACGAACACGCGCACGAGACATTACTTTGTTGAAGTTCTGCTTGTCCGCTGCTAAATGCGTACCAGGGTATGGCCGCATTATATTTGGTTTCAACGGAAACGCGCTATCCGCAACAAAGTAATACGGAAATATTTCAGAGGTGCCTGGCAGCGAGCGATCCACTGGAACTTCTAACGAGCCATTCAAAATTTGTCTCCCGAAAGCACTGCGCAGGAAAACGCCGCCATCGCTCTGGCTTCCCAAACCGCCAACGTCAACATATGTAAAACAGTAGTTGGCGCCGCAGGCTGCCATCAGAACCACACTGAAGTGTCGCTTGTAGTTGAAATAGAGCGATCCGCTTTTTCTGGGACATCCAAGCAGTTCGGCATCCCAGTGTTTATATAGAACACCTCTGCGTTTCTCTCAAAGTCTGTTAAATTTGGTGGCGCTGCATAAACTGTGTGTAAACTCCAGATGGCTTCACATGTCTCGTAAATTATTTTACAAACCCTGGAAATGCCAAGTTTATGGGTCCAAGCAAGCATCTTCACATTGCAATCTTGCGCTAGGTATCTGAAGTTAAAAATCAATGAACACGTTCATATTTTGTTCAATCGTTAATTGCAAATACTTACAGAAGATTTATCGACAGCCTGAGATCAGGTGCTATTGCTTTACGCGGCGAGTACCTCGTCAACTTTTCTCGCAGAAGCACGAGCAAGCATTGAAAATTTGCTGCATCCATCCTTGTAGCCATGAAAAAGGGGTTCTTCGTCGCTTAGCATTTGCTGTTCCGTGCCAGTTTCATGAAAGCCTTGCTCATCTCTGGTTTGGTTAAGTGGGCGAACCCACCACCTCTGCCGCATCCAAATATGCATTTTCGATAGCATCCAAATATGCATCGTAGGCCAAACGCAGCAATTCGATAAGTTGTAAAAGGGCTTGGAGAGTCTCCAGCCCTTCCCTCGGCTTCATTTTGTAAAATAAAATTAACACAAAAAATTATACGATAGCGATATTTACTTCGTTCGGTACGATTTTATTATATTGTCAATTTTTTGACATGAATTGACAGTTGCCAAGTTTGTTTTGACAGACACTGCTGCTTTGCCAATGTCTTTAAATCCGAGCGATTTTTTGCTGCGTTTATTGCTGCGGGATGCAGCAGCAAGCAATGTGTTTAATGTGTTCACTTCGAAGTTCTAACCGCCGTCAGCGCACGCTGCGGGCCTAAACCAATCAATTAAATTCTGTAACTCAAAATAATTCGCAGGTGCAAAACTTCGAATTTAGCATTTATTAAAACAAGAGCAATTTCGAGGTTAGCTCGGAGGTTCAACAAAACGAAATGCTATTGATAAAATACCGTACCACGTATGAATCATACCGGTCAACGGAGCTACATACACACACACACACATATATATATATAGGTATATCTTTCTTCAACAACGGCGCGCTGCTGTTTCTGCCTGAATGTGTACAAAGGCAATTAATATTATATTAATATTGCTAATTATTTAATTTAACACCATAAATAAACTTTTTCACACAATCTGTGCTGAAAATTTGTGCAAACTGATTAAAATGTCATCCCCTTTAACGGCAAATGACATTTAGGTGTCGCGTTACGTGGTGAATAACACGTACTCTGTACGTGAAGAAATCTAAAACACAAATTTTCGGAAACCCGTGTTAGTTATCTATCTCGTTATCTCTGGCTAAGCTCAATACGCTCCACAATAGTCTTAGGCGTCTTAAATACCTAATAAAAATATTGCACAGGCAAGCCAAGCAGTCCAAAAAGATTGATTGATTTATGGATATTTATATATATGTATAAAACATATTTATTTAAAACATATTTATATAAATATATCATCTTCGAAAACAGAGTAACATGTCTTAACAGGTTATGTCGTTACCAGACATAAAGGCAATCATGACAGAAGGATATCAACGTTCAAACAATTATTTTTGTACAATACATTGCGACTTTTCTATTAGCTGTTGGAACAACGCATTTCGTTCGCGTTGTATCTCATTGCGTGCTTGCTTTAATTTGCGTTGCCAATAAATTTATGGCTTCGGTTCTAACGTTCTCCGCTGCGACCATTTCCTTTCTCGATTTCTTTAGCTCTCTTCCTTTAAAGCTTTTTTTGCTGAGGAGACTTTGCGGGACTTTCATGTGCTTCTGTCATCATTGCCGGTAAGTCTGGTGACGACATACTCTGCTCTGATTGGGAAATTTTGTGCGGTGCCACAAGAGTTGGCCGCAAAGAAGAAATAACTGCACCGGGATTCAAGCACCCGTCATTTTCCTTATTTTTCATATTCCTCATTTTTCTGTCTTCCGTCGCATTGACATATCCGGAATTCCTGACCTCCTCTGCCAAGTTGCACCATAATATTCTTTTTTTTTATTTTTGGGTCCCTAAACATTTCCCTCTTTCCGGAATATAAATGGAGAAACAGTTTGGTGCTCTCTGAATTTCCGTTGTGAAGGGTTCCATCTGATTTGGACGCTTGGAAAAATAACTGAAATTAATCTTCCTTCTCTATTAAATGCTGTATTAACATATACCTTTTTACAAAGCGCTCACGCCTTCACCTGTGCAAACAGCACCCTCTTGCGTTGGAATCCTTTCCACCATAAACATAACTCTCGAAAAAGTATAAATTTGTAATAGGAGGCATATTGATCATGAAAAGTGCTTCTTCTATATTATGAGAAGAGATATTTTTGAAGGAAGAAATTTTGCTTAATATACTTAGCATTTTTTCATTTGTGGTGCATATCTGCAGTTTCTATAATTAAATAAAATAGCCGTTTATTTATTATTTATATTTTAATTACAATTTACGGAAATTCCAAACATTTATAACGCTATAATTTACACGTTTGACAGGAGTGTCAGAAAATTCAACATGTTGAGTTGATGTAGCGTAGAATTTTCCCACTCAGTAAAATGGTGAGCGCACGCACAAGTTGAGGAGCAACGCATTTCACGTAAAAAACACTCAACAGTTGTAACTGAGTTGTCCGCGCGGAATGGAACCATTGTGAATTTACATTGATAAATGTCTCTAAAGATACATTGTAGATATTAAAATTACCTTTCCAAAGATGTATTTAGCGTCGCGATCTGTGCCGAGATTGTGTATATATATAGCCCATAAAAGCTCTAAACTTTGCAAGCTCATATCTCCTAAACGTGGCGAGGCCAGGGGCGAGGTTTTAGGTCTAGCAACTAAAACAGCAACAGGAAAGAAATCCAAAAACAACAACAAATTCTCCGTGGATGACTTGAACATAGCTGGAATCCAAATAGCGTTCTATTTGATATCCCTTTTAGCCATAAAACTGGATGGCGGCTCCGGCTACGATCTCCAACCGGCGGCTCCCTATCAAAGTGTCGGCGCAGGTCTCATTGGTAACTATAATATCAAAAATGATAGAATACTGTTATTGCTTCCATAAGAGTAATTTCACAGTTCTAAATTCGCGATCGTTAGCATGTTTCCGTGGATCAAGCGTTTCAAATTGAAATTATGCTTTCGTAGCGTAATAAAACTATATTCTACAGAGTCTCTTCAGTTTTTCAGTTCCTACTCATGTCAAGATTTGTTAAATAATAACCCTGAAGAATCTGGCCTATTAATCACACGTTTCGCAAAGCATATTGCTGTAGAAAGTCACAAGTTTGATGATGTGGTGCCAAAAACCATAAGTTATTTCGATTTTTTCCCAGTGCACGACATAAGCTTTTTCCGAAAGGGAATTGAGAATATCAGCACGGACCAATTACCTTCACTGATTACGTTGGCTTTTGGATATCGTTGCAACAGCGACCCGATGAAATTCGTGCAAGTACTAAATGATATCGATTTAATTTGTTTACAACGACTTTCTACAATGGACAATAGCACTCTTCTTCGTACTTTGTATTCGCTACTATTTCTAATTCCTGAAAACATTACAAGAACACTATTTTTTACGAGTGCAATACCTCGAATAATCCACGGTTTCCAAAGTAATATTGTGGGAATAAATACTTCCAAAGAAAAATTTGTACAGGTGTGCTTCTATGTTGGTTTGATAAAAAGTACTGCTACACATGAAGTACAAAATTTATTCCAAAATTTTTTGAACAAGTACCTTGACTCCTATACTGATTATCTATCAACGCTTGATACCGGCATTGTATCTAGTGCAATATATAAGACATCGACATGTATTCGAAGCCCGCTATTTTTAAACCGCATACAGGAGGATTTACTCGTTTCACCAGTTGACAGTGCATTATTAACTACGTTCGTTAAGACCTTGAGACTTCAACAAGTAAAATCTGAGAAAGTATGTGAACATCTTAAGAATTACTGTGAATCATCTGGCTTACAACTTCTTACTTTAAGTGGGTTAACTCACATTTTTGCTTATTTTGCAGAAAGCAGGTGGGATGATTTAATAACACAAAAAATTAGCACAGAATTTATAAAACGCATTAAGATGTTTGACCAATCCAAATCATACAATACTGATATTAGGGCGAAGGACATATGCACGTTTTTGTGGTGCTGTACACAACTGGATATCCCTTTATATGTCGACGACATGAATTATTTAGAGTCAATAGTACTGAATAAATTAGAAAAAGGGGAATTTCAAAAGTTTCCAGACCAATTAGTAGACTGTGCTCTTAATCTATGGATTCTCGGCATAAAATCGAGAGCTATAGTGCGAGAAGTTATTAAGTTGAAAGGCAAATATTTTTCCTTTGCGAAACATACGAATGTTCATAGAAAAGTTGATAATCGGTTTCTGGTATTACAATCAGCTGTCGCAATTGAATTCCCGTTATGGATACCATCCGTCAAAGGTTTCGAGGAGGATTGCCCTGCACCTCCACATTTGCTTAAAATACATCCATATTTAAACCAATACGCCCACCAGATAAGCTCTGAAAAGGATTTTGGATTAGCGGCAGTAGTTTGTCCTGTGAGAGGTATTAATATTCCAAATATACGAATTAAGTTTATGAAAAGCGATCGCAAAATTTGTTTGCAAGTCCTTGAGGAAGACCAGTTGCTTAAAATTAGTCAAAAGCCTGTTGCTATATTGAGACTAAAAGAGAACTTGCTCAAAACTTTAGGATATGAAGTCATAAATGTATGTTATATTTGGTAATATAAATGTAATTAGTAAACCGTATCATGTGACTAATAATTATAATATTACAGTCGAATTCGATTTTAGCGGCTCAGCTTTACTGTAGAAACACATTACAACCGCCGCCGCAGCTGCACATTGTGAGTATATGGAACTCTCGGCAGTCGTGCAGTTGGGCTCTACCCTAACCGCAGAATTTCTACTCTCTTTCTCTTGAAAAAGGTTGCCACTCTTTTAGTGTAATTTCAAATATTCCGTGAAGGACAACATTGAAATTAAACGAAACCATGTGTTGATGGCTGTGCTTGGTTTTTTATAGCAATATTTGTCAATATGAATCTGAAATATATTCAATATTTGCACAAATGTACCATAGAGACCACCGATTATTATACTAATTTTACTATCAATTACGTATAAATATGTGCATCAGTGTGCAAATTTTTTTTGCAATTCACTAACAAAAGTAACACAAACAGCTGAAGCTGTCGTGTCTGCGGTCGCTGCTGCTGCCGGGCAATGTGCTCAGGCAGCGCGTTAGAGAGCATTGCAGCTGCGGCGGCGGTCGTAATGTGTTTCTGCAGTTAAGCGTCGTAAACTCATCGTCAAGTTTTGTTATCGCTTCGGTTTTAGCGTCGAGTCATTAATACGACGTAATTATCATAGGTTAGTAGATGAGACACTCGAAAATGTCCCTTATACACTAATGCATTTTTGCTGGAATTGCACTGATATAATGAAAGAAAACTTTGATTCGCTGCAAAAAAGTGTAGCATCGCCGTAAAAAAGTGTAGCCTCGCCGTAAAATAATGTAGCCTCGCCGCAAACATTTTGTAGCAAGCACTGATGGAAAATTTTTTTAAGGGGTTTGTTTATCGTAACGTCAAAATAAATAATTATAAATATTATGTTTTTTATCCGTGAAAGACATTATAAAACATAGTTTTAATGTTAATAAATATATTCTATCACATTTTACACATCATTTCCTAATTTGCTTCATTATATTTCCCATAAATGCAGTAATCAAAAGTTTTTTTGTTATAAATACACAATTATGCGCCTAATTACGAAAATATTTTATAATGATGTTAGCAGAATTGTATAAATGAAACTGAATACAAATTGTTACAAAATAGTTGGAAATTATATGTTATTGGCCTAGTTAGGTCTCTAAAACGCTTTAGCACATACAGTTGCACTGTGCAGAAATCGTACACATTGATTGATAAAGAAACAAGAACAACAATGTGGTACATCTCACGTATTGTATACGTGAGTTCAATTTACCGAACAGTGAAATGTCAAACCGAATTTTTGAAGCGGCGAATAGCGGGTGTCACATCTAATAATCTATGGTAATTATGCCGGTCTCTTCGCCATCGTTATAACCGAATTCGACTTATTTAGACGCAAAATGTATGTGAAAAAAAAATTTAAAATCGAAATCAGTTTGTGAATTACGGTAATATTCTAAGGGGCTTGTATGTAAATATTCATAAGAAATATGTATGTATGTACTTGTGCATATATAAACATTCACAAATTCCTGAATCGTAACTAGAATTTGCAGCAATTTCTGTCAAAAACAAATGATGTTATTTCTATAGTAAATTGGTGCGTAAATTCGTTGATTAGAATTTTCTTGGATTTTTCCCATCAGCTAAAAATGGTTGCTTCACGAGCCTGAGCTGCTATCAAACTTGATACTTGAATGTATGTTTATTACCACGCTTCCTTACCGCTTCCTTTGACCATAAGTGGTTTTATGTACTATAAAAGAAAATTTCTACGCTCCTTTAGATACGGAGCGGTTGGTAGATGCAACTAATAACTCCTTCAGTCCCCATACTTTACAAACTAGTAACATTTTTAATTTAATCATTCGATAGCTCTTCATTTGTTTTACTTGCAATTCAGGCTCACATAAGTACTAAATGATATTCAAAATACTGTGGAAAAAAAAAGAATTTCCTCCAAATAAAGGAGAAGTATGTATTCTGAAATGAGTTAAAATTGTTTGCAATATTTTGGGATTAAAATTTTGCGAATAAAAAAGGAAAAAATAAATAAAATCTATCTTCAGAAAAATAATTTCAAAAGAAAAGTTAATAAAAAACCAAATGTTTGCTTCGAGTTTCTTTCAATGCGTCATCATTCCGAGATAGTTTTCGGAATCTCTGTAGCAATTTACTACATAAATTACATTTCTTCATTATTGGAGAAAGATGTTTTTTTGTAAAGTAGTATAATTGTTAGAAGCGTATACCATTGGTATGCATTCCATTTCATTTCGATCTATTAAGTTAGGCATGCATTTTCAAGTTCATTCTTTAACGTCTGCTAATGCTTGTATTAGATTCACATGCTATGAAGGAATAATACCAGATTTATCTTTTTCAGATACGCATTGATGATTTACATAAAAGTTACCCATGCTTGAAGGAACTTTTACTTAAAGGACTAAACTATAATTCCAATTCAAATTTTAAATAACATTATAAAACATATTCGATGGAACTAAATAGTTAACATATTTTCGTCCTTACTACCGCGCTGGACTACTGCTGCACCGATTTTGTTATTAATATATGTAACACCGACTTTTGAAATCTTGAAACAAGTAGGAGGAGTAAATAACTGCATAACTAAGAGAACGAAAAGTGTACAAATCAGATTTATAGGTCTATTCTCGTAGTAAAATTTGGCTTTACAACTCTGGTTTTTTACAAATTGTAAATATTGCTATTCTTGCTGTAAAATAAAAGCTCTTTTCTTTACAATTTTGTAAAGTGCCAAATAGGTCTTGACAGTTGTATTTTTCGGTCAATTTGCTGATTTGTTGTTTGTGAAATAAACTAATTAAAATTCAAATATAATTAATTATTAAAAAATAATAGAAAGAAAAATGGAGGAATTCGGTATTTTTGTGCTAATGGAATTTTTTGAGGACAAAGAGGAAGTAAATCGGCAGGATATGAGAAACCTTCGGTACAACAGCGATCCCTTTGCCTTAAGTGAAGTTGAGTTTAAAAAGAATTTCAGGCTGAATAGAGAGGTGTGCAAAAGTTTGATCGAAGAGTTGAAACCACACGCCAGTACCGCAACGTCAATACCTTTTACCCTACGTTTCTTAGCCGCGTTAAATTTTTATGCCGTTGGCTCGTACCAAAAAAGCGTGGGTAATAATACTATAGCACCAATGAGTCAGCCCTCCGTGTCGCGCTGCATTACGGAGATATCAAAGCTACTTGTGGAACGGAAAGGTTTTGAAGTTCGGTTTCCTCAAACCAGTGTTGAGATCACAGCAGTGAAAACCGGGTAAAATCCATGAATTATTTTTGCAAACTTGAACCATACATCTTTATTCTTGCCAGATTTCACAGAGAATTTGGTATAAAGGGCACAATCGGCGCTATCGATTGCACCCAAGTACCAATTGTATCACCTCCTGCTAACAACATTGCCCTTCCACTCAGCCTATATATGAATCGCAAAGGTTACTACAGTATCAATGTAGAAGCGGTAGTATTTGTAGTCAGAGCAAAATTTTAGCGTTTTTGTAAATGTCTTTTTATTCGTAGGTTTGCGATCACCGCTTAATATTTACAGCAATAAATGCCAAATTTCCAGGCTCTTGCCATGATTCTGGTATATGGTGCACATCGCCAGTCAGAGCACATTTAAGACGGAATTCAAATACACACGACGAATCTTGGCTCATTGGAGATCAAGGATATCCCCTGGAGCCTTGGCTACTTACGCCGTTTGCAACACCAATCGGAAGGCAGCAGGTCAAATATAACCGAGTTCATGCCAAGGCTCGGAATGTGGTAGAAAGAGCCTTCGGTGTTTTAAAGTCACGCTTTAGATGTTTATCGAAACAGCGTGTGCTGTATTACAGCCATGAAAAAGCAGCATGCATTATTAATGCTTGCATGATACTACACAACATTTTAAGAAAGCGCTGTCCATTGGAAGATGAAGACGACGTAGAAATTGAGGAAGATATAGAAACTCTTCCTCCTGATCATGACAATAGCTTCCATAGAGAGGGAGAACGCTTACGCAACCGATACGTTCTATCTTTATAGAAATGTAATATATATAATGCAAATATATGTATATATAATAATGAATTAATATTTTTTTTTAATTTAGTTTTTATAAGTTTTTTGTTGTAGCCAAAGCTTCGGCGATCTGGCCAACCGATTGTGCTAAGCTGGAGAGGCTTTCGGCCAGCTGAGCATCTCTCTGCTCTCTCCGCTGCAGTGACTGGTACAGCAACTCCAGAACGTCATTTCGTCGTTGATTCCGACGAACTGGAGTTGATGTACGAAATGGTGGCGTTGTGGCTCTATATGGTGGCGGTGTGGCTCCATATGGTGGCGGTGTGGCTCCATATGGTGGTGATGTGTCAACACTTGTGTTTGAAGCAGAGTTGTCTTGCACAGCGTTCACATTTGGTGGAGACGAAATCGCATGAGACGAGTTGTCATCGGTGCTCGACGGTGACGACACAATGGGCTAATTTGTGGAAAAGTATTGTCATTAATAACGAATAACAAAACTTTACGTGTAAAAATTACCTCCAAGCCAAGAACGGGCACCTCTCGAAGCCCGTCGACAGCCGCTGCCACAAACACCGAGAGTGCCCTTTCCTCAAATGTAGACATTCCGCCACCATAAGGCCCACCACCAGTTACCATTGTTTCCGCTTTGCGCTTGCGAGCACGCGAGCGCAATTGGCTTCGCCATATACCCATTGTCTGTAAAAAAATTATCTATTATTTTAACTTAAATTTTTTTATATATGTATTTACCTCCTTCCACTTTGCCCAAGTCCTGGTAGGACCCCTTTGTGAGTTCAACTCGCCACTCAGTTGAACCCACAAATCCTGCTGCCTGGCCGGGCATGTGGGGTTGCTTTTGCCACCCAAAATTTCTGGGTGGAGCTCGCAGAATTGCACATAGTGCGCCAACTGCTCCGCAGTAGTCCTTTCGAATTTTCTATAAAGAATTAAATTTAAATAAAAATTTATTGAAAAACATAGTGAAAATTAAAAAAAACAAAACTTACTTCTTTTGTATTTGACTCATTTTAACTGATATGCACTACAAGATGTTTACATTTTCATGTTATTTTTGTTAAAAATGACATTTCAGTTTCTGTAACACTGAACTTTACATTATGTCAGCTGCGCAAAGCTTTCACGCTGTCACTTTACTACGAGAATTGCACTGCAAAAAGTTTTTACAAGACGCTTTACAATTTCGCTTTACTATTTCTTGTAAAGCTTATTACGAGAATCACCCGGTTATTGTCTAAAATTAGCTATATTTTTTGATAACATATTCTAATGACATAATACATACATAACATAATCGTGCATAACATTATTCACGCAGACCAACCGACATATTTGTTCACAGAGTGAACCACTCGATTTAGCTACATGGGAGCAATAAAATGGAATTTTAGGAATCATTCCGTAACACTAACGAACATAAAGTTTTCTCTTTTGTTTTGGTTACTTTCGTTGTTTTTCGTGGTATTTGACGCCAGCGTCGAGAAATTCTAATGAAACTGCGTCGGCAGAACCCCTGGCTGACGATAGACGAACGATAATACATTTGTTGGTAAATTTATGTGCTTTCCAGGCATAAATTGCTGTTTTGGTGTACAGAAAAGGTACGATTTCTGGCGTGAACAAAAAAGGTGTCGTGTGTTAATCGACGAACAGAGATTTTAGGAAATGCCTCTCTCGGCAGAGTTTCGCCTACGCCGGCGTGGCTGACAATCACGTTAGTTAGTGTTGCGGAATGATGCCCTTATATAAATATATATATTCTACAAGTAAATATTTGTTTGAAAAAAATTTGACTAAATTTAACTTTTCCGTACCCCTTTTTTTGTTGTTTTTAAACTGAAGAAAAATAAATAAAATATTGAATCGATCCCTTTCTCTTCGGATCGATCCCAGTTTACACATTGTAACGAGTTTTGGTCCTTAGGCTGTGATAAAACTCAGTCTGTCCAGGGTTCGTTAAAGGGGTCTCGCAACCCTCTAACATACAACGTATTCCCGAATTACTCACGACTGTCTTCACGACAGTCTAGCACTGACTCTGTAGAGAGTTCAGCTCGGACGTTGTTTATTGGTTTTTAATATTTTTTTTCTTTTATTTATTCTTCGCTTAACAATTCTTATACTTATACTAATACTTAACAATTTTTATACCTAAGAATACGTACAATGGGGCAGAGGGCTGCACAATATGTATCACCTAGTCAAAGCACCAAGAGAGACGCGGTGAGTGGTAGGAAGTGTAACTACTTATCGGCAGAAGGCCTTAATATGCGGAAGGCGGGAGGTTTCTGTTAGAGTGAGAGCCAAAGTGCTACTCGGCAGATGGCCTTTAATTTATTTGGTGACGTCAGAGCGTCCACCAACAAAATAGTCTCTGGTTTGGTACCTCGTTTAGGTGCCCTACCTAGTTGGTAAGCAAATAGTTTTGCTCGCCGCTGGCCGAAGCCGATAGTGCCAGATAGTGCTGGACACTGGTGACCGGAGTCGATAGCAACTCGATAGTGCGGTTGCTGGTGGCCGAAGCCGATAGTGCCAGATAGTGCTGGACACTGGTGACCGAAGTCGATAGTGGAAGTCGGAAATTGTTTTCAAAAATACGCTAAGTCTTAGCAGTCGAGTGCAAGCGACTTAGGATGGATTCCAACTTCTCCCACTGCTGTGCATTTTGAACATCCTATACGTCGCGTGATGGTTGAACTGTTTGAGAATTCCAACCTCTGATTACGAATAAGCGGGAAAGCGAAAGCGAATAAAATGTCTTGCTAAAGTGCCGTATGCTAGTGCATTCGAAACCCGTGGTTGGCGGATTTCGTAATTTGTTTAATATGTTTTTTTTTTATGTTTTTTATGTTTGTAATTAATTTTTATTAATTTATTTTATTAAAAAAAAATAGAAAATATAATAAAATAAGAAATAATAATAAAAAAGAATATGAAGAAATTGCTTGCCGCTGTTCGGTTTCGAACCGGCTTCCCTCGTGTTGGGATTTTTCGTATGGTAGCTCAGAGAGCAGTGTTTGATGTATAAGAATAAGAATTGTAACTTGGCATCAATTATGCCTGTTACAACATTTTCGCTGTAATGACGACAGAAGATTGTTTCAATGTGCGCAGTGACAATCAGTAAAATAAAATGTAATTATATCGTTTGCATATTTTCCTCAGAGTTCGCAAAACTCAGCCTAACAAAGAGCGTCACATTGTGCACTCACAAATGGTTCAGATGCACTGTGCGACTAGACTTATGACCAATGAGGATTTATTAACAGCCAACCTAGAGCGTCACTTTCTTGCAGCTTTTTGCAGTAGCTTTAAGGTTAAGTATTTAAGGTTTGGGTATCAACTACAATTTACATGGAAGCCAGTACAAAGAATTGCTTATTGTGTTGCATTAGCTAACCGTTTGTCGTTCTATTCAAGAGTCAGTGGCATGATCACGTGGACGCGGTTTTCTGATTGAAAGACAACTGCTACCAAGGTGTTGTCGAAGACGTCGTTTCTCTGAGTACAAAAACGCGTCTCTGTGGTATCTATAAACTTCGCTCCGTTCTTCTAAGGAGGAGTTTGGGTCTGCAAAAAATATTCTAGCTTTATTGCCTAGACAATTATCTGGACCTCCGGCATATCGGTATCTTGTTATTATTTTTTTACCGTGCCTCTTTGTCCAAAATCCATATCACATATTTTTAATATATTTTCCATTAAACGAATTTTAGTACGGAGTGGTAATGATCCAAACGAATAACTAGCTGCCTTGTCTGGGTTTACTGGAGATTCACTGAAGGTTTATCTAATTTCCTCACAAAAGTGCACGATGATAATAATTTTGTGTCCATTTATGCTTGAACAGTTTTCCCATCGACCACTGCATAGCATTGGCATAGCATGTGCTAGACTCTGATCTATTTTCCAATGTTCACAAAAGCTGTATTCTAAACTGCCTATTTGCGCATTTATTGAAGACTTCTCTTAAGTTAGCTGCATGCTTTCCTTTTTATAAATTAATTTTATGCGACAAAAATATTTAGTCGTCGATGGAGATGGATGTACAAAAAATTCTCTTTTCGACTATAAAAAATAGTCATTGCTTCAGCAGGAAAGGCAAGGTAGGGTTGTAACATCCAGTACAAGGAAACAAAATGTAGCAGTATTGATATTTACAGCCTTATAATGGATCTCAAACGTAAACGCAAACTCAACCACGAAGGCAAGCGCAATGCGCAATGAAGTTCCATTGAAATGAATAAAGTTTCGCATAATGGAACTTTATCGAGTAGCCTGCGTTTAAGATTTTGAGTTAAAACAAAAACAAACATTCTTGCAGACAACCACGCTGCCCATGGCACTGTAACGAACTTCGGGTTGGCCAAGATATTCTCAGCAGGTGTCCGGGGTTTACAAGACCTGGGTTCTTTTGCACAATGATTTATTTTATTTAGACTTGTATTCGCTTTTCTTAAAATATACTATATATATATATATATATATATATATATACTCTTAAAATTAACAATTAGTGTTTTCCTGCTAACAATGGTAATAATCTTCTGATGATAATGTCTTCGTGGTCGTTCGGGTCCCGCTGGTGGGCGTACGCACAACAGACGCAGCGAAAATTGGTCGTTGGTTGATGACAGTGACTTCTTGAAGGGCTTACGCACGCAAATCAATAAGCCTGTTGTTCGCTGATGGGCTTACGCACAACGGATGTAGTGAATGTCGATTGTAGGTTATTCGAAGCAACTTATTGAAGGGCTTACGCACACAAGTTAATAAGTTTTCTATGTCGGTCGCTGATGGGCTTACGCATAACGGATGCAGTGAATGTCGATTGTAGGTTATTCGAAGCAACTTATTGATGCGCTTACGCACACAAGTCAATAAGTCTTCTATATGCACTGTAAATGTTCACTGTAACTGTCTTCTAGAAGATTTCACCGTTCCCTGATAATATTCACTGCTAGATATTCACTGTTAAAATGTACTGAGGTTCTCTGCTTGGCTGGAATTTTACTACCGCATTTGACGAAGTCTTGACTCAAACTGAATTGCCGCTACTTGGTTGCTCGCTCTTTCATATCTTGCTTTTCCTTGCTGCAGTTGTCCAATTTCCGCTATGATCTCCGGTTCTTTTTGCTCTAAAACATTGACGGGCATTCCAGCACATTTGTGCTGGAAGTTTTGAGTTTCCTAATATGTATACAAAGAGTGCTTCCAATAAAATTACGTCAGTCGCTGCCAAGCCACCAACGAGCACGGTCTGTACGCTGCGTTTGTTCATTTTGGCTACACCCGGAAACTAATCATCTTTATATTATGAACATTATTATATTATATAATCATTAATATTATTGTTATATTACATATTAATTATATATGATATTAATAATAATTAATACATAATAGTTATTGTTTAAAACGCCACTTTACACTGTAAATTGCGAAAAAGAACGAAACACGCTATTTTTTTAGTTTCTCTCAGTGGTGAAAACAAACTCATCCGCACACATGCTTAAAATGTGATAGTATAAGAATGCCCGTCACTGCTCTAAAACAAGTTAACGTTCTCCGCTATGGTCGAACACATTGCTCGAAAACAAGATCCCGTTTTCTATGTTCTGGTCTGCCGCTTGATCTTGCTTGGCCGATGCCGTCAATCATGCGTTCTTCCGCCGTTTCTTTTGTGCGTGGAACCTCTTGTCTTCTCATTAGCGGAGCACAAAACGGTAACTCGTTCTGTTATTTGCCTCGTCTCTTGTCCTTTCCTTGTGCACGCAGTTCAACGTTTGCTTGCTTGGTTCGTTGTGCGTTAATTTTTAATACTTCTAAAAATTATCGTCACACTCCCTCCTTACCTCGCAGACTGCATCCTTGCATCATTTTGCTAGTTATGCTCTTTGCACTTAATCTTACGCATGTCCAACACTGACTATATCTCCTTAACTATAATATTTTCTAGCTTAAACCATAGAGAAAGAATAACAAGAGGCCGAATCTTGAACAAAAATATTTTTCACTGGCTATCCAGTACTAGATCTTTTTTTCACTCATTGCTGAGTGTGTTCTCTCTTCTATTGCAAATGCTAATGTGTTTTCATTCATAGTTTGAGCATTTCTTTCCTATCCACTACTGAATCGAGGATGGATTACTGAATGCTTCGCTCTCTCCACTATCCCTATTACACGTGTTTGTGTGTTTGCACTGATGCTCTGAGAATTTGGTCAACCCAGTTTTGGATCGTATACAGATTTTTGAGTGTTTCGTGCTCTTCTCTTTTCTATTGCAAATGCTAATGTGTTTTCATTGATGCTCTGAGCATTTCTTGGCTATCCACTACTGAATCGTTGATAGATTACTAAATGCTTCGCTCTCTCCCTATCCCTATTACATGTGTTTGCACTGATGCTCTGAGAATTCGCTCATACCCAGTTCTGGATCGTGTGAAAATTTTTGAGTGTTTGGCTTCTTTTGCTTTTGCTTCGTACTCTGAGAATTTTTTTGCTGTCCACTACTGGATCGTTTACAGATTGTTAGTGTAATTTTGTCTCTTGTTAAATTTTGCCAATTCGTCTTCTTCTCATTATTCCTAGTACTGTTTTGTTTGTGGTTTTTGTTTGATTCTTTATGGAGCAAATGGAGAGTGTATGTATGTATGTCGAAGGAATATATGTGAATACATAATGATAACTTTCTGCTTTGTGATTTCTGGGCATTATTTTGTTTGTGTTTTTTATAATTAGTAGCTTCGTATGGATTTGTATGTTTGTACATTTGTTTTTGTTTTCTTGTTCTTGCGCCTACTGCTGCAATTTTACATTAGAAATTCGATGAAGGAGGTTTGGATGACCTTCTTGATCAGTACAATTATAGAAAACTGAAATTTTTGCAATTTTTAGGAATTAGCAGTTTAAATAACTGCCGAAAAGCTGAAAGCTTTAGAAGTTATTTTCGGAAATCGTAAAACACAAATATTTACGAGTTTAAAATAAAGAAAATTATAATTAGTAATATCAACATTGAACTGTGTTAATACTTAGCATATTTGCTAGTTTTTAGAGATTAGATATATTCATAATAGTGCTCCTGTAAAGATTTATTTTTTATAGGGCTTTTTTGTACCCAGCATGCCGACTCAAATAAATCGATGGTCATCGCAAACAAAATTCAGGAAAGCATCAGAAACTCCAGAAATGCTAAAAAATATTCATGCTTAAAAATTATTCACACACACAACCAAACGAAGCAGTTTCAAGCATGGTAAAACAGAGTTCTGAGGTGTGTCGAGGACCACGCTCTGTGTCGCAGCGCGGAGAGTGAGCGGACGGTGAATTCGCTCATTCTAGATCGTTGCCGCAATGCGGTTATCGGCATCTCCCCTTTCCATCATGACGACGGAGAGAGTAGTCCCGTAAAGTGGCGTGATCGAAGTTTCTAGAAGAATTTTTTTTCTATGAACTTCACATCACGCCATCCTACGGGACTTGTAATAAAAGTCGATCATGGTGAGAGGGAGTGAGATGTCGCTAGCTGCGCAGCGACGGCGACTGGAATGAGCGAAGCAAACCAGTTTGCTTTCTGCTGCTTCGAAACAGAGCGTGGTTTGAAAAACAGTCAGTCGGTGATGAAATTTGAGTGGAAGGAGTCGCTGTGCATCAGTTAGAAATTTACGTTGGTCTTTTAACGATTCTTGTGTTCATTTTGATTTAATTGTGGACAGAGTGGAACAAATTAAATATCGTTTAAGAACATAATATAAATTGCAAAGAAAGTTTCTTAGACAATAAATCACATTCTCAGAAGGCGAAGAGACTCGTGAAAACTATGACAACAATTATTAATACTATAGAAGTGGAAAACAAGAAAAGAAAAATCACAGACGTAGTCAACCACAAAATCGTGCGGCGAAAATTCCTTCGAATTCTACCAGCGAAAGAAAGAAATCAGCACAAAAAGGGAGAAAATAAATCGTGGATTTTTTTTTTTTGTGCATCGCCGGCTGACTAAAATACAGTAATTTATGAAAACACTTTACAACAATATTATTGGTAAATTTCCCCGCAGCTTACAAGCATTGATTATAATTATTATATACTCTGAGTGAAACTGCGTGTTTTGTGAAAACTAGCAGAATGTTATTGGTGCGCGTTGTGACGAAAGAACGAGAAGGCAGTCAGTACCAAAGAATATAAAACGCTAATACCCAGAAGCAAACCACTTTCGCAAGTGCAAGATGACGGAAAATATGTACAAAAAAAAACTTGTTGTGTGAATAATATACAGCAACACAGTCTGAAGTAATATGGACTAAAATTTTTTTTGTTAGCAGGTGAGCTAGCGGTTTCACTCCGCGCAGCCAGGCGACACTCGAAAAAGGGGTTGGCGCACAAATTCCCAACGCGCCAACCATGGAAGGGCGGGTATAGAAAGGGGGAGGGAAATAACATCAACTCCTCCCCCCTCTACTCCTCTCATCTCTCTCCCACCTCCCTCTCAGCGTAATACTACTTTCTTTTTGTTGATTTCTTTTCTTTTTTTTTTTTTTTTTGCTGCCAGCGTAGTATCGATCGCGATGTGGTGTCGTCGTGTGAATTTTCGGTTATCGGTCTTGTTCTTGGCAGTATAGCCACAGTAAGCCTCAGCTCCTTTCTTTTTTTTTGTAACTGGGGTTTCAAGACGCTGTCGGGGTTGTTGAAGAACCCCCCCCCCCACTTTCCCTGAGCACGGCCGGAAGAGCTGAGCTACCCTGACAGCGATCATATCTTCGTTCGTGATTTTTTTTTTTGATTTTTTTTTTGTTGTAAATTTAGTTTACCGCGAACCCGCACCCCCCTAACGTTACAGAGTGAATGATTGAAAAGAAATATTCGCTGTATGCGTAAGTAAATTTATTGAAATTTGCTAGTCTCTCCTTGAGGACGCATTTTGCACTCATTTCATGTCTTCGTTTCCCTTGCGGACCGACTGTTTCCCTTTGGCGTTCGAGTAAATTTCGCTGATTCGGCCTCTTGTTACTCTTTCTCTATGCTTAAACTGAACATATTTTCCCTTTTAATGTATTGTTGATTTATACTGACTGGATTCTCTTAGGATATTTTTTTAAATATATTTTAATATCTTAATATTTAATTATTTAATTTAATTTCTGCAATGTAGTTCAATTCAGGCTTGGGCAACTTGAGTTAATATATTATTTCAAATAACAATTTTATTTAAAAATGAAATAACGCGTCAACTCAACTAATGTCGTCAACTCAAAATGCGATAACGCGTAAACTCAACTAATGTCGTCAACTCAAAATGCGATAACGCGTCAACTCAACTAACGCCGTCAACTCAAAATGCGATAACATCGTTTTTCAAATAACCACGGAGTTGAGCTAATTAGTGCAATAATTTTTTAGTTGAAAAATTGAAGTAAACTTTTAACGCAAAAATTCTTGTCATTGCACAATTAACTCACTTTGTTATTTGAAATAAACAAGCATATGCGATGATTTTTCGTGAGATGTGGATGCTTGAGAAGCTACTTTTCATGCGAGTATAGATTACACATGCCCACTGTACATTACAGCTAAATATGCATTTATTATATGTGAAATATCTGAAATGTTCTCTAAGTTTGAGAAAATTTCATTTTAGTTGTATGTAGATTGTGTGCCATTGATTTCAAGTCCTTATTCATAGAACGCTGTCTATTTGTATGCATGATCTCAACTAGGTACCGCTTATCGACCGCAGATACAGCGACGGCGACATTGTTTACAACAACAACAACAAACGGTTTGTGCTGCAGACAGAATCTACTTGTGCGTAAACGCAGTGTTGTTTTTGTTGTTTGTTTACGATTCATACATATATAAACGGATATAAAAGACGAAGCAGAAAGATTAATGCGATCTATTGAGTGATTATTTGTATCGAATTCTAATTAATCGGAACTTAATATGTACCTAATATGTATTTAGTTAACTCTAAAACTCCTGCTCCGATTTCGATGTGGTTTTCAACATTCCGACAGAAATTCTTTTCATTGTTTGCCTGCCTACTCAAATAACTATTCAATAATCTTGTATCTGAAATATAGTAGTTTCCACTGCATTTATGAGAACAAAAAATACAGTGAAACGAAGTTTGCCAATGTTTAATGGAGATTCGTTTCAATGCCGACGGATCAAAGGATAACTATTCTCAACTGGCCAATCGCATAATTTTGTCTATGAGCATCTTTACGAATTACTGATGTCAGGTACAGCGAATTGCATTCTTTTGGTCCGACAAATGGACATGAATTGAAAAAAGGTTGTGATCATCTGAAAATTTCAGCTAAAACTTCATGTGTTCGTGCCTCTGACCTGATAATTCTCCGTTTTGCTTTTTATTGACCAGCAATTAAATGTATTTTTTGTATTTCTACATTGCCTCATTAACTGCATTTCCTTCTGCAATGGAAATTTTGAATATAATATTATAATATCATTTTTAAAACGGCAAATATTTACCAGCGCTGAATACGTTTTGGTACCTAGTAGTTACTGCCTATTTATAAAAAAGGAATGAAAAAATTTTTCCTAGAAGTCTTTTTGCAGTGCTTTACAACAGGTAACAAAGGGTTATATCATCTCATTTTAATGTAAGATCGAAATATATTTTTCAAGGTTCTTAAGATCTGCGGAAAATGTTGGTCATGCTATATAATGGAAGGTTTTCTGTGCAAGAAAACACTTTTTACGTATTCGTGGCGATATCATAACGATAAATAAAGTTATCTGTGAGGTACTTAATTTTAAATTTATATTTAAAAAATGGAAAGTGATAGTGAAAGTGACTTTATAATTCCCTTTGCGAGTAGCAGTACTTATTTAGAATCTGCTAGTAGTGATTGCAACGTTATCAAAGATAGTGATATAATTGTGAGTGATGAAAGTAAAGAGACAAATATAACGAAAAGTCTATCTTTGGGAAACCGAATTATTTTTGATGGAGAATTTTTTGAAATCAACTTTTTAAAAACAAAATCGGTAATGGACATAGTACGTACGTTCGTGTACGTTCTACTTCAAACTTCCGGTCACATTTAAAAAGAGTGCACGGTGACAAAACTTTGGAAGAATTTGAAAGCTACATAAAGAAAAAAAAGGAGATCGTAGTTGAACAGACTGGAAGTAGCAGAAAACAAAATATCACTACAAATGTAGTCAAAATCCGATTTTCTCAAGCCAGCTTCGAGAAGGATGTGCTTAATTTTGTATGCAAATCCTTGGCCCCATTAAGCACAGTCGAAAACCCACATTTTCGAGCGATATTCGACCGTATGGGAAAACCAGAGCTGCAACATATATCACGAAAGCACGTGGATCATTTGTTTGATACAATGAAAAATGGAATAACGACTTCTTTGGAAAAAGTGGAGTTCGTCTGCACAACTGCAGATGTGTGGTCATCCAAGCATCGTCGTTTTCTTGGGGTTACTTGCCACTGGATTGATAACCGAACATTTGAAAGGAAATCAGCAGCATTGGCTTGTAAACGCTTCTCAGGTATAATTCGCTTTATATTTTTAACTACATAATCTTATTTCCTCTTTTAGAAAATGCTTTTATCAAGCTCTACTTAAGACCATATTTAACCACAAAAATATTCCCATTTTTTCATTAGGCACTCACTCTTTCGACCGCATAGCGAATATTTTGCAAAGTATTCATAGCGAGTTCAACTTGACGTCATCAAAAATTGTAGGAACTGTCACAGACAATGCTAGCAACTTCGCGAAAGCTTTCACCGAATATGGAAACAATGGAAATGATGAATATGAAGACATATCCACCGACGAAGTCCCGTCATTTGAGGAATATCCTAATTTACCACCACACATACGGTGCTGTTCCCATACGTTAAGCCTGATAGCCACAAAAGATATCCCTAGCGCGATAAAAATGGACGCCAACCTACAAAACATTCACGAGTAATCTTTGGAAAAATGCTGTGCAATATGGGCGTGTTGCTCCCACCCCAAATCGTCCGAAGTAATGAAAGATATACTTGGGATTACACTGAACAAACCTGTGGTGACGCGATGGAACTCCTTATATGACGCTATATCAGCGATCCTTCAAGTCGCGGATAAGGTACCACTCTTAGGAAGCAAACTTAGGCTGCAACATTTCTCAACTGCAGAAATAAAGTATCTGAAGTAGTACGTCAAATGCCTTGCTCCACTTGCAATTGCGCTGGACCGTTTGCAAGGAGAAAGCTGCGTTTATTTCGGATTTATGCTGCCGTCGTTGCTCGACATTAAGAAGAGATGCGAAAAATTTATGTGTAATGCCGAACTTTCATATTGCAAAATAATAGTTAAGACTATAATTAAAAAAATCGACGAGAGATTCTCTACCTATATGGACCTTGACGAAAACTCACAGAGCGCAATTATTGCAACCTTCTCTCATCCGGCGTTTAAATCGAGTTGGCTAGCTGCTGTGGACCAAGAAAAGAGGTCTCAAGTTCGCGACATTTTTTTGAACGCGGTCAGGAATGCAAGTGTTTGCATCCGAAATTCTGAGCCGAGAAATCCACAAGCTCATACATATGGGTTCTATTTTGGAGAAGAGACATTTAGTGAAGTAGTACCCATAACACCACCAGCTGAGCTTGAGGCATTAAGGTATGTTTTTAATAACACCAAAATTTTATTGTACAAAAGTACATATTTTATGATTTGTATTATATGATATATAAACTGTTTTATTTTATTTCCAGATATTTAAATGATGAAAGACAAAATATAAATATGCTGGAAGAGTATCCGACAGTAAAATGTTTATTTGTGCGCTACAACACTTCGCTACCATCATCTGCGCCAGTTGAACGGCTTTTTTCGTACGCAACTATGTTCAACATAGCTCGATTTGGCTGCTTGTCGGACGATCATTTCGAAGAACGGGTTGTACTTATAGCTAACAAGGATGAATCTTTTCAAATAAATGAATAACATAAGTAATGCTGTGATACAGAAATTTTTTCATAAATAAAACATAGAGAAACAAATATATAAAACAGAATAACCCGATTTTCCGTTTTCGTTTTTTTCTTGCAATACCTGTAGATATTTTATAGCCTGTCGTTATATTCAAAATTTCCATTGCAGAAGGAAATGCAGTTAATGAGGCAATGTAGAAATACAAAAAATACATTTAATTGCTGGTCAATAAAAAGCAAAACGGAGAATTATCAGGTCAGAGACACGAACACATGAAGTTTTAGCTGAAATTTTCAGATGATCACAACCTTTTTTCAATTCATGTCCATTTGTCGGACCAAAAGAATGCAATTCGCTGTACCTGACATCAGTAATTCGTAAAGACGCTCATAGACAAAATTATGCGATTGGCCAGTTGAGAATAGTTATCCTTTGATCCGTCGGCATTGAAACGAATCTCCATTAAACATTGGCAAACTTCGTTTCACTGTATTTTTTGTTCTCATAAATGCAGTGGAAACTACTATATTTCAGATACAAGATTATTGAATAGTTATTTGAGTAGGCAGGCAAACAATGAAAAGAATTTCTGTCGGAATGTTGAAAACCGCATCGAAATCGGAGCAGGAGTTTAAGAGTTAACTAAATACATATTAGGTACATATTAAGTTCCGATTAATTAGAATTCGATACAAATAATCACTCAATAGATCGCATTAATCTTTCTGCTTCGTCTTTTATATCCGTTTATATATGTATGAATCGTAAACAAACAACAAAAACAACACTGCGTTTACGCACAAGTAGATTCTGTCTGCAGCACAAAACGTTTGTTGTTGTTGTTGTAAACAATGTCGCCGTCGCTGTATCTGCGGTCGATAAGCGGTACCTAGTTGAGATCATGCATACAAATAGACAGCGTTCTATGAATAAGGACTTGAAATCAATGGCACACAATCTACATACAACTAAAATGAAATTTTCTCAAACTTAGAGAACATTTCAGATATTTCACATATAATAAATGCATATTTAGCTGTAATGTACAGTGGGCATGTGTAATCTATACTCGCATGAAAAGTAGCTTCTCAAGCATCCACATCACACGAAAAATCATCGCATATGCTTGCTTATTTCAAATAACAAAGTGAGTTAATTGTGCAATGACAAGAATTTTTGCGTTAAAAGTTTACTTCAATTTTTCAACTCAAAAATTATTGCACTAATTAGCTCAACTCCGTGGTTATTTGAAAAACGATGTTATCGCATTTTGAGTTGACGGCGTTAGTTGAGTTGACGCGTTATCACATTTTGAGTTGACGACATTAGTTGAGTTGATGCGTTATTTGAGTTCGTTAACGATTATCTCAACTCAAATAAAAATCAACAGGCCTGGTTCAATTCTTGTTTTGCTTACTGTACATGTGCAACTAGTTTGTGTTAGTTCTTCGGCTTTTTTACTTGCATCGACGTGTTTGTTGTATCGGTTCGGGCTTTGTATATGAACTTCTTTGACTTCTGCTTCGATCGCGGTCACATGCCATTTCTTCTCTTTTGTCTATTCACTTGTTTATGTACACATGTGTATAAGGTAGGTCAATGCTGCTTTATATACTGCAAAGTCGAGTTCAAGTTCGAGTGCGTTGACTCGTTTTGTTTCTCTTCGCTTCTGCTTTGCCTACTTTGTTAGTTTGTTCTAATCACCGTTGTTACTTTGATTTCCTTTGCGCATCATTAACCCTGCACGGCACTTGATGTTTTCAGATCAGTTTACGTTGCCGCAAACTCACTTATTTACAACTCCTCCGCAATACCTTTATACACTTTTGACGAATTAATTAAATTAGCTACGGCTAGCAGCCCTGATTAAAAAAAAAATCTGTTTCAACGTTTGAAAAAATTTTACATTAATTTTAAAAAATGGCGGTGTGGTCACGCATTGAGACGGAGAAATTAATTTCGTTGCTAGAATATAAGACAGAGTTGTGGAATGTGCGCGACCCAACATATCTTGACCAGGAAAAAAAAAAGAATTAGCCATTCAAGCAATAACGCAGGAATTAAGAGAGTGCAGCACAACTGTGAAAACCATTCAAGATGTCCGCAAGAAAATTCAAAGCATCTGCTCTCAATTCCGTAAAGAATTTTAAACTTGTGCTATGTTTCATAATTAAGGAGTAATTATATCAATATTTTGTTTAAAATTTTGGTTAATATGAATAAACTCCCTTTTCACAAATATCTTTTTATATTTTCAATATTTGCTTAAATGGAAAAATAAGAAGAAATACCAAATTATGGGAGATTTGGTAATTTCAAATATAAGTTTCTCAAATTTTTCCATATAGCTGCACAGACCCTTGGAATACATGACTGCAGGTAGGAATATGATATTCTGATGTGATACTCAACTTCCTTATAAGATTGCCCAGTCGCAAGATGTCGTAATGTGGCGTTTAATTGGTCTCTTTGGGTAATAGAAAATCGCATTTGGGTGTCTCTTTTTTGTATATTGCGTTCAATGAGTTGCAATTTATAATGGAATTCTTCTTGATCCATACGCAAACAGTTTTGGAATGAATAGTCGTCTTCGGTTGGTAATTCTTTCGTCAATTGGGAAATTGAACCCTTGGTTATGCGTCTAGCATCATCCAACATTTTATTTTTCTTTGTTTTTTCGGTCTTTTAATATTCTTGCCGTAGTCGCGAATTTTTTTAATAGTCTCCCTGTGACAATTGCGCATAAAAACTATCTTTTTTGCATAGTCCTTCGCACAATCTATTAAGCGTAGACACAAGTCTTCGTGTTCCATTGCAGTACTTGTAGTACGAGTATATTGTAATCTATTTAATCAACTTGGCACATTTCAAAAGTAAAGGATTAAACAATGACCCTTTTTTATTAAACAATTTAAAAGTACAAATACCTACTGAAGGAAAAATATAAAACAATTTTGTTGACCTGTTTTATAATAATAGACTGCGACTGATTGTTTGGGTTTTTAGTCGAAAATTTTAAATATACTTCCGTTATGGGAAAAAATAAAACAAATATTTTTGCAACTATTTTAAAATCAGCGATTGCTATTTGCATTTTTATTGATACCAAAAACACTTCTAAAGAGTACTGAAATAATGTACTTAATTTACTACTCATATTACTCATATTTACTGCAAGGAACACTTTTCAATGCGGTCAGTTGAGTGCTCGTGTGACATACTATCGCTCATTTCATAGTTGGCGACATCTGGCAATGCGTCCTGAAGGATTCTCGATCGAATTCAACCATTACAGACACAGGTGGTCTGTAATGACGACGAAATGGTATCCTTCGAGGTATGACCGCATTTTCCTGATTCCCCAGATAATTGCTAGGCATTCCTTCTCCGTTGCAAAATAATTGCGTTCCGCTGAATTCAGTCGTCGACACGCATATGCGATCATTCGCTCGTTCCCTTCGAATTTCTGTGTGAGCACCGCTCCAAAACCAAAGTTGCTAGCGTCTGTCTGTAGTGTAGACTCCTGCGCGAAATCTGGACAAGCCAGCACCGGCGCTTTTGTCAGCATGGACTTGAGGGTGTTAAATGCCTCCGCTTGTGGTGTATCCCACTTCGAGTGTTTGCCCTTCTTCAGCATTGACGTCAGAGGTTGCACTATGTCGGCGAAGCCTGGTACGAACCGACGATACCACGATGATGGCCGAGATACCGGCGTGGTTCTCGAACATTCGTTGGCGGATTGAGTTGCTGAATCGCAGAAACTTTGTCCGGGTTCGGGTCCGTGTGAATCCCTTGCTGTCTGACCATGTGTCCTAAGTATTTCACTTCCCGTTTAAAGAAGTCGCACTTGTCGACGGAAAACTTCTTTCAAATTCTTGATGTGCTCTGCCAACGTGGACCCCGTGACTATTATGTCGTCAAAATAAGCGAATGCGTACGGCTACAGATCTGCCCCGATGACTTGTTCTAGTGCTCTCTGGAAAGTTTTGGGGCCGAATGTAACTCGCCAATGAAATAAGCCCCTGCCGGGTACGGTAAAAGCAGTGTTCTGCTTGTTTTTCTCATCCAAGAGAATCTGTCAATATCCATTCTTCAAATCCAGACTGCTGCTTATGTATTTCGCGTCTCGCAGACGGTCTAGAATATGCTGAATTCGTGGAATTGGATATACGTCCGGAATAGACTTTGCGTTCAACTGGCGATAATCGACGCATAGTCGCCATTTTCCTGTTTTCTTTTTCACTAACACTACGGTCGCGCTGAATGATTATGGCACGGTTCAATGCACTTGTTCTCCAGTAATGTGTTGATTTCTTCATTGATCACTTCTTGCATGGCAGGATTACGTGGGAAGTAACGTTGTTTGATTGGTCTCTCGTCTCGCATGATGATCTTGTGACTCGTAATGTGGCTTGGATCCTTGATGTCTTCGAATTTCTTTAGCTCTGCTTGTAGAATTTTTGTGGCCTCCTCCATGGTAACCTCACGACTCTCTTGTATGGTTGTGCACCTTGTATATTGTGTTGGCACTTGTTACTCAGTCAACTCCAGTGTCTGGTCACCACAGTTAAGGGTAGTACCGGTGGACCATAAGAAGTCCATTCCCAAGATGATGTCATCGACAACTTCTGGTAAAACCAGAATTGACATTTTAAAGGTCTCCTTCTCACGCAGGTTTTCCGCGAGTTATCGGCTAGTGTGATCGTGGTTGCCTTTGGCGTGACATTGGTACTTCTTCTAAATTTCTGTGCCAGGCGCCTGCTGATGAAGCTCCTCGTCGCTCCGGTGTCTACTACTCGCCATTTACCTGACAAGAGACGAGGCAAATATCAGAACGAGTTACCGTTTTGTGCTTCGCTAATGAGTAGACAAGAATTTTAACGCACAAAAGACACGGCGGAAGAACGCGTGATTGAGGGCATCGGCCAAGCAAGGTCAAGCGACAGAGCAGAACATAGAAAACGGGAACTTGTTTTCGAAAAAAACGTTCAAACATAGCGGAGAAAACGGGAACTTGTTTACAAACTAATAAACAACGGGACGACGCTGCGGACATCAAAGCATCAACCGAAGAATATAAAGCATGAAGCAAGAAGAAACATGCAACAGGAATTCAGTCGTACAAAGGCAGTCGTGCAAGTGAGTTAGTGAAAAATAGTACAGTCGTGAAAAGTGCCAGTGAAGAGAAGTCCAAAGTGCCTCAGGAAGAATAACATCGAAGAGTAAGAACCACGCAACGAGGACGACTACAGTCAAGCAAGGACGATATTCGACAAAGATCCTTTCTGAGAACAGTTAAGCGGTTGCGTACGCCCGTCAACTCGCAGCTTACACCCTACTGAGCATAGGCTCACTCAAACGACTTAAGACCATTCGGCTTGTGGATGCACGGTTGCGTAAGCCCGGCATCTCACGAATTCACTCCACTGTGTGGATGCGTAAGCCCACCAGAGTACAAACCACGAACGAATCCATTCGCAAGAACGTGTCAACTGTCCTTTTGAGGAAGAAGAATCGCCGAGAAACAACTAGAACGTAGACAAACATAGTTCCGGAGAAAATACAAAATTAAACACTGCATAGACATAAGTTTTTTATGTAAGCCTTATCTTACAAATATATATCATTTAATACATCTTAGATTAATAAAACGTAAAGGAAAACAAGAATCGTGTGTACTTTACTGTCTCAGGTCTTGTACACGAACCCTGGCACCCGCTGAGGATATCTCGGCCGAAGTAAAGTTCGTTACAAGTGGCGGCCAAACAGGGACTGTAGGGAAAAAACACGATTTAGACAGCAGAGAACCCAGATTCTATAATGAGCCGAGTCGACTGGGTATACGACCTCTCCAGCGAAGAACTCTCGAAAGCGATGGTGATGTATGGCGTGGATGCTATCGGATCACTGGAAGAGAGACAGAGACGATTCAGCAAGTGGGTCACGGACGAGGTGCATGAAGCAAAAGTAGAGGAGCAACTGAGCCGATACGAGGAAAAGTACCGCCAAAACTAGTCACATCGGGCGGGAGCTACGAAAACCAGTACAGCCGCGGAAAACTTCAATACGCCTACTACAATAAGCGTAAGCTCAAGAGATATGACTATGACACCGAGACAGGCACCAGCTCAACATTACGCAATAGTGATCGATATCGTTCGCAAATGGTCCAAGAGGTTCGATGGCGAAAAGGATTCACTTTCGTTTATCGAACGCATCGAGGAATTGCCCGAGACATTTGGTTTGGAAATCGATATGCTACCGAGAACGATGTCGGATCTGTTGAAAGACAAACCCCTTGTATGGTATCGCAACAACAACGCTAAGTGGCATTGATAGTAAACGACCCTGTACATTCAACCGGTTCTTACCGTTTCAGCATACACATAAGCACATCTTATTTGTCTCTTCTTTAATAGTTTTATTTGCTTGGCTTTTGCATCCTACATGTAAATTTAGTATAGTTTTATAATTCAATAAAGACTGTTTTGCAACATTTCGCATCATAGAATTAAAAGTTCGAAACCGGATAAGTGTACATATATATAGAACATTGATTTGACTCTAAAAGAAAACGGTTTGTCACGAAAATGATTAAATTAAATAAAAAACGCGGGTGGGCGAAAGCATACAGCTGAGGCTTTATCAAATCGCAGAAACAAGTTGGGGGATGATTGAGCTAAGCAAGGAGCTTTATAACTTCGCAGATGAAGAAGACTTCATTGACCCAATAAATGACATCTTAGACTATGAAAAAAAGGACTTTTCTGCACACGCAAAATTATCAGTGGCGCTGAATTTCATCCGTGGTTCGGAAGGTGCGCAAACTGAATATTCTGAATACTCAAATATTCATCTTCCAAAGATCAAAGTCCCATCATTTGCGGGTAATTATCAAGATTGGCCGTCATTTAGAGATCTCTTTACAGGTGCCATCGACTCAAAAGGTGGATTGAGTAATACTCAAAAATTTCATTACCTTAAGTCGTATTTAGAAGGGGTTGCTTTGCAATTAATAAAGCATCTAGCTTTAACTAAAGGCAATTACCTCAAAGCTTGGGATCGTCTGACCCAATCATTCGGTCGTTCGTGCAATCGTTCTTGAGTTTACCTACATGCAATACGGTAAATTCGCACAGGCTACGAAAAATATCCGATGGAGATGATGAGATAATTCGTGAACTCAATTCGCTTGGTGCAAATGGAAGAGACCCTTGGCTAATATACATTCTTCTTAGGTTAAGGTTGATGACGAAACAAAAAGGGCAGAAGATAGCGACGCTCAACTAGAGCGCACGTTCGACGAATTCTCGCGTTTCCTTTCTCGGCGCTGCGATGCTATTGAAGCATGTCAATTCAATGCTCGTTCGTCGAACCGTCGTTCTGCTGTGGTGAATTTGGCTAAAGTCGAAGGTACAAATAGGAGCTCAAATGCAAGCAGTGTCAAGATGATCACACGTTAGCACAGTGCACGAAATTTAAAGGTTTAACTGTATCGGCCAGACGCTTGGTTGTTAGAAATCACAATTTATGTTTCAATTGCTTCAAAGGGTCTATCAAGTAAAGCAGTGTTCGTCTTCATTTCGATGTCGCATCTGTCGCTCTAATCACCACACATTGGTGCATCACAATGGCCCAATACTCAAATCTGGTGAGCTTTAGACTGCAGCTACTGCTACAAATAGTCCCGAAACCGACGGGTCCACATCTGCAGTACCAGGCCGTACTTGCAGTCATTCTACTGAACAGTCTAAACATACTACTCAAACTCTCTTGCCAACAGTGCCTGTCAAGACGTTAAAAAAGTGGGGAGAATTTGTTGATTGTCGCTTGCTACTTGATACTGCGTCGACGGTGTCATTTATCACTGAATCATTCGTACAGTTACTTGGAAAAAACCGTACCAACGCTCGTGTGCCCATTAAAGGTCTATCATCACTACATGTAGGCACGACACGCGGCAAAGTCAACCTGACGATGTATTCTCACAATTCAAACAAACGCTTACAACAGCTTCTCCGGCTCAATCGGTTGATTTTACTACTTCCACCTGGACACAAATACACAATTTATCACATGGAACATACTTACAGGAGAACAAATGCATTTCGGGAAGAACATGCCAGTTGCGTTGAAGAGCATTTTTGGATGGTTTTTCGCTGGCTCTTATAGTTCTCTTGATTTCACACAAGCTGAGTTCATTGCAAACCATGCGCAACTTGATATCGACGCACTTGTGCGATCATTCATGGAAATATATGCTTTACAAGTTCCTGCCAAACATGAAAGCAAATTCGACAAGGCCGATCCAACAGAAATATATTTCTCTTCGACATGTTCCAGGGATACTAATGGCACGTATGTTGTTAACTATCCATTTAAACACTTGGAGGTTGGGCCTCCAATTCAACGTGATTTGTTTGGCGTATTTCTGCGTTTTCGTCAGCATCGTTTTGTATTCTCTACAGACATAGAGAAAATGTTCAGGGCATAAAGGTGGCAACTGAACATCGTGATTATCAGCGCATTGTCTGGAGAAGCGAAACCACATCTTAACTAGAACATTATCGCTTAGCCACTGTGACGTACGGACTTGCATCTTCTCCATTTCTCGCCGTCTGCGTGCTCACACAAATTGCTGAGGATTATAAAGAAGAGTATCGAGTTGGTTCGCGAGTTTTAATGAACGATGCCTATATAGACGACATTATCACTGGCTGTGATTCACTGGACGAGCTGTTAAACATGAAAAACGAGCTGATTGACTTTTTATTGAAGGCGAATTTAAAATTTGGAAAATGGAGTTCAAATTGCTGGCCGCTCCTTGAAAGTTTACCAAGTGACGTTTGTGAGTTCAAACCAATTGCAATCGATTCACAATTGCTTGATTCATCCGTAAAAATTCTTGGTATTCAATGGAGCCCATCAAAAGATTAGTTCCTGTTAATCATACGATCTCCAAATAACAATCTTATCCCCACAAAACGACTTGTGTTATCGGAAACTTCAAAGATCTTTGTCCCTCTAGGTATAGTATCACCTACACTTGTTTTTCTAAAAATATTATTCCTGAAAACCTGGTGCTTCGGATTAGACTGGGACGACCCATTACCACATGATCTTCGCGTACGATGGTCTACCTACTTGAACGATTTACACAATTTATCACAAATACGCATTCCGAGATACATTGCTACTCCGTTTCAATCACTCGAGCTTCATTGGTTTTCGGATGCTTCTAAGGCCGCCTGCGCTGCAGTCATTTAAAGTCGCGTAAACGTAGGAGGCGTTTACCATATAAAGTTGGTTGCATCGAAAACGCGAGTCGCACGCCTGAAGCCAATCTCGATTCCACGGTTAGAGTTAACGCCGCTTTGCTTCTCGTTAAGTTATTAACACTTATTAAGTATTCGTTGACTGTCTCGATCTCCAACACGTTTTGCTGGACGGACTCCGAAATAGTCCTTCACTGGCTATCTTCACCACCAAGAAGATGGAACACCTTCGTGAGCAATCGTACTACCGAAATTTTAGAACATGCACCCCGACACTATTGGAGGCATGTAAGCTCAGGTGATAATCCAGCGGATTGTGCCTCGCGCGGCCTGCTACCCTCACAATTGGTAGATCATCAGTTATGGTGGACGGGCCCGAGCTGCTTGTCATTACCAGCGTCCTCATGGCCAAACAATAATAAGTTTAATCTTGCATCAGCCGATGAGAATGTGTTTGCGGAAGAGAAAAGAGGTAAATGTGTTGTTTTATGTGCTGTAGAATGCGACAATACACTTCAAATATTAAGCGACAAAATTTCCTCCTGGACTCGTTTGACACGCATTGTAGCATATTGCATACGATTTATTCGAAAATGCAGGAAGTCTGATACACAACACACCAAGCCGTTTCTTACTTCGCTTGAACTCGTATATGCTCGAACTCTTCTCTTTCAATGCGCACAGGAAAAGGCCTTTTCTAGCGAGTTAAAAAAGTTAAAACAATCACAACCTTTGAAGCCGAAATCATCAGTAATTAACATTGCGCCATTTGTAGATCCAAACGGAATCCTTAGGGTTGGAGGCCGCATTAGACATGCGCATATTAACTATAATATCAAATTCCCGATTTTACAGCCAAAGGCGTTTAACAAATCTAAATGCATTATCAGACACATTCACGAGACACACCTGCATACTGGCGTTGAGGCTACCTTTGTAATAGTAAGACAACAATTTTGGATTTTGGGGTGTATATTAGAAATATGGTTCGACAGATAGTTTTTGCGTGCAAAACCTGTTTCATGCAACGGAGAGCAAATAGTGTTCAACTAATGGCAATCTTCCTCCATCTCGCGTACGACCAAATTCCAAAATTTCGGCAGTACGACTGCTCACGAAGGTGTTCCATCTTCTTGGTGGTGAAGATTGCCAGTGAAGGACTATTTCTGAGTCCGTCCAGCAAAACGTGTTGGAGATCGAGACAGACAACGAATCCTAAATAAGTGTTAATAACTTAACGAGAAGCAAAGCGGCGTTCAACTCTACATCCATAGCGACTAGCGACTAGCGGCACTGGAATCGCCGCTAAGCTCCAGTGAATAAATTAAACAATAGCGACTAGCGCCTAACAGCGTGTGTAAAAAAAGACAATAAAAGCTGTTAAAAAATAAAAAACGAATACTCAGTATTCATATTTAAGCAGATGTTAAAAATTTGAGAGAGGGTCATATTGCTCTCTCACAAATGTCAAAAGAGAAACAACAACTGGAAAAGAGTACGTAAATATTTTGGCCGCTAAGGAAAAATTAGAAATAGATCGAAGGCTAGCATCGAGCGGCGTAGCGGCGACTGGAAAGATTAATTGTTTTTTCTTGTTCCCATAACAACCCATGTCAATAAAAAACTCTTAGATTTTGTCGTAGTTGTATTTAACTTTATTTACGGAGTGCGCGAGTGAGGTTTTACAAACCGGAACTAACTAACTAACCAACAAAAACTCAAGGCCCAGTCTTTCGTCTCACTACCAACTACTGCTTATAATTATTGGTACCAACATTACCAATTTTTGTACTAATCGCTAGTGATGCCCAATGTTAATATTGAACATTCCGCCCACCTCGTTTCCGCCCACCTCGTTTCGAGTTGATCTAACTCGAAAGAAATGGGAGGAGATTAAATTAAGAATTAAGTTAAGAATTGATGATTTTAATTTGTATAATTGTATATTTAATTGCTTTATATATTTAATAAAAACAGAAAAAAAATCACAATGTTCATCATAAAATCAAAAAAAAGAACACAAATTTTACCCAATTACAATTACAATTCATTTGACTAGCATGAGTCTGTAATGGGATTTACTACATAACATAATACCATTTATAATTGCTATAAAGGAATTATATAATTAATATTAGTGGCGAATTAGAAGTCCAGTCTGTAGTGAAAAGAACTGCTAAAGTTCTAAAAGATAAGTTCATATGAACAGAAAATTGCGGAAAAGAATCCCTTTCCTCAATTCCTATATAGTACCCTTTGCTCCTAATTGTGTGCCTGTGTTCTCCAAGTCTTTCGGTGCCCTGTCATATCATGTTCTTAAATAATGGATGATAGATGTTTGACCGCCAGTGACAACCGCGTGCTGCGTGATGCTTTTGAAAATTGTGAAAGATGGTTCAAATTTAGACATTTTAATGCATAAAGTATTGTAGTAGGAAATAGGCCCGAAAAATTTGAAGAAATTAAATCAATTCTTATGGACTGCTACTTGGACGTAGTGGGAGTATCTAAAACGTGGTTGTCGACTGGAGTTAATGATGATATAGTATCAATCCCGGGTTATAAAATTATTAGGCATGATAGGACAGCGCGTGGAGGTGGTGTGGCTCTCTTTGTTAGGGATGGCATTAGGTGGTCAATTATTGATACTTCGCTTGCTCACGCTAATATTGAGTACCTATTTATAAGTATACGGGGTACAACTCGAACATGGGTTATTGGCGTAGTATACAGGCCCCGAGGGGAACTTCTGGAATTGGCGGATGTACTCTCCAGAATTTCTGCTGAGTACAGCGACATTATTTTAATGGGAGACTTTAATGTCAACCTTCTTGATGACGAAGCTTGTAGGCGCGCAACTATTTTCTTTGAGGGATTCAATTTGGAAATGGTTTTCGATCGTGAACTCCCAACCCACTTCGATGTGGTCAACGGATCGCATTCTCTAATTGATTTCTTTGTAGTGGAAAACCGCGACAAACTTGATCATAGTGGTCAATTCTGGGTACCCGGCATCTCCAGGCATGCTTTTATTTTTTGTTCCAGCATTGCTGATGTTAGCAGATCCAGTGCAGTTTTTGAATTTCGTGACTTTAAACAGGTCAATTTAGATGAACTTTTTTGTGCGTGCCTTGGGTATGATATGACTGCTTTTTTGACCTCTTCGGACGTGAATTGCAAATTGAATATACCCTTTGTGGTACCCTTTGTACCACTTGTTAGATATCGCGTTAAAACTAATGCGCAACCGTGGTATAGTTTATGTATTATAAGGGCGAAATCTTGTCGCGATTCTGCTTTTAGGGATTATAAGAGGGATTCAACTTCAGCTAAATGGGCGCGGTATACTAAACTTCGAAACAGGGTTACATGTCTAATCAAGAAAGCTAAAATTGAGTATGGCACAAAATGTTTCGGATCAGTTGTCAAATCTTCTGATTTCTCGGAGCGGGCTAGGCGGTTTGGAATATCGAAAAACCAGTCGCAGACAGCAGATTTAGATGTAAATGATCTTAATTCTCACTTCGTTTTCCTCCATGACCGTTTAGGAATGCTTCCCTGGATGAGATTTACGAGGCGCTCATGGGTCTTCAGTCTGTATCGGTGGGACTTGATGGTATACATTTGAAATTTATTAAGATTATTTTTCAAGCGTTTCATTATATAGGAGATATGATCAACTTTGTTTTGACATCGTCTAGTTTTCCGACGGCTTGGAAGATGGCTAGGGTTACGCCCATACCCAAGATAGAGAGGCCCAAGAGCTCCTCTGATTATCGACCAATAAGCAGTCTCCCGTGCTTGTCCAAGGTGTGTGAAAGCATAATGAAGCGTCAAATGTTGGCATTTTTAACCACCGATTCCAGAGTTGAAATTTTTCAAAATCAGTCGGCTTTTAGGGAGAAGTTTAGTACTACCACGGCTTTGCTCAATTTAACAGATGATATAAGTCGTAATTTGGATGAAAACCTCGTTTCTTTTTTAGTGGCGCTGGATTTCAGCAAAGCATTTAATCGGGTGGATTGGACAGTTCTATGTACTAAAATTAAATCTCAATTTTTTTTTGGGAGTTCGTCTTGTAATCTAATTTACTCGTATTTGGCTGAGAGGAGTCAGTGTGTGATCATCTCGAATGTGTTTTCGGGTGCCCTTGCTCTTGGCAGTGGAGTTCCTCAAGGTTCCATTCTTGGTCCAGTCTTATTTATGCTGTACGTTAATGACCTACCTGATAGTGTAGCGCACTCTAAGGTCCATGTTTATGCTGATGATGTTCTCCTCTCTCTATCTAGTAGTCGGCATCTTGCCGAACTTTCTGTTAGTCTTGTAGAGGAGGACATTCGGTCGGTATCTCAGTGGGCTAGGTTAAATAAACTATCTCTCAACGTTGACAAGACGCAGACCATGTTGTTGTGCAGGAGATCGTCCTCAATAGACGTACCTCCTATATCAATGGGTACTGCATCTATTGCATACTGCAGTGTTCTTAGGCACCTTGGTCTGTTCATTAGTGATGATTTGTCTTGGGACAAGCAGGTAGCTCATGTCTGTAAGTCCTCTTATCTTATTTTGCGGAATCTGTATCTAGTAAAGCACTACTTACCTCAACCAGTTAGATTGCGTCTGGTCAAAGCATTAGTCTTGCCACATTTTATTTACTGTTGTGAGGTTTTTGGTGGGTGCAGTTCTGCGTGCCTTGGTGCTTTGGGAAAATGTGCACGGGCTGCTGTAAGGTTCGTTTTCTCCTTGCGATGTAGAGATCACGTTAATCACCTTGTGAAGGAGGTTGTTGGTATGAGTGTCCAATCACTTTTCGACTATAGGCTTCTCCTATTATTGTTTAAAGTTATTAGGCGTGGTGAGCCCGCTTATTTGTTTAATAAGCTTGTATCGGGTATTTCGATCAGAACTAGGAATTTTAATATGCCATTTATTAACACATTAGTTAGACATAGGTCAAGTATGGTGAGGGCTATTAGGATTTGGAATGGCCTTCCGTTGCGGTTAAAAGCTATAACACCTTTCGCCATTTTTAAGAGGGAGGTTTTCTTGTATATAGCGCTTGAACAGGGAGCGTTGCAGTAGATCTGTATTAGAAGTGGTGATATGAAGTAAGTGGCTTGAAGAACACCTATGGGGCACCAATAGAATCTTTCCTTCTCCTGTCCTATTCCCCTACTCTTTTTCTTTTCTTTTGTTAATTTAATTTGCTTCTTTTAATTAAAGGACATATTTGTGATATAATTACGCAGTTAATGTACAATAGATAAGGTATACATCTTTTTTTGTACTTCTTTTTTGTAATAATCATAATAAATAAATAAATAAATAAATAATGTACATAAATAAACAAATAAATAAAAGAAAGAAATAAGTTATAAGGTGTTACGTTGGCTGCACAGGGCTCAGCGCAATCTTTAACACTAGTCAATTTCTTCACTCTCTACTTCACATTTTTTAAGCTCGTGACGCAGTATTGCAATCTTCAAAAGAGCCTGCTCCTTATCTAATTGCTGCTTCTCCATCTCCCATAAGTGATTTTCCTTCGCCCAATGCTGCTTCTCCTTTTCCCATTGATGCTTTTCCTCTGCCCTCCGTTCTTCATTTTCGAAATACCGCTGTTGGGCATCTAACAGGGGATCTGCGGTAGGCTTCGTCCTGCTTGGCGTCAGCTTAGAGTTGGGTTTTTTCTGAGTTGAGCGGGGTTCCAGGTTTTCCAAGTGTCATTATGCAATAAAAAAATGCAATTAAATCTTTTATTCTGTGGTAAGAGTATTCTGTGTTCTTTTAATTATCACCTCTTTTTCTTCGTCTGGCAAGCCTTCCATTTCCATGTCTTCCACTTCCTTTAAAATTTTCTTAGTTGCTGAATGTAAGTGCAATACTATGTAAAAACAATAATTCATCGTTCCTATTTCTTACGATTGTCGGAGTCTATGTCGTTGCATAGACCCGTAGCTGAACATCCCATAAGTGCAGCCATTTTGCTTAGTGCTGAAGATTCCGCAGAGCTCAGCGCATTGTCTGGAGGCGCGAAACCACATCTCAACTAGAACATTATCGCTTAGCCACTGTGACGTACGGACTTGTATCTTCTCCCTTTCTTGCCGTCTGCGTGCTCACACAAATTGCTGAGGATTATAAAGAAGAGTATCCAGTTGGTTCGCGTGTTTTAATGAACGATGCCTATGTAGACGACATTATCACTGGCTGTGATTCACTGGACGAGCTGCTAAACATGAAAAACGAGCTGATTGGCTTTTTATTGAAGGCGAATTTAAAATTGAGAAAATGGAGTTCAAATTGCTGGCCGCTCCTTGAAAGTTTACCAAGTGACGTTTGTGAGTTCAAACCAATTGCAATCGATTCACAATTGCTTGATTCATCCGTGAAAATTCTTGGTATTCAATGGAGCCCATCAAAAGATTAGTTCCTGTTAATCATACGATCTCCAAATAACAATCTTATCCCCACAAAACGACTTGTGTTATCGGAAACTTCAAAGATCTTTGTCCCTCTAGGTATAGTATCACCTACACTTGTTTTTCTAAAAATATTATTCCTGAAAACCTGGTGCTTCGGATTAGACTGGGACGACCCATTACCACATGATCTTCGCGTACGATGGTCTACCTACTTGAACGATTTACACAATTTATCACAAATACGCATTCCGAGATACATTGCTACTCCGTTTCAATCACTCGAGCTTCATTGGTTTTCGGATGCTTCTAAGGCCGCCTGCGCTGCAGTCATTTAAAGTCGCGTAAACGTAGGAGGCGTTTACCATATAAAGTTGGTTGCATCGAAAACGCGAGTCGCACCGCTGAAGCCAATCTCGATTTCACGGTTAAGCCATAACCACAACCATAGCGACTATCGTTTAGCGCCTAAATCAACTCTCAATTTACATGGGTTGTTCAATATTAACATTGGGCATCACTAGCGATTAGTACAAAAATTGGTAATGTTGGTACCAATAACTATAAGCAGTAGTTGGTAGTGAGACGAAAGACTGGGGCTTAAGTTTTTGTTGGTTAGTTAGTTAGTTCCGGTTTGTAAAACCTCACTCGCGCACTCCGTAAATAAAGTTAAATACAAATACGACAAAATCCAAGAGTTTTTTATTGACATGGGTTGTTATGGGAACAAGAAAAAACAATTAATCTTTCCAGTCGCCGCTGCGCCGCTCGATGCTAGCCTTCGATCTATTTCTAATTTTTCCTTAGCGGCCAAAATATTTACGTACTCTTTTCCAGTTGTTGTTTCTCTTTTGACATTTGTGAGAGAGCAATATGACCCTCTCTCAAATTTTTAACATCTGCTTAAATATGAATACTGAGTATTCGTTTTTTATTTTTTAACAGCTTTTATTGTCTTTTTTTACACACGCTGTTAGGCGCTAGTCGCTATTGTTTAATTTATTCACTGGAGCTTAGCGGCGATTCCAGTGCCGCTAGTCGCTAGTCGCTATGGATGTAGAGTTGAACGCCGCTTTGCTTCTCGTTAAGTTATTAACACTTATTTAGGATTCGTTGACTGTCTCGATCTCCAACACGTTTTGCTGGACGGACTCAGAAATAGTCCTTCACTGGCAATCTTCACCACCAAGAAGATGGAACACCTTCGTGAGCAGTCGTACTGCCGAAATTTTGGAATTTGGTCGTACGCGAGATGGAGGAAGATTGCCATTAGTTGAACACTATTTGCTCTCCGTTGCATGAAACAGGTTTTGCACGCAAAAACTATCTGTCGAACCATATTTCTACTATACACCCCAAAATCCAAAATTGTTGTCTTACTATTACAAAGGTAGCCTCAACGCCAGTATGCAGGTGTGTCTCGTGAATGTGTCTGATAATGCATTTAGATTTGTTAAACGCCTTTGGCTGTAAAATCGGGAATTTGATATTATAGTTAATATGCGCATGTCTAATGCGGCCTCCAACCCTAAGGATTCCGTTTGGATCTACAAATGGCGCAATGTTAATTACTGATGATTTCGGCTTCAAAGGTTGTGATTGTTTTAACTTTTTTAACTCGCTAGAAAAGGCCTTTTCCTGTGCGCATTGAAAGAGAAGAGTTCGAGCATATACGAGTTCAAGCGAAGTAAGAAACGGCTTGGTGTGTTGTGTATCAGACTTCCTGCATTTTCGAATAAATCGTATGCAATATGCTACAATGCGTGTCAAACGAGTCCAGGAGGAAATTTTGTCGCTTAATATTTGAAGTGTATTGTCGCATTCTACAGCACATAAAACAACACATTTACCTCTTTTCTCTTCCGCAAACACATTCTCATCGGCTGATGCAAGATTAAACTTATTATTGTTTGGCCATGAGGACGCTGGTAATGACAAGCAGCTCGGGCCCGTCCACCATAACTGATGATCTACCAATTGTGAGGGTAGCAGGCCGCGCGAGGCACAATCCGCTGGATTATCACCTGAGCTTACATGCCTCCAATAGTGTCGGGGTGCATGTTCTAAAATTTCGGTAGTACGATTGCTCACGAAGGTGTTCCATCTTCTTGGTGGTGAAGATAGCCAGTGAAGGACTATTTCGGAGTCCGTCCAGCAAAACGTGTTGGAGATCGAGACAGTCAACGAATACTTAATAAGTGTTAATAACTTAACGAGAAGCAAAGCGGCGTTAACTCTAACCGTGGAATCGAGATTGGCTTCAGGCGTGCGACTCGCGTTTTCGATGCAACCAACTTTATATGGTAAACGCCTCCTACGTTTACGCGACTTTAAATGACTGCAGCGCAGGCGGCCTTAGAAGCATCCGAAAACCAATGAAGCTCGAGTGATTGAAACGGAGTAGCAATGTATCTCGGAATGCGTATTTGTGATAAATTGTGTAAATCGTTCAAGTAGGTAGACCATCGTACGCGAAGATCATGTGGTAATGGGTCGTCCCAGTCTAATCCGAAGCACCAGGTTTTCAGGAATAATATTTTTAGAAAAACAAGTGTAGGTGATACTATACCTAGAGGGACAAAGATCTTTGAAGTTTCCGATAACACAAGTCGTTTTGTGGGGATAAGATTGTTATTTGGAGATCGTATGATTAACAGGAACTAATCTTTTGATGGGCTCCATTGAATACCAAGAATTTTTACGGATGAATCAAGCAATTGTGAATCGATTGCAATTGGTTTGAACTCACAAACGTCACTTGGTAAACTTTCAAGGAGCGGCCAGCAATTTGAACTCCATTTTCCCAATTTTAAATTCGCCTTCAATAAAAAGTCAATCAGCTCGTTTTTCATGTTTAGCAGCTCGTCCAGTGAATCACAGCCAGTGATAATGTCGTCTACATAGGCATCGTTCATTAAAACACGCGAACCAACTGGATACTCTTCTTTATAATCCTCAGCAATTTGTGTGAGCACGCAGACGGCAAGAAAGGGAGAAGATGCAAGTCCGTACGTCACAGTGGCTAAGCGATAATGTTCTAGTTGAGATGTGGTTTCGCTCCTCCAGACAATGCGCTGAGTTCTGCCGAATCTTCAGCAGTAAGCAAAATGGCTGCACTTATGGGATGTTCAGCTACGGGTCTATGCAACGACATAGACTCCGACAATCGTAAGAAATAGGAACGATGAATTATTGTTTTTACATAGTATTAGATGCCCAACAGCGGTATTTCGAAAATGAAGAACGGAGGGCAGAGGAAAAGCATCAATGGGAAAAGGAGAAGCAGCATTGGGCGAAGGAAAATCACTTATGGGAGATGGAGAAGCAGCAATTAGATAAGGAGCAGGCTCTTTTGAAGATTGCAATACTGCGTCACGAGCTTAAAAAATGTGAAGTAGAGAGTGAAGAAATTGACTAGTGTTAAAGATTGCGCTGAGCCCTGTGCAGCCAACGTAACAACTTATAACTTATTTCTTTCTTTTATTTATTTATTTATTTATGTACATTATTTATTTATTTATTTATTTATTATGATTATTACAAAAAAGAAGTACAAAAAAAGATGTATACCTTATCTATTGTACATTAACTGCGTAATTATATCACAAATATATTCTTTAATTAAAAGAAGCAAATTAAATTAACAAAAGAAAAGAAAAAGATTAGGGGAATAGGACAGGAGAAGGAAAGATTCTATTGGTGCCCCATATGTCTTACAGCAGCCCGTGCACATTTTCCCAAAGCACCAAGGCACGCAGAACTGCACCCACCAAAAACCTCACAACAGTAAATAAAATGTGGCAAGACTAATGCTTTGACCAAACGCAATCTAACTGGTTGAGGTAAGTAGTGCTTTACTAGATACAGATTCCGCAAAATAAGATAAGAGGACTTACAGACATGAGCTACCTGCTTGTCCCAAGACAAATCATCACTAATGAACAGACCAAGGTGCCTAAGAACACTGCAGTATGCAATAGATGCAGTACCCATTGATATAGGAGGTACGTCTATTGAGGACGATCTCCTGCACAACAACATGGTCTGCGTCTTGTCAACGTTGAGAGATAGTTTATTTAACCTAGCCCACTGAGATACCGACCGAATGTCCTCCTCTACAAGACTAACAGAAAGCCCGGCAAGATGCCGACTACTAGATAGAGAGAGGAGAACATCATCAGCATAAACATGGACCTTAGAGTGCGCTACACTATCAGGTAGGTCATTAACGTACAGCATAAATAAGACTGGACCAAGAATGGAACCTTGAGGAACTCCACTGCCAAGAGCAAGGGCACCCGAAAACACATTCGAGATGGTCACACACTGACTCCTCTCAGCCAAATACGAGTAAATTAGATTACAAGACGAACTCCCAAAAAAAAATTGAGATTTAATTTTAGTACATAGAACTGTCCAATCCACCCGATTAAATGCTTTGCTGAAATCCAGCGCCACTAAAAAAGAAACGAGGTTTTCATCCAAATTACGACTTATATCATCTGTTAAATTGAGCAAAGCCGTGGTAGTACTAAACTTCTCCCTAAAAGCCGACTGATTTTGAAAAATTTCAACTCTGGAATCGGTGGTTAAAAATGCCAACATTTGACGCTTCATTATGCTTTCACACACCTTGGACAAGCACGGGAGAATGCTTATTGGTCGGTAATCAGAGGAGCTCTTGGGCCTCTCTATCTTGGGTATGGGCGTAACCCTAGCCATCTTCCAAGCCGTCGGAAAACTAGACGATGTCAAAACAAAGTTGATCATATCTCCTATATAATGAAACGCTTGCAAAATAATCTTAATAAATTTCAAATGTATACCATCAAGTCCCACCGATACAGACTGAAGACCCATGAGCGCCTCGTAAATCTCATCCAGGGAAGCATTCCTAAACGGTCATGGAGGGAAACGAAGTGAGAATTAAGATCATTTACATCTAAATCTGCTGTCTGCGACTGGTTTTTCGATATTCCAAACCGCCTAGCCCGCTCCAAGAAATCAGAAGATTTGACAACTGATCCGAAACATTTTGTGCCATACTCAATTTTAGCTTTCTTGATTAGACATGTAACCCTGTTTCGAAGTTTAGTATACCGCGCCCATTTAGCTGAAGTTGAATCCCTCTTATAATCCCTAAAAGCAGAATCGCGACAAGATTTCGCCCTTATAATACATAAACTATACCACGGTTGCGCATTAGTTTTAACGCGATATCTAACAAGTGGTACAAAGGGTACCACAAAGGGTATATTCAATTTGCAATTCACGTCCGAAGAGGTCAAAAAAGCAGTCATATCATACCCAAGGCACGCACAAAAAAGTTCATCTAAATTGACCTGTTTAAAGTCACGAAATTCAAAAACTGCACTGGATCTGCTAACATCAGCAATGCTGGAACAAAAAATAAAAGCATGCCTGGAGATGCCGGGTACCCAGAATTGACCACTATGATCAACTTTGTCGCGGTTTTCCACTACAAAGAAATCAATTAGAGAATGCGATCCGTTGACCACATCGAAGTGGGTTGGGAGTTCACGATCGAAAACCATTTCCAAATTGAATCCCTCAAAGAAAATAGTTGCGCGCCTACAAGCTTCGTCATCAAGAAGGTTGACATTAAAGTCTCCCATTAAAATAATGTCGCTGTACTCAGCAGAAATTCTGGAGAGTACATCCGCCAATTCCAGAAGTTCCCCTCGGGGCCTGTATACTACGCCAATAACCCATGTTCGAGTTGTACCCCGTATACTTATAAATAGGTACTCAATATTAGCGTGAGCAAGCGAAGTATCAATAATTGACCACCTAATGCCATCCCTAACAAAGAGAGCCACACCACCTCCACGCGCTGTCCTATCATGCCTAATAATTTTATAACCCGGGATTGATACTATATCATCATTAACTCCAGTCGACAACAACGTTTTAGATACTCCTACTACGTCCAAGTAGCAGTCCATAAGAATTGATTTAATTTCTTCAAATTTTTCGGGCCTATTTCCTACTACAATACTTTGTGCATTAAAATGTCCAAATTTGAACCATCTTTCACAATTTTCAAAAGCATCACGCAGCACGCGGTTGTCACTGGCGGTCAAACATCTATCATCCATTATTTAAGAATATGATATGACAGGACACCGAAAGACTTGGAGAACACAGGCACACAATTAGGAGCAAAGGGTACTATATAGGAATTGAGGAAAGGGATTCTTTTCCGCAATTTTCTGTTCATATGAACTTATCTTTTAGAACTTTAGCAGTTCTTTTCACTACAGACTGGACTTCTAATTCGCCACTAATATTAATTATATAATTCCTTTATAGCAATTATAAATGGTATTATGTTATGTAGTAAATCCCATTACAGACTCATGCTAGTCAAATGAATTGTAATTGTAATTGGGTAAAATTTGTGTTCTTTTTTTTGATTTTATGATGAACATTGTGATTTTTTTTCTGTTTTTATTAAATATATAAAGCAATTAAATATACAATTATACAAATTAAAATCATCAATTCTTAACTTAATTCTTAATTTAATCTCCTCCCATTTCTTTCGAGTTAGATCAACTCGAAACGAGGTGGGCGGAAACGAGGTGGGCGGAATGTTCAATATTAACATTGGGCATCACTAGCGATTAGTACAAAAATTGGTAATGTTGGTACCAATAATTATAAGCAGTAGTTGGTAGTGAGACGAAAGACTGGGCCTTGAGTTTTTGTTGGTTAGTTAGTTAGTTCCGGTTTGTAAAACCTCACTCGCGCACTCCGTAAATAAAGTTAAATACAAATACGACAAAATCTAAGAGTTTTTTATTGACATGGGTTGTTATGGGAACAAGAAAAAACAATTAATCTTTCCAGTCGCCGCTACGCCGCTCGATGCTAGCCTTCGATCTATTTCTAATTTTTCCTTAGCGGCCAAAATATTTACGTACTCTTTTCCAGTTGTTGTTTCTCTTTTGACATTTGTGAGAGAGCAATATGACCCTCTCTCAAATTTTTAACATCTGCTTAAATATGAATACTGAGTATTCGTTTTTTATTTTTTAACAGCTTTTATTGTCTTTTTTTACACACGCTGTTAGGCGCTAGTCGCTATTGTTTAATTTATTCACTGGAGCTTAGCGGCGATTCCAGTGCCGCTAGTCGCTAGTCGCTATGGATGTAGAGTTGAACGCCGCTTTGCTTCTCGTTAAGTTATTAACACTTATTTAGGATTCGTTGACTGTCTCGATCTCCAACACGTTTTGCTGGATGGACTCAGAAATAGTCCTTCACTGGCAATCTTCACCACCAAGAAGATGGAACACCTTCGTGAGCAGTCGTACTGCCGAAATTTTGGAATTTGGTCGTACGCGAGATGGAGGAAGATTGCCATTAGTTGAACACTATTTGCTCTCCGTTGCATGAAACAGGTTTTGCACGCAAAAACTATCTGTCGAACCATATTTCTACTATACACCCCAAAATCCAAAATTGTTGTCTTACTATTACAAAGGTAGCCTCAACGCCAGTATGCAGGTGTGTCTCGTGAATGTGTCTGATAATGCATTTAGATTTGTTAAACGCCTTTGGCTGTAAAATCGGGAATTTGATATTATAGTTAATATGCGCATGTCTAATGCGGCCTCCAACCCTAAGGATTCCGTTTGGATCTACAAATGGCGCAATGTTAATTACTGATGATTTCGGCTTCAAAGGTTGTGATTGTTTTAACTTTTTTAACTCGCTAGAAAAGGCCTTTTCCTGTGCGCATTGAAAGAGAAGAGTTCGAGCATATACGAGTTCAAGCGAAGTAAGAAACGGCTTGGTGTGTTGTGTATCAGACTTCCTGCATTTTCGAATAAATCGTATGCAATATGCTACAATGCGTGTCAAACGAGTCCAGGAGGAAATTTTGTCGCTTAATATTTGAAGTGTATTGTCGCATTCTACAGCACATAAAACAACACATTTACCTCTTTTCTCTTCCGCAAACACATTCTCATCGGCTGATGCAAGATTAAACTTATTATTGTTTGGCCATGAGGACGCTGGTAATGACAAGCAGCTCGGGCCCGTCCACCATAACTGATGATCTACCAATTGTGAGGGTAGCAGGCCGCGCGAGGCACAATCCGCTGGATTATCACCTGAGCTTACATGCCTCCAATAGTGTCGGGGTGCATGTTCTAAAATTTCGGTAGTACGATTGCTCACGAAGGTGTTCCATCTTCTTGGTGGTGAAGATAGCCAGTGAAGGACTATTTCGGAGTCCGTCCAGCAAAACGTGTTGGAGATCGAGACAGTCAACGAATACTTAATAAGTGTTAATAAGTAACTTAACGAGAAGCAAAGCGGCGTTCAACTCTAACCGTGGAATCGAGATTGGCTTCAGGCGTGCGACTCGCGTTTTCGATGCAACCAACTTTATATGGTAAACGCCTCCTACGTTTACGCGACTTTAAATGACTGCAGCGCAGGCGGCCTTAGAAGCATCCGAAAACCAATGAAGCTCGAGTGATTGAAACGGAGTAGCAATGTATCTCGGAATGCGTATTTGTGATAAATTGTGTAAATCGTTCAAGTAGGTAGACCATGGTACGCGAAGATCATGTGGTAATGGGTCGTCCCAGTCTAATCCGAAGCACCAGGTTTTCAGGAATAATATTTTTAGAAAAACAAGTGTAGGTGATACTATACCTAGAGGGACAAAGATCTTTGAAGTTTCCGATAACACAAGTCGTTTTGTGGGGATAAGATTGTTATTTGGAGATCGTATGATTAACAGGAACTAATCTTTTGATGGGCTCCTTCAATCAAGCAATTGTGAATCGATTGCAATTGGTTTGAACTCACAAACGTCACTTGGTAAACTTTCAAGGAGCGGCCAGCAATTTGAACTCCATTTTCCCAATTTTAAATTCACCTTCAATAAAAAGTCAATCAGCTCGTTTTTCATGTTTAGCAGCTCGTCCAGTGAATCACAGCCAGTGATAATGTCGTCTACATAGGCATCGTTCATTAAAACACGCGAACCAACTGGATACTCTTCTTTATAATCCTCAGCAATTTGTGTGAGCACGCAGACGGCAAGAAAGGGAGAAGATGCAAGTCCGTACGTCACAGTGGCTAAGCGATAATGTTCTAGTTGAGATGTGGTTTCGCTCCTCCAGACAATGCGCTGAGCTCTGCGGAATCTTCAGCACTAAGCAAAATGGCTGCACTTATGGGATGTTCAGCTACGGGTCTATGCAACGACATAGACTCCGACAATCGTAAGAAATAGGAACGATGAATTATTGTTTTTACATAGTATTAGATGCCCAACAGCGGTATTTCGAAAATGAAGAACGGAGGGCAGAGGAAAAGCATCAATGGGAAAAGGAGAAGCAGCATTGGGCGAAGGAAAATCACTTATGGGAGATGGAGAAGCAGCAATTAGATAAGGAGCAGGCTCTTTTGAAGATTGCAATACTGCGTCACGAGCTTAAAAAATGTGAAGTAGAGAGTGAAGAAATTGACTAGTGTTAAAGATTGCGCTGAGCCCTGTGCAGCCAACGTAACAACTTATAACTTATTTCTTTCTTTTATTTATTTATTTATTTATGTACATTATTTATTTATTTATTTATTTATTATGATTATTACAAAAAAGAAGTACAAAAAAAGATGTATACCTTATCTATTGTACATTAACTGCGTAATTATATCACAAATATATTCTTTAATTAAAAGAAGCAAATTAAATTAACAAAAGAAAAGAAAAAGATTAGGGGAATAGGACAGGAGAAGGAAAGATTCTATTGGTGCCCCATATGTCTTACAGCAGCCCGTGCACATTTTCCCAAAGCACCAAGGCACGCAGAACTGCACCCACCAAAAACCTCACAACAGTAAATAAAATGTGGCAAGACTAATGCTTTGACCAAACGCAATCTAACTGGTTGAGGTAAGTAGTGCTTTACTAGATACAGATTCCGCAAAATAAGATAAGAGGACTTACAGACATGAGCTACCTGCTTGTCCCAAGACAAATCATCACTAATGAACAGACCAAGGTGCCTAAGAACACTGCAGTATGCAATAGATGCAGTACCCATTGATATAGGAGGTACGTCTATTGAGGACGATCTCCTGCACAACAACATGGTCTGCGTCTTGTCAACGTTGAGAGATAGTTTATTTAACCTAGCCCACTGAGATACCGACCGAATGTCCTCCTCTACAAGACTAACAGAAAGCCCGGCAAGATGCCGACTACTAGATAGAGAGAGGAGAACATCATCAGCATAAACATGGACCTTAGAGTGCGCTACACTATCAGGTAGGTCATTAACGTACAGCATAAATAAGACTGGACCAAGAATGGAACCTTGAGGAACTCCACTGCCAAGAGCAAGGGCACCCGAAAACACATTCGAGATGGTCACACACTGACTCCTCTCAGCCAAATACGAGTAAATTAGATTACAAGACGAACTCCCAAAAAAAATTGAGATTTAATTTTAGTACATAGAACTGTCCAATCCACCCGATTAAATGCTTTGCTGAAATCCAGCGCCACTAAAAAAGAAACGAGGTTTTCATCCAAATTACGACTTATATCATCTGTTAAATTGAGCAAAGCCGTGGTAGTACTAAACTTCTCCCTAAAACCCGACTGATTTTGAAAAATTTCAACTCTGGAATCGGTGGTTAAAAATGCCAACATTTGACGCTTCATTATGCTTTCACACACCTTGGACAAGCACGGGAGAATGCTTATTGGTCGGTAATCAGAGGAGCTCTTGGGCCTCTCTATCTTGGGTATGGGCGTAACCCTAGCCATCTTCCAAGCCGTCGGAAAACTAGACGATGTCAAAACAAAGTTGATCATATCTCCTATATAATGAAACGCTTGAAAAATAATCTTAATAAATTTCAAATGTATACCATCAAGTCCCACCGATACAGACTGAAGACCCATGAGCGCCTCGTAAATCTCATCCAGGGAAGCATTCCTAAACGGTCTTGGAGGGAAACGAAGTGAGAATTAAGATCATTTACATCTAAATCTGCTGTCTGCGACTGGTTTTTCGATATTCCAAACCGCCTAGCCCGCTTCCAGAAATCAGAAGATTTGACAACTGATCCGAAACATTTTGTGCCATACTCAATTTTAGCTTTCTTGATTAGACATGTAACCCTGTTTCGAAGTTTAGTATACCGCGCCCATTTAGCTGAAGTTGAATCCCTCTTATAATCCCTAAAAGCAGAATCGCGACAAGATTTCGCCCTTATAATACATAAACTATACCACGGTTGCGCATTAGTTTTAACGCGATATCTAACAAGTGGTACAAAGGGTACCACAAAGGGTATATTCAATTTGCAATTCACGTCCGAAGAGGTAAAAAAAGCAGTCATATCATACCCAAGGCACGCACAAAAAAGTTCATCTAAATTGACCTGTTTAAAGTCACGAAATTCAAAAACTGCACTGGATCTGCTAACATCAGCAATGCTGGAACAAAAAATAAAAGCATGCCTGGAGATGCCGGGTACCCAGAATTGACCACTATGATCAAGTTTGTCGCGGTTTTCCACTACAAAGAAATCAATTAGAGAATGCGATCCGTTGACCACATCGAAGTGGGTTGGGAGTTCACGATCGAAAACCATTTCCAAATTGAATCCCTCAAAGAAAATAGTTGCGCGCCTACAAGCTTCGTCATCAAGAAGGTTGACATTAAAGTCTCCCATTAAAATAATGTCGCTGTACTCAGCAGAAATTCTGGAGAGTACATCCGCCAATTCCAGAAGTTCCCCTCGGGGCCTGTATACTACGCCAATAACCCATGTTCGAGTTGTACCCCGTATACTTATAAATAGGTACTCAATATTAGCGTGAGCAAGCGAAGTATCAATAATTGACCACCTAATGCCATCCCTAACAAAGAGAGCCACACCACCTCCACGCGCTGTCCTATCATGCCTAATAATTTTATAACCCGGGATTGATACTATATCATCATTAACTCCAGTCGACAACCACGTTTTAGATACTCCCACTACGTCCAAGTAGCAGTCCATAAGAATTGATTTAATTTCTTCAAATTTTTCGGGCCTATTTCCTACTACAATACTTTATGCATTAAAATGTCTAAATTTGAACCATCTTTCACAATTTTCAAAAGCATCACGCAGCACGCGGTTGTCACTGGCGGTCAAACATCTATCATCCATTATTTAAGAACATGATATGACAGGGCACCGAAAGACTTGGAGAACACAGGCACACAATTAGGAGCAAAGGGTACTATATAGGAATTGAGGAAAGGGATTCTTTTCCGCAATTTTCTGTTCATATGAACTTATCTTTTAGAACTTTAGCAGTTCTTTTCACTACAGACTGGACTTCTAATTCGCCACTAATATTAATTATATAATTCCTTTATAGCAATTATAAATGGTATTATGTTATGTAGTAAATCCCATTACAGACTCATGCTAGTCAAATGAATTGTAATTGTAATTGGGTAAAATTTGTGTTCTTTTTTTTGATTTTATGATGAACATTGTGATTTTTTTTCTGTTTTTATTAAATATATAAAGCAATTAAATATACAATTATACAAATTAAAATCATCAATTCTTAACTTAATTCTTAATTTAATCTCCTCCCATTTCTTTCGAGTTAGATCAACTCTTCATCATCTTTTAGTTAGTTTAGTCTGCAAAAAGTAAAATTTTTATGAAGGTCAAATTTATACATATATAGAGAAACTTCACAGAGAAAACATTACTATCGGTTCGACTTTCTTCGTTTTCTTCAAAGTCGTATCCGGTGCAATATTGCGACTCAGGTGGATCGGCTTCTTTAAAGATGCGCGCAATGTTGTGCAAAACTGCAGTGGCAACAACTATTGCCATAGTTGTTTCTGTTGAGACTCTGATTCCTAGAGAGAGTATTGGAAATCGGCGTTTCCATACACCGAAGCAGCGCTCAATGCAATTCCTTGTCCGGATTTGAGTGAGGAAACTCTTTATTCTCGAGCATGGCCTTAAGACGGCTGTTATTAAAAATGCTGCTGTCGTGTGCAGAACCAGGCCACCTGCACACGATATCCAAAAATGCGAGGTTTGCATCGCACACCCCTTGGACGTTAAAGAAGAAAACACCCTTTCTATTTCGAAAGAGCTCAGCAGAGTCTCCTCCAGTTGATTGTATACGAATGTGTGTGCAATCAATGCAACCAATCACTTGAGGAAACTTTGCTATTTGATGAAATGAAAGATTTAACTCACTCAAACCTTGCTCTGACGCTGGAAATACGACAAATTCATTGCACAACCTAGCAATTGCGAATGAAACTTTCCTTACAATCCTACTGCCAGAGGCGACGCTGACGCCAGTAAAATCGCTTGCCATAATTAAAAAAGATCCGTATGCATAAAACCGAAGCGTCAGCAATAACATTTGTTCTGGAGTTATAGCTTTATTTCTATGAACAAAATATTAATGGTTTTATGTTGTATCTTATCCTGGATTTTTGAGTGCAAAGAAATCTACCCGTTTTCTAAAAACTTTTTCTTTTTTCATGTTTCGACTTTTATTATTATTTATCATATTTGATAACGTTAAATTTTTTACATAGCCTTCCATTTTAATTACTTTAATTACTTGAAGTTCTGTAAAGTATGTAAAATTTAAAATTTAAAGATTTTAAATTACTTAATAATGCGGTAACCAAATTTTCATAGCATATCACGTTTCACACAGAATATGATAGCTATACAGATGAGGAGTGCCCGGAAAGTGGAAGAAGTTTTCAAAGTGGAAAATGTATGATTTTCATTTTAATTACATGAAGGCAAAATTCACAGCAATTCTTGTTTTAAATTATATGGAAACGGATTCCTTTATACAAGAATGATAGAAAACAAGATTAGGCCATCCCGCAAAAAAAGTGTTTTCGTTCCGCGCAGTGACGTCATTGAGGACTCAAGGTCACGAACTGGAAACATCTACGAGGAGGCAATTGAACAAAGTTTATTGAAAATACAATTATTATTAAAATTTTATTGAGTCTTTTCAATCAACATTAAAGGTTTATGTAATTTTAGTTAACAAATTACAAATCTAAATTACATATTTTCCTGTTCAAAGTGAAAACAACAAGTGGATTGTAGAACGGAAGTGTGTTGCACCTTCTGATCATCTTCCATCATTCTAGCCAACTTCCAATATTTCCATTCCTCAATGACGCAATTTATTGGAAAGCAGTGCTGGAAAAACATAACGGACCTGCTGATGGCCAAATCTTGTTTTCTATCATTCTTGTCCTTTATATATTCTATTCGGTGTGAAGATTTTTATAATGATATTCGTGACGATATCGAGTCAGAATTTGACACATCTGAGTATTCACCTACAAATCCATTTCATATACCGCAGTGAAATAGTAGAGTACTTGGTATGGTGAAAATAAAGAAAGAATTATGAATGAGTTTGTAGGACTATGCTCGAAAATGTTTTGATTGATGTCGTTGGTTGCCAAGAGGTTAAAGAAGCTGAAGGGTACGATTTTAAGTAAGTTAACTTCAAACGATTATAGGGACTGCCTATTTAATAATAAGATTATGTATGGAGACATGTACACATTTAAATCTAAGCTCCTTTAACAATACACTCAACATATTCATAAGATAACTCTAATTTATTTAGATGAGAAGCACTTCACTAAATCTGATCGCTTTCACACATATGCCTGGGAATTTTATAAAATAGATGTCATAAGAGACTTGGAATTAAGTGACAATGAACAATTTTTTGAGAATTTGGATTTCTAAATAGTATTCAACAACATAAAATTTTAAGAAAGAACAGTCCTTATCCACTTGTATTATGTGAAATAAGTTGATATATAAAGAAAATAATAAATCAACATGTAAATATATATAAAATAATACAGTTTTATTCAATTGTAATTAAATTATACAAATCATGCTTTTTACTTATATCAACTTAAACTATTTTCTTAATTTCGCTACTGACTGGAATACATATATTCAAAGATTCTACCATGTAATGAGTACACAGTATCACATGTACATAACAGCAGGAATGTTGTTGAATGTTTCGAACTCAATTCTAATATCAATAGGTCCACTTTTTATTGATTCGTTCTGATGTGTTACAGCCAAAGTGGCGAGCGCCGAATATCTTCTTCAATATATTTCTTTTCTTTACAATGTCCTTGAGTAATTTCTAATCCGTTTTGTACTTTATTAGCAAATTATGCGATGTTCAGGTTGATGTTGATGTTCAGATTGATGTTGATGATCAGACTGATCTTGATGTTCAGATTGATGTTGATGATGAGGTTTATGTTGATGTTCAGGTTGATGTTTATCAGGTTGATGTTGATCAGGTTGATATTAATGATCGGTTGATGTTGATGGTCGGGTTGATATTGATCAGGTTGATGTTGATGATCAGGATGATGTTGAGGATCGCTTGATATTGATGATCAGGTGTTGATGTTAATGATTAGGATGACGTTGATGGTCCTGTTGCTGTTGATGATCGAGTTGATATTGATGATCGGGTTGATGTTGATGGTGATGATCCTGTTGATGTTGATGATCAGGTGTTGATGTTGATGATCGGTTAATGTTGATGATCAGGTGTTGATGGTGATGATCAGGATAATCAGGATGATGTTGATCATCAATATCAACACTGATGCCGTAAATACGGAATCATTCGAAAAGCTGCACATTTCAATGCTGCTTGATAAACAAACTTTTTCGCTAAATACTGTATATCGTCCACCAGGTCAGGGTATCAATCATTTCATATCTGAACTAGATCAAGCAATAAGTCGAATAAGTAGAACCGAAATTATTGCTGTTATAAGAGACATGAATTTAAATCTGCATCACTCTGAACATGCCAGCACTGCTGATTATATTGCGATGCTAGCATCTAAAGGTCTCATGTATTGCATTTCAGGTTGCACGAGGGTAGACCTAAATAGGGAAACAGAAACTAGCATTGACCATTTGTTTGTGAGGTGTCGCAGGGGTGACATTGATGCAGGCATAGTGACAACGAATATATCACTTTTCCATCCATCACTTTTCTCTATGGTTCGCTATTAAATTCAAGGATATGGCCAGGTGAACGGATACAGAACGAAGGCATAGCAAGAATCTAAGATGTATAAACAACGGAGACCACACCCATGGCTGAATAATAAAATATTGGCGTGTTGCGAGCAGCGTGAAAAATTGTATAAGAAATGACAACAAAAGCCTTAAGCTAAAGACACAGAATCACAATATAAAACATATATAAATAGGGTCAATAAAATGCTAGTGAAAGCCAAAAATATATACTACAGTTTAAAATTTGAGTAGAGGAATGATATTGTGGCGAAAATACAGCGCCATCTATACGTCAGGGAAAAATGTGATATACAGCGCCATCTACACGCCGATACGTGCAATATTTACTAGTGTTACCAAATCTTCCACTGTTACCAAATTCAATGAGTATCATAAGAATCTTCAAGCAGATTCGCCCACAATCCATCATTCTTCTGGAATACGACGACATCTATCGAGCGCTAGCGAAAGATCCAGAAGTTACTTGATATTTCCACAACGCAGCATACACAATAGAACATGGTTCATTGCAGAAACAATCAATTCATGGAAAGGGAAGTTTCTCGACAATCCAGTATGATTTGGACGATAACGTAGCGATAATTATCGAACAGTATAAATAGACACAAACAATAGCAGCGGACATAGTTTGATTTTGAAAAGCAACCAAGTGACATCGTGGAAGTAACAGTTTAAAAAGTGTTGAATAGGAATAAAATAGTTGAATAGCTTCTAATAAGAATTCGTGTATAAGTGTTTACGTGTACAAGTTATAAACAACGACAGTAAAGAAGTGTTAAAATAAGAGCAAGCAATAATAAATAGTTGATTTATTATTTGAAATTAACGACTTTTTATTATTTCGATTATTCACAATCCAGTGATCGAGCCTGAAGAGAGTTCAAGAGGCAATTTTGGAAATTACGTAACAATATCAAAACTCATAAATCTTGAGTTTGAAATATAGGAGGAATCCAGACTCTCTTATCATATATATATATATATATATATTCATTCACGTCGTTTGAAAAATTTCCTAATACTTTCTTGATATTTTTGCTACTCTGATATCTATATATATATCTGATATGTGTATATATATATATATATATATATATATATATCTGATATGTGTATATATATATATATATATATATATATATATATATATATCAGATATATATATATAGATATCAGAGTAGCAAAAATATCAAGAAAGTATTAGGAAATTTTTCAAACGACGTGAATGAAAGTCTAAGCAAGGGTCAACATAGCTTAGCGCTATTTTTGGACTTCAGTAAGGCATTCGACACATTGTCAAACGAAAAAGAAATGCATCGCTGGAGCGTGCAGGAGTTCGCAGTGAAATATTATTTATGAAAACCTTCTGCGTAAAAATTGCGGAAGAAATGAGTAAGGAAGTTAACGTCTCATACGGTGTTCCGCAAGGATCAAAGTTGGGATCGTTAATGTATATAATTTACGCTAATGATATGCTGAGAGGAATCAATTATAGTAAAGCATTTGCATATGCGGACGACACTGCGCTAGTGGTTTCGAACTGGTTTTTGCACAAATGCCTTCTTGCAAAAGCATGCAACAGTGCGGAAAGTGACTCTCGCGAAAACTGTCACACTTGCATAGAATTGGTTAAAACCTACAAATACCTTTGTGTGATAGTTGATGACAACTTCAATTGGCATGCCCAGATTGATTCGCTTCGGAAGCAAATGAACAAGGCGTCATACTTTATTTACTATATCACCTTAGTGGTTCATGCAGCTACCCTGTACTCAAGCAAGCTTATATGACGCTGTGTGAATCTATCCTTAGGCGCGGAATCACAGCATTGGGATCATCAAATAGATCTAAACAGTTGCAGAAAAACCAAAATTATGTATTGAAATTTTTGGCCAATAATAAAAACAACAATTATGCACAAAATATTTCAACATCGTTTTCAGAATACTTAAATATCCTAAACGTTAAGAGCATTTTTGAATATACTGTGCTGATGGAATTCTATGACGACCAAAGTTTTAGGAATGAGATCCAACACGAGGATGACACTTACTTTAATTTCGCTTCGAACTTATTTTGTAATACGTTTTGTTGTTTTTGAAATTAGTTTCCTTAACTCTCATCTCTATCTGTCAGTCTAACATAGCGCCACCTATTGGCTTTTTGTATTGTAAAGTTTTTTAGTTCGTTCGTTGTCTTTTAACCAGCAAGAAGCTAATAACATTTTTATTCTGTTAAATAAAACTAATAATATAATTGATGCTCATATGGTGTTTTGTTAATTTTAAAACTCGATTCCACTCAATAATCCAACACGTTTCACAATCCTCTTTGCATCGAAGACGGAGAACTACACCAACAAACGAATGTAGTATGCCAGGCAATTGCACAAACAAGTAGCTTGAACCATAGAAAGTATGTAAATTCCTGCAGAAAAGTCCACAGGACTCCGCGGGATACCAATATAATATTTTGTATTGCGAAATTATAATTTAATTTTTATTTTTAATCAGTTAATTCAATTGATTTGAATAAGTAATTAAAACTTGAAATAAAATTATAAATTGTCAAATTGTCATATAAAAATTAAGCTAGAATTTGTTATGTAATTTCAAATAAAGATAATTATAGGATTTTTTATTATATTGATTTTTCCATACATTAAAAGTATAAGTAAATTGAGTGTGAATTACAAAAAAAAAAACAACATTCCGACACTAAAAAGGAAGCAATTTCCTTAAAAAATTAAGTAGAATCATTACACAAAGGAGTAGATGAATTGAAAAGTGAAATTGAAGGGCTGAACAAGGCGTAGTTCGCATCCACTCCTATAAATGCTGCCGACCAAAGGAATTTAGTCCAACTGATAAATTTTCATTCAAACCAAGCTTATATGTTTATGCGCGATGAACTTAAACTTAACATGCCTAGTTTAACATCCCTTTGGAGATGGCGGCCTATACAAAGTATTCGGGCAGGATCCAATCCCAGTTTAAATATTCGTTTTTCAAAATTGGCTACACATATGTCAACGAAAGGAAAAATGTACATCCTCATAATGGATGAGGTATTGCTAAAGACTGAGCTCGAATATAACACTGCAGACGACGTCGTCGATGCATTTGAAGATCTTGGAGGACACAGCCGTAAGAAAGTCCTCGCCAATAAATTATTGGTATTTATGGTGAGGGGTATAACCAAGATTTGAAAATTTGTTCACAGTTTCTATTGCATGGGAGGCATTGTTGATGGTATACCGAATAACTTTCCTATATTTTAGTTTCCAATATGTACAATGTTTAGGTGGGACACTCTTCCAACTTCTGCAGGCAACCATTTCTGCTGTTTTAGACTGCGGTTTTGATCTAAAGGCAATCATTTCTTATTATTAAGGTGCCCCGAATATATCCTGATTTGAAAGGATGATGAAGGATTTTAGCCAGAACTATATTTTATACTGTGGTAAAAAAAAATATGCGCTATGTACGACTAATGCCACTTATTTAAAAGTATACGAAATAAGTTGTTCAAAGAAACTTTTTCAACTGAAAAAGGTGATGCAAGTTGGGGGGTGATGCAAGTGAACCTTACCAAGTCGATAAGCTTAACACTATTCGACTTATGCCGAAAATCTCAGATAAGTTATGCCGAAATCTCAGTATGCGTTTAGCGGTACAGGTTTTAAAAAACTCAGTAGCTTCGTGCATTCAACATTGTTTGAATAAAAACCTTTTAAAGAAAGAGTAAAATATAAAAAATGCAGAAGCGACTTTCACTCAATGATGGCTTCGACCTCTGCAACAGCTAAACATTTTTTGATAAAAATATAAACAGACTTCCGGTAACAAGAAAGAATCTCAAAGTCGAGAAAATTAAAAATTTTATAGCGTTTGTAGGCACTTTAAAAATCCGAAGTAATAAACTTAACCCATGTATAAAAGGTTTAATATTTACGCTCAATTTAATTGACGATCTGTTTGAAAACCCGAAAATTTCCTTTGTTATGCTAGGCCTTTTTAATCAAGATTCTCAATTGTTTTAAGATCACAGCTTTGTAGCAACACTCGCCCGTCCCTAAGAGAAGTTCAGTATCTAACCGACGGGGGTTTTGTCAATGAAATTTATTTCCTTCCAATATCACGGACGGAACCAAAACTGTGAAAATGACGACGATTTGATGTTAGATTAAGATCCTTCATTGAGATTAAAAATTATAGTAAATATGAACTTCTTCTGAAAAATCCTTCCATAGAATTTTTCGAAATTTGTAAAATATATTTTCAAATATTTAAAACTTTTCGAAGAGAGCTGTCACCTACCAAATTTGAGGAAAAGGATAAATGAAGATTGCTTACAACAAACAAGTCGAACTCCAAATTGGTTCGACAGAGCTGTTGGTTGTTGCCAGCATAGAATATGTATATTAGAGTTTTTAGTCGTAGTTTTAATCAGAAAAACTGCAAGATATTTGAAAAAAAAAAATTAAGAAAGCTAATATCTTTACAAAGAACGGAAAAACGAAAAAAAGATAAGGAAAAACATAGTTTAAAAATGAAGAAATTTTCACATTGATTGCTACATTTCAAAATTTTTATCTTTATGTTTTTAGCTAATACAATGTCTGATGAAATTCATAGTTTTCTTTATTATGTGTATTATTTCTTGTATCCGGGTAATGTTTAGCATTACGATACTTATTTATGTAAACAAAAACTGAAATATATGTATATGTACATACATATCAAAAGAAAAATGACATAAGCGACTTTTCGCGCGCGTTTCTTGCTCGTTGTGCTTTGTGCTTTTCGTTGTTTTGGGAGAATTAAGAGCGTAAAACTCTCAAACGCATCCCAAACGCGAACGCCAGAGAGAATTTGTTGGTAATTTTCATGCTTTGCAGTCCCCGTCGCGATTCCGAGGTATAACCGAGTAGTCACTTCGTCGAAATTGACTGTCAAACCAAGCTATTGAAAAAACTATGCCTTTGGAAGATTGTACTGAATTTTAGTACGCAAATATGTTAAAAATTTTTAAAAGGGACGGAGCCGTTAATAAATATGAATATTTTTTCATTTTCGGATTTTTGTGCGATATAATTATAACTTTATTTTTCGAAAAAAAAAATTCTTCATTACGTAAATTAGAAACATAACTGTTTAATAAAAGATAATTTGTAAACATAATATTGGTAATATTTAATAATAATAATAATCTAACAACTGAAGAACTTGCTATACGTAAAAATACTGAGAAATCGTGAAAGAAGCGATACACAAACTCTTTCTTCAACAAGCAGTTGTGCACTAAATTGAGCGTGGAAAGCAAAATGTCTGGTTTCTTTATTGTAAATATTGTTGCCGCCTGCCAATAACCAACATATATCATCGGAAATTTTGATTATTCGAAGCCATACTGCATACATGGCAATCTCTTGCTTTCTGCAAACCATGGCCTAAGATGCACGGCTAATCTCGATGCGTGCTTCGTATTGCGCATACATGTGCTTGCGTTCGTTTGTGATGCGCTCATCGGTATAACCGTGTGTCTTGGGCAGCGTGGTTGTCTGCAAGAATGTTTATGTTTTTGATTTCCCTCAAAATCTCAAACGCAGGCTACTCGATAAAGTTCCATTATGCCATTTCAAACGCATTGCGCTTGGTTTCGTGGTTGAGTTTGAGATCCATTATAAGAGACATAATAAATATAAAATATCTAATCCGAAGAAATTAATATAAATTTTATTCTGCCCACAATCCTCAAATAAGAAAAGAAACCGAAAAGCCGAAAATGCCCAGGAGCTGAAAATGTAAAAATTTACGTATTGATCAGAAGCACAAAAATCATAAACAGAAAGCAATTAAACCTTCGTGGACAGCCGGACTGGCGTCTTTGTTTTGTTATTGCAAGCAAAGAAAACAAAGTCGAATTCTTTCAATTTAAATAATCTTCCTATTTCTTTCCACTCATTAATAAACTAATAGCTGATGTTCGTGTGCTATTCACTCTTTAAGCGATAATAGAATTCTGCTTTGCTACGAGCGTTCCTCCGAACCTACACACAAACACGTAGTTTCTTGGGTAAGTTCCCTGTCGACGTTTTTTAGCGCTTCAATTTTGTGGCGACCTTAACTCCGCATGAAATATCTTTACAATATATACTCGTTACCCGAAGATCACTGGATTGTGAATAATCAAATAGTAAATTCAAATAATTAGTCGTTATTTTCATAAAATAAATCTACAATTTATTGCTTGCTCTTATTTTTTAACACTTATTACTACTGCCTATAAGTTATACACGTGTAACGATCACAATTTTTTACAATATTGTTTTAATATAAATAGTTTTAGACTAGACAATTAGATATACATACGTACATACATATATCACTTACTCATGAAGCAAAGCAAAAGGCGAAATGAAAATAATCAAACAAACATTCCGAATACATAATTACGCAAAATATTTACATACTTCAAATCGAGCAGCCAAAACCAAGAAAGCATGTATGTACATACCGACATTTAAACATAAATACGAACGAATAGAAACTTGCAATAAGCAACAACATCAACGGAACTTGATTCCGTATTAAAAAACATGGAAAGACAACAACAACACAGCAATACCTGGAAACATTGAAAGACAACCGATGGATGAAGATGATGCTAAAAATAGAATTTGTCTTCATTTCACGTCCGATTCTATTGGAAATGCATCACGATTCGACGCGATCTATTTCGCTTGTACCCCGCTTTTAACGGGCTGACCGGAACATAGCAAATCAGCTTTTTGATCGACACAAGCACCGATATACTTGTATAGATGCGACAGGTGACAAAGTTTCGCTCTTTGACAGGTATTCTAGTGAACCTAAACTCAGTCCAAACCTTTTGTTTAATACACATCGACCACATTTATGGCTCTTTTATTTTAGTATTTTAAGTATTTTATTTTTAGTATTATAAGTATTTTAAGAACATGACCCTTAGTTGGCTCTTTATACCTCCCATAGTTGGCTCTTGACCGCAAAAGCGGCTCTTTACACGACCCTTAGTTGGCTCTTTACACGACCCTTACTTGGCTCTTTACACGACACTTAGTTGGCTCTTTATATGACCCATAGTTGGCTCTTGACCGCACAAGCAGCTCTTGATACGACCCTTAGTTGGCTCTTTCTACGACCCATATTTGCCTCTTGACTGCAAAAGTGGCTCTTTATATGTCCCTTAGTTAGCTCTTTATACGACTGTAATGAATTTCTTTCCTGCCAGGAAATACTCACGGTCGTCCAGGGTTGATCGTGCTACCTTTTCGATTAAAACACTAGTTTGTCTACTTCCAATGATGTACTTTATAACATCAGCCTTAACTTAATGTTCGCACTTATTTCTATTCATATACATACATACGTCGCTTATTTATAAGACTATTATATGATTTTTCTATGCTATTGACACATACACCTGAGATCAATGCTGCTCTAAATCAGGCTTCAGCTTAATAGCGCTTCACAAAACTACCGACAAATGGTAACGAATGTTATTGCAAGTCACTACACGACTGAGAGGTCTAGTCTGATGGGCATCTGAATTTGGCTTTAGCTTAACAGCGCTTCACCAAATTGCAGACAAACGATAAACAGGATATTCGTGAGTCACTAGACGAGTGTAGAGTCGAGTCTGACGGGGATCTGAATTTGGCTATAGGCTAACAGCGCTTCATATTCTTGAGTCGCTAGACGATTTCAGGGTCTAGTCTGGCGAGGTCCTGAATGTGGTTTCAGGTTACTAGCGCTCCACCAAATTGCAGGCAAAACGATAATGATCTCGAAATATTAAATAAAATTGTAAAAGCACTTACCACTGCGAACGCTTATTTCCAAAAGAGTATCGATTCAAAATCGGTGGCTGCTTTTATACTCATCGCATAACCAGTTTTCTATGTGTATCATCGGCATACGCTTGTTGTTGGTATGCCGCTGAAGCTCTAATATGCTGAAATCTTGTTTTTTCGGAGCTTCGTTTGTGCTGTGTTTGAATGTTTCAAATGGAGTTATGTTGCGTAGTTGTTTTGTTGAAACCGGTTTTGCTTTGTTGGGTGGGCTTGAGTTAATCCGTTTGTTTATTTGCTTCTGTTGAGAATTAACTGCCCTGTATCGATTTTTACTTGCGTACTTGCATGTTTTTAGCATTTTATAATGCTGAATTAAATCCACCTTGATTTGGGTACGCATAATTCAGGGTAACTGCATTGCTTAGAGAAGATCTTCAAGGAATCAGCTCAGGTGGGGAGGCCAGGTCAGGTTCTACAGCCGTGCTTGTAAGGGAAATTTTATTTTCCTCACATTCCCCTCTTTCTTCCCCGATGGGGAACCACAACAACTCGGAGTAACTGTCACCCTGTAGCCCGCAACTTCGAACTGGATCCTCTGGCTTTTACGGGGGCACAGCATGAGGGTTGATTGTCGTTATCGTACCTCCGTGACGACCTCCCGAGCGATGTTTACGCCTGCCGGTCCATCGAGTTCATCCAGGCTGTGGAATCTCACGGGACGAGAGGCTTTCGCTTCCTCGGGCACTGTACCAGATTGCTTTGGCGGCGGCACTTCGGTGGGTAGGTGGCGATCGATGGGTAAGTGTTGATGGACATCGCCGCACAGTTGGTCGTAGTAGTCGCCACATAATGGATCGAAGTAGGTGGATCCCATAGTCTCCGAACCAGTGATCACGTTCACGTTGGTGTGGTGGTCGCATTCCCAATGGTGTCACATTTCTGGCTAGTGCCTTCTGGTTTGCATGGTTCGGAATTGGCTTTCTCGAAGACGAGCGCGGGGAACATGTGACGCGGTTTGCCCAGCTTGGCTGTCAGCTCCCGGATCCTCGTAGCTATTTCTCCTCTCTTCATCTGCACTTCCTCCATGGAGTCCTCTTTGTTAAGGTGTTGAGGCCTGAAATATTTGAAGGGATCACGCAAAAACTTCTTTGCGAAGTGGAGTAGGAATATTCCGCAGTCGGTTTCGTTGTTCTGTTGTGGGATCTCCGATGTGTACAGCGGTAGCTCGTTTTCGTCGAACCGTTTGTGCATTGTGTCCAACGACGGGGAAATTTTTAGGGTCCGGTACTCGAACCGCAGATATTCCCGAATCCGTTCTGCGACACCTGTTCTCGGGCCCTGGTGTAGTGTGTTGAACTGTAGGATACGGCTTCAGTTAATTCATCATCTTTGGACCCTTCTGCACACGATGATCAAGAACCAGTGTTGGTTCTGGTTTATCGGAACTACCACAAAGTCCATTTCGAAGAGGTCCACATGCTCCGTCCACCGCTTCACTTGGGCATGTCGTTCCTGTGGGTTACCGGGCTGTTCGATCCTCGCGAAGAAATGCGAGTTGAATATGTGAACACGCTGACCTTGAGATTCCACTGGCAGTGTGTCTCTCACGATATTCAAGTACACCTCCACCAGCACATCGTTGAGGAAACGACCTCGGCCCAGCCGTCGGTAGTCCTCGTCCCTTATCGCTATTCCGCCGCGCCCTGCCGGCGAAGATGACGAAGGCTGCGCTGACGTCAGCATCAGTCTTAGCTGTTGTGGGCATGTTAGGGTCCTCCCCCGTTTGACCGGGCTTTTGCATTGGTTTTGGTCTTGTCCTCGCTAACTCGGCGCAGAGGCCAAAAGGCGACACCTGATGTTTGGACGGTCGCGCTGTCTGCTATGGTGGCATCCAGTCGATCGTACCACTCGGTTGCTCTATTCGTAGCTGCCGTAACTGTTAAATGTTGATTTCTGTGGAGAAAAGATTTCATTAGTAATACATGGACATGGGATTTGGGTGGACAACACGTTGTACGACACATCGCATGAGGACAATTCTACTGGGTGTTTATTGGGCCGTCATTCGCAGTAGGCGTTTGTCTGTCATAATCGCAATAGTACGCCTCAATATCCTTGACGTAAACCGTGCGGCTACTTGCTGTGTGTGAGTCTCTCACCTGAACGATGACCGGTGATATGTATAGGACGATGTGGTACGGCCCCTCGTACTTGGGTGCCAATTTTGCGTTGAACTTGTCTACGGCCTTAGATAGAGGGTGTGTCTTCACCAGTACTTTTGCTCCGATTGGGGGGTGCAACTGCTTAAGCCGAAGGTTCTAATGCCGTGATTGGTCTTTTTACGCCCGCTCGAGGTTCCTTTTGACGATTTGGTAAACTTCTTGCAGCCGTTGCTTTATGTAGTCCAGGCTTTGAGGCGACCTTCCTGTTCCCATCGTCACTTTGTCGGAAAGCGTCTTAGGTAACCGTGGTATTCGTCTCAGTGAGATCTCCGGTATAAACTCGTCTCATCGCTGTTGGTCGTTTATTATTATCTGCACCAAAATCTGTTTCACTTTCTGGTTCGCTCGTTCTGTGGGGCTTTCCTGCGCTGTATATGGCGCGGTAAATTGCTGTCGAATGCCGAGGTCCTTCAGGAGTTGTTGGAACGATCTGCTGCTGAATTGGACGCCATTGTCCGTGACGAAGACCTTTGGTGCCCCATATCTATTCCGTTTGTACGGTGAACTTCTTCGTGAAGTCGGGCCACGTTAGTACTGGTGCTTCCGTCAGTTTCGTCTTCAAAGGCTTGTTGCTGATGCTCAGCCTATTTTCATCGGCGACCCTTCTTTAAGAGGCCGGTAAGCGGTACGACCAGATTGGCAAAATCGGGTAAAAACCGGCGGTACCACGATGCCACCCTTAAGAAACGTTGAACTCCTTTCACGTCCCGTGGTGGTTCTAATTCTTTTATCGCTGCCACTTTATCCGGATCGGTACGGATTCCCTGCCGAGTCACGACGTGACCCAGGTATTTGAAGTTCTCCCTAAAAAACTCACATTTTTCCACATTAAGTTTTAAGTTGGCCGCACGTAGTTACTTATTATGTCATCCAGATAAGCGAACGCGTGTGCCTCCATCTCCGGTCCGATACCCTGGTGTAATTCCCTCTGGAATGTTGCCGTTGCCGAGTGAAGGCCAAATGGCATGACTCGTCACTGAAAAAGGCCTCGTCCTGGTACTGTGAAGGCTGTGACCTGTTTGCTGTCCGGATCCATGGGGATCTGCCAGTAGCCGTTCTTGAGATCCAGACTACTAATAAATCTCGCGTCGCGTAACCGCTCTAATATATGCTGAATCCTTGGTATCGGGTATGCATTTGGCATTGATCGTGCGTTCAGCTGTCGATAGTCAATGCATAAACGCTATCTTCGCCAAGATAATGGGTGCGCTGTAAGGACTGTGTGATGCTTCGATGCAATGCTTCGCTAGTAGCTCGTCTACCTCCTTATTAATGATCATTTGCATGGCGGGATTTTCGGGTAGTACCTCTGCATGATCGGACGATCGTCCTTCATAGCGATCTTGTGGGAGGTAATGTTGGAGGGGCCTGTTAGGTTTTCGTACGGAGCCAGTTCCGTCGCTAAAAAGGCCTTTACGGTTTCATTGTGTGTGTCTTCTGGTGTTGTTGGGTTCCGCCTCGTGGGAGCCCCGTTGCTGTCGCGCTGTGATTTGGCCAAAGCTTGCTGCTGATCAACTTTCCCACCGTCGGACCTTGTTGTTGGTGAGCCTAGTTGATGTTGAGCCTTGCTGTTACCAAACCTTGTTGTCGGGGTGGTTTGCTGCTGGTAAGTCTTGTTGCACTCGGACCTTGTTGTTGTTAAGCCTTGCTGCGGTTAAGCCTTGTTGTTACCTAACCTTGTTGTCGATGTGAATTGTTGTTGATCATCTTTGTTGTACTTGGGCCTTGTTGCGGGTTTCCATGCTGGCGGTTTTTGTAATTCCACGTCTTGCGGCACTGATTCTTTTGATTCATTTCTCTTCACTCGTGACCTGGAGGGTTGAGCATCTTTCCTGCTTTTCCACTGAGGGTTCTGCATTCGTGGTACCTAAGATTAAGTTTTCTCCGGCGCAGCTGATTGAGGCGCCTATCTGGATGAGGATCCATTCCTTGGATTATGTGGTCCATTGCGTCCTTCAAAATAGGCAATACCACCTTGTTTTCTGGACCTCTATAGCCTTCTGAATCCTGCGGGGCGTTCCGTCCGCCATCTTGACGTTAATGTCCACGTCTCTTGGACATCCTTCTGCGGCAATTTCCTTAGCTATAAGTTCGCTGATGAAGCTTCTTGAAACTCCTGTATCGATGGTGGCTGTGATGAGGTCTCTGCCGAGTTCCATCTTAGCGAAGATTCTATCTGGCGTGTAATCTAAGCATCTCGTGGGGTACGAGGAGACTCTTGCATTTTTGGCTCCAGCAGCCCTCGTCTCTGCTGGGTGCCCTGTTCGTTTCCCGACGTTTGAATTTTATTGCAGCACTCGTTTGTTCGGATGCCCTGTGTCCCACATTCCCAGCAAAAGAGTTTGCGAGCATTACGGCATTCCTGTCTGTGGGTTCGGTGGCAAATTTGTCGGCAGCATTCGGTGGTGTTCTTGGTGTCCACGCCACTGTTCTTTGTGTGTACGCGGAATCTCTCTTTCCAAGCGAATCCCCTCGAAATCTTCTGCCAATTTACTAGTTTTTCCAACGTGGAAAAGTCTGCCCTCCTGATATATAATAGATAGTCGCGATGGCTATTGCGGTATATTCTTTGCAGACGTTGATCTTCAGTGTATCCGCCGTGACGCATTAGGGTCTGCATGGCTAGAACGTAGTTCTTATAATTCTCTTTGGTGGCTTGTGTCCTCCTCCGGATATTATTATCAAGTTCTTCAAAATACCTAGACAAAACGAAAAATCTCGTTAAGTATGCCTTCCAAGTTTCCCATCCACGGTTGTTGTTTCTGTACCAGTTGAGAGCTCTTTCTTTTAGAAGCTCCGGCATCATACGTGGAAGTAAGTCCTTTGGGAGCTCAAATGCGTCAGCAAGTTCCTTAATGCGCTCAATAAAAGTAATGGGGTCGTTACCGCCGTCATACTTGCAAGACCACTGACGGACCTTAACCATCACCTCCGAGTAGCTGGTCCTGGTTTCCTTCTGCCTCATCGTGTGACATTTTGTAGCTGCTGACCGAGGATTGGCTGCGATTTCCTGATCACCCTACGTTGGTTTCTTGCCGTCTTCAATGTAGTTAATCTGGCTATTTCCAGGGCTGCGTATCTGGATCAAGAGTTCTCCGTGCGTCTTTGATTTCGGTACAGCATCCTGGGTTGTGGTTGCCGATGCCCGCGCGCCTGGTGAAGTGCTTCGACTTCACTGTTTCTCCAATTTGGCTAATCGATTTATATCTTCGTTTGACAACTCACTTGAGGCAACAAGCATGGAGAGTAACCTACGTAACTCCTCAACCGTACCGCCCGAATCTATACCGAAGTCTGTTAATAAATGCTCGAGCTTTGCCCGTGGGACATTTTATATCCATCACTTTCCCATTTTATACGCGTTCTTAATTTTCTTTAATCGCGTCGGTTTCAAACGATTGTTTAATTTCGCCACATCTGCAGGAAACCGTTGCTCGAGAGTGAAGAAACACTCACCACGCCCTGCCACCATGAATTTCACCGGTGCTGCCTAGGGGCTTGGATCGAGCGCTTTCAAAGCTGCCCTACCTGCGGAAGGTCTTTCGGTGGGCTGCTGCCTGGCATGGGTCCGAGCACTGCTACGCACGAGGGTCAGGTGGGCGTGACCACTAGAAGTGCCATGTCCATTCGAGTGGATGAACTGGCGCGGCAATCGCAGGCCATGAGCGGCGAGCAATTCTTTAACGAGCTAGATCGTTTGCGGTTATCTCAGACGGAAGAGAGTCCGCATAACTCTCGCGTGCTAAATTCGACAGCGGTGACTCAGGGCCCCAATCCCCGTGACGAACAGACGGTGGCTCAGGCCATGCAATCCCTGAAAGACGAGCTACTGACGGCGATACAGACCATGCGTTTGGCTGCTCCAGCGGCTCCATTGCCGACACCCACCCCGGCACTAGGGTTATCGCCATCGGTTCCTAGGCCGCAGGTAAACCCAGCTTGGACACCCGTATTAACAGCAATACAGTGTGGGGGCTCGGTCGATAAAGCGTCGTCGATCATCGCTGGATGGCGGTTGAGATTCTCATGAGAACCAACTGCGATGGGCGTCGACGATTTTGTTTACCGAGTCAACGCCCTAACTAACCAGTGTCTCGGCGACAATACCGCGCTGCTATGGCAGCATGCGCATTTACTATTTTGCGATAAAGCCGAGGAGTGGTATTGGCAATACCATCGTAGTACCGTTGGCGTGGACTGGCATGTCTTGTGTGAGCAGTTAAAGCTCAAGTTTCAAAGATTCTTGACAGACTACGAACTGAGCGAACAAATCCGCAGGCGTAAACAGCGACAAGGCGAAAAGTTTGATAGCTTTTTCGATGATGTCTTGTCAATGAATGATCGACTACGCAATCCTCTGCGAGATCGAGAGCTGTTGGAAATTCTGACACATAACCTGCTTCCCACACTTGGCAGAGAACTACTGCACATCCGTCTAGTTGATCTGAATGATCTCAGGCGTGCCTGTCATAAGCACGAGAACTTTTTCAGCGAGCGGTACCAGGACCTCCATGATCTAACGGTCGCGAGAAGACGAGTGGCTGCGGTGGAGGTGGATGGCTGGGACGACGGAACTGAGCCATCCGACGACCCGTCCCAGTTGTGCGAGATTACCCAACGCGTGAGGGAGAAATGTTGGAATTGTGACGCTGAAGGTCACCGTTACCAGGACTGCACAGAATCGACGCGTCGCATCTTCTGTTATGGTTGTGGACGTGCCAACACATATAAACCTTCATGCGTTTCGTGCCGGACTCGGGCGGAAAACCAAATAGCGGGCACTCGTGCAGCGACGACCGGAGCTGTCCCGCGTCACAGTCGTCCAGTTCCACAGATGTCCAGTTCCCAGACATCTGTACTGGCCAGGCATGGTGAAACAGATAGTTCAATACGTTTCACAATGCGAGTTATGCCGCACTTCGAAGACACCAACCCAAGTACTTCGACCGCCAATGGGATCACTCCCGGCTACTGAGCGTCCCTTTCAACGACTTTACATTGACTTAATCGGTCCATTTTGCACACCAGGTGGGGCAATATCGGAGTCCTAATTATATTAGATCACTTTTCGAAGCTCACGTTCCTGAAACCGCTACGAAAGCTTACGGCCCTTCCCACTATAGAATTCATAAGGGATCAGATTTTCTACTGCTTTGGCGTGCCGGAAACCATTGTATCTGACAATGGCCGCCAATTTATCAGTACAGCAATGGCGAACTTTTTAAACGAATTTGGTATTAAGCATACATGCACCGCAGTGTATTCGCCCCAAGCCAATGCCTCCGAGCGGGTGAACAGGTCTGTTAACGGGGCGCTGCGCTCGTACATTCGCAAAGACATGAGGGCTTGGGACGAATACCTGCCTAGCATAAACTGTGCGCTTCGCAACAGCCTACACCAGTCCATAGGGTACGCCTCTTATTATGTTTTGTTTGGCCAGCACATGATTTCGCATGGAAAAGATTATGATATTTATAGTGCAGGTGAGCAACTACGAGAGTTTTTAAACGAATTTGGTATTAAGCATACATGCACCGCAGTGTATTCGCCCCAAGCCAATGCCTCCGAGCGGGTGAACAGGTCTGTTAACGGGGCGCTGCGCTCGTACATTCGCAAAGACATGAGGGCTTGGGACGAATACCTGCCTAGCATAAACTGTGCGCTTCGCAACAGCCTACACCAGTCCATAGGGTACGCCTCTTATTATGTTTTGTTTGGCCAGCACATGATTTCGCATGGAAAAGATTATGATATTTATAGAGCAGGTGAGCAACTACCAGGGCCAGATCAGATTTACCCGAAAAGATGAGATACATGACATGGTTCGGAGGCGGTTACGTCAAGCTTTAGAAAAAACCCGAAAAAACCTATAATCTCAGGTCGAGGGTTCGTTTCTTCAGAGTTGGTCAACTGGTCACTCGAAGAAACTACAAATTGAGCAAACAATCTGATTACTTCTGTGCCAAGTTAGCGCCAACAGGAATATCCGCCAAAGTAGCCGAGGTTTTGGGTAACTCCTGTTACCGTTTAGTATATCTGAAAGGCGCGCCTATGGGCGTATATCACGCGAAGGACATTTGGTAGTAAGCTACTGGCTTGCCACCTTTTTCAGCTGTTGCTCAGGCCACCGGTGGCTGATCACCACCTGTTTTGTGAGGAGTGGCAACGCAAACGGAGAGCCGCTCTTTCCAGCCCGTGTCTGCAATGCAGATATCGGCATCTCCTCTTTCCATCATGCGACGGACAGATGAGTCCCGTATGGTGGCGTGAGGGAAGTTTCGAGAAAACAAGTTTTTTTTCTATGAACTTCACATCACGCCATCCTACGGTACTAGCAATTAACGCCGACGCTGATAAGAGAGAGCGAAATGTCCATATGTGCAAGCGGCCACGACTGGAAGGAGCAGAGCAAACCAGTTTTCGCTCTGCGGCTTCGACACAGATCGTGAGCTGATAATTAATCGAAGTCGAAGTTTGGGGTTGAAAAGAAGAAGTTTGTCTCGTCTTCGGTTTCCACGAGTTGGGGATTTTTTTTTTTTGATATACTGCGTCAGCTGAATAAAAATTATTACAAGTATCCGAAAAACGGTCTCAAGAAAATTACGTTTCATTGGCCAACACAAAAATAGTGAAATGGATTGATGTGAATTATTATAAAACAGACACTTGAAAAATAATACATTTATTTTAGAAGAGCAGTTACTATTCTTGAAATAATAACAGTGAGTGCGTCGAATTTTGACACTAACGGGAGAGACACCAAAAAGATTTTTGCGCGATCACAAATTGAAAGTCCAAATCGACGCTTGTTTTCCATTCTTTTACATTGAATGGGTGATTAAAACATCTTTAAAGCGATCACAAAACCCAGTTCGCTTTTGCTGTGCACATAAATACAATAAAAGAAATGCCGTTTGATAATTTTTAAATTAACCGTTGTTGATGTGTGTATAAAAACAACGTAGTCGTTTTCATGGCCATCGTTTTCATTGCTGGCGTCGACGTCTTCGCGTTCGCAGTAGCTACCATCGTCACCTCAGGTTTTGTTTGCTTTTTACTCTGCAACAAAAACAACAACACCAGCAAGCAACACGTTGAATCTTGGTTTACTGTTATACTGGGTGTGTAGTACGCATAAAAAGCTGCGACTCTGATTTGTGTATATTTCATGAACGATGCAACGATGAAAGCAACACTTTGATAGCTGAATTGATTAACTGTTGCAGATAAACACCCATTACTGACATCGCAAAGCAGAAAGCAACACTTTTTTTTACTACGTAACAACAACGGGTACAACTATTCAACTACAACAAAAACGAGTCACTACAAATGCAGCAGAAACGGGAACAAAATACCATTTACACTCAACACAAGGATACTTATCAATATATATATACCGGATTATGTACTACATTTCAAAACAACAAACAGGATAATATTCATGACCAACAACAGAGCAAGTGCAGTCCTTAAGAAGTAGTTTGTATTTACAATATATTTTGTAGGAATTTTTTTTTTTACAAAAAACAAAAAAAAAGGAAACTATCTTGACTCTTGTATTCTTATGTTATTTTTCGTTATTTCGTTATTTTGTTGCTGGCCTTTCATTTAATTTAAGAACAATGAACTCAATCACCATCTGTTTTCGTAACTGGCATATTTAATCGAAACTAAAATTTAATGACCACCAGTAAACTTACATTCATATATTAATATTATAGAATTCCAGGTCGGACACCTCGCGGGCACCTACGGAGAGGAGGACCCCCACCAGGTAATTTTGTAGATAATCTATGTTAATATATTTATAAACAGTACGTTGTAAATACACTACCGGAAAAAAAAAAACAAGAAAATGTTTTGTTAGGCGATTTATTTAGTAAATTAACTTATAGCAGTAAATTTCCTTTGAATCGTACCTAAAAATATTATGTTCTCGACGCATATTATTAAGGCGGTTATTGTGATTACTTAAGTATAAGAACTATTACTAAATTAGGCAATGGCAACAACAATAATATTCATATGCAACATGAATATGAATTCAGATCTATGATAAAGTAAGTTTATTAGGAAAACAGTCATTGTCAGATAATGAAGATATTAAGCTTATGCTGATTGTGCGTAAAATACGTTAATGTTCACAATTCTTATTTCATATTTATAACAAGGAACGTTTATAAATAATAGTATTTAACTGGTTTAGAAGTAAATGACCTTTAGCTCGAAAGAACATTTGTAATACACACACAATATGAAGCAAGGAAAAAACTCTGGTTTTTATTTGTTTTTCTTCATATGAATGTTTGAAAAAAAGAAAAAAAAATGGTTTAAGTAACTTTATTTAGGTCAGCAGGTGAGTAAGCGGTTCCGCTCCGCGCAGCCAGACGACGCAATGGTAAAGGGGTTGGCGCACAAATTTTCAACGCGCCAAGCATGGCAGGGCGGGTATAGAAAGGGGAGGGTAATACCACCAACTCCTCCCCTCCTCCTCCTCTCATCTCTCTCTCCCACCGATCCTCCGCGTACGTGATTGTTTTTTTTTACTTTGTACGTTGGTTTTTGCCGCCACCAACTCACCACCGATAACGAGTGGATTACGTCGTGTGGGTTTAAATTTATCCGTCCTGGTTTATGGCTGCAGAGCCAAAGTAAGCCTCAGCTCCTTTCTGTTTTTTTGTAACTGGGGTTCAAAGACACTGTCGGGGTTGTTGAAGAACCCCCCACTTTCCCTGAGCACGGCCGGACGAGCTGAGCTGCCCTGACAGTGGTCATTTTTCGCCTTTTGAATTTTTTTTTGTTTGTCAATTTAGTTTACCGCGCTCTCTCCACCCCCACTACGTTACAAGGTCCCTGCTCTGGCGCCATTTGTCATGAATTTCTTTCCTGCCAGGATATACTCACGGTCGTCCTGGGTCGATCATGCTACCTTTTCAATTAAAACACTAGTTTGTCTTCTTCCAATGTTGTACTTTATTGAATTCTTTATTTAGGGTTGCCTTAACTTAATGTTCGCACTTATTTCTATTCATCTACATACATAAGTCGCTTATTTATAAGACTATTAAATGATTTTTCTATGCTAAAGTATTGACACATACACATAATCTGGCTTCAACTTAATAGCGCTTGACCAAACTACCGACAAATGGTAACCAATAATACTCGCGAGTCACTAGACGAGTGCAGGGTATAGTCTGACGGGCATCTAAATTTGGCTTTAGCTTAAAAGCGCTTCACCAAATTGCAGACAAACAATTAACAGGATATTCGCGACTAGACAAGTGTAGGGTCTAGTCTGACGGGGATTTGAATTTGGCTTTAGCTTAACAGCGCTTCACCAAATTGCACACAAACGATAAACAGGATATTCGCCAGTCACTAGACGAGTGCAGGGTCTAGTCTGACGAGGGCCTGAATGTGGTTTCAGCTTACTAGCGCTCCACCAAATTGCAGACAACACGATAATGATCTCAAAATATTAAATAAAATTGTAAAAGCATTTGCCACTGCAAACGCTGATTTCCAAAAGAGTCTCGATTCAAGATCCGTGGCTGCTTTTATACTCCTCGCATAACCGTATTCGTTTTACTCTGTTGTTGTAAACTGACCTTCGACTAATCTTTTTGTTTACTTACATTTCGCTTGCTTGTGGTTGTTATTGTAATTTTCTTAAAGTGTTGTTAGTTTCTGCTTCGCTTTAGCGCTGCATTTGTTTTGCACGAAAACCAGTTTTCTATGTGTATCTATTGGAAAATGTTAATTGCGTGAAAGTTTATTTGAGAGTGAGATACAATTTTTGACAGAACATAAAGACATACAAACAAAACATGCTTGATTAATAAGGGTGTTTTCCTTTTTGACTGAGTACAGCATTTTCCAATTGTGTTGTAGTTGCTTGTATGTATTTTAACTGCTAAAGAATTCCTAACGTGGATGTTTTTCTTGTTGGCCTGAGTTCAAGTTTTGCTTATTGTCTTCTACTTTTGCTTGTGTGTATTTTAACTCCTAACGAATTCCTATGGCAAGATCGTGGGCGTTTTCGTTTTTGAATGAGTACAGTATTTTCCAATTGTGTTGTAGTTCATGCAGTTTGTGTGTGTATTTTATATGTTCACGAATTCCTATGGTGCGATCGTGGATGTTTTTCTTGTTGGCCTGAGTTCAGGTTTTTGCTTATTTTCTTGTAGTTGTTGTTGCTGTTTTGTGTATTTTAACTGCGATCATTCCTTAAAATTAAGGTGCACTAAGTGTGGCAGCAAACGCAATTCACATGAATGCCGTACTAAAATTATCGCTTATCGAACCGTAAATACAAAAGGAAAAATTTTATTGATATTTTATGGGTTTTTTCAAGAATTTTCCATTTTAAGAGAAACTAGTAAGGGTACCTTCGGTCAGACCGAAGCTTATATACCCTACATCCCAGCAACCTTTATTATACATATTTAGTAAGTTATAAAAAGTAGGCGTGTCACTCCACCGATTTTCCCCATTTTCAATACAGAGTTATCTATGATGGCAGAGAATATTCGTACCGAATTTCAAGTCAATTCTTCCAACCGTTATTCTGGAATTGCGGTTTATATCAATGTCATATGTTCGTGGGCGGACACGCCCATTTTTTTTAAAAATTTAATCTACCTGTACCGATGTATTCGGAAACAAAATTGAAGCTCAAAACTAAGTCTACAAGTTGAAATATTGTTAAAAGAATTAGTATTTGTTAAAAAAGTAGGCGTGGCGCTGCACCGATTTATCCCATTTTCAGACAGACAGACAGACAGACAGACAGACAGACAGACAGACTACGGACATGGCTAAATCGACTCAGGAGGTGACACTGATCAAGAATATATATACTTTTCCATACCTGCCACGCCTCCTTTAATGCGTTACACACGGAAGCACAAAGTGAATATACCCTCATTCCTTCGGATGTAGGGTATAAACATATTTATATTATAAATTAGGAAGAATTCCTTGTGCAGGTGTACAAATAAACGTGATTCGTAATGGAATCATCCCATAAACCAATTATCCCTTATCTAATAAAGCCAATTAGAGGAAATTCGTTTGTTTGAATTTAATGACGTTTTGTAGGAATTTTTTCGAAAGGAGAGAAGAAGAAGAAGAAAACGAAGAAAAATAAAATGAAGAAGAAGAAGAAGAAGAGAATTTTATTTAAAAAATAACAAAATTTCGGACAAGAGTTCAGTTTCTGATATCACTCAGTCATCACACGACCAGCGAAAATTAAAACAGCAAAAATAATCAATATAAAGTGAAATAGTAAAAGTGAAGCAAATTAAAATTGTGAAAGAAGACCATACTTAAATAGTGTAAGAATATAGAAGCAGAAAATTTCAATCGGTGAGTATAATCACATCCATCTTTTTCTTTTTTTTCGTTTTTTCTTTCGTTTTTTAATTTAGTTTCTACATACATTTAAACAACATTTGCTTTGCTCATTTTAACCACCAAATAAAAGTTTCAAAATGTTCATCTGTGAAAAGTGTTCTACAACCTTCACTATCAAACACAATTTATTGAGGCATATCAAAACAAAGCACATGAACAAATTGTTCAAATGTGTCGAGTGCCAACAAGTCATAAATTGGTGGAACACAAAAAGGCAGTGCATGCAAAAGTAGAAGTTGGGCCTTTAGTTGCGCTGAAAAATATACAAAGCAGCACTTCTTATTGCAAAGAATACAAAACCAACGTTGATATAAAAACTTGGGCATTTCATATAAGAACCAATAAACACAAAAAGAATTGCTAGGTCCGCCTTCAATAAAAGGATTGAATCTTTTTTTTATGATAAAAAAAAGATGAAGGTTTACTAATACCCGAAGAATTCTGAGAAGTGAGATTGCATTGTGCAGCTAAAAAGTAGCTTAGATAAGCACATGTCGTTGAAATTTAATAGTGAGCGCTTCTGCGAGTATATAAAAATTACCTCAGATGATGATATGATCGTGGAATTAAAAGCATTCCAAACGAGAATGCAAATACTTCAACTAGAGCAACAAATAGTGCCACTTTTCAGGGAAAACTTTGAGGTTATTAGTCAGGAGAGAGATAGTGGGGGGAGCTTGGCGAAAATCTGCCATCTTGAAATAAACATAAATCAGTACCGTACAATAAGAGGTTCGTCATACTTGCCTCTACCAAATGTCCTGGATAATAAAAAAGCTTGCATTAATGTCAAAAACAACGACGAATATTGCTTTAAATGGACTCTCATCGCTGCTCTGTGTCCGAAAAAAGTTCATCCTGAAAGACCGCAAATATACAACATTCCCAATATTGAGGATAGCATCATCAGTCTATCGAATGGAATCGTTTTAAATTTTGAGCGTTTAACATTCCCCATAACTTTGAAAGATATTGAGCAGTTTGAAAAAAATAACAGAGACATAAGCGTATGTATTTGGATTTGATGAAGAAGTTAATGCTATAATTGGGCCATACTACCAGGGTTCGTATTTGCTCGCCCTTGCTCGCTCATACTCGGGAGCACGAGTCGCAGAAAAAATCATCACTGCTCCGACTCGCTCAAAAGAGCAAATGATTTTGGGAGCACGAGCGAGCAGCAGCGAAACGAGCACGTACTCGCGAGTCGATGATAACAGCCGACTCGCGAGTCGCTGTGAGCAGCCTGCTTGTGAGTTGCTCTGAAGCAGGCTTGGAATTTTGCATACATATCATATAAAATAGCATAGCGATCCGAATCAAATTTTAGATTAAGATCATCGTATGGATACGTTTCGGAATTGAGATGTACTTTTATATCCGTTAAATCACAATGTGTGAATTCATTTACTCTTCTGAAGGCAATCAAAATATAGCGTGGCCTTACATTTTGTGCAGCTGACTTTACGTTCCATAAATGATTCGTTCCTTGAGTAAGCGAAGGATTTAAATGGCAATCCCAACTGCGGAATGATATAGTCAAAAGCTGCCCGCTCTGAATGGTTTCGAAAATTTTTAATTTTATGAAATCAGCCAATTTAACATGTGGAATTTTCCATGTGATGTTTGTAATATGCAATTTCAATATCTCGCCTGTTTGATTACTTGAGAACAAAATATTTCCGTCAGACTTGGAGCGCGATAAGATTAGCTCATTCTTAGAATTTAACAGAATTTTATTAAAGTCTTCAGCAAAGCCAAGTAGATTTTTTAACGGCATACAGAAATTAAAATATCCGCTTTCCGCATTTACATCTTCGTCAAAAAACCATCCAGTATTTTTTAACATGTTGCTCTCATTCATGATCAGAGACACATCATTTTTCATAGTAGATGTGACACCCAAGTGTCGAGTGCTATCAATTTCCATACCATTAAGCTTTTAGCGGATCTCTTCAAACAGATATGCCATAAAATTGTTCCTCAATATTCCATTTTTTGACAGTGTTCCATTTTATAAAGCCACGAATCCAATGTAAATATAACTCTCAGTGGGCAACACATAAAGATCCTGGTTTTGAATTTATATTCTGATTTCATCGTTGTTTTTAAAAGATTGTAAATATGGCGAATAACTGTGATAGTCTTTTTTAATAATACTTTCATCATGAACAGGTTTTTGTAAAACGTTTAGTATCTCTCTTATAACTTAATTTTTGGTAGTACAAGTCCCAAGGATTTTAAAAATTTTTGTTTGTTGATTGATAATGTCCTTGGTTTCTTAATTAACCGTTGTCTTGCTGCCTTTGTTTAATCTTCATTGTTTAACTGCCAATAAAGGAATGATTGCAATTCCAGGTGTTACCGTGTTTTTATTATAAATGATCATATTAATCCAAAGGTTTCAAATGAAGTCGAAGGGTAATTGTTTCTCCACAAAAATTTATTAATTTTCCACTTTGGTCGACAACCTTAACTGTTACTGAACTTATCTGTTTGGTGTTTACTGGTAAATAGATAACATTCTTCGGAATTTCGTCTATTTTATAACCAGAACTGACATTCACTGCAAACATATGAATTGTATAAGCAGGTTCGTTGTTAATATATGAAATATTGACTATGCTACACTCTAGGTGTATTGCAGAAATATTTGTTATATTCAAAGGCAAATCTGACGAATGTTGAGTGCCTGCTTTCAATTCAATGGCACTAAAGCCCAACAATGAACCAATGGAATGGTCTATATTAAAATATATTATATCTTTGCTTGACTTTACAACTGCTTGAAGTGTGTTACGATTAGCAAATATTTTAAGGTTTTCGGTTGGCTCTAATCTATTGTATTCCTCATGAATATAATCGGTAATATCATCAAGTACATAAGCACCAACTGAAATTTCTATGATGTGTTTACCTATGTGAAATAAATTGTTGTCGACATCTATATTGGGTATAGTGTTATAAGTGTGAAAATCCACAAGGCCACACACATAATTTCTGGAAAATAATCTGCTACAAGATTCCTTACCGTTACCGTAAGTGTTATAGACATCTTAAATGCTAATAATATAATGAAATGAAAAGACTTGAATAATGTTTATAAGGTGTTTATTTATACGAGATACATAATACAAATTAAGGTTAAACTACATTAATTATTTACCATATTTTCTTCAGTTGGCATTGTTGCTAATCCAGGAATTAGATATGTTCGTTTGAAAATCCCAACCATTTAACCAAACACCTGTTTTGTATTTGCTGATTTTTACAGTCGCCTTTACAGAATTTGGATTTGTTAAAAATTTTTAAGTTATTATATGTCGTCTTTAATAGCGAAGACTCATTGGATAGGTCGACATTCTGAGGAGCCATTTTAATAGTTCTATGCTATTTCGCATTATATATATCTACTAAATGCTGAAAATTTTCTATCCATCGATATGAACCATTATAACTGAATTTCTTCCACATCATTCTTTTTAGCGTTCTTTCAATATGCTATACGTTGAATAATGATTGATGTGATATTGTTTTATTAAACTTTGAAATTGTTTGTTGAAGAATTCTTTACCATCATCAGTTTGTAAATTTTTTTGCCAGTTTTAAATATATTTTGCATAGCTTTGCTCACACCAGAGGATTTTTATTTTTTACAGCTACAGCCCAAGCAAATTTCGAAAACGTACCGATGATTGTAAGAAGATAACGATACCCATTATTATATGTAGAATAAGTACCTATTTCCACTAAATCTGCCTGCCAAAGGTCATTTATTCCTTTTGTTATTACAGGTCTTCGCTTAAATTTTTTTACGAGCTTGCTTGTGAAGCTCTCCCACCAAAACTTGCTTTTTACTCATATCTTAATAACTCTGTGAGAATCTTTTTTTTTCTGCATTTCATTAAGAATTTGCTCTTCTAAATCAGCTACGAATTTCGGTCTTTTCTGTAGTTCTTGAAATATATAGCTTTCAATTCGCTCAATTTGTTCACTGGTATATTTTACAAAATCTTGAACATTACTTTTGTAATAAAAAACTGTGTTGCATACAAAGGCAGATAATAGACTGAATTTATTTAAGTAGAATATAAAAGAAAGTTACACTTACAATGCCATAGATGGCAGCACTATGCTTATATTGTAGATATTATTACAACACCTCCACTATATCTAGCAATATAAATGCATTTGCTATTAAGTAATTTGCACACCTAATTTATCCATAAACTTATAATGCTTAATGAAACATAGACTTTTAGTGAACAAATCAGCAGGCATTTCAGCCGTTGGTAAATATCTAATATTCACAATATTATTTGATACACATTCTCTACAAAAGTGATATTTAATATCAATATGTTTGGTTCTCTTGTGAAAAATTGGATTTACAGTTAATTTTATCGCACTCTGATTATCATTGAAAAGGTCAATAGTGTACATATTTTGTGTTATTTCATATTGCAAATTTCGCAAATAAACTGCTTCTTTACAAGCTTCGGTAATAGCCATGTATTCAGCTTCACTACTGGATAAAGCGACAGTTTTTTGTTTTTTTGTTTCCCAAGATATTACACAACCAGATAAAGTGAAACAAATTCCAGTGTATGATTTGCTATCAATAATGTTTCCGCCCCAATCAGCATCCACGAAACCTTCTAGTATTGAGCTTCTATCAGCAGAATACTTCAAACCATAATCTCTTGTACATTTTAAATATCTTAACAATCGCTTTACATATGTACAATGTTCTTTAGAATGACAATCATTGAATTGACTTAAAAAGCTAACTGCATATGCGATATCCGGCCTAGTTAAAACCATTAAATACATAAGACATCCAATTATTTGCTGATATGGAAAATTATCTACATTATTATACACATTATTAGATGAATTCAACTTAATTTCCATTGGTGTCTGAATAGGTTTACATTGGCTCATATTAAATTTATGTAATAGCTGATCAATATAATCTCTCTTACTTAATGTTATTGTTCGTTTAGATTTGTTAACAGTAATGTTTACACCAAGACATTTCTTTATTTCACCTAAATTTTTAATCTTGAATTGGCTAGCTAATACTTGCTTTAAGTTTTCAGTTTCATTAATATTATTTGAAAAAATAAAGAAATCGTCTACGAACAATGTGATAATAGTCTTCAACTGATTCTGTATTTTTGTATACATACATGGTTCGATTTTAGATCTAGCATATCCTATGTTTAATAAACATTCATCTACCTTCTTGTACCATGCTCTTGAGGACTGTTTAAGACCATAAATAGCCTTTTTTAATTTAAGTACTTGACCTTTTTGTGTTCTTTCCGAAAAACCTTTTGGTATTTGCATATAAATGGTTTCCTCAAGAGTGCCATTCAAGAAAGCAGTTGTCACATCAAGATGCGTTGTATTAAAACCTTGTTGTACAGATAATGCAAAAAGTAGCCTCAAAGTTGTATGTCTCACCACGGGAGAAAAAGTTTCTGTAAAGTCCATACCTTCGACTTGCGAAAAACCTTTTGCCACTAAACGTGCACGAAAAACGGACTTTATTTTCACTGTCATACTCCTTGCGTAGCACCCATTTGCACTGTACAACTCTACCATCTTCAGGAGCGTCACATAACTCCCACGCATCATTATCTTTAAAACATTGTAACTCATCTCTCACAGCCGACTCCCAGTGCTTCTTTTCTGTTCCATTTAAAGCTTCATGGAGAGACAATTCAGCTGCATCATGTAATGTTTCACCGTCGACGCAGAGGTTTGACCACCCATATCGCTCTGGAGTCTTCCTTAAGCGTTTAGGTCGGCCTTGCTGGATTTCGTTCTCGTCATCCTTCGGTGTGCTGCATGCATCTTCATAATCGCTGGGAACATATGTCTCATCATGATTTTGAAATCTATCTGTCAAATTTTCAGAGCTATTTTGGCTTGACGTTGATCCAGATTCTTGTTGTTGTGTATCATCGGATTTCTCACTATCCTCCACTGAATCAATATTCTGACCTTGTGCTTCAATTGACGTTGATCCAGTTTCTTGTTGTTGTGTATCATCGGATTTCTCACTATCCTCCACTGAATCAATATTCTGACCTTGTGCTTCAATGAGGTTTTCAGATTTTGATTCCTTCTCGATGATGATCACATCTCTGCTAGTGGACACATTTTTTGTTTCGGGGTTGTAGACTCTATACCCCTTTATGTTGTCTGGGTATCCAATGAGTATACATTTGGTTGTTTTCTTGTCCCACTTCTTTCTTTTTTCTTTAGGTACATGAACCATCACAGTGCTTCCGAAGATTCTGATATGAGAAATATCCGGTTTTGAGCCTGTCCACAATTCATATGGAGTTCTATTATCCAACGCAGCTGCCACAATTCGATTCTGCAGGTAGACTGCCGTATTGATGGCTTCTCCCCAGAACTTCTTTTCCAATTTTGCATCAAAAAGTAGACACCTTGCTTTTTCTACGATCGTACGATTGAATCGTTCACACAATCCATTTTGTTGTGGAGTGTATGGATTGCTTTTCTGGTGAATCACGCCAGCTCTGTTCAGAAAATCTTCAAATTCTTTATTACAATACTCTAGCCCGTTATCACTTCTTATTGCTTTAATTGTTTGTTGTCTTTGTTTGATTTTCTACTTGTGCTTTAAAAATGTTGAAATATTTTAAAGCCTCATTTTTGTGCTTCAAAAAATAAACAAATGCCATACGACTATGATCATCAACAAATAACAAGAAGTATCTCGAACCACCTAGAGACATATTCTCCATAGGTCCACAAATGTCTGTATGCACAATATCTAGTAGACTATTGCTTCGCTGGCTAGTGCTTTTAAACGGTAATCTGCACTGTTTCCCTTCGCAGCATGTTCTACACGAGGACTTGCTTATATCGACTTTTTATCAAGTGGCATGCCCTGTACAGCGTTCTTCATCTTATTTAAATAATCTTTATTGACGTGTCCTAATCTGCGATGCCATGTTATTACTGACACAACTGATGCTGCTAAACATTCTTGTTTTAACAAATTCACTTTATATACTCCGTTGACCAACACTGCCGTAGCAACCAACTTATTTTTTTGATTAAATACTAAACAGCCTTCTTCCGTGAAAGAGACACTGTTGCCTTTCATAATCAGCTGACTAACAGATAATAAGTTTGTGGTTATGCTTGGTACACAAAACACGTTTTCGACTATAATATCGTATTCACAGTCGTCTGTTGTTGTTGTAATTTTGACATCGCCAGAACATAATATCGACACCTTTTCACTATTTGCAACAACAATTTCTTTATTTTGTTCGTACTTTGCATTCATAACCCAGCCTTCATTTGCTGTTAGGTGTACACTCGCGCCCGAATCGATATACCATTCATCTTTGGAGAAATTTCCATTCAGGAACACTGCGCTAAAAGCATTCGACAGCATTCGATTCTTATTTTTCTGATTTGACGAGCTGTTTTCGTTATTTGTACACTGGTTTTTATAATGTCCGATCTGTTTACATCGATAACATTTTATCTGCTTGACGTTTGAATTTGACAAGCCAGTGCTGCCTTTATCATTTTTCATTATAGACAAATTTGTATTTTGTTTGCCCTTGAACTTAGAACGGAAAGCAAAAGCACCATTAATTTGACTCTCGTCATGACTAGGATATAGCATATCCATGTCCAACAATTTTGTTTTGATGGAATCTGCCGTTATTGGGATCCCGGAATGCTCGATTGCCATAACCATGGGCGAGAAATGATCAGGTAAACCTGCTAATAGCAACGATCCTGTCCACTGGTCATTGATCTCAAAACCTGTTCCACTGAGTTTCTGTGCTGTATCAATTATCTGCGTCACGTAGTTTGTCATTGAGCTGCAACTCTCTCGCCGGATCGAAATCAAATTCCTTAGTAGACTTATTCTTCGTGAAAATCCGTTGTCGTCAAAAAGTTGTTTTAGCTTTTCCCATAATTCTTTCGAAGTTGTTACGTTTTTCACGTGTACATATAAAGACGGGCCGATTGTCATAATTAGTTTCGCTTTGGTTTTTTTATCATCTTCAGCTTTTATATCTTTTCCGTCTTCTGGCTTAACGTGATGCCTCGTGCCTTCGAGGATTAGGAAATTCTCTGCCGCAAAACACCATTCGCTGTAATTATCGCGTCCCGATAGCTTGGGAACGTTGACAAGATAGTTTGTCGACATTTTAAATTGCGATAATAATTCTGAATTCGTCTTTTTAACACTTGCAAATCTGCAAAAACTGGCTAAAAAATTAATTCGCGAAAAAATGTGAGCGAGCGGCCCATAACCTGTAATAAAAAACTGTGTTGCATACAAAGGCAGATAATAGACTGAATTTATTTAAGTAGAAAATAAAAGAAAGTTACACTTACAATGCCATAGATGGCACCACTATGCTTATATTGTAGATATTATTACAACAACTTTCAATATCGTCTTTTGTGATCTGTAGTTTTCGAGAGACTACATCGTCGATGTTTTTATTTATTTCTTCTCTCAGTATATCGTACTCTTCTTTAAATTCAGTCTTTATCTGCTTGAAATTTATATCTATCCTCAACAATTCAATTTCTCGTCGTAGTTTTGTGTTATTTTTATTAATTATTTCTGAAATATATTCCTTTAACACTGAAGCCTCGTCATGTATTTTGGTGTAGATCAATGTATTTTCTTCTCTAATTTTGCAAATAATCTGATTCATACTTTCAACAACAAAAGTTTTTGTAGCAGCCTCTGGTGTAAGTTTAAATTTTTATCATAGTCCAAACCGAAGCCCAAAATCCGTACAATATTTCTTCTATATTTGATTTGGTTCTCACCTTGATGAGAATAATGACCGAATGACCGAGAATAATGATTTGTCAACACTCATATTAGAATTATTGCTATAACTATTATTGTAACCCAATTATTTCAATTTATACAATTATTTCTGCTTCCCCAAGTTCTTCCAGTATGGAAACTACTTCATTATTATGATTGTTGTTACCGGCAGATTCTGATGATAGTAAAAGTCTTAACCTTTCAACCAACTCATTTGGATCATCCCAATATATATAATTTGTTTTATGTCTATTTACTTTCATCAAACTGTTTCTTTTATACAAGGTTGCTGAATTATTTTCTCTAAATAGCTTTTTTATTATTTTATACTTAACTGCTTTTGTCGCGTTAAATGGTCCGTCTTCTTTGTATTTACGTCTATGAGCATTTCTACTATTTAAAATTTGTTTATAAGCTTCTAGCTCTGTGTTGTTATAGTTTTTAGGTTCCTTGTGAAATAACAGTTCAAACAATCCTGGTGTTAAGCTCCAATTCTGATTAGATATAGATATCTTGTTATCAGTTAATTGAAAAGTACTGTTGCCAATCCTCCATGTACCATCTGAATCCTTATGAGGTCCATACAACGTATCTAACTTTTTGCGCTCTCCTAATAATTTAGATAGCTGTGTTTTCGGGAGCATTGATGATTTACAATCATTTTGAGTGTCATTTATTTGTGAGAAAAAACTATCTTCAGTTTCATCATTGCTCTGCATAGTGCTTTCAGTGTCATCCTTGAATTGGAATTCACATTTTAATTTAAACGGTGTACTTGTTTTTAGAAAATGTTTTCGGCCTTCACTTATACTTAGTTGGTTATTAGTGCTATCATTTAACTTTGTCTGTTTAACTATTTCTTTTAGAGGTTTTGTGATGGGGCTAAATGTTTCTTCTAATATTTTTTCAATATCGGCTTCATTCAACTTTAGGCTATTAAATTTTTTCTTCATTATATTTCTAGTCTTTCCAATTTCTTTGAGTAATTTTCCACTTTATTACCAAATTTTTTTTATGATCAGGTTGATGATCACATGATGATCGGATTGATGTTGATGTTGATGATCAGATGATGAACAAGTTAATGTTGATCATCATATGATGATCAGGTTGATGTTGATGTTGATGATCAGATGATGAACAAGTTGATGTTGATGATCAGGATGATCAGGATGATGTTGATGATCAGGTTGATGTTGATGTTGATGATCAGGTTGATGTTGATGTTGATGTTGCTGATCAGGTTGCTGTTGATGATCAGGATGATGTTGATGATCAGGTTGATGTTGATGATCAGGTTGATGTTGATGATTAACTTTATCAGCTTAATCGCATCGAATGCAGGATGTTGATGTTGATGATCAGGTTGATATTGATGTTGATGATCAGATGATGAACAAGTTGATGTTGATGATCAGGATGATGTTGGTGATCAGGTTTATGTCGATGTTGATGATCAGGTTTATGTCGATGTTGATGATCAGGTTGATGTTGATGTTGATGATCAGGTGTTGATGTTGATGATCAGGTTGCTGTTGATGATCAAGATAATGTTGATGATCAGGTTGATGTTGATGATCAGGTTGATGTTGATGTTGATAATCAGGTTGATGTTGATGTTGATGATCAGATTAACTTTATTACAAATGCTTGGGAATTCTTGTATATGTTTGGCACAAGTAAAAACTATCAATATTTTTGTGTCGACGCATACAAAAATATGCTCGAATATTATTTTGTTTTACGCATGCAACATCATCGAATATAAAAATAGAGTTGGCTTTAGCTTCTGGTGCTAACACATCGGCATTTTCAGAAAATGTGTAGAAACCCAATCCTTTTATTGGATGTTATAACTGTTTCAGGTATTCATAATTTGGTTGATATAACGACTTTGAATACAAATATATATTGCGAAACCTTAGACTATTCGGACTCTCAATTAAACTCAGCATTGCATTAGTCTTTCCCAATTCGATGGTCCAACTATAAGCCCTCGTATAGAATTCGGTAACAATGAACTGTGTCTTAATTGTGGTGTTTTATTTAACGAAAAATCGCTTGTCTTGCTTAACGAAATGCATTTTGGCAATTGATATATAAACAAATATGTTCCGTACTTATATTCATTTCAATTAAAACAGTTTAGTCAAACGTAGTTGGCAAAGGTTTAATAAATACTTTAATAGACTCACTGCCAATTGAACTTAATTTACCGGGTTATCAGATTTGTGGACCAGGAACAAAACTAAAAGAACGCTTAGCACGAGGTGGTCAAGGAATTAATTCCTTAGATGCAGCGTGCAGAGAGCATGACATTGCTTATTCTCAGGCGAAAGATATTAATAAAAGATATTAATTAATGATGCTAATCGCCATAACAAAACTATGGAAGCAATTATAATGGGAAAAGGTTTATACTTAAAGCCATACAATAAAGGATTAGGTTTATATTATAAGCGCCAGGCAAAAAACGATTAAAGAAGCTACCCAAAAGAGCACTCACTGATATCGATTTGATGAAACATGCTAATAGGTTATCACATTTTAGAGGTGTTTTCATGAGGGATAGCCTACCAAAGCGAATACATCAAAAAGAATGTGGAATTGTTAATATGGATACTTGCAGTGGCCCGGGAACTCATTGGGTATTTTATTATAAAAATGGAAATAGAAAGGAATATTTTGATAGCTTTGGAAATTTGCAGCCGCCAAAAGAAATTTTAAAGTATAGAGGTTCAAATATACACTATAATTACACTCAATATCAAAGCTATAATTCTTTTAATTGTGGTCATTTATGTCTAGAATTTCTTTACAATGTAAATGAAAGTAGTCAATAAAGTTTGATCAGAAAATCTGTTAACATTACATAGAAAAAGCAAAATTGAGTTGAGTCTTACTTATGAGTTGGTTTACCCTAGCACATTAATATGTAAGAGTATTTCTTAATCTCTTTCCTTATGTCTACATATATATAAATGTATTACAATATATGTTGGTGCCCAATTCAATTTCTCAAATGTTTTACAAATTCTACTCGTTGTATATTCTCTGATTCTACTCAAAAAAGTAAATCTTCTATTTCTACTCAAAATAAATGTTATAAATAAGAAGTTCTTTGATCATGAGCATTTAGTTCTTGTCCGAATTCAATTTCAATTAGAAGTCTCTTCAACCAACCAACCAACTAAACATTGTTTAAGCATTTTTACAGCGTTAAGAAAAGTCTAAAAATGATCAACAACCAGCAACATTCTATTCAATAAGTGCAGTCGAAGATTTTAACAAAAACAATTATGCAAGGAAAAACGTGATGTCCGTAAAAGATATAGAGATTAATAAAAGCTACGCAATAAGACATGTTAGAAAAACCAACACGAAGTATGGACAGCGCATATTAATGGAAGTGAAAAATAGTCTAATTTTCCTACCGCCTAGATTCAATAATATAAGTTATGAAACTATAAAGGAGTTCTGCAACGGATCTTAGTACTTAATTAAACCATAGAGAAATAACAAGAGGCCGAATCAGCGAAATTTACTCGAACGCTAAATGGAAGCGGTCGGTCCGCAAGGGAAACGAAGACATGAAATGAGTGCAAAATGCGTCCTCAAGGAGAGACTAACAAATTTCAATAAATTTACTCACGCATACAGAACATATTTCTTTTTAATCGTTCACTCTGTTTTAGCATGCCTGAAACTGTTTCGTTTAGTTGTGTGTGCGAATAATTTTTAAGCATCAACATTTTTTAGCATTTCTGGAGTTTCTGATGCTTTTCTGAATTTTGTTTGCGATGACCATCGATTTATATGAGTCGGCATGCTGATGCCGATGTCCAGAAATCGCAAAGCACAAAATTATCTGTATGTATTCACATATATTCCTTCGACATACATACATACTTTCTTCATTTGCTCCATAAAGAATCAATAGAATAAGAAGAAATGAAATTACACCAACAATCAAAACAATCAAACCAAATGATCAAACCTTGGACGACGTACACGTCGTGCAATAATTAGTCAGAATGTCTGTGATAATCAAACAGAAGATGAACGTACACAACAAAATGAATGGAGACGAGCCCATATTGCATATCTTCGCGCTGCACAATCACCAGTCGTAAATGTAGACTTTTTCCATGTTTTGAAGAATATATGGATGATAGGGAGAGCGAACTGTATTGCCGAATATAGTGGATAATAATGATCAAAAAAAAAAAAGATAGTGAGAGGAGTGGAGTAGGATTGGATACTGAATAGAGGGTGTGGAAAAGATCTGTAGGCATTCGATTAAGGGAGTAAGCAAGAGGGCGAATGGGTGAGAAAACGGGAGAGAGAGGATAATCATGTAATGTAATTAGTAACAGTGGTGGGTAAATGAGACAGAGAGAGAGAGAAGAAGAATGAGAGTCATGCACGGAGACGGATCAGACATATCGAAGATTTAAATTGGTGACGGGAGAGATATTTAGGAGACCTAGAAAGAGAAAAATTTGAAGACGAGAGTGATATAATCGCTATTTATTAGCTCCGCAAAAATGTATTACCAGAGGTAGCGAAATTACATACTGCTTCCAAAAATTTACAATGTCAAGTATTTGTGCTCGTGCAAAGCCGGGTATTTCCCAGCTAGTTTCCTATAAATGCAGTCGATAATCGAACTTTCTTGTTTTAAATACACAATTATGCGCCTAATTGCGAAAATTTTTTAGAATGATGATAACAGAATATTAGAAATGAAACTTAATACAAATTGTTACAAAATTGTTGGCAATTATACGTTAATAGCCTAGTTGGGCGTATAAAACCCTTTTGCACCTTCTATTACATTGTAAATAAGTCGTACACATCGACTGATACAAAAAAAAAAAAAAAAAAAAAATAAAAATAGAACAATGTGGCTCTTTTTACGTATGGTATACGTAAGTTCAACCATAGAGAAAGAATAACAAGAGGCCGAATCAGCCAAATTTACTCGAACGCCAAAAGGAAGCGGTCGGTCCGCAAGGGAAACGAAAAAACGAAATGAGTGCAAAATGCGTCCTCAAGGAGAGACTAACAAATTTCAATAAATTTACTCACGCATACAGAACATATTTCTTTTTAATCGTTCACTCTGTTTTAGCATGCCTGAAACTGTTTCGTTTGGTTGTGTGTGTGAATAATTTTTAAGCATCAACACTTTTTAGCATTTCTGGAGTTTCTGAGGCTTTTCTGAATTTTGTTTGCGATGACCATCGATTTATTTGAGTCGGCATGCTGGGTACAAAAAAGCCCTATAAAAAATAAATGTTTACAGGAGCACTATTATGAATATATCTAATCTGTAAAAACTAGCAAATATGCTAAGTATTAACACAGTTCAACTTTGATATGACTAATTATAATTTTCTTTATTTTAATCTCGTAAATATTTGTGTTTTACGATTTCCGAAAATCATCTCCTAAAGGTTTCAGCCTTGCCGCAGTTATATAAGCTGCTAACTACAAATAATTGCAAAAATTTTAGTTTCCCACAATTGTACTGATCAAGAAAGTCGTCCAAATCTCCTTCAGCGAATTTCCAATTGTAAAATTGTAGTAGGCACACGCACAAGAAAGCAAAAACCAATTTACAAACCCACAAATCCATACAAAGCCACTAATTATAAAAAACACAAACAAAATAATGTCCAAAAATCCCAAAGGTAAGAAGTTATCAATGTGTATTCACATATATTCTTTCGACATACATACACTCTTCATTTGCTCCATAAAGAATCAATAATGAGAAGACGAATTGGCAAAATGTAAGAAGAAACGAAATTACACTAACAATCTGTAAACGATCCAGTAGTGGACAGAAAAAAATTCTCAGAGTACGAAAGCAAAATCAAAAAAGCAAAACACTCAGAAATCTTCATACGATCCAGACCTGGGTACAAAATTTGTACTACAAATTCTCAGAGCATCATTGCAAACACACAAACACGTGCAATAGGTATAGCATAGAGAGCGAACCATTCAAAATCTATCAACGATTCAGTAGTGGATAGGAAACAAATGCTCAGAGTACGAAAGCAAAAGCAAAAGAAGCCAAACACTCAAAAATCTTCATACGATCCAGAACAGGGTTGACCAAATTCTCAGAGCATCAGTGCAAACACACAAACACGTGTAATAGGAATAGTGGAGAGAGGGAAGCATTCAGTAATCCATCATCGATTCAGTAGTGGATAGAAAACAAATTCTCAGACGATGAAAGAAAACACATTAGCATTTGCAATAGAAGAGAGAACACACTCAGCAATGAGTGAAAAAAATATCTAGTACTGGATTGCCAGTGGAAAATATTTTTGTTCAAGATTCGGCCTCTTGTTATTCTTTCTCTATGATTAAACTTATGAAGGAGGATAAAAATGGATTCTGGCTGGAAGTGATGGTAGATTTTCCTGTAGATCAACCTGAAATGTATTTTTTAAGCTAAATGTTCTTATATAGTAAATAAATAAATAAACATAATTTTTTAAACAATAATCGTCTATTTATTGATTTGAATTTTGTTTAATCTAGAATATAATAGCATCAATTTCTGTACTCTTAAAATTATATGTTCTAACATATAGCAGGCACATGTATCAGGACCAGCCAAACATTCATCGGATGACCAACAACAAGCTGAATGATGTCCGTGGGATGATTTTATTAAAAATTGATGTTGATAATTGCTTAGTTTGATGTAGCAATTTAGAATCTCTACGAAATGCTCTTCAAGCAAAGTTTCTTTATATTTTACTAGAAACTCTTGAACACAGAATTAAAATTCTGAGATATTTATTTGAGGCGTCTTTACTCAACAACTGTCTTATATATACTACTTTCAACGTTTTTTCATTTGTACGTTAGTACGAATCAATCATGTTGAAACATGTTTAAATTCATGCACACCTGTAGATACGCTACTCGTAAATTCAGAGCACATTTCCGAAATTTTGTTACTTTTAATATAAAATTGTCTTCTTCTTCTTCTTCTTCTTCTTCTTCTTCTTCTTCTTCTTCTTCTTCTTCTTCTTCTTCGTTTTATTCTTCTGCTTCTTCTTCTTCTTCTCTCCTTTCGAAAAAATTCCTACAAAACGTCATTAAATTCAAAATAACGAATTTCCTCTAATTGGCTTCGTTAGATAAGGGATAATTGGTTTATGGGATGATTCCATTACGAATCACGTTTATTTGTACACCTGCACAACGAATCCTGTGAATTCAGAGTCTCATCACTTCTTCCTAATTTATTGCCTTTCGATATAAATATTTTTGCTCTTAAAGTGGAAAATGAATTGAAAAAACCCATAAAATGTCAATGAAATTTTTCCTTTTGTAATTTACGATTTGATAAGCGATAATTTTAGTACGACGATCATGTGAATTGCGTTTGCTGCCACACTTAGTGCAACTTAATTTTAAGAGATGATCGCAGTTAAAATACACAAAACAACAACAACAACTACAAGAAAATGAGCAAATACCTGAACTCAGGCCAACAAGAAAAACATCCACGATCGCACCATAGGAATTCGTGAACATATAAAATACACACACAAACTGCATGAACTGCAACACAATTGGAAAATACTGTACTCATTCAAAAAGGAAAACGCCCACGATCTTGCCATAGAAATTCGTTAGCAGTTAAAATACACACAAGTAAAAGTAGAAGACAATAAGCAAAACTTGAACTCAGGCCAACAAGAAAAACATACACGGTAGGAATTCTTTAGCAGTTAAAATACATACAAGCAACTACAACACAATTGGAAAATACTGTACATAGTCAAAAAGGAAAACACCCACGATTACGCCGCCTACAACAAATTCATAGCTTAGCTCTTTACCTAGAGCTTGCTACCATAAATAAAAGACAATTATTTAAATTGGTAACACTATTCGAAAAGAAAACCAAACACACGCTTTTTAAATTTAATTTTATTTTGGACAACTAAAAATTTTATCACTTGGGTCTCCTAAAACCAGCAAATCTACAAAATACCCTCGACAATAACCAAACTAAATATGTATATCAACCACTATTTAAAAATAATACCCCCAAAAGAATGCTACAAAAAAATTTAATTCACTAAATCAGAATAACATTAGCATTTACACTAACCTATAACAAGAAAATCAATTTTTTGTAGTAAAGCCACAAACCCATAATGCGAAAATATAAGTTTATCGATATCAAAAAAGCAAATATAGCACAGACATAACCCAAGTATAACAATACTTACCCATTTTTATAGCTAAGACACGAACCAAAAAACGAATCCTTCGAATCCCTCAATTTCCTTTGTCCCAGAACCCCCCAATTACCACTACTGAAGTACTGAGTATATAACAAAAAAAACTAAACTAAATCTCCGAGTAAACTAACTGAACGGCCTAGTTCATTGTAGCTGATTGAACTGAATTGGTTGATCTCTGTCAAGAACTAGAAAGCACAAACCTATTTTTGATGGTGAGCAATGATATTGCAGTGTTGCAAACATTACCTTATAAACAAAATGTATGTAAAAATACAATTTGCTGGTAATTAAAAATCTTAGCTTACACACAAATATTCTGAATTATTTTCATTGTGAAAGCAACGAATTTCAGGGTGGCGATTTTGGAAACACAAAAGCATTGCCTCTCGCATAAACTTTCTGAATATGGACGTTATGTTAGTTAATTGATGAACTTTATTAGGAGATTGTCTCACCGTGGATGTGGTGTGTGTGTGTGTGTGTGTGTGTGTGTGTGTGTGTGTGTGTGTGTGTGTGTGTGTGTATATATATATGTTTGGGATTAATGCCTTTTAACTATATGTGGTGGACTTCTCGTAGCCACACAAAAGAACTTACCTTGGCCCACGCCCAGCCCCCGTTTGGTAGATATAAGTCTTCAAATTTTTGGAGCTTTAGGGGCTATTTATATATAATACCGCCACATATCGCGACGATATATACACCTTTCGAAACGAAATAGCCCGTTAACATAAAAATATTTAATCCGATTAAGCTCTTCGAAAACTCATCAGCTTTTCAGAAGTTGCCATTGATAATCCGGTCCTGGCTGTCAAACTGGAAAAAATAAGCAGCTGTTGTTTTGTGTTAATATTGTAAAATTGTGTTAATTTTGTATTGTGCAGCTCTTGTTCAAAATTAATAAAATAATTTTAATATTAAAATAGTAGAAATGTATTTGAATTGGCTGAAAAAATTCGAAAGTTTGCAAAATTTAGAAACCGGTACCTTAAATCATACGCACTTTTAATGTATAAATAGTATGCCATGAATAATTGTATGGTGATCTCTTTCCAACTTACTGGCACTACACCTTTTCCACTTTTAAATCAGAAAGTGTCACTTTAAAATCAGAAAGCGTCACTTGTAAATCAGAAATGTCACTTGTAAATCAGAAAGCGTAATTTGTAAACCAGAAAGCGTCACTTATAAATCAGAAAGCGTCACTTGTAAATCAGAAAGCGTAATTTGTAAATCAGAAAGCGTAATTTTAATTTCAGAAAGCGTCATTTGTAAATCAGAAAGTGTCACTTCCAAATCAGAAAGCGTCACTTGTAAATCAGAAAGCGTCATTTATAATTCAGAAAGCTCCATTTGTAAATCAGAAAGCGTCATTTGTAAATCAGAAAGCGTCACTTGTAAATCAGAAAGCGTAATTTGTACATCAGAAAGCGTAATTTTAATTTCAGAAAGCGTCATTTGTAAATCAGAAAGTGTCACTTGCAAATGAGAAAGCGTCACTTGTAAATCAGAAAGCGTCATTTGTAAATCAGAAAGCGTCATTTGTAAATCAGAAAGCTTCCCTTGTAAATCAGAAAGCGTCATTTGTAAATCAGAAAGTGTCACTTGTAAATCAGAAAGCGTAATTTGTAAATCAGAAAGCGTAATTTTAATTTCAGAAAGCGTCATTTGTAAATCAGAAAGTGTCACTTGCAAATGAGAAAGCGTCACTTGTAAATCAGAAAGCGTCATTTGTAAATCAGAAAGCGTCATTTGTAAATCAGAAAGTGTCACTTCCAAATCAGAAAGCGTCACTTGTAAATCAGAAAGCGTCATTTATAATTCAGAAAGCTCCATTTGTAAATCAGAAAGCGTCATTTGTAAATCAGAAAGCGTCACTTGTAAATCAGAAAGCGTAATTTGTAAATCAGAAAGCGTAATTTTAATTTCAGAAAGCGTCATTTGTAAATCAGAAAGTGTCACTTGCAAATGAGAAAGCGTCACTTGTAAATCAGAAAGCGTCATTTGTAAATCAGAAAGCGTCATTTGTAAATCAGAAAGCGTCCCTTGTAAATCAGAAAGCGTCACTTGTAAATCCGAAAGCGTCACTTGTAAATCAGAAAGCATCATTTGTAAATCAGAAAGCGTCATTTGTAAATCGGAAAGCGTCATTTGTAAAGTAGAAAGGGTCACTTGTAAATCAGAAAGCGTCACTTGTAAATCAGAAAGCGTCGTTTGTAAATCAGAAAGCGTCATTTGTAAATCAGAAAGCGTCACTTGTAAATCAGAAAGCGTCACTTGTAAATCAGAACAAGCTTTCTGACGCTTACAAGTGACAAGTAGCGCGTAGTTTTATAGTAGTAGTTATTATATTAGATAGTAGTTTTTATCTATTTAATTATAGCTCGCCTTTCCTCTCGTATATTCCCTAAGGGACAATTCTTTTCATATTTTAAGTATTTTAAACACAAAGCAGCACCCTGTAGGACATCCCAGTACATTAGAACACCGTTGATGTTCTTCGGCCAGTGAGTGTTTTTGGTACTTGGGAGGACATCAAATTACGTATTCTGCAGACAGTGATCATATAAGGTGATTGAGATACCGCAACATGTAGCATTTTGTGGCATAAGTACTCTTTTCAGGGTCAAGGTTGCGTGGCGCGTATTTAAAACGGAGTGTGCCTTAACAATGTGCGACATGGAGTGTGACTTTTTTATCTCTACAATGTTTTTGCCGTTTTTTCAGCTATACTTTTTTAATAAAAATATTTTGTGTTGTTAAAATAATTTGTCTTTGTTGCTTTAAGATAAAAAAGCTCTCACTGAAAAATCATATGATAATATATAATAACTATCATTTTTATACTCCTTTTGAATGCATGGATAATTAAGAAAAAACATAAAAAACTTTTTCATGTAGCTGATATTGACATTTCCATTGAACAGGACGATTGCACATACGATCTCGACACCCTATGGTGAAAAGCACAACAAACGCGACTCCATTTTGTGTTAGTTTTCCGCTTTTATTGCTTATGTAATGTTTTGGAAGAAGCTTTAAGCACTGTCACGAAATGGAGTGTACCGTTTTTTATCTCTGCATTGTTTTTTGCGATAAAATACGTTTGATGTGTTGTCATGGGATGGTTCTGCATTCATGCCACTTTTTATTTGCTCGTGGTTCCAAGGGAATGCGTGCTACAACAATTAAGAGCCTGGTTTCCCGTCCATCTTTTTGAGAACTTAATTAAGCCCCTTAAAAACGCATGCATAAATATATACGTTATATTTAATAGGTATTTTATGCATTCCTCCTTTTTTGACATTGGCTTCTCTTCATCTTTTTTCTCCTCTCTCAATCTGTTTATTATTTTGGCAACACAATGTATATGACAGGCTGTATTTACCTTGGACTTTGCCTTTGTAATTATTTACCTAATTGGAACGCCGCTGGTTTCTACAGCCACTGTCAATCTCTATTAATGTTTCTTCGTATTACATTTTTGACAACTTTTTACAATCTTCTACAAAGCCCTAGTAGCTAACTAACCTTATATTTCCTCCTCAACATCAGTCCAACAAAAAAACAACAAAATCAATAACTTTTTACGTTCCGCGTTCACTCATCGTTTAATTCATCGCGTTTACTCATTGTTAAACTCATCATATTCACTCAACATTTGTTAGTAAAGTCGACTGATGAGCCTCTTGGCCGAGGCGAAAAGATCTTCTAGCTAGCCTTTAGCCGTTACGGCAATGGTTTTATCTTTTATAGGTACTTAGAAGTTTTCAGTTGACAGGTCAAATTAGCCGTCACGTTTCAGTTATACTTTTTTAATAATAAATCATCGTTCTTCAGTTCGCGGTAAATTCCGTATCCTTCGGGCATAATTAAATATTAAAATTAATAATTTTTATACATTTCTGCGCCAATCTTAAGTAACTTTTTTTCAAAAATATTAAACGTTTAACGCAATTGTAATTCCTCAAAATCTTCGCGTTTTATCAACTAGTCACAGACATTTAACATTAACAATATTTTGAGCTTTTCATCGTTTGGAACAAGCATTTAACATGTTTCAATTCATTAATAACATTTTACATAAATCTTTTATTTTATTTCTAAATTAATTATGTTCTTAAATAAAAATTTTCGCGATTTTTTGTACCAAGAAAAACCATTTTACATTTTACATAAATCTTTTATTTTATTTCTAAATTAATTAAGTTCTTAAATAAAAATTTTCGTGTTTTTCGTAGCTGGAAAAAAACATTTTACATTGGAACAAGCATTTAACTTGTTTCAATTCATAAATAACATTTTACATAAATCTTTTATTTTATTTCTAAATTAATTAAGTTCTTAAATAAAAATTTTGGCGTTTTTGTGGCTAGAAAAAACATTTCACATTGTACATTAATCTTTTATTTTATTTCTAAATTAAAAAAAAATTTAAAATTAAAATTAGAAAAAAAAATGCTTTGTTGTTATTATAAGAAAAATTTGGATATTTAATCTAGTTTTCTCCAAAACAAGAATTCCTTGCATCATATGAATAATAGATTGACTTTTTGATGAGAAAATGATGCTTCTTTTATTGTATTGAGCCCCTGATAGGAATTTGAATAATGAATAAAAGTTTTGTAATTAGTTAAATTTGCTCGACTAGCGTTATTATGGAAGATTCTCGTTTTGATTAACAGGGTGAGTGAGCGGTTTCCGCACCGCAAGAACCAGGCGAAACAAAACGCAACGGGGTCGGCGCAACAGCATCCCATCGCACCAACCATGGTAGGGTGGGTAAAGCAGGGGGAGGGAAGGGCCCACTGAACTGCCCTGACAGTGGCCAACTTTCGTTTTTGTTTGATGATTTTTTTTTATTGTGTTATTTATTTTATCGTGGCCCACACCCCAATCGTTACAACTGAGTTATCGCTGAGGTGACTATTGCCGATATTACGTTATTACAAACAGGGTACATCTCACCGCTATAGGCTTCTACGACCTGGTCGTGACAGCTCGAGGCTAGCGCCATAAACAAACAAAAAACGTGCACTTATCTGAACGGTATAATGTTTCCTTTCTCCGAGATTCCCTTTAAGTTTCTTTAGCAGTTTCAATTTGTTTCGTTTTTGGCGGAACTGAATAACCTCCACCTCCACTGCTAATGCGTTGGTTTTCAAAAAGAAATTTCCGCAGGATTATTGGCTGAAAATATCGCTCGGGAATCGTGTCTGGAGTTACAGCTATACTTTCTGACCATTTTTTGTTTCTCGCGCTTGCCGGCTGATGACCGTTTCTTCGTCGATCCACAAAAATTTTTAAGGAGTAGGTGTTATTTCAATCCCCCTTTCTATACCCACCCTACCATGGTTGGCGCGGCGGCATTTGTTGCGCCAACCCCTTTTGCATTGTGTCGCCTGGCCTAAACGGAGTGAAACCGCTAACTCACCTGTTACTCTATAGTAACAAGTAGAACATTATCAATCGATAAGCAAATAAAATTATAGATTTCACATGAGCGATCACGAACAATTTATTTTAAATTAGGGTTTAAGTATTAGGTAATATGTATCTCATATACATTTAGATAACTACAATTGAAATACTTTCAAGCAACCGTAACATTCGGCGTGTCATATTATTTAATATTTGTACCGGACTTAATGATACATAATTGCTTTGTATATAAATGTACTTCTATGAAGAAACCCTCTTCAATTTTAATCTTAAGTCAATAATTTCAGCTTTTTAAATCCACAGTACAGTACAGAGCCTAGTTCATTATTTAGCAAAACAAAAAAAAGTATTGATTATCCAGAATAGACAATTTCAAAAACATTGCCTGTGTCCAAAACAAATTTACTGTTATTCACATTAGGAAGCAGTTACCTGTTTTCCGAACTTGAATTCCTGGGCGCAGCAACCCGTTGACCTGTAAGTGTAATAATGCTAAGCAAAGAGGCAATTATTGTTGTTATAAGATAAATATAAATGCCTAATTATTGATTACGGACAATACAAGTTTCATGCTATAATCGTTGGCTAAATATTCGTTACATTTTGGTCATCGTAGTTCACTACTACAATAAAAGCTAAAGCTATGCGCGAAAAATTCAATAAGCAATAAAAAAAATTTAAAATTTATAGTAATAAACTTTTTGTAAAAGAGTTTTTCTTTTTCTCTCAATATGCTTTAACGTCGATTTCGATAATGATCGCATTTTCGGTATAATATTTCCTTTATCCACGTTGCATATACATATGTTGATATTTGATTGAGAAACTTTTGCACAGTAACTCATTTTCCAATCATCGGCCACAAAGTGTTTAGAAATACGCGTAAAATCGTACACGGTTCAGCATTTAGTTAAATATTGTTTTATGAATTCCGTATTTAAACGGAACCAAATCAAAGTACATATTTTTCGAAAATATGATGTTTCTTCTGATCACGAAAAGAGTTTCTTAAGAATTTCTGCTTTTAAACTGGTTTTGGTTTCATTTATTATATTTTTCACTGCTAAAATTTGGAAAGGTTTGCGTCGAGTAAATAATAATGACTGACTTAATTTGTCGTTTGCGGACAAAATTTTAGTTAAACACGATGAATGTTTATAATTGTTCTTCTTAAGATAAACGCTGCGATTAATTTTCAAATTTATTTATTGCGTAGCCAAATTCGCTTTAATGTTGTAAGATGTTTATCTCATTTCATTCACATAATAAAGAACATTTTCACAGATTTTTTTTTTCACTTTTAATTATTTCTGTAGTCGCTCTTAAAGTGCTTATTTGATTAAAATCGAATTAGATTTCAATGTGGAATTTGTGTCTGGTTTTTTTTTCTTTTTTGTTGTATTTTTTTGTGGAGCGTTTAAGGTACAATTTTTATTTATTCACTCGTGTGTATGCTCTTTTTGTATTCTTGAGTTGTAATAAAATGTTTTATAAAATGTCGTTATTGTTGATAAGAAAGAAATGGATCTGCTTTTTAGGAGTGTCTTCTATTTAAATCAGTGACGGGCATTCTTATACTATCACATTTTAAGCATGTGTGCGGATGAGTTTGTTTTCAGCACTGAGAGAAACTAAAAAATAGCGTGTTTCGTTCTTTTTCGTAATTTACAATGTAAAGTGGCGTTTTAAACAATAACTATTATATATTAATTATAATTAATATCATATATAATTAATATGTAATATAACAATAATATTAGTAATTATATAATATAATAATGTTCATAATAAAAAGATGATTAGTTTCCGGGTGTAGCCAAAATGAACGAACGCAGCGTACAGTCCGTGCTCGTTGGTGGCTTGGCAGCGACTGACGTAATTTTATTGGAAGCACTCTTTGTATACATATTAAGAAACTCAAAACTTCCAGCACAAATGTGCTGGAATGCCCGTCAATGATTTAAATCCATTGTTGCACCAATTTAAGTCAAAATAATGCAAAGTAACTGCTTTAGTCTTTTGTATTATTTCCCTTTTTTGATCACTCAGTACGGACACACGACTCTCCACTATCAATTCCCGACTCTTATCACCGACTCAATCATTATCAGCCCACGATCTCTGTCGAAGCTGCAGAGCAAAAACCGGTTCGCTCCGCTCATTACAGTCGTGACCGCTCTGCACATATGGACATCACTCTCTCTCTTATCAGCGTCAGCGTTAATTGCTAGTCCCGTAGGATGGCGTGATGTGAAGTTCATAGAAAAAAACTTGTTTTCTCGAAACTTCCACCACGCCATCATACGGGACTCATCAGTCCGTCGCATGATGGAAAGAGGAGATGCCGATATCTGCATTGCAGACACGGGCTGGAAAGAGCGGCTCTCCGTTTGCTTACGCTCTGCGCTCCGACACAGAGCGTGAGCCCCGCCACACCTCACAACATATATCTAATATAGACATATATATATATGTAAACGTACTTGATACTTTACAGAAATCACTTATCATTTCCCTGGCCAAAGGCAACAACCGTCTACTTTGACGACAAGAATTTGAATCCTTTTTGCGATTTCAATAACACTCTAGCTTAACAGCCGCCCAGTTTCAGCGTTCCTCCCTTGGCCTGGGTTTTCGGATCGTTCAAAAACCTGTTTGGATAGCGTTCTGAATTTATTTGCTTCACAACAAAATACAACTATTGGGCTTACTTTTCTGCTTTTCAATTCTTGCTAACGCGAAAACTTTGTTCTAGAAAAATCGAGATTTTGCACACAAAATTTTCCACGTCCGTTCATGCATTTCAAATTAAATTATTCTTTTTAAAATAAACTTTCACAAGAAATAATCGATTCTGGCAACTCCACTTTTGGTATTAGGGGTTTATCAGTTAAGAACACATCCAAATTACTTTTTGCGTGCCGTTATTTTCTTTAAATATTCGTATATAAACAATTTATAAACTGGTCAGATATATTGTCCGGTCAACTATATAGATATAGTAAACTAGGTATATTTTTCTGATTTCTTTTGTAAGTCAACATCAATATTTGGTTACATACATATGTCTTTAATTGCGTGTATATATATATTAGAGTGACTCTTAAATTTAAATATTGGAAATGTTAAAGCGGTAAAAGTAATTTTTACTATTTGACTTCAGGAAAACTCATGTGTAATTATACGACCCTACGACCACGCCTTTGCTACGCGACGTTGCCTTGGAAAATAAAATATGAGATTTTTTTATTTTTGTATTGATTTTGAACTAAAAAATTCAGTTTTTTTCTTATTTTGATAAAGAAGAACTAGTATACATGGATATGTAACAAAAATTTTCTTTTATTATACCCCGACGTGTGCCGATGATTGGGAAGAGAGAAATGCATCAGGAACGAATATATTTATATTAAATTTTTTTTTAGTTAAAATCCCTTATTAAAAGGGATTAAATCCCTTATAATTAAAAAGGTATTATTTATTTAATTTTTTGAGAGAAAACAAGTTTGTAGTCAAATAAAAATAAAGAACGCATAATCGAAATTAAAATAAGGAATTCAACAAAACTTATGGTATAAAAAATATTAGGGTGCAGTAAATTTTCTTTTTAAAGTTTGTAACTATGCTTTCTCTTCGCCTGCAGGTAACTCAGTCCAGTCCAAGGTCTAGTCCAGTTATTTACTTGTTTGAGCGCAATACACCGATTTCGATACTAACGACTTTATTTAATAAATCTTGACGGTAGCATAATTGTGAATATGCTTAGAGACAAGTTTTGTTAACAAGTTTACAACCCAACAGATCGACTGGCCGCTGCCGCGGGCTATAAACCCAACAGACTGGCAGGGCTTCGAGATGAGGTAGGCGCGGTGTATAAAGCCAACAGATCGACTGGCCACTGCCGCGAGGAATAAACCCAACAGACCGATAGGGCTTCGTGATTATGTATTTACGCTTGGAAGGAAGCGATGTTGGTTGTGGTTCTTACCAGATATAGGCCTCCACAATGCTGCGGCTGTGATTGCAGATTTACGACACGTTGGCGGCGGCGTAGAAGCGTCGTTGACTGTGACGTTGACTACGCCGTCGACTGATATGCTGACTGTGACGTCGACTGAGACTTTGACTGTGACGTTGACTGAGACGTTGACTGTGAAGTTGACTGCAACATCAACTGATAGGTTGACTGCGACATCGTCTAAGAGTCCTTGCGATGCTGACGGCGAGTCCTGGCGATGCTGACTTGATGACTGCGAGTCCTTACTCTATTGCCTATGAGTCCTTGCAGAGCCGACCTGAGATCCTTGCGATGCTAACTGTGTTCAGGCTTGAATCAGGCTGACTCAGTCTCGGTGGTGATGTTCAACTGCCCTCAGGTGCGGTCCGCAACTAAATGCCTCCAGGTTTGGTTTCAAGAAGACTGCCCGATGCACTAAATGCGCGCTCTTTTAAACCCTGTTCCTCGTTTGTCAAGTTCTTTGATGAGCTTTAAAGCTTTTCCCCAACTTCGAACTTGTTTGATGGAATCGATGCGACGTGCTCGTATTTGCTCTACGTAGTTCGTAGTTTTCTCTATTTACTCTACGAAAACGGCTTTGCTGTGTTTTGTCCTTAATGTATGTATTTATGTACCTTAAATTTTATATATAAAATTTATTGTTACAAGATGTTTTTGTGCAATTTTATACATTTTTTGGTGCTCTTCTACACACTGCAATAAATACTGCTTTTGCTCTTTTTGCACTGGCAGAAGTATATGAAATTGTGGCATGAGGTTAACAGCTCTCTCAGCCCTAACAGTTACCGCTTTTAAGTGAATTTCTTTTGATTTAACTGCTAAAAAGGATTCACTGCCTGATATGATGTTTTTTTTTAGCTCGTTGTCTACCAGGAGTTTGGTGTCTTCTTCTGATTAAGTTTTATACTTTTTGTTTGAAATTTTACTGAGCCATTATAACTCATAAAATAGTAGAACGATTAACAGCGTTGATATAATATATAAAAGAACAGAAAATTTTGGATGACAAAATGAAATTAATATTTGTTATGCTAGTAATGACAATCGCTGTTATTCCCGCAGCTGACAAGCGTTTTCGTAGAATTTTTTGTAATTACTGCTGTGGCGTCGGTTTGCGCCGCCAACTTGAATCGACGGTGGCATATAGTTTTAACTCGCTAACGTGGACCGTGTGCATTTTGACATGTTTTAAATCTTTGATCCTTGCGATGATCAGCGATATAAATAATATTACTCTGAATGGACCTTTGTTCTTAGGTGAAAGTTAGCAGCGAAGTAATCTATTTGGGTGACCACTGTGGACGTCTCAAATTGTAGTATCTGGCTTGATCAGCTGTTGCTTGTGCCTGTCTGCCTAGCACAATTTCGAAGACTTCTCTTAGTTGTTTAGCTCTGGTGTTGGCGCTCGGTTCCGGTTGTCCAGTTGCTTTTTTCTCCTCATCGAAAGAATGCAGGGCTGAAGCCCGTCGTCTCTGACTTGCAAGAATTTATAGCAAGTATTATTTCTGGTAGGCTTTCGTTCCATCTGCGCTGTTCTCCGGCTGTTAGATGTGCGATCATAGTCTTCAGTGTTTTGTTGACGCGTTCCATGGGATTTTCTTGTGGTGTATAAGGTGCGGTGAACTGGTGCTTGACTCCAATGTCTGCAAGAAAATCTTTGAAGTGTTTGCTTTTAAATTGCTTTCCGTTGTCGGTGACGAGGACTTTAGGCACGCCAAATCTCGAAAGATTCCGCTCTCGAAATCCTTGCAATGAGATAGCCAGTGGCTTTCCGAAGTGATATTATTTCAGTCCATTTTGTGAACTTGTTGAAGAAGATTAATAATAAAGTATTTCCATGTACCGAGCGTGGCAGTGGACCAATGAAATCGGCACTCACGGTTGCCCAGGGCTCCCCTGCTAGCTGCTTGCTTTCGTTGTTGTGTTTTATACCGCTGACATGAAACGCATCGGCGGACGTAGAGACTAATATCGCGCATTATACCTGGCCAATAGTAGCGATTCATGACTTGTGCTGTTGTTTTTCGGATTCCTAGATGACCTGCACTCGGAGTGTCGTGATTTGTGCAGGAGGCGGGCGCGCAGCTAAGGAACACAGAGTTTCCACGGGGCGTTGTCATCGTTGCCAAATTGACTTTGGATGTGTCGGTAAAGCTGGCCTCCCTCTATTCTGTAGTCGGGAATTTTCCAGGCTTCTCTGAAAGCCTCTGTACCATGATGCGATTCCCAATCATCGTCGTAGTTCGCGTAGATTTTTCGGTGGTTCGAGCTCATTTATCGCAGCGATCTTCTTCGGGTCGGTTTGAATGCCATGTTCACTTACCACATGTCCCAAGTATTTTGTTTCTTTCTGGAAAAATTCGCCTTTCTCTACGTTTAGTTTCAGGTTCCCGTTCCGTAAGCGTCTAAAAACCTCTTTGAGATGCAGCATGTGTACCTCCTTCGTTGCGCTTGTTACGAGAAAGTCTCTTCCACTGAAAGAGACCTCGGCCGGGAACGGTGAAGGCTGTGCAGGGAATCTGCAAATAACCATTTTTTTAAATCAAGCGTACAAATAAATCTTGCGTTCCGGAGTCGGTCAAGTATGTGTTGAATGAGTGGCAGCGGGTAAGCGTCTGGTCTTGATGGAGAGTTCAATTGGCTGTAATCTATACACAAAGGCCAAGTACCGGTCTTTTTCTTTATTAGGACGATCGGAGCGATGAAGCCGCTTGTTGATGGTTCAATGCATCCCTTTTGAATTTTTTCGTGCACTTCTTTGTGAATAATCTCCTGCATCGCTGGATTCCTAGGCACGTAGCTCTGATGTAATGTTCGTGGGACCTTCTAGTCTTTGAAATATTTCTAATTCCTTCCGCAGGGCGATTTTTGTGTCGTCGGAAATATGTGATTCTCCTTCTCATCACCTTAGCTGTCGGGGCATGTATTGATTGCCACCGTCTCTGGTCGTTGGTGAGCATCTTGAAAGTTCAAAATGAACCCTACGCAGGTCAAGTTGGCTCCAACGTTTGCAAATAAATCCATTCCCAGAATTAAGTCGTCCACTGCACCTGGAAAGATAAGCAACATGGTACAAATTGTGTCCTGCCCTAAGCTGAGTAGCGTATCATTCCACTAGGACGGCGATAGCAGCAATCAATGCAACTAATTTTTTTTCTATGAACTTCGCATCATGCCATCCTACGGGACTTGCAATGAAAGTTGATCATGATGAGAAAGAGCGAGATGTCGCAAACTGCGCTGCGGCCGCGACTGGAATGCGCTGAGCACACCAGTTTTTCTGTCTGCACAAGCGTGGACAAAAGCACAGTCGTCGATGAAATTTGAGTTGAGAGAGTCGAACCATCGCTGTCGTTGTGTGATTATCATCGTAGTCGCCTTGGCGATCGGCTGCTATAAAAAAACCTTGAGTTATATTTTTTAAATCGATTTAAACGTTTGTCGACGACGTCACAAGAAAAAACTACTTTCCCATAAAAATATAAGTAAAATATATTGAAATTAAATAAAGTAGTAATAAAATTAAATTCAATAAAAATAACGTTTCGCTTTGGCTCAAGTGAATAACATTACGAAATAAACAAAGCGTGAATATATATCTTATGAAATGTGTGGGTGAAATCTGCTTATGATAAAATATAAAAAATACAGTCATAAACAAAAAACTAAAAGAACAAAAACCAAAAGCTAATCACAAAATTAGGCTAAAGTGGAATGAAAAAGGCAGATTATAATAATCGACTATTGAAATGCTATAAAAGGCGTAAAGTTCATAACACTAAATTCTGATACAATCAAAATCAGTGAAAAATATTTCAATTATAAATGGAAAAAAAAACAAAATTCTATGGATTGAGTGAATTTTTGGGAAAGAATAAAAATCGAGCAAAATTGTAATGGTTCACGGTTAATTGCAATGTTGTAATGGTAACAACAAAAGCAGTAATAATAATAATCGCAGCAGTAGCAACACCAATTACAACAACAACAATGTCTGCTACAACAACACGAACAACAAAAACAACAGCAGCACGTTGCAGTTACAACAAGTACACTTTTTAACTACGAATCGAATTTTTAAATGGAATTAAATAGAGAAGATAATTTGAGGACGCCGAATTGAATTTAGTGTAAACTAAAATTAAGAGACGCTATGCCATTTACGCTTAATATTTGTAAATGTAAAGAAATTTAATAGATCAACCGAAATTTAAACCGATTTTTAAGAATTCAACCGAATTGCACATCACAAACAAAAGCAAGTAGAATTCGTATACACAAGCATCTAAACAGAATCGCTTGTTCACCTCTGCAATGAAACCAAACAGAACATTAAAATTGTATTCATATAATTGTTAAATCATGAAAGTAGTTATTTTTTAATCTATGAAATTAATGCATAGATCTCTTTGCCTATAAAAATGTGTTCCAAATTTGTTATCATACGCGAAAACATATAATTATATTGTAAATCTTCATTACATTACTTAAATGCGAGTATACAAAAAGCAAATATAATAATATAAAGACGAATCTTATAATAGTTGATTAATGATAATATTATTAATAATATTATAATATAATATTAATAATATAATATATATATATATATATATATATATATATATATATATATGCTGAATATAAATATTCATCTTCTACATCTTTAGATGACGCTGTTCACATGTTCAATAACTCTCTTCGTGATGTATTTAAATTATCAGTGCCGCTACGTAGAACAACGAGTAATAACGAGCCTTCTTGGTTTACTCCTTCATTAAGGAAACTAAGAGGATTGAAGAGCAAATATTATCAATCATACTGTCAGAGACATTCTTCATCGAGCTTTGCTGCATATATATCAATGAGACGCAGATACCAGAAACTTTGTAAGGAACCTTACATCATCTATTTAATAGAGGTAAAATCATATTTACGTTCGGATCCGAAGTCCTTTTGGAAGTTTGTGAATGTAAAAAGAAAGGTTCTACCTAACCATCAGTTATGAAACTTGACCATTCTGAATCTGGTGATGCTACAGTTATTTGTAACTTGTTTGCTGACTTTTTCAAAGCTACTTATTCTTCAAAGAATTGAGAATACCCATACTCCATTTCATCTGAATTGATAAGTATGCCAATTTTAGATGTAGGTATTATTCTAAAATCATTAAAAGACCTTATTAACTACATGGAGCTGAATATAAAGAAATGGAAACAAATTACTTTTGCACGTCGCCGTAACTCACACTTCATTAATTACATGAATGGTGGAAGCAAATTAGATCCCGTTGAATTCATTCTCGACCTACGAGTTGTTCTTGATCCGAAGTTACGGTTTCATAGACATATCTAATAAAGCTCATACTACGTTGGGATATATTAAACGGTGGACTAATGAGTTTAAGGATTATTACTAAGCTGTTATATACATCACTTGTTAGACCATTGTTGGAAAATGCCTCGCCTGTCTGGAGCCCAAACTTCGCCTGCTACATCGCTGAATTTGAATCTGTTCAAAAGCAGTTTTTACTGTTCGCTTTGCGTCATCTTCCTTGGGATGTATCTTTAAACTTACCACCTTACGAATCTCGTCTAAAATTGATAGACTTACCATCGCTTGTTAATCGTCGTAAGATGTTGAATGCTGCCTTCGTCGTAAGTATGTTATATGGAGCTATTGATAGCCCTTCTTGCTAGATAAAATTTTTATACATGTTCCTCATCGTACTTTCATCGTACTTTATGAGTCACTGCATTTAAGCCTTGTGAAAACTTTACATCTACAACATGAACCTCTTCGGAATGCTTGTGTGATTTCAATTCTGTATATTCTGTTGTTAACTTTTGTGATTCAATTCGTTTAAAAAAGCAAAAAATAATAAACAAAGCTAAAGATATTAACTTTTATTTCTTAGTATTGATTGTATTAACTATTACATACAATTTAGTGAACTATAAAGTAATGTATATACTTAGTTTATATGAATAAATAAATAATAAAAAATAAATATATAAGAATTTCCTCTGTTTAAACAATTCCAACGTTTGTGAAATTAAATTTGAAGCACCGCGCACACACGCTGCAAATTAACTTGTACCTGCATTTGCTCATTTAATGCCAATATCTTAAGTTACATAAAGGAATGTGCAGATGAGTATGTATGTATGATTGCATATATTGAAAAGATATAAAAAAAAATAGCCACAATAAAATTTACACTACAATTACGCATAAATAGAGTTCCATTGCAGGCTTCTGTTGCTGGCGCCAGGAATTCAAGTTCGGGAATTAGTATTGATCACGAGTGAGTAGAGTCGTGTAGTTTTCGAGTTATCGGTCTGGTTTAAAATAAGCCTCAGCTCGTTTCTTTTTTTTTGTAGCTGGGGTTTCCTAGCGCTGTCGAAGTTGTTGAAGAACGCCCCCACTTTTCCTGAGCACGGCCGGATGAGCTGAGCTGCCTTGACAGTGGCCAACTTTCGTTTTTGTTTGATAATTTTTTATTGTGTTATTTAGTTTATCGCGACCCACATCCCAATCGTTACATGGTGTCGATCTTGGACCCACTAAGTTTTGGTTCCTAATCCAAGAATTGCGGCAGATTAAAATTTCATGGGACGAGGAGTTACCTGCTGCCATGCTTCAGAAGTGGATACTCTTCCGGGATAATCTGCACGCGCTTAATGAGACCACAATCGGTACCACCATATACGTCCGATTTGTCAATGCAGACAAAACTGTTGCTGTAAGATTACGATGTTCTAAGTCGCGAGTAGCTCCGATTATGCAGCAAAGCCTGCCAAGGCTAGAGCTGTGTGCAGCAGTCTTATGTGCACAAATAATGCATCGAATTGTAGACGAGCTGAAATTGATCGACGTAAACATTTTCTTGTGGACGGATTTTTCAATCGTCTTGACATAGATCAAATCACCCTCATCATCATTGCACACTTTCGTTGCCAACAGAGTCTCCACCATTCAACGGCTGACATTGACTGAACAATGGGCGCACGTCAAGTCAGAAGACAGTCCTGCCGATTTGATATCGCAAGGAATAACACAAAGGCAGTTTAAATCATGCAATATGTGGTTCTTCGGTCCGATCTTCCTCCACAAGAACACTAGCACATGGTTATCCGAGCAACCCATCATCGAACTTCCACAGCAGGCTGAAAAGGAGCGAAAACAAAAGGTCGCTTACCTAAATCTCACCTTCGACGCTGCGGAGGATCTGCTGTACAAAATCAATCACCGGAATTCCTTCAATACACTGTTGCATATTGTCACATTTGTTCTGCGTTTAATTCGCCACACAAAAACACAAAACAATAAACGAGCCAAGGACCTCATTGCAACGCCTTATGAGTTAAGGGAAGCATTAGCTGCATTCCCGTCGTCACTGATCCTGATCTGTTCTAAATTTTTCTATGTAAAACAACAACACGAAATTAAAACCAGCAAATTTTCTGGTTCTATTTTGGTCAAAAAGTATTAACGATTGAATCACCCTATAAATGGCAGCACCTTTTACAAAACAGCTGAGTTTTTCAACTGAGTAAAACTTTTTTCAGCAGTTTGTTTCATAACAATTTAAAAAAAAGGAAAAACCATTAAATGGAAAAAAGGGGTAAGTTCGGCATTCATGAATATAATGAATTTTGCATAATAAACCTAATTTAGAGAAAGAAGAACTTAAATAAGACTTTAAATAAGATCTTCTTTGCATTGCAGACTAAAGCTGCAACGGTGGAGACACTCTCCAGTAAGTTGAAGAACTTACTGAGAGCATACAAGGAGAGTGTCGACACGAACAAACGCACTGGCGCGGCACCGTGTATTGCACCATTTATAGACTTAATGGAGGAAATATTTGGGAAAAATCCAATAATAAGTAACGACCATACTCTCAACTTGTACGGGTCTCCAATTAAGGGTATAAATGGTGCATTACACGGTGCTGACATAAATGGTGCAACACACGGTGCTGACAACGTCTGCGACCCGGAGGAATCGTCTCCGTGTTCCTCGAGACCTACCAAAAGAAAAAATAGCAAGGCGCAAGAAAAACAAAAGCGCCATGAGGAGAAAATGAACGCTTTTGCTGTGTACAAGAAGCAAAAACTTGAAAAACTTGAGCAGCTTCAAATCCGCAAGGATGAACGGCATGCAGAAAAAATGGCCATTTTGCGAGAAATTGCTGACACATTAAAAAGTGGGAAATAAAATTAAATTGCTGATAAAAAAATAATGTAAATGTTATTGTGCTGTGTTATTTATTTATAAGATTTTTAGTCTATTATTAAGTTATAACATTGGAGTTGATGAGGTATTGAAAAATTTCATCGCGGCGATGTACGCAGTCAACTGGTTGGGTGCGAATTAAGGAACTTCCCAAAATATCGTCATCTTCATCAAGAATGCAAATTTCCATGTAGTCTTGTTGCAAGCAACATATGTTGTGCACTACACATATACTTGCAATTAAGTTGGTGAGGAATTTCAAATCACATTATTCGGTAAAATTCAGCAATCTTCTGAACCTAGTTTTCAGTAAACCAAATGCGTTCTCAACCGCAATCCTAGTTGAGGAATGCAAACGATTAAATTGCTTTTGATGTGGTGTTAAAAATCCATTATCTCTAAAAGGACTATCAACCATTGCAGATTTGGATATGCTTAATCTCCAAGCAACAAGGAATTATGTGGGAAAACTGCATCAACGTTCTCATTTGCTCTCGTAAACAAACCCGATCGTCTAAGGATCCGACTGTCGTGAATGGATCCTGGTTCACCAACGAATACATCAATATTGCTTGCAATTGAAGGCTGTAATAGTGCTTTCTATTGAAATATCCTTCCTTATTTACTTTCGGAGCTTAATTTTTATGTGGGAACCGTCGATGCAACCAATAACTTTTGGGATGCCTTTTATTAAATGGAATTTATACATATATTCCAGTGCCTTTTCTGCATTAGGCCATTTTATATATTCATGACTAACTGAAATCACTCAAAGCACAGTTCGTTTAATAACTCTCCAAGCGGAAGATTGAGAGATTCCAAAAAGATTTCCTACTTCCCTGAAAGTGTTGGTGTTCGCAATATACCACAAGTAAATATATATTTCCTTTCCTGCACCAACTTTACTATTTTCACCGTTGCTCTTTTCCGTGTAAAGTTCAGAGTTCTGATAACGTTCTAGAGAAATATAATAAAACAAAAATTATTGTGTTCAAAAAGAACCCATTTTTGATAACGTAATAACTTACGACATAAATGAAATGCTGTGGAACGATTGATCCTAAAATTTTTCTTAAAATCTTCTTGGCTATATGAATTAATTGTAGCCAAAAAGTCAATCACTTTATTATGTGACTGTATGTCGGTGCTGCTGCTGGAGGAACTTGAATTTAGGGGCGCTTGTGCCATGCTATCATTGCTATCCGTATCCGTCGTCGACGAATCGCACAAAAGTTTTATGTAGTCTAAGTTTACGCCTTGTTCACAAACCATTTGTTGAATTGATTTTGTTATTTGTCCTGAGTGCAAAACTAGGACATTAGTTTTTTGTTGCAATCAAGTGCTTGGACTTGTTGCCCGCTAACTGTTGAACTGATGTTTTATGTTATCCTGAGTACAAACTAGGATTATTTATGTAGTCGCAATCAAGTACTTGGACTTGTTGCCCGCTGGAGTGACACTAATCGATGAGAGTTTCCATGACGACTAACTTTATTGAATAAAAACTTATGCTTATATACATAATTATTAAAACCAAAAAACAGTGAAAACAATTAAGAAATAAAATTAAATGAAATAATAAATAATTAAATGTTTTGTCAGCAGAATGATGTTGGCCGTTGACTTGCTAGCTACGGAGTTCACTGACTGCATGCTAGCGTCAGCAGAATGAGTTCGGTCGTTGACTTGCTAGCTACGGGAGTCACTGACTGCACACTAGCGTCAGCAGAATGAGTTCAGTGACAGGCGTCCTAGTGTCAGCATGCAGGCGTTTACGGCGTAGGGTCGAATGACCGTACTTAAGCGTCATCGTAGTTTTGTTAATGTGGTTTTGTTAATTGATCACGAGCAAATATGCGAATGTACACCATTTTTTAATAGTTCTCTTGAAAAACAGCTGACTAACATTTCAGAAATGTAGCCGTGCTGCCAAGTTTGCGTACAATGCCGCAAATTGATCCGTTGCCGTTCCCGTGGTAAAATGTGATCTTGATACAGAGCGATGCCGACGGGAATGCAGCAACTGTCAACAATTGTGTGCCTAATTCAACGGGCCGAATTCAAAGAAGAAATTAAAGCCCTTAACAAACGCAGTCCTGTTAGCAAAACGAGCCAACTCAACACCCTCCACCCATTCTTGGACGATGAAGGTATTAACTGAGTGGGTGGCCGCATCGAGTCTTTAACACTTCCATAAGATGCGAGGCATCCAAGAATTCTTCCCTACAATGATCCGCTAACCAAGCTTCTGATGAAGTGGTTCTATGAAGAGAACTCTCACTGCGGCTCCCAAACGCTTGTAGCTCAAGTTCGACAACGATTCTGGGCAATTAAAGCAAAACCAATGGCTGGATCTATTGTGCAACAAAGTTCGACAACGATTCTGGCCAATTAACGCAAAAACAATGGCTGCATCTATCGTGCAACATTGTGTGAGATGTACCGGAGCAAGGCCGCAATGATTCAAACAAGTCATGTGTGGACAAGCAGCGGCAAGGACTTTAGGATGACGCCGTGAACGCCTGCATGCTGACACTAGTACGCCTGTCACTGAACTCATTCTGCTGACGCTAGTGTGCAGTCAGTGACTCCCGTAGCTAGCAAGTCAACGACCGAACTCATTCTGCTGACGCTAGCATGCAGTCAGTGAACTCCGTAGCTAGCAAGTCAACGGCCAACATAATTTTGCTGACAAAGCATTTAATTATTTATTATTTCATTTAATTTTATTTCTTAATTGTTTTCACTGTTTTTTGGTTTTAATAATTATGTATATAAGCATAAGTTTTTATTCAATAAAGTTAGTCGTCATTGAAACTCTCATCGATTAGTGTCACTCCAGCGGGCAACAAGTCCAAGTACTTGATTGCGACTACATAAATAATCCTAGTTTGTACTCAGGATAACATAAAACATCAGTTCAACAGTTAGCGGGCAACAAGTCCAAGCACTTGATTGCAACAAAAAACTAATGTCCTAGTTTTGTACTCAGGACAAATAACAAAATCAATTCAACAAATGGTTTGTGAACAAGGCGTAAACTTACAGGCTCATGTCGGATACGCGCTCGATCGTCAGACGCTCGGTAGTTGTTTATTCTCTTTTGTGTTTTTCTTAAGTTTTGTTGGTATTCGACGCTGGCGTACCAACAAAACTTAAGAATTCGACGCTGGCGTACCAACAAAACTTAAGAAAAACACAAAAGAGAATAAACAACTACCGAGCGTCTGACGATCGAGCGCGTATCCGACATGAGCCTGTTAGACTACATAAAACTTTTGTGCGATTCGTCGACGACGGATACGGATAGCAATCATAGCATGGCACAAGCGCCCCTAAATTCAAGTTCCTTCAGCAGCAGCACCGACATACAGTCACATAATAAAATGATTGTCTTTTTGGCTACAATTAATTCATTTAGCCAAGAAGATTTTAAGAAAAATTTTAGGATCAATCGTTAAACAGCATTTAATTTAAGTCGTAAGTTAAAACGTTATCAAAAATGGGTTCTTTTTGAACACAATAATTTTTGTTTTATTATATTTCTCTAGAACGTTATCAGAACTCTGAACTTTACACGAAAAAGAGCAACGGTGGAAATAGTAAAGTTGGTGCTGAAAAGGAAATATATATTTACTTGTGGTATATTGCGAACACCAACACTTTCAGGGAAGTAGGAAATCTTTTTGGAATCTCTCAATCTTCCGCTTGGAGAGTAATTAAACGAACTGTGCTTTGGGTGATTTCAGTTAGTCATGAATATATAAAATGGCCTAATGCAGAAAAGGCACTGGAAAATATGTATAAATTCCATTTAATAAAAGGCATCCCAAAAGTTATTGGTTGCATCGACGGTTCCCACATAAAAATTAAAGCTCCGAAAGTAAATAAGGAAGGATATTTCAATAGAAAGCACTATTACAGCCTTCAATTGCAAGCAATATTGATGTATTCGTTGGTGAACCAGGATCCATTCACGACGTCGGATCCTTAGACGATCGGGTTTGTTTACGAGAGCAAATGAGAACGTTGATGCAGTTTTCCCACATAATTCCTTGTTGCTTGGAGATTTAGCATATCCAAATCTGCAATGGCTGATAAGTCCTTTTAGAGATAATGGATTTTTAACACCACATCAAAAGCAATTTAATCGTTTGCATTCCTCAACTAGGATTCCGGTTAAGAACGCATTTGGTTTACTCAAAACTAGGTTCAGAAGATTGCTGAATTTTACCGAATAATGTGATTTGAAATTCCTCACCAACTTAATTGCAAGTATATGTGTAGTGCACAACATATGTTGCTTGCAACAAGACTACATGGAAATTTGCATTCTTGATGAAGATGACGATATTTTGGGAAGTTCCTTAATTCGCACCCAACCAGTTGACTGCGTACATCGCCGCGATGAAATTTTTCAATACCTCATCAACTCCAATGTTATAACTTAATAATAGACTAAAAATCTTATAAATAAATAACACAGCACAATAACATTTACATTATTTTTTTATCAGCAATTTAATTTTATTTCCCACTTTTTAATGTGTCAGCAATTTCTCGCAAAATGGCCATTTTTTCTGCATGCCGTTCATCCTTGCGGATTTGAAGCTGCTCAAGTTTTTCAAGTTTTTGCTTCTTGTACACAGCAAAAGCGTTCATTTTCTCCTCATGGCGCTTTTGTTTTTCTTGCGCCTTGCTATTTTTTCTTTTGGTAGGTCTCGAGGAACACGGAGACGATTCCTCCGGGTCGCAGACGTTGTCAGCACCGTGTGTTGCACCATTTATGTCAGCACCGTGTAATGCACCATTTATACCCTTAATTGGAGACCCTGTAACTCCTCACCAAAATTCCTTGGCTCTCCAAGTCGAGCAACACATTCTCGAAGACGTACTTCTTTCTACGGGGGTCTTCGAATTCGTCTTTGCGCGCCAGGTATGCGCAGAGGAACGCTCGTGTTTCCTCCCGTTAGCAAAACGTCCTGTTAGCAAAACGAGCCATCTCAACACCCTCCACCCATTCTTGGACGATGAAGGTATTAACTGAGTGGGTAGCCGCATCGAGTCTTTAACACTTCCATACGATGCCAGGCATCCAAGAATTCTTCCCTTCAATGATCCGCTGGCAAAGCTTCTGATGAAGTGGTTCTATGAAGAGAATTCTCACTGCGGCTCCCAAACGCTTGTAGCTCAAGTTCGACAACGATTCTGGCCAATTAAAGCAAAAACAATGGCTGGATCTATTGTGCAACAAAGTTCGACAACGATTCTGGCCAACTAACGCAAAAAAAATGGCTGCATCTATCGTGCAACATTGTGTGAGATGTAGCCGAGCAAGGCCGTAATGATTCAAACAAGTCATGTGTGGACTGCCAGCGGCAAGGACTTTACCTGTACGGCCATTCATCAACGCCGGAGTAGACTTCGCAGGACCCTTTTGGGTACACTTCAAGGTTGGAGGAAAGAGCCCACATAAAGGTTTTGTCGCTATTTTCTGCTGTTTCAGCACGAAGGCTGTACATCTCGAACTAGCCACTGACCTAACGACTGATGCTTTTCTGGGATCCTTAAGATGTTTCATTGGGCGCAGAAATCACTGCAGTAATTTATATTGCGACAATGCTACCAATTTTGTCGGAGCCAAAAATAAGCTTGAAGAACTTTCGGAAACTCTCTTTTCGGAAAAAACAATTTCTACAATTTCCCGGAGAGAACAACGCCCGCAGTCCGCTGTCCATCGCAGAATCGCTGGTTCTCTAGAATTCCCCTTCTGGATTTGAATGTCACCGTGAGAACACCTGTTGTATTGCGTTGCCAACAATGTGCTGACTCCGATGAATTCCAGCCTCACCGTGGGACCATCCTTATCAATATCTGTAGTAGGGAACTAAGTGACAAAATGTGGTTGTTCAGTAGTATAAAAGATAGTCACCAAAATAAAGAGAGTCCGAGACAACAATTATGCTGGAACAGAGGTTCTGATTAAAAGACTGAAATAGAGGTTGATTAAATTGCATGTAGATTATTTGCTTATCTATGCTAAAATGAAACTTTGTGTGCGTCCGTAGCGAGCAGATCCGCAATGCGTTGTTATGTTGTCTTGGGGTATAAACCCAATCGACCGGCAGGGCTTCCAGATAAGGTAGTCGCGCGACTGAGACGTTGACTTGAATAGCTGACTCAGTCTCGGTGGTGATGTTTAACTGCCCTCAGGTTTGGTCCCCAAATGAATGCCTCCAGGTGTGGTTTCATAAAGACTACCTTGTTCTATATCGGCGTCTGCGCAATCAAGTTACTTCTAGTATAAGATCCTTAAAAGCTATTTTTTTTGGGAGGAAATTTGGACAAAGTCAGTCGACTAAATCTTATTGGAAAAAGTTAAGAAATATCGGAATTGGCAAACATTGCACTGCTTTACCTAAGGATTTGGACTGCGATGAACTTAATGCTCGTTTTTTATCACATCAGCAAAACTTACGTTTTTCTTACTGTCCTAGCGAATTAGATAATCTCCTTAATGAGCATACTGATCAACTCTCTCTGGCATGCGTCAATGATATTGATGTCATCAATGCTTTCCAGTCGGTTAAATCGAATGCCGTTGGTATCGACGGTGTCTGCCCTAAATTTGTTAAGCTAACTTTGCCATTTTTAATCAAATACTTTAGATTCATCTTCAATTCCATTATTACTACTTCGGTTTTTCCTTCTGCTTGGAAATCATCAAAAATTATACCTATCAAGAAGAGCAATAGCACCCATGACTATCGCCCTATTTCATTGCTTCCATTTTTATCTAAGGTTTTCGAACGGCTGATAAGCGCGCAAATACTCGAGTTCTCTTCGCGGAATAATCTTTTAGTTAATTGTCAGTCTGGCTTCAGATCTGAAAGAAGTTGTATTACAGCCTTGACAGCTGTTGTCGAGAGGTTACGTAAAGCAATGGATAAATCTTTTGTATCCTTTTTGACTCTTCTCGATTTTTCGAAAGCCTTTGATAGCGTAAATCACACCATTCTGTATTACAAACTTATGACTAATTTTAAATTTTCAACCCAATCTGCCAACCTAATTCGGTCATACTTATCTGACAGAGAGCAGTGTGTTTTTGCTAATGGGAATGCGTCCTCCTTTCTGCCTGTTCGTTCTGGGGTTCCACAAGGGTGGATATTAGGCCCACTTCTCTTCCTATTTTATGTGAATGACCTAGTGCAAGTCGTTGAGCACTGCTCTATCCATATGTATGCTGATGATGTTCAGCTGGTTTTCAGTTGCCCTTTTAATGACGTTGAAACCTCTATTCAACTGCTAAATCACGACTTGGCTTCTATAAGAGCATGGGCATGTAGTAATGGATTGACTCTAAATTCTTCTAAGTCAAAGGTTCTCCCTATATACAAGAAGCAAATTGCTCTGCAGTCCCTCCCACGAATTTCCCTTGGTGGTGAAGTTATTGATTATATGTTATCTGCAAAAAACCTCGGAGTAATCTTCAATAGTACACTTTCTTGGTCTTGTCATATAAGTGCCAATATAGGTAGAGTTTATGGCGGGTTACGCTTGTTAATGCTAACTCAACATTATCTGCCAGCATATACAAAACTTTTACTATCAAAAGCCATGCTTTTTCCTATGTTGCTGTATGGATGCGAAATTTTCCATGATTTGGATTCTGCTTCCTTACATAGATTCGTAGTAGTTTTTAATAATATTGCGCGATTTGTTTGGAATATCAAACTTGGTGAGCATATTTCCCATATGTCTTTTTCAATTTTTAATTGTAGCCCTGCGAACTTATTGAAAAGAAGGACGATGATTTTCCTTCACTCAATCATCAACTCAAGACAGCCAGATTATCTATACAATGAACTCTGTTTTTCGCGATCTCATAGGTTAATAACTCTGATATTACCAAAGTTTACTTGTCTTGCGACTGGAAGGCAATTTTTTGTGAGCGCCGCTAGGATATGGAACTCGCTTCCTCCCACTATTAGAGGTATTGCCAGCAGGGGCAAATTTAAGTCGGAACTTTCTTCTTTCCTAAACGCTAACTAATTAGTTATATTTCTTCTTAATCTTTCATTGCTTCCTTTTCTTATTTTCTTTTAAATTTTAATTTAAGTTCGTTTTAAGTAACTCTCCGATTGTTTTCAAGGCTACCATTAATTTATAAGATTATATCTTACAATGGTTAGCAATTATAAATAAATAAATAAATAAAATAAATAAATAAATAAAAATAAATAAATACCTCGATGCACTGGGTGCGCGCTCTTGTGTCAAGTTCTATGATGAGCTTTAAAGCTTTACGCCAACTTCGAACTTGTTTGATGGAAACGATGCGACGTGTTTATATTTTCTCTATATAGTTCGTAGTTTTCGAGTTTGCTGTGTTTTGTCCTTGACTTGAATACTGGGTGCAAGTCTTCCTTTATATGTAATATTTATCGTTGCAAGATGTTTTTGTGCAATTTGGATACATTTTTCGGTGCTTTTCTAAACACTGCAATAAATATTGCTTTTGCTCTTCTTGCACTGTCAAGTCCATGAAATTGTTGCATGAGGTTAGCAGCTCTTTCAGCGCTATCATTTACTGCTTTTAAGTGAATTTCTTTTAATTTAGCTGCTAAAGAGGATTCACTGCCTGCCAAGTTGATGGGTCTTCGATGAGAAAACGAGTGTTTATTTTCAATCTGTCAAACATATTGTAGCTTTTTATTGAAACAAAGTTTTTTATATGTACAAAATGAAATTAAAATATCGACAAGATAAAAGTACTAAGTTCTTTTTTGAATACTTGAGAAACAATAACCAACGTAATTCTTCTTCCGATGGAACATATCGCTTAGCATTTTACATTTTTAGCAAATTTGATTTCTTTTGTTAAACTAGCCAAAATATTTCTTTTTGTCACAGTACCACACATATCATCAAAAAGGCATACAACGGCAAATTCTTCAGTTAAATAATAAATATGCAGGCAAAATTTGTTTAAAACAGCTTGCGCAATTAAGTGGATGACACACTCCTTGGTCTTAATAGCCTTTATAAAACACAAGGCTTGGTATGGGGCTTTTACGGCTAAGTTGTATTGCTTAGGTTTAACCATAGAGAAAGAATAACAAGAGGCCGAATCTTGAACAAAAATATTTTCCACTAGCTATCCAGTACTAGATCTCTTTTTCACTCATTGCTGAGTGTGATCTCTCTTCTATTGCAAATGCTAATGTGTTTTCATTCATCGTCTGAGCATTTCTTTCCTATCCACTACTGAATCGATGACGGATTACTGAATGCTTCGCTCTTCAGAGTATAGCTATTGCACGTGTTTGTGTGTTTGGACTGATGTTCTGAGAATTCGCTCATACCCAGTTCTGGATCGTGTGAAGATTTTTGAGTGTTCCGCTTTTTTAGCTTTTGCTTTCGTACTCTGAGCATTTGTTTCCTATCCACTACTGAATCGTTGATAGATTACTCGATGCTTCGCTCTCTATGCTATACCTATTGCTCGTGTTTGTGTGTTTGCAATGATGCTCTGATTGCAAACAGAGCAAACCAAATTTGGTACCCAGGTCTGGATCGTATGAAGATTTCTGAGTGGATTTCTGTCCACTACTGAATCGTTTACAGATTGTTAGTGTAATTTTGTTTCTTGTTATATTTTGCAGCATGCCGACTCAAATAAATCGATGGTCATCGCAAACAAAACTCAGAAAAGCATCAGAAACTCCAGAAATGCTACAAAATGTTGATGCTTAAAAATTATTCACACACCCAACCAAACGAAACAGTTTCAGGCATGCTAAAATAGAGTGAATGATTGAAAAGAAATATTGGCTGTATGCGTGTGTAAGTTTTTTGAAATTTGCTAGTCTCTCCTTGATGACGCATTTTGCACTCATTTCGTTTCTTCGTTTCCCTAGCGGACCGACCGCTTCCATTTGGCCTTCGAGTAAATTTCGTTGATTCGGCCTCTTGTCGTTCTTTCTCTATGGTTTAACATAAGTTGTTGCAATGAAAAGAGAAACTTCTTGCAAACCTATTGTTTTTTTCCTTGTTAATTTCAGCTGGTCGCGAAACAAAAACATTTTAATTGCATAAATAGATCTCGCCATCCATAGATACATAGCGCCAGGAGGCTTTATTTTAAATGTTTTATTAAAATTTTCGCTTAAAAATAGTATCAAAAACTCGATCAATTTACGGTAATCTCCTCTAACAATTGGATTTTCGAGTTCAGATAGATTAAATGTAAGCAAGTTGTCAATCTTAGATGGTTGAAAATGCAGAATTATTGAATTATTTTAAGTATTGCTGTGCCTAATATTGCTCCATTTGTTTTCCAACTTTTTTAAGAGTGTTACATCTGCGCTAACCGTAATTTAAGGGATTTCGGTTTCGAATACAGTTTCCAACACCAACTCGTAAACATGATGTCTGCATCCAAATAAAATTAGTTCCCTTCCAAGGTCCTGCAGCGCACAAGCTCCATTAAAACTGCCCATGTTAGAAGCTGTAGCACATAATCTGAACTTTATCGGAATTATTGCCAGTGAATTATTCCATTTAATACAGCTGTAGCCTGTTCCTTACCACTCGCATCATCTAATTTAGATACCGCAATAACTTTCTCCTTATTTCCATAGATGAACACAATTGGAAGTCCTTCTTCCTTAAAATTTTGTACACTTTTTGCTGGCAATAATTTCCCATCCCAATGAAGAGTGACCCCTTCTGGAACATTTCTAAAACCTTCTTTTTTTTTTGACACTTTATTTTCCATTTTTTTGCAAATTTCGCGAAACACCGTGTATTTTAACTAATTTATCCACACTATTTCTTAATATTTGACGGGGTAGTTTAATTTTTTCCCAGAAAATTATGCATTCTTTTATATTTAGATTAGAACTTTCTCGCACAGTTAATTTCCGTAACGAATATTAAAAAAGAAAATGGCAAGAACTTCTCGGTTTAATGGTAGTTTCGTGTCCGTGATTTGGTAGTTAACATTTCCAATTAAATTTACTTTATATATATTACTGCTACGTAGGTCTTGCGGCATTTTGTTTATTTTTTAAATTTTTAACCAGAAATCAATACAATTTTACTTTTAGGCACTTAAAACACAATTAAATATTAAAACACATTTACATTGCTGTCTTACTAGTTTTTATGCACCATTTTTTTTTTGTATTTCTACTACTTGTTTGACTGCTCCTAAGGCGAATTCATTTTATAAAAAACAATAGGACCATAGAAAAATCGCATATTTTGCTTTTTATAGCCCCGTCGCTTAGGGAAAGGCGTGGTCGTAGGGGCGTAAAATTACACATGAATTTTGCGCAAGTCACATCGAAAGAAATTAGCGGGTTGATATATGTACATAATTCACCCGATCATGTACTAAATTCATCAAGTTATTGTAAATACAGCCATATATACAAACATTGCACATGTGTGCAATTTTTAAATTGTGGCAGCCTGCATTGAATTACTAAAGAGGCTACTTATCCTGAGAACTTCGTTAATTTGGTTTTACTAAACAACAAAATCCAAATTGCTTATTGCCAAAATCCAATTGCAAAAGAATTCCTGTAACTGTTCTTTACTTGTGTGTTCAGAAATTTGTTTATTTTGCGATTTGAGAACCGTATTCAACCATATTTTGGTCACGATTCAGCCAAACAGTTTATAGTAGGAAGCAGGTACGTTTTGATTATGAAAATTGGGCGCTAACAAGTTCACATGGTAACTGCTATTCAATGGATAGCCACTGAAATCTCGAATGAACCTTTAGGTTCAAGAATAGTAAAATTGTTGATTGAAAAAACAACACCTAACGAGCATACCGTGTATTTTGACCATTTTTTTTACAAATTAAAATTTACAAATTAAAATTTGTTCATTGAGTTGAAAGCTCTAGCGGTTAAAGCTACAGTTTTCCATTTTTTATTTACAAATTAAAATTTACAAATTAAAATTTGTTAATTGAGTTGAAAGCTCTAGCGGTTAAAGCTACAGGGACATTAAGAAAAAACCATACCAAAAAAATGTCCTTTAACTACAGTCACGGAAATGAAAAAGCAACCTCGAAACTCCTGGGACTACAGATTCGATTCAAATAACGACATCTATTTCATTCATGCAAAGAAAGCGTTTGCACAATTTGTAGTAACTTGTACAATTTGGAACCGTGGGGAAAGTGAAGCGTTGGTCATCGGAATTCAAGAAGAAGATCGAAGTTAGTGTTCCACGTAGTTTTCTGCATTATAACTAACATATGGGCGGCGTTGATGCAATGTACCAGTCTATAAGTCTACAGCGCGTAGCTATGAATGATAAAAAATGGAGGTGAGTGATATTCACTTAGTTAGTTGACTTGGCTATATCTAATTCTTGGCTTTACACGTGACGGCCAATAAAGAAAACCACATGGATCAGCTGGAATTTCGTCAAAGTATTGCACGCCATTACCTACGTTACAGAAAATCCACTACAAACCGTAACCCAGTATCTTGCCTACAAAGCCATATCCGATGAAACAATCGACACAACCGCCTAAGATACGCCATTTACCACTCAAGGATTCTATAACGCTGAGCAAAATGCGAACATACTCTATGCGTGGTGTCCATTGATCCCGTTTGAGTACAGCCCTACAAAAACAGTATTAATATAATATATTGAACTTTTTAAGTTTTTCATGTTATTTTTTCCAAATAGTAAGAGAATAAAGAAAGAAAACTTGTATCTTTTGTAGTTTGGCTATGGGCATTATTGGGTTAAGGAAATAGAAGCATTTAAAGAGGTGTACTCGCTACACTTTACCTGGTTTGAAGCATTTTTACTCAAACCAAAACAAGTCCAACTTTACTTGCGTAAGTAATATAACAAATATTTTCGAAAGCATTCTCTAATTTCTTTCTTGTTTTTAAGTAAATCTTGTTTTTAAGAAAGAAGCAACGACAAGAAACGTCGCGCAACACCTTAAATAGAACAACTACCTTAGTTTATAAAGTCAACAAATTAAAACAACAACATCCATAATGTCGAATTTCAAGCTAGGTTAGTGTCAGCGAAAAATAAATAATCATTAGTTTTTCAATAATTCCTGATATGTATACATATATGAATTATATTACATTAACTTTATTTATTTTTTATACACTTTAAAATACTATAATTACATTCAATGATATGTTCCAGACCAAAGCAATTAAAATAAATAAAAGAAAGAATATCAAAATCAGAGATTTAGATTTCACACAAGAAAAATTTACATTATTTTTGCATTTCCACGCCACCCAAGAGGTATGTGTTTCGGCGCATTACCAATTTTTTAGTGTGTTTGGTTCCTCATTAGGCCTATTGCAGCCGTACATAATTGTTAATAACAATTAACATTCTGAATACATCGCAGGTAAAATAGTAGTTAATAAGACCCAATAATAAGCATAAAATATTTCAAAATAAGCATGTAATTTAATGAAAAAACCCCTGGTGATTGTAAAATAAATGGAATGCTATAAACAAAAGAGTAAAAAATTGTTACGCATATACAGATATTATATAAGTTAACACACCACCAAACTCACTCCCATAACTTAAGTTGCTGATCTGACACATTCCACGCCGTAGCAGAGAAAGAAATCAGACGTTTAAATAAATTTATATAAACCTAAAGAAAACTTTGTATATTTCAAAAACAAATCAATTTCAGTTTGCTGAACCCCCAACTTTAATTTTTGGGGAGTTCAGCCTTAACTGGTGCCCGAACAGGGACCCGACAGAAGATTTGGGTTGTCAAAGGACTTGCTCAAGTGCAAATGTCCTGACGGTGGCTTGTGTTCGACATGTGATTCAGTGAAAGTGAAGAAAAAAACTCTTTTCCCTCTTAAAAAGAGGAAAAAATCACAAGTGCCGAAATAAAAATCGGATTAAATAGCGAATTGAAAAAGTGAATTACCCCGGGAAATTTTTTTTAATTCGGTTTGGTTCTTTAAATGAAAAAAAGAAACCAGGTGTCGAAAAGAAAGTTTTACTTTGATGCAGTAAATTAAAATTAGCTTCTAAACTGAACTGATCACTGGCAATAACAGAAAGCTGCGAATCTAAACACCTAGACCCTCCAGTAATCTGTTCGTCGACGAGCTACCGTCCAAAAGGGAAACCGGTTCTGCGATTCCGTGCCTGACAAGCCGGACAATCCAATGGCTGTAGTGGTTTACCACTTACGGCATGTAAGGTCTCCTTGGTCGTCAGGTTTTGTGGTTCCGGCAGTAGTAACCGAAAGGTTACATTCCACTGTACCCAGAAGTCACGTCTGGAGATTGGAATCGGACTGAAGCTCTCTGGTGAAGTAAGTTGTGTCTTAGTGGGTTGACCGCAATTATAAACGCAGATGACTAAAAATGATATCACAGCCCTTCCGGACCGAATATTTACGACTGTGTATGTGCAATACCTATGTGGTACACGTCGACGTTCCTGATCAGGAAGCGTTTTCCCTGATATTAATTGGCACTTGAACCAATTAATCTATTTCTTTTGTTCACTTGCAGCACTTGAAACTGCAAGTTTTACTGTTGATATTAATCGGCACTTGAACCAATTAATTTATTCACCTTGTTTACTTGCAGCACTTGAAACTGCAAGTTTTACTGTTGATATTAATCGGCACTTGAACCAATTAATTTATTCTGATCCTTGATCCTTATGGTTACTTGCAGCACTTGGAACTGCAAGTTGAATTGTTGATCTGATTGCTAACTAAAATACCAATCTGCAGCACTTGGAACTACAGACCGAATTAACACCGAAATGCACTGATTAACGGATGATTGGCAACAACTGCCCGTTTATTATTTTTGCCTTAATTTATACATTAAATTATGTATATTACCCTATAAGCTATCAATTAAACTACTACAAATCTAAGTACATAAATTCTTATTTTTAATACACCAGCAGCACACACACACCACGCCATCATATGCAACATGACTGCAGCTCGCTCACGGCCGTGAAAATGGTTCAACCAGCCCTTTTTGCGGGTCAGCATATATTTGGTGACCGGCCGTGAACGTGAAGTTTGTGCTGTGTGTTATTCACCTTTGTTCAGTCACCTTCATTCTGAACATTCTCCCCCCGTTGCGCGAAGTTACTCGGCAACAACTTCAAACGGCTGACTGTGACGCGGCGATGGTTTGGGCACTGTTGGTCTAGATCGTATCCAATTCCATAACAAAGCGATCGCTGCAGCTATTCCAATAGCCAGAGACAAGTAGCCGATAGTGAATTGATGGTGGTCGTTCTTTCTGAGCTGATGAATTTCCATGCTCCCTTGTTCCTCCAGCCTCTCCTGCAGTGCACTTAGTTCGTCAAATTTAGATATAAACTGGGTCTTCATAAGCGACGAATGATTAAAACGGTCGATCGTCTCGTTTGTTTTGAATTCGGTCAAGCTTGTATAGGAAATGGCTATGCTACTGTTGAATCGTTGAAAACTGTGAGTGGTTATTTGGTTGCTTTTAATTATGCAGTTTAGTTGCAGGCTTAGACACCCAACATTGGACAAAGTGAACTGTAATTATTCTGCTCCACATACTGCATTTACTCGTATTGGTGTTTTCGTTCCAAAGATCCATTCGTTAGTCCTTAGCATCGGTGTCCACGATAGATCGCTCTTGAATTCTTCATATTCACAGACCAACTTAGTATCATTATTGAAGAATCCTACTTCGCATTCAACCACACCAGATCCTTGACTGTACGTCGTTCTGACGTCGTAGCATAAATACGTAATATCGTTTACCATTGCACATGATTGGATCAGCGTCGCATTCGTTGGAAACTAGACATCTCGGTGAGGTGAATTTGCTTGGCAAATGATTTCGAATCTTTCCTGTTCCCTCTGTCAGTTGAATAGGTAAAAGCAGCAACGGGTGAATTTTGCCATGATTGACGTCTGTTAGAATTGAAAGTATTGCTGTTTGTGTCTGTTTCAGCTTTGCCCTCATGATCGTTAACTGAAGCGCAAGAGAGGTGTACATCTGAAAACCTACCTGCTTGCTGAAGTAGTCTTGTTGCTTATTTAGGATGCGTTCGACTTCAGTTAATTTCTTATCGATCTCGTCAAATTTTGTAGTTATTGCCCTTTGATCTTCCTTAATTAAGTTGATTGTTGAATCCACTACTGACGTTTGATTTTTTAGCAACGTCAGTAGATGTTCTTGGTTATCCGTTATCTGGTCAATTGTTGCGGACATCTGCTCAGCGTAGGTTGAGTCTAACACTCCAAAGGTGTATTGGCGATATTGCCGATCAGATTTACAGCTCCTCTCCTTTGACGTCTGGATTCCATTATCTTATCGTTGGACTTCAATTGCTCCAGATCTAGGAGGAATTGATCCCTTAGCGCATTGCAGATTGTATAATTGTTCATGTGTTGGCATAATCGACTTATCGCAGCTGTTCCTCTCTTAAAAGTAATTAAATTGGATTGAAACCGCTTGAGATCAAAGAAAGCGACTAGATTCCATTCAGCGGTCGTTAGCTTTATGGTTCCCAATCCTTCAAAATAGATTCCTGGTGTTGTGTCATATCTTGTTATGGCAAATGGCGCAGCTATTGCTAATGGTAGCACGAAAAGAATACAGAGGAGTGCAACCAATGTATGGCCGCATCGCACTTGCCTCTTTTTGGGTTACTAACACCCTGTTGTTCGCTTCCGGCACTCCCATCAAGCGGATCTGATGGTAATTCTACTGATTCGACCTTTATTGGTAAAGGCGATAATCGATGAATCGTTCGCTTCCATTCTCCTATAGCGGTTTTCACCTTCACTACCCGAACATGTCCGTCATCTCCCTTATTGTCCCAGCGGCCAATTGAGTGGTGGTATGGTGTCTTCTTTTATAATGACCATGGCATCAGGTTTGATGTTTGGTAAATGTGTCCTCCACTTAGCTCTTTGTTGTAGCTGATTTAGGTACTCTGTCGACCAGCGCCTCTAAAACTCATGCTTAAGTTGTGTTACTAATTTCCATCTTGTCTGCACACTAGTACTGATTTGCTTGGATGAAGGATCTACTTCAGCCGTTAAAGGTTCTCTAATCAAGAAGTGTCCTGGGGTCAAAGCGGTCAAATCATTCGGGTCTGCAGACATTTCTGTGAGCGGTCGAGAGTTTAGAATTGCTTCAATTTCTATGGCTACCGTTTCCAACTCTTCATATGTCAAGGATACAGTTGAGGCACTTTTTGTAACAAGTATTTTGCAGATTTCACTGCAGATTCCCAGAGCCCTTCGAAATGTGGAGACCGGGGAGGAATAAAATGGAAATTTATGCTCTTACTGCAGCAAGCATTTGTGATTTCCTCTCTAGCTTCTGATGAATATAAGTGGTACAGTTCATTCTTGGCACCGACAAAATTGGTTGCGTTGTCACAAAATATGTTTTGGCAATGCCCTCGCCGGCTTATAAATCGCTTTATTGCCCCTATGAAAGCTGCTGTGTGGCTTCGGTGGCGACACAGCAAAATATGGCGATGTACGCTTTATGAGGTCGCTTCCCTCCGATCTTGTAATGCACTTCAAACGGTCCGCAGTAGTCAACACCGCTATTAATAAACGGTCGTGCTGGGCTAGTCCGTTCTGGAGGTAGATTCCCCATAACTTGATTTAGCAGGTTGGGGTTGGCTCTGGAGCATTTAACGCAATGTTGAACAATAGATCTGACCATCAGCTTTCCTTTTATAGGCCAAAACCTTTGTCGCACTAGGGCGAGCAAGAGTTGTGGTCCACAGTGAAGATGAGTAACGTGCACTCGTTGTATTAAAAGTTTTACAATGGGATCATTGTGTTTAAGGAGCATTGGATGCTTGGCATCATAACTTATCGTTGCTGTAGTTAAGCGACCACCCACACGAATAACGCCCCTTTCATCCAAAAAAGGATTCAGAGAGGCAACCTTGATTTCTTCCAAAAATTCCGATTGCTGTAATGTTTTTACTATAAACACCAAAGAATCGTTTAATTCCTGTGGTGAAAGTTGGAGCTGATTGGAATCTGACACTCCTTTAAAACGCTTCACGATGCGGATTATGTATCCAATAACCCGTTGGAGCGTCGTAAAGGAGTTCCTGTGCTGTATTGTATACACTATTGCTGATGGGTCGGCGCTGACTATAAGTGATGCTGATGCTGGCATCGTGCGTTTTCGTTCCTTGTCATTTGCTATGGATAAGCTTGCACTCCGTGCAAAAACCCTGGCCCGTATAACCATAAATTGCAGCCTATTAGTTTTGTCGGCAACATTCCTCTGGATAAAACATCAGCTGGGTTGTGCTGTGATGAAACATGACGCCATTGTTCCGGCAACGTTGCCTCTTGAATAGCTACAATCCTGTTCGCTACGAACGTTTGATAGGATACTGAGTTCGAGTTTATCCATGACAGCACAATTGTTGAATCTGTCCAATAAATGGTTGAAATGTCTGCTCGATTCAAGTCTTTCGTTACTCTGGTGGCCAGCTGAGCACCCAGCAAGGCCGCACACAATTCCAACCTGGGCAATGTTTGTCGCTTGAGTGGTGCAACACGTGACTTCGCGCATAGGAGTCTCACTGCAACATTATTTTCTGCACCAAGGAAACGTATGTATATAGCAGCACCGAAAGCCTTTTCCGAAGCATCCACGAATACATGCATTTGCATTGACTTTGGACGATTCCAGTCGAAGATGTGACGAGCTATTTTGAAGTTGCTGACTTCCATCAAGTCTTCTCTGAATGATGTCCACCTTGTATGATGTTCAATTGATAGTGATTCGTCCCAAGCCAATTTTAGCTGCCAGAGTTCTTGTATAAATATTTTTGCCATTTCCACTATTGGTGCGAGGATTCCAAGGGGGTCGAAAAGCCTGGCTAGATCTGAACTCACTGTTCTCTTGGTGATGCGCTTGTGGGGAGATAAATTAACCTTGATACAGAATTTATCCTCGTTTGGCTGCCATGCTAGGCTCAGGGTGTTAATCATGTTCTGCTCACTTGACAAATCAAGGTTCTTCTCTTGATTGTCCTCTACGACCCCTTGAAGTAGTTGATGTTGGTTTGCGCTCCATTTGTGCAGTGTGAAGCCACCTGAATTTAAAATATGCACTAGTTGGCGATGTGTTTCGATTGCGGTACTCAGATTGTCTGATCCTCCCAATCCATTACCGACGTAAAAATTCTTATCAAGAAATTGGGCTACTAGTCGATAGCTGTTGCTATTTTCTGTAACAAGCTGTTTCAGGCATCTAATCGCCAGGTATGGCGCTGGTCTAGTTCCATATGTAACAGTATTGAGTTCATAGTAGTTGACTGGTTCACTTGGGCGCCTTCTCCAGATAATGAGTTGATATCTTCTGTCCTCAGGATGAACAAGAATCTGGCGATACATCTTTTTGATGTCTGTCGTAAACACAAACCGCGGGAAACCGAAACGCAGCAATGTTGAAAAGAGATCGTCCTGAATAACTGGTCCTGTATGCAATATGTCGTTCAGCGACGCACCTAATGAACCCTTCGCCGATGCATCGAATACTACTCGCAATTTCGTGGTAGCGCTGTCAGGTTTGACCACGCAGTGGTGAGGCACAAAATAATTGGTTGTTAAAATGGATTCTTTGTCGATCTTCGTCATGTGTCCTAACATTTCATATTCATCCATGAACGCGACATATTGTTGTCGTAACGTTTCATCTTTTGATAACCGCCGTTCTATAGACAGGAATCTGTTGAATGCAACGCCTTGCGATTCTCCCAATCTCTCTGGACTATCAGCGAATGGAAGTTTTACCATAAAGTTGCCCTTTATCAATCTGGCCATAATCTGTGTGAACTGCATTTCACATTGATGCTCTACTTTGGAACGTGGTTGATCTGCTACCACTACTTCCTCCATTTTCCATAACCGCTCAATACCTTCTTCTAGATTGCTTTCCTCAGTGACGCAGACTCCACATTGTAGCGACTCAATTTCCTTGCTGTTGTTTACCCTTCCTGACACTATCCAACCAAAAACTGTATTCTGTAACAGTGGGAGATTCTTTCCCAAATATATTTGTCCAACCATCAGCAGTTGGTAGTATAACTCAGCTCCTAGGAGGACATCGATTGCTTGTGGGTGATGAATCTTTGGATCAGCTAAATTTATGTTCCTTGGTATCGTCCACTGAGATATATCAATAGAATATGATGGCTGTTGAGATATGATGTTCTGGAGAACAAACGCCTCTAAGCGTGTCTTGAAGTTGTTTTGTGAAGATTGCACACAGACATTAATCCGATGATCTGTTTTCTTTGTTCCTTGCCCAATGCCCTGAATACTCATCGAAGTCTTTGAGCACGTTATTCCCAATTTCTTCTCTATCCTTTCTGTCACTAGATTGACTTGCGATCCGGAATCACGGATAGCTCTGCATTCCACTTCTTGTCCGTTATTAGCTACCAGCTTAATCACTGCTATTCCTAATAGGACGTAGAACCGAGAAGTGTAGTCTTGTGCTACGCTTAATGACGTTGCTCGGGAATATTGTTCCACCTTTGTACTGGAATTGACCTTGTTCTCTTCAGACCTTTGTTGATTATCATTCGCGGCGTTTGACGAGTTGCTGTCCATATGAAGGAGGGTGTTATGTTTTTTATCACACTTCATACAGTTTTTGGATGTGCACCTTCCTGCCATGTGACCTGGCTTTAAACAATTTAAGCACAAGTTCTGCTTCCTCACAAATGAACACCGCTCGGCTGGTTTAAGCTGTAGGAAAACTTGACAAGCATATAACTGATGAGTCCCCTTTTTGCACGACTGACATATCGTAGTTAATTGTCGTACAGCCGCTCCTGACGTGACTGATCTCTGCATTGAATGCGATGCAATGGTTCTCTCTCTTTGACTAAATGACTCAAGAGATTGGAATCGCTTTTCCAAAAAAGACATAAATTCTTCTATCGTTGTAAGTTCTCTTGGTGACTTCAGCGATTGCTCGAATGCAAGATATGTCGTTCGATTCACATTTTTTATCACGATGTGCAGCAACAGTGGGTCCCATGATGAAGTCACGATGCCCAGATTGTTTAATGCTAGTAAACATTCCTTTGTAGTGTCATGAAGAATTTTTAATGAAAGTGCTGACGGCAACATCGTAGGTTGGTCTAATAGCTTTTGAATTAGCGTAGATGTCAATATTCTCATGTTGTTGTATCTTTCCTGAAGCATCTTCCATGCTGTTTTATAATTTGCTTCAGAGAGCGAAAGATGTCGAATTAACTTTTCTGCATCTCCTGATACATTCATTTTCAGGTACCACATCTTCTGAATAGTAGGCAGCGGTTGATTATGTACCAGTTGATTGAAGAGGTCAAAGAATTGTCGCCACTTCAGATAATCCCCGTTGAAAGATGGAATATTGATTCGAGGGAGTTGCAATGAACTTGTGACGCCTGCATTTAACGCTGATGGCTTATCACAACTTCTGGTCGCGTGAGACGGCGTGAATTCTGCCTTTAGCGATAATTCCGTGCCACATTCGTTGTAGGGTTTCCAACTTCACCTCATTATGCTGCTTAGGATGGTCGGCCGTGTCTTCTGCTATTCTGATGCACATTCGACGTGCGGCAGCAATTAACGCAGACAATCGTCGAACCACTCTCTGATTATCATTGGTTTCTTCACCTATTGCAGCGCTTATTGTGGTTTCTGGTAACGTTTTGAGTGCAGTCTCGAACTCACTCTTGTATTTCGTTGCTACCGCCATGACTTCCGTGTAGTAATTTTTTGAGAAGTAGTCATGATTCATTGGTGCTTGTGGAAATGCTCTTATTTGTTGATCGAGGTCCTGGAAACGTGATGTTGCCTCCTTCAGACGTTGAATTCGCTCTTCGTAGTATTTACCATTCGCCTTACGGTCACTTGAGTCATTTTTGAAGTTTCTAACTATAGTGAAGAATGCTTCACCTAGCCCCTGTTGAGCTGCCACGAGTCGCTCGAATGTCGCCATGTCCTTTGACGATCACGTCGGGGTCACCAAAATGATCAGAAAGCGTTTTCCCTGATATTAATTGGCACTTGAACCATTTAATCTATTTTTTTTGTTCACTTGCAGCACTTGAAACTGCAAGTTTTACTGTTGATAGTAATCGGCACTTGAACCAATTAATTTATTCTGATCCTTGATCCTTATGGTTACTTGCAGCACTTGGAACTGCAAGTTGAATTGTTGATCTGATTGCTAACTAAAATACCAATCTGCAGCACTTGGAACTACAGACCGAATTAATACCGAAATGCACTGATTAACGGATGATTGGCAACAACTGCCCGTTTATTATTTTTGCCTTAATTTATACATTAAATTATGTATATTACCCTATAAGCTATCAATTAAACTACTACAAATCTAAGTACATCAATTCTTATTTTTAATACACCAGCAGCACACACACACCACGCCATCATATGCAACATGACTGCAGCTCGCTCACGGCCGTGAAAATGGTTCTCCTATTACAGTTGGCCGTTCAACCAGCCCTTTTTGCGGGTCAGCATATATTTGGTGACCCGACGTGACCGTGAAGTTTGTGCTGTGTGTTATTCACCTTTGTTCAGTCACCTTCATTCTGAACAGTTCCCATAAGGACACGTTAAAGTCATAACAAATACCCTGGAAAAAAGTGCAGAAAAGATTAATTTTAAATTCCAAATAATAAATGAAAAGAAAAATTGCAATTTCCAAGAGCTTATTACTAAGAAAATCGAAATAAATCTCTAAAAAAATAATTTAATAAGTTGCCAAAGATCAAGGTGTGTTAAAAGATTGAATAGAAATTATCGGAAGAACAATAAGTGAATGAATTTGTATTTAATAAATATTTGTGCTTGAAATATAACTTTCAAAGATAAGTGCTTAAGAGAGTGGATTGCGAGAAAGCTGAGTAATCGACAGTATACCTAACCGTAAGGATTTGATTTGGCCATGCCTTAAAACAAATTATTAGCCAGGAATATCTTCGAGGTGAGTGATAAATTAATAATTAAATAATCTCTAACGATAACGATAATTAACGATAATCTAACGACTCAAGTAACGGAGTTAACGGGGGTTCTAAACGCGCTCCTCGAACAAATGAAGAAGATTGACAACAACCGCGATGCTCTGCGGAGAAGCCTGCGTAGTATTGAAGGGCGCATAGTATTGCTCGAAGGAAGTTATTATTATATTATTATTTATTTTTATTATTTATTTATTATTTTATTATTATAAAAATAATAAATTATTATTGCGGGTTATTTCTCGCACTCCCTTATCAGAGCAGGAGCTACGCGACATAGGTAGGCTACCCGACTGCGTGAAGGAGTTACAGGTTTTCCACGGAAATCCGTCGCAGTACATTTCGTGGGTTCAAAGCGTGGAATGTATCCTTAGGGACTATAAACTTATTAAGGAGAAGCCCCTATATCGCGCCATGCTGCAGCACATAAGGCAGAAAATCCGTGGGAAATCGAACGGAGCCTTGCTGTCTTTTCATTACGCTAACAAGCGCGATATACGCACGCTAGAGCATCAGCTCAATCAATTGATGCAGAAAGGTTCGCGTTTAGATAAATTCTACGCGGCCGTTAACCACCAAATCTCCCTAATTGTGAACAAAGTAAAATGCGAGGACTATTCCGAAGATACAGTTAGCGTCCTGATCAAAACGTATTGGAATAGGGGATTGGACGTGTTCGTTAGGGGACTTGGTAGTGAGTTATCGCGAATGCTTATAATTCAAAAACCTAAAACACTACCCGAGGCGTATTCTGCATGCCTTGACATGCAAAACCTGTCTTTACGTAACGACATTATTCACACTAGCGCTCCAAATAGAATTCACACTAGCGCTCCACTAATAGTATGTCAGCAGTGCAATTATAACTGGGGAAACAGGCCGAATAAGTGGCCTTAGAATAGAATATATCCGAGCCGTAACGATTTTTCGCGCAAAAAGGTTCTGAATACGACACCTCCTCCTAGGCCCGCGGCGCAAAGGCAGCTGAGAAAATGGAAGTTGACGAATCTATCCAGAGCAAGCACGTTAACTATATGAATCGCCGCAGGGAGGAAATGCCTTTAATAGGGAGTCACAACCAATGGCTTCCGGCTTCCTTAGCAGCAGAGGCTATAAAACCTAATGTCGAGCAAGCAAGAACAAAGCGCGGGCATCCATCAGATGGACCAGGACGACGAAACTGTTCAATCGAATTTTATGGAGGACAGGCCATCAGCGTTTTTATATAGACAAGGAACCCGTGTGCAACGGTAACTCAAGTATACCCTACCTAGTGTGTGGAATGAACGACAATAGACAGCTTAGCTTTTTAATAGATACAGGTGAATATAAAAATTTCGTTAAATCCAGTCTGGCCATTGATTCAGCGGCAGTTGAGCCGCCTTTTCCTGTTCAAACGGCAGGCGGAATAGTTTATATCAATAAAAAAATTAGCGGTGAATTCTTCCAACATCTAGGAAATGACAGTCTTGTGACGTTTTTTGTGCTCCCGGGTTTCGAATCCTTTGATGGTATTATAGGTGACGACACGCTAAAACAAATAGGAGCCGTAATAAACCGGCAAGACCATACCTTCACTATTAGTCCTAATGTCAAGCTATCCTTGAGAAGCAAAGTCATCGTCAGTCTTCGCTTATACAACTCTCCTATTTTGATTGTTCAAAAAAAAAAACCAAAAGCGTCCGGTGAAATACTAAATGGTGGTCGATTTTAAGCTGTTAAACTCTGTCACTATTTCCGACACCTACACAATCCCAGATAAAAATGCAACACTTGCCAATTTAGGCCACTCTAAATATTTTACGACAATAGATCTAACGTCAGGCTTCCACCAGATCCCTATGAAGGAATCTGATATTACAAAAACCGCTTTCTCCACTATGTGTTTTTAAGATATCCTTTTGGGATGAAAAGCGCACTAGCTATTTGCCAGAGAATGATAGACGATGTGCTGAAGGAGCACATAGGCAGGATATGTTACGTGTACATAGACGACATTATAGTTTTTGCTCGAAATGCACAGGAACACCTAAATAACATCGATACAATTTTCAATAGTTTAGCCGAAACGAATTTAAAGATAAATATAGAGAAGACAAAGTTCGCCAGAACTGAGGTGGAGTTCTCGTGACATTTTATTATGTCGAATGGGATTAAGCCCGATTCTTCCAAGGTAAAGGCGATAGAAATGCTTTACCACTAATAACCCTAAAAGAGTTGAAAAGCTTTTTAGGATTGACATCCTATTATCGCCGATTCGTGAGGGACTACGCCAAGGTCGCTAAACCATTAACTCGGGGTGAGAATGCGCAGGTTAAAGTTAAAGTGCGCAGACCTTGTTGACTTCATCTGACGGTTTAGCCTCTCCCGACCTTGAAAAGCCATTTAAATTGACGACAGATGCGTCAAACTTCGCAATTGGCACCGTGCTCTCTCATGGTCAGGTAAGAATAGGCCAAACGCGTTTATCTCACGTTCTTTAAATAAAACTGAAGAAAATTACGCCACGAATGAAAAAGAGATATTGGCAATTGCCTGCACGTTGCACTTGAGAAGTTATTTGTACGGCGAAAAAGATCACAATTTTCACAAACCACCAGCCTCTTACCTTTGCATTAGGTAATAGAAATTATAATGCGGTGCTGAAGAGACGGAAGGCGAGGATTGAGGAGTATAACCACGAGTTGATTTACACTCCAGGCACATCCAAAGTCGTGGCAGACGCTCTGTCTCGAATGCCCTGTCAGGTAAATTATATGCCGGCATCTGCGAATGACGGTTCGGCTACGGAAACCCCTAGCGAAAGTCGAACGATTGGTGAAGATTCATCTACGGAAAGTGCTAGTGAGAGTAGGACTATTCAGGCTGATGCAACTACTGAAACTGCTATCCGACCTTATTACACACGTAGCAGCTCCGATAAATGTCTTTAGGAATCAGATAATTTTTAAAATTGGAAAAGAATTAAACTCATATATGAACCCACACCCCGGTTATAGTAGACATCACGTCACTCTCGAAAGTATAGGGAAAAACGTCCTTATTAATGTTTTAAAGGAACGCCTTATTCCTGGGTTGATTAATGGCATAAAGATTTCCCAGGAATCCAACTCCTCCAGGAGATTTACCTCACCCACATTGTCGCCTACAAAAAACCAATTACCCAAAGATTGGTATGGGATGTCGATAATGAGGATAGGGTCTGCCATATAAGTTAAGAAGAGCATAGCAGAGCACACAGCACAAATCCTCGAGAACTTCTACTTTCCCAAAATGTCAGGATTAAAAGATACGCTGCTGCTTGCGAGATATTTCATTTCATTTTATTTCATTTGTAGTGTACCCACTGTAACGTACTGCTCACAAACAACCCTCACACATCTACACCCTGCTGATCGTGAAGTGCAATGAGTGCAACGCATCCTACGCTGCACTTATTTTCACTCAATGCATTTCCCCAACCGATCAATAGTTAAAATAAGCATAGCCAATAAAAATATGCTAAGTAAACATCATTTTGAATACTAAGTAGAGAAAGAAGGAAGGAACGCATTGGGCGTTTACTTTCTTTAGAATTAACTTAAGTGTAAGCAAAACGAATATATATTTTTAATAAGCTAGCATGTAAGAAATTTTGTATAAAAAGAGGCGCAAGCTTGAATAAAGACAATTATAATTATTCTGACATTGAAACAAGAAGTCTCTTGATCAGATGTAAGTTCGGCCTTGTGGCCAAGTAAATTTAGGGTGGCTCGCTGATTAACAATAAGTCAAACAAAAAATTCGGCCTTGTGGCCAAAACAAATTCGGCGTGACTCGCCACAATAAGTCAAAAATCTAACTCTTTTCCTATTTCCTTTTATTAAACTTATTACATGGCGATCCTGCGAACTTCGAATCCTGAAACCTCTAATAGATGACCCAAAATCTATTGACGACATTTTCAACAATTGGGAAGAGTTACTAGCAACGGATGTACTAGAAATTACAGAAGAGTACAGACCAGAAGGCGGGAATACTAGCTACCCACCGTACACACCAGAACCCAAAGGGACAGGCCCAAAACTGATCACGATCGAGGAATACAGGAAACGACAAATTCAGCGTCCCTCAATAGAAGAGAAACCTCCACAGAAGAGAAAAACCCGAGCTAGCAAAACGGTCCGTGAACGAAAAGAAATCGTTGAACTGCACAAACTAGCAACGATAGCAAGCAGCAAACAACAAAAGAGCCTATTTCTGAATAAAATAAAATTAATAAAAATAGAAGCAAGAAATAGAAAAACACACAAGAATGGGCAACATGGATAGTAAATTCAACCAAATAACCAACACCGTACACACGCTCAAACTCCCAGAAATCCCAGCATACATTACGGCAATATTCACGATGATTTTAATAATATCAGCAATATATGTTATATTGAAATATATGAAAAACTATGTAAATAAGCTTAGAAATAACAAAAACTCAACAAATGTATGAATAAAAACATAAAACAAATGCAAATGAATGAATCTTTAAAAAATATACAATATGTCTTGGAAAATTTTAAAAAATCTCCCAATCGAACTTATACATCAGATACATTAAACAGAAAGAGTAATAGAGATAAAAGAAATAAAACAGCAATTTTACCTACACATTGGTAACGAAGAAAACCACCCAAGAACTTTAGAATTTAACAGAACCTACGCAATAGCAAAGGAATTACTAGAGAACAAATTAATAAATATTTAAGAAGACGAAGAGAGGAAGGACACACAAACACAAGACAATCAAGTAATACAAGGAACGACTATGGCGTCCTTCAATATAGAAACGGCCATGAAAGCAATTCCACAGTTCACAGGAAACTACAAAGAATTAGATAGTTTCTTAAAAATTGTAGAAATAATAAATAGAAACCTTGAAAATAATGGAAAAACACAGCTAATGGAACTGGTGTATCATGTAAAACTCGCAGAAAACGTCAAAACAGCGTTATGCGAATACTCACAACCAGAAAATTATGACACCCTTAAAAACATTCTGACACAAAGATTCAAAACAAATGCCACCATCCCTCAAATCCACACAAGACTCACAACATTTGTACAAAAAAACCAATCAATAAACAATTATTAAGAAAGGTTATTGAACACAATCAACGACCTCAATAAATTACAAATCGCTGAATTAGGCGAAACTACAACAAATGCGAAAAAACAAGTCGTCATAAAAATGAACGAAAAATACGGTTTAAATATATTTAAAAATGGATTAAACGACAACCTAAAAAACACAATTTTTGCCGCTCAACCAAAAGCGCTAAGTGAAGCAATCAACCTTGCGCAAGAACTTGAAAAATCACAAAAGCAAACACACAACATAAACAAAATCAAATTTCAACCCAGGCAGCAGTTCAATAACACTTTCAACACACGAAACGGAAACAACAACAACAGCAGAAATCGGAACAAAAATCAAGTCAACGACAACAGAAATCGATACTACAACAACAACAAATGGAATTACAACAATGACACTCACAATAGGAACCGATACGAAAACTACAACAACAACAACAATAACTCATATCAAGGCAATTATAACAGAAATCTGCGACAACAACAGAAGAATAAGAATTACACATGCGGAAAACGTACAAGGCCCGGAATGAAAACTTATTCCGGACAGCCAAAAACACAAGTATATAAGATATCGGATAACAACACAAATTTTATAGTATTAAAACACAAAAATAAAAACTTAACATTCTTAGTAGACACTGGTGCAGACATTTCACTGTGTAAAATATGTACACAAATAGAAGGCGAAAATTATAACATAACAGAAAGGTGCAAATTAACAGGCATCTCTAATTTAGAAATTTTTTCATTAGGGTCACTACAATTAGATCTAGATTTAGGAACTAATAAAATTAAGAATGAATTCCAATTAGTCGACGAAAAATTTCCCATAGACAGTAATGGAATTTTAGGTAGAGACTTCCTAAGGAAATTTCTTTGTAAAATAGATTATGAAACTTTTACAATATCGATTTTAATAAATATCAACGAAATCACACTACCCATGCAAGCAAAAAATCACGAACTACTCAAAATAAAAATACCCCCAAGAAAACAGATATTGTAGGCAATAAAAACAAATTTCGACGAAGACACAGTTATTTTTAATAAAGAATTAAAAGAAGTAGTTTTCCTCAGCAATTCAATAGCACCAAAAGACGGAATAACACACATCAAAATACTTAACACAACAGACAAAGAAATAATCCTACATGGCATTCCACTTGAAACTGACTCATTAATGAAGTACGAAATTTTCAATTATGAATCAAACCGAACACACAACGAGGACAGACTAAAAAAGATACTTGACACCATAAACATTAACAACGTAGAAAGCAAAGCAAAAGAAGAATTAGTAAAAATCTTTAAAAAATACCAAAACGTTTTCCATCTCGAAAATGACACTTTAACTACAAACAACTTTTACACACAGAAAATTTCAACAACAAACGATACTCGGTTTACATCAAAAATTACAGACTGCACACACACACTCACAAATCATGAATGATCAAGTACAGAAAATGTTGAACGAGGATATAATCGAACCATCAATCAGCCCTTACAATGCTCCAATCCTATTGGTACCAAAGAAGAACACGGAAGACAAAAGAAAATGGAGACTAGTTGTAGATTTCAGAAAACTTAATGATAAAATAGCAAGTGATAAATTTCCTCTAACTCGCTTAGAAGATATCTTAGACAAGCTAGGACGCGCTAAATGGTTCTCATACTTCGACATGACTAGTTCATTTCATCAGATTCCCTTGAAAAAAAATCACGACCATTAACTGAATTTTCAACTACAAACGGACATTACCAGTTTAAAAGACTACCTTTTGGCCTAAAAATTTCATCAAATAGTTTTCAGCGGATAATTACGATTGCGCTTTCAGGTTTAGAAACTGAAGCATTCCTCTACGTAGATGAGATAATTATTCATGGATGTAGCCTCAATCATCATAACCAAAATCTAATAAAGGTATTGGACAGGTTAGAAAAATAGAATTTGAAACTAAACCCAGAAAAATGTTGCTTTCTAAGACCCGAAATAATTTACCTAGGACACTTAATAACATGTGACGGAGTATAGACGGACCCTGCAAAATATGAAATAGTAAAAAATTATCCAACACACAAAAACGCAGACGAAGTACGACGTTTTGTTGCATTTTGTAATTATTATCTAAAATTCATACCAGACTTTGCAAACATAGCTAAAAGTTTAAACTCATTGTTGAAAAAAACGACCAAATTCCTATAGACAGAAGAATGCCAAACAGCCTTTGATACATTAAAACAAAAATTAATGACCTAAATAATTGACCTTCCATTGGGGAATTAACTATTTCAAACCTTACTTATATGACACAGAATTTATTGTCGTTACCGACCACAGACCTTCAATATCCCTATTCTCCCATAAAAACCCGTCATCAAAAATGACGAGAATACGTTTAGATCTAAGTGATTATGATTTTGAAATCATATATAAAAAAGGAAAAATGAATACGAATGCCGATGCATTGTCCAGAATACAAGTAAACTCCGATATCCTAAAACAAATGATACCAACAGAAATAGACGAAAAAGCAAAAAAAAAAACACTAAGCGTAACAAGACGTATGTACAATAAGAAAACAGAGGCAAGCGAACAAATTACAGGAAAAATAAATAAGGAACAATGCACATCTCAGAAGCCTGATCAACTTCACATATGGGAATGCACTTCAGAAACGTACCGTCAGAAACGTAAAAAGACTCGAGTTTAACGTAAACATTAAAGATACAAACTTAGTAAACGTATATGCAGAACAACATAAAGTGCACGTAGAATTTGGCGACAATTCAGCGAAACTAGATTCGATACTGAAGAACCCAAATTCCAATACAAACAAAAATACACATGCAAGATACAGTGACAACTCATCGAATCTAGATTCGATCATGAGGAAACTGATATCTATTATAAAAATATCTGATGTGGGCAACACATAACTTCCTTGTATGACGGCAATTGTATGGTTTTATTTCAAGAGTGGTTGATATATTTTATTTATATTTTAAAATTGAAGTTTTAAAAATTTTAAATATTTTTACTTCCATAATGAAAAAAATTTCATAGGCTTCTCTTAATTTAAATAATTTAAATAGTAGTAAGTAAAAACAAGGAAGTACAAATTAGTTTCCACACAGCTTTAACTATCAATCGTAGTAATTTTGATTTCCCTGTTTAGTTCTGTAAGGGTACAACCAATTTTTGTAAAAGATATAGCAGCATAACATTCATTTATCATTATCATTTATGTAATTCGGATAATGCATGCTTCGTAATCCTTTGGCGAAGAGTCCTTTTGGTGCGAACCATCATTAAAATTGGAGCTACAAAATTGTGTCTTATGTAAGGCCCAATATACTTTCTAGGAGTGTTTGTTTTTGAGTAATGTATGAAATTTGAAAAAAACTATATGAGAAGTGTCCTTTTCGCGCAACCGATTGCATCCAAAAAGGGAGGTGCACAACTAGGTCTTATAAGAGTCTCAAATACCAAATTTCAAGTTTCTACGATTCTCCGTTTTTAAGTTATTGAGGATACGTACATACGTACAGACGTACAGACGTACATACGTACATACGTACAGACGTACATACGTACACACGTCACGACCAAACTAGTCAAAATGGACTCCGCGATGGTGAAAATGTGTGTTACCATCAAAATCTCAATATCGAAATTTTTCATGATTACAATACTTTCTTGTATTTACTACGTATACAAGGAAGTAAAAAGAAGATATAAAAACGTTAGCACTGGCCAGTGACGATGAAATATTTAAAAGCTATAATAAAGAACAATTCAAGAATACGTTTGAAAAAGTATGTAATGCAAATGAAAACGCTTAAAGTCCTCAAATAATTATTTACAAATCCCCAAAAAGAATTTACGACGATATAATAAAATTTAAGCTAATAAATGATTTCCATAACTCAGGACACATAGGAGTCAGAAGAACTATCCTCAAATTAAAGCAAAGATACGTCTGGAAAAACATGAACCAGATGGTCAAAAAATTCATTTCTTGTTGTGACACTTGTAAGATAAACAAACAAACCAAACATATAAAGGAACCTCTCACGGTTATCAAACGGTTACCGCTACTAACTAACAATGCAGTGTGAGCTAACAAAATTTGTGATTGCAAACCCTATAGAGACAAAAGATGCACAGACGATAGCAAAAACAGTTGTAGAACAAATAATATTAAAATACGGACATTTTAAAGTACTCCAGTCAGACTGCGGAACAGAATTCAGAAACGAACTAATGACCAACATATGTAAGCTATTAGAAATTAAACAAACGTCCTCAACACCATATCATCACGAAGCAATAGGATCTTTAGAACGCAACCACAAGGTATTAAATGTGTTTCTTCTAACAGCAACAAGTGATCACGAATGGAATGAATGGATTCCATACTTCACATTCACATATAACACGACTCCACATGTCGACACAGAATATACCCCCTTCGAATTAATTTTTGGTAAACTACCACATTTATCAGCCGACGATGCTAAACATAAAACAAACATTAAAAGTTATAACTTAGACAGCTATTCAAACGAATTACAAACGAGATTAAGATATGCACAAAGAAAGGCACAGGAATTACTAATAGCCTCAAAAAGAAAAAGAATAATTAATAGCACACAAACCAATATAAATAAGCTACAATTAAAAATAGGAGACCTGGTATTACTTAAAGTAATGAATAAAAGAAAATACCAAGCACCCTACAAAGGTCCTTATAAAATAATAGATACTGATGGTGTAAACACAACAATTGATTATAATAATAGTAAGAAAACAGTTCATAATATTCAATTGAAACCTTATAAAATGTTAACATAAGAGTACCAATATATTTAAATGCTAAAATTAGAATTAAGAAAAATTAGTGGATTTTATCCCCGAATTTTCCTCTTAAGGGTGAGGGTGTAGTGTACCCACTGTAACGTACTGCTCACAAACAACCCTCACACATCTACACACTGCTGATCGTGAAGTGCATTGAGTGCAACCATAGAGAAAGAATAACAAGAGGCAGTGAAATTGTTAAATTGTTAATTGTGAAAGAATCAGTGAAATTTACTCGAACACCAAATGGAAGCGGTCGGTCCGCAAGGGAAACGAAGAAACGAAATGAGTGCAAAATGCGTCCTTAAGGAGAGACTAGCAAATTTCAATAAATTTACTCACGCATACAGCGAATATTTCTTTTCAATCATTCACTCTGTTTTAGCATGCCTGAAACTGTTTCGTTTGGTTGGGTGTGTGAATAATTTTTAAGCATTAACATTTTTTAGCATTTCTGGAGTTTCTGATGCTTTTCTGAATTTTGTTTGCGATGACCATCGAATTATTTGAGTCGGCATGCTGGGTACAAAAAAGCCCTATAAAAAATAAATGTTTACAGGAGCACTATTATGAATATATCTAATCTGTAAAAACTAGCAAATATGCTAAGTATTAACACAGTTCAACTTTGATATGACTAATTATAATTTTCTTTATTTTAATCTCGTAAATATTTGTGTTTTACGATTTCCGAAAATCATCTCCTAAAGGTTTCAGCCTTGCCGCAGTTATATAAGCTGCTAACTACAAATAATTGCAAAAATTTTAGTTTCCCACAATTGTACTGATCAAGAAAGTCGTCCAAACCTCCTTCAGCAAATTTCCAATTATAAAATTGCAGTAGGCACATGCACAAGAAAGCAAAAACCAATTTACAAACCCACAAATCCATACAAAGCCACTAATTATGAAAAACACAAACAAAATAATGTCCAGAAATCGCAAAGGTACGAAGTTATCAATGCATATTCACATATGTATATTCTTTCGACATACATATACTCTTCATTTGCTCCATAAAGAATTAATAGTAAAAAAAACGAATAGGGAAAATGTAAGAAGAAATGAAATTACACCAACAATCTGTAAACGATCCAGTAGTGGACAGAAAAAATTCTCAGAGTACGAAAGCAAAATAAAAATGCAAAACACTCCGAAATCTTCATACGATCCAGAACTGGGTATGAGCGAATTCTCAGAACATCAGTGCAAACACACAAACACATGAAATAGCTATAGCGGAGAGAGCGCATCATTCAATAATCTATCAACGATTCAGTAGTGGATAACCAACAAATGCTCAGAGCATCAATGAAAACACATTAGCAACACAAAAGAGAAGAGCGCGAAACACTCAAAAATCTTCATACGATCCAGAACTGGGTTGACCAAATTCTCAGAGCATCAGTGCAAACACACAAACACGTGCAATAGCTATACTCTGAAGAGTGAAGCATTCAGTAATCCATCAACGATTCAGTAGTGGATAGGAAAGAAATGCTCGGACGAGGAATGAAAACACATTAGCATTTGCAATAGAAGAGAGAACACACTCAGCAAAGAGTAAAAAAAGATCTAGTACTGGATAGCCAGTGGAAAATATTTTTGTTCAAGATTCGGCCTCTTGTTATTCTTTCTCTATGGTGCAACGCAGCCTACGCTGCACTTATTTTCACTCAATGCATTTCCCCAACCGATCAATAGTTAAAATAAGCATAGCCAATAAAAAAGAAATAATTATGCTAAGTAAACATAATTTTGAATACTAAATAGAGCAAGAAGGAAGGAACGCATTGGGCGTTTACTTTCTTTAAAATTAACTTAAGTGTAAGCAAAACGAATATATATTTTTAATAAGCTAGCATGTAAGAAATTTTGTATAAAAAGAGGCGCAAGCTTGAATAAAGACAATTATAATTATTCTGACATTGAAACAAGAAGTCTCTTGATCAAATGTATGTTCAGCATTGTGGCCAAGTAAATTCAGCGTGGCTCGCTGATTAATAATAAGTCAAACAAAAAGTTCGACCTTGTGGCCAAAACAAATTCGGCGTGACTCGCCACAATAAGTCAAAAATCTAACTCTTTTCCTATATCCTTTTATTAAACTTATTACACATTTATTTAACACAATGTACACTAAGCCTTATATATCTTTTATAGTACACCCAAGTAACAATACCCAAGATAATTAACAAATTATAGCAATTTTATACATAACAATACATTACATTAATATTAATAATAATGTAATTAATATTAGATTACAACTTAAGAACTAGTCAAGGTAAGGGTAGGAAAACAAAAAAAAAAGAAAAAAGAGATAATAAAATAAGAGAGAAGAAGAGAGCCTGTATTGGACACTATGCTTTAGGCAGAGGAAAAGTACTGCATAATTGCTTTTTTGAAGCCAACCCCCCCCCCCCTCGATCGACGTCTTAAAGTCAAAGGTAAGGAATTCCAAAGTCGAATGGTGCTAATGAAGGAACGTCGACCGCTGTTTAGAAAATTGCACCTAGGAACAATAAAAGTTAACGATCTGGCCGAGTGAGTAAGTTGTAGTTTCTCGTAAAGGTATAAGGGAGTTTTGGTACGCACCAGCTTATCTACAAAAAGAATATTAAGAGTATTCAACAATACCACAGCCTAGAATACCTTTACTTAACGTTGAGATATGATCGAAACGCGAGACTGCATACACATATCTAGCAGTACTATTGAAAGCCACAAGAATCTTATGTTGAGACTGAGAGTCTAAACGGCCAAAAACTATACCAATGGAGCACAAGTGCGGCACAATCAACTGTTTAACAAGTTGACGCAAGCACCTCAGCAAGCCATATACCTTGCCCACAGTACAATTAACATGGTCCGTACAAGTAAACTTAGAGTTAAGTATAAATCCAAGGTTTTTAACTTTGCACACAAATTCCAACTGCGCACCACCAATAAATAACGGGGGATAATCCTCAAGAACACATGGTTGCCTCATAATAGGCAAAACTTTTTGATTTGGCGGGATTAATGGAAGTACATTTTTTTCAGCCCAAGCATTAAGGGTAGAGAGATCAGAATTCAGTCTATAACTCAGATCCTCAGAGAGATTTGGCGGTCCAGATAAATAGATCTGAATATCATCAGCATAGGCATGCATGACGGAATACTCACAAACAGAGAATACATCATTAATGAATATGGAAAATAATAACGGACCCAGAATAGATCCCTGAGGAACGCCAGTGGTGACAGCCCCAAAAGAAGACATCTGGCTCCCAACTCTAACACACTGTGTTCTACTCTCCAGGTAACTAGCAAGTAACCTCACAGCACTACAACTAAAATTAAAATATCTACTGAGCTTATCACAAAGCAGAGTGTGATTAACCGAGTCGAAGGCTTTTGAGAAATCAACAAGGCAAAGAAATGTTAGGCAATCTTGGTCATAGTAAGCCCTAACGTCATCAGTGACTTTCAGCATGGCCGTCGAGCAATTGTGGCCACAACGGAAGCCTGACTGCAGAGGCGATAATAAGTTGCGAGAGTTTAAATAATCTGACATTTGCATACACATAACTCTTTCCACAACCTTCCCCAATGCTGGTAAGATAGTAATCGGTCGGAAGTCAGTAGCAACATCTGAAGAACTCGATTTGGCAATGGGAATTATCATGGCTGTTTTCCATAGGCTCGAAAACCTAGAAGTAGTCAGGTCATGTGCGTGAGGAAAGCTAAAATAAACTGAGAAACAATCTTAATAAATCTCATTGACAGTCCATCAACCCCAACTGCATTAGAACCCAACTTAGACAAGACGCTACCCACCTCCGCCACACTAACAGTGGAAAACATGAAGGAGGGGAAAGAGTTGGAAGAGGATGAGGGGAATGATGGTAATTCGACAACCGTCAGATCAGTCTGTTCACTGGAAGGACTATAAATACCATTAGTCATAAACGCATTATTCAGTACATCCGGATAAAGGTGGCATTCCACAGTTACCTTATCAATAACACGTAAATTCTTCAAATTCTTCCACAGCTGCTTAGCTCCTAAGTCAGGATTACGCTTAGAACCGAAATACCGCCTCTTAGCATTTTTTAATAACATAGTGGCTCTATTACGCGCAATTCTAAACTGCTCCCAGACAGCAGCTGATCGAGAATTCTTCCATTTAGAATGGAGTTTGTTTCGCAAATTCATGGCAGACAAGACACTATTTGTGATCCAGGGAGAACCTCTCTTCAATGACCGCACCATACGCAGCGGGACATGTTTAAGAAACGCAGCGTTAAGGTCCGACATAAGGACACGAAGTTTATCATCAACCGACACAGCACACCAGATATCATTCCAAGATACAGCTGATAAGTCATTAAATAACGCAACATAATCAATCGAACTGAAATCATGATAACTAAAGCTAGCAATTTCATTTTTACACACACTGAAGTTGAAACTACAAAATGAATGAGATATATCGCCTAAACAAATACGATAGGCATCCGCCTCTTCCGCCGCTAAGGGATACCCCAACACCTAGCTACCCTTGCGAAATAATTCACGTCGACATATTCGAAATTCAGGGCCAGATGTTTTTTTCCTGCTTAGACAAATTCTCAAAGTTTGCGAAGCTCTTCCATATAAAAAATCGTTCATCGCCTGTCCTACGGTCTAAGCTTTTGAAACTTGTACACTACTTTACAATACCGAGAATGGTTGTAACGGACAACGAAAAAGGATTCTTGAGTCCTCTTGTGGCTAACTATATAAGGGAATTAGATATAAAGTTGTATCAGACTCCAGTCCAACAAAGCGACAATGCCGAAGAATTGGTCAATATTCCAGTAGATAAGTATAACAACAGTTATCACTAACTAACTAACTAAAGAAAAGCCGAGTGACATATTTTTTAACAGAAGCCCACGGATAAACTATCAGCAGTTAACAAACTTCACAGAAAACGCGCATAAAGAAATTAGGGAAAGAAAAACTAGGAAACTTGAAACCGCAGGTTGAACAATTCACGAAAGGATGTTCGAAAATTTAGTGAGGGTGAGACGATATATGTTAGGAACAAGCAGATTAAGGCCAAGCAGAAACCGCTCTACCAAAAAGACAAGGTGAATAAAGATAACAGGGTGACGATAGGCACTGTAGGGGGAAGAAAAATTCAAAAAATACAGGTGAAGAGCTCATAGGATTTCTAGAAAAAGGCATAAATAAATTCGGTAGTATTCAAAGCACTCGCAATAACCAAACAAAATTCATACTCATCCAAACCGAATCATACTCAGTATTCGCATTTAACGAAATAATGAATTAATGAGCGAATCACTGCTCACCCAAATCAATTCATATTCAGTATTCACGTTTAACGAGACGAATGAATCAGTGAGCGACTCAGTACTCATTTATGTTGAAAACTGTATACAGAAAATGTCTTCCTTATCCTTTCACACACCTTGAACCAATATACGATACGATGATATAGAAATCGTATACAATAAATTATACTATTTATATAAGATTTTGTAATCGTAATAATGTAATGAACGGAATTGACAAATTATTGGCTTTAAAATTACAAGTTAAAGCGCTTAGGCGCGTAATTAAGAAAAGCTTTAGGTTGAAAAATGATTCATTCAGGGCTTCCTTAAAAAGGGAAGGTTTTTAAATATTATTTTAAAGTTTTGAAAGATTCATATCCTCAAAGGATTAAAATAAATAATTGGAAAATTATCATATTGTAAAAATGACTAATATAATTTTAATTATGATGCTATTAAAAAAAATCTAAAACGAAAATAGCGAAATTTAAGCGAAAAATACACAAAAATCATTTATATGTAAAAATCATATTAAATTACTGTTTGCTCTTGTAAGCCAGGCTTCTTCTGATTTCCGGCGCAACGGGCTTCAGCGTGCACAGCTACGGTTTTCCTTTGGTAACCATTGAGCAATGGCGTGCGTGGATCGTTAACGGACATTTCAACGTAATCCACGTAATCGACCTACAGTATTTCGGCACAACCTTAACAAGGCTCCTCGATTCAGCACAAAGAGACGTGAAGAACGATGCGGCCAGGACAGTTTTACGCTTTCACCTATATCAGGTTAAGCTACGTCTTGATGAGTTAGAGATCAGAAGACCAAGAAAAGCACGATCCATCGATTGGCTAGGATCTGCATGGAAGTGAATTGCAGGGTCGCCGGATGCCGTTGATTGGGCCAACATCCTAAAAAGCCAGAATGAGATTATTGCTAACAGCAATCGCCAATAACTTGTCAACGAGATACTTTTCAACGGAACGCGCGAGGCAATCAAGAGAGCAAATCAGATCATCACTCGCACGAATGCTATTTGTCGTGGTATCGAGGAAGATGAGCCAGGCACTAATACTGAAGGAGCAGGTCTCAGAAGTGGTGAGAGCCTGCCAAATGGCGAGAGCAGGCATCGTCAACACAAACCTACTGGACCAAGCAGAAATCCCACGGTTTATATTAAAGGAGGATGCGCTGCCATACCAAAATTACATAGAAGCAATTTAATACCGCACGGCATCTGTCTATACCAATGGGACAGTCCTTCTCTATGTCTTGTCAATGCCAAAAGTAAGCAGCGAGACCTACCGTCTACTTATAATGAGGGCGTCAAGGAATGGAGGTGAACATGTCGAGTTGCCATACAAAACAATGCTGGTTAGCCAGACATATGTTACCGAAGGGTGCAGACGCGAGATGTAAGTTTGAACGCGACACCAATGAAGTGGTGGAACTAGTCGACCGAAACACGCTCTTCCTGACAAATTTCCAAGGTACTGTCCAAGGTGACGGACAAACGAGGTCACTAAATGGAACATATTTAATGGTCCCTCACAACGAAACTGTTGTGATAAAAAATTAATAGTTTACAAGTACATCATTATTGACATTGCAAGTTTTACCTTCAGTTTTGGGCAATGTAACTATCAGTGGCCTTAAACCGAACCTCGAACAACATTAAACATCTCAACGATCTTGGTCTCTTCTTGGTAATTTTACATATTTACAGATATCAAAAAAAATTAAATGTTATTTAGAATGATTCATTATGCAATATTAATTATGAACTGTGGTCCAAATATAGAAAGAGAGAAATATATTAAAACTTGATTTATTTTAGTTATTCCAATATTTACCTAATACGGATTTATTATGAAATTCGTATACATATATAGAACACATATGTAATCTTTATCTAATCGAGTAGTTTTAAAGCAGCGATATCTAATTTCACACTGTCACATTTTGAGTACGTGTATGAATGAATTCTCAATCTGCCCTGACGAAAATGAATACTTCAAACTACGAAGCATTACTTTCTTTTTGTTAAATTCGGTTATAATTATTGCAACCCATTTAAAGTTCTAACAAAGATGTAAAAGCTTGAAAACTATCATATCTCTATTATTTGCTAACGTTTTACGAGAGCGATGGAAAACGATATATAAGATGCAAATCTTTTAGATTATATATAAAATAAAATATATTAATATCCTATAATATAAAGGAAAAATCCGCATGAACACAAAAACCGATAATTTCTTTGGGTGTAGCCCAAGCAAACTTTCATGGCTGCTGACGTAATTTCGGCAAATGCACTCATTGTATACATATTAAGGTGATCAAAAATTGAGTATGCGATTGGCTGCTCTTGGGGATCACTGTTTTAGGCTGTGTGCCAATTGTGTCTAAATACACAAAAATTGCTAATTGGCTGGAAATGCCGATAATGCAGTGCATAATCGACAATGTAATTGAAACTAAATTTCAACCCTGATTCGGCTAAAATTTAGTCTTTTTCCGAGTAGACTAAATGCCAGAGATAACGAGATGCGACACTCGTTCCAGCCAGTGTTCGGGTCTATATTCGGGTTCCAGAAGCTTAGTAATATTCGTAAAAAACTTGGAAATTTTATGGTAGTGTTGGTGAAAAATTGGGAATTTGATGACGTTGCGACAAGAAACTCTCCTCAAGAGACCCCCAACTCACCTTAACAGACCCCTGATGAGGGGTACGAGACGACATGAGTTTCCTTTGTTTACAAAATTTTATAATAGTCAACACACTTTATCCTGAGATTTCAACTCGATTGTATACTTGGACAAAACAATAAATTATTGAGATTGAACTCATATTGATTACATTTATTAGTACATTAAATTTAAAGTATACATATATTGAACTTATTTACTGGTCTCAGAAGGAAAAAAGCTTAACGCATCGTAAATGGTTATTAGCTGGATAAATGAATTATGATGTTAACTCCGATTCGGTCCACGATCATAAATGAAGGAGTGCGTTTAGAATAACTTTTTTTTGGAGTTTTAAGAAATATTGTAACATGTTTTGCATTTAAGATATATTAAATACACGATTCTTGTTATACATATAAAATGAGAGTAATTATTTGGGTGCCGGATAGAAAGGAAACAGATTATTATTATTGCAAGAACTTTATTTTTTTCATGAACAATACATATCAGAATTGTTAAGAACTTGTTCATTGCTTCTATTATAAAATCTTACAATTCCTCAATAAATTCATAAATTATATTATGTTAAACTTATAAAATATGTGTATGAACTTGTATAAAGAGAATAACATGAATGTAGTATTGCCTCACTAGTACATTTTATTACCCGTTTGCAAACTCCGTACGTTTCCGCGTACTTTTGCATGTACTATGGTATTTAAGTAGTGTTGGTATGATACTACCATTTGAGAAAAAACATGTTTTCCCTACATTAAAACAACATTTATTCAGTTAAAAAATTATAATTAATGAACTGATGCTTTATTTAAGTTTCCCTTTTTGAGTTATTAGTAAATTATCAGCATTATTAGAGCACACATTTGGAAACATACTCTTTTGGCAATTTCGTACTCTGATAATGTCTTTTAAGCAATGAAGAGAGAAACGCTGCTTCATGACGTCATCGTTATTGCCGAGGTGAAAACAATTACAACGAATTCATCAATTCGAACAGCTAAGACAAAATAAGATATTCCTAGGCTAGAAGAAGGCTAGAATCCAATTTTTTGGAAATTTTTACCTCTGCTTGCCATAAAATAGGCATTCAAAGATTCCTCACTACCGAAATGCTCAGCATAGAGCCATCTATTTGTTGTGAAAAATTCAAAGTCTCCGAATTTGTGGCATTATTTGTTAGAGTTCGTATATATTTCTTTCTAAAGTTTTTCAATAGGGACATGAAACTAGCAAATTACGCGAACAAGATTCTCCGTGTCACGCACCTGTAATTCGGTGAAATAATTGCATTTTTACTAATCAGTATATTGTTACCATTGATCTCCGCATTCATTAGTGTATGTACTTAAAATAATACTGACTCCTATAACAATTTGCAATAATACTATGTACTTAATTTGCGCTTACGGGTTTCTCCTTTATTCATGCATGCGTTAATGGTATTCACATGGACATTTTGTATATAATATTATATAAAAACATTTTTCACTGAATATATTTGTATTTCTTAATAATATTTAAATGAACATTTGGTATTTAGCATTATGCACATTTTTCTGTATATAATATCTGTATTTATTAAAAATATTTACATGACAATTACGTAGTTAACCTCATATATGCGCATATTCTACTGCATATAATATCTTTATTAATGGTATTTACATGGAAGTTTTTGTATAATTTATAAATTTAAATATTTCACTGTATATATTTGTCATTGTTAACCATTTGCATGTTTGGTGGTATTTGTATTTACAATATTGTTGTATTTCTGTATGGGTGCAATAGGCCTACCGGGGAACCGAACACCCAACAAAAAAAAAATCTGACCTGTTTTGCAGAAGGAAAAAGGAGTCTATTAAAACCAGCACATACGTAAATAATGAATTTTGTTACCATGCTAGATTCGCTGCCATGTAGTCCAGTCACCTATTTGCCGAATCTGTAGTGTACATTATGGTAAACCATAATGCGGATGTATTTCCTATAATATATTAATATTTTATTAGTTTAATTGTACAATATGATAATTTTTTCACGTAAATTGCAAATTCTTAACTAGATTTGACAAAAATTTTCTGTGAAAGGTTGAGAAAACATATGATCACATGACGTTTTCTTCCAATGCATGTATGACGTCAGAGGTGAATATCACATACAGTATACGTAAAAACCCGAACGACTTTTGAACAAAATATTTTGCAAAAGCCGAGTGAGTGTCGCATCTCGTTATCTCTGCTAAATGCAATGATGGAGGCAAAAACTACAAGGAAATATGATATCAGATGTAAGTATTAAAATTAATATGAAAATAATTTATCTGATTGGAGTTTTGTTTATTTTAGGGTCTGAAGAACAAACAATGAAGTTCGTTAAATGTCGAATAGAAATGGACAGGATTTTTACTAATAAAATAGTGGATTTGCGCAGCGCTTGGGAGTAAGTAATGTTGTAGAATTCAGAACACGATGCTAAAAAATCATTGAATAAAGTGATTACTTGTTCCATTTTGTTATGCTATAAATTCTAATTTGATTTATTTTACACTCTTCACAGCTGATTGTCAATGAGCAGCTGATACAATTTAGCGATTGGAAATATTTGGCACAGCTTAAAAAAGAATAAATTTTAGTCTCGATTGGCACACAGTCTTAAAGTGACTGTTTAGATACGCGAGAACAAAACCTGTTACTTAGAGATACCTGACACACAAAATTATGTTTTTTAATTGCGTTCCTCAATATTATATGCATGATTATGATTATTATGGGTAATTATATACATACATATTAACGTTTATTTCTGTAAATAATGTTACATACCGCATACCGACCAAATGCAAAATTACAATATATATGTTATAGGTAAACGCCATTTGTATCATTAATACCTCATACTCTACTCGGATGCATGCTTATTAGTGCACATGAATAAAAGCAAAACGAAAGAAAACACAATGAAAGTAAACCGGCATATACAATTATTTACCAGTCTATCAACATTTCAGGCAGATCTTAAGCTTCTGCGGCATAATGTGTCTGTAATTAATAAATTTTCAAATTAAATATCATGATTTCTATGCATACGTACTTTAATATTAGCTTTGAAAAAATACTCTCTTATTTTTATTATCTTGCTATGGCAAATTTCCCAAATAACATAACATCATTTTAACCAAAAACATACAATATCATATTATTATATAATACGTACTTAGACCGTGACCTATTCCAAGATCACGGTAGCGTATTTATTTCCATACATATATAACATTGCCCAACGGACATCGCTATATCAGTTGGCTAACTGAATCCAAGAAGCCAAAAGCAAATAACTTAGCGAATAAGCTTAGTGAATCTGAATAAAAATACTTTATAATAATAGCCTAAACATCAGATCTCTGCTAAACATGAACTCCACAAAGAACACTAACCTGAGATTTCCTGGTGACTTGTTTTGAGAGCTGAACAGATTTCCTTTCCCGGAACAATTTCTGGCGCATTTTCTGCTCATCGTCTTGATGCTTGTGGTTGAATGCTGAAAAACAAAGAAAACTGTATATATGTTAATAACATAATGAACACTGTCTTATCTGGCCATTCAATTAGAAGATGCTGCTTCTCAACTCTTGCCGATTGTCCGTTCTTGGAGTACAGAAGTTGGTGTCAGTATCTCTTCTAAAAAAACCGTTCAGATGCTTCTAAAAGGCATACTGAATGGTGCCTACCCATCCATCCATTTAGATGGAAACTGTGTCCGTTATGTCAACACTTTGAAATATTTGGGGGTTGCAGTTTGCGAAAGGATGACTTTTGCACAGCATGTTGTCACATTAAAGGATAAACTCACCAATCTCGTGAGGTTTGTATCCCGTATTTTAAAGGCCCAATGGCGACTTAGTAAGCGTGCCATGCGCACTCTTTATAGTGGGATGTTCGTTGCATGTGCAACATATGGAGCTCCAGTTTGGTGTGATGCTTTATCCACCAAACCTCTGATACAGAAGCTCAACAGCTGCCAGAGAACTTTTCTTCCCTCTGCTTTGTATGGTATGTCGTACGGTCTCAACCGACGCCATGCAGGTGCTCTTGGGCGCCCCACCCCTTGACCTCGTAGTCAAAAAATTGGGAATTTCTTATAAAATTAGGCGTAAATTGCCTCTTGATGCCAATGACTGGATCATCAACCAAGGAATAGAAGGCTTGAGTAGGTCGTCCATTCTAAAAGAATTAGATGAGCAGGTTTTGCTTAGGTGGCAGCAAAGATGGGATGCTAGTCCTTTTGGTATGGTTACGCATTCCTTCATTCCAAATGTTTTTTGATTTTGTCTCAAATAGGAGAAACTTTGGCTTTAGTCTTCAGTTAGGTTTTCTGCTCACAGGGCACGGTTCACTTAACGAATTTCTTTTTCAGAGGAATTTAAGTGAATCGCCTGACTGGGTGGAAGATTGGAAACATGTGTTGATTTCATGCCGCATCTATTCTGACATTAGGGACTTGGCTTCCTTAGGAATTAGGTCGATGTCCTCGCCCGATTTTAGTAGGATGTTGGCTGATGATGAAAGGGTTAGATTGGCAGAAAACTTTGCCAAAGTTGCTTTTATTAGAAGAAAACTCAGAACTGAAGCAGCGAGCTCAGTCCTGATTTTTCCATTGTAATATTATACATGATATTAATCCTATTTTTAGTATCTCTTCAGGTGCAGAATTGCTACAGTCTCCCTCTGTAGCAGTAAACTTTACCCTTTTGGCGAATGTCCTTGATCTCTATGGTTATGATCATAAGCTTAATTTTCTGGCTTTTGCCTCATTCCATATCTCGCTTGTGCGTAATATGATGGACATGATGGATTTCAAGAATTGTGTTGACAAATTTAGTTTTCACCATAAACAAACAAAGGTGGTGAGGTTTCTCAAATTTTATTTCTCAATATAATTTATGATCTGAAGTATATATTAGCAATATATTTATATATATATTTATATATATATATAAATAAAGGTATATTAATATTCACATATATTTTGCATATATTTTGTTAGTGGCATGGACGAAAACAAAGTCGAATTCCTTCAACTCACAGAACTTTCCTATTCCTTTCCACTCATTAACAATTTAATAGCTGCTCTTTGTCCAGCGTTCACTCCTTAAGCGATAATACAATTCTGCTTTGCTATGAGCATCGTTCGAACATACACACGAACACGTAGTTTCTGCCGTATGATCGCTGTCGACGTTTTCTAGGGCTTCATTTTCGCTGTTACCTTAAGTCCGCGCACCATCCCAGGTGCTCTGTAACGAGTAGCCTGCGTTGAAATCTATTTAAAAAATATACTCGTTGCATAAAGAGATTACATGAGATTCTCCTCGTTGCTTTAAAAACTCCTGGTTCCCTACCAATGAGCACATATAGACAAAGAGATTACATGAGATTTTACTCGTTGCTCAAAAAAAGATCGGGTCGCTACGATTAGAACTATGAATCATCATTTCAATGGTTTAGAATTTGCCACTGAGATTTAGTTGTTGCCGGAGGGGGAGAGAAGCGAGGGGCTCTTTCTGCTTATGATTTCTGATCAATTTTTACATTTTCAGCTTCTGAGCATTTTTGCCTTTTTCATTCAATTTGCTCCTTTTCCGCTTTAACTACAATTTAACCTACAATTTTAACTAAAATTTTAAAATGTTCTTAATGCACTTAATCAATACAATTTTAATGTGGGTAAAGAAAAATGTATTTTCAGTACAATTTATGGAAAACTAAAAGCTCTAATTTCTTATTAAATATATACATAAAAATATATTATTTTGACTACTTTAGATAACAATAAACTAAACGTAGGTTTTATAAAAAGGACAGAGAAACGTAAAATAAATAAAGAAAAAAACAGTTTGAAAATGAAGAAATTTGGTTAAGTCGTTTTTTCGTCCGTCCGATTGATTTGGTAATTTCAAAAGATGAGGTTCTTAAAAGATGTTAGCAAAAGTTTTTTTTTTTGTAAACTTTCGGAGAACGGATTAAGATTTCAAAATGAAATTTGGCAAAAATATTCGTTGCTATGTTGGGGTGTTTCGTATTGAAAATGGGCAAAATCGCCCGAGGACCACACCTACTTTTTATATCGAGAGTGCAGGTACCTCTGTTTTGCCTATTAAAAAAGGCCATATCAGCATCACTTTTTGAGAGAAGACAAGAAAATTTTATATGTAGGTTCAGACTAATGCTTTCAGTTAATATGCCAAATATGGGCGTGATCCGCCCACTTTAAAAAAAATTTTTGTTTTTATTATTATTATTATATATATATTGTATATTTATTATTAGATATATAATATATATATTGTATATATATACGAGTATATTATATCGCAGCACTCCTAAATATATATACGAGTATATATGCAGCTTTAAGGTGTAGGGTATTTCGGCTACAGCCCGGCTGTAGACAACACCTTTACTAGTTTTAATTTGTTTTTTAACATGCTTTCATTAATACTTTTTGTAGCTGTGATTATTTATAAATTTAAGTCTTATTTGTGTTATGTTTTTGGTTACTCAGCTTATCTTCTGGTTGTCCTAATTTTCATTGTATATTATACTTCCTTTCGATGTTATTGTTCTTCATTTTCTTCAAAATTTTTGTATTATTTTTGTTTCAATAGTTGTTCTTTTGCATGAGTAGTTTCAATAGTTTTGCATGTGTCCTTAGTTACCTTAGTTGCATGTATGCATATCTTTATAATTATAAAGTCGAAATAAGCAAATATTAAGTTTTATTCAAACTTAAAAAAATGTTAGGGAAATTGAGAATAATATATCTACGTATTTATATATTTAATTAGAAATTAGAGAAGATTTTAGTTAATTTTATTCAAGTTTTATTGAAATGTACGTAACATTTTAATATTGTAGTTAAAATTGTAGTTAAAGCGGAAAAAGAGCAAATTGAATGAAAAAGGCAAAAATGCTCAGAAGCTGAAAATGTAAAAATTTATCAGAAATCATAAGCAAAAAGAACCCCTCGCTTCTCTCCCCCTCCACCCATAACTAAATCTCAGTGGCAAATTCTTAACCATTGAAATGATGCCGAAAAATCCCCTGAAACTGAAAAAATCAAACATCACCAAATGATCAACGTAAAAAACAAAACGAAGCACAAAAAAACATATTCAACCTTAGCAGACGGACAGACTGCGTTTATTTTGTTAGTGCCGTCGAGCAAAACAAAATAGAATTTCTTCATTACAAATCTCTTTTGCTTGCAATGCCTCGACACATTGATGTCATAAAATTTTACTTATGAGCTTCGTTTGTTGTTTCTTAATGCTGCTCCGCAGTCGGCGTTATTTATTTCTTTATAGTTGGCATCGTAGGGAACCAGGAATTTTTTAAAACAACGAGTAGAATCTCGTGTAACCTATTTATGTATATATGGTCGTTGGTGAAAGTACGTTTCGTGGTAATTATTTAGGTGATATCGAAAAGTTTCGAGGTAATACCTAAAAGAAATGAGTAAACTAGAAACTTCGGATGACAAAATGAAATAATTATTTATTATGCCATTCATGACAATCGCTGTTATTCCAAGTTAAAGGATTTTAATCGGTCGATTTAAAAAAAATATTTTAAGGCGCACTTACTCGCGCCTTTTTTGTTAAATTAAACACTCGAGGACATTTACCGTTCTATTATATTTATTTTTATTAAACAAGTTTTACAATTAAATATATTATAAAATATTCCGCTGTTTTTCCTCAACTTTGCTGGTCCGATCAATTCGATTATCACATTGCACCAACATGCACAGGTGCTGAAACGCTGATCATGCAGAATTCTTTTCCCATCGTTTTGGCAAGAAGGCAAACTCGTAATCGGATCGTAAGCGCGGGTTGAAGTAGAAATATTAAGAGTGCTTAGCTAGCAGTTAAATTGCGGCGACAATATCGCCACTGTTGTTAACTCCTCCCTCTTTAAATATCTGCGTCCCGCAAATCTGCGAGTCTGTGCCTAGCAGTTGAATGTTCAGCTTTGGGAGATTTAACTTTTTCGTTTGCCGATACCAAAGCCACCCAATGCAAAAGGTCATTGAGGCAATGATCATAAAATTAATCCCAACTCTACCATTGAATCTTACTCCTAACTGGTTCAATCGGTTTATCGGTTTAAGGCTGATCCCATGGACATATTTGATGTCCAGCAGTAAGACTTAAAACTTCGTGATCGAGCTACTTGAGTAAGTATGATTATTTATTACTACTGATTCGTTGGAAAGTTGCAGAAGATAGGTGCCGTTCAGGAAGTCGGTTTTGCCATTTGACTCAATGAAGCCTTTGTGGTTTGTTACATAGATAATATCGTCACTCAATAACTCGACAATTTCCTCTTGGGTACGTTTGTATTTACATCTCGCTGGTCGGCCCTTAAGAATGCGGTTAAGGCAATCATTCTGTTCCAACTTCGTTACAGAATGAATTACTTATTAGAAGGCATTCGCCTGTGATGCCATAGGTCTCTGCTTCATTAACAAGCACCCTCGCAAACGGCAAATCTATTTGTTTCCCCTCAATAATAGTAGCTCTAGTCAGAAGCAAGTTGTAAAAGTTTCGTCCAAGTTTTGGTATGGACAGAATGTACAATAATAATGAACCATTCGTATAAATTGATGGCGTTCCATACTTCACTGCCTTTATTGCGTTGCCGTAAGGTAACGTTTCCAGCTCGTCAATTACTCTGTTAATCTCCGATTGGTCTAACAGATTTGTCATATTTCATCCCTCAGAATCATGACCTCGTTGAGTGTACTTTGTTCCACTAAGCCGTAGTCCCATCCGCTCGTTATGCTGTTCATTCTGGTGACAATTTCATTTATCTTCTTAGCCACTTGGTTCGTTGTCTGCTGAAGCTCTTTATTAATTTTGTATTGTTCGTTGTTATTCGCGATGATGCTCTCCTGACTCCTTAGAATGTTATTCCAGTCTGTTGAATCAGGACTTCCCGCAACCCATTTCCAAGCCGATCCGATCCAATCGATCGATCTAGGCATCCTTCTCTTTACATTTGTCAATTCGTCAAGGCGTTCCTGCACCTGCAGCACGTGGTGCAAAATGAATTCTTTGTTTCTGCTTGGCGGAATCCTCCTCTAAATAACAGATGATATATTTGCAGCCATTTCTCCGTACTCTTTTAAGTTGATGACGTGCACTAAGTTAAAGTTTCCATCGACTATCCATCCACTCCCAAACTTTAATGAAACCAGTGGTGTTTTGTACTGGTAGATTTGTACACCAAGTACAAAAGAAATCAGGCTGAGTCCAATGAAGAAAATAAACTTGACATGCATGGTTAAAAAACAGTAATTGCCTGGAAGTAGTACAAGTTAATTATATCGACAAAAATGAGGCGATGTCATGACAATTAAATGTTTAAATGAAAAATGGTTAGATTTAAGTTTTTTTTATTTCTTAGAAAGTACCCTTCCCCTTTTTTTATAAATTTTAATTTTTTTTTTCTTTTTCTTTTCTTTTATTTCTCTTCCCTCTTTTTGTCAAAAAATATAGGTGATTCTTACTGTAATTTTTTTGTCTTATTATTTAATTAATCGTTTAGTTTTTTTTTAAAAATTTGAGATAAAATTTTAAATTAGTTAATGAGCTTGAATAAGCTTATGTCTTGAAAACATAAGATGCTAGTGAGACGACAAAGGATCTATAGTTACTTATAATACAACGTTTTTCTTCGGGCTTCGCACATTTAAATTCTTTATGTGCTCCTTGTGAATCTTTCTTCCGCTTCTTGTCAGCACGGTTACCCTATTATCTTTTTCAACTATTTCTTTCCTATATAACGCTTTGTTTTTCCCCTGGATAGTCTTAATTGCTACATAGATTCTACCACCCTTTCTAGATTTTTATTTCTTTCAAGCAAGTGACTGAGGTCAGTATTAATCTTCTTCTTCTTTTTCCACTGATAGTAAATTTTCATAGTTTGCCCCAATATTTCTATTGAAAAATAAGTCGCGATCGACACAGATTTCAATTAGTTCCTTTACTGATACATCCGGGTATTCGACCCTTAAACACCTATAAATTTCAATAATTGTTGAATGCAACCTCTCAACTTGACCGTTCACCTCACTTCTCTGCACTGGTGTAAGGTACAACTTAATACCCAGTGACTTGATAAAGGTTTCTACTAAAGTGCTTAGGAAGCTGCGTTCATTATCAGTAACTAGAATTTTTGGCACTGTAAAATAATGCAAAATTTTAATTAGTTTTTTCCTCACCTGTACTAACGATCTATCCTGAATACTAAAGCATTTAGCGAATTTTGTAAACTTATCTATGCAGGTAATAAATTTTTGTCCTTGAATTTCCATAATGTCCATATGAAGAATTTCACATGGATATTTAGGATCTGGTGTGTCCTGGAGATGTATTTGCGGTGGTTTCCTATCATACTTGCATCTATTACATACGTCGCAACTGGCAACGTATTCCTTTATCCTTGCGCGCATCGCAGGAAGTAAAACTGCTCTAGAACTTGTTCACCATTTTCTCTGGGATTCCGATGTGCTCTTCTATGCTCAGTTTCAATTATCTCGAATTGACGTTCCATTGAAATAATGTCTGGAACTAGTCTCTGCGCAATCCTTACTTTGTATTTAGATAAATGATCGATATAAATTTCTTGTATGACACCGAGAAGACTTTCTGGGGCTTTTACTCTATTTCGGATATTCAGGCGAAGTTTTTCCTTCAGCAAAGTTACAAGTTCTTCCTTAGACCAGTTTTTTGAAGAGATAAAATGTCTAGCATATCCACGATGTGGTTCCTCCATTGCCGTCATGTCCATAGTCACTGCTATTATAATCTGGTTCTTAAACACGTTTATAGGTACCTCGACATGGGGTATCAAATCAGAGGCATCCTCTCTCGCACTATGAACTGTTTCCGTTGGTGAAAGGTCGTCATCTTCTCGACCCTCTTAAGCAGTTAACGTTTCATCTGAGTTCATTCCCTCGCTCGCTGTATCGGTGGCAGAATAATATAAATGGTTTGAAGCGGTTTTCAATTTCGAAAGGCCATCTGCCACGTGGTTCGATTTTCCCGGCTTATAAATCAGTTCATGGCTATACTCCTCTATACGAGCCTTCCATCTCTTTAGCTTGGCTTTAAAATTCCTATTTCCTAACGTAAACGTCAAAGGTTGCTGGTCAGTATAGATCTTAATTTTCCTTGCGCCGTATAAGTAATTTCGAAGATTATCAAGAGCCCATACGATAGCCAACATTTCCTTTTCATTGGTGGCGTAATTCTCTTCAATTTTGTTGAGCGATCGAGAAATATATGCAATGGGTTTGTCCTTGCCGATCTCGCCCCGCGACAAAACGGCACCGAGTGCGGTGTTGGAGGCATCCGTCGTCAAATTAAACGGTTTCTCAAAGTCTGGGAAGGCCAGGAGCTCAGCTGCGGTTAGCATAGATTTAAGGCTATTAAAAGACTTCAAGGATTTGTCATTTAGATTAATTGGCACTTTTTTAGACTGGCTAGCTTTTATTTGAGCATGCTCCCCCCTTGTAAGATTTGTAAGGGGCTGTGCCACCTTTGCATAGTCGCGAATGAATCTTCTATAATAGGAGGTCATTCCCAGGAAACTTTTCAACTCCTTTAAGTTGGTTGGTGGTAACAATTTTTCAATGGTCTTTACCTTGGCAGGATCTGGACTTACACCTTTAGAACCCACGACATAATCAAGGAATTCTACCTAAGCCTTCATGAAGATTGTATCCACGTTCTTCAGGTGATCTTCGATGCTTTCGCCGATTACGATTACATCATAAATATATAGAAAACAAAATTTTCCTATGTGCTCGCGAAGGACATCGTCTATCATTCTCTGAAATATGGCCAACGCATTCTTTAGGCCAAAAGGCAGTCTTAAATATTCAAATTTCCCGTTAGCTGTTGAAAAAGCAGTTTTGGGGATATCTTTTGGTTTCATGGCTATTTGGTGAAATCCTGATGTAAGATTTATTGTTGTGAAATACTTTGCTTTCCCCAAACTAGCTAAAGTGGGAGTTATATCAGGAATTGAATAAGTATCTGGAACAGTTACGGCATTTAAACGCTTGAAGTTCACTACCATTCGATACTGCTTTTCTCCATTTGGTTTCGGCTTTTTCGGCACGACCCATATAGGTGAATTGTATGGCTTTATCTGTCTCTCTACCTCTTCCCTCATACAGACTGGATATGGATAGCTTTTCGCATATATTGGTTCTCCTGTGCTCATCCTGATTTCTGCCTGAACATTCGTTTCTGCAAGTTCGCTACCATCGAGCGGTCTGAAGAGTGGCTGGTATTTATTAATAAGACTCTCTATTCTTTTCCTAACTTCTGGCACGTATTCCTCGCCTAATATATAGTTTGACTCAGCAGTTATTTTTTCTTTTAGCGGAATTTTAAAATTATTTTTTAGAACTAAAACATTCTCTTTCCTATCAACTAAAGCACCTAATTCCTTAATAGTGTCGTCCCCAATAATACCATCAAACGTTTTCAGTGCTGGCAGGACATTAAATTGAATAGGTTCTTTTATCCCAAAAAGTTTAAAGAATGGTCCGATTACCTTTCTGTCTATACATACATCCCCTCCTACTGACCGCACATTTATTGGTTTTTCTAAAATTATGCTGCCGCGTGATAAGCGAGGGCTGCAGAAGTTCTCATTGGAGCCCGTGTCGATCAAAAAACATAAAATATCACCGGCAGCAGAAGGATACTCTATATAGGGTAAACTTGAGGGCCTTCCCTCATAAAATTTACCTCCCCTACCGTCTCATCCTTATGGCAATCTTCCCCTAGCTGATTCCTAGCCATCTGATCCTTATCAGAAAAGGTTTCTATGTGGTAGAGCCTAGGATGTCTGTAGCCAGTATCTGTTCCGGCTGCGCCTCTTTTCTCAGTTGTCCTAGGGTTGTTTATGTAATTCACTCGTCGGGATTGTAATGTCCTGTCAACGTCCATCGGTTCGTGTTTTATGGCCGGATATCGCGGGGTAACGCTAGCTTATATTTATAATACCCGTTTGTTCGAAAGTTAGAGTGATTGTTATTCTGTTGCCTACTTCTAGGCTTATAGTCTTTATGTTGCCACCCTGATCGCGCTTGGAATAATTTTGGTGACCGTGAAGGCCCAGGACGATAAGTTGTCTCCGCAGGAATCGAGTCACGAGCGTTCTTGGTCGCTGTATAATAATCATACGGGAGAGATCTGGCTTAAGTCCACGTATGAAAATTTCCAGCGCTCTGTTCCTATAAGTTCTGACTAGGGCCTTGACAGTTTCATCACTGTAAGATTCCGTATGCAGTTTGTTGATAATTAGGGAAAGTTGGTGATTAATGGTTGAGTAAAACTCATCCATTGAAGAAGATCCCTGGGAGAGCTGTTTGAGCTGATGCTCCAGAATTTGGATATCCCGTTTATCGGCGTAGTGGAGGGAAAGTATTCTTTTAATTTCGGCCCAATCGCTATTGAACACGTTATAGGATACCAGAGCTGTATTCGCAGCGCCAATAATTTTTTGACGGACGCTCTGGATAATTGCACGATAAATCGGCTTATCCTTAACAATTTCAAAATCGCCTAATACAATTTCCACGGAATTAACCCAGGATACATACTGAGTTGGGTTACCCTCAAAGGTTCTCAAATCCCTTACGCTGTCAGGAAGACGGCTTATATCTTTTAACTCGGCTTCGGTTCGTGGCCGTCGGGTTAACTCCTCTACGACCACTGCGACAGCCGCGGTAGCCTGCCTACTTTCCAGAAGATCTAATCTACCCAAAACATCTCCTAATACATCTTTATCAAAACTCAACTATAGGGTTCCCATACGCGTTTCAATAGCTTTGAGCTGTTCCATGAATCAATTCATGGCTCCAGTCATATTCAATAATGTGGATTTTACGTCCTCCATCGTTTTTAAGCTAGCTGACAAGAAGCAAAAAAGAAATTCACTTACTTGAAGTATGTAGCAGGAATCCTTCCATGAAAAATTACAGATCCTTGACCGGCGCACAGTTTCACTTCACCCTTTTTTACTTTCAATTTTTAAAATTTTGCACTCAATTTTCCAATTACTTCCTCTTTTCAAATATTATAGTATTTCTTATTTTTACAATTTTATATTCCCTATCAATTTTCTTTTTACAATTTTATCTGAGGAATCAATTAACTTTTGCCATTTTTTTTCAATTTTCAATTTTGCTTTGGTTTTTAATTTTTTCCTTCTTTCCTAAGGAATCGATTTTCGAAGCATATATTGCTTTGCATTCTACTTTTTCTTTTCAATTCATACAAAAAATTTTTTTTTTTTTTACTTTTGTTTTTTTTTCAAATTTTCTTTATTCTTTTTAAATTTTTTGTTTTAACCTTTTTATGTGTTTAATATATATTCTTATATAGTGAGCCTTGGCTAGGATACGCGACGCGACCGTTTAAAAACTTTCTTTGTCCTCGCGGAAGTTCCGTATGATTCCGGTTTGGAGATCCGCTTTTATAATCGCGGATACCTACTGAGGTACGGGTGACTTCACTTACAGTTTTAATCACCAGGTATACCGGATTAGCGATGGAGGAGCTGTTCTCATTTAATATATTATTCTTTTGAATATATTATAAGTACTAGAGGAAACCTACGGGTCGTAGGTTTCGCAGGACTTTACTTATTTATTTTATAAGGACTCCTAAGGGAGGTTCCCTGCTCGGGCGCCAGTTAAAGGATTTTAATCGGTCGATTTCAAAAAAATATTTTAAGGCGCACCAACTCGCGCCTTTTTTGTTAAATTAAACACTCGAGGACATTTACCGTTCTATTATATTTATTTTTATTAAACAAGTTTTACAATTGAATATATTATAAAATATTCAGGTCCGATGTTCGCGACTCCTAAGCCAAGACTGATGTTTTTCCTTGTTGAAAATCTGGCAACATGAATACTTTATTAATAAGTACACACTATATACATTAATATATTCTTCTCTTGTTATACACATTATTAATGCAGTTCAAAATATATACTCAAGCAAAGCGGTGTTTTATTTTTTGGCTCACAAAGGTTATGGGCCCAGGTACAGTCGCTATTAAAACAATTGAATATTAAGCATATATTAAAATGGCTACAATGTATAGTATCGAGAAACTCGATGATAACAATTACGACTCATGGGTTATTCAAATGGCCGGCGTTTTGGTGCATCAAGAATTATGGAATGTGGTGAATGGAAAGTCCATTAAAACTGAGGGCATGAGTGGGGAGCTCCTACAAAGCTGGACGACAAAAGACGAGAAAGCTCTGGCTACGATAGTGTTGAGTGTGAAGCCAACCCAATTGTTGCATATAAAAAATTGTGTATCATCCGCCGTTGCCTGGAAGCGATTATAAGAAATTTATCAGCCTACAGGGCCAGCTGCGCAGGTGTCTTTATACAAAAAATTGTTAAGTTTAAAAATGACTGAATTTGAGGAAGTGACGCAATATCTTAACAAAATTTCCGAGATTGTGGAGAAATTGGCAGAGTCTAAAGTCGAAATGTCTGAAAAATTATTGGTCATAATTCTTTTGTCAAGCCTTCCTCATGATTATGACAATTTCGTGGTGGTAGCAGAGCAAGGTTAAAACCAAAGGTGGTAAAATTGGACATTTTGCAAATTAGTGCAACGAAAGATCTAGAAACGAACACAAAAGAACGCAAAATGTTCAACAACAACAGTTTTCATATACAACCTTGGCAGAAACAGATCAACAGTTATTCGATTAACGATGTGGTGTCTCGATAGCGGAGCAACGGCACATATGTGTAACAGACTAGACTTATTTACTTCAATTTCTGAGCATAGAGAGAGTGATGCTAGCGGGTAATAGTTTCATTGTCTCAGAAGGCATAGGACAAGTAAAGCTTGGAACAATGGGAAATGAAATCACTCTCAAAAATGTTTTGTACATTCCATCACTGCAGGGAAATTTTATGTCAGTGAGCAGAGCAGTCGAAAATGGCCTGGAAGTAATATTTAATAAAATTAGTGCTCGTATAAAAGACACTTGTGGAGAATTAGTATTGGAAGCGCAGAAAATGAATAAATTATTTCTGTTTTACAATTCCATTAACTCATGTGTTTCTTCTAGTAACGATGCAATGAAATGGCATCTGGGATTTGGTCATCTAAATTTTGAGAGCTTAAAAGAACTTCTGAAAAAACAAATGGTGCGCGGCATATAAACGACAAGCGTACCAAACAATGTTAAATGCATAAATTGCATGAAATGCAGTGAAGAAATCCAAAAGTGTGTTGGAATTAATTCATTCGGACGTTTGCGGACCTTTTCCTATTCAATCAATTGGAGGGAGTCGATACTTTCTTTTATTCATCGACGATTTTTCGCGAAAAACATTTGTTTATTTCTTGAAGTCAAAAAGTGATGTTCTGGACAAATTTGTGGCGTTCAAAAACATGGTCGAACGTGCTACCAATAAGTGCATAAAAGCGTTGAGAAACGATAATTGTCGCGAATACGTAAATGCTGTTTTTGACAAATTTTTACACACGCATGGTATACAGAGACAACTCACAGTACCGTACACGCCTCAACAAAATGGTATTGCCGAAAAGGCAAACCGAACCATTGTCCAGATGGCTAGATGTATGCTGTTGCAGTCCAATCTTGGTCAGTTTTTGTGGGCAGAAGCAGTAGCAAGTGCTGTTTATATACGGAATAGATCACCCAACAAAACACTTAAGAACAAAACTCCGTACGAAGCATGGTCGGGCTACAAGCCTGTAATACGTCACTTCAGAATATTTGGTGCGGTTGCAGTTGTCTTAGACAAGACCGCGAAAGGAAAATTTCAGCCAAAAGGCAAGGAAATGAGGATGGTGGGTTACTGCTTAACCTCTAAAGCTTATCGTCTGTATGATCCAGTAGCGCGAAAAATAGTTGAAGGCCGAGACGTGTTATTCAACGAAGACTGCGGTCAATCAGCAGTGCGGTCAAGCTGCAGAATTCTAATATTTTTGATCTTGTTAATATACTTCCAGAGAAAATAGAGCAACCAAGTGAAACCACTAATAATTTTAATGATGGCGCAGCTGACAATGACAACGTATTATCAGATCAGTTTAAATCTGCGGAATCAGTGGACGACAGTGAGGAAGAAAATATAATTTCACGTGAAGAACAAGGTGAAATAATTTTCGGGAGAGGCAGGCCAAAAATTATTCGTGATGGAAAAGTTGGTCGTCCCAGAAAACAAAAGAATATGATCAATATAGTTCAAAGGGCAGCAGATATTACAATTCCAAATTCAGTTACAGAGGCATTAAATGGTGCGTGTTGCACACAATGGAAGGACGGTATGAAAGACGAATTTAAGTCTTTGATTGCTAACAACATATGGAAAGTAGTTAATTTGCAAAAGGTGAGCGGCCGATCGGATGCAAATGGGTATTTAATGTTAAGAAGAACAAGAATGGAAACGTTGAGCGATTCAAAGCTAGATTGGTAGCGAGGGGATGCAGTCAACGATACGGAGTTAATTACACTGAAACTTTTTCTCCGGTGGTGAGATATGCCACAATACGAATGATAATCGCCTTGGCTGTTGAGCACAAGCTTCACTTGTACCAAATAGACGTTTCAACTGCTTATTTAAACAGCGACCTGCATGATGATGTCTTCATGGAGCAGCCGGAAGAGTTCATTGACAGTACGCACGTACGTACAGTAAGTACGTACGCGAGTGGAATCAACGGCTAGATGAGGTTCTGAAGTTGATCGGTTTTTCGCCATGTCAAAGCGAACCCTGTGTGTACACGAGACATAAAAACGGCTGGTATAACATTATTGCAGTATGTAGATGACATACTTTTAGCTAGCACTGATGAATCTGAACTTTTTGAGATAAAAGTAAGATCGCTGATTATTTTAATATAACAGATAAAGGACCTTTACAGCATTTTTTAGGCATAGAAGTGGAACGTAAGGAAAGAACTGGACCAATTGCCATCGGTCAACAACAATTTGTTTACGAGCTTTCGGAACGCTTTCAAATGCAAAACTGCCGTCCTGTTTCTACGGCATTAGATAACGGATTTCAAATCAAATGTTCAAACCCTGACTGTAAACCAGTAAACGCAACTACATATCAATCGATGATTGGTTCTCTAATGTATCTTGCAGTCAGTACGCGCCCAGATATAATGCATTCCGTCTGCAAATTGGCGCAACGTAACCCAGACCCACATATTGAACATCAAAAAGCAGCCAAACATATCCTACGTTATTTGAGTAAAACCGCAAATTTCATGTTGGGGATTCTTGCTATTTATCATTATTTTTGCGTAAGTCTTTTTAAATTCTTCTTTTTCATATATTTTAAATATTTAATCATTATTCTCTAGCGCTAGGTATTCAATATTTTCCTTCTTCATTCTAGATGATAGCTTCTGCAGTATCGAATCTAGTTTCGCTGCTTTATCGCTACATCGTATGTGCACGTTATTATTTTCTATAATAATTTTACAATTCTTCATATTTTTGTCGACATTAAATTTTAATTTTTTCATATATCTGACATCAGTAATTGATATACAATCCCATATTCGAAGTTGATCAAGCTTCTCATGTGATGTACATTGCCGCTTGTTATTATCTTGTTTGCTCATGCCCCTTGTAATAATTAGTGTTTTCTTAACTGCTTCATCAATTTCACTTGGTATCATTTTTTTTTAATTTGTCTGAGTTAATCTGTATTCTTGATAGTGCGTCTACATTTGTATGTAATTTTCCTTTTTTATATATAATTTCAAAATCGTAATCGCACAAATCTAGTCTTATCCTTGTCATTTTCGATGATGGATTTTTGTGTGTGAAAAGAGATATTAGAGGTCGATGATCTGTTATCACTGTAAATTTACGTCCGAATAAATAAGGTCTGAAAAAGTTTATACTCCAATGGATTGCTAAAAGCTCTTTCTCTATTACCGGTTTGTTTAAGTCATGTTTTTGTAAGGCTTTGCTGGCGTATGAAATAGGTAAATCGTTGCCTATTTCGCCTTGTGATAAAACTGCGCCTAGTGCGTAGTTTAAAGCGTCCGTTGTTAAAATGAAAGGTTTTTCAAAATCTGGATATTGTAAAACGGGTGGTGTCATTAGCTTTGTTTTCAATTGCTCAAATGCATGTTGGCATTGTTCATTCAACTCGAATTTAGTGTTCTTTTTTAGAAGTCTGTTTAAATCTTTAGCTATGTCCGCGAAGTTTGGTATAAATCTTCTGTAATAGTTGCAAAATGCTATAAATCTTCTAACATCGTCTAAATTTTTGGGATAGGATAGTCTTTAATTGTTTGGAATTTTGCTGGATCTGTTTTTACTCCATCTTTTGTTATTAAATGAACTAGGTACTATATAATACTTCTGGTCGTAAAAAACAACATTTTTCTGCATTTAATTTTAAATTGTATTTATTTAGTCTATCTAATACACGAATAAAATTTTCATTGTTGTGAGTAAGATTACATCCGAAAACAATTATGTCATCTACGTATAGAAAAGCTTCGGATACTAAACCTGAGAGTGCTATGGTAAACATTCATTGGAAACTATTTGAAGAAATTTTTAATCCAAAAGGTAGTCTCTTGAATTGAAAATGTCCATTTGTTGTGGAGAAAGCGGTTAGAGGTCGTGAATTTTTTTTCTAATCCTATCTAATGAAAAGAGCTAGTCATATCAAGGGTTGAAAACCATTTTGCTCTTCCAAGTTCATCGAGAATGTCTTCAAGACGTGTGAGTGGGAATTTATCATTAACTACTTTATCATTTAACTTGCGATAATCTACTACTACTCTCCATTTCATCTTGTCAGATATATTTTTCTTTGGAACTAAAAGAAGTGGAGCATTGTAAGGACTTGTGGAAGGTTCTATGATGTCGTCTTCTAGCATTTTATTCACTTGGTTGTTTATCACTTCACTATGAGAATGTGGAAGTCTATAGTTTTTAATGTATACTGGTGTTTTGTCCGAAAGTGCAATTTCTTGTGTATAAAAATTATTTGTTGTTAATTGATCATTTTCGAAATGGAAAATATTTTGATATTTCTTTAGAATTTCTAGTAATAATGCTTTTGCTTTTTTATCTGGGCAGTCGATGTGCAGTTTCTTTATAATATGTTCGAAGCGGTCTACGTCGTGTGTTTTGTTGTTGGTAGGTATTTCGTAGTTTTTAAGTGGTTCGGTTTCTATCTCAATATTTTTTATAATAGCTTTTTTATATGTGTGAGACCAGTTCAATTTCTTTGTTTAAAATCAGTTTTTCTTCTTTAAAATTTAATTTAAATGGTTGTATAATTTCTGTTCTCGGAGCGATTTTAATTTGAAATATTTTTGTTTGAATTGGTAGCGTCGCTGTGTTGTCGTTTGTATATATAAAAATTGTGTATGTTTCGTAATCTATTTTGCACAAGAATCTCTGTAAGAAATCTCTCCTATTATTCCGTCTGTTTCTATTGGGAATTCTTTGCTAACTTATTGGAAATTGTGATTTATATCTTCTTCTCCAAACTTTAAATTCAAATTAATCATACCTAGTGAATAAATTTTTTCTATGGTGATGCCAGTCAATGCACATTTTTCGTCTGAGTAGTATTCTTTGTCATTCAATTTTGAACTTATTTTGCATAGTGATATGTCAGCGCCTGTGTCAATTAGAAATCTCATATTTTCATTTTTAAATTTAAGTGTTATATAATTAGTATTGTTATCCGATATTTTGTATATATTTAGTTCTGGCTGTCTGGAAGGTCCATTTGTTCCGAGCACATGTCGTTTCCCGATTCAGTTACAATGTTTATATTTCTATTATATTGGTTTCTATTATTGTTTCTGCTTTGATATCTGGAATTTCTGTTGGAATTGTTATTAGTGTTCTGATTGAAATTGTTATTGTTGTTGTTATAACGTGTTACATTTGGTTGGTAATTTATCCGATTTTGGTTGTGTCGATAACTGTTATTGTTATATCTTTCGTTGCTGTTGTTGTAGTTATATCTTTAAATAATGTTGTATCTTTGATTGTTGTTATTGTTGTTATTGTTGTTGTTTCTTTTATTATTGTAGTTGGTGGCGTTTCTTTGGTTGTTGCTTTTTTTACTGTTTCTTTGATTGTACATCTGTGGTCTGTAGTTTGAATTTCTGTTACGTACGTAGTTTATTTGGAATTGATTCTGATTGCCTGCTTGTTCTAGTTCTAGTACTAGGCTTACTGCATCAGAAAATGTTTTTGGTTGTGATGCAAATAATGTTTGTAATTTTCGTTAATTCCGTTCTTGAAGATTGTTAGGGCGTACGTGTCGTTGATTTTAGTTATTGTCGTTTTTTGTAATGTGGTTGGATCGATACCCAGTTCTTTTATATGTAAATTGTTTAGTTCGGCTATAGTCGTTAGTATTTTGTCTTTGTAATTGGTTATGTTCCCTTTTTGTACCATATTTGCTAGATCTGTATGTAAATGCGGAATTGATTTGTTTGTTTTGTAACGCTGTTGAAGCGCGGTTTTTAGTTCATCTAATGTTGTTGGGGATTTGTACAGAATTTAATGCTGTTCTTACATTTTGGCTCAATCTAATGTGATAAACGAATTCTATTAAGTCTTGCTTTGCAGTTGTTGACAAAGTTTTGTTTATTATTTCTACAACTTTTAAAAATGAATCTAATTCTTTATAATTTCCACGAAAAATTGGGATGGTTTTCATCGTGGTTTCTATGTTAAAGTTTGCCATATTTGTATCTTGTGTATTGTTTTTGCTGTCAATTGTAATCTCGATCTGTGAGTGTGCAGAGGCTGAGGCTGTTGGCAACATTAAAAGTTGTCTTGCTATACAATATTGTTGTTCAAATTCTTCGATTCTTTTAGCAATCGTACTATCGTTTACATCTACTATGCCTATGCAAAATCGTACTTGTGCTTTATATCCTTCTAATTCTTTTAGTTTTGATTTAATTGTTTCCGGCTTGTATAGTCTACTACTTGTTTTTTTAGAAATAGTTCTCAATTGAATACGCTTATTTACATAAGTTTTAAAATATGAATGTATCTTGTTTAATACATATAGTGCAACTATTAGGACTATAATTGTTATTCCGGCTACTTGTTGGAAGTTGTAAGTTGTTGACAACGAATTGTTGTTGTTGTAGCTTACGTATATTTGGTCTTCTTTTTGTAAATCCTTTTCCCCTTTTTGACGAACTAATTGCTGCTCCAGGCGTTGTTAGTAGACTTCCACATTGGTTCTGCGATTTTTCAGCCGCTGTTCTATTGTATCTATCTGTCGCCAGATCTCGCTAGCTGTATCCCATTGGGGTGGATTGGCTTCATCAGTTACAAGGTTTTTTAGGTGTCGTAGTAATTTTCTATACTTTACTAATTTTCCTCCTCTTTGTTTTTTTATTATATTTTTTGTTGTCGGAATTCTGCGTCTTTTTTATCCTGTAATCGTGTTCTGTATTCTGGTCTGTAGTATTGGTAGGAATATAAACTGGTGCTTCAGTGTTTTTGATTCCTTCAGGTATATATTCATCTGACATTGAAGCAGAATATAAATTTGGCAGGAACAGTGATTCAAAACGCAGGATATTATTAGAGGACTTCAGGAAAGACTTAAAGTTGCAGGATCTCAGTTGATTTAAGTTGCAGGATCTCAGGTGCGGTATGCAGGATCGCCTGAGGATTAAGTTACGTGAGTGCGGTCAGTGGATACACTACAGCTTAGTGAAAATAGGTTTCGTTGTAATTATTGAGATCTGGTGCTCGGTTCTGCTGATTTGCTGGCTCCCGTTCGTCGGTAATTGATGAAGTATCTGATTTGTCTGCATTTTCATTGAATTGATTTGAAATTGTACTGAGCAATCATAACTCATAAAATAGCAGCGCAATTAACGGCGGTGATGTGATATCTAATCTTAATGAAATTAATATATATTATGCTATTCATGACAATCGCTATTATTCCCGCAGCATGTATTTTCTTTGAATGTTTGTAATTACTGCTGTGGCGTCAATTTGTGCTACCAACTGGTATCGTCGGCGACATATAGTTTTATCTCGCTAATGCGGACAGTGTGTATTTTGGAATGCTTCAAATTTTTGATCCTTTCGATGACCGGCGATATAAATGATATGACTCTGAATGATCCGTTGTACTTGGGTGCGAGTTTTGCAGCGAAGTAAACGATTCCTTTCTATAAATTGTGTTGTTTGGCTAACACCAATTCAGCAACCTTGAGCGACCACTGTCGACGTTTCAAATTGTAGTATATGGCTTGAGCAGCTGTTGCTTGTTCCTGTCTGCCTTCCACAATTTCGAATAGGGCTGCTAGCAGCCGTGGCTACCGTCCTTGGACCACGAATGCAAGGCTGAAGTCTGACATCTCTGACCTGCAAGCGTTTATAGCAAGCATTACCTTTGGTAGGCTTTCGTCCCATCTGCGCTGTTCTCCAACTGTTAGCTGTGCGATCGTAGTCTTCAATTTTTGTTTGACGCGTTCTGTGGGATTTTCTTGTGGTGTATAAGGTGCGGTGAGCCGGTGCTTGACACCAATGTCTGCAAGAAAATCTTCGAAGTGTTTGCTTTTCAGTTGCTTTCCGTTGTCGGTGACGAGGACTATAGGCACACCAAATCTCGCTAGAATCCGCTCTCGAAATCCTTTTAATATGCTATCGCCAGTAGCTTTCCGAAGTTGTATTATTGCAGTCCATTTTGTGAACTTGTTGAAAAAGATTAATAATGAAGTATTGCCATGTACCGAGCGTGGCAAAAAACCGATTAAATCAGCACACACGCCTAGGGCTCCTCTGCTAACTGCGTCAACATCTTACCTGCTTGTTGTCGTTGTTGTGTTTTATACCGCTTTTATATCGGCTAATCATAGCGATTCATGACTCGTGGTGTTGTTTTTCGGATTCCTATATGATCTGCATTTGTTGTGCCATGATTCTCATGCATGACTCGGGCGCGCAGACATGAAGGGACACAGAGTTTCCACGGTACGTTGTCATCGTTGCCAAATTGACTTTGGATATGTATGTAAAACTGGCCTCCCTCTATTCTGTAATCGAGGAATTTTTCAGGCTTCTCTCTGATTTCTTGTAGTATGCTTTCTGTCCATGAGCAGTTTGGTTGAGTCATGGTGTCTCTCACGGCGTTGGCGTTCTATGGTTCAATGCAACCCTATTGAATTAGTTCGTCCACATCTCTGTGAATAATAATATCCTGCATCCTGGTTTGCTTGGCACGTAGTGCTGTTTCATCGGCTTGTCATCCACACTCGTGATTCTATGGGACATAATGTTTATTTCGAATTCCTTCCACAGGGCGTTTTCTGTGTCGTCGGAACTACGTTGATTCTCCTTTTTATCACCTTCGCTGTCGGCACATATATTCATTGGCACCGTCTCTGGTGGTTGCTGAGCATCTCGAACGTCCAGCGAGAATCCTCAGCAAGTCAATCTGACTCCAACATTTGCAAGGAAATCTATTCGCAGGAGTAAGTCGTCCACTGTACCTGGAAGGATAAGCAAGTAGAATATCAAGATAATGCATCACTGTTCCCTGTGAGCCATCGGCCATTCGTATGTATCGCGGAGCCGTCAGGGATTTTCTGTCTATTCCGAAGGACTGTTCCATTCGAGTGCTAATGAAGCTGCGTTTTGCTCCAGTGTCCACTGTCGCGTCTACCCATCGTCCTTTGACCCTGATATTGGCTACCTGTTGGCCCTTATGGCAGCGTAGCACTTCTAGTTTCTCCGAGAGGATGTCTGCCCTGTTCTCGCTGAGTCTCGTATCTGGCGGGGGCGCTCGTCGTTTGCTGCTGGTTTTTGTGTCTTTCACTGGGACGGCGATATCAGCAATTCAATTCTTCGAAATCCTTCTCTTCCACACGTGCAACAAAATAACTACTGCGGATTTGGGCAGGCTCTCTGCTGGTGTAAATCTTGGCCACAGCGGCGGTTGTGTGATTTCCATGTGCCTTTTGTTGTATACTCTGTTTGTTAGCGGCCTGCTTTCGTGGGGGGTGTCGAGGTTCATCCTGTGGCCGACTGCTCTTGTGCATCGTCTCATCTCTCAACCTCTGCTAGGCTGACTAATTCGTCAAGGCTCGAAAAGTCCTTCCTTTTTATATACAGTTAAAATTCTTGGCGCGAATTTCGAAACACTCGCTCTAGTTTCTGCGCATCCGTGAAGTTAGCTGTTCTCATCAGGTCGCAGAGGTCCAACACATAGTCTTGAATGATTCTCGTTGTCGCTGGATGCACATTCGGATTCGGTCCTCCATTTGTTCGAAGTACCTGCTCGATAAAAAAAATTTTAGAAAAGCTGTTTTGAAGTTGTTCCAGCTTCCCCAGTCACGTTGATTACTTCGTAGCCATGTGAGTGCACGACCGCGAAGTAGTTACGTCATCATCTGCGGTAAATTATCTATGAGTATCCGATAAACTCCTGTCAATTCTTACACTCTTCAATAAAGAGTAACGGGTCCTTGCGAACTTTGTCTATGATGCTTGCTGGGTCCAGCGTCATTTCCCGTGGTCTTGTGTTTTTAACATTCCCGCTGCGTTCGGTGGTGACGTGTTCGCTGGCTGTGCGAATCGATATATGCTATTCCTTATAATTAAGCTTAGGTAAAGTTGCTCTCGTCTGTGTCTCGTTCCGATCATCCAGATCGCGGCTGCCATGTCAGTGATGGCCCTTGGGCCGCGGTGTGCGCTGCCTTAAACTCCAGCAAGCGCGCGTATACCACGGGATCCTTCTCAGCTGCTATCACAAAAGCGACCAACAACCTTTTCAGTTCATCGGTGATGCTTTCTCTTCGCCTAGATATAACTCAGTCCAGTCCAAAGTCTCGTTCAGTTATTTATTTCATTGAACGCAATACAACGATTTCAATACTAACAACTTTATTTAATTAATCTTGGCTGTACTTACAATAATTGTGACTATGCTTAGAGATAAGTTTTGTTAACAAGTTCACAATAATTTTGCTAAAAACAGAGGTTCTGATTAAAACTCTGAAACAGAGGTTCTGATTAAATTGCGGTCGCGGTGTATAAACTCAACAGACCGACAAAGCTTCGAGATTAGGTAGTCGCTGGGTATAAACCCAACAGACCGAAAAGGCTTTAAGATGAGGTAGCCGCGCGGTATAAACCCGACAGACCGACTGTCCGTTGCCGCGCTGTATAAAACCAACAGACCGACTGTCCGCTGCCGCAGCGTATAAACCCTACAGACCAACAGGGTTTCGAGATGAGCTAGTCACGTGGTATAAACCCGACAGACCGACTGTCCGCTACCGCGGAGTATAAACTCAACAAACTGACAGGCCGTTGAGATTTGCTAGTCACGTGGTATAAAACCAACAGACCGACTGTTCGCTTTCGCTGTGTATAACTCAGTCCAGTCCAAGGTCTCGTCCAGTTATTTATTTGTATGAACGCAATACAACAATTTCAATACTAACAACTTTATTTACTTATGTGCGTAGACATAAGTTTTGTTAACTAGTTTACAATAATTTTGCTGAAAATAGAGGTTCTGATTAAAACTCTGAAACAGAGGTTCTGATTAAATTGCATATAGATTATGAGGTTACCTTACGAATCTATGCTGAAAAAGAACTCTGATTAGTGTGCTTCCATGGCGAGCGGATCCGCAATGCGTCGTTATCTAGTCACGGGGTATATAGCTTCGAGATTAGGTAGTCGCGCGGTATATACCCAACAGACCGACTGTCCGTTTCCGCGGGGTATAAACCCAACAGACCGACAGGGCTTCGTGATTATATATTTGTGCCTGGAAGAAAGCGATGTTGCTTCCGGTTCTTAACAGATATAGGGCTGCACGATGCTGCGGCTGTGAATGTAGATTCAACGACGCGTTGGCGGCGGCGTAGATGCGTAGTTTACTGTGACGTTGACTGTAAGGTTCACTGCGAGTCCTTGCGGTGCCTACTTGAGGTCCTTGCGATGCTGACTGTGTTCAGGCTTGAGTAGCTGACTGACTATCGGTGGTGATCTTCAACTGCCTTTAGGTTTGGTTTCCAAAAAAAAATCCCGCTCGTTAAACGCGTTTAAGTCCCTAAACACATGCTGTTCACGTTTAGCCATACAAAATTAAACGTGTTCAATGTCTCGTTTAAAAATAAAACACAATACTTAACGGCTGAAATATATATAATAACTTAACGTTTGCAACCCTGATAAATGGAAAAAAACCCAAATCTTCCATTGAGAAATGACAATAAATTTTGTTTACTGTTTACAAACAAAATTTTTTTGTATTTCAATTTGTGATTGTTGCCAAGCAATATTTGTTTATTGTTTACAAACAAAACTTTTTTATTTCAATTTGTGGTTGTTGTCAAGCTAAATTTGTTTATTGTTATCTCTGTTAATATATACTCGTTATCCATTATAGCTGCGTTCCAGCTGTTCTTGTCTATACAGATAGCATATACAATATATCTTTAGAAATCAACATCAGATTTCACTTTGCTATGCTTTGGTGGCAACACCATAACAGTTCGAAAGAATTGAGACGACGCCGAAGCCACGCGCAAGAAAAATTATCAATTATTGTACCTTAATTTACGTTGCTTTATTAAACTATTATTTATTAGATTATGAATTATAGAATGCTAAATTGTAGTTAACACTACGAACTGGTGAGTCCGAAGTAGGATTATTTATCAACATAATTCTCCATTGCCAGTGCCACTTTCGCACTCGCCACCTCGGAACACTATGAACGACGTTGAAGGAGCACACGGTGGAACCGCTGAAATTGTTGTAGCTCACATAGTGTAACTTCCGCTGCATTAGCGCAAAAATCCTACGCTTTGGTTTGCTCAAGTTGAAGCGGCTTTTGAACTTTCACGAATAACGGCAGATCTTACAAAGTACATGTACAAAGTCACATGTACTCGTCAACCTAGATACAACCGTCACCATTCGTGACGAACATAATTCTCAACCCGGCGATAGACGATAAATATACTACAATTAAAGAACGTCTAATGCAATCATTTGGCGAAATCAACGATTCGAAGCTTCGTCGCCTACTACGAGGTACCGATATTTGTGACGAAAAGCAATCAAATTTTTTACAACGGTTAATGAATTTGGCTGGAAACCAGTTCTCTGACAACATATTGCGAACAAAGTCAGGCAGTCTTAGAAACCCACACATGGCGTTCAAAAAGAGCACGACGGCTGGCTGGAGAAAAACTTTAAGCAGCAAAATCAGAATTTGAACTCATGTTGGAAAAATGTATGTGTGAATCATCGAAAAGTGAATGGGCAAGTCCGCTTCACTTCGTAAAAAAGAAAGACTGCACATGACATTAGCAAAATAACTATACCAACAGGTATTTTGGTACACATTGAAATGCGACGCTTCCGTCGAAACTAAAGGCGTAGGCTTTTTAACGAGCAAGCTAAACAAAACTGAACAAAATTATAGCACGTATGACCGTGAATTGCTCGCAATATACAAAGGCATTAAATTTTTTAAGCAGTTAATAGAAGGTCGAAGCCTTATAATAACAACGGACCACCGACTACTCTCGTTCGCATTTCTACAAAATTCTGAGAAAGCATCTCATAGACAACAGCGGCAACTTTAATATATAAGCCAATATTCAAACAACATTATTTTCATGCCTGGAAAATCCAATATTTTTGCGGACGCTATGTCACAGATTAATATAATGCAATCTCCAGTCTTATTTTCGACAGAAGAGATAGCTGGCCTCCATAATAATGATGAAGAATTGAAAGAATTATTTATTATTTATTTATTTAATTCTTTCAATACATTACACTTTAAGACTAGGAGGTCTTATTAATTGTATAATTCAGTGTAGAACAAATGATAAATGAACAGCTGTAATACTAATAATAATAATAATAATAATAATAATAATATTAATAATAATAATAATAGCCTGTGTGGAGTAATGGTCCTCCCATCAGGCGCGTCCCCAAGTGGCGGATAGGGGAATGCTTGGTAGATATATCGGGTAGGTGGGAAATAAAATACCACCCGCGGACCAAAACGAAAGTTCAAGGCATATCTGTCTTCCGGATCGGACGGTACCTTGACCAACACCTTTTGCATCGAATTGGTGCAAACTTTGTAAAACCTGCCAGTAGGTATAAAATGGATACGATCTGGAGTGAAAAACAATGACTAGTACAAACATCAGAACTAATTTGTGGTATTCGGATAACCCAGTAGCGTCGGGATCGCATCTTAACTCCCGCGCACTTGGCTTGGTACCTGGGTCGAGTGTGATAAGTGAGTCACAGAACGAAAGCAATAGTAACAGCAATCAGCCTGCAGGTGAACGGCGTGCACAGTCTGATGTAGCCCTCACAGCAGCTGGCAGACCACGACAGCGCAGAAAATGGACAACTGAAATAAATGAAAGCCTTCTACGCGCATACTACGTTGTAACTAACCAGGAAAGCAATCTCACAGGTTATCGAACACAGCTTCGCGAGATTTTCGTAGCTGAGCACCCACAGTATGATGTGTCAGAACAACGCCTGGCGGATCAGATTCGTGCAATCCATAGAAATAATCTTATTCCTGAAATAAGGCGTAAGTTTATTAGGGATAACTTAGTTACTCAATCAAGTAATCATTCTATAGCTCAGGACATAATTACAATTGATGGTACCACAGAAGAGAATTATGAAAGCCAATCGATGGAAACTGAACAAGTTATACAACGGACAGAAGTGATTGATAGCCATTTCAGAGATGTTGATAGTGAATTTCATCGTCAATATGAGACATATGCAAATATAAGCTCAATTATTAAGTATGTTGATGATGAAATTATTGGCAAACTAGCTCCTCAAGTTGAAACATTAGGAGATCTGCACACGATAATATATTCGGCAGCTGTAACAATATCAATAAAAATGGGGTATAAGATAAAACACAGGTGCAGTAACGGAATACGAAGAGGACCCCCTAAAAATAAAACAATACAACGAATCGAGAACAATATTAAGAATTTAAGAAGCGACCTGGAAAGATTAAATAATTATCTAATGGGTAATAATAGTCGACGGCTCAAGAACAAAATACAAAATACAATCAGACAACACACAACACTGAAGCAGAATGGATTAATGAAGAGAAAACCAAGTACCAAGAGCTGCAAGAAATGTCAGCAGACTGCTTTACCCTTGAGCAAGTCAGAGCAATTATATTGAAGACACATAATTGGAAATCACCCGGACCTGACAGAGTTCAAAACTTTTGGTTTAAAAGATTTCCAGCAATGTACCAAAAACTTACTGAACTCTTGAATGAGTGCATCCAAAATCCAAGAAAGTTCCCAAAAGCTTTTACTAATGGTGTAACATATCTGCTGCCAAAAGAAAGAGGATTCAATGGAAATCCCTCAAACGGACGACCAATCACCTGCCTACCTACCGTCTACAAAATTATGACAGCTTGCCTAAGCCACTTGATAAATAACCATTTAACGCAAAACGAAATCCTATGTGATGAACAGAAAGGATGCAGTAAAAATGCGAAAGGATGCAAAGAGCAACTAACTGTTGATCAAATCCTGCTAGAACAAACGGTCAGTGGACGAAGGAACTTAAATGCATGCTATATAGACTATCAAAAAGCATTTGATAGTGTTCCGCATAGCTGGTTAATAGAGGTCCTAAAGATCTACAAGATAAACTCCAATATAATCAAGTTCTTAAAGTACAATATGACACAGTGGAGAACTAGCATTCAAATCTACACGGGGGTACAAGTGATTAAAACTTTAGATATTAACATAAGATGTGGAATTTTTCAAGGGGACTGCTTATCTGCACTGTGGTTCTGTATTGCACTCAATCCACTTAGTAATCTTTTGAAAAATAGTAACTACGGATACAAAATAAAGAGCAGATCTAGTCAAGAGACACTAAGTCATTTATTGTACATGGATGACCTGAAAATATATACGTCGACATGTCAAAGATTAGAGCATCTTATACAAATCGTTTCAATGTTCAGTAAAGATATAAACATGAAGTTTGGGTTAGAGAAATGCAAACGAATATCTATTAATAAAGGAAAAGTAATAAGAAATGAATGCCAAGATAGAGGCATTCAAAATATTGAACATATGCGAGAAAAGGATGTGTATAAATATCTAGGTATGGCCCAAAATAAACGTATTGACAAGAACGCAGTCAAAACAAACCTAATAAAGGAGTTTAAGGGACGAATACACAAAATAGCTAAGGCGAACCTCAATGGAAGAAATTTAATCAAAGCCATAAATACGTACGCAGTACCTGTACTTTCATATAGCTATGGCGTTATAAAATGGACTACTACTGAAATTCAAGCATTGCAACGTAAGATCAGAACAATGCTAACTGACTATAAATTCCATCATCCTAAATCATGTTGTGAGAGAATGGTAGCATCAAGGAGAGATGGTGGAAGAGGGTTAGTTGATCTCCAAACTCTCCATGATAGTCAGATAGAGTCGCTTCGCCAATATTTTCAACAAAAAGCACACAGATCGCGGCTTATAAGAGTAATAGTTGAAGCGGACACAAATTTGACGCCGCTAAACTTAAATGGAAACTTCACCAGAAAAGCAGAAGACAGAAATATAAGAGAACAGAATTGGGCGATCAAACCTATCCATGGTCGATACTACCGGTCCGTTAATGCCGATAATGTTGATAAGCTATTATCAAACAAATGGCTATTAAATGGAAACTTGTTTGCAGAGACTGAAGCTTTTATGATTGCTATACAGGACCAAATAATCCCTACGAAAAATTATAGGAAGCATGTCATAAAGGATCCAAGTATCACAAATGATACCTGTAGAAGATGTCTGAGTCAACCTGAAACAATTGATCATATAATATCGGGGTGCACAAGCCTTGCCCAAACTGAATATACGAGAAGGCATAACAACGTCGTAAAGATCCTGCATAAAAGTTTCATGAGGAAATTTAAAATCGAAACAGATCAACGACCCTATTACAAATATAAGCCGCAATCAGTAGTGGAGAATGAAGACGTAAAAATTTACTATGACCGAACAATTCACTCGGATCACACGAGAATACATAACCGACCAGACATAACAATCATTGATAAAAAGGAACATAAGGGCCTATTTATTGACGCTGCAGTACCTGCTACAAGGAACATGAGCCGTACTTACATTGAAAAAATAAGAAAATATGATGAGCTAGCGGTTGAAACCAAACGAAACTGGAACCTGAAAGAGGTTAAAATTGTCCCAATTGTAATAAGTGCTGAAGGCGTGATTGACAAACAGCTCAGCATAATTGTCAACTCCCTTGGCCTACCGAAAAATCTCATCGACACAATGCAGAGGGCTGTTATTATCGATACCTGTCATATTACTAGAAATTTTTTAAACTAAATTTACACATAATACAATAGATCGAATGTGATATATTTTGTTAAGCTAAGGCCACCAATATATATTGTAGTACCCATTAAGGAGAAAATTAAAATGTTTGTGATAAGAAGAATAATAATAGTAATACAATAATGCGAGAAGTAGGTGATATCGAAAAAGTATACAGAGTTTTTAAGATACAGAAGCTAGTAAGTTGAAGAAAGGATAAAGAGAGAGAACAATAATGAAAGTGGGAGACAAGAACCGACGCAGGCCAACTACAAGTTTATTGTGAACCGGATATAAAATGTTGTAACAATTTCCGCTTGAAGTGCAGTGTACTGGTGATTCTCTGTATCTGAGTTGGTAAGGAGTTCCACCGCCTGATTGCGAATATATAGAAATGACGCTCAGAAATCAAATAATGGTGCCTGATTGGAATTAAGACGTTATTTCGGTTAGATCTGGAAAAATGTAGTCTACGTAAAAGGTATGTGGGCTCCTTGAGAGCAATTACCTTATGCAGGCAAATCAAAACCCTAAGAACCAATAAGGAGTCAAAAGATATGCCATACACCAGATTACGATACATCGAGATGTGATCGAATCGCTTCAAACCCCAAATATATCGCACAATATTATTATATTCGGAAGTCAATTTCCCCTTACTTGCGCAATCACTACAATACAAGAGGCTAGGCATTAAATACGTCTTAGCAAGCAAAAGTCGGATTTTAAGCGGAGTAACAAATTTAGTACACCACAGAGCTCGCAGTTTAGCATAAGTAATCCCTACAACATGGTTGATGTGGTCATTCCACGATAAGGACCCATTTATAATGACTCCAAGATTTTTCGCTTTGTCAACATATTCATTATATTTGCATTTAATTTTATTTTAGAGAGACTAACATTACTTATTTTCTTTCTACTAATAACTAAGCATTTAGACTTTAATGGATTAAGACAAAGTCCATTTCTAAGTGCCCACTGATTAAGTCTTTCAAGGTCGTTATTTAAGTCACGAACACATAGAATAGACTTGCACGTCGTCAGCGTACATATGGATTTTGCTGTGTACTAGAACATCAGGTAAGTCATTAATGTACAAAGAAAACAATAAGGGACCCAGTATGGAGCCTTGGGGTACACCACGCTTTAAAGAAGCGGGCTGGGAGACAGATCCATTATGTGAATTAAATTCAATGCAGACGACGAGAACCCAAACATGCGTGATAACTTTGTGAGCAAAATATCATGGTTGACTGAATCAAAGGCTTTGGAGTGATCCAGTAGTACAAGAAAGGTAACTTTATCATCCTCAATATTCAAACGCACATCAAACGTGATGCAGCTGCGTCCATTTCTAAAGCCAGACTGTTTATCCGAGAAAAGGCTATATTCAGCGCACATTGCAGATATTTGGTTAAAAGCTATTCTTTCAAAAATTTTGAATAAGAAAGGGAGAATAGATATTGGACGAAAATCATTATCGGATTTCGGAATTGGAATAACCTTAGCCACCTTCCAGGCATCCGGAAATGATAAGGCCGTAAAGATCCTATTAAGAGTGTATTTTATAACGGGAAGTAATTCAGTAGTTAGCAGCCTGATGAAGGATGGATAAATGCCATCTAGTCCAACTGCATTGGATTTAAGACTTATAAGGCTTTCTAGAACTTCATTTCCATCAACGCATCTGAAATGAAATGGATTGGAAGGATCAAGCGAGCGGAGGCTGCAGGCCATGTAATGATTCGAACTAATAAAAGGAACATTAAGATTTAGAAATATGTTGTTAAGTACATCACAGTTTACGTCATCTTAATACGAGGGTCTAGAATTCTTAATAAGACCAAGATTACGGATTTAGTTCCAAGTACGCTTAGAATTAATTGCAGACGAAAATTTGGTACTAAAATACGCACGCTTGGCCTTTTTGACAGCTTTGGTTACGGATCTTTTAGCATTAGTAAACTTGAAATGCAGAGCCGGTAGTCTAAACCGTTTCCATCGCTTGAACGCTAAATCACGCTGTGAAATCAATTCTTTAATTGTATTTGAAAACCAGGGCTTGTCAGTGCATTTTGAAACCTTTTTTACGAGGGGAACGAACTTATCAAAAGCTTTCTTAATTTGCATATTAATAAAATTAATTTGTTCATTGACAGATAACATAGTGTGAGTGGCGTTCCAGTTAACAAATGCGTAATATCAGAGCGTAGCCTAGGAATATTAATATCTCTAAAGTTTCGAAAGGTAAATGATACAGGATATAATCGGGTTTTATTACTATCGGACACAAAGATGACATCGATTAAGGTCTCACTACTACATGTGTAGTGAGTAGGAACGTTCACATTAACCGAGTATAGAGCGAGGCTACACATGCGGTCGGTTAAGATATAATCACAAAGCAAGTTACAATTAAAGTCCCCAACAATAATAATGTTTTGATAACAGGGCACTAAGGTTTGAATAATATCGAAAAACTCATCCATGCTTACACGACAATTGGGCCTGTAAACAGAACCCAGTAGCAACTTGTCATCTTCAGAGTGAATTTCGACAAATAAGAATTCAATACTTGAGTTTAGAGGCGATTTGAGTTTCACTTTACAGGTGATATTATTTCTGATTAAGAGTGCGACGCCTCCAGCATGCGACAATCTGTCATTCCGAACTACTCGGTATCCATGAACCGAGAACAATCCATCATGCAATGTTGGGTTAAACCATGTTTCAGAGATGCATACGGCATCTATATCGGACTTCTCAAAAATGTATCTAAATTCGTCAATTTTATTATTTAGACTCTGTGCATTAATATGGCAGATTTTGAGGCCATCACTTTGTCTACACAACACGCGCACCATATTATACAAACAGGCATTGGAACTTCCACCATTAGTGACATCTGAATTCATAACAGACATTAGAAAAGGAGAACAACAACCAGTACATCCAGCGTGTTTTAAAGGCGTAACCACAAAAAAGTAGAACAATTGAATGGAGGCGGTCGGTCGTTGAGGCCAGTAGTGAGGAATATTAGAGAAGTAAAAAGTTAAAATACATAGAAATGAGATGAACATGAGAATTATAGGCAACAAATTTTTCTTACAGGGTAATAATGTACTAAATAAAAAGAGAAGGTGATGATTTCGGTTTAAAGCTTTCATTGGAGGTTGTCGTCAACTTGGTCGCTATCCGCCATAGCCTCCAATTGTCCTGCATGTGTAATGGTTGACCAGCTGCTGTTGTTCCTCAGTTTCACACTAACAACAGCCCGCCTTGTGGACACTGCATAAATCCGCTTGCTATGTTTTAACTTGACAGCAAGTTAAAGTAATAAGCGATTTGAACGCGTCAAACTCTCGTTCAGGAATATGCTTTTAGAAGATTCCATACCAACGTCAGAAAGCAAAAGTTGACGAGCCTTTCGTTTACGAAAATTAGCAGCAGCTATAAAAACTGCGTTCTTCTCTGACAACGTTTTGAATCTGATGATAATGGGTGGATCTAGATAACGGTTTTTCTGCGTTGGGCGAAAAATTGAAATAGTGGCAGGCATTGAACATCCCAGAGCACAGCACAATTTATTAATAATAATATTTAAGTCCTCGCCATCAAGTTTGGGGACCCCTGCAATAACTGCATCACACGCAATTGCGCTTCTATCAGCTGCGTCACACCTCAATTCCAATTTTGCTAACGAATCTTTAGTTGTGGCAAAGTCCATTTTTATTTGTTGGCAATCGCACATCTGCTCTCCACACAAAACACACGCCGTTGCAGATCTTTCAAAGAATCATCGAAAGCGTTCAATCTCTAAGTAATGCTCGTCTCCATCTGACTAACTCCCAGCAAGACCGCTACCGGGTAATTAACTGGTTAATTCACCGGTAGTATCAACAGAAGTTTCGGGTAATGTTTCTATGAGTTTCTGCAGGGCCTTGGGACAAAACTACCCGTAACTTTTGTGTACATGAGAGCATATTATACACACGTACGTATCTCTTTCTATCATATATTTAATCCCATAAACGGAAATGTATAGTGCGCTTTTTCGCACTTATTAGCTTTCTGTCAAACGGTTTGGTTAAAGCTACCAGTAGATTACCCAGATAATTACTCGGTTGCTTTACCATACAATTCGGGTAAAGCTACCAGTAGATTGCCCAAATAATTACCCAGATAATTACCCAGATTTTCGCCTGGCGGAAAATAAAAAGCATACATATTTAGGTTTACACTGTATTTTATTATATTTATATTTATTATTATTTATATAAAATATATAAAAATAAAGTTATAAAAAAAATTAAAGCGTCATTTCATTCAATAATTTCAGTCAATACTTAAAAGTAGATTAATTTTTTAATATAGGAACTTGTAAACTGAAAAATAGATTAATTTTTTAATATAGGAACTTGTAAACTTAAAACTAGATTCATTTTTTACGTAGCCACTTTTGTAAATTTCAGGCACTTTTGCAAATTTCAAACTCAAAACTTAATAATTAAAATAAAGTAATAGTACTTTAATAATTTTCGTCACCATCGCAGCGACGACGCTTATGTTTCTGCCGATTATGGGCTTCCTCGATGATTTTTTTTATTGACGCTTCAAACTAGGTTAACAAGACTTATATAATAATTCAGCGAACTGCGATATAATCTTCTTACCATACAAAACTTCGTTGAAGAGGCGACAATTCTTCAACGCCCTCTTCTCCCAAACCCCATTCCAATTAAAATATAGGAGTAGGTCGTCTGTTATTAGTTGCCTCACGACGTATTCCAAAGTGCCGGACGAACCTTTTACACTATATAGAATGGTTTTCTACGGAAAAGAATTTTATAATTAGGAATTAAAAGTAAGTATTTGAAATAATAAAGTGATGAAATACCATAGCTGACGCGAATTCCTCCTGCTCCAACCTCTGCTCCACGTCGCGGCATGCGTCCATGGTCACCAGCGGGAGCAATGCTCTCACTTCTGTTTGGAGCTCATCGGTGGCAACACCTCACCAGTCATGTGGGCAACAGAAACCGATTCCTTTTTTTGCAAGACTTTGCATTCGCGCAGTCTTTCGTTGCGCCTCGTGCTTTTCAGGTACCTGCCGAATAAAGTTGTATTATAAATTTGTAATTATCTCAACTGCTTGAACTAACTTTTTTTTCTAGCGCATCCAGCCTGTCCGAAATGTTTCTAACTTCGTTCGTCAGCTCTTTGAGCATGCCAATTAGCTCTACGGAATGGAGAATTGCATTATACTATCTTCAATGAAATACAAAAATTACCTTTCACCATAGTTTCCATTGTAGAAGTTGGTTGTTGTTCTACTTGGCGGGCAGCGTCATACTTCCGTCGGATTCCACTGGCCATTTCTTGATTCTGAAATAGAAATTCGAAATTAAATATATATTATATTATAATATATTATAATAGCTATTAAAAAAAATCGTGGAAAAGTGATGCAAAATAGGAATCAAAATGAATTTGTTTTCTGTTGGAATGCAGAAGTATTTATACTGAATATCTGTTTTTAAAACACAAATGCTATTATCATCTAAATCGGTAGCCAACAAAGTTCCTAAACTCGAGCATGAACTAAGCGGCTCCTCAAATTAATTTTCTATTTCTCTAAATTTCCGTACTATGAAAGCCTGCTCACCCCCAACAACCGACAAACCAGTTACTTGAATCGCCCCCTCTGTAAGACTATAACAGTAGGAATATTTCTGTTTCTTCGGATCGACATGAAAGGACCCTATTTTAGTGGAGCATGATGAGCCTTCCTCTCTCTCTAAGCCTTCCCTCTCTCAATGATTTGAGCCTTCCCTCTCTCTAAGCCTAAGAACTAACTGCTGCAAAATTTTATTGGGTTTCCGAACAAGCTTTTTGAGGAACTGCATGTGGTTTTCGAACTTATAAGCTGAGAAACTATCTAACGACCCAAACTGCTAAACACATGCAGGTAAATGAAGAAGACCATGAACATTGAAACTTATCAAATGTTCTCCATATATCTCGCCAAATATCCTAACGAAATCTTCTAACATATCCTGAGCGACCTTATTATGAATGTGACAAGTTTTTTTCGGAAGATAAAAGTCTAATGCTGCTGTGTAGCAGAAGAAAGTGATAATATTGCTTCTCACTAACGCAACCTTTTAAAATATGTATACCAGAATAAAGAAGAAACTGCCTAAACTCCGTTGATTTCCAAATCTTAACATCACCTAAATTCCTACAAACTCTAATTCGGATTCTACCGCAAAAGCTGTTCTTCGTAAAATATGTTGACCCACCTGACTACACTTCGGACAACTATTTTTACCATTGTGCCTCTGAACAGTGGTAAGAAAAGCTTTAGCAGGACCTAACACTAAATTTCTTCACATCTCCGTTAAAACCTATTTCCAAACCGTTGTTTTGAAGATTAGAAACTTCTTTGAAAAATTCAGCCATGATCGTTAAGCGATGATGGCTTACTAGTGCCTGAAAAGCAGGCAATACTAAAAGGCCTCTCTTTTGAACAACCAACAATTGACCCGAGAATTGGCCATAAAACTTTTTTTGAACTTTTATATAAGTTCAACCCATCAACTCCAACATCTATACTAATTTCATCCCTACTTTCAAGAACATCAAACGACCTTGAAGTAAAATAATCCTGAATCCCTAAATACATAAAATCTCCATCAGAAAGAGAAACAACCTTCACAGACGCTTTTTCGCTTTTTAGCAACGTTTTAGCCGACAAGGGCAAACCTTGCACTCCTGACCGAGACAAAACCTGTGAAAGGTCTGTCATAGTATTATTGGGAACCCTATTTCAAATAGCCCACGACTTTAACTCACTGAAAATATCAACATCTCCATTTTGGAGGTTAGATTCGTAAACGAAGCACAATCCGAAGAACAATCCGAAATTCCGCAACACAAACTGTCTCCTAAAGAAAATTCACTACAATCTCTAGTTTCACTTTTCACAGCATCACTTATTCCACTATTTGCATCACTTTTTCCACCAATGTTTCCAGCAAATGTTTCCAGCAAATGTTTCAATTTGTTTGTAATCTTCAGCATATTGCTGAAATTCCTTTTTTTCTGTTGACAAATAGCTAGCCAACGTTTTTCTTTTCATTTTTTTATACTTCGAATTATAAGAGGAATATTAGTAATTAAAATCACTTATTTTTTGGGTCCGTTTTATTTTTTGCTGCACTCTTTGACGTATGTAAATTTTTTGTGACAGACACGTTTTTTCTCACTGACAATTAGAAAAGAAACAGAAAAGTCACTTTTGTTACCATCTCATTCACACTTAGAAAATTTGGGAAAAAATTTTTAGAATGTGTTGGTGTCAGCTGAAATTATTAAGACTGTGTGCGCGACTCGGGTAACTTGGTTTTGCTGGGCTAGGTCAGAGAGCTCCCTCCGATGACGAGTCAATTCTGCCGAAGAGCAACTCAGCAGAAAATCGGCATGCTTATCAAGACCCACTTCAAGCTCACGAGCTGTGATGGGTATGGAACTTACATCGCTCAAATTTACCGCACTCTTAGTGGAGAAATCCGATCCCACAGCACCGCGAACAGCCGACTGTGCTTTCTTAGAGCGAGCGTTGATCACAGTGAGAGGAAGAACCGTTAGACATGTTTCACAGAAATATGTGTATTAAGCGAGTATATATATGAATGTATGTATTTGTCACCAGCAAGTTCGCAAAATAATTTTCAAATAATTATACTTTATTTAGTTATTTTTGATGTTGCACTATTCACTGATTTATTCAAATTTCAATATACTAATTATGACATAGATTATTACGTAGAAGACTGTGTACCAAAGACCAAATAAATGGAGGAAAAAAACACAAGCCACGGCGGAGACCAAAAAAACACGTCTGCTTACTCTCGCATCACAACTTAAACTCAACTCATCACAAACTATTATTAACGTCTGAGTCAGATTCATTAAAACTGCGGTCGCTGATAGTTGACATTTCAGATCTGACAATATATTGCGATGTACGAGTATACACCGAATATATTAGACCATATATTCCATGTCAGTTACGCCGCCGTGTTACTGACAGAAGGCTGTGAAAAGGGTAACAGAATTTTTTTTATCCGATCAATATACTGCAATTGAGAATTTACTTTCTAAAGGACTGCACCCCGTACAATAACGTCATTGACTTGTGGTGGCGCTACAACCGATTGCCCGTTGGCGCCTGCGACCGCCTGTTTTCCACCGTTTTTTACATATCCCTCGTAAAAAACACGTTTCAATAATTGAATATGAGAAAACATACATATATTCTATATAAAATTTACCATCCAGACGAAGTCGCCTGCCAATCTCTGGCCAGATCTTCTCCTTTGCTACATCGTTTTTCTAGGATGCAGACTAGAGGTCAAATAAGCACTCATTTGTTTTTACCTCTTCAATTAATGCTTCGTCTATGTCCATTTTGCTGTCGAAAAAATTTAAATAAAAAATTTCATCTAAAAGAATCGAAAAGCTTACCTAATTTTTTCCCCCCTTCAATTTAAAACATTGACGGGCATTCCAGCACATTTGTGCTGGAAGTTTTGAGTTTCTCAATATGTATACAAAGAGTTCTTCCAATAAAATTACGTCAGTCGCTGCCAAGCCACCAACGAGCGGGGACGAATTTTGGCTACACCCGGAAACTAATCAACTTTTTATTATGAACATTATTATATTATATAATTATTAATATTATTGTTATATTACATATTAATTATATATGATATTAATAATAATTAATATATAATAGTTATTGTAATATAATATAAATATATATATATATAAGCTCCACTTTACATTGTAAATTGCGTAAAAGAACGAAACAAGCTATTTTTTTAGTTTAGTTTAGTTTCAGTGCTGAAAACAAACTTATTCGCACACATGCTTAAAATGTGATAGTATAAAAATGCCCGTCACTGATTTAAACTGATTTGCTTGTCAAAACTCACACAAATCTCGGAAACAAAGAGAAGAGAAAAACAAGAATACTGCTACAGAAAATTAGCAATAGCCCGACAACTGGCAGCCGACGGCATGGCAGTAGCGTGGCGTAAACTGGAAATACTATTTTTTTCTCGATCTCCGTAAGAGCCAATGTAATTTTGACACATACGATGGGTGCCATACGACATTGATGTGTTTAACCTAATAAACGCAAGCGCGGCCGAAATGCTATATGGAACCAGCTCCTGCCAGGTAAAATTTTCACAAACGGAAAACTTTCACAAAAACCAATATTCATCACAAAATGGCGAGCGCGGTTGAGGGAAAAACTTTAACTTTCAAATACAGGAAACTACATAAATGCTCACACGTATTTGTCAGAGTAGATCACGTCAAGAAACGATTAGAGCAACCGTACAGAGGCCCATACCAAATAATCGAGAGACTATCAGACACCGTTTACAAAATTAATATGGATGGCAACCCAACCACAATCTCTACGGAATGACTAAAACTTGCTTTCATCAACGATCTTTTACCGAATAACGTTTACAGCAGACCGAATAACGCTTACAGTGGACCGGACAAAGTTCGAACTTATAGCAGGAAGAAAGTACAATTTGCGACTCAAATAAATTTGACTTACTCCGGGGGACAACTGTGGCAACACCATAACAATTTGTCACCACCAGAAGCTTTGCAAACAGCTGACAAAAAAAAAAAAAAAGATGGCGAAGCCATGCGCAAGAAAAATTATAATTTTTTATAACTTGATTTATTAAACTACATGTTATTTATTGGATTATCAATGATAGAATTCTAAATTTTAGTGAACGCTACAATTTTATATTGTAGCAAGTGATGTTACAAATACGCTTTATTTTTACCAATATCTATACAAATATTAGCTTAATTGATATAAAATCGTGATGTATAACTTTTTCATGATTTTGGTTAGCAAGCATATTTTCAGCTGTTATGAAAACAAAGGCAAAACAGAATGAAAATAATCAATTTTTCAGTTGAAGTTCGCTGCAGTTTATGTTTGATGTACAGCAAAAGTGCAGCCAAAATATTTCATATTTAGAAATGATTAGAATATTAAAAATAATTTGTCGTGAAAAATCACCCCATGTATTTTCATTTTAATAATTTTTAAAATTCTGATTGACAGCTTATTCAGTTTCATAAACATAAATTTCAAAGATGGAAATTATTTTATTGTTTTTGGCGCTGTTTCGGCTTCTTCATTCATGTAAAAATTTTCAATCCAATACATAGTATAACAAACATAGTAGGACTTTACTTTTCTTCATTCTTTAACATTTCGCGAATATTCCACGAATTCATGTGTCATTCACAGTAATATGACATTGAGGGAATTTTTTTATTTACTTTTGTTACTGTTGAATTCAGAACATGAGTTCATAAATTTGTCGACTCTCTGGGATAAGCTTACTGTGTTTATTATACTATGATCCGTCTAAGATAAGAACAGCTAATGTTAAGATGGTGTTGTAATAACCCAAAACCGATTATTTTTGCAGTTTACTCGCTCTGATACAGCTACTTTTAGCTTGTAAGAAAGAGCGGTTCTTACTATAAAAACCTAAAAAAGTTTTTGCTTTAAATTTAGAACACACTATGCTATTAGTTTCTGTCGCGAGAAAGTGTTAATTTTTGTGTTTTAAAAAACAAATTTTTACCCCTTTGGGAGACTTTACCCAAATGGATTCAGCTCAACGTCAAACGCATTGCGGCCACACAAAATCATTTATTGTAATTAAAAGTTCGTTTAAGATTCAAAAATTCAGTCTAGAGAGGGGTACAATTTAAAAATATCTGATTTGGGCAACACATAACTTCCTTGTATGACGGCAATTGTACGGTTTTATTTCAAGAGCGGTTGATATATTTTATTTATATTTTAAAATTGAAGTTTTAAAAATTTTAAATATTTTTACTTCCATAATGAAAAAAATTTCATAGGCTTCTCTTAATTTAAATAATTTAAATAGTAGTAAGTAAAAACAAGGAAGTACAAATTAGTTTCCACACAGCTTTAACTATCAATCGTAGTAATTTTGATTTCCCTGTTTAGTTCTGTAAGGGTACAACAAATTTTTGTAAAAGATATAGCAGCATTACATTCATTTATCATTATCATTTATGTAATTCGGATAATGCATGCTTCGTGTTCCTTTGGCGAAGAGTCCTTTTGGTGCGAACCATCATTAAAATTGGAGCTACAAAATTGTGTCTTATGTAAGGCCCAATATACTTTCTAGGAGTGTTTGTTTTTGAGTAATGTATGAAATTTGAAAAAAAACTATATGAGAAGTGTCCTTTTCGCGCAACCGATTGCATCCAAAAAGGGAGGTGCACAACTAGGTCTTATAAGAGTCTCAAATACCAAATTTCAAGTTTCTACGATTCTCCGTTTTTAAGTCATATACAAGTCACGTATACAAGGAAGTAAAAAATAAAAAATACTCATTAAAAATAAAAATAAAATTTAATTTTAAAAATTTCATTCTTATTACGAAAAATTTTTTTTTTTTTTTTGTCTTAAAACGAATGTTCAACTTTTCCATACCACAAATGTGAAAACAGAACTTTTTAAACAAAACACGAATGCAACTACAAGGAGCGTGTCCATTTAATTTTTTCATAAAAATATAAATTTCGACTTCGACGTCGTTGTTATCTGTTTCTACTCCTGTCCTTGTGTATAAACTGTCAAGGGAAAAAGTACGTAATTGCCTACAACACGGATATTCTTCGGTGTGATAGTAGCATAAGCAAAAACTATAACTCGATTCACGCTATTATAATTATAGTGCCAAATTTCCAAAGGGATACGCTACTTATTACTTACCTGCGTTTGAGCAGTTGCCTGTTCAAATTTAGTAAAATTCACTGGTAACAATATGATTACTAGTGTGGATATCACCCCAGTGTGAATATTATCGACAGTGAATACCCATTATATATTACCTCGCTGCAATTTTTAATATTTCATTGTATCATGGAAACTAGCTGACAGATGTCAGTAATTTGCCGCCGAATTTCCAGCGAAGTTATTATATTAAGCGGTATGTCACAAATTTCTTCAAATACATTAGACAACTTCTTTAATTAGCTGTTTGGATCTAATTTTTCTATTGTATTCTTGTTAATACTGTTTCCTTGCAAGCGATTTCCATGTGGACTAGAGTTCAATTGTTAAGTAACAGCAAAATTCCAAAGACACTAAATAATTGGTAAGTATCTGCTTGAACTAAAATTTCACTTATCTTAATAATGACAAAATATTATACACAAGCTTTATGGCTTAAATACAACATTTAATTATATCATGTTGTTAGCTACAGAAATAAGAGTGAACTCTTGAATAAAATAAGTAATTACAACTTTTTAGTATAATACCATTTTAAAGGTAAAATAAACCTGCTCTATTTTTGAAGCACAAGTCCATTAAAAACTGTTGTAGGTCTAAATTGGAGGGCTATTGGCAAATCAATATGAGGTACAAATGCAGAAAATATAAATATATTTCTCTAATTACAGTCGCGTACCTTAAGGTGAGTTTTTTATAAAGTCTGAATGTATAATAATTTATTTTTCGCTTGAACCATAGAGAAAGAAGAGGCAGAATCTTGAACAAAAATATTTTCCATTATCGATCCAGTACTAGATTGTTTTTTCACTCATTGCTGAGTCTTTCACGCTCTTCTCTTTTGCTATTGCATTGCTAATGTTGTCATTGATGCTCTGAGCATTTGTTTCCTATCCACTACTGAATCGGTGATGAATTATTGAATGGTTCGCTCTCTCTGCTATAGCTATTGCATGTGTTTGTGTATTTGCGTTGATACTCTGGGAATTCGGTCGTACCCAGTTCTTGATCGTATGAAGATTTTTGAGTATTTAGCTTTTTTTCTTTTGCTTTCATACTCAAATCGAAAAGAAAAAGCGCTCTCCAAATTCTTAGTGCGCGAAGAAGCCATTTTCGTTGAAATAGTGCAAGGATAGGCTAATATTGTTGAAAACAAAAATTGAATGCGGTATGTTGGCAACAAAGACGGCGCGCTTGGGAAGATATCGATCTAAAATTGTGTCACATTCGGTATTAACACAGAGCTTTAAAAGAAAAATACGAGAGTTTGAAAAAAAGATCCAAAAAAACTAGAGGAAAAGAGAGAATTATATATGACTGGTGGTGGCACAACAATGAATCGAAGTTCTGAAGATGTAGCAATCCACAACAAACTAACATCCGTAATGGGAAGCTCGGCCACAGGCTTTTGCAAAACTCTCAACAGCGACAAAAGTAAGAAATGTGAATACCCATTAATAACTATTATAAATATTCCAACTAATATCTTAATTACTTCCAGTGAATCAAGACTCTGGCGGAAGTGATGTTGGAAATGGAAGAAGTGAATATTGTTGCTCTACCAGACATTGTTAAAGAACCTGATCCGGATGATCCAGAGAAACAGGTAATGTGAAGAAATGAAGGCAGATTAATAAACAAAAAATTTTTAAAAAAATGCTTTTACCAGAACTTGGATGACGGTTGCCTAGAAGCCCATTTGGATTTCGTGGAGCCCCGCGCTTTTAAAGAAGAAGTCCAAGTCACAGCTGGCAATAAAAAAAAATCCTCCATCGACCCCTTGATGGAAGTGCAAATGAAGTACTTCGAAAACGAAGAGCGCAGAGCCCACGCCAAGCATGAATCTAAAGAGCGCAGAAGTGTAGCAAAGCACAATTGGGAAGAACTGCAGGCACAGCTCAAAACTGGAATATTGCGGTGCGAACTGTCAATGAATAGAAAAGAATTTGGAGGATTACAGTATTAGGAATGAGCTACAGTAATCGTTTGCCTTTCACTAATCGTTTCGTTTGGCTTTATTCGAAAGAATTGCAAACCTTGCTTAAATTCAAAAAATAAAAATTTCATAGGAAAAATCTTATCAAAATCTGCAGCAAGAACTAGGAAGCAACCTGATGCATAAAAGCAGTGTGCTAAAAGCAACATCTGCTTTGAAGTAATAGCATGATTTCTTTTCAATAAACAGAATTACAAAATTTAAAAAAACAATGACAACTTGAATATTATGTTATATACTTACCGTTCAGTTTTGTATTGTACTTTCCATTGAATTTTCGCAAGAATTTTATATTGCCGCTACCTTCTGTATGGAAAAGTGGAAGAACTAGCATGCATGTTGATTTGAGATGAAATTTCGCAAATATTTCTCCATTTGATATAAAATTACTTCAAAGCAAATAAAGAAAACAATAAGAATAGCGCAAACAAGCTCACAACATGAAAGCAAGCAACAATTTTATACCGATTATCAATGCTAACCGACAACACATGCTCCGGTTAAATTATCTAGTTTCACTCTGACAGATCTGCTTAACGGGAATCCAAATTTTGTGCATCCTTCTATCAAAGTGGAAATTAGCACTTAAGGGGACATTATGGAACCTATGCTTAAACAATTTTTTTATGTTCATTTTTGTGCTTCACAGCCTAATAGCATAAGACAGAGCAAACGGTCAACGACAACGACAGCTTACGTCACATTTGCCTCAGAAAAGGCACGCACAAAGGCTGCGAAATCAGTCTATACACACCTATAAAAGAAGAGCGGCGACAACGACAAAAACGAAAAATTTCGCAGTTTGTCGACGTTTGCAGAGGCAGCGACGTCAGTTAATTTTTTTCGCCGTTTCCCATTAGAGCGTGTGTAATTTAGACAGTAAACGGCGACAACGACAGCAACAATTTGGCTCTGTGTTTATAGCATAACCCAGAGCGTCACCCCGTGCAACCACGCCGCGTTTTACAAAAAGTCAGCTTACACAGAGCGTAACTTTCTTACAACTTACTGCAGAAGTTCCACGCATTTAAGCTTTTTGTACCTTTCTACAATTTATATGTAAAATATCTGATGTGGGCAACACATGACTTCCTTGTATGACGGCAATTGTATGGTTTTATTTCAAGAGTGGTTGATATATTTTATTTATATTTTAAAATTGAAGTTTTAAAAATTTTAAATATTTTTACTTCCATAATGAAAAAAATTTCATAGGCTTCTCTTAATTTAAATAGTAGTAAGTAAAAACAAGGAAGTACAAATTAGTTTCCACACAGCTTTAACTATCAATCGTAGTAATTTTAATTTCCCTGTTTAGTTCTGTAAGGGTACAACCAATTTTTGTAAAAGATATAGCAGCATAACATTTATTTATCATTATCATTTATGTAATTCGGATAATGCATGCTTCGTGTTCCTTTGGCGAAGAGTCCTTTTGGTGCGAACCATCATTAAAATTGGAGCTACAAAATTGTGTCTTATGTAAGGCCCAATATACTTTCTAGGAGTGTTTGTTTTTGAGTAATGTATGAAATTTGAAAAAAACTATATGAGAAGTGTCCTTTTCGCGCAACCGATTGCATCCAAAAAGGGAGGTGCACAACTAGGTCTTATAAGAGTCTCAAATACCAAATTTCAAGTTTCTACGATTCTCCGTTTTTAAGTTATTGAGGATACGTACATACGTACAGACGTACAGACGTACATACGTACATACGTACACACGTCACGACCAAACTAGTCAAAATGGACTCCGCGATGGTCAAAATGTGTGTTACCATCAAAATCTCAATATCGAAATTTTTCATGATTACAATACTTTCTTGTATTTACTACGTATACAAGGAAGTAAAAAATGCGAACGCCCTATAGCCGTTTTTTTGTAAATCGACTTTGAAAATGACGAAGATTTGTATGGCCAGACTAGGATGAAATGGCCACTGGTCAGGAACGCTTTCGCGTGTGTTAATGAAACAGTTATCGTTCGCAAGCTATCAACGAGGAGTACTAAATATAAAAAAATTTCGAACTCGTCTATAGCTGTTTTTTTGTAAATCGAGTTGGAAAATGTCGAAGATTTGCATGGCCAGACTAGGAAGATGATGTAGCCACTGGTCACGAACCGCTTCCGCGTGCGTTCATGAAACGTATATCGTTCGAAAAGTATAACCGAGGAGAACTAAATAAAAAAAAAATTGCGAAATCCCCTATAGCCGTTTTTTTGTAAATCGACTTGGAAAATGTCGAAGATTTGCATGGCCAGACTGGGAGGATTTAGTGGCCACTGGTCAGGAACGTTTCCGCGTGCGTTGATGAAACATATATCGTTCGAAAGATATTAACGAGGAGTACTAAATAAAAAAAAATTGCGAAATCCCCTATAGCCGTTTTCTTGTATATCGACTTGGAAAATGTCGAACATTTGCATGGCCAGACTAGGAGGATGAAGTGGCCACTGGACAGGAACGTTTCCGCGTGCGTTAATGAAGCATATATCGTTCGAAAGGTATAAGCGAGGAGAACTAAATATAAAAAAATTTCGAACTACCCTGTAGCGGTTTTTTTTGTAAATTGACTTGGGAAATGTCGAAGATTTGCATGGCCAGACTGGAAGGATGAAGTGGCCACTGGTCAGGAACCGCTTCCGCGTGCGTTGATGAAACATATATCGTTCGAAAAGTATTAACGAGGAGAACTAAATAAAAAAAAATTGCGAAATCCCCTATAGCCGTTTTCTTGTATATCGACTTGGAAAATGTCGAACATTTTCATGGCCAGACTAGGAGGATGAAGTGGCCACTGGTCAGGAACTGCTTCCGCGTGCGTTGATGAAACATATATCGTTTGAAAGGTATTACCGTGGAGTACTAAATATAAAAAAATTTCGAACTCGTCTATAGCCGTTTTTTTATAAATCGAGTCGAAGATTTGCATGGCCAGACTAGGAGGATGAAGTGGCCACTGGTCAGGAACCGCTTCCGCGTGCGTTCATGAAACATATATCGTTCGAATAGTATTAACGTGGAGAACTAAATAAAAAAAAATTGCGAAATCCCCTATAGCCGTTTTCTTGTATATCGAGTTGGAAAATGTCGAAGATTTGCATGGCCAGACTAGGAGGATGAAGTGGCCACTGGACAGGAACGCTTCCGCGTGCGTTAATGAAGCATATATCGTTTGAAAGGTATTAGCGAGGAGAACTAAATATAAAAAAATTGCGAACTACCCTGTAGTCGTTTTTTATACCGTACACCTTAAGGTTGAGGGTATATTCACTTTCTACCGGAGTGTGTAACGCATAGAACTAGACAAGATAGGTATGGAAAAGTATATATATTCTTGATCAGCATCACCACCAAAATTGAAATAACGATGTCTGTCCGTTGAAATCACGATCACAGGAGAACGGATTAAGATTTCAAAATGAAATTTGGCAAAAATATTCGTTGCTATGTTGGGGTGTTTCGTATTGAAAATGGGCAAAATCGCCCAAGGACCACGTTTACTTTTTATATCGAGAGTGCAGGTACCTCTGTTTTGCCTATTAAAAAAGGCCATATCAGCATCACTTTTTGAGAGAAGACAAGAAAATTTTATACGTAGGTTTAGACTAATGCTTCCAGTTAATATGCCAAATATGGACGTGATCCGCCCACTTTTAGTTTACATAGGTTATGGAGGGTTTTACATGGATTGTATTGAAAAGTATATAAGTTTCCTGAATAATGGTGTACATAATATTGTAATTTGTAAACCAATAATATTCTGTTGGGAAAAAATGGGCGGGACACGCCTCCTTTTTACCCATCCACCCAGTATTGCAATATATTTTTATACCCTACACCTAAATTTTGAGAGTAAACGCACTTAGTACCGGTGTTTGTAACGCACAGAATTAGTTAAGCAGCTATAATTATATTTTATCTTATATATACGAGTATATATGGAGCTTTAAGGTGTAGGGTATTTCGGCCACAGCCCGGCTGTAGACAACACCTTTACTAGTTTGTAAATTGACTTGGAAAATGTCGAAGATTTGCATGGCCAGACTAGGAAGATGAAGTAGCCACTGGTCTGAAATGCTTCCGCGTGCGTTGATGAAACATATATCGTTCGAAGGGTATTAACGAGGAGAACTAAATAAAAAAAAATTGCGAAATCCCCTATAGCCGTTTTTTTTTTTTAAACCGACTGTGAAATAGTCGAAGATTTGCATGGACATACTAGGAGGATGAAGTGGCCACTGGTCAGGAACCGCTTCCGCGTGCGTTAATCAAGCATATATCGGTCGAAAGGTATTAACGAGTAGTACTAAATATACAAAAATTTCTATCTCGTCTATAGCTGTTTTTTTGTAGATCGAGTTGGAAAATGTCGAAGATTTGCATGGCCAGACTAGGAAGATGAAGTAGCCACTAGTCTGGAACGCTTCCGCGTGCGGTGATGAAACATATATCGTTCGAAAAGTATTAACGAGGAGAACTAAATAAAAAAAAATTGTGAAATCCCCTATAGCCGTTGTTTTTGTAAATCGACATACTAGGAGGATAAAGTGGCCACTGGTCAGAAACCGCTTCCGCGTGCGTTAATGAAACATATATCGTTCGAAAGGTATTAACGAGAAGTACAAAATTTAAAAAAATTTCTAACTCGTCTATAGCTATTTTTTTGTAAATCGAGTTGGAAAATGTCGAAGATTTGCATGGCCAGACTAAGAGGATGAAGTGGCCACTGGTCAGGAACCGCTTCCGCGTGCGTTGATGAAACATATATCGTTCGAAAGGTATTAACGAGGAGTACTAAATATAAAAAAATTTCTAACTCGCCTATAGCTGTTTTTTGGTAAATCGAGTTAGAAAATGTCGAAGATTTGCATGGCCAGACTAGGAGGATGAAGTGGCCACTGGTCAGGAACGCTTCCGCATGCGTTAATGAAACATATATCGTTCGAAAGGTATTAACGAGGAGTACTAAATATAAAAAAATTTCTAACTCGCCTATAGCTGTTTTTTGGTAAATCGAGTTAGAAAATGTCGAAGATTTGCATGGCCAGACTAGGAGGATGAAGTGGCCACTGGTCAGGAACGCTTCCGCGTGCGTTAATGAAACATATATCGTTCGAAAGGTATTAACGAGGAGTACTAAATATAAAAAAATTTCGAACTCGTCTATAGCTATTTTTTTGTAAATCGAGTTGGAAAATGTCGAAGATTTGCATGGCCAGACTAAGAGGATGAAGTGGCCACTGGTCAGGAACCGCTTCCGCGTGCGTTGATGAAACATATATCGTTCGAAAGGTATTAACGAGGAGTACTAAATATAAAAAAATTTCTAACTCGCCTATAGCTGTTTTTTGGTAAATCGAGTTAGAAAATGTCGAAGATTTGCATGGCCAGACTAGGAGGATGAAGTGGCCACTGGTCAGGAACGCTTCCGCATGCGTTAATGAAACATATATCGTTCGAAAGGTATTAACGAGGAGTACTAAATATAAAAAAATTTCGAACTCGTCTATTGCTGTTTTTTTCTAAATCGAGTTGGAAAATGTCGAAGATTTGCATGGCCAGACTAGGAGGATGAAGTGGCCACTGGTCAGGAACCGCTTCCGCGTGCGTTGATAAAACATATATCGTTGGAAAGGTATTAACGAGGAGTACTAAATATAAAAAGGAACCGCTTCCGCGTGCGTTGATGAAACATATATCGTTCGAAAAAAATTGCGAAATCCCCTATAACCGTTTTTTTCTTGTAAATCGACTGTGAAATAGTCGAAGATTTGCATGGACATACTAGGAGGATGAAGTGGCCACTGGTCAGGAACCGCTTCCGCGTGCGTTAATGAAGCATATATCGTTCGAAAGGTATTAACGAGAAGTACAAAATTTAAAAAAATTTCTAACTCGTCTATAGCTATTTTTTTGTAAATCGAGTTGGAAAATGTCGAAGATTTGCATGGCCAGACTAAGAGGATGAAGTGGCCACTGGTCAGGAACCGCTTCCGCGTGCGTTGATAAAACATATATCGTTCGAAAGGTATTAACGAGGAGTACTAAATATAAAAAAATTTCTAACTCGTCTATAGCTGTTTTTTGGTAAATCGAGTTAAAAAATGTCGAAGATTTGCATGGCCAGACTAGGAGGATGAAGTGGCCACTGGTCAGGAACGCTTCCGCGTGCGTTAATGAAACATATATCGTTCGAAAGGTATTAACGAGGAGTACTAAATATAAAAAAATTTCGAACTCGTCTATAGCTGTTTTTTTGTAAATCGAGTTGGAAAATGTCGAAGATTTGCATGGCCAGACTAGGAGGATGATGGCCACTGGTCAGTAACCGCTTCCGCGTGCGTTAATAAAACATATATCGGTTAAAAGGTATTAACGAGGAGTACTAAATATGAAAAAATTTCGAACTCGTCTATAGCTGTTTTTTGCTAAATAAAAAAAAATTGCGAAATCCACTATAACCGTTTTTTTGTAAATCGACTGTAAAATATTCGAAGATTTGCATGGACATACTTGGAGGATAAAGTGGCCACTGGTCAGGAACCGCTTCCGCGTGCGTTAATGAAGCATATATCGTTCGAAAGGTATAAGCGAGGAGAACTAAATATAAAAAAAATTTCGAACTACCCTGTAGCGGTTTTTTTTGTAAATTGACTTGGGAAATGTCGAAGATTTGCATGGCCAGACTGGAAGGATGAAGTGGCCACTGGTCAGGAACCGCTTCCGCGTGCGTTGATGAAACATATATCGTTCGAAAAGTATTAACGAGGAGAACTAAATAAAAAAAAATTGCGAAATCCCCTATAGCCGTTTTTTTTGTAAATCGACTGTCAGGAACCGCTTCCGCGTGCGTTGATGAAACATATATCGTTCGAAAGGTATTAACGAGAAGTACTAGATATAAAAAAAATTCTAACTCGTCTATAGCTGTTTTTTTGTAAATCGAGTTGGAAAATGTCGAAGATTTGCATGGCCATACTAGGAGGATGAAGTGGCCACTGGTCAGGAACCGCTTCCGCGTGCGTTGATAAAACATATATCGTTCGAAAGGTATTAACGAGGAGTACTAAATATAAAAAAATTTCTAACTCGTCTATAGCTGTTTTTTAGTAAATCGAGTTAGAAAATGTCGAAGATTTGCATGGCCAGACTAGGAGGATGAAGTGGCCACTGGTCAGGAACGCTTCCGCGTGCGTTAATGAAACATATATCGTTCGAAAGGTATTAACGAGGAGTACTAAATATAAAAAAATTTCGAACTCGTCTATTGCTGTTTTTTTGTAAATCGAGTTGGAAAATGTCGAAGATTTGCATGGCCAGACTAGGAGGATGAAGTGGCCACTGGTCAGTAACCGCTTCCGCGTGCGTTAATAAAACATATATCGGTTAAAAGGTATTAACGAGGGGTACTAAATATAAAAAAATTTCGAACTCGTCTATAGCTTTTTTTTGCTAAATAAAAAAAAATTGCGAAATCCCCTATAACCGTTTTTTGGTAAATCGACTGTAAAATATTCGAAGATTTGCATGGACATACTTGGAGGATAAAGTGGCCACTAGTCAGGAACCGCTTACGCGTGCGTTAATGAAGCATATATCGTTCGAAAGGTATAAGCGAGGAGAACTAAATATAAAAAAAATTTCGAACTACCCTGTAGCGGTTTTTTTTGTAAATTGACTTGGGAAATGTCGAAGATTTGCATGGCCAGACTGGAAGGATGAAGTGGCCACTGGTCAGGAACCGCTTCCGCGTGCGTTAATGAAGCATATATCGGTCGAAAGGTATTAACGAGTAGTACTAAATATAAAAAAATTTCTATCTCGTCTATAGCTGTTTTTTTGTAGATCGAGTTGGAAAATGTCGAAGATTTGCATGGCCAGACTAGGAAGATAAAGTAGCCACTGGTCTGGAACGCTTCCGCGTGCGTTGATGAAACATATATCGTTCGAAAAGTATTAACGAGGAGAACTAAATAAAAAAAAATTGCGAAATCCCCTATAGCCGTTTTTTTTGTAAATCGACTGTCAGGAACCGCTTCCGCGTGCGTTGATGAAACATATATCGTTCGAAAAAAATTGCGAAATCCCCTATAACCGTTTTTTTTTTGTAAATCGACTGTGAAATAGTCGAAGATTTGCATGGACATACTAGGAGGATGAAGTGGCCACTGGTCAGGAACCGCTTCCGCGTGCGTTAATGAAGCATATATCGTTCGAAAGGTATTAACGAGAAGTACAAAATTTAAAAAAATTTCTAACTCGTCTATAGCTATTTTTTTGTAAATCGAGTTGGAAAATGTCGAAGATTTGCATGGCCAGACTAAGAGGATGAAGTGGCCACTGGTCAGGAACCGCTTCCGCGTGCGTTGATAAAACATATATCGTTCGAAAGGTATTAACGAGAAGTACTAAATATAAAAAAATTTCTAACTCGTCTATAGCTGTTTTTTGGTAAATCGAGTTAAAAAATGTCGAAGATTTGCATGGCCAGACTAGGAGGATGAAGTGGCCACTGGTCAGGAACGCTTCCGCGTGCGTTAATGAAACATATATCGTTCGAAAGGTATTAACGAGGAGTACTAAATATAAAAAAATTTCGAACTCGTATATAGCTGTTTTTTTGTAAATCGAGTTGGAAAATGTCGAAGATTTGCATGGCCAGACTAGGAGGATGATGGCCACTGGTCAGTAACCGCTTCCGCGTGCGTTAATAAAACATATATCGGTTAAAAGGTATTAACGAGGAGTACTAAATATAAAAAAATTTCGAACTCGTCTATAGCTGTTTTTTGCTACATAAAAAAAAATTGCGAAATCCACTATAACCGTTTTTTTGTAAATCGACTGTAAAATATTCGAAGATTTGCATGGACATACTTGGAGGATAAAGTGGCCACTGGTCAGGAACCGCTTCCGCGTGCGTTAATGAAGCATATATCGTTCGAAAGGTATAAGCGAGGAGAACTAAATATAAAAAAAATTTCGAACTACCCTGTAGCGGTTTTTTTTGTAAATTGACTTGGGAAATGTCGAAGATTTGCATGGCCAGACTGGAAGGATGAAGTGGCCACTGGTCAGGAACGGCTTCCGCGTGCGTTGATGAAACATATATCGTTCGAAAAGTATTAACGAGGAGAACTAAATAAAAAAAAATTGCGAAATCCCCTATAGCCGTTTTCTTGTATATCGACTTGGAAAATGTCGAACATTTGCATGGCCAGACTAGGAGGATGAAGTGGCCACTGGTCAGGAACTGCTTCCGCGTGCGTTGATGAAACATATATCGTTTGAAAGGTATTACCGTGGAGTACTAAATATAAAAAAATTTCGAACTCGTCTATAGCCGTTTTTTTATAAATCGAGTCGAAGATTTGCATGGCCAGACTAGGAGGATGAAGTGGCCACTGGTCAGGAACCGCTTCCGCGTGCGTTCATGAAACATATATCGTTCGAATAGTATTAACGTGGAGAACTAAATAAAAAAAAATTGCGAAATCCCCTATAGCCGTTTTCTTGTATATCGAGTTGGAAAATGTCGAAGATTTGCATGGCCAGACTAGGAGGATGAAGTGGCCACTGGACAGGAACGCTTCCGCGTGCGTTAATGAAGCATATATCGTTTGAAAGGTATTAGCGAGGAGAACTAAATATAAAAAAATTGCGAACTACCCTGTAGTCGTTTTTTATACCGTACACCTTAAGGTTGAGGGTATATTCACTTTCTACCGGAGTGTGTAACGCATAGAACTAGACAAGATAGGTATGGAAAAGTATATATATTCTTGATCAGCATCACCACCAAAATTGAAATAACGATGTCTGTCCGTTGAAATCACGATCACAGGAGAACGGATTAAGATTTCAAAATGAAATTTGGCAAAAATATTCGTTGCTATGTTGGGGTGTTTCGTATTGAAAATGGGCAAAATCGCCCAAGGACCACGTTTACTTTTTATATCGAGAGTGCAGGTACCTCTGTTTTGCCTATTAAAAAAGGCCATATCAGCATCACTTTTTGAGAGAAGACAAGAAAATTTTATACGTAGGTTTAGACTAATGCTTCCAGTTAATATGCCAAATATGGACGTGATCCGCCCACTTTTAGTTTACATAGGTCATGGAGGGTTTTACATGGATTGTATTGAAAAGTATATAAGTTTCCTGAATAATGGTGTACATAATATTGTAATTTGTAAACCAATAATATTCTGTTGGGAAAAAATGGGCGGGACACGCCTCCTTTTTACCCATCCACCCAGTATTGCAATATATTTTTATACCCTACACCTAAATTTTGAGAGTAAACGCACTTAGTACCGGTGTTTGTAACGCACAGAATTAGTTAAGCAGCTATAATTATATTTTATCTTATATATACGAGTATATATGGAGCTTTAAGGTGTAGGGTATTTCGGCCACAGCCCGGCTGTAGACAACACCTTTACTAGTTTGTAAATTGACTTGGAAAATGTCGAAGATTTGCATGGCCAGACTAGGAAGATGAAGTAGCCACTGGTCTGAAATGCTTCCGCGTGCGTTGATGAAACATATATCGTTCGAAGGGTATTAACGAGGAGAACTAAATAAAAAAAAATTGCGAAATCCCCTATAGCCGTTTTTTTTTTGTAAATCGACTGTGAAATAGTCGAAGATTTGCATGGACATACTAGGAGGATGAAGTGGCCACTGGTCAGGAACCGCTTCCGCGTGCGATAATCAAGCATATATCGGTCGAAAGGTATTAACGAGTAGTACTAAATATACAAAAATTTCTATCTCGTCTATAGCTGTTTTTTTGTAGATCGAGTTGGAAAATGTCGAAGATTTGCATGGCCAGACTAGGAAGATGAAGTAGCCACTAGTCTGGAACGCTTCCGCGTGCGTTGATGAAACATATATCGTTCGAAAAGTATTAACGAGGAGAACTAAATAAAAAAAAATTGTGAAATCCCCTATAGCCGTTGTTTTTGTAAATCGACATACTAGGAGGATAAAGTGGCCACTGGTCAGAAACCGCTTCCGCGTGCGTTAATGAAACATATATCGTTCGAAAGGTATTAACGAGAAGTACAAAATTTAAAAAAATTTCTAACTCGTCTATAGCTATTTTTTTGTAAATCGAGTTGGAAAATGTCGAAGATTTGCATGGCCAGACTAAGAGGATGAAGTGGCCACTGGTCAGGAACTGCTTCCGCGTGCGTTGATGAAACATATATCGTTCGAAAGGTATTAACGAGGAGTACTAAATATAAAAGAATTTCTAACTCGTCTATAGCTGTTTTTTGGTAAATCGAGTTAGAAAATGTCGAAGATTTGCATGGCCAGACTAGGAGGATGAAGTGGCCACTGGTCAGGAACGCTTCCGCGTGCGTTAATGAAACATATATCGTTCGAAAGGTATTAACGAGGAGTACTAAATATAAAAAAATTTCGAACTCGTCTATAGCTATTTTTTTGTAAATCGAGTTGGAAAATGTCGAAGATTTGCATGGCCAGACTAAGAGGATGAAGTGGCCACTGGTCAGGAACCGCTTCCGCGTGCGTTGATGAAACATATATCGTTCGAAAGGTATTAACGAGGAGTACTAAATATAAAAAAATTTCTAACTCGCCTATAGCTGTTTTTTGGTAAATCGAGTTAGAAAATGTCGAAGATTTGCATGGCCAGACTAGGAGGATGAAGTGGCCACTGGTCAGGAACGCTTCCGCATGCGTTAATGAAACATATATCGTTCGAAAGGTATTAACGAGGAGTACTAAATATAAAAAAATTTCGAACTCGTCTATTGCTGTTTTTTTCTAAATCGAGTTGGAAAATGTCGAAGATTTGCATGGCCAGACTAGAAGGATGAAGTGGCCACTGGTCAGTAACCGCTTCCGCGTGCGTTAATAAAACATATATCGTTCGAAAGGTATTAACGAGGAGTACTAAATATAAAAAAATTTCGAACTCGTCTATTGCTGTTTTTTTCTAAATCGAGTTGGAAAATGTCGAAGATTTGCATGGCCAGACTAGGAGGATGAAGTGGCCACTGGTCAGTAACCGCTTCCGCGTGCGTTAATAAAACATATATCGGTTAAAAGGTATTAACGAGGGGTACTAAATATAAAAAAATTTCGAACTCGTCTATAGCTGTTTTTTGCTAAATAAAACAAAATTGCGAAATCCCCTATAACCGTTTTTTTGTAAATCGACTGTAAAATATTCGAAGATTTGCATGGACATACTTGGAGGATAAAGTGGCCACTGGTCAGGAACCACTTACGCGTGCGTTAATGAAGCATATATCGTTCGAAAGGTATAAGCGAGGAGAACTAAATATAAAAAAAATTTCGAACTACCCTGTAGCGGTTTTTTTTTGTAAATTGACTTGGAAAATGTCGAAGATTTGCATGGCCAGACTAGGAAGATGAAGTAGCCACTGGTCTGGAATGCTTCCGAGTGCGTTGATGAAACATATATCGTTCGAAGGGTATTAACGAGGAGAACTAAATAAAAAAAAATTGCGAAATCCCCTATAACCGTTTTTTTTTTTGTAAATCGACTGTGAAATAGTCGAAGATTTGCATGGACATACTAGGAGGATGAAGTGGCCACTGGTCAGGAACCGCTTCCGCGTGCGTTAATGAAGCATATATCGTTCGAAAGGTATAAGCGAGGAGAACTAAATATAAAAAAAATTTCGAACTACCCTGTAGCGGTTTTTTTTGTAAATTGACTTGGAAAATGTCGAAGATTTGCATGGCCAGACTGGGAGGATGAAGTGGCCACTGGTCAGGAACGGCTTCCGCGTGCGTTAATGAAGCATATATCGGTCGAAAGGTATTAACGAGTAGTACTAAATATAAAAAAATTTCTATCTCGTCTATAGCTGTTTTTTTGTAGATCGAGTTGGAAAATGTCGAAGATTTGCATGGCCAGACTAGGAAGATAAAGTAGCCACTGGTCTGGAACGCTTCCGCGTGCGTTGATGAAACTTATATCGTTCGAAAAGTATTAACGAGGAGAACTAAATAAAAAAAAATTGCGAAATCCCCTATAGCCGTTTTTTTTGTAAATCGACTGTCAGGAACCGCTTCCGCGTGCGTTGATGAAACATATATCGTTCGAAAAAAATTGCGAAATCCCCTATAACCGTTTTTTTTTTTGTAAATCGACTGTGAAATAGTCGAAGATTTGCATGGACATACTAGGAGGATGAAGTGGCCACTGGTCAGGAACCGCTTCCGCGTGCGTTAATGAAGCATATATCGTTCGAAAGGTATTAACGAGAAGTACAAAATTTAAAAAAATTTCTAACTCGTCTATAGCTATTTTTTTGTAAATCGAGTTGGAAAATGTCGAAGATTTGCATGGCCAGACTAAGAGGATGAAGTGGCCACTGGTCAGGAACCGCTTCCGCGTGCGTTGATAAAACATATATCGTTCGAAAGTTATTAACGAGGAGTACTAAATATAAAAAAATTTCTAACTCGTCTATAGCTGTTTTTTGGTAAATCGAGTTAAAAAATGTCGAAGATTTGCATGGCCAGACTAGGAGGATGAAGTGGCCACTGGTCAGGAACGCTTCCGCGTGCGTTAATGAAACATATATCGTTCGAAAGGTATTAACGAGGAGTACTAAATATAAAAATTTTTCGAACTCGTCTATAGCTGTTTTTTTGTAAATCGAGTTGGAAAATGTCGAAGATTTGCATGGCCAGACTAGGAGGATGATGGCCACTGGTCAGTAACCGCTTCCGCGTGCGTTAATAAAACATATATCGGTTAAAAGGTATTAACGAGGAGTACTAAATATAAAAAAATTTCGAACTCGTCTATAGCTGTTTTTTGCTAAATAAAAAAAAATTGCGAAATCCACTATAACCGTTTTTTTGTAAATCGACTGTAAAATATTCGAAGATTTGCATGGACATACTTGGAGGATAAAGTGGCCACTGGTCAGGAACCGCTTCCGCGTGCGTTAATGAAGCATATATCGTTCGAAAGGTATAAGCGAGGAGAACTAAATATAAAAAAAATTTCGAACTACCCTGTAGCGTTTTTTTTTGTAAATTGACTTGGGAAATGTCGAAGATTTGCATGGCCAGACTGGAAGGATGAAGTGGCCACTGGTCAGGAACCGCTTCCGCGTGCGTTGATGAAACATATATCGTTCGAAAAGTATTAACGAGGAGAACTAAATAAAAAAAAATTGCGAAATCCCCTATAGCCGTTTTTTTTGTAAATCGACTGTCAGGAACCGCTTCCGCGTGCGTTGATGAAACATATATCGTTCGAAAGGTATTAACGAGAAGTACTAGATATAAAAAAATTTCTAACTCGTCTATAGCTGTTTTTTTGTAAATCGAGTTGGAAAATGTCGAAGATTTGCATGGCCATACTAGGAGGATGAAGTGGCCACTGGTCAGGAACCGCTTCCGCGTGCGTTGATAAAACATATATCGTTCGAAAGGTATTAACGAGGAGTACTAAATATAAAAAAATTTCTAACTCGTCTATAGCTGTTTTTTAGTAAATCGAGTTAGAAAATGTCGAAGATTTGCATGGCCAGACTAGGAGGATGAAGTGGCCACTGGTCAGGAACGCTTCCGCGTGCGTTAATGAAACATATATCGTTCGAAAGGTATTAACGAGGAGTACTAAATATAAAAAAATTTCGAACTCGTCTATTGCTGTTTTTTTGTAAATCGAGTTGGAAAATGTCGAAGATTTGCATGGCCAGACTAGGAGGATGAAGTGGCCACTGGTCAGTAACCGCTTCCGCGTGCGTTAATAAAACATATATCGGTTAAAAGGTATTAACGAGGGGTACTAAATATAAAAAAATTTCGAACTCGTCTATAGCTTTTTTTTGCTAAATAAAAAAAAATTGCGAAATCCCCTATAACCGTTTTTTTGTAAATCGACTGTAAAATATTCGAAGATTTGCATGGACATACTTGGAGGATAAAGTGGCCACTGGTCAGGAACCGCTTACGCGTGCGTTAATGAAGCATATATCGTTCGAAAGGTATAAGCGAGGAGAACTAAATATAAAAAAAATTTCGAACTACCCTGTAGCGGTTTTTTTTTGTAAATTGACGTGGAAAATGTCGAAGATTTGCATGGCCAGACTAGGAAGATGAAGTAGCCACTGGTCTGGAATGCTTCCGAGTGCGTTGATGAAACATATATCGTTCGAAGGGTATTAACGAGGAGAACTAAATAAAAAAAAATTGCGAAATCCCCTATAACCGTTTTTTTTTTTGTAAATCGACTGTGAAATAGTCGAAGATTTGCATGGACATACTAGGAGGATGAAGTGGCCACTGGTCAGGAACCGCTTCCGCGTGCGTTAATGAAGCATATATCGTTCGAAAGGTATAAGCGAGGAGAACTAAATATAAAAAAAATTTCGAACTACCCTGTAGCGGTTTTTTTTGTAAATTGACTTGGAAAATGTCGAAGATTTGCATGGCCAGACTGGGAGGATGAAGTGGCCACTGGTCAGTAACCGCTTCCGCGTGCGTTAATAAAACATATATCGGTTAAAAGGTATTAACGAGGGGTACTAAATATAAAAAAATTTCGAACTCGTCTATAGCTGTTTTTTGCTAAATAAAACAAAATTGCGAAATCCCCTATAACCGTTTTTTTGTAAATCGACTGTGAAATAGTCGAAGATTTGCATGGACATACTAGGAGGATGAAGTGGCCACTGGTCAGGAACCGCTTCCGCGTGCGTTAATGAAGCATATATCGTTCGAAAGGTATAAGCGAGGAGAACTAAATATAAAAAAAATTTCGAACTACCCTGTAGCGGTTTTTTTTTGTAAATTGACTTGGAAAATGTCGAAGATTTGCATGGCCAGACTGGGAGGATGAAGTGGCCACTGGTCAGGAACCGCTTCCGCGTGCGTTAATGAAGCATATATCGGTCGAAAGGTATTAACGAGTAGTACTAAATATAAAAAAATTTCTATCTCGTCTATAGCTGTTTTTTTGTAGATCGAGTTGGAAAATGTCGAAGATTTGCATGGCCAGACTAGGAAGATAAAGTAGCCACTGGTCTGGAACGCTTCCGCGTGCGTTGATGAAACATATATCGTTCGAAAAGTATTAACGAGTAGTACTAAATATAAAAAAATTTCTATCTCGTCTATAGCTTTTTTTTGCTAAATAAAAAAAAATTGCGAAATCCCCTATAACCGTTTTTTTGTAAATCGACTGTAAAATATTCGAAGATTTGCATGGACATACTTGGAGGATAAAGTGGCCACTGGTCAGGAACCGCTTACGCGTGCGTTAATGAAGCATATATCGTTCGAAAGGTATAAGCGAGGAGAACTAAATATAAAAAAAATTTCGAACTACCCTGTAGCGGTTTTTTTTTGTAAATTGACGTGGAAAATGTCGAAGATTTGCATGGCCAGACTAGGAAGATGAAGTAGCCACTGGTCTGGAATGCTTCCGAGTGCGTTGATGAAACATATATCGTTCGAAGGGTATTAACGAGGAGAACTAAATAAAAAAAAATTGCGAAATCCCCTATAACCGTTTTTTTTTTTGTAAATCGACTGTGAAATAGTCGAAGATTTGCATGGACATACTAGGAGGATGAAGTGGCCACTGGTCAGGAACCGCTTCCGCGTGCGTTAATGAAGCATATATCGTTCGAAAGGTATAAGCGAGGAGAACTAAATATAAAAAAAATTTCGAACTACCCTGTAGCGGTTTTTTTTGTAAATTGACTTGGAAAATGTCGAAGATTTGCATGGCCAGACTGGGAGGATGAAGTGGCCACTGGTCAGTAACCGCTTCCGCGTGCGTTAATAAAACATATATCGGTTAAAAGGTATTAACGAGGGGTACTAAATATAAAAAAATTTCGAACTCGTCTATAGCTGTTTTTTGCTAAATAAAACAAAATTGCGAAATCCCCTATAACCGTTTTTTTGTAAATCGACTGTGAAATAGTCGAAGATTTGCATGGACATACTAGGAGGATGAAGTGGCCACTGGTCAGGAACCGCTTCCGCGTGCGTTAATGAAGCATATATCGTTCGAAAGGTATAAGCGAGGAGAACTAAATATAAAAAAAATTTCGAACTACCCTGTAGCGGTTTTTTTTTGTAAATTGACGTGGAAAATGTCGAAGATTTGCATGGCCAGACTAGGAAGATGAAGTAGCCACTGGTCTGGAATGCTTCCGAGTGCGTTGATGAAACATATATCGTTCGAAGGGTATTAACGAGGAGAACTAAATAAAAAAAAATTGCGAAATCCCCTATAACCGTTTTTTTTTTTGTAAATCGACTGTGAAATAGTCGAAGATTTGCATGGACATACTAGGAGGATGAAGTGGCCACTGGTCAGGAACCGCTTCCGCGTGCGTTAATGAAGCATATATCGTTCGAAAGGTATAAGCGAGGAGAACTAAATATAAAAAAAATTTCGAACTACCCTGTAGCGGTTTTTTTTGTAAATTGACTTGGAAAATGTCGAAGATTTGCATGGCCAGACTGGGAGGATGAAGTGGCCACTGGTCAGTAACCGCTTCCGCGTGCGTTAATAAAACATATATCGGTTAAAAGGTATTAACGAGGGGTACTAAATATAAAAAAATTTCGAACTCGTCTATAGCTGTTTTTTGCTAAATAAAACAAAATTGCGAAATCCCCTATAACCGTTTTTTTGTAAATCGACTGTGAAATAGTCGAAGATTTGCATGGACATACTAGGAGGATGAAGTGGCCACTGGTCAGGAACCGCTTCCGCGTGCGTTAATGAAGCATATATCGTTCGAAAGGTATAAGCGAGGAGAACTAAATATAAAAAAAATTTCGAACTACCCTGTAGCGGTTTTTTTTTGTAAATTGACTTGGAAAATGTCGAAGATTTGCATGGCCAGACTGGGAGGATGAAGTGGCCACTGGTCAGTAACCGCTTCCGCGTGCGTTAATAAAACATATATCGGTTAAAAGGTATTAACGAGGGGTACTAAATATAAAAAAATTTCGAACTCGTCTATAGCTTTTTTTTGCTAAATAAAAAAAAATTGCGAAATCCCCTATAACCGTTTTTTTGTAAATCGACTGTAAAATATTCGAAGATTTGCATGGACATACTTGGAGGATAAAGTGGCCACTGGTCAGGAACCGCTTACGCGTGCGTTAATGAAGCATATATCGTTCGAAAGGTATAAGCGAGGAGAACTAAATATAAAAAAAATTTCGAACTACCCTGTAGCGGTTTTTTTTGTAAATTGACTTGGAAAATGTCGAAGATTTGCATGGCCAGACTAGGAAGATGAAGTAGCCACTGGTCTGGAATGCTTCCGAGTGCGTTGATGAAACATATATCGTTCGAAGGGTATTAACGAGGAGAACTAAATAAAAAAAAATTGCGAAATCCCCTATAACCGTTTTTTTTTTGTAAATCGACTGTGAAATAGTCGAAGATTTGCATGGACATACTAGGAGGATGAAGTGGCCACTGGTCAGGAACCGCTTCCGCGTGCGTTAATGAAGCATATATCGTTCGAAAGGTATAAGCGAGGAGAACTAAATATAAAAAAAATTTCGAACTACCCTGTAGCGGTTTTTTTTGTAAATTGACTTGGAAAATGTCGAAGATTTGCATGGCCAGACTGGGAGGATGAAGTGGCCACTGGTCAGTAACCGCTTCCGCGTGCGTTAATAAAACATATATCGGTTAAAAGGTATTAACGAGGGGTACTAAATATAAAAAAATTTCGAACTCGTCTATAGCTGTTTTTTGCTAAATAAAACAAAATTGCGAAATCCCCTATAACCGTTTTTTTGTAAATCGACTGTGAAATAGTCGAAGATTTGCATGGACATACTAGGAGGATGAAGTGGCCACTGGTCAGGAACCGCTTCCGCGTGCGTTAATGAAGCATATATCGTTCGAAAGGTATAAGCGAGGAGAACTAAATATAAAAAAAATTTCGAACTACCCTGTAGCGGTTTTTTTTTGTAAATTGACTTGGAAAATGTCGAAGATTTGCATGGCCAGACTGGGAGGATGAAGTGGCCACTGATCAGTAACCGCTTCCGCGTGCGTTAATAAAACATATATCGGTTAAAAGGTATTAACGAGGGGTACTAAATATAAAAAAATTTCGAACTCGTCTATAGCTGTTTTTTGCTAAATAAAACAAAATTGCGAAATCCCCTATAACCGTTTTTTTGTAAATCGACTGTGAAATAGTCGAAGATTTGCATGGACATACTAGGAGGATGAAGTGGCCACTGGTCAGTAACCGCTTCCGCGTGCGTTAATAAAACATATATCGGTTAAAAGGTATTAACGAGGGGTACTAAATATAAAAAAATTTCGAACTCGTCTATAGCTGTTTTTTGCTAAATAAAACAAAATTGCGAAATCCCCTATAACCGTTTTTTTGTAAATCGACTGTGAAATAGTCGAAGATTTGCATGGACATACTAGGAGGATGAAGTGGCCACTGGTCAGGAACCGCTTCCGCGTGCGTTAATGAAGCATATATCGGTCGAAAGGTATTAACGAGTAGTACTAAATATAAAAAAATTTCTATCTCGTCTATAGCTGTTTTTTTGTAGATCGAGTTGGAAAATGTCGAAGATTTGCATGGCCAGACTAGGAAGATAAAGTAGCCACTGGTCTGGAACGCTTCCGCGTGCGTTGATGAAACTTATATCGTTCGAAAAGTATTAACGAGGAGAACTAAATAAAAAAAAATTGCGAAATCCCCTATAGCCGTTTTTTTTGTAAATCGACTGTCAGGAACCGCTTCCGCGTGCGTTGATGAAACATATATCGTTCGAAAAAAATTGCGAAATCCCCTATAACCGTTTTTTTTTTTGTAAATCGACTGTGAAATAGTCGAAGATTTGCATGGACATACTAGGAGGATGAAGTGGCCACTGGTCAGGAACCGCTTCCGCGTGCGTTAATGAAGCATATATCGTTCGAAAGGTATTAACGAGAAGTACAAAATTTAAAAAAATTTCTAACTCGTCTATAGCTATTTTTTTGTAAATCGAGTTGGAAAATGTCGAAGATTTGCATGGCCAGACTAAGAGGATGAAGTGGCCACTGGTCAGGAACCGCTTCCGCGTGCGTTGATAAAACATATATCGTTCGAAAGGTATTAACGAGGAGTACTAAATATAAAAAAATTTCTAACTCGTCTATAGCTGTTTTTTGGTAAATCGAGTTAAAAAATGTCGAAGATTTGCATGGCCAGACTAGGAGGATGAAGTGGCCACTGGTCAGGAACGCTTCCGCGTGCGTTAATGAAACATATATCGTTCGAAAGGTATTAACGAGGAGTACTAAATATAAAAAAATTTCGAACTCGTCTATAGCTGTTTTTTTGTAAATCGAGTTGGAAAATGTCGAAGATTTGCATGGCCAGACTAGGAGGATGATGGCCACTGGTCAGTAACCGCTTCCGCGTGCGTTAATAAAACATATATCGGTTAAAAGGTATTAACGAGGAGTACTAAATATAAAAAAATTTCGAACTCGTCTATAGCTGTTTTTTGCTAAATAAAAAAAAATTGCGAAATCCACTATAACCGTTTTTTTGTAAATCGACTGTAAAATATTCGAAGATTTGCATGGACATACTTGGAGGATAAAGTGGCCACTGGTCAGGAACCGCTTCCGCGTGCGTTAATGAAGCATATATCGTTCGAAAGGTATAAGCGAGGAGAACTAAATATAAAAAAAATTTCGAACTACCCTGTAGCGGTTTTTTTTGTAAATTGACTTGGGAAATGTCGAAGATTTGCATGGCCAGACTGGAAGGATGAAGTGGCCACTGGTCAGGAACCGCTTCCGCGTGCGTTGATGAAACATATATCGTTCGAAAAGTATTAACGAGGAGAACTAAATAAAAAAAAATTGCGAAATCCCCTATAGCCGTTTTTTTTTGTAAATCGACTGTCAGGAACCGCTTCCGCGTGCGTTGATGAAACATATATCGTTCGAAAGGTATTAACGAGAAGTACTAGATATAAAAAAATTTCTAACTCGTCTATAGCTGTTTTTTTGTAAATCGAGTTGGAAAATGTCGAAGATTTGCATGGCCATACTAGGAGGATGAAGTGGCCACTGGTCAGGAACCGCTTCCGCGTGCGTTGATAAAACATATATCGTTCGAAAGGTATTAACGAGGAGTACTAAATATAAAAAAATTTCTAACTCGTCTATAGCTGTTTTTTAGTAAATCGAGTTAGAAAATGTCGAAGATTTGCATGGCCAGACTAGGAGGATGAAGTGGCCACTGGTCAGGAACGCTTCCGCGTGCGTTAATGAAACATATATCGTTCGAAAGGTATTAACGAGGAGTACTAAATATAAAAAAATTTCGAACTCGTCTATTGCTGTTTTTTTGTAAATCGAGTTGGAAAATGTCGAAGATTTGCATGGCCAGACTAGGAGGATGAAGTGGCCACTGGTCAGTAACCGCTTCCGCGTGCGTTAATAAAACATATATCGGTTAAAAGGTATTAACGAGGGGTACTAAATATAAAAAAATTTCGAACTCGTCTATAGCTTTTTTTTGCTAAATAAAAAAAAATTGCGAAATCCCCTATAACCGTTTTTTTGTAAATCGACTGTAAAATATTCGAAGATTTGCATGGACATACTTGGAGGATAAAGTGGCCACTGGTCAGGAACCGCTTACGCGTGCGTTAATGAAGCATATATCGTTCGAAAGGTATAAGCGAGGAGAACTAAATATAAAAAAAATTTCGAACTACCCTGTAGCGGTTTTTTTTTGTAAATTGACTTGGAAAATGTCGAAGATTTGCATGGCCAGACTAGGAAGATGAAGTAGCCACTGGTCTGGAATGCTTCCGAGTGCGTTGATGAAACATATATCGTTCGAAGGGTATTAACGAGGAGAACTAAATAAAAAAAAATTGCGAAATCCCCTATAACCGTTTTTTTTTTTGTAAATCGACTGTGAAATAGTCGAAGATTTGCATGGACATACTAGGAGGATGAAGTGGCCACTGGTCAGGAACCGCTTCCGCGTGCGTTAATGAAGCATATATCGTTCGAAAGGTATAAGCGAGGAGAACTAAATATAAAAAAATTTCGAACTACCCTGTAGCGGTTTTTTTTGTAAATTGACTTGGAAAATGTCGAAGATTTGCATGGCCAGACTGGGAGGATGAAGTGGCCACTGGTCAGTAACCGCTTCCGCGTGCGTTAATAAAACATATATCGGTTAAAAGGTATTAACGAGGGGTACTAAATATAAAAAAATTTCGAACTCGTCTATAGCTGTTTTTTGCTAAATAAAACAAAATTGCGAAATCCCCTATAACCGTTTTTTTGTAAATCGACTGTGAAATAGTCGAAGATTTGCATGGACATACTAGGAGGATGAAGTGGCCACTGGTCAGGAACCGCTTCCGCGTGCGTTAATGAAGCATATATCGTTCGAAAGGTATAAGCGAGGAGAACTAAATATAAAAAAAATTTCGAACTACCCTGTAGCGGTTTTTTTTTGTAAATTGACTTGGAAAATGTCGAAGATTTGCATGGCCAGACTGGGAGGATGAAGTGGCCACTGGTCAGGAACCGCTTCCGCGTGCGTTAATGAAGCATATATCGGTCGAAAGGTATTAACGAGTAGTACTAAATATAAAAAAATTTCTATCTCGTCTATAGCTGTTTTTTTGTAGATCGAGTTGGAAAATGTCGAAGATTTGCATGGCCAGACTAGGAAGATAAAGTAGCCACTGGTCTGGAACGCTTCCGCGTGCGTTGATGAAACATATATCGTTCGAAAAGTATTAACGAGGAGAACTAAATAAAAAAAAATTGCGAAATCCCCTATAGCCGTTTTTTTTGTAAATCGACTGTCAGGAACCGCTTCCGCGTGCGTTGATGAAACATATATCGTTCGAAAAAAATTGCGAAATCCCCTATAACCGTTTTTTTTTTGTAAATCGACTGTGAAATAGTCGAAGATTTGCATGGACATACTAGGAGGATGAAGTGGCCACTGGTCAGGAACCGCTTCCGCGTGCGTTAATGAAGCATATATCGTTCGAAAGGTATTAACGAGAAGTACAAAATTTAAAAAAATTTCTAACTCGTCTATAGCTATTTTTTTGTAAATCGAGTTGGAAAATGTCGAAGATTTGCATGGCCAGACTAAGAGGATGAAGTGGCCACTGGTCAGGAACCGCTTCCGCGTGCGTTGATAAAACATAAATCGTTCGAAAGGTATTAACGAGGAGTACTAAATATAAAAAAATTTCTAACTCGTCTATAGCTGTTTTTTGGTAAATCGAGTTAAAAAATGTCGAAGATTTGCATGGCCAGACTAGGAGGATGAAGTGGCCACTGGTCAGGAACGCTTCCGCGTGCGTTAATGAAACATATATCGTTCGAAAGGTATTAACGAGGAGTACTAAATATAAAAAAATTTCGAACTCGTATATAGCTGTTTTTTTGTAAATCGAGTTGGAAAATGTCGAAGATTTGCATGGCCAGACTAGGAGGATGATGGCCACTGGTCAGTAACCGCTTCCGCGTGCGTTAATAAAACATATATCGGTTAAAAGGTATTAACGAGGAGTACTAAATATAAAAAAATTTCGATCTCGTCTATAGCTGTTTTTTGCTAAATAAAAAAAAAATTGCGAAATCCACTATAACCGTTTTTTTGTAAATCGACTGTAAAATATTCGAAGATTTGCATGGACATACTTGGAGGATAAAGTGGCCACTGGTCAGGAACCGCTTCCGCGTGCGTTAATGAAGCATATATCGTTCGAAAGGTATAAGCGAGGAGAACTAAATATAAAAAAAATTTCGAACTACCCTGTAGCGGTTTTTTTTTGTAAATTGACTTGGGAAATGTCGAAGATTTGCATGGCCAGACTGGAAGGATGAAGTGGCCACTGGTCAGGAACCGCTTCCGCGTGCGTTGATGAAACATATATCGTTCGAAAAGTATTAACGAGGAGAACTAAATAAAAAAAAATTGCGAAATCCCCTATAGCCGTTTTTTTTGTAAATCGACTGTCAGGAACCGCTTCCGCGTGCGTTGATGAAACATATATCGTTCGAAAGGTATTAACGAGAAGTACTAGATATAAAAAAATTTCTAACTCGTCTATAGCTGTTTTTTTGTAAATCGAGTTGGAAAATGTCGAAGATTTGCATGGCCATACTAGGAGGATGAAGTGGCCACTGGTCAGGAACCGCTTCCGCGTGCGTTGATAAAACATATATCGTTCGAAAGGTATTAACGAGGAGTACTAAATATAAAAAAATTTCTAACTCGTCTATAGCTGTTTTTTAGTAAATCGAGTTAGAAAATGTCGAAGATTTGCATGGCCAGACTAGGAGGATGAAGTGGCCACTGGTCAGGAACGCTTCCGCGTGCGTTAATGAAACATATATCGTTCGAAAGGTATTAACGAGGAGTACTAAATATAAAAAAATTTCGAACTCGTCTATTGCTGTTTTTTTGTAAATCGAGTTGGAAAATGTCGAAGATTTGCATGGCCAGACTAGGAGGATGAAGTGGCCACTGGTCAGTAACCGCTTCCGCGTGCGTTAATAAAACATATATCGGTTAAAAGGTATTAACGAGGGGTACTAAATATAAAAAAATTTCGAACTCGTCTATAGCTTTTTTTTGCTAAATAAAAAAAAATTGCGAAATCCCCTATAACCGTTTTTTTGTAAATCGACTGTAAAATATTCGAAGATTTGCATGGACATACTTGGAGGATAAAGTGGCCACTGGTCAGGAACCGCTTACGCGTGCGTTAATGAAGCATATATCGTTCGAAAGGTATAAGCGAGGAGAACTAAATATAAAAAAAATTTCGAACTACCCTGTAGCGGTTTTTTTTTGTAAATTGACTTGGAAAATGTCGAAGATTTGCATGGCCAGACTAGGAAGATGAAGTAGCCACTGGTCTGGAATGCTTCCGAGTGCGTTGATGAAACATATATCGTTCGAAGGGTATTAACGAGGAGAACTAAATAAAAAAAAATTGCGAAATCCCCTATAACCGTTTTTTTTTTGTAAATCGACTGTGAAATAGTCGAAGATTTGCATGGACATACTAGGAGGATGAAGTGGCCACTGGTCAGGAACCGCTTCCGCGTGCGTTAATGAAGCATATATCGTTCGAAAGGTATAAGCGAGGAGAACTAAATATAAAAAAAATTTCGAACTACTCTGTAGCGGTTTTTTTTTGTAAATTGACTTGGAAAATGTCGAAGATTTGCATGGCCAGACTGGGAAGATGAAGTAGCCACTGGTCTGGAATGCTTCCGAGTGCGTTGATGAAACATATATCGTTCGAAGGGTATTAACGAGGAGAACTAAATAAAAAAAAATTGCGAAATCCCCTATAACCGTTTTTTTTTTGTAAATCGACTGTGAAATAGTCGAAGATTTGCATGGACATACTAGGAGGATGAAGTGGCCACTGGTCAGGAACCGCTTCCGCGTGCGTTAATGAAGCATATATCGTTCGAAAGGTATTAACGAGGAGAACTAAATAAAAAAAATTGCGAAATCCCCTATAGCTGTTTTTTTGTAAATCGAGTTGGAAAATGTCGAAGATTTGCATGGCCATACTAGGAGGATGAAGTGGCCACTGGTCAGGAACCGCTTCCGCGTGCGTTGATAAAACATATATCGTTCGAAAGGTATTAACGAGGAGTACTAAATATAAAAAAATTTCTAACTCGTCTATAGCTGTTTTTTAGTAAATCGAGTTAGAAAATGTCGAAGATTTGCATGGCCAGACTAGGAGGATGAAGTGGCCACTGGTCAGGAACGCTTCCGCGTGCGTTAATGAAACATATATCGTTCGAAAGGTATTAACGAGGAGTACTAAATATAAAAAAATTTCGAACTCGTCTATTGCTGTTTTTTTGTAAATCGAGTTGGAAAATGTCGAAGATTTGCATGGCCAGACTAGGAGGATGAAGTGGCCACTGGTCAGTAACCGCTTCCGCGTGCGTTAATAAAACATATATCGGTTAAAAGGTATTAACGAGGGGTACTAAATATAAAAAAATTTCGAACTCGTCTATAGCTTTTTTTTGCTAAATAAAAAAAAATTGCGAAATCCCCTATAACCGTTTTTTTGTAAATCGACTGTAAAATATTCGAAGATTTGCATGGACATACTTGGAGGATAAAGTGGCCACTGGTCAGGAACCGCTTACGCGTGCGTTAATGAAGCATATATCGTTCGAAAGGTATAAGCGAGGAGAACTAAATATAAAAAAAATTTCGAACTACCCTGTAGCGGTTTGTTTTTGTAAATTGACTTGGAAAATGTCGAAGATTTGCATGGCCAGACTAGGAAGATGAAGTAGCCACTGGTCTGGAATGCTTCCGAGTGCGTTGATGAAACATATATCGTTCGAAGGGTATTAACGAGGAGAACTAAATAAAAAAAAATTGCGAAATCCCCTATAACCGTTTTTTTTTTTGTAAATCGACTGTGAAATAGTCGAAGATTTGCATGGACATACTAGGAGGATGAAGTGGCCACTGGTCAGGAACCGCTTCCGCGTGCGTTAATGAAGCATATATCGTTCGAAAGGTATAAGCGAGGAGAACTAAATATAAAAAAAATTTCGAACTACCCTGTAGCGGTTTTTTTTGTAAATTGACTTGGAAAATGTCGAAGATTTGCATGGCCAGACTGGGAGGATGAAGTGGCCACTGGTCAGTAACCGCTTCCGCGTGCGTTAATAAAACATATATCGGTTAAAAGGTATTAACGAGGGGTACTAAATATAAAAAAATTTCGAACTCGTCTATAGCTGTTTTTTGCTAAATAAAACAAAATTGCGAAATCCCCTATAACCGTTTTTTTGTAAATCGACTGTGAAATAGTCGAAGATTTGCATGGACATACTAGGAGGATGAAGTGGCCATTGGTCAGGAACCGCTTCCGCGTGCGTTAATGAAGCATATATCGTTCGAAAGGTATAAGCGAGGAGAACTAAATATAAAAAAAATTTCGAACTACCCTGTAGCGGTTTTTTTTTGTAAATTGACTTGGAAAATGTCGAAGATTTGCATGGCCAGACTGGGAGGATGAAGTGGCCACTGGTCAGGAACCGCTTCCGCGTGCGTTAATGAAGCATATATCGGTCGAAAGGTATTAACGAGTAGTACTAAATATAAAAAAATTTCTATCTCGTCTATAGCTGTTTTTTTGTAGATCGAGTTGGAAAATGTCGAAGATTTGCATGGCCAGACTAGGAAGATAAAGTAGCCACTGGTCTGGAACGCTTCCGCGTGCGTTGATGAAACATATATCGTTCGAAAAGTATTAACGAGGAGAACTAAATAAAAAAAAATTGCGAAATCCCCTATAGCCGTTTTTTTTGTAAATCGACTGTCAGGAACCGCTTCCGCGTGCGTTGATGAAACATATATCGTTCGAAAAAAATTGCGAAATCCCCTATAACCGTTTTTTTTTTGTAAATCGACTGTGAAATAGTCGAAGATTTGCATGGACATACTAGGAGGATGAAGTGGCCACTGGTCAGGAACCGCTTCCGCGTGCGTTAATGAAGCATATATCGTTCGAAAGGTATTAACGAGAAGTACAAAATTTAAAAAAATTTCTAACTCGTCTATAGCTATTTTTTTGTAAATCGAGTTGGAAAATGTCGAAGATTTGCATGGCCAGACTAAGAGGATGAAGTGGCCACTGGTCAGGAACCGCTTCCGCGTGCGTTGATAAAACATATATCGTTCGAAAGGTATTAACGAGGAGTACTAAATATAAAAAAATTTCTAACTCGTCTATAGCTGTTTTTTGGTAAATCGAGTTAAAAAATGTCGAAGATTTGCATGGCCAGACTAGGAGGATGAAGTGGCCACTGGTCAGGAACGCTTCCGCGTGCGTTAATGAAACATATATCGTTCGAAAGGTATTAACGAGGAGTACTAAATATAAAAAAATTTCGAACTCGTATATAGCTGTTTTTTTGTAAATCGAGTTGGAAAATGTCGAAGATTTGCATGGCCAGACTAGGAGGATGATGGCCACTGGTCAGTAACCGCTTCCGCGTGCGTTAATAAAACATATATCGGTTAAAAGGTATTAACGAGGAGTACTAAATATAAAAAAATTTCGAACTCGTCTATAGCTGTTTTTTGCTAAATAAAAAAAAAATTGCGAAATCCACTATAACCGTTTTTTTGTAAATCGACTGTAAAATATTCGAAGATTTGCATGGACATACTTGGAGGATAAAGTGGCCACTGGTCAGGAACCGCTTCCGCGTGCGTTAATGAAGCATATATCGTTCGAAAGGTATAAGCGAGGAGAACTAAATATAAAAAAAATTTCGAACTACCCTGTAGCGGTTTTTTTTTGTAAATTGACTTGGGAAATGTCGAAGATTTGCATGGCCAGACTGGAAGGATGAAGTGGCCACTGGTCAGGAACCGCTTCCGCGTGCGTTGATGAAACATATATCGTTCGAAAAGTATTAACGAGGAGAACTAAATAAAAAAAAATTGCGAAATCCCCTATAGCCGTTTTTTTTGTAAATCGACTGTCAGGAACCGCTTCCGCGTGCGTTGATGAAACATATATCGTTCGAAAGGTATTAACGAGAAGTACTAGATATAAAAAAATTTCTAACTCGTCTATAGCTGTTTTTTTGTAAATCGAGTTGGAAAATGTCGAAGATTTGCATGGCCATACTAGGAGGATGAAGTGGCCACTGGTCAGGAACCGCTTCCGCGTGCGTTGATAAAACATATATCGTTCGAAAGGTATTAACGAGGAGTACTAAATATAAAAAAATTTCTAACTCGTCTATAGCTGTTTTTTAGTAAATCGAGTTAGAAAATGTCGAAGATTTGCATGGCCAGACTAGGAGGATGAAGTGGCCACTGGTCAGGAACGCTTCCGCGTGCGTTAATGAAACATATATCGTTCGAAAGGTATTAACGAGGAGTACTAAATATAAAAAAATTTCGAACTCGTCTATTGCTGTTTTTTTGTAAATCGAGTTGGAAAATGTCGAAGATTTGCATGGCCAGACTAGGAGGATGAAGTGGCCACTGGTCAGTAACCGCTTCCGCGTGCGTTAATAAAACATATATCGGTTAAAAGGTATTAACGAGGGGTACTAAATATAAAAAAATTTCGAACTCGTCTATAGCTTTTTTTTTGCTAAATAAAAAAAAATTGCGAAATCCCCTATAACCGTTTTTTTGTAAATCGACTGTAAAATATTCGAAGATTTGCATGGACATACTTGGAGGATAAAGTGGCCACTGGTCAGGAACCGCTTACGCGTGCGTTAATGAAGCATATATCGTTCGAAAGGTATAAGCGAGGAGAACTAAATATAAAAAAAATTTCGAACTACCCTGTAGCGGTTTTTTTTTGTAAATTGACTTGGAAAATGTCGAAGATTTGCATGGCCAGACTAGGAAGATGAAGTAGCCACTGGTCTGGAATGCTTCCGAGTGCGTTGATGAAACATATATCGTTCGAAGGGTATTAACGAGGAGAACTAAATAAAAAAAAATTGCGAAATCCCCTATAACCGTTTTTTTTTTTTGTAAATCGACTGTGAAATAGTCGAAGATTTGCATGGACATACTAGGAGGATGAAGTGGCCACTGGTCAGGAACCGCTTCCGCGTGCGTTAATGAAGCATATATCGTTCGAAAGGTATAAGCGAGGAGAACTAAATATAAAAAAAATTTCGAACTACCCTGTAGCGGTTTTTTTTGTAAATTGACTTGGAAAATGTCGAAGATTTGCATGGCCAGACTGGGAGGATGAAGTGGCCACTGGTCAGTAACCGCTTCCGCGTGCGTTAATAAAACATATATCGGTTAAAAGGTGTTAACGAGGGGTACTAAATATAAAAAAATTTCGAACTCGTCTATAGCTGTTTTTTGCTAAATAAAACAAAATTGCGAAATCCCCTATAACCGTTTTTTTGTAAATCGACTGTGAAATAGTCGAAGATTTGCATGGACATACTAGGAGGATGAAGTGGCCACTGGTCAGGAACCGCTTCCGCGTGCGTTAATGAAGCATATATCGTTCGAAAGGTATAAGCGAGGAGAACTAAATATAAAAAAAATTTCGAACTACCCTGTAGCGGTTTTTTTTTGTAAATTGACTTGGAAAATGTCGAAGATTTGCATGGCCAGACTAGGAAGATGAAGTAGCCACTGGTCTGGAATGCTTCCGAGTGCGTTGATGAAACATATATCGTTCGAAGGGTATTAACGAGGAGAACTAAATAAAAAAAAATTGCGAAATCCCCTATAACCGTTTTTTTTTGTAAATCGACTGTGAAATAGTCGAAGATTTGCATGGACATACTAGGAGGATGAAGTGGCCACTGGTCAGGAACCGCTTCCGCGTGCGTTAATGAAGCATATATCGTTCGAAAGGTATAAGCGAGGAGAACTAAATATAAAAAAAATTTCGAACTACTCTGTAGCGGTTTTTTTTGTAAATTGACTTGGAAAATGTCGAAGATTTGCATGGCCAGACTGGGAAGATGAAGTAGCCACTGGTCTGGAATGCTTCCGAGTGCGTTGATGAAACATATATCGTTCGAAGGGTATTAACGAGGAGAACTAAATAAAAAAAAATTGCGAAATCCCCTATAACCGTTTTTTTTTGTAAATCGACTGTGAAATAGTCGAAGATTTGCATGGACATACTAGGAGGATGAAGTGGCCACTGGTCAGGAACCGCTTCCGCGTGCGTTAATGAAGCATATATCGTTCGAAAGGTATTAACGAGGAGAACTAAATAAAAAAAATTGCGAAATCCCCTATAGCCGTTTTCTTGTATATCGACTTGGAAAATGTCGAACATTTGCATGGCCAGACTAGGAGGATGAAGTGGCCACTGGACAGGAACGTTTTCGCGTGCGTTAATGAAGCATATATCGTTCGAAAGGTATAAGCGAGGAGAACTAAATATAAAAAAATTGCGAACTTCCCTGTAGCGGTTTTTTTTTTTTGTAAATTGACTTGGAAAATGTCGAAGATTTGCATAGCCAGACTAGGAAGATGAAGTAGCCACTGGTCTGGAATGCTTCCGCGTGCGTTGATGAAACATATATCGTTCGAAAAGTATTAACGAGGAGAACTAAATAAAAAAAAAATTGCGAAATCCCCTATAGCCGTTTTTTTTTGTAAATCGACTGTGAAATAGTCGAAGATTTGCATGGACATACTAGGAGGATGAAGTGGCCACTGGTCAGGAACCGCTTCCGCGTGCGTTGATGAAACATATATCGTTCGAAAAGTATTAACGAGGAGAACTAAATAAAAAAAAATTGCGAAATCCCCTATAGCCGTTTTTTTTGTAAATCGACATACTAGGAGGATAAAGTGGCCACTGGTCACGAACCGCTTCCGCGTGCGTTGATGAAACATATATCGTTCGAAAGGTATTAACGAGAAGTACAAAATTTAAAAACATTTCTAACTCGTCTATAGCTGTTTTTTGGTAAATCGAGTTAGAAAATGTCGAAGATTTGCATGGCCAGACTAAGAGGATGAAGTGGCCACTGGTCAGTAACCGCTTCCGCGTGCGTTAATAAAACATATATCGGTTAAAAGGTATTAACGAGGGGTACTAAATATAAAAAAATTTCGAACTCGTCTATAGCTTTTTTTTGCTAAATAAAAAAAAATTGCGAAATCCCCTATAACCGTTTTTTTGTAAATCGACTGTAAAATATTCGAAGATTTGCATGGACATACTAGGAGGATGAAGTGGCCACTGGTCAGGAACCGCTTCCGCGTGCGTTGATGAAACATATGTCGTTCGAAAAGTATTAACGAGGAGAACTAAATAAAAAAAAATTGCGAAATCCCCTATATCCGTTTTTTTTTGTAAATAGACTGTAAAATATTCGAAGATTTGCATGGACATACTTGGAGGATAAAGTGGCCACTGGTCAGGAACCGCTTCCGCATGCGTTAATGAAGCATATATCGTTCGAAAGGTATAAGCGAGGAGAACTAAATATAAAAAAAATTTCGAACTACCCTGTAGCGGTTTTTTTTGTAAATTGACTTGGAAAATGTCGAAGATTTGCATGGCCAGACTAGGAAGATGAAGTAGCCACTGGTCTGGAATGCTTCCGCGTGCGTTAATGAAACATATATCGTTCGAAGGGTATTAACGAGGAGAACTAAATAAAAAAAAATTGCGAAATCCCCTATAACCGTTTTTTTTTTGCAAATCGACTGTGAAATAGTCGAAGATTTGCATGGACATACTAGGAGGATGAAGTTGCCACTGGTCAGAAACCGCTTCCGCGTGCGTTAATGAAGCATATATCGTTCGAAAGGTATAAGCGAGGAGAACTAAATATAAAAAAAATTTCGAACTACCCTGTAGCGGTTTTTTTTGTAAATTGACTTGGAAAATGTCGAAGATTTGCATGGCCAGACTGGGAGGATGAAGTGGCCACTGGTCAGGAACCGCTTCCGCGTGCGTTAATGAAACATATATCGGTCGAAAGGTATTAACGAGTAGTACTAAATATAAAAAAATTTCTATCTCGTCTATAGCTGTTTTTTTGTAGATCGAGTTGGAAAATGTAGAAGATTTGCATGGCCAGACTAGGAAGATGAAGTAGCCACTGGTCTGGAACGCTTCCGCGTGCGTTGATGAAACATATATCGTTCGAAAGGTATTAACGAGAAGTACAAAATTTAAAAAAATTTCTAACTCGTATATAGCTATTTTTTTGTAAATCGAGTTGGAAAATGTCGAAGATTTGCATGGCCAGACTAAGAGGATGAAGTGGCCACTGGTCAGGAACCGCTTCCGCGTGCGTTGATAAAACATATATCGTTCGAAAGGTATTAACGAGGAGTACTAAATATAAAAAAATTTCTGACTCGTCTATAGCTGTTTTTTGGTAAATCGAGTTAGAAAATGTCGAAGATTTGCATGGCCAGACTAGGAGGATGAAGTGACCACTGGTCAGGAACGCTTCCGCGTGCGTTAATGAAACATATATCGTTCGAAAGGTATTAACGAGGAGTACTAAATATAAAAAAATTTCGAACTCGTCTATAGCTGTTTTTTTGTAAATCGAGTTGGAAAATGTCGAAGATTTGCATGGCCAGACTAGGAGGATGAAGTGGCCACTGGTCAGTAACCGCTTCCGCGTGCGTTAATAAAACATATATCGGTTAAAAGGTATTAACGAGGAGTACTAAATATAAAAAAATTTCGAACTCGTCTATAGCTGTTTTTTGCTAAATAAAAAAAAATTGCGAAATCCACTATAACCGTTTTTTTGTAAATCGACTGTAAAATATTCGAAGATTTGCATGGACATACTTGGAGGATAAAGTGGCCACTGGTCAGGAACCGCTTCCGCGTGCGTTAATGAAGCATATATCGTTCGAAAGGTATAAGCGAGGAGAACTAAATATAAAAAAAATTTCGAACTACCCTGTAGCGGTTTTTTTTTGTAAATTGACTTGGGAAATGTCGAAGATTTGCATGGCCAGACTGGAAGGATGAAGTGGCCACTGGTCAGGAACCGCTTCCGCGTGCGTTGATGAAACATATATCGTTCGAAAAGTATTAACGAGGAGAACTAAATAAAAAAAAATTGCGAAATCCCCTATAGCCGTTTTTTTTGTAAATCGACTGTCAGGAACCGCTTCCGCGTGCGTTGATGAAACATATATCGTTCGAAAGGTATTAACGAGAAGTACTAAATATAAAAAAATTTCTAACTCGTCTATAGCTGTTTTTTTGTAAATCGAGTTGGAAAATGTCGAAGATTTGCATGGCCATACTAGGAGGATGAAGTGGCCACTGGTCAGGAACCGCTTCCGCGTGCGTTAATGAAACATATATCGTTCGAAAGGTATTAACGAGGAGTACTAAATATAAAAAAATTTCGAACTCGTCTATAGCTGTTTTTTTGTAAATCGAGTTGGAAAATGTCGAAGATTTGCATGGCCAGACTAGGAGGATGAAGTGGCCACTGGTCAGTAACCGCTTCCGCGTGCGTTAATAAAACATATATCGGTTAAAAGGTATTAACGAGGAGTACTAAATATAAAAAAAATTCGAACTCGTCTATAGCTGTTTTTTGCTAAATAAGAAAAAATTGCGAAATCCACTATAACCGTTTTTTTGTAAATCGACTGTAAAATATTCGAAGATTTGCATGGACATACTTGGAGGATAAAGTGGCCACTGGTCAGGAACCGCTTCCGCGTGCGTTAATGAAGCATATATCGTTCGAAAGGTATAAGCGAGGAGAACTAAATATAAAAAAAATTTCGAACTACCCTGTAGCGGTTTTTTTTGTAAATTGACTTGGGAAATGTCGAAGATTTGCATGGCCAGACTAGGAGGATGAAGTGGCCACTGGTCAGGAACTGCTTCCGCGTGCGTTGATGAAACATATATCGTTCGAAAGGTATTATCGTGGAGTACTAAATATAAAAAAATTGCGAAATCCACTATAGCCTTTTTTTGTAAATCGACTTTGAAAATGTCAAAGATTTGCCTGGCCAGACTAGAAGGATGAACTGGCCAATGATCAGCAACGTTTCCGTTCGAGAGGTATTAACGAGGAGAGCTAAATAAAAAAAAATTGCGAAATCCCCTATAGCCGTTTTCTTATATATCGACTTGGAAAATGTCGAAGATTTGCATGGCCAGACTAGGAAGATGAAGTAGCCACTGGTCTGGAATGCTTCCGCGTTCGTTGATGAAACATATATCGTTCGAAAAGTATTAACGAGGAGAACTAAATAAAAAAAAAATTGCGAAATCCGCTATAGCCGTTTTTTTTTTGTAAATTGCATGGACATACTAGGAGGATGAAGTGGCCACTGGTCAGGAACCGCTTCCCCTGGAGATAAAAAAATTTCTATCTCGTCTATAGCTGTTTCTTTGTAGACCGAGTTGGAAAATGTCGAAGATTTGCATGGCCAGACTAGGAAGATGAAGTAGCCACTGGTCAGGAACCGCTTCCGCGTGCGTTGATGAAACATATATCGTTCGAAAAGTATTAACGAGGAGAACTAAATAAAAAAAAATTGCGAAATCCCCTATAGCCGTTTTCTTCTATATCGACTTGGAAAATGTCGAACATTTGCATGGCCAGACTAGGAGGATGAAGTGGCCACTGGTCAGGAACTGCTTCCGCGTGCGTTGATGAAACATATATCGTTTGAAAGGTATTACCGTGGAGTACTAAATATAAAAAAATTTCTATCTCGTCTATAGCCGTTTTTTTATAAATCGAGTCGAAGATTTGCATGGCCAGACTAGGAGGATGAAGTTGCCACTGGTCAGGAACTGCTTCCGCGTGCGTTCATGAAACATATATCGTTCGAATAGTATTAACGAGGAGAACTAAATAAAAAAAAATTGCGAAATCCCCTATAGCCGTTTTCTTGTATATCGACTTGGAAAATGTCGAACATTTGCATGGCCAGACTAGGAGGATGAAGTGGCCACTGGTCAGGAACTGCTTCCGCGTGCTTTAATGAAGCATATATCTTTCGAAAGGTATAAGCGAGGAGAACTAAATATAAAAAAAATTTCGAACTACCCTGTAGCGGTTTTTTTTTGTAAATTGACTTGGAAAATGTCGAAGATTTGCATGGCAGACTGGGAGGATGAAGTGGCCACTGGTCAGGAACCGCTTCCGCGTGCGTTAATGAAGCTTATATCGGTCGAAAGGTATTAACGAGTAGTACTAAATATAAAAAAATTTCTATCTCGTCTATAGATGTTTTTTTGTAGATCGAGTTGGAAAATGTCGAAGATTTGCATGGCCAGACTAGGAAGATGAAGTAGCCACTGGTCTGGAACGCTTCCGCGTGCGTTGATGAAACATATATCGTTCGAAAAGTATTAACGAGGAGAACTAAATAAAAAAAAATTGCGAAATCCCCTATAGCCGTTTTTTTTGTAAATCGACTGTAAAATAGTCGAAGATTTGCATGGACATACTAGGAGGATAAAGTGGCCACTGGTCAGGAACCGCTTCCGCGTGCGTTAATGAAGCATATATCGTTCGAAAGGTATAAGCGAGGAGAACTAAATATAAAAAAAATTTCGAACTACCCTGTAGCGGTTTTTTTTATAAATTACTGGGAAAATGTCGAAGGTTTGCATGGCCAGACTGGAAGGATGAAGTGGCCACTGCTCAGGAACCGCTTCCGCGTGCGTTAATGAAGCATATATCGGTCGAAAGGTATTAACGAGTAGTACTAAATATAAAAAAATTTCTATCTCGTCTATAGCTGTTTTTTTGTAGACCGAGTTGGAAAATGTCGAAGATTTGCATGGCCAGACTAGGAAGATGAAGTAGCCACTGGTCAGGAACCGCTTCCGCGTGCGTTGATGAAACATATATCGTTCGAAAAGTATTAACGAGGAGAACTAAATAAAAAAAAATTGCGAAATCCCCTATAGCCGTTTTCTTCTATATCGACTTGGAAAATGTCGTACATTTGCATGGCCAGACTAGGAGGATGAAGTGGCCACTGGTCAGGAACTGCTTCCGCGTGCGTTGATGAAACATATATCGTTCGAATAGTATTAACGAGGAGAACTAAATAAAAAAAAATTGCGAAATCCCCTATAGCCGTTTTCTTGTATATCGACTTGGAAAATGTCGAACATTTGCATGGCCAGACTAGGAGGATGAAGTGGCCACTGGTCAGGAACTGCTTCCGCGTGCTTTAATGAAGCATATATCTTTCGAAAGGTATAAGCGAGGAGAACTAAATATAAAAAAAATTTCGAACTACCCTGTAGCGGTTTTTTTTGTAAATTGACTTGGAAAATGTCGAAGATTTGCATGGCAGACTGGGAGGATGAAGTGGCCACTGGTCAGGAACCGCTTCCGCGTGCGTTAATGAAGCATATATCGGTCGAAAGGTATTAACGAGTAGTACTAAATATAAAAAAATTTCTATCTCGTCTATAGCTGTTTTTTTGTAGATCGAGTTGGAAAATGTCGAAGATTTGCATGGCCAGACTAGGAAGATAAAGTAGCCACTGGTCTGGAACGCTTCCGCGTGCGTTGATGAAACTTATATCGTTCGAAAAGTATTAACGAGGAGAACTAAATAAAAAAAAATTGCGAAATCCCCTATAGCCGTTTTTTTTGTAAATCGACTGTCAGGAACCGCTTCCGCGTGCGTTGATGAAACATATATCGTTCGAAAAAAATTGCGAAATCCCCTATAACCGTTTTTTTTTTTGTAAATCGACTGTGAAATAGTCGAAGATTTGCATGGACATACTAGGAGGATGAAGTGGCCACTGGTCAGGAACCGCTTCCGCGTGCGTTAATGAAGCATATATCGTTCGAAAGGTATTAACGAGAAGTACAAAATTTAAAAAATTTTCTAACTCGTCTATAGCTATTTTTTTGTAAATCGAGTTGGAAAATGTCGAAGATTTGCATGGCCAGACTAAGAGGATGAAGTGGCCACTGGTCAGGAACCGCTTCCGCGTGCGTTGATAAAACATATATCGTTCGAAAGGTATTAACGAGGAGTACTAAATATAAAAAAATTTCTAACTCGTCTATAGCTGTTTTTTGGTAAATCGAGTTAAAAAATGTCGAAGATTTGCATGGCCAGACTAGGAGGATGAAGTGGCCACTGGTCAGGAACGCTTCCGCGTGCGTTAATGAAACATATATCGTTCGAAAGGTATTAACGAGGAGTACTAAATATAAAAAAATTTCGAACTCGTCTATAGCTGTTTTTTTGTAAATCGAGTTGGAAAATGTCGAAGATTTGCATGGCCAGACTAGGAAGATGAAGTAGCCACTGGTCTGGAACGCTTCCGCGTGCGTTGATGAAACATATATCGTTCGAAAAGTATTAACGAGGAGAACTAAATAAAAAAAAATTGCGAAATCCCCTATAGCCGTTTTTTTTGTAAATCGACTGTAAAATAGTCGAAGATTTGCATGGACATACTAGGAGGATAAAGTGGCCACTGGTCAGGAACCGCTTCCGCGTGCGTTAATGAAGCATATATCGTTCGAAAGGTATAAGCGAGGAGAACTAAATATAAAAAAAATTTCGAACTACCCTGTAGCGGTTTTTTTTATAAATTACTGGGAAAATGTCGAAGGTTTGCATGGCCAGACTGGAAGGATGAAGTGGCCACTGCTCAGGAACCGCTTCCGCGTGCGTTAATGAAGCATATATCGGTCGAAAGGTATTAACGAGTAGTACTAAATATAAAAAAATTTCTATCTCGTCTATAGCTGTTTTTTTGTAGACCGAGTTGGAAAATGTCGAAGATTTGCATGGCCAGACTAGGAAGATGAAGTAGCCACTGGTCAGGAACCGCTTCCGCGTGCGTTGATGAAACATATATCGTTCGAAAAGTATTAACGAGGAGAACTAAATAAAAAAAAATTGCGAAATCCCCTATAGCCGTTTTCTTCTATATCGACTTGGAAAATGTCGTACATTTGCATGGCCAGACTAGGAGGATGAAGTGGCCACTGGTCAGGAACTGCTTCCGCGTGCGTTGATGAAACATATATCGTTCGAATAGTATTAACGAGGAGAACTAAATAAAAAAAAATTGCGAAATCCCCTATAGCCGTTTTCTTGTATATCGACTTGGAAAATGTCGAACATTTGCATGGCCAGACTAGGAGGATGAAGTGGCCACTGGTCAGGAACTGCTTCCGCGTGCTTTAATGAAGCATATATCTTTCGAAAGGTATAAGCGAGGAGAACTAAATATAAAAAAAATTTCGAACTACCCTGTAGCGGTTTTTTTTGTAAATTGACTTGGAAAATGTCGAAGATTTGCATGGCAGACTGGGAGGATGAAGTGGCCACTGGTCAGGAACCGCTTCCGCGTGCGTTAATGAAGCATATATCGGTCGAAAGGTATTAACGAGTAGTACTAAATATAAAAAAATTTCTATCTCGTCTATAGCTGTTTTTTTGTAGATCGAGTTGGAAAATGTCGAAGATTTGCATGGCCAGACTAGGAAGATAAAGTAGCCACTGGTCTGGAACGCTTCCGCGTGCGTTGATGAAACTTATATCGTTCGAAAAGTATTAACGAGGAGAACTAAATAAAAAAAAATTGCGAAATCCCCTATAGCCGTTTTTTTTGTAAATCGACTGTCAGGAACCGCTTCCGCGTGCGTTGATGAAACATATATCGTTCGAAAAAAATTGCGAAATCCCCTATAACCGTTTTTTTTTTTGTAAATCGACTGTGAAATAGTCGAAGATTTGCATGGACATACTAGGAGGATGAAGTGGCCACTGGTCAGGAACCGCTTCCGCGTGCGTTAATGAAGCATATATCGTTCGAAAGGTATTAACGAGAAGTACAAAATTTAAAAAAATTTCTAACTCGTCTATAGCTATTTTTTTGTAAATCGAGTTGGAAAATGTCGAAGATTTGCATGGACATACTAGGAGGATGAAGTGGCCACTGGTCAGTAACCGCTTCCGCGTGCGTTAATAAAACATATATCGGTTAAAAGGTATTAACGAGGGGTACTAAATATAAAAAAATTTCGAACTCGTCTATAGCTGTTTTTTGCTAAATAAAACAAAATTGCGAAATCCCCTATAACCGTTTTTTTGTAAATCGACTGTGAAATAGTCGAAGATTTGCATGGACATACTAGGAGGATGAAGTGGCCACTGGTCAGGAACCGCTTCCGCGTGCGTTAATGAAGCATATATCGGTCGAAAGGTATTAACGAGTAGTACTAAATATAAAAAAATTTCTATCTCGTCTATAGCTGTTTTTTTGTAGATCGAGTTGGAAAATGTCGAAGATTTGCATGGCCAGACTAGGAAGATAAAGTAGCCACTGGTCTGGAACGCTTCCGCGTGCGTTGATGAAACTTATATCGTTCGAAAAGTATTAACGAGGAGAACTAAATAAAAAAAAATTGCGAAATCCCCTATAGCCGTTTTTTTTGTAAATCGACTGTCAGGAACCGCTTCCGCGTGCGTTGATGAAACATATATCGTTCGAAAAAAATTGCGAAATCCCCTATAACCGTTTTTTTTTTTGTAAATCGACTGTGAAATAGTCGAAGATTTGCATGGACATACTAGGAGGATGAAGTGGCCACTGGTCAGGAACCGCTTCCGCGTGCGTTAATGAAGCATATATCGTTCGAAAGGTATTAACGAGAAGTACAAAATTTAAAAAAATTTCTAACTCGTCTATAGCTATTTTTTTGTAAATCGAGTTGGAAAATGTCGAAGATTTGCATGGCCAGACTAAGAGGATGAAGTGGCCACTGGTCAGGAACCGCTTCCGCGTGCGTTGATAAAACATATATCGTTCGAAAGGTATTAACGAGGAGTACTAAATATAAAAAAATTTCTAACTCGTCTATAGCTGTTTTTTGGTAAATCGAGTTAAAAAATGTCGAAGATTTGCATGGCCAGACTAGGAGGATGAAGTGGCCACTGGTCAGGAACGCTTCCGCGTGCGTTAATGAAACATATATCGTTCGAAAGGTATTAACGAGGAGTACTAAATATAAAAAAATTTCGAACTCGTCTATAGCTGTTTTTTTGTAAATCGAGTTGGAAAATGTCGAAGATTTGCATGGCCAGACTAGGAGGATGATGGCCACTGGTCAGTAACCGCTTCCGCGTGCGTTAATAAAACATATATCGGTTAAAAGGTATTAACGAGGAGTACTAAATATAAAAAAATTTCGAACTCGTCTATAGCTGTTTTTTGCTAAATAAAAAAAAATTGCGAAATCCACTATAACCGTTTTTTTGTAAATCGACTGTAAAATATTCGAAGATTTGCATGGACATACTTGGAGGATAAAGTGGCCACTGGTCAGGAACCGCTTCCGCGTGCGTTAATGAAGCATATATCGTTCGAAAGGTATAAGCGAGGAGAACTAAATATAAAAAAAATTTCGAACTACCCTGTAGCGGTTTTTTTTGTAAATTGACTTGGGAAATGTCGAAGATTTGCATGGCCAGACTGGAAGGATGAAGTGGCCACTGGTCAGGAACCGCTTCCGCGTGCGTTGATGAAACATATATCGTTCGAAAAGTATTAACGAGGAGAACTAAATAAAAAAAAATTGCGAAATCCCCTATAGCCGTTTTTTTTTGTAAATCGACTGTCAGGAACCGCTTCCGCGTGCGTTGATGAAACATATATCGTTCGAAAGGTATTAACGAGAAGTACTAGATATAAAAAAATTTCTAACTCGTCTATAGCTGTTTTTTTGTAAATCGAGTTGGAAAATGTCGAAGATTTGCATGGCCATACTAGGAGGATGAAGTGGCCACTGGTCAGGAACCGCTTCCGCGTGCGTTGATAAAACATATATCGTTCGAAAGGTATTAACGAGGAGTACTAAATATAAAAAAATTTCTAACTCGTCTATAGCTGTTTTTTAGTAAATCGAGTTAGAAAATGTCGAAGATTTGCATGGCCAGACTAGGAGGATGAAGTGGCCACTGGTCAGGAACGCTTCCGCGTGCGTTAATGAAACATATATCGTTCGAAAGGTATTAACGAGGAGTACTAAATATAAAAAAATTTCGAACTCGTCTATTGCTGTTTTTTTGTAAATCGAGTTGGAAAATGTCGAAGATTTGCATGGCCAGACTAGGAGGATGAAGTGGCCACTGGTCAGTAACCGCTTCCGCGTGCGTTAATAAAACATATATCGGTTAAAAGGTATTAACGAGGGGTACTAAATATAAAAAAATTTCGAACTCGTCTATAGCTTTTTTTTGCTAAATAAAAAAAAATTGCGAAATCCCCTATAACCGTTTTTTTGTAAATCGACTGTAAAATATTCGAAGATTTGCATGGACATACTTGGAGGATAAAGTGGCCACTGGTCAGGAACCGCTTACGCGTGCGTTAATGAAGCATATATCGTTCGAAAGGTATAAGCGAGGAGAACTAAATATAAAAAAAATTTCGAACTACCCTGTAGCGGTTTTTTTTTGTAAATTGACTTGGAAAATGTCGAAGATTTGCATGGCCAGACTAGGAAGATGAAGTAGCCACTGGTCTGGAATGCTTCCGAGTGCGTTGATGAAACATATATCGTTCGAAGGGTATTAACGAGGAGAACTAAATAAAAAAAAATTGCGAAATCCCCTATAACCGTTTTTTTTTTGTAAATCGACTGTGAAATAGTCGAAGATTTGCATGGACATACTAGGAGGATGAAGTGGCCACTGGTCAGGAACCGCTTCCGCGTGCGTTAATGAAGCATATATCGTTCGAAAGGTATAAGCGAGGAGAACTAAATATAAAAAAATTTCGAACTACCCTGTAGCGGTTTTTTTTGTAAATTGACTTGGAAAATGTCGAAGATTTGCATGGCCAGACTGGGAGGATGAAGTGGCCACTGGTCAGTAACCGCTTCCGCGTGCGTTAATAAAACATATATCGGTTAAAAGGTATTAACGAGGGGTACTAAATATAAAAAAATTTCGAACTCGTCTATAGCTGTTTTTTGCTAAATAAAACAAAATTGCGAAATCCCCTATAACCGTTTTTTTGTAAATCGACTGTGAAATAGTCGAAGATTTGCATGGACATACTAGGAGGATGAAGTGGCCACTGGTCAGGAACCGCTTCCGCGTGCGTTAATGAAGCATATATCGTTCGAAAGGTATAAGCGAGGAGAACTAAATATAAAAAAAATTTCGAACTACCCTGTAGCGGTTTTTTTTTGTAAATTGACTTGGAAAATGTCGAAGATTTGCATGGCCAGACTGGGAGGATGAAGTGGCCACTGGTCAGGAACCGCTTCCGCGTGCGTTAATGAAGCATATATCGGTCGAAAGGTATTAACGAGTAGTACTAAATATAAAAAAATTTCTATCTCGTCTATAGCTGTTTTTTTGTAGATCGAGTTGGAAAATGTCGAAGATTTGCATGGCCAGACTAGGAAGATAAAGTAGCCACTGGTCTGGAACGCTTCCGCGTGCGTTGATGAAACATATATCGTTCGAAAAGTATTAACGAGGAGAACTAAATAAAAAAAAATTGCGAAATCCCCTATAGCCGTTTTTTTTGTAAATCGACTGTCAGGAACCGCTTCCGCGTGCGTTGATGAAACATATATCGTTCGAAAAAAATTGCGAAATCCCCTATAACCGTTTTTTTTTTGTAAATCGACTGTGAAATAGTCGAAGATTTGCATGGACATACTAGGAGGATGAAGTGGCCACTGGTCAGGAACCGCTTCCGCGTGCGTTAATGAAGCATATATCGTTCGAAAGGTATTAACGAGAAGTACAAAATTTAAAAAAATTTCTAACTCGTCTATAGCTATTTTTTTGTAAATCGAGTTGGAAAATGTCGAAGATTTGCATGGCCAGACTAAGAGGATGAAGTGGCCACTGGTCAGGAACCGCTTCCGCGTGCGTTGATAAAACATATATCGTTCGAAAGGTATTAACGAGGAGTACTAAATATAAAAAAATTTCTAACTCGTCTATAGCTGTTTTTTGGTAAATCGAGTTAAAAAATGTCGAAGATTTGCATGGCCAGACTAGGAGGATGAAGTGGCCACTGGTCAGGAACGCTTCCGCGTGCGTTAATGAAACATATATCGTTCGAAAGGTATTAACGAGGAGTACTAAATATAAAAAAATTTCGAACTCGTATATAGCTGTTTTTTTGTAAATCGAGTTGGAAAATGTCGAAGATTTGCATGGCCAGACTAGGAGGATGATGGCCACTGGTCAGTAACCGCTTCCGCGTGCGTTAATAAAACATATATCGGTTAAAAGGTATTAACGAGGAGTACTAAATATAAAAAAATTTCGAACTCGTCTATAGCTGTTTTTTGCTAAATAAAAAAAAAATTGCGAAATCCACTATAACCGTTTTTTTGTAAATCGACTGTAAAATATTCGAAGATTTGCATGGACATACTTGGAGGATAAAGTGGCCACTGGTCAGGAACCGCTTCCGCGTGCGTTAATGAAGCATATATCGTTCGAAAGGTATAAGCGAGGAGAACTAAATATAAAAAAAATTTCGAACTACCCTGTAGCGGTTTTTTTTTGTAAATTGACTTGGGAAATGTCGAAGATTTGCATGGCCAGACTGGAAGGATGAAGTGGCCACTGGTCAGGAACCGCTTCCGCGTGCGTTGATGAAACATATATCGTTCGAAAAGTATTAACGAGGAGAACTAAATAAAAAAAAATTGCGAAATCCCCTATAGCCGTTTTTTTTGTAAATCGACTGTCAGGAACCGCTTCCGCGTGCGTTGATGAAACATATATCGTTCGAAAGGTATTAACGAGAAGTACTAGATATAAAAAAATTTCTAACTCGTCTATAGCTGTTTTTTTGTAAATCGAGTTGGAAAATGTCGAAGATTTGCATGGCCATACTAGGAGGATGAAGTGGCCACTGGTCAGGAACCGCTTCCGCGTGCGTTGATAAAACATATATCGTTCGAAAGGTATTAACGAGGAGTACTAAATATAAAAAAATTTCTAACTCGTCTATAGCTGTTTTTTAGTAAATCGAGTTAGAAAATGTCGAAGATTTGCATGGCCAGACTAGGAGGATGAAGTGGCCACTGGTCAGGAACGCTTCCGCGTGCGTTAATGAAACGTATATCGTTCGAAAGGTATTAACGAGGAGTACTAAATATAAAAAAATTTCGAACTCGTCTATTGCTGTTTTTTTGTAAATCGAGTTGGAAAATGTCGAAGATTTGCATGGCCAGACTAGGAGGATGAAGTGGCCACTGGTCAGTAACCGCTTCCGCGTGCGTTAATAAAACATATATCGGTTAAAAGGTATTAACGAGGGGTACTAAATATAAAAAAATTTCGAACTCGTCTATAGCTTTTTTTTGCTAAATAAAAAAAAATTGCGAAATCCCCTATAACCGTTTTTTTGTAAATCGACTGTAAAATATTCGAAGATTTGCATGGACATACTTGGAGGATAAAGTGGCCACTGGTCAGGAACCGCTTACGCGTGCGTTAATGAAGCATATATCGTTCGAAAGGTATAAGCGAGGAGAACTAAATATAAAAAAAATTTCGAACTACCCTGTAGCGGTTTTTTTTTGTAAATTGACTTGGAAAATGTCGAAGATTTGCATGGCCAGACTAGGAAGATGAAGTAGCCACTGGTCTGGAATGCTTCCGAGTGCGTTGATGAAACATATATCGTTCGAAGGGTATTAACGAGGAGAACTAAATAAAAAAAAATTGCGAAATCCCCTATAACCGTTTTTTTTTTTGTAAATCGACTGTGAAATAGTCGAAGATTTGCATGGCCATACTAGGAGGATGAAGTGGCCACTGGTCAGTAACCGCTTCCGCGTGCGTTAATAAAACATATATCGGTTAAAAGGTATTAACGAGGGGTACTAAATATAAAAAAATTTCGAACTCGTCTATAGCTGTTTTTTGCTAAATAAAACAAAATTGCGAAATCCCCTATAACCGTTTTTTTGTAAATCGACTGTGAAATAGTCGAAGATTTGCATGGACATACTAGGAGGATGAAGTGGCCACTGGTCAGGAACCGCTTCCGCGTGCGTTAATGAAGCATATATCGTTCGAAAGGTATAAGCGAGGAGAACTAAATATAAAAAAAATTTCGAACTACCCTGTAGCGGTTTTTTTTTGTAAATTGACTTGGAAAATGTCGAAGATTTGCATGGCCAGACTAGGAAGATGAAGTAGCCACTGGTCTGGAATGCTTCCGAGTGCGTTGATGAAACATATATCGTTCGAAGGGTATTAACGAGGAGAACTAAATAAAAAAAAATTGCGAAATCCCCTATAACCGTTTTTTTTTTGTAAATCGACTGTGAAATAGTCGAAGATTTGCATGGACATACTAGGAGGATGAAGTGGCCACTGGTCAGGAACCGCTTCCGCGTGCGTTAATGAAGCATATATCGTTCGAAAGGTATAAGCGAGGAGAACTAAATATAAAAAAAATTTCGAACTACTCTGTAGCGGTTTTTTTTTGTAAATTGACTTGGAAAATGTCGAAGATTTGCATGGCCAGACTGGGAAGATGAAGTAGCCACTGGTCTGGAATGCTTCCGAGTGCGTTGATGAAACATATATCGTTCGAAGGGTATTAACGAGGAGAACTAAATAAAAAAAAATTGCGAAATCCCCTATAACCGTTTTTTTTTTGTAAATCGACTGTGAAATAGTCGAAGATTTGCATGGACATACTAGGAGGATGAAGTGGCCACTGGTCAGGAACCGCTTCCGCGTGCGTTAATGAAGCATATATCGTTCGAAAGGTATTAACGAGGAGAACTAAATAAAAAAAATTGCGAAATCCCCTATAGCTGTTTTTTTGTAAATCGAGTTGGAAAATGTCGAAGATTTGCATGGCCATACTAGGAGGATGAAGTGGCCACTGGTCAGGAACCGCTTCCGCGTGCGTTGATAAAACATATATCGTTCGAAAGGTATTAACGAGGAGTACTAAATATAAAAAAATTTCTAACTCGTCTATAGCTGTTTTTTAGTAAATCGAGTTAGAAAATGTCGAAGATTTGCATGGCCAGACTAGGAGGATGAAGTGGCCACTGGTCAGGAACGCTTCCGCGTGCGTTAATGAAACATATATCGTTCGAAAGGTATTAACGAGGAGTACTAAATATAAAAAAATTTCGAACTCGTCTATTGCTGTTTTTTTGTAAATCGAGTTGGAAAATGTCGAAGATTTGCATGGCCAGACTAGGAGGATGAAGTGGCCACTGGTCAGTAACCGCTTCCGCGTGCGTTAATAAAACATATATCGGTTAAAAGGTATTAACGAGGGGTACTAAATATAAAAAAATTTCGAACTCGTCTATAGCTTTTTTTTGCTAAATAAAAAAAAATTGCGAAATCCCCTATAACCGTTTTTTTGTAAATCGACTGTAAAATATTCGAAGATTTGCATGGACATACTTGGAGGATAAAGTGGCCACTGGTCAGGAACCGCTTACGCGTGCGTTAATGAAGCATATATCGTTCGAAAGGTATAAGCGAGGAGAACTAAATATAAAAAAAATTTCGAACTACCCTGTAGCGGTTTTTTTTTGTAAATTGACTTGGAAAATGTCGAAGATTTGCATGGCCAGACTAGGAAGATGAAGTAGCCACTGGTCTGGAATGCTTCCGAGTGCGTTGATGAAACATATATCGTTCGAAGGGTATTAACGAGGAGAACTAAATAAAAAAAAATTGCGAAATCCCCTATAACCGTTTTTTTTTTTGTAAATCGACTGTGAAATAGTCGAAGATTTGCATGGACATACTAGGAGGATGAAGTGGCCACTGGTCAGGAACCGCTTCCGCGTGCGTTAATGAAGCATATATCGTTCGAAAGGTATAAGCGAGGAGAACTAAATATAAAAAAAATTTCGAACTACCCTGTAGCGGTTTTTTTTGTAAATTGACTTGGAAAATGTCGAAGATTTGCATGGCCAGACTGGGAGGATGAAGTGGCCACTGGTCAGTAACCGCTTCCGCGTGCGTTAATAAAACATATATCGGTTAAAAGGTATTAACGAGGGGTACTAAATATAAAAAAATTTCGAACTCGTCTATAGCTGTTTTTTGCTAAATAAAACAAAATTGCGAAATCCCCTATAACCGTTTTTTTGTAAATCGACTGTGAAATAGTCGAAGATTTGCATGGACATACTAGGAGGATGAAGTGGCCATTGGTCAGGAACCGCTTCCGCGTGCGTTAATGAAGCATATATCGTTCGAAAGGTATAAGCGAGGAGAACTAAATATAAAAAAAATTTCGAACTACCCTGTAGCGGTTTTTTTTTGTAAATTGACTTGGAAAATGTCGAAGATTTGCATGGCCAGACTGGGAGGATGAAGTGGCCACTGGTCAGGAACCGCTTCCGCGTGCGTTAATGAAGCATATATCGGTCGAAAGGTATTAACGAGTAGTACTAAATATAAAAAAATTTCTATCTCGTCTATAGCTGTTTTTTTGTAGATCGAGTTGGAAAATGTCGAAGATTTGCATGGCCAGACTAGGAAGATAAAGTAGCCACTGGTCTGGAACGCTTCCGCGTGCGTTGATGAAACATATATCGTTCGAAAAGTATTAACGAGGAGAACTAAATAAAAAAAAATTGCGAAATCCCCTATAGCCGTTTTTTTTGTAAATCGACTGTCAGGAACCGCTTCCGCGTGCGTTGATGAAACATATATCGTTCGAAAAAAATTGCGAAATCCCCTATAACCGTTTTTTTTTTGTAAATCGACTGTGAAATAGTCGAAGATTTGCATGGACATACTAGGAGGATGAAGTGGCCACTGGTCAGGAACCGCTTCCGCGTGCGTTAATGAAGCATATATCGTTCGAAAGGTATTAACGAGAAGTACAAAATTTAAAAAAATTTCTAACTCGTCTATAGCTATTTTTTTGTAAATCGAGTTGGAAAATGTCGAAGATTTGCATGGCCAGACTAAGAGGATGAAGTGGCCACTGGTCAGGAACCGCTTCCGCGTGCGTTGATAAAACATATATCGTTCGAAAGGTATTAACGAGGAGTACTAAATATAAAAAAATTTCTAACTCGTCTATAGCTGTTTTTTGGTAAATCGAGTTAAAAAATGTCGAAGATTTGCATGGCCAGACTAGGAGGATGAAGTGGCCACTGGTCAGGAACGCTTCCGCGTGCGTTAATGAAACATATATCGTTCGAAAGGTATTAACGAGGAGTACTAAATATAAAAAAATTTCGAACTCGTATATAGCTGTTTTTTTGTAAATCGAGTTGGAAAATGTCGAAGATTTGCATGGCCAGACTAGGAGGATGATGGCCACTGGTCAGTAACCGCTTCCGCGTGCGTTAATAAAACATATATCGGTTAAAAGGTATTAACGAGGAGTACTAAATATAAAAAAATTTCGAACTCGTCTATAGCTGTTTTTTGCTAAATAAAAAAAAAATTGCGAAATCCACTATAACCGTTTTTTTGTAAATCGACTGTAAAATATTCGAAGATTTGCATGGACATACTTGGAGGATAAAGTGGCCACTGGTCAGGAACCGCTTCCGCGTGCGTTAATGAAGCATATATCGTTCGAAAGGTATAAGCGAGGAGAACTAAATATAAAAAAAATTTCGAACTACCCTGTAGCGGTTTTTTTTTGTAAATTGACTTGGGAAATGTCGAAGATTTGCATGGCCAGACTGGAAGGATGAAGTGGCCACTGGTCAGGAACCGCTTCCGCGTGCGTTGATGAAACATATATCGTTCGAAAAGTATTAACGAGGAGAACTAAATAAAAAAAAATTGCGAAATCCCCTATAGCCGTTTTTTTTGTAAATCGACTGTCAGGAACCGCTTCCGCGTGCGTTGATGAAACATATATCGTTCGAAAGGTATTAACGAGAAGTACTAGATATAAAAAAATTTCTAACTCGTCTATAGCTGTTTTTTTGTAAATCGAGTTGGAAAATGTCGAAGATTTGCATGGCCATACTAGGAGGATGAAGTGGCCACTGGTCAGGAACCGCTTCCGCGTGCGTTGATAAAACATATATCGTTCGAAAGGTATTAACGAGGAGTACTAAATATAAAAAAATTTCTAACTCGTCTATAGCTGTTTTTTAGTAAATCGAGTTAGAAAATGTCGAAGATTTGCATGGCCAGACTAGGAGGATGAAGTGGCCACTGGTCAGGAACGCTTCCGCGTGCGTTAATGAAACATATATCGTTCGAAAGGTATTAACGAGGAGTACTAAATATAAAAAAATTTCGAACTCGTCTATTGCTGTTTTTTTGTAAATCGAGTTGGAAAATGTCGAAGATTTGCATGGCCAGACTAGGAGGATGAAGTGGCCACTGGTCAGTAACCGCTTCCGCGTGCGTTAATAAAACATATATCGGTTAAAAGGTATTAACGAGGGGTACTAAATATAAAAAAATTTCGAACTCGTCTATAGCTTTTTTTTTGCTAAATAAAAAAAAATTGCGAAATCCCCTATAACCGTTTTTTTGTAAATCGACTGTAAAATATTCGAAGATTTGCATGGACATACTTGGAGGATAAAGTGGCCACTGGTCAGGAACCGCTTACGCGTGCGTTAATGAAGCATATATCGTTCGAAAGGTATAAGCGAGGAGAACTAAATATAAAAAAAATTTCGAACTACCCTGTAGCGGTTTTTTTTTGTAAATTGACTTGGAAAATGTCGAAGATTTGCATGGCCAGACTAGGAAGATGAAGTAGCCACTGGTCTGGAATGCTTCCGAGTGCGTTGATGAAACATATATCGTTCGAAGGGTATTAACGAGGAGAACTAAATAAAAAAAAATTGCGAAATCCCCTATAACCGTTTTTTTTTTTTGTAAATCGACTGTGAAATAGTCGAAGATTTGCATGGACATACTAGGAGGATGAAGTGGCCACTGGTCAGGAACCGCTTCCGCGTGCGTTAATGAAGCATATATCGTTCGAAAGGTATAAGCGAGGAGAACTAAATATAAAAAAAATTTCGAACTACCCTGTAGCGGTTTTTTTTTTAAATTGACTTGGAAAATGTCGAAGATTTGCATGGCCAGACTGGGAGGATGAAGTGGCCACTGGTCAGTAACCGCTTCCGCGTGCGTTAATAAAACATATATCGGTTAAAAGGTGTTAACGAGGGGTACTAAATATAAAAAAATTTCGAACTCGTCTATAGCTGTTTTTTGCTAAATAAAACAAAATTGCGAAATCCCCTATAACCGTTTTTTTGTAAATCGACTGTGAAATAGTCGAAGATTTGCATGGACATACTAGGAGGATGAAGTGGCCACTGGTCAGGAACCGCTTCCGCGTGCGTTAATGAAGCATATATCGTTCGAAAGGTATAAGCGAGGAGAACTAAATATAAAAAAAATTTCGAACTACCCTGTAGCGGTTTTTTTTTGTAAATTGACTTGGAAAATGTCGAAGATTTGCATGGCCAGACTAGGAAGATGAAGTAGCCACTGGTCTGGAATGCTTCCGAGTGCGTTGATGAAACATATATCGTTCGAAGGGTATTAACGAGGAGAACTAAATAAAAAAAAATTGCGAAATCCCCTATAACCGTTTTTTTTTGTAAATCGACTGTGAAATAGTCGAAGATTTGCATGGACATACTAGGAGGATAAAGTGGCCACTGGTCAGGAACCGCTTCCGCGTGCGTTAATGAAGCATATATCGTTCGAAAGGTATAAGCGAGGAGAACTAAATATAAAAAAAATTTCGAACTACCCTGTAGCGGTTTTTTTTTGTAAATTGACTTGGGAAATGTCGAAGATTTGCATGGCCAGACTGGAAGGATGAAGTGGCCACTGGTCAGGAACCGCTTCCGCGTGCGTTGATGAAACATATATCGTTCGAAAAGTATTAACGAGGAGAACTAAATAAAAAAAAATTGCGAAATCCCCTATAGCCGTTTTTTTTGTAAATCGACTGTCAGGAACCGCTTCCGCGTGCGTTGATGAAACATATATCGTTCGAAAGGTATTAACGAGAAGTACTAGATATAAAAAAATTTCTAACTCGTCTATAGCTGTTTTTTTGTAAATCGAGTTGGAAAATGTCGAAGATTTGCATGGCCATACTAGGAGGATGAAGTGGCCACTGGTCAGGAACCGCTTCCGCGTGCGTTGATAAAACATATATCGTTCGAAAGGTATTAACGAGGAGTACTAAATATAAAAAAATTTCTAACTCGTCTATAGCTGTTTTTTAGTAAATCGAGTTAGAAAATGTCGAAGATTTGCATGGCCAGACTAGGAGGATGAAGTGGCCACTGGTCAGGAACGCTTCCGCGTGCGTTAATGAAACATATATCGTTCGAAAGGTATTAACGAGGAGTACTAAATATAAAAAAATTTCGAACTCGTCTATTGCTGTTTTTTTGTAAATCGAGTTGGAAAATGTCGAAGATTTGCATGGCCAGACTAGGAGGATGAAGTGGCCACTGGTCAGTAACCGCTTCCGCGTGCGTTAATAAAACATATATCGGTTAAAAGGTATTAACGAGGGGTACTAAATATAAAAAAATTTCGAACTCGTCTATAGCTTTTTTTTTGCTAAATAAAAAAAAATTGCGAAATCCCCTATAACCGTTTTTTTGTAAATCGACTGTAAAATATTCGAAGATTTGCATGGACATACTTGGAGGATAAAGTGGCCACTGGTCAGGAACCGCTTACGCGTGCGTTAATGAAGCATATATCGTTCGAAAGGTATAAGCGAGGAGAACTAAATATAAAAAAAATTTCGAACTACCCTGTAGCGGTTTTTTTTTGTAAATTGACTTGGGAAATGTCGAAGATTTGCATGGCCAGACTGGAAGGATGAAGTGGCCACTGGTCAGGAACCGCTTCCGCGTGCGTTGATGAAACATATATCGTTCGAAAAGTATTAACGAGGAGAACTAAATAAAAAAAAATTGCGAAATCCCCTATAGCCGTTTTTTTTGTAAATCGACTGTCAGGAACCGCTTCCGCGTGCGTTGATGAAACATATATCGTTCGAAAGGTATTAACGAGAAGTACTAGATATAAAAAAATTTCTAACTCGTCTATAGCTGTTTTTTTGTAAATCGAGTTGGAAAATGTCGAAGATTTGCATGGCCATACTAGGAGGATGAAGTGGCCACTGGTCAGGAACCGCTTCCGCGTGCGTTGATAAAACATATATCGTTCGAAAGGTATTAACGAGGAGTACTAAATATAAAAAAATTTCTAACTCGTCTATAGCTGTTTTTTAGTAAATCGAGTTAGAAAATGTCGAAGATTTGCATGGCCAGACTAGGAGGATGAAGTGGCCACTGGTCAGGAACGCTTCCGCGTGCGTTAATGAAACATATATCGTTCGAAAGGTATTAACGAGGAGTACTAAATATAAAAAAATTTCGAACTCGTCTATTGCTGTTTTTTTGTAAATCGAGTTGGAAAATGTCGAAGATTTGCATGGCCAGACTAGGAGGATGAAGTGGCCACTGGTCAGTAACCGCTTCCGCGTGCGTTAATAAAACATATATCGGTTAAAAGGTATTAACGAGGGGTACTAAATATAAAAAAATTTCGAACTCGTCTATAGCTTTTTTTTTGCTAAATAAAAAAAAATTGCGAAATCCCCTATAACCGTTTTTTTGTAAATCGACTGTAAAATATTCGAAGATTTGCATGGACATACTTGGAGGATAAAGTGGCCACTGGTCAGGAACCGCTTACGCGTGCGTTAATGAAGCATATATCGTTCGAAAGGTATAAGCGAGGAGAACTAAATATAAAAAAAATTTCGAACTACCCTGTAGCGGTTTTTTTTTGTAAATTGACTTGGAAAATGTCGAAGATTTGCATGGCCAGACTAGGAAGATGAAGTAGCCACTGGTCTGGAATGCTTCCGAGTGCGTTGATGAAACATATATCGTTCGAAGGGTATTAACGAGGAGAACTAAATAAAAAAAAATTGCGAAATCCCCTATAACCGTTTTTTTTTTTTGTAAATCGACTGTGAAATAGTCGAAGATTTGCATGGACATACTAGGAGGATGAAGTGGCCACTGGTCAGGAACCGCTTCCGCGTGCGTTAATGAAGCATATATCGTTCGAAAGGTATAAGCGAGGAGAACTAAATATAAAAAAAATTTCGAACTACCCTGTAGCGGTTTTTTTTTGTAAATTGACTTGGGAAATGTCGAAGATTTGCATGGCCAGACTGGAAGGATGAAGTGGCCACTGGTCAGGAACCGCTTCCGCGTGCGTTGATGAAACATATATCGTTCGAAAAGTATTAACGAGGAGAACTAAATAAAAAAAAATTGCGAAATCCCCTATAGCCGTTTTTTTTGTAAATCGACTGTCAGGAACCGCTTCCGCGTGCGTTGATGAAACATATATCGTTCGAAAGGTATTAACGAGAAGTACTAGATATAAAAAAATTTCTAACTCGTCTATAGCTGTTTTTTTGTAAATCGAGTTGGAAAATGTCGAAGATTTGCATGGCCATACTAGGAGGATGAAGTGGCCACTGGTCAGGAACCGCTTCCGCGTGCGTTGATAAAACATATATCGGTTAAAAGGTATTAACGAGGAGTACTAAATATAAAAAAATTTCGAACTCGTCTATAGCTGTTTTTTGCTAAATAAAAAAAAAATTGCGAAATCCACTATAACCGTTTTTTTGTAAATCGACTGTAAAATATTCGAAGATTTGCATGGACATACTTGGAGGATAAAGTGGCCACTGGTCAGGAACCGCTTCCGCGTGCGTTAATGAAGCATATATCGTTCGAAAGGTATAAGCGAGGAGAACTAAATATAAAAAAAATTTCGAACTACCCTGTAGCGGTTTTTTTTTGTAAATTGACTTGGGAAATGTCGAAGATTTGCATGGCCAGACTGGAAGGATGAAGTGGCCACTGGTCAGGAACCGCTTCCGCGTGCGTTGATGAAACATATATCGTTCGAAAAGTATTAACGAGGAGAACTAAATAAAAAAAAATTGCGAAATCCCCTATAGCCGTTTTTTTTGTAAATCGACTGTCAGGAACCGCTTCCGCGTGCGTTGATGAAACATATATCGTTCGAAAGGTATTAACGAGAAGTACTAGATATAAAAAAATTTCTAACTCGTCTATAGCTGTTTTTTTGTAAATCGAGTTGGAAAATGTCGAAGATTTGCATGGCCATACTAGGAGGATGAAGTGGCCACTGGTCAGGAACCGCTTCCGCGTGCGTTGATAAAACATATATCGTTCGAAAGGTATTAACGAGGAGTACTAAATATAAAAAAATTTCTAACTCGTCTATAGCTGTTTTTTTGTAAATCGAGTTGGAAAATGTCGAAGATTTGCATGGCCAGACTAGGAGGATGATGGCCACTGGTCAGTAACCGCTTCCGCGTGCGTTAATAAAACATATATCGGTTAAAAGGTATTAACGAGGAGTACTAAATATAAAAAAATTTCGAACTCGTCTATAGCTGTTTTTTGCTAAATAAAAAAAAAATTGCGAAATCCACTATAACCGTTTTTTTGTAAATCGACTGTAAAATATTCGAAGATTTGCATGGACATACTTGGAGGATAAAGTGGCCACTGGTCAGGAACCGCTTCCGCGTGCGTTAATGAAGCATATATCGTTCGAAAGGTATAAGCGAGGAGAACTAAATATAAAAAAAATTTCGAACTACCCTGTAGCGGTTTTTTTTTGTAAATTGACTTGGGAAATGTCGAAGATTTGCATGGCCAGACTGGAAGGATGAAGTGGCCACTGGTCAGGAACCGCTTCCGCGTGCGTTGATGAAACATATATCGTTCGAAAAGTATTAACGAGGAGAACTAAATAAAAAAAAATTGCGAAATCCCCTATAGCCGTTTTTTTTGTAAATCGACTGTCAGGAACCGCTTCCGCGTGCGTTGATGAAACATATATCGTTCGAAAGGTATTAACGAGAAGTACTAGATATAAAAAAATTTCTAACTCGTCTATAGCTGTTTTTTTGTAAATCGAGTTGGAAAATGTCGAAGATTTGCATGGCCATACTAGGAGGATGAAGTGGCCACTGGTCAGGAACCGCTTCCGCGTGCGTTGATAAAACATATATCGTTCGAAAGGTATTAACGAGGAGTACTAAATATAAAAAAATTTCTAACTCGTCTATAGCTGTTTTTTAGTAAATCGAGTTAGAAAATGTCGAAGATTTGCATGGCCAGACTAGGAGGATGAAGTGGCCACTGGTCAGGAACGCTTCCGCGTGCGTTAATGAAACATATATCGTTCGAAAGGTATTAACGAGGAGTACTAAATATAAAAAAATTTCGAACTCGTCTATTGCTGTTTTTTTGTAAATCGAGTTGGAAAATGTCGAAGATTTGCATGGCCAGACTAGGAGGATGAAGTGGCCACTGGTCAGTAACCGCTTCCGCGTGCGTTAATAAAACATATATCGGTTAAAAGGTATTAACGAGGGGTACTAAATATAAAAAAATTTCGAACTCGTCTATAGCTTTTTTTTTGCTAAATAAAAAAAAATTGCGAAATCCCCTATAACCGTTTTTTTGTAAATCGACTGTAAAATATTCGAAGATTTGCATGGACATACTTGGAGGATAAAGTGGCCACTGGTCAGGAACCGCTTACGCGTGCGTTAATGAAGCATATATCGTTCGAAAGGTATAAGCGAGGAGAACTAAATATAAAAAAAATTTCGAACTACCCTGTAGCGGTTTTTTTTTGTAAATTGACTTGGAAAATGTCGAAGATTTGCATGGCCAGACTAGGAAGATGAAGTAGCCACTGGTCTGGAATGCTTCCGAGTGCGTTGATGAAACATATATCGTTCGAAGGGTATTAACGAGGAGAACTAAATAAAAAAAAATTGCGAAATCCCCTATAACCGTTTTTTTTTTTTGTAAATCGACTGTGAAATAGTCGAAGATTTGCATGGACATACTAGGAGGATGAAGTGGCCACTGGTCAGGAACCGCTTCCGCGTGCGTTAATGAAGCATATATCGTTCGAAAGGTATAAGCGAGGAGAACTAAATATAAAAAAAATTTCGAACTACCCTGTAGCGGTTTTTTTTTTAAATTGACTTGGAAAATGTCGAAGATTTGCATGGCCAGACTGGGAGGATGAAGTGGCCACTGGTCAGTAACCGCTTCCGCGTGCGTTAATAAAACATATATCGGTTAAAAGGTGTTAACGAGGGGTACTAAATATAAAAAAATTTCGAACTCGTCTATAGCTGTTTTTTGCTAAATAAAACAAAATTGCGAAATCCCCTATAACCGTTTTTTTGTAAATCGACTGTGAAATAGTCGAAGATTTGCATGGACATACTAGGAGGATGAAGTGGCCACTGGTCAGGAACCGCTTCCGCGTGCGTTAATGAAGCATATATCGTTCGAAAGGTATAAGCGAGGAGAACTAAATATAAAAAAAATTTCGAACTACCCTGTAGCGGTTTTTTTTTGTAAATTGACTTGGAAAATGTCGAAGATTTGCATGGCCAGACTAGGAAGATGAAGTAGCCACTGGTCTGGAATGCTTCCGAGTGCGTTGATGAAACATATATCGTTCGAAGGGTATTAACGAGGAGAACTAAATAAAAAAAAATTGCGAAATCCCCTATAACCGTTTTTTTTTGTAAATCGACTGTGAAATAGTCGAAGATTTGCATGGACATACTAGGAGGATGAAGTGGCCACTGGTCAGGAACCGCTTCCGCGTGCGTTAATGAAGCATATATCGTTCGAAAGGTATAAGCGAGGAGAACTAAATATAAAAAAAATTTCGAACTACTCTGTAGCGGTTTTTTTTGTAAATTGACTTGGAAAATGTCGAAGATTTGCATGGCCAGACTGGGAAGATGAAGTAGCCACTGGTCTGGAATGCTTCCGAGTGCGTTGATGAAACATATATCGTTCGAAGGGTATTAACGAGGAGAACTAAATAAAAAAAAATTGCGAAATCCCCTATAACCGTTTTTTTTTTGTAAATCGACTGTGAAATAGTCGAAGATTTGCATGGACATACTAGGAGGATGAAGTGGCCACTGGTCAGGAACCGCTTCCGCGTGCGTTAATGAAGCATATATCGTTCGAAAGGTATTAACGAGGAGAACTAAATAAAAAAAATTGCGAAATCCCCTATAGCCGTTTTCTTGTATATCGACTTGGAAAATGTCGAACATTTGCATGGCCAGACTAGGAGGATGAAGTGGCCACTGGACAGGAACGTTTTCGCGTGCGTTAATGAAGCATATATCGTTCGAAAGGTATAAGCGAGGAGAACTAAATATAAAAAAATTGCGAACTTCCCTGTAGCGGTTTTTTTTTTTTGTAAATTGACTTGGAAAATGTCGAAGATTTGCATAGCCAGACTAGGAAGATGAAGTAGCCACTGGTCTGGAATGCTTCCGCGTGCGTTGATGAAACATATATCGTTCGAAAAGTATTAACGAGGAGAACTAAATAAAAAAAAAATTGCGAAATCCCCTATAGCCGTTTTTTTTTGTAAATCGACTGTGAAATAGTCGAAGATTTGCATGGACATACTAGGAGGATGAAGTGGCCACTGGTCAGGAACCGCTTCCGCGTGCGTTGATGAAACATATATCGTTCGAAAAGTATTAACGAGGAGAACTAAATAAAAAAAAATTGCGAAATCCCCTATAGCCGTTTTTTTTGTAAATCGACATACTAGGAGGATAAAGTGGCCACTGGTCACGAACCGCTTCCGCGTGCGTTGATGAAACATATATCGTTCGAAAGGTATTAACGAGAAGTACAAAATTTAAAAACATTTCTAACTCGTCTATAGCTGTTTTTTGGTAAATCGAGTTAGAAAATGTCGAAGATTTGCATGGCCAGACTAAGAGGATGAAGTGGCCACTGGTCAGTAACCGCTTCCGCGTGCGTTAATAAAACATATATCGGTTAAAAGGTATTAACGAGGGGTACTAAATATAAAAAAATTTCGAACTCGTCTATAGCTTTTTTTTGCTAAATAAAAAAAAATTGCGAAATCCCCTATAACCGTTTTTTTGTAAATCGACTGTAAAATATTCGAAGATTTGCATGGACATACTAGGAGGATGAAGTGGCCACTGGTCAGGAACCGCTTCCGCGTGCGTTGATGAAACATATGTCGTTCGAAAAGTATTAACGAGGAGAACTAAATAAAAAAAAATTGCGAAATCCCCTATATCCGTTTTTTTTTGTAAATAGACTGTAAAATATTCGAAGATTTGCATGGACATACTTGGAGGATAAAGTGGCCACTGGTCAGGAACCGCTTCCGCATGCGTTAATGAAGCATATATCGTTCGAAAGGTATAAGCGAGGAGAACTAAATATAAAAAAAATTTCGAACTACCCTGTAGCGGTTTTTTTTGTAAATTGACTTGGAAAATGTCGAAGATTTGCATGGCCAGACTAGGAAGATGAAGTAGCCACTGGTCTGGAATGCTTCCGCGTGCGTTGATGAAACATATATCGTTCGAAGGGTATTAACGAGGAGAACTAAATAAAAAAAAATTGCGAAATCCCCTATAACCGTTTTTTTTTTGCAAATCGACTGTGAAATAGTCGAAGATTTGCATGGACATACTAGGAGGATGAAGTTGCCACTGGTCAGAAACCGCTTCCGCGTGCGTTAATGAAGCATATATCGTTCGAAAGGTATAAGCGAGGAGAACTAAATATAAAAAAAATTTCGAACTACCCTGTAGCGGTTTTTTTTGTAAATTGACTTGGAAAATGTCGAAGATTTGCATGGCCAGACTGGGAGGATGAAGTGGCCACTGGTCAGGAACCGCTTCCGCGTGCGTTAATGAAACATATATCGGTCGAAAGGTATTAACGAGTAGTACTAAATATAAAAAAATTTCTATCTCGTCTATAGCTGTTTTTTTGTAGATCGAGTTGGAAAATGTAGAAGATTTGCATGGCCAGACTAGGAAGATGAAGTAGCCACTGGTCTGGAACGCTTCCGCGTGCGTTGATGAAACATATATCGTTCGAAAGGTATTAACGAGAAGTACAAAATTTAAAAAAATTTCTAACTCGTATATAGCTATTTTTTTGTAAATCGAGTTGGAAAATGTCGAAGATTTGCATGGCCAGACTAAGAGGATGAAGTGGCCACTGGTCAGGAACCGCTTCCGCGTGCGTTGATAAAACATATATCGTTCGAAAGGTATTAACGAGGAGTACTAAATATAAAAAAATTTCTGACTCGTCTATAGCTGTTTTTTGGTAAATCGAGTTAGAAAATGTCGAAGATTTGCATGGCCAGACTAGGAGGATGAAGTGACCACTGGTCAGGAACGCTTCCGCGTGCGTTAATGAAACATATATCGTTCGAAAGGTATTAACGAGGAGTACTAAATATAAAAAAATTTCGAACTCGTCTATAGCTGTTTTTTTGTAAATCGAGTTGGAAAATGTCGAAGATTTGCATGGCCAGACTAGGAGGATGAAGTGGCCACTGGTCAGTAACCGCTTCCGCGTGCGTTAATAAAACATATATCGGTTAAAAGGTATTAACGAGGAGTACTAAATATAAAAAAATTTCGAACTCGTCTATAGCTGTTTTTTGCTAAATAAAAAAAAATTGCGAAATCCACTATAACCGTTTTTTTGTAAATCGACTGTAAAATATTCGAAGATTTGCATGGACATACTTGGAGGATAAAGTGGCCACTGGTCAGGAACCGCTTCCGCGTGCGTTAATGAAGCATATATCGTTCGAAAGGTATAAGCGAGGAGAACTAAATATAAAAAAAATTTCGAACTACCCTGTAGCGGTTTTTTTTTGTAAATTGACTTGGGAAATGTCGAAGATTTGCATGGCCAGACTGGAAGGATGAAGTGGCCACTGGTCAGGAACCGCTTCCGCGTGCGTTGATGAAACATATATCGTTCGAAAAGTATTAACGAGGAGAACTAAATAAAAAAAAATTGCGAAATCCCCTATAGCCGTTTTTTTTGTAAATCGACTGTCAGGAACCGCTTCCGCGTGCGTTGATGAAACATATATCGTTCGAAAGGTATTAACGAGAAGTACTAAATATAAAAAAATTTCTAACTCGTCTATAGCTGTTTTTTTGTAAATCGAGTTGGAAAATGTCGAAGATTTGCATGGCCATACTAGGAGGATGAAGTGGCCACTGGTCAGGAACCGCTTCCGCGTGCGTTAATGAAACATATATCGTTCGAAAGGTATTAACGAGGAGTACTAAATATAAAAAAATTTCGAACTCGTCTATAGCTGTTTTTTTGTAAATCGAGTTGGAAAATGTCGAAGATTTGCATGGTCAGACTAGGAGGATGAAGTGGCCACTGGTCAGTAACCGCTTCCGCGTGCGTTAATAAAACATATATCGGTTAAAAGGTATTAACGAGGAGTACTAAATATAAAAAAAATTCGAACTCGTCTATAGCTGGTTTTTGCTAAATAAGAAAAAATTGCGAAATCCACTATAACCGTTTTTTTGTAAATCGACTGTAAAATATTCGAAGATTTGCATGGACATACTTGGAGGATAAAGTGGCCACTGGTCAGGAACCGCTTCCGCGTGCGTTAATGAAGCATATATCGTTCGAAAGGTATAAGCGAGGAGAACTAAATATAAAAAAAATTTCGAACTACCCTGTAGCGGTTTTTTTTGTAAATTGACTTGGGAAATGTCGAAGATTTGCATGGCCAGACTAGGAGGATGAAGTGGCCACTGGTCAGGAACTGCTTCCGCGTGCGTTGATGAAACATATATCGTTCGAAAGGTATTATCGTGGAGTACTAAATATAAAAAAATTGCGAAATCCACTATAGCCTTTTTTTGTAAATCGACTTTGAAAATGTCAAAGATTTGCCTGGCCAGACTAGAAGGATGAACTGGCCAATGATCAGCAACGTTTCCGTTCGAGAGGTATTAACGAGGAGAGCTAAATAAAAAAAAATTGCGAAATCCCCTATAGCCGTTTTCTTATATATCGACTTGGAAAATGTCGAAGATTTGCATGGCCAGACTAGGAAGATGAAGTAGCCACTGGTCTGGAATGCTTCCGCGTTCGTTGATGAAACATATATCGTTCGAAAAGTATTAACGAGGAGAACTAAATAAAAAAAAAATTGCGAAATCCGCTATAGCCGTTTTTTTTTTGTAAATTGCATGGACATACTAGGAGGATGAAGTGGCCACTGGTCAGGAACCGCTTCCCCTGGAGATAAAAAAATTTCTATCTCGTCTATAGCTGTTTCTTTGTAGACCGAGTTGGAAAATGTCGAAGATTTGCATGGCCAGACTAGGAAGATGAAGTAGCCACTGGTCAGGAACCGCTTCCGCGTGCGTTGATGAAACATATATCGTTCGAAAAGTATTAACGAGGAGAACTAAATAAAAAAAAATTGCGAAATCCCCTATAGCCGTTTTCTTCTATATCGACTTGGAAAATGTCGAACATTTGCATGGCCAGACTAGGAGGATGAAGTGGCCACTGGTCAGGAACTGCTTCCGCGTGCGTTGATGAAACATATATCGTTTGAAAGGTATTACCGTGGAGTACTAAATATAAAAAAATTTCTATCTCGTCTATAGCCGTTTTTTTATAAATCGAGTCGAAGATTTGCATGGCCAGACTAGGAGGATGAAGTTGCCACTGGTCAGGAACTGCTTCCGCGTGCGTTCATGAAACATATATCGTTCGAATAGTATTAACGAGGAGAACTAAATAAAAAAAAATTGCGAAATCCCCTATAGCCGTTTTCTTGTATATCGACTTGGAAAATGTCGAACATTTGCATGGCCAGACTAGGAGGATGAAGTGGCCACTGGTCAGGAACTGCTTCCGCGTGCTTTAATGAAGCATATATCTTTCGAAAGGTATAAGCGAGGAGAACTAAATATAAAAAAAATTTCGAACTACCCTGTAGCGGTTTTTTTTGTAAATTGACTTGGAAAATGTCGAAGATTTGCATGGCAGACTGGGAGGATGAAGTGGCCACTGGTCAGGAACCGCTTCCGCGTGCGTTAATGAAGCTTATATCGGTCGAAAGGTATTAACGAGTAGTACTAAATATAAAAAAATTTCTATCTCGTCTATAGATGTTTTTTTGTAGATCGAGTTGGAAAATGTCGAAGATTTGCATGGCCAGACTAGGAAGATGAAGTAGCCACTGGTCTGGAACGCTTCCGCGTGCGTTGATGAAACATATATCGTTCGAAAAGTATTAACGAGGAGAACTAAATAAAAAAAAATTGCGAAATCCCCTATAGCCGTTTTTTTTGTAAATCGACTGTAAAATAGTCGAAGATTTGCATGGACATACTAGGAGGATAAAGTGGCCACTGGTCAGGAACCGCTTCCGCGTGCGTTAATGAAGCATATATCGTTCGAAAGGTATAAGCGAGGAGAACTAAATATAAAAAAAATTTCGAACTACCCTGTAGCGGTTTTTTTTATAAATTACTGGGAAAATGTCGAAGGTTTGCATGGCCAGACTGGAAGGATGAAGTGGCCACTGCTCAGGAACCGCTTCCGCGTGCGTTAATGAAGCATATATCGGTCGAAAGGTATTAACGAGTAGTACTAAATATAAAAAAATTTCTATCTCGTCTATAGCTGTTTTTTTGTAGACCGAGTTGGAAAATGTCGAAGATTTGCATGGCCAGACTAGGAAGATGAAGTAGCCACTGGTCAGGAACCGCTTCCGCGTGCGTTTGATGAAACATATATCGTTCGAAAAGTATTAACGAGGAGAACTAAATAAAAAAAAATTGCGAAATCCCCTATAGCCGTTTTCTTCTATATCGACTTGGAAAATGTCGTACATTTGCATGGCCAGACTAGGAGGATGAAGTGGCCACTGGTCAGGAACTGCTTCCGCGTGCGTTGATGAAACATATATCGTTCGAATAGTATTAACGAGGAGAACTAAATAAAAAAAAATTGCGAAATCCCCTATAGCCGTTTTCTTGTATATCGACTTGGAAAATGTCGAACATTTGCATGGCCAGACTAGGAGGATGAAGTGGCCACTGGTCAGGAACTGCTTCCGCGTGCTTTAATGAAGCATATATCTTTCGAAAGGTATAAGCGAGGAGAACTAAATATAAAAAAAATTTCGAACTACCCTGTAGCGGTTTTTTTTGTAAATTGACTTGGAAAATGTCGAAGATTTGCATGGCAGACTGGGAGGATGAAGTGGCCACTGGTCAGGAACCGCTTCCGCGTGCGTTAATGAAGCTTATATCGGTCGAAAGGTATTAACGAGTAGTACTAAATATAAAAAAATTTCTATCTCGTCTATAGATGTTTTTTTGTAGATCGAGTTGGAAAATGTCGAAGATTTGCATGGCCAGACTAGGAAGATGAAGTAGCCACTGGTCTGGAACGCTTCCGCGTGCGTTGATGAAACATATATCGTTCGAAAAGTATTAACGAGGAGAACTAAATAAAAAAAAATTGCGAAATCCCCTATAGCCGTTTTCTTGTATATCGACTTGGAAAATGTCGAACATTTGCATGGCCAGACTAGGAGGATGAAGTGGCCACTGGTCAGGAACTGCTTCCGCGTGCGTTCATGAAACATATATCGTTCGAATAGTATTAACGAGGAGAACTAAATAAAAAAAAATTGCGAAATCCCCTATAGCCGTTTTCTTGTATATCGACTTGGAAAATGTCGAACATTTGCATGGCCAGACTAGGAGGATGAAGTGGCCACTGGTCAGGAACTGCTTCCGCGTGCTTTAATGAAGCATATATCTTTCGAAAGGTATAAGCGAGGAGAACTAAATATAAAAAAAATTTCGAACTACCCTGTAGCGGTTTTTTTTGTAAATTGACTTGGAAAATGTCGAAGATTTGCATGGCAGACTGGGAGGATGAAGTGGCCACTGGTCAGGAACCGCTTCCGCGTGCGTTAATGAAGCTTATATCGGTCGAAAGGTATTAACGAGTAGTACTAAATATAAAAAAATTTCTATCTCGTCTATAGATGTTTTTTTGTAGATCGAGTTGGAAAATGTCGAAGATTTGCATGGCCAGACTAGGAAGATGAAGTAGCCACTGGTCTGGAACGCTTCCGCGTGCGTTGATGAAACATATATCGTTCGAAAAGTATTAACGAGGAGAACTAAATAAAAAAAAATTGCGAAATCCCCTATAGCCGTTTTTTTTGTAAATCGACTGTAAAATAGTCGAAGATTTGCATGGACATACTAGGAGGATAAAGTGGCCACTGGTCAGGAACCGCTTCCGCGTGCGTTAATGAAGCATATATCGTTCGAAAGGTATAAGCGAGGAGAACTAAATATAAAAAAAATTTCGAACTACCCTGTAGCAGTTTTTTTTATAAATTACTGGGAAAATGTCGAAGGTTTGCATGGCCAGACTGGAAGGATGAAGTGGCCACTGCTCAGGAACCGCTTCCGCGTGCGTTAATGAAGCATATATCGGTCGAAAGGTATTAACGAGTAGTACTAAATATAAAAAAATTTCTATCTCGTCTATAGCTGTTTTTTTGTAGACCGAGTTGGAAAATGTCGAAGATTTGCATGGCCAGACTAGGAAGATGAAGTAGCCACTGGTCAGGAACCGCTTCCGCGTGCGTTGATGAAACATATATCGTTCGAAAAGTATTAACGAGGAGAACTAAATAAAAAAAAATTGCGAAATCCCCTATAGCCGTTTTCTTCTATATCGACTTGGAAAATGTCGAACATTTGCATGGCCAGACTAGGAGGATGAAGTGGCCACTGGTCAGGAACTGCTTCCGCGTGCGTTGATGAAACATATATCGTTTGAAAGGTATTACCGTGGAGTACTAAATATAAAAAAATTTCTATCTCGTCTATAGCCGTTTTTTTATAAATCGAGTCGAAGATTTGCATGGCCAGACTAGGAGGATGAAGTGGCCACTGGTCAGGAACTGCTTCCGCGTGCGTTCATGAAACATATATCGTTCGAATAGTATTAACGAGGAGAACTAAATAAAAAAAAATTGCGAAATCCCCTATAGCCGTTTTCTTGTATATCGACTTGGAAAATGTCGAACATTTGCATGGCCAGACTAGGAGGATGAAGTGGCCACTGGTCAGGAACTGCTTCCGCGTGCTTTAATGAAGCATATATCTTTCGAAAGGTATAAGCGAGGAGAACTAAATATAAAAAAAATTTCGAACTACCCTGTAGCGGTTTTTTTTGTAAATTGACTTGGAAAATGTCGAAGATTTGCATGGCAGACTGGGAGGATGAAGTGGCCACTGGTCAGGAACCGCTTCCGCGTGCGTTAATGAAGCTTATATCGGTCGAAAGGTATTAACGAGTAGTACTAAATATAAAAAAATTTCTATCTCGTCTATAGATGTTTTTTTGTAGATCGAGTTGGAAAATGTCGAAGATTTGCATGGCCAGACTAGGAAGATGAAGTAGCCACTGGTCTGGAACGCTTCCGCGTGCGTTGATGAAACATATATCGTTCGAAAAGTATTAACGAGGAGAACTAAATAAAAAAAAATTGCGAAATCCCCTATAGCCGTTTTTTTTGTAAATCGACTGTAAAATAGTCGAAGATTTGCATGGACATACTAGGAGGATAAAGTGGCCACTGGTCAGGAACCGCTTCCGCGTGCGTTAATGAAGCATATATCGTTCGAAAGGTATAAGCGAGGAGAACTAAATATAAAAAAAATTTCGAACTACCCTGTAGCGGTTTTTTTTATAAATTACTGGGAAAATGTCGAAGGTTTGCATGGCCAGACTGGAAGGATGAAGTGGCCACTGCTCAGGAACCGTTTCCGCGTGCGTTAATGAAGCATATATCGGTCGAAAGGTATTAACGAGTAGTACTAAATATAAAAAAATTTCTATCTCGTCTATAGCTGTTTTTTTGTAGATCGAGTTGGAAAATGTCGAAGATTTGCATGGCCAGACTAGGAAGATGAAGTAGCCACTGGTCTGGAACGCTTTCGCGTGCGTTGATGAAACATATATCGTTCAAAAAGTATTAACGAGGAGAACTAAATAAAAAAAAATTGCGAAATCCCCTATAGCCGTTTTCTTGTATATCGACTTGGAAAATGTCGAACATTTGCATGGCCAGACTAGGAGGATGAAGTGGCCACTGGTCAGGAACTGCTTCCGCGTGCGTTGATAAAACATATATCGTTCGAAAGGTATTACCGTGGAGTACTAAATATAAAAAAATTTCTAACTCGTCTATAGCTGTTTTTTTGTAAATCGAGTTGGAGTCGAAGATTTGCATGGCCAGACTAGGAGGATGAAGTGGCCACTGGTCAGGAACCGCTTCCGCGTGCGTTGATGAAACATATATCGTTCGAAAAGTATTAACGAGGAGAACTAAATAAAAAAAAATTGCGAAGTCCCCTATAGCCGTTTTCTTGTATATCGACTTGGAAAATGTCGAACATTTGCATGGCCAGACTAGGAGGATGAAGTGGCCACTGCTCAGGAACTGCTTCCGCGTGCGTTAATGAAGCATATATCGGTCGAAAGGTATTAACGAGTAGTACTAAATATAAAAAAATTTCTAACTCGTCTATAGCTGTTTTTTTGTATATCGAGTTGGAAAATGTCGAAGATTTGCCTGACCAGACTAGAAGGATGAACTGGCCAATGATCAGCAACGTTTCCGTTCGAGAGGTATTAACGAGGAGAACTAAATAAAAAAAATTGCGAAATCCCCTATAGCCGTTTTCTTGTATATCGACTTGGAAAATGTCGAAGATTTGCATGGCCAGACTAGGAGGATGAAGTGGCCACTGGTCAGGAACTGCTTCCGCGTGCGTTGATGAAACATATATCGTTCGAAAGGTATTACCGTGGAGTACTAAATATAAAAAAATTTCTAACTCGTCTATAGCTGTTTTTTTGTAAATCGAGTTGGAAAATGTCGAAGATTTGCATGGCCAGGCTAGGAGGATGAAGTGGCCACTGGTCAGGAACCGCTTCCGCGTGCGTTGATGAAACATATATCGTTCGAAAAGTATTAACGAGGAGAACTAAATAAAAAAAAATTGCGAAATCCCCTATAGCCGTTTTCTTGTATATCGACTTGGAAAATGTCGAACATTTGCATGGCCAGACTAGGAGGATGAAGTGGCCACTGGTCTGGAACGCTTCCGCGTGCGTTGATGAAACATATATACGTTGATGAAATCGACTGTAAAATAGTCGAAGATTTGCATGGACATACTAGGAGGATAAAGTGGCCACTGGTCAGGAACTGCTTCCGCGTGCGTTAATGAAGCATATATCGGTCGAAAGGTATTAACGAGTAGTACTAAATATAAAAAAATTTCTAACTCGTCTATAGCTGTTTTTTTGTAAATCGAGTTGGAAAATGTCGAAGATTTGCATGGCCAGACTAGGAGGATGAAGTGGCCATTGGTCAGTAACCGCTTCCGCGTGCGTTGATGAAACATATATCGTTCGAAAGGTATTACCGTGGAGTACTAAATATAAAAAAATTTCTAACTCGTCTATAGCTGTTTTTTTGTAAATCGAGTTGGAAAATGTCGAAGATTTGCATGGCCAGGCTAGGAGGATGAAGTGGCCACTGGTCAGGAACCGCTTCCGCGTGCGTTGATGAAACATATATCGTTCGAAAAGTATTAACGAGGAGAACTAAATAAAAAAAAATTGCGAAATCCCCTATAGCCGTTTTCTTGTATATCGACTTGGAAAATGTCGAACATTTGCATGGCCAGACTAGGAGGATGAAGTGGCCACTGGTCAGGAACTGCTTCCGCGTGCGTTAATGAAGCATATATCGTTCGAAAGGTATAAGCGAGGAGAACTAAATATAAAAAAAATTTCGAACTACCCTGTAGCGGTTTTTTTTGTAAATTGACTTGGAAAATGTCGAAGATTTGCATGGCCAGACTGGGAGGATGAAGTGTCCACTGGTCAGGAACCGCTTCCGCGTGCGTTAATGAAGCATATATCGGTCGAAAGGTATTAACGAGTAGTACTAAATATAAAAAAATTTCTAACTCGTCTATAGCTGTTTTTTTGTAGACCGAGTTGGAAAATGTCGAAGATTTGCATGGCCAGACTAGGAAGATGAAGTAGCCACTGGTCAGGAACCGCTTCCGCGTGCGTTGATGAAACATATATCGTTCGAAAAGTATTAACGAGGAGAACTAAATAAAAAAAAATTGCGAAATCCCCTATAGCCGTTTTCTTCTATATCGACTTGGAAAATGTCGAACATTTGCATGGCCAGACTAGGAGGATGAAGTGGCCACTGGTCAGGAACTGCTTCCGCGTGCTTTAATGAAGCATATATCTTTCGAAAGGTATAAGCGAGGAGAACTAAATATAAAAAAAATTTCGAACTACCCTGTAGCGGTTTTTTTTATAAATTGACTTGGAAAATGTCGAAGATTTGCATGGCAGACTGGGAGGATGAAGTGGCCACTGGTCAGGAACCGCTTCCGCGTGCGTTAATGAAGCTTATATCGGTCGAAAGGTATTAACGAGTAGTACTAAATATAAAAAAATTTCTATCTCGTCTATAGATGTTTTTTTGTAGATCGAGTTGGAAAATGTCGAAGATTTGCATGGCCAGACTAGGAAGATGAAGTAGCCACTGGTCTGGAACGCTTCCGCGTGCGTTGATGAAACATATATCGTTCGAAAAGTATTAACGAGGAGAACTAAATAAAAAAAAATTGCGAAATCCCCTATAGCCGTTTTTTTTTGTAAATCGACTGTAAAATAGTCGAAGATTTGCATGGACATACTAGGAGGATAAAGTGGCCACTGGTCAGGAACCGCTTCCGCGTGCGTTAATGAAGCATATATCGTTCGAAAGGTATAAGCGAGGAGAACTAAATATAAAAAAAATTTCGAACTACCCTGTAGCGGTTTTTTTTATAAATTACTGGGAAAATGTCGAAGGTTTGCATGGCCAGACTGGAAGGATGAAGTGGCCACTGCTCAGGAACCGCTTCCGCGTGCGTTAATGAAGCATATATCGGTCGAAAGGTATTAACGAGTAGTACTAAATATAAAAAAATTTCTATCTCGTCTATAGCTGTTTTTTTGTAGATCGAGTTGGAAAATGTCGAAGATTTGCATGGCCAGACTAGGAAGATGAAGTAGCCACTGGTCTGGAACGCTTTCGCGTGCGTTGATGAAACATATATCGTTCAAAAAGTATTAACGAGGAGAACTAAATAAAAAAAAATTGCGAAATCCCCTATAGCCGTTTTCTTGTATATCGACTTGGAAAATGTCGAACATTTGCATGGCCAGACTAGGAGGATGAAGTGGCCACTGGTCAGGAACTGCTTCCGCGTGCGTTGATAAAACATATATCGTTCGAAAGGTATTACCGTGGAGTACTAAATATAAAAAAATTTCTAACTCGTCTATAGCTGTTTTTTTGTAAATCGAGTTGGAGTCGAAGATTTGCATGGCCAGACTAGGAGGATGAAGTGGCCACTGGTCAGTAACCGCTTCCGCGTGCGTTGATGAAACATATATCGTTTGAAAAGTATTAACGAGGAGAACTAAATAAAAAAAAATTGCGAAGTCCCCTATAGCCGTTTTCTTGTATATCGACTTGGAAAATGTCGAACATTTGCATGGCCAGACTAGGAGGATGAAGTGGCCACTGCTCAGGAACTGCTTCCGCGTGCGTTAATGAAGCATATATCGGTCGAAAGGTATTAACGAGTAGTACTAAATATAAAAAAATTTCTAACTCGTCTATAGCTGTTTTTTTGTATATCGAGTTGGAAAATGTCGAAGATTTGCATGGCCAGACTAGGAGGATGAAGTGGCCATTGGTCAGTAACCGCTTCCGCGTGCGTTAATAAAACATATATCGGTTAAAAGGTATTAACGAGGAGTACTAAATATAAAAAAATGTCGAACTTGTCTATAGCTGTTTTTTGCTAATTAAAAAAAATTGCGAAATCCCCTATAACCGTTTTTTTGTAAATCGACTGTTAAATATTCGAAGATTTGCATGGACATACTAGGAGGATAAAGTGGCCACTGGTCAGGAACCGCTTCCGCGTGCGTTGATGAAACATATATCGTTCGAAAGGTATTAACGAGAAGTACTAAATATAAAAAAATTTCTAACTCGTCTATAGCTGTTTTTTTGTGAATCGAGTTGGAAAATGTCGAAGATTTGCATGGCCAGACTAGGAGGATGAAGTGGCCACTGGTCAGGAACCGCTTCCGCGTGCGTTGATGAAACATATGTCGTTCGAAAAGTATTAACGAGAAGTACTAAATATAAAAAAATTTCTAACTCGTCTATAGCTGTTTTTTTGTAAATCGAGTTGGAAAATGTCGAAGATTTGCATGGCCAGACTAGGAGGATGAAGTGGCCACTGGTCAGGAACTGCTTCCGCGTGCGTTCATGAAACATATATCGTTCGAATAGTATTAACGAGGAGAACTAAATAAAAAAAAATTGCGAAATCCCCTATAGCCGTTTTTTGTAAATCGACTTGGGAAATGTCGAAGATTTGCCTGACCAGATAGAAGGATGAACTGGCCAATGATCAGCAACGTTTCAGACCAGACTAGTAAGATGAAGTAGTCACTGGTCTGGAACGCTTCCGCTGCGTTGATGAAACATATATCGGTCGAAAGGTATTAACGAGTAGTACTAAATATAAAAAAATTTCTAACTCGTCTATAGCTGTTTTTTTGTAAATCGAGTTGGAAAATGTCGAAGATTTGCATGGCCAGACTAGGAGGATGAAGTGGCCATTGGTCAGTAACCGCTTCCGCGTGCGTTAATAAAACATATATCGGTTAAAAGGTATTAACGAGGAGTACTAAATATAAAAAAATGTCGAACTTGTCTATAGCTGTTTTTTGCTAATTAAAAAAAATTGCGAAATCCCCTATAACCGTTTTTTTGTAAATCGACTGTTAAATATTCGAAGATTTGCATGGACATACTAGGAGGATAAAGTGGCCACTGGTCAGGAACCGCTTCCGCGTGCGTTGATGAAACATATATCGTTCGAAAGGTATTAACGAGAAGTACTAAATATAAAAAAATTTCTAACTCGTCTATAGCTGTTTTTTTGTGAATCGAGTTGGAAAATGTCGAAGATTTGCATGGCCAGACTAGGAGGATGAAGTGGCCACTGGTCAGGAACCGCTTCCGCGTGCGTTGATGAAACATATGTCGTTCGAAAAGTATTAACGAGAAGTACTAAATATAAAAAAATTTCTAACTCGTCTATAGCTGTTTTTTTGTAAATCGAGTTGGAAAATGTCGAAGATTTGCATGGCCAGACTAGGAGGATGAAGTGGCCACTGGTCAGGAACTGCTTCCGCGTGCGTTCATGAAACATATATCGTTCGAATAGTATTAACGAGGAGAACTAAATAAAAAAAAATTGCGAAATCCCCTATAGCCGTTTTTTGTAAATCGACTTGGGAAATGTCGAAGATTTGCCTGACCAGATAGAAGGATGAACTGGCCAATGATCAGCAACGTTTCAGACCAGACTAGTAAGATGAAGTAGTCACTGGTCTGGAACGCTTCCGCGTGCGTTGATGAAACATATATCGTTCGAAAGGTATTAACGAGAAGTACTAAATATAAAAAAATTTCTAACTCGTCTATAGCTGTTTTTTTGTAAATCGAGTTGGAAAATGTCGAAGATTTGCATGGCCAGACTAGGAGGATGAAGTGGCCACTGGTCAGGAACCGCTTCCGCGTGCGTTGATGAAACATATGTCGTTCGAAAAGTATTAACGAGGAGAACTAAATAAAAAAAAATTGCGAAATCCCCTATAGCCGTTTTTTTTTGTAAATCGACTGTAAAATAGTCGAAGATTTGCATGGACATACTAGGAGGATAAAGTGGCCACTGGTCAGGAACCGCTTCCGCGTGCGTTGATGAAACATATATCGTTCGAAAGGTATTAACGAGAAGTACTAAATATAAAAAAAATTCTAACTCGTCTATAGCTGTTTTTTTGTAAATCGAGTTGGAAAATGTCGAAGATTTGCATGGCCAGACTAGGAGGATGAAGTGGCCACTGGTCAGGAACCGCTTCCGCGTGCGTTGATGAAACATATATCGTTCGAAAAGTATTAACGAGGAGAACTAATTAAAAAAAAATTGCGAAATCCCCTATAGCCGTTTTCTTGTATATCGACTTGGAAAATGTCGAACATTTGCATGGCCAGACTAGGAGGATGAAGTGGCCACTAGTCAGGAACTGCTTCCGCGTGCGTTAATGAAGCATATATCGTTCGAAAGGTATAAGCGAGGAGAACTAAATATAAAAAAAATTTCGAACTACCCTGTAGCGGTTTTTTTTGTAAATTGACTTGGAAAATGTCGAAGATTTGCATGGCCAGACTAGGAGGATGAAGTGGCCATTGGTCAGTAACCGCTTCCGCGTGCGTTAATAAAACATATATCGGTTAAAAGGTATTAACGAGGAGTACTAAATATAAAAAAATTTCGAACTTGTCTATAGCTGTTTTTTGCTAATTAAAAAAAATTGCGAAATCCCCTATAACCGTTTTTTTTGTAAATCGACTGTAAAATAGTCGAAGATTTCCATGGACATACTAGGAGGATAAAGTGGCCACTGGTCAGGAACCGCTTCCGCGTGCGTTGATGAAACATATATCGTTCGAAAGGTATTAACGAGAAGTACTAAATATAAAAAAATTTCTAACTCGTCTATAGCTGTTTTTTTGTGAATCGAGTTGGAAAATGTCGAAGATTTGCATGGCCAGACTAGGAGGATGAAGTGGCCACTGGTCAGGAACCGCTTCCGCGGGCGTTGATGAAACATATATCGTTCGAAAAGTATTAACGAGGAGAACTAAAAAAAAAAAATTGTGAAATCCCCTATAGCCGTTTTTTGTAAATCGACTTGGGAAATGTCGAAGATTTGCCTGACCAGACTAGAAGGATGAACTGGCCAATGATCAGCAACGTTTCAGACCAGACTAGTAAGATGAAGTAGCCACTGGTCTGGAACGCTTCCGCGTACGTTGATGAAACATATATCGTTCGAAAGGTATTAACGAGAAGTACTAAATATAAAAAAATTTCTAACTCGTCTATAGCTGTTTTTTTGTAAATCGATTTGGAAAATGTCGAAGATTTGCATGGCCAGACTAGGAGGATGCAGTGGCCACTGGTCAGGAACCGCTTCCGCGTGCGTTGATGAAACATATGTCGTTCGAAAAGTATTAACGAGGAGAACTAAATAAAAAAAAATTGCGAAATCCCCTATAGCCGTTTTTTTTTGTAAATCGACTGTAAAATAGTCGAAGATTTGCATGGACATACTAGGAGGATAAAGTGGCCACTGGTCAGGAACCGCTTCCGCGTGCGTTGATGAAACATATATTGTTCGAAAGGTATTAACGAGAAGTACTAAATATAAAAAAATTTCTAACTCGTCTATAGCTGTTTTTTTGTAAATCGAGTTGGAAAATGTCGAAGATTTGCATGGCCAGACTAGGAGGATGAAGTGGCCACTGGTCAGGAACCGCTTCCGCGTGCGTTGATGAAACATATGTCGTTCGAAAAGTATTAACGAGGAGAACTAAATAAAAAAAAATTGCGAAATCCCCTATAGCCGTTTTTTTTTGTAAATCGACTGTAAAATAGTCGAAGATTTGCATGGACATACTAGGAGGATAAAGTGGCCACTGGTCAGGAACCGCTTCCGCGTGCGTTGATGAAACATATATCGTTCGAAAGGTATTAACGAGAAGTACTAAATATAAAAAAATTTCTAACTCGTCTATAGCTGTTTTTTTGTAAATCGAGTTGGAAAATGTCGAAGATTTGCATGGCCAGACTAGGAGGATGAAGTGGCCACTGGTCAGGAACCGCTTCCGCGTGCGTTGATGATACATATGTCGTTCGAAAAGTATTAACGAGGAGAACTAAATAAAAAAAAATTGTGAAATCCCCTATAGCCGTTTTTTTTTGTAAATCGACTGTAAAATAGTCGAAGATTTGCATGGACATACTAGGAGGATAAAGTGGCCACTGGTCAGGAACCGCTTCCGCGTGCGTTGATGAAACATATATCGTTCGAAAGGTATTAACGAGAAGTACTAAATATAAAAAAAATTCTAACTCGTCTATAGCTGTTTTTTTGTAAATCGAGTTGGAAAATGTCGAAGATTTGCATGGCCAGACTAGGAGGATGAAGTGGCCACTGGTCAGGAACCGCTTCCGCGTGCGTTGATGAAACATATATCGTTCGAAAAGTATTAACGAGGAGAACTAATTAAAAAAAAATTGCGAAATCCCCTATAGCCGTTTTCTTGTATATCGACTTGGAAAATGTCGAACATTTGCATGGCCAGACTAGGAGGATGAAGTGGCCACTAGTCAGGAACCGCTTCCGCGTGCGTTGATGAAACATATATCGTTCGAAAAGTATTAACGAGGAGAACTAAATAAAAAAAAATTGCGAAATCCCCTATAGCCGTTTTCTTGTATATCGACTTGGAAAATGTCGAACATTTGCATGGCCAGACTAGGAGGATGAAGTGGCCACTGGTCAGGAACTGCTTCCGCGTGCGTTAATGAAGCATATATCGTTCGAAAGGTATAAGCGAGGAGAACTAAATATAAAAAAAATTTCGAACTACCCTGTAGCGGTTTTTTTTATAAATTGACTTGGAAAATGTCGAAGGTTTGCATGGCCAGACTGGAAGGATGAAGTGGCCACTGCTCAGGAACCGCTTCCGCGTGCGTTAATGAAGCATATATCGGTCGAAAGGTATTAACGAGAAGTACTAAATATAAAAAAATTTCTAACTCGTCTATAGCTGTTTTTTTGTAAATCGATTTGGAAAATGTCGAAGATTTGCATGGCCAGACTAGGAGGATGAAGTGGCCACTGGTCAGGAACCGCTTCTGCGTGCGTTCATAAAACATATATCGTTTGAATAGTATTAACGAGGAGAACTAAATAAAAAAAAATTGCGAAATCCCCTATAGCCGTTTTCTTGTATATCGACTTGGAAAATGTCGAACATTTGCATGGCCAGACTAGGAGGATGAAGTGGCCACTGGTCAGGAACTGCTTCCGCGTGCGTTAATGAAGCATATATCGTTCGAAAGGTATAAGCGAGGAGAACTAAATATAAAAAAAATTTCGAACTACCCTGTAGCGGTTTTTTTTATAAATTGACTTGGAAAATGTCGAAGGTTTGCATGGCCAGACTGGAAGGATGAAGTGGCCACTGCTCAGGAACCGCTTCCGCGTGCGTTAATGAAGCATATATCGGTCGAAAGGTATTAACGAGTAGTACTAAATATAAAAAAATTTCTATCTCGTCTATAGCTGTTTTTTTGTAAATCGAGTTGGAAAATGTCGAAGATTTGCATGGCCAGACTAGGAGGATGAAGTGGCCACTGGTCAGGAACCGCTTCCGCGTGCGTTGATGAAACATATATCGTTCGAAAAGTATTAACGAGGAGAACTAAATAAAAAAAAATTGCGAAATCCCCTATAGCTGTTTTCTTGTATATCGACTTGGAAAATGTCGAACATTTGCATGGCCAGACTATGAGGATGAAGTGGCCACTGGTCAGGAACTGCTTCCGCGTGCGTTAATGAAGCATATATCGGTCGAAAGGTATTAACGAGTAGTACTAAAAATAAAAAAATTTCTAACTCCTCTATAGCCGTTTTTTTGTAAATCGAGTTGGAAAATGTCAAAGATTTGCCTGACCAGACTAGAAGGATGAACTGGCCAATGATCAGCAACGTTTCCGTTCGAGAGGTATTAACGAGGAGAACTAAATAAAAAAAATTGCGAAATCCCCTATAGCCGTTTTCTTGTATATCGACTTGGAAAATGTCGAAGATTTGCATGGCCAGACTAGGAGGATGAAGTGGCCACTGGTCAGGAACTGCTTCCGCGTGCGTTGATGAAACATATATCGTTCGAAAGGTATTACCGTGGAGTACTAAATATAAAAAAATTTCTAACTCGTCTATAGCTGTTTTTTTGTAAATCGAGTTGGAAAATGTCGAAGATTTGCATGGCCAGGCTAGGAGGATGAAGTGGCCACTGGTCAGGAACCGCTTCCGCGTGCGTTGATGAAACATATATCGTTCGAAAAGTATTAACGAGGAGAACTAAATAAAAAAAAATTGCGAAATCCTCTATAGCCGTTTTCTTGTATATCGACTTGGAAAATGTCGAACATTTGCATGGCCAGACTAGGAGGATGAAGTGGCCACTGGTCAGGAACTGCTTCCGCGTGCGTTAATGAAGCATATATCGTTCGAAAGGTATAAGCGAGGAGAACTAAATATAAAAAAAATTTCGAACTACCCTGTAGCGGTTTTTTTTGTAAATTGACTTGGAAAATGTCGAAGATTTGCATGGCCAGACTGGGAGGATGAAGTGTCCACTGGTCAGGAACCGCTTCCGCGTGCGTTAATGAAGCATATATCGGTCGAAAGGTATTAACGAGTAGTACTAAATATAAAAAAATTTCTATCTCGTCTATAGATGTTTTTTTGTAGATCGAGTTGGAAAATGTCGAAGATTTGCATGGTCAGACTAGGAAGATGAAGTAGCCACTGGTCTGGAACGCTTCCGCGTGCGTTGATGAAACATATATACGTTGATGAAATCGACTGTAAAATAGTCGAAGATTTGCATGGACATACTAGGAGGATAAAGTGGCCACTGGTCAGGAACTGCTTCCGCGTGCGTTAATGAAGCATATATCGGTCGAAAGGTATTAACGAGTAGTACTAAATATAAAAAAATTTCTAACTCGTCTATAGCTGTTTTTTTGTAAATCGAGTTGGAAAATGTCGAAGATTTGCATGGCCAGACTAGGAGGATGAAGTGGCCATTGGTCAGTAACCGCTTCCGCGTGCGTTAATAAAACATATATCGGTTAAAAGGTATTAACGAGGAGTACTAAATATAAAAAAATGTCGAACTTGTCTATAGCTGTTTTTTGCTAATTAAAAAAAATTGCGAAATCCCCTATAACCGTTTTTTTGTAAATCGACTGTAAAATATTCGAAGATTTGCATGGACATACTAGGAGGATAAAGTGGCCACTGATCAGGAACCGCTTCCGCTTGCGTTAATGAAGCATATATCGTTCGAAAGGTATAAGCGAGGAGAACTAAATATAAAAAAAATTTCGAACTACCCTGTAGCGGTTTTTTTTGTAAATTGACTTGGAAAATGTCGAAGATTTGCATGGCCAGACTAGGAGGATGAAGTGGCCACTGGTCAGGAACCGCTTCCGCGTGCGTTGATGAAACATATATCGTTCGAAAAGTATTAACGAGGAGAACTAAAAAAAAAAAATTGTGAAATCCCCTATAGCCGTTTTTTGTAAATCGACTTGGGAAATGTCGAAGATTTGCCTGACCAGACTAGAAGGATGAACTGGCCAATGATCAGCAACGTTTCAGACCAGACTAGTAAGATGAAGTAGCCACTGGTCTGGAACGCTTCCGCGTGCGTTGATGAAACATATATCGGTCGAAAGGTATTAACGAGTAGTACTAAATATAAAAAAATTTCTAACTCGTCTATAGCTGTTTTTTTGTAAATCGAGTTGGAAAATGTCGAAGATTTGCATGGCCAGACTAGGAGGATGAAGTGGCCATTGGTCAGTAACCGCTTCCGCGTGCGTTAATAAAACATATATCGGTTAAAAGGTATTAACGAGGAGTACTAAATATAAAAAAATGTCGAACTTGTCTATAGCTGTTTTTTGCTAATTAAAAAAAATTGCGAAATCCCCTATAACCGTTTTTTTGTAAATCGACTGTAAAATATTCGAAGATTTGCATGGACATACTAGGAGGATAAAGTGGCCACTGGTCAGGAACCGCTTCCGCGTGCGTTGATGAAACATATATCGTTCGAAAGGTATTAACGAGAAGTACTAAATATAAAAAAATTTCTAACTCGTCTATAGCTGTTTTTTTGTAAATCGATTTGGAAAATGTCGAAGATTTGCATGGCCAGACTAGGAGGATGCAGTGGCCACTGGTCAGGAACCGCTTCCGCGTGCGTTGATGAAACATATGTCGTTCGAAAAGTATTAACGAGGAGAACTAAATAAAAAAAAATTGCGAAATCCCCTATAGCCGTTTTTTTTTGTAAATCGACTGTAAAATAGTCGAAGATTTGCATGGACATACTAGGAGGATAAAGTGGCCACTGGTCAGGAACCGCTTCCGCGTGCGTTGATGAAACATATATCGTTCGAAAGGTATTAACGAGAAGTACTAAATATAAAAAAATTTCTAACTCGTCTATAGCTGTTTTTTTGTGAATCGAGTTGGAAAATGTCGAAGATTTGCATGGCCAGACTAGGAGGATGAAGTGGCCACTGGTCAGGAACCGCTTCCGCGTGCGTTGATGAAACATATGTCGTTCGAAAAGTATTAACGAGAAGTACTAAATATAAAAAAATTTCTAACTCGTCTATAGCTGTTTTTTTGTAAATCGAGTTGGAAAATGTCGAAGATTTGCATGGCCAGACTAGGAAGATGAAGTAGCCACTGGTCTGGAACGCTTCCGCGTGCGTTGATGAAACATATATACGTTGATAAAATCGACTGTAAAATAGTCGAAGATTTGCATGGACATACTAGGAGGATAAAGTGGCCACTGGTCAGGAACTGCTTCCGCGTGCGTTAATGAAGCATATATCGTTCGAAAGGTATTAACGAGAAGTACTAAATATAAAAAAATTTCTAACTCGTCTATAGCTGTTTTTTTGTGAATCGAGTTGGAAAATGTCGAAGATTTGCATGGCCAGACTAGGAGGATGAAGTGGCCACTGGTCAGGAACCGCTTCCGCGTGCGTTGATGAAACATATGTCGTTCGAAAAGTATTAACGAGAAGTACTAAATATAAAAAAATTTCTAACTCGTCTATAGCTGTTTTTTTGTAAATCGAGTTGGAAAATGTCGAAGATTTGCATGGCCAGACTAGGAGGATGAAGTGGCCACTGGTCAGGAACTGCTTCCGCGTGCGTTCATGAAACATATATCGTTCGAATAGTATTAACGAGGAGAACTAAATAAAAAAAAATTGCGAAATCCCCTATAGCCGTTTTTTGTAAATCGACTTGGGAAATGTCGAAGATTTGCCTGACCAGATAGAAGGATGAACTGGCCAATGATCAGCAACGTTTCAGACCAGACTAGTAAGATGAAGTAGTCACTGGTCTGGAACGCTTCCGCGTGCGTTGATGAAACATATATCGTTCGAAAGGTATTAACGAGAAGTACTAAATATAAAAAAATTTCTAACTCGTCTATAGCTGTTTTTTTGTAAATCGAGTTGGAAAATGTCGAAGATTTGCATGGCCAGACTAGGAGGATGAAGTGGCCACTGGTCAGGAACCGCTTCCGCGTGCGTTGATGAAACATATGTCGTTCGAAAAGTATTAACGAGGAGAACTAAATAAAAAAAAATTGCGAAATCCCCTATAGCCGTTTTTTTTTGTAAATCGACTGTAAAATAGTCGAAGATTTGCATGGACATACTAGGAGGATAAAGTGGCCACTGGTCAGGAACCGCTTCCGCGTGCGTTGATGAAACATATATCGTTCGAAAGGTATTAACGAGAAGTACTAAATATAAAAAAAATTCTAACTCGTCTATAGCTGTTTTTTTGTAAATCGAGTTGGAAAATGTCGAAGATTTGCATGGCCAGACTAGGAGGATGAAGTGGCCACTGGTCAGGAACCGCTTCCGCGTGCGTTGATGAAACATATATCGTTCGAAAAGTATTAACGAGGAGAACTAATTAAAAAAAAATTGCGAAATCCCCTATAGCCGTTTTCTTGTATATCGACTTGGAAAATGTCGAACATTTGCATGGCCAGACTAGGAGGATGAAGTGGCCACTAGTCAGGAACTGCTTCCGCGTGCGTTAATGAAGCATATATCGTTCGAAAGGTATAAGCGAGGAGAACTAAATATAAAAAAAATTTCGAACTACCCTGTAGCGGTTTTTTTTGTAAATTGACTTGGAAAATGTCGAAGATTTGCATGGCCAGACTAGGAGGATGAAGTGGCCATTGGTCAGTAACCGCTTCCGCGTGCGTTAATAAAACATATATCGGTTAAAAGGTATTAACGAGGAGTACTAAATATAAAAAAATTTCGAACTTGTCTATAGCTGTTTTTTGCTAATTAAAAAAAATTGCGAAATCCCCTATAACCGTTTTTTTTGTAAATCGACTGTAAAATAGTCGAAGATTTCCATGGACATACTAGGAGGATAAAGTGGCCACTGGTCAGGAACCGCTTCCGCGTGCGTTGATGAAACATATATCGTTCGAAAGGTATTAACGAGAAGTACTAAATATAAAAAAATTTCTAACTCGTCTATAGCTGTTTTTTTGTGAATCGAGTTGGAAAATGTCGAAGATTTGCATGGCCAGACTAGGAGGATGAAGTGGCCACTGGTCAGGAACCGCTTCCGCGGGCGTTGATGAAACATATATCGTTCGAAAAGTATTAACGAGGAGAACTAAAAAAAAAAAATTGTGAAATCCCCTATAGCCGTTTTTTGTAAATCGACTTGGGAAATGTCGAAGATTTGCCTGACCAGACTAGAAGGATGAACTGGCCAATGATCAGCAACGTTTCAGACCAGACTAGTAAGATGAAGTAGCCACTGGTCTGGAACGCTTCCGCGTACGTTGATGAAACATATATCGTTCGAAAGGTATTAACGAGAAGTACTAAATATAAAAAAATTTCTAACTCGTCTATAGCTGTTTTTTTGTAAATCGATTTGGAAAATGTCGAAGATTTGCATGGCCAGACTAGGAGGATGCAGTGGCCACTGGTCAGGAACCGCTTCCGCGTGCGTTGATGAAACATATGTCGTTCGAAAAGTATTAACGAGGAGAACTAAATAAAAAAAAATTGCGAAATCCCCTATAGCCGTTTTTTTTTGTAAATCGACTGTAAAATAGTCGAAGATTTGCATGGACATACTAGGAGGATAAAGTGGCCACTGGTCAGGAACCGCTTCCGCGTGCGTTGATGAAACATATATTGTTCGAAAGGTATTAACGAGAAGTACTAAATATAAAAAAATTTCTAACTCGTCTATAGCTGTTTTTTTGTAAATCGAGTTGGAAAATGTCGAAGATTTGCATGGCCAGACTAGGAGGATGAAGTGGCCACTGGTCAGGAACCGCTTCCGCGTGCGTTGATGAAACATATGTCGTTCGAAAAGTATTAACGAGGAGAACTAAATAAAAAAAAATTGCGAAATCCCCTATAGCCGTTTTTTTTTGTAAATCGACTGTAAAATAGTCGAAGATTTGCATGGACATACTAGGAGGATAAAGTGGCCACTGGTCAGGAACCGCTTCCGCGTGCGTTGATGAAACATATATCGTTCGAAAGGTATTAACGAGAAGTACTAAATATAAAAAAATTTCTAACTCGTCTATAGCTGTTTTTTTGTAAATCGAGTTGGAAAATGTCGAAGATTTGCATGGCCAGACTAGGAGGATGAAGTGGCCACTGGTCAGGAACCGCTTCCGCGTGCGTTGATGAAACATATGTCGTTCGAAAAGTATTAACGAGGAGAACTAAATAAAAAAAAATTGTGAAATCCCCTATAGCCGTTTTTTTTTGTAAATCGACTGTAAAATAGTCGAAGATTTGCATGGACATACTAGGAGGATAAAGTGGCCACTGGTCAGGAACCGCTTCCGCGTGCGTTGATGAAACATATATCGTTCGAAAGGTATTAACGAGAAGTACTAAATATAAAAAAAATTCTAACTCGTCTATAGCTGTTTTTTTGTAAATCGAGTTGGAAAATGTCGAAGATTTGCATGGCCAGACTAGGAGGATGAAGTGGCCACTGGTCAGGAACCGCTTCCGCGTGCGTTGATGAAACATATATCGTTCGAAAAGTATTAACGAGGAGAACTAATTAAAAAAAAATTGCGAAATCCCCTATAGCCGTTTTCTTGTATATCGACTTGGAAAATGTCGAACATTTGCATGGCCAGACTAGGAGGATGAAGTGGCCACTAGTCAGGAACCGCTTCCGCGTGCGTTGATGAAACATATATCGTTCGAAAAGTATTAACGAGGAGAACTAAATAAAAAAAAATTGCGAAATCCCCTATAGCCGTTTTCTTGTATATCGACTTGGAAAATGTCGAACATTTGCATGGCCAGACTAGGAGGATGAAGTGGCCACTGGTCAGGAACTGCTTCCGCGTGCGTTAATGAAGCATATATCGTTCGAAAGGTATAAGCGAGGAGAACTAAATATAAAAAAAATTTCGAACTACCCTGTAGCGGTTTTTTTTATAAATTGACTTGGAAAATGTCGAAGGTTTGCATGGCCAGACTGGAAGGATGAAGTGGCCACTGCTCAGGAACCGCTTCCGCGTGCGTTAATGAAGCATATATCGGTCGAAAGGTATTAACGAGAAGTACTAAATATAAAAAAATTTCTAACTCGTCTATAGCTGTTTTTTTGTAAATCGATTTGGAAAATGTCGAAGATTTGCATGGCCAGACTAGGAGGATGAAGTGGCCACTGGTCAGGAACCGCTTCTGCGTGCGTTCATAAAACATATATCGTTTGAATAGTATTAACGAGGAGAACTAAATAAAAAAAAATTGCGAAATCCCCTATAGCCGTTTTCTTGTATATCGACTTGGAAAATGTCGAACATTTGCATGGCCAGACTAGGAGGATGAAGTGGCCACTGGTCAGGAACTGCTTCCGCGTGCGTTAATGAAGCATATATCGTTCGAAAGGTATAAGCGAGGAGAACTAAATATAAAAAAAATTTCGAACTACCCTGTAGCGGTTTTTTTTATAAATTGACTTGGAAAATGTCGAAGGTTTGCATGGCCAGACTGGAAGGATGAAGTGGCCACTGCTCAGGAACCGCTTCCGCGTGCGTTAATGAAGCATATATCGGTCGAAAGGTATTAACGAGTAGTACTAAATATAAAAAAATTTCTATCTCGTCTATAGCTGTTTTTTTGTAAATCGAGTTGGAAAATGTCGAAGATTTGCATGGCCAGACTAGGAGGATGAAGTGGCCACTGGTCAGGAACCGCTTCCGCGTGCGTTGATGAAACATATATCGTTCGAAAAGTATTAACGAGGAGAACTAAATAAAAAAAAATTGCGAAATCCCCTATAGCTGTTTTCTTGTATATCGACTTGGAAAATGTCGAACATTTGCATGGCCAGACTATGAGGATGAAGTGGCCACTGGTCAGGAACTGCTTCCGCGTGCGTTAATGAAGCATATATCGGTCGAAAGGTATTAACGAGTAGTACTAAAAATAAAAAAATTTCTAACTCCTCTATAGCCGTTTTTTTGTAAATCGAGTTGGAAAATGTCAAAGATTTGCCTGACCAGACTAGAAGGATGAACTGGCCAATGATCAGCAACGTTTCCGTTCGAGAGGTATTAACGAGGAGAACTAAATAAAAAAAATTGCGAAATCCCCTATAGCCGTTTTCTTGTATATCGACTTGGAAAATGTCGAAGATTTGCATGGCCAGACTAGGAGGATGAAGTGGCCACTGGTCAGGAACTGCTTCCGCGTGCGTTGATGAAACATATATCGTTCGAAAGGTATTACCGTGGAGTACTAAATATAAAAAAATTTCTAACTCGTCTATAGCTGTTTTTTTGTAAATCGAGTTGGAAAATGTCGAAGATTTGCATGGCCAGGCTAGGAGGATGAAGTGGCCACTGGTCAGGAACCGCTTCCGCGTGCGTTGATGAAACATATATCGTTCGAAAAGTATTAACGAGGAGAACTAAATAAAAAAAAATTGCGAAATCCTCTATAGCCGTTTTCTTGTATATCGACTTGGAAAATGTCGAACATTTGCATGGCCAGACTAGGAGGATGAAGTGGCCACTGGTCAGGAACTGCTTCCGCGTGCGTTAATGAAGCATATATCGTTCGAAAGGTATAAGCGAGGAGAACTAAATATAAAAAAAATTTCGAACTACCCTGTAGCGGTTTTTTTTGTAAATTGACTTGGAAAATGTCGAAGATTTGCATGGCCAGACTGGGAGGATGAAGTGTCCACTGGTCAGGAACCGCTTCCGCGTGCGTTAATGAAGCATATATCGGTCGAAAGGTATTAACGAGTAGTACTAAATATAAAAAAATTTCTATCTCGTCTATAGATGTTTTTTTGTAGATCGAGTTGGAAAATGTCGAAGATTTGCATGGTCAGACTAGGAAGATGAAGTAGCCACTGGTCTGGAACGCTTCCGCGTGCGTTGATGAAACATATATACGTTGATGAAATCGACTGTAAAATAGTCGAAGATTTGCATGGACATACTAGGAGGATAAAGTGGCCACTGGTCAGGAACTGCTTCCGCGTGCGTTAATGAAGCATATATCGGTCGAAAGGTATTAACGAGTAGTACTAAATATAAAAAAATTTCTAACTCGTCTATAGCTGTTTTTTTGTAAATCGAGTTGGAAAATGTCGAAGATTTGCATGGCCAGACTAGGAGGATGAAGTGGCCATTGGTCAGTAACCGCTTCCGCGTGCGTTAATAAAACATATATCGGTTAAAAGGTATTAACGAGGAGTACTAAATATAAAAAAATGTCGAACTTGTCTATAGCTGTTTTTTGCTAATTAAAAAAAATTGCGAAATCCCCTATAACCGTTTTTTTGTAAATCGACTGTAAAATATTCGAAGATTTGCATGGACATACTAGGAGGATAAAGTGGCCACTGATCAGGAACCGCTTCCGCTTGCGTTAATGAAGCATATATCGTTCGAAAGGTATAAGCGAGGAGAACTAAATATAAAAAAAATTTCGAACTACCCTGTAGCGGTTTTTTTTGTAAATTGACTTGGAAAATGTCGAAGATTTGCATGGCCAGACTAGGAGGATGAAGTGGCCACTGGTCAGGAACCGCTTCCGCGTGCGTTGATGAAACATATATCGTTCGAAAAGTATTAACGAGGAGAACTAAAAAAAAAAAATTGTGAAATCCCCTATAGCCGTTTTTTGTAAATCGACTTGGGAAATGTCGAAGATTTGCCTGACCAGACTAGAAGGATGAACTGGCCAATGATCAGCAACGTTTCAGACCAGACTAGTAAGATGAAGTAGCCACTGGTCTGGAACGCTTCCGCGTGCGTTGATGAAACATATATCGGTCGAAAGGTATTAACGAGTAGTACTAAATATAAAAAAATTTCTAACTCGTCTATAGCTGTTTTTTTGTAAATCGAGTTGGAAAATGTCGAAGATTTGCATGGCCAGACTAGGAGGATGAAGTGGCCATTGGTCAGTAACCGCTTCCGCGTGCGTTAATAAAACATATATCGGTTAAAAGGTATTAACGAGGAGTACTAAATATAAAAAAATGTCGAACTTGTCTATAGCTGTTTTTTGCTAATTAAAAAAAATTGCGAAATCCCCTATAACCGTTTTTTTGTAAATCGACTGTAAAATATTCGAAGATTTGCATGGACATACTAGGAGGATAAAGTGGCCACTGGTCAGGAACCGCTTCCGCGTGCGTTGATGAAACATATATCGTTCGAAAGGTATTAACGAGAAGTACTAAATATAAAAAAATTTCTAACTCGTCTATAGCTGTTTTTTTGTGAATCGAGTTGGAAAATGTCGAAGATTTGCATGGCCAGACTAGGAGGATGAAGTGGCCACTGGTCAGGAACCGCTTCCGCGTGCGTTGATGAAACATATATCGTTCGAAAAGTATTAACGAGGAGAACTAAAAAAAAAAAATTGTGAAATCCCCTATAGCCGTTTTTTGTAAATCGACTTGGGAAATGTCGAAGATTTGCCTGACCAGATAGAAGGATGAACTGGCCAATGATCAGCAACGTTTCAGACCAGACTAGTAAGATGAAGTAGTCACTGGTCTGGAACGCTTCCGCGTGCGTTGATGAAACATATATCGTTCGAAAGGTATTAACGAGAAGTACTAAATATAAAAAAATTTCTAACTCGTCTATAGCTGTTTTTTTGTAAATCGAGTTGGAAAATGTCGAAGATTTGCATGGCCAGACTAGGAGGATGAAGTGGCCACTGGTCAGGAACCGCTTCCGCGTGCGTTGATGAAACATATGTCGTTCGAAAAGTATTAACGAGGAGAACTAAATAAAAAAAAATTGCGAAATCCCCTATAGCCGTTTTTTTTTGTAAATCGACTGTAAAATAGTCGAAGATTTGCATGGACATACTAGGAGGATAAAGTGGCCACTGGTCAGGAACCGCTTCCGCGTGCGTTGATGAAACATATATTGTTCGAAAGGTATTAACGAGAAGTACTAAATATAAAAAAATTTCTAACTCGTCTATAGCTGTTTTTTTGTAAATCGAGTTGGAAAATGTCGAAGATTTGCATGGCCAGACTAGGAGGATGAAGTGGCCACTGGTCAGGAACCGCTTCCGCGTGCGTTGATGAAACATATGTCGTTCGAAAAGTATTAACGAGGAGAACTAAATAAAAAAAAATTGCGAAATCCCCTATAGCCGTTTTTTTTTGTAAATCGACTGTAAAATAGTCGAAGATTTGCATGGACATACTAGGAGGATAAAGTGGCCACTGGTCAGGAACCGCTTCCGCGTGCGTTGATGAAACATATATCGTTCGAAAGGTATTAACGAGAAGTACTAAATATAAAAAAATTTCTAACTCGTCTATAGCTGTTTTTTTGTAAATCGAGTTGGAAAATGTCGAAGATTTGCATGGCCAGACTAGGAGGATGAAGTGGCCACTGGTCAGGAACCGCTTCCGCGTGCGTTGATGAAACATATGTCGTTCGAAAAGTATTAACGAGGAGAACTAAATAAAAAAAAATTGCGAAATCCCCTATAGCCGTTTTTTTTTGTAAATCGACTGTAAAATAGTCGAAGATTTGCATGGACATACTAGGAGGATAAAGTGGCCACTGGTCAGGAACCGCTTCCGCGTGCGTTGATGAAACATATATCGTTCGAAAGGTATTAACGAGAAGTACTAAATATAAAAAAAATTCTATCTCGTCTATAGCTGTTTTTTTGTAAATCGAGTTGGAAAATGTCGAAGATTTGCATGGCCAGACTAGGAGGATGAAGTGGCCACTGGTCAGGAACCGCTTCCGCGTGCGTTGATGAAACATATATCGTTCGAAAAGTATTAACGAGGAGAACTAATTAAAAAAAAATTGCGAAATCCCCTATAGCCGTTTTCTTGTATATCGACTTGGAAAATGTCGAACATTTGCATGGCCAGACTAGGAGGATGAAGTGGCCACTAGTCAGGAACTGCTTCCGCGTGCGTTAATGAAGCATATATCGTTCGAAAGGTATAAGCGAGGAGAACTAAATATAAAAAAAATTTCGAACTACCCTGTAGCAGTTTTTTTTGTAAATTGACTTGGAAAATGTCGAAGATTTGCATGGCCAGACTGGGAGGATGAAGTGGCCACTGGTCAGGAACCGCTTCCGCGTGCGTTAATGAAGCATATATCGGTCGAAAGGTATTACCGAGAAGTACTAAATTTAAAAAAATTTCTATCTCGTCTATACATGTTTTTTTGTAGATCGAGTTGGAAAATGTCGAAGATTTGCATGGCCAGACTAGGAGGATAAAGTGGCCACTGGTCAGGAACCGCTCCCGCGTGCGTTAATGAAGCATATATCGTTCGAAAGGTATAAGCGAGGAGAACTAAATATAAAAAAAATTTCGAACTACCCTGTAGCGGTTTTTTTTATAAATTGACTTGGAAAATGTCGAAGGTTTGCATGGCCAGACTGGAAGGATGAAGTGGCCACTGCTCAGGAACCGCTTCCGCGTGCGTTAATGAAGCATATATCGGTCGAAAGGTATTAACGAGTAGTACTAAATATAAAAAAATTTCTATCTCGTCTATAGCTGTTTTTTTGTAAATCGAGTTGGAAAATGTCGAAGATTTGCATGGCCAGACTAGGAGGATGAAGTGGCCACTGGTCAGGAACCGCTTCCGCGTGCGTTGATGAAACATATATCGTTCGAAAAGTATTAACGAGGAGAACTAAATAAAAAAAAATTGCGAAATCCCCTATAGCTGTTTTCTTGTATATCGACTTGGAAAATGTCGAACATTTGCATGGCCAGACTAGGAGGATGAAGTGGCCACTGGTCAGGAACTGCTTCCGCGTGCGTTAATGAAGCATATATCGGTCGAAAGGTATTAACGAGTAGTACTAAAAATAAAAAAATTTCTAACTCCTCTATAGCCGTTTTTTTGTAAATCGAGTTGGAAAATGTCAAAGATTTGCCTGACCAGACTAGAAGGATGAACTGGCCAATGATCAGCAACGTTTCCGTTCGAGAGGTATTAACGAGGAGAACTAAATAAAAAAAATTGCGAAATCCCCTATAGCCGTTTTCTTGTATATCGACTTGGAAAATGTCGAAGATTTGCATGGCCACACTAGGAGGATGAAGTGGCCACTGGTCAGGAACTGCTTCCGCGTGCGTTGATGAAACATATATCGTTCGAAAGGTATTACCGTGGAGTACTAAATATAAAAAAATTTCTAACTCGTCTATAGCTGTTTTTTTGTAAATCGAGTTGGAAAATGTCGAAGATTTGCCAGACTAGGAGGATGAAGTGGCCACTGGTCAGGAACCGCTTCCGCGTGCGTTGATGAAACATATATCGTTCGAAAAGTATTAACGAGGAGAACTAAAAAAAAAAAATTGCGAAATCCCCTATAGCCGTTTTCTTGTATATCGACTTGGAAAATGTCGAACATTTGCATGGCCAGACTAGGAGGATGAAGTGGCCACTGGTCAGGAACTGCTTCCGCGTGCGTTAATGAAGCATATATCGTTCGAAAGGTATAAGCGAGGAGAACTAAATATAAAAAAAATTTCGAACTACCCTGTAGCGGTTTTTTTTGTAAATTGACTTGGAAAATGTCGAAGATTTGCATGGCCAGACTGGGAGGATGAAGTGGCCACTGGTCAGGAACCGCTTCCGCGTGCGTTGATGAAACATATGTCGTTCGAAAAGTATTAACGAGGAGAACTAAATAAAAAAAAATTGCGAAATCCCCTATAGCCGTTTTTTTTTGTAAATCGACTGTAAAATAGTCGAACATTTGCATGGCCAGACTGGAAGGATGAAGTGGCCACTGCTCAGGAACCGCTTCCGCGTGCGTTAATGAAGCATATATCGGTCGAAAGGTATTAACGAGTAGTACTAAATATAAAAAAATTTCTATCTCGTCTATAGCTGTTTTTTTGTAGATCGAGTTGGAAAATGTCGAAGATTTGCATGGCCAGACTAGGAAGATGAAGTAACCACTGGTCTGGAACGCTTCCGCGTGCGTTGATGAAACATATATCGTTCGAAAAGTATTAACGAGGAGAACTAAATAAAAAAAAATTGCGAAATCCCCTATAGCCGTTTTCTTGTATATCGACTTGGAAAATGTCGAACATTTGCATGGCCAGACTAGGAGGATGAAGTGGCCACTGGTCAGGAACTGCTTCCGCGTGCGTTGATAAAACATATATCGTTCGAAAAGTATTACCGTGGAGTACTAAATATAAAAAAATTTCTAACTCGTTTATAGCTGTTTTTTTGTAAATCGAGTTGGAGTCGAAGATTTGCATGGCCAGACTAGGAGGATGAAGTGGTCACTGGTCAGGAACCGCTTCCGCGTGCGTTGATGAAACATATATCGTTCGAAAAGTATTAACGAGGAGAACTAAATAAAAAAAAATTGCGAAATCCCCTATAGCCGTTTTCTTGTATATCGACTTGGAAAATGTCGAACATTTGCATGGCCAGACTAGGAGGATGAAGTGGCCACTGCTCAGGAACTGCTTCCGCGTGCGTTAATGAAGCATATATCGGTCGAAAGGTATTAACGAGTAGTACTAAATATAAAAAAATTTCTAACTCGTCTATAGCTGTTTTTTTGTATATCGAGTTGGAAAATGTCGAAGATTTGCCTGACCAGACTAGAAGGATGAACTGGCCAATGATCAGCAACGTTTCCGTTCGAGAGGTATTAACGAGGAGAACTAAATAAAAAAAATTGCGAAATCCCCTATAGCCGTTTTCTTGTATATCGACTTGGAAAATGTCGAAGATTTGCATGGCCAGACTAGGAGGATGAAGTGGCCACTGGTCAGGAACTGCTTCCGCGTGCGTTGATGAAACATATATCGTTCGAAAGGTATTACCGTGGAGTACTAAATATAAAAAAATTTCTAACTCGTCTATAGCTGTTTTTTTGTAAATCGAGTTGGAAAATGTCGAAGATTTGCATGGCCAGGCTAGGAGGATGAAGTGGCCACTGGTCAGGAACCGCTTCCGCGTGCGTTGATGAAACATATATCGTTCGAAAAGTATTAACGAGGAGAACTAAATAAAAAAAAATTGCGAAATCCCCTATAGCCGTTTTCTTGTATATCGACTTGGAAAATGTCGAACATTTGCATGGTCAGACTAGGAGGATGAAGTGGCCACTGGTCAGGAACTGCTTCCGCGTGCGTTAATGAAGCATATATCGTTCGAAAGGTATAAGCGAGGAGAACTAAATATAAAAAAAATTTCGAACTACCCTGTAGCGGTTTTTTTTGTAAATTGACTTGGAAAATGTCGAAGATTTGCATGGCCAGACTGGGAGGATGAAGTGTCTACTGGTCAGGAACCGCTTCCGCGTGCGTTAATGAAGCATATATCGGTCGAAAGGTATTAACGAGTAGTACTAAATATAAAAAAATTTCTATCTCGTCTATAGATGTTTTTTTGTAGATCGAGTTGGAAAATGTCGAAGATTTGCATGGTCAGACTAGGAAGATGAAGTAGCCACTGGTCTGGAACGCTTCCGCGTGCGTTGATGAAACATATATACGTTGATGAAATCGACTGTAAAATAGTCGAAGATTTGCATGGACATACTAGGAGGATAAAGTGGCCACTGGTCAGGAACTGCTTCCGCGTGCGTTAATGAAGCATATATCGGTCGAAAGGTATTAACGAGTAGTACTAAATATAAAAAAATTTCTAACTCGTCTATAGCTGTTTTTTTTGTAAATCGAGTTGGAAAATGTCGAAGATTTGCATGGCCAGACTAGGAGGATGAAGTGGCCATTGGTCAGTAACCGCTTCCGCGTGCGTTAATAAAACATATATCGGTTAAAAGGTATTAACGAGGAGTACTAAATATAAAAAAATTTCGAACTTGTCTATAGCTGTTTTTTGCTAATTAAAAAAAATTGCGAAATCCCCTATAACCGTTTTTTTTGTAAATCGACTGTAAAATAGTCGAAGATTTCCATGGACATACTAGGAGGATAAAGTGGCCACTGGTCAGGAACCGCTTCCGCGTGCGTTGATGAAACATATATCGTTCGAAAGGTATTAACGAGAAGTACTAAATATAAAAAAATTTCTAACTCGTCTATAGCTGTTTTTTTGTGAATCGAGTTGGAAAATGTCGAAGATTTGCATGGCCAGACTAGGAGGATGAAGTGGCCACTGGTCAGGAACCGCTTCCGCGTGCGTTGATGAAACATATATCGTTCGAAAAGTATTAACGAGGAGAACTAAAAAAAAAAAATTGTGAAATTCCCTATAGCCGTTTTTTGTAAATCGACTTGGGAAATGTCGAAGATTTGCCTGACCAGACTAGAAGGATGAACTGGCCAATGATCAGCAACGTTTCAGACCAGACTAGTAAGATGAAGTAGCCACTGGTCTGGAACGTTTCCGCGTGCGTTGATGAAACATATATCGTTCGAAAGGTATTAACGAGAAGTACTAAATATAAAAAAATTTCTAACTCGTCTATAGCTGTTTTTTTGTAAATCGATTTGGAAAATGTCGAAGATTTGCATGGCCAGACTAGGAGGATGAAGTGGCCACTGGTCAGGAACCGCTTCCGCGTGCGTTGATGAAACATATGTCGTTCGAAAAGTATTAACGAGGAGAACTAAATAAAAAAAAATTGCGAAATCCCCTATAGCCGTTTTTTTTTGTAAATCGACTGTAAAATAGTCGAAGATTTGCATGGACATACTAGGAGGATAAAGTGGCCACTGGTCAGGAACCGCTTCCGCGTGCGTTGATGAAACATATATCGTTCGAAAAGTATTAACGAGGAGAACTAAAAAAAAAAATTGTGAAATTCCCTATAGCCGTTTTTTGTAAATCGACTTGGGAAATGTCGAAGATTTGCCTGACCAGACTAGAAGGATGAACTGGCCAATGATCAGCAACGTTTCAGACCAGACTAGTAAGATGAAGTAGCCACTGGTCTGGAACGCTTCCGCGTGCGTTGATGAAACATATATCGTTCGAAAGGTATTAACGAGAAGTACTAAATATAAAAAAATTTCTAACTCGTCTATAGCTGTTTTTTTGTAAATCGATTTGGAAAATGTCGAAGATTTGCATGGCCAGACTAGGAGGATGAAGTGGCCACTGGTCAGGAACCGCTTCCGCGTGCGTTGATGAAACATATGTCGTTCGAAAAGTATTAACGAGGAGAACTAAATAAAAAAAAATTGCGAAATCCCCTATAGCCGTTTTTTTTTGTAAATCGACTGTAAAATAGTCGAAGATTTGCATGGACATACTAGGAGGATAAAGTGGCCACTGGTCAGGAACCGCTTCCGCGTGCGTTGATGAAACATATATCGTTCGAAAGGTATTAACGAGAAGTACTAAATATAAAAAAAATTCTAACTCGTCTATAGCTGTTTTTTTGTAAATCGAGTTGGAAAATGTCGAAGATTTGCATGGCCAGACTAGGAGGATGAAGTGGCCACTGGTCAGGAACCGCTTCCGCGTGCGTTGATGAAACATATATCGTTCGAAAAGTATTAACGAGGAGAACTAAATAAAAAAAAATTGCGAAATCCCCTATAGCTGTTTTCTTGTATATCGACTTGGAAAATGTCGAACATTTGCATGGCCAGACTAGGAGGATGAAGTGGCCACTGGTCAGGAACTGCTTCCGCGTGCGTTAATGAAGCATATATCGGTCGAAAGGTATTAACGAGTAGTACTAAAAATAAAAAAATTTCTAACTCCTCTATAGCCGTTTTTTTGTAAATCGAGTTGGAAAATGTCAAAGATTTGCCTGACCAGACTAGAAGGATGAACTGGCCAATGATCAGCAACGTTTCCGTTCGAGAGGTATTAACGAGGAGAACTAAATAAAAAAAATTGCGAAATCCCCTATAGCCGTTTTCTTGTATATCGACTTGGAAAATGTCGAAGATTTGCATGGCCAGACTAGGAGGATGAAGTGGCCATTGGTCAGTAACCGCTTCCGCGTGCGTTAATAAAACATATATCGGTTAAAAGGTATTAACGAGGAGTACTAAATATAAAAAAATTTCGAACTTGTCTATAGCTGTTTTTTGCTAATTAAAAAAAATTGCGAAATCCCCTATAACCGTTTTTTTTGTAAATCGACTGTAAAATAGTCGAAGATTTCCATGGACATACTAGGAGGATAAAGTGGCCACTGGTCAGGAACCGCTTCCGCGTGCGTTGATGAAACATATATCGTTCGAAAGGTATTAACGAGAAGTACTAAATATAAAAAAATTTCTAACTCGTCTATAGCTGTTTTTTTGTGAATCGAGTTGGAAAATGTCGAAGATTTGCATGGCCAGACTAGGAGGATGAAGTGGCCACTGGTCAGGAACCGCTTCCGCGTGCGTTGATGAAACATATATCGTTCGAAAAGTATTAACGAGGAGAACTAAAAAAAAAAAATTGTGAAATTCCCTATAGCCGTTTTTTGTAAATCGACTTGGGAAATGTCGAAGATTTGCCTGACCAGACTAGAAGGATGAACTGGCCAATGATCAGCAACGTTTCAGACCAGACTAGTAAGATGAAGTAGCCACTGGTCTGGAACGCTTCCGCGTGCGTTGATGAAACATATATCGTTCGAAAGGTATTAACGAGAAGTACTAAATATAAAAAAATTTCTAACTCGTCTATAGCTGTTTTTTTGTAAATCGATTTGGAAAATGTCGAAGATTTGCATGGCCAGACTAGGAGGATGAAGTGGCCACTGGTCAGGAACCGCTTCCGCGTGCGTTGATGAAACATATGTCGTTCGAAAAGTATTAACGAGGAGAACTAAATAAAAAAAAATTGCGAAATCCCCTATAGCCGTTTTTTTTTGTAAATCGACTGTAAAATAGTCGAAGATTTGCATGGACATACTAGGAGGATAAAGTGGCCACTGGTCAGGAACCGCTTCCGCGTGCGTTGATGAAACATATATCGTTCGAAAAGTATTAACGAGGAGAACTAAAAAAAAAAAATTGTGAAATTCCCTATAGCCGTTTTTTGTAAATCGACTTGGGAAATGTCGAAGATTTGCCTGACCAGACTAGAAGGATGAACTGGCCAATGATCAGCAACGTTTCAGACCAGACTAGTAAGATGAAGTAGCCACTGGTCTGGAACGCTTCCGCGTGCGTTGATGAAACATATATCGTTCGAAAGGTATTAACGAGAAGTACTAAATATAAAAAAATTTCTAACTCGTCTATAGCTGTTTTTTTGTAAATCGATTTGGAAAATGTCGAAGATTTGCATGGCCAGACTAGGAGGATGAAGTGGCCACTGGTCAGGAACCGCTTCCGCGTGCGTTGATGAAACATATGTCGTTCGAAAAGTATTAACGAGGAGAACTAAATAAAAAAAAATTGCGAAATCCCCTATAGCCGTTTTTTTTTGTAAATCGACTGTAAAATAGTCGAAGATTTGCATGGACATACTAGGAGGATAAAGTGGCCACTGGTCAGGAACCGCTTCCGCGTGCGTTGATGAAACATATATCGTTCGAAAGGTATTAACGAGAAGTACTAAATATAAAAAAAATTCTAACTCGTCTATAGCTGTTTTTTTGTAAATCGAGTTGGAAAATGTCGAAGATTTGCATGGCCAGACTAGGAGGATGAAGTGGCCACTGGTCAGGAACCGCTTCCGCGTGCGTTGATGAAACATATATCGTTCGAAAAGTATTAACGAGGAGAACTAAATAAAAAAAAATTGCGAAATCCCCTATAGCTGTTTTCTTGTATATCGACTTGGAAAATGTCGAACATTTGCATGGCCAGACTAGGAGGATGAAGTGGCCACTGGTCAGGAACTGCTTCCGCGTGCGTTAATGAAGCATATATCGGTCGAAAGGTATTAACGAGTAGTACTAAAAATAAAAAAATTTCTAACTCCTCTATAGCCGTTTTTTTGTAAATCGAGTTGGAAAATGTCAAAGATTTGCCTGACCAGACTAGAAGGATGAACTGGCCAATGATCAGCAACGTTTCCGTTCGAGAGGTATTAACGAGGAGAACTAAATAAAAAAAATTGCGAAATCCCCTATAGCCGTTTTCTTGTATATCGACTTGGAAAATGTCGAAGATTTGCATGGCCACACTAGGAGGATGAAGTGGCCACTGGTCAGGAACTGCTTCCGCGTGCGTTGATGAAACATATATCGTTCGAAAGGTATTAACGAGGAGAACTAAATAAAAAAAAATTGCGAAATCCCCTATAGCCGTTTTCTTGTATATCGACTTGGAAAATGTCGAAGATTTGCATGGCCAGACTAGGAGGATGAAGTGGCCACTGGTCAGGAACCGCTTCCGCGTGCGTTGATGAAACATATGTCGTTCGAAAAGTATTAACGAGGAGAACTAAATAAAAAAAAATTGCGAAATCCCCTATAGCCGTTTTTTTTTGTAAATCGACTGTAAAATAGTCGAAGATTTGCATGGACATACTAGGAGGATAAAGTGGCCACTGGTCAGGAACCGCTTCCGCGTGCGTTGATGAAACATATATCGTTCGAAAGGTATTAACGAGAAGTACTAAATATAAAAAAAATTCTATCTCGTCTATAGCTGTTTTTTTGTAAATCGAGTTGGAAAATGTCGAAGATTTGCATGGCCAGACTAGGAGGATGAAGTGGCCACTGGTCAGGAACCGCTTCCGCGTGCGTTGATGAAACATATATCGTTCGAAAAGTATTAACGAGGAGAACTAATTAAAAAAAAATTGCGAAATCCCCTATAGCCGTTTTCTTGTATATCGACTTGGAAAATGTCGAACATTTGCATGGCCAGACTAGGAGGATGAAGTGGCCACTAGTCAGGAACTGCTTCCGCGTGCGTTAATGAAGCATATATCGTTCGAAAGGTATAAGCGAGGAGAACTAAATATAAAAAAAATTTCGAACTACCCTGTAGCAGTTTTTTTTGTAAATTGACTTGGAAAATGTCGAAGATTTGCATGGCCAGACTGGGAGGATGAAGTGGCCACTGGTCAGGAACCGCTTCCGCGTGCGTTAATGAAGCATATATCGGTCGAAAGGTATTACCGAGAAGTACTAAATTTAAAAAAATTTCTATCTCGTCTATACATGTTTTTTTGTAGATCGAGTTGGAAAATGTCGAAGATTTGCATGGCCAGACTAGGAGGATAAAGTGGCCACTGGTCAGGAACCGCTCCCGCGTGCGTTAATGAAGCATATATCGTTCGAAAGGTATAAGCGAGGAGAACTAAATATAAAAAAAATTTCGAACTACCCTGTAGCGGTTTTTTTTATAAATTGACTTGGAAAATGTCGAAGGTTTGCATGGCCAGACTGGAAGGATGAAGTGGCCACTGCTCAGGAACCGCTTCCGCGTGCGTTAATGAAGCATATATCGGTCGAAAGGTATTAACGAGTAGTACTAAATATAAAAAAATTTCTATCTCGTCTATAGCTGTTTTTTTGTAAATCGAGTTGGAAAATGTCGAAGATTTGCATGGCCAGACTAGGAGGATGAAGTGGCCACTGGTCAGGAACCGCTTCCGCGTGCGTTGATGAAACATATATCGTTCGAAAAGTATTAACGAGGAGAACTAAATAAAAAAAAATTGCGAAATCCCCTATAGCTGTTTTCTTGTATATCGACTTGGAAAATGTCGAACATTTGCATGGCCAGACTAGGAGGATGAAGTGGCCACTGGTCAGGAACTGCTTCCGCGTGCGTTAATGAAGCATATATCGGTCGAAAGGTATTAACGAGTAGTACTAAAAATAAAAAAATTTCTAACTCCTCTATAGCCGTTTTTTTGTAAATCGAGTTGGAAAATGTCAAAGATTTGCCTGACCAGACTAGAAGGATGAACTGGCCAATGATCAGCAACGTTTCCGTTCGAGAGGTATTAACGAGGAGAACTAAATAAAAAAAATTGCGAAATCCCCTATAGCCGTTTTCTTGTATATCGACTTGGAAAATGTCGAAGATTTGCATGGCCACACTAGGAGGATGAAGTGGCCACTGGTCAGGAACTGCTTCCGCGTGCGTTGATGAAACATATATCGTTCGAAAGGTATTACCGTGGAGTACTAAATATAAAAAAATTTCTAACTCGTCTATAGCTGTTTTTTTGTAAATCGAGTTGGAAAATGTCGAAGATTTGCCAGACTAGGAGGATGAAGTGGCCACTGGTCAGGAACCGCTTCCGCGTGCGTTGATGAAACATATATCGTTCGAAAAGTATTAACGAGGAGAACTAAAAAAAAAAAATTGCGAAATCCCCTATAGCCGTTTTCTTGTATATCGACTTGGAAAATGTCGAACATTTGCATGGCCAGACTAGGAGGATGAAGTGGCCACTGGTCAGGAACTGCTTCCGCGTGCGTTAATGAAGCATATATCGTTCGAAAGGTATAAGCGAGGAGAACTAAATATAAAAAAAATTTCGAACTACCCTGTAGCGGTTTTTTTTGTAAATTGACTTGGAAAATGTCGAAGATTTGCATGGCCAGACTGGGAGGATGAAGTGGCCACTGGTCAGGAACCGCTTCCGCGTGCGTTGATGAAACATATGTCGTTCGAAAAGTATTAACGAGGAGAACTAAATAAAAAAAAATTGCGAAATCCCCTATAGCCGTTTTTTTTTGTAAATCGACTGTAAAATAGTCGAACATTTGCATGGCCAGACTGGAAGGATGAAGTGGCCACTGCTCAGGAACCGCTTCCGCGTGCGTTAATGAAGCATATATCGGTCGAAAGGTATTAACGAGTAGTACTAAATATAAAAAAATTTCTATCTCGTCTATAGCTGTTTTTTTGTAGATCGAGTTGGAAAATGTCGAAGATTTGCATGGCCAGACTAGGAAGATGAAGTAACCACTGGTCTGGAACGCTTCCGCGTGCGTTGATGAAACATATATCGTTCGAAAAGTATTAACGAGGAGAACTAAATAAAAAAAAATTGCGAAATCCCCTATAGCCGTTTTCTTGTATATCGACTTGGAAAATGTCGAACATTTGCATGGCCAGACTAGGAGGATGAAGTGGCCACTGGTCAGGAACTGCTTCCGCGTGCGTTGATAAAACATATATCGTTCGAAAAGTATTACCGTGGAGTACTAAATATAAAAAAATTTCTAACTCGTCTATAGCTGTTTTTTTGTAAATCGAGTTGGAGTCGAAGATTTGCATGGCCAGACTAGGAGGATGAAGTGGTCACTGGTCAGGAACCGCTTCCGCGTGCGTTGATGAAACATATATCGTTCGAAAAGTATTAACGAGGAGAACTAAATAAAAAAAAATTGCGAAATCCCCTATAGCCGTTTTCTTGTATATCGACTTGGAAAATGTCGAACATTTGCATGGCCAGACTAGGAGGATGAAGTGGCCACTGCTCAGGAACTGCTTCCGCGTGCGTTAATGAAGCATATATCGGTCGAAAGGTATTAACGAGTAGTACTAAATATAAAAAAATTTCTAACTCGTCTATAGCTGTTTTTTTGTATATCGAGTTGGAAAATGTCAAAGATTTGCCTGACCAGACTAGAAGGATGAACTGGCCAATGATCAGCAACGTTTCCGTTCGAGAGGTATTAACGAGGAGAACTAAATAAAAAAAATTGCGAAATCCCCTATAGCCGTTTTCTTGTATATCGACTTGGAAAATGTCGAAGATTTGCATGGCCAGACTAGGAGGATGAAGTGGCCACTGGTCAGGAACTGCTTCCGCGTGCGTTGATGAAACATATATCGTTCGAAAGGTATTACCGTGGAGTACTAAATATAAAAAAATTTCTAACTCGTCTATAGCTGTTTTTTTGTAAATCGAGTTGGAAAATGTCGAAGATTTGCATGGCCAGGCTAGGAGGATGAAGTGGCCACTGGTCAGGAACCGCTTCCGCGTGCGTTGATGAAACATATATCGTTCGAAAAGTATTAACGAGGAGAACTAAATAAAAAAAAATTGCGAAATCCCCTATAGCCGTTTTCTTGTATATCGACTTGGAAAATGTCGAACATTTGCATGGTCAGACTAGGAGGATGAAGTGGCCACTGGTCAGGAACTGCTTCCGCGTGCGTTAATGAAGCATATATCGTTCGAAAGGTATAAGCGAGGAGAACTAAATATAAAAAAAATTTCGAACTACCCTGTAGCGGTTTTTTTTGTAAATTGACTTGGAAAATGTCGAAGATTTGCATGGCCAGACTGGGAGGATGAAGTGTCTACTGGTCAGGAACCGCTTCCGCGTGCGTTAATGAAGCATATATCGGTCGAAAGGTATTAACGAGTAGTACTAAATATAAAAAAATTTCTCTCTCGTCTATAGATGTTTTTTTGTAGATCGAGTTGGAAAATGTCGAAGATTTGCATGGTCAGACTAGGAAGATGAAGTAGCCACTGGTCTGGAACGCTTCCGCGTGCGTTGATGAAACATATATACGTTGATGAAATCGACTGTAAAATAGTCGAAGATTTGCATGGACATACTAGGAGGATAAAGTGGCCACTGGTCAGGAACTGCTTCCGCGTGCGTTAATGAAGCATATATCGGTCGAAAGGTATTAACGAGTAGTACTAAATATAAAAAAATTTCTAACTCGTCTATAGCTGTTTTTTTTGTAAATCGAGTTGGAAAATGTCGAAGATTTGCATGGCCAGACTAGGAGGATGAAGTGGCCATTGGTCAGTAACCGCTTCCGCGTGCGTTAATAAAACATATATCGGTTAAAAGGTATTAACGAGGAGTACTAAATATAAAAAAATTTCGAACTTGTCTATAGCTGTTTTTTGCTAATTAAAAAAAATTGCGAAATCCCCTATAACCGTTTTTTTTGTAAATCGACTGTAAAATAGTCGAAGATTTCCATGGACATACTAGGAGGATAAAGTGGCCACTGGTCAGGAACCGCTTCCGCGTGCGTTGATGAAACATATATCGTTCGAAAGGTATTAACGAGAAGTACTAAATATAAAAAAATTTCTAACTCGTCTATAGCTGTTTTTTTGTGAATCGAGTTGGAAAATGTCGAAGATTTGCATGGCCAGACTAGGAGGATGAAGTGGCCACTGGTCAGGAACCGCTTCCGCGTGCGTTGATGAAACATATATCGTTCGAAAAGTATTAACGAGGAGAACTAAAAAAAAAAAATTGTGAAATTCCCTATAGCCGTTTTTTGTAAATCGACTTGGGAAATGTCGAAGATTTGCCTGACCAGACTAGAAGGATGAACTGGCCAATGATCAGCAACGTTTCAGACCAGACTAGTAAGATGAAGTAGCCACTGGTCTGGAACGTTTCCGCGTGCGTTGATGAAACATATATCGTTCGAAAGGTATTAACGAGAAGTACTAAATATAAAAAAATTTCTAACTCGTCTATAGCTGTTTTTTTGTAAATCGATTTGGAAAATGTCGAAGATTTGCATGGCCAGACTAGGAGGATGAAGTGGCCACTGGTCAGGAACCGCTTCCGCGTGCGTTGATGAAACATATGTCGTTCGAAAAGTATTAACGAGGAGAACTAAATAAAAAAAAATTGCGAAATCCCCTATAGCCGTTTTTTTTTGTAAATCGACTGTAAAATAGTCGAAGATTTGCATGGACATACTAGGAGGATAAAGTGGCCACTGGTCAGGAACCGCTTCCGCGTGCGTTGATGAAACATATATCGTTCGAAAAGTATTAACGAGGAGAACTAAAAAAAAAAATTGTGAAATTCCCTATAGCCGTTTTTTGTAAATCGACTTGGGAAATGTCGAAGATTTGCCTGACCAGACTAGAAGGATGAACTGGCCAATGATCAGCAACGTTTCAGACCAGACTAGTAAGATGAAGTAGCCACTGGTCTGGAACGCTTCCGCGTGCGTTGATGAAACATATATCGTTCGAAAGGTATTAACGAGAAGTACTAAATATAAAAAAATTTCTAACTCGTCTATAGCTGTTTTTTTGTAAATCGATTTGGAAAATGTCGAAGATTTGCATGGCCAGACTAGGAGGATGAAGTGGCCACTGGTCAGGAACCGCTTCCGCGTGCGTTGATGAAACATATGTCGTTCGAAAAGTATTAACGAGGAGAACTAAATAAAAAAAAATTGCGAAATCCCCTATAGCCGTTTTTTTTTGTAAATCGACTGTAAAATAGTCGAAGATTTGCATGGACATACTAGGAGGATAAAGTGGCCACTGGTCAGGAACCGCTTCCGCGTGCGTTGATGAAACATATATCGTTCGAAAGGTATTAACGAGAAGTACTAAATATAAAAAAAATTCTAACTCGTCTATAGCTGTTTTTTTGTAAATCGAGTTGGAAAATGTCGAAGATTTGCATGGCCAGACTAGGAGGATGAAGTGGCCACTGGTCAGGAACCGCTTCCGCGTGCGTTGATGAAACATATATCGTTCGAAAAGTATTAACGAGGAGAACTAAATAAAAAAAAATTGCGAAATCCCCTATAGCTGTTTTCTTGTATATCGACTTGGAAAATGTCGAACATTTGCATGGCCAGACTAGGAGGATGAAGTGGCCACTGGTCAGGAACTGCTTCCGCGTGCGTTAATGAAGCATATATCGGTCGAAAGGTATTAACGAGTAGTACTAAAAATAAAAAAATTTCTAACTCCTCTATAGCCGTTTTTTTGTAAATCGAGTTGGAAAATGTCAAAGATTTGCCTGACCAGACTAGAAGGATGAACTGGCCAATGATCAGCAACGTTTCCGTTCGAGAGGTATTAACGAGGAGAACTAAATAAAAAAAATTGCGAAATCCCCTATAGCCGTTTTCTTGTATATCGACTTGGAAAATGTCGAAGATTTGCATGGCCAGACTAGGAGGATGAAGTGGCCATTGGTCAGTAACCGCTTCCGCGTGCGTTAATAAAACATATATCGGTTAAAAGGTATTAACGAGGAGTACTAAATATAAAAAAATTTCGAACTTGTCTATAGCTGTTTTTTGCTAATTAAAAAAAATTGCGAAATCCCCTATAACCGTTTTTTTTGTAAATCGACTGTAAAATAGTCGAAGATTTCCATGGACATACTAGGAGGATAAAGTGGCCACTGGTCAGGAACCGCTTCCGCGTGCGTTGATGAAACATATATCGTTCGAAAGGTATTAACGAGAAGTACTAAATATAAAAAAATTTCTAACTCGTCTATAGCTGTTTTTTTGTGAATCGAGTTGGAAAATGTCGAAGATTTGCATGGCCAGACTAGGAGGATGAAGTGGCCACTGGTCAGGAACCGCTTCCGCGTGCGTTGATGAAACATATATCGTTCGAAAAGTATTAACGAGGAGAACTAAAAAAAAAAAATTGTGAAATTCCCTATAGCCGTTTTTTGTAAATCGACTTGGGAAATGTCGAAGATTTGCCTGACCAGACTAGAAGGATGAACTGGCCAATGATCAGCAACGTTTCAGACCAGACTAGTAAGATGAAGTAGCCACTGGTCTGGAACGCTTCCGCGTGCGTTGATGAAACATATATCGTTCGAAAGGTATTAACGAGAAGTACTAAATATAAAAAAATTTCTAACTCGTCTATAGCTGTTTTTTTGTAAATCGATTTGGAAAATGTCGAAGATTTGCATGGCCAGACTAGGAGGATGAAGTGGCCACTGGTCAGGAACCGCTTCCGCGTGCGTTGATGAAACATATGTCGTTCGAAAAGTATTAACGAGGAGAACTAAATAAAAAAAAATTGCGAAATCCCCTATAGCCGTTTTTTTTTGTAAATCGACTGTAAAATAGTCGAAGATTTGCATGGACATACTAGGAGGATAAAGTGGCCACTGGTCAGGAACCGCTTCCGCGTGCGTTGATGAAACATATATCGTTCGAAAAGTATTAACGAGGAGAACTAAAAAAAAAAAATTGTGAAATTCCCTATAGCCGTTTTTTGTAAATCGACTTGGGAAATGTCGAAGATTTGCCTGACCAGACTAGAAGGATGAACTGGCCAATGATCAGCAACGTTTCAGACCAGACTAGTAAGATGAAGTAGCCACTGGTCTGGAACGCTTCCGCGTGCGTTGATGAAACATATATCGTTCGAAAGGTATTAACGAGAAGTACTAAATATAAAAAAATTTCTAACTCGTCTATAGCTGTTTTTTTGTAAATCGATTTGGAAAATGTCGAAGATTTGCATGGCCAGACTAGGAGGATGAAGTGGCCACTGGTCAGGAACCGCTTCCGCGTGCGTTGATGAAACATATGTCGTTCGAAAAGTATTAACGAGGAGAACTAAATAAAAAAAAATTGCGAAATCCCCTATAGCCGTTTTTTTTTGTAAATCGACTGTAAAATAGTCGAAGATTTGCATGGACATACTAGGAGGATAAAGTGGCCACTGGTCAGGAACCGCTTCCGCGTGCGTTGATGAAACATATATCGTTCGAAAGGTATTAACGAGAAGTACTAAATATAAAAAAAATTCTAACTCGTCTATAGCTGTTTTTTTGTAAATCGAGTTGGAAAATGTCGAAGATTTGCATGGCCAGACTAGGAGGATGAAGTGGCCACTGGTCAGGAACCGCTTCCGCGTGCGTTGATGAAACATATATCGTTCGAAAAGTATTAACGAGGAGAACTAAATAAAAAAAAATTGCGAAATCCCCTATAGCTGTTTTCTTGTATATCGACTTGGAAAATGTCGAACATTTGCATGGCCAGACTAGGAGGATGAAGTGGCCACTGGTCAGGAACTGCTTCCGCGTGCGTTAATGAAGCATATATCGGTCGAAAGGTATTAACGAGTAGTACTAAAAATAAAAAAATTTCTAACTCCTCTATAGCCGTTTTTTTGTAAATCGAGTTGGAAAATGTCAAAGATTTGCCTGACCAGACTAGAAGGATGAACTGGCCAATGATCAGCAACGTTTCCGTTCGAGAGGTATTAACGAGGAGAACTAAATAAAAAAAATTGCGAAATCCCCTATAGCCGTTTTCTTGTATATCGACTTGGAAAATGTCGAAGATTTGCATGGCCACACTAGGAGGATGAAGTGGCCACTGGTCAGGAACTGCTTCCGCGTGCGTTGATGAAACATATATCGTTCGAAAGGTATTACCGTGGAGTACTAAATATAAAAAAATTTCTAACTCGTCTATAGCTGTTTTTTTGTAAATCGAGTTGGAAAATGTCGAAGATTTGCCAGACTAGGAGGATGAAGTGGCCACTGGTCAGGAACCGCTTCCGCGTGCGTTGATGAAACATATATCGTTCGAAAAGTATTAACGAGGAGAACTAAAAAAAAAAAATTGCGAAATCCCCTATAGCCGTTTTCTTGTATATCGACTTGGAAAATGTCGAACATTTGCATGGCCAGACTAGGAGGATGAAGTGGCCACTGGTCAGGAACTGCTTCCGCGTGCGTTAATGAAGCATATATCGTTCGAAAGGTATAAGCGAGGAGAACTAAATATAAAAAAAATTTCGAACTACCCTGTAGCGGTTTTTTTTGTAAATTGACTTGGAAAATGTCGAAGATTTGCATGGCCAGACTGGGAGGATGAAGTGGCCACTGGTCAGGAACCGCTTCCGCGTGCGTTGATGAAACATATGTCGTTCGAAAAGTATTAACGAGGAGAACTAAATAAAAAAAAATTGCGAAATCCCCTATAGCCGTTTTTTTTTGTAAATCGACTGTAAAATAGTCGAACATTTGCATGGCCAGACTGGAAGGATGAAGTGGCCACTGCTCAGGAACCGCTTCCGCGTGCGTTAATGAAGCATATATCGGTCGAAAGGTATTAACGAGTAGTACTAAATATAAAAAAATTTCTATCTCGTCTATAGCTGTTTTTTTGTAGATCGAGTTGGAAAATGTCGAAGATTTGCATGGCCAGACTAGGAAGATGAAGTAACCACTGGTCTGGAACGCTTCCGCGTGCGTTGATGAAACATATATCGTTCGAAAAGTATTAACGAGGAGAACTAAATAAAAAAAAATTGCGAAATCCCCTATAGCCGTTTTCTTGTATATCGACTTGGAAAATGTCGAACATTTGCATGGCCAGACTAGGAGGATGAAGTGGCCACTGGTCAGGAACTGCTTCCGCGTGCGTTCATAAAACATATATCGTTCGAAAAGTATTACCGTGGAGTACTAAATATAAAAAAATTTCTAACTCGTCTATAGCTGTTTTTTTGTAAATCGAGTTGGAGTCGAAGATTTGCATGGCCAGACTAGGAGGATGAAGTGGCCACTGGTCAGGAACCGCTTCCGCGTGCGTTGATGAAACATATATCGTTCGAAAAGTATTAACGAGGAGAACTAAATAAAAAAAAATTGCGAAATCCCCTATAGCCGTTTTCTTGTATATCGACTTGGAAAATGTCGAACATTTGCATGGCCAGACTAGGAGGATGAAGTGGCCACTGCTCAGGAACTGCTTCCGCGTGCGTTAATGAAGCATATATCGGTCGAAAGGTATTAACGAGTAGTACTAAATATAAAAAAATTTCTAACTCGTCTATAGCTGTTTTTTTGTATATCGAGTTGGAAAATGTCGAAGATTTGCCTGACCAGACTAGAAGGATGAACTGGCCAATGATCAGCAACGTTTCCGTTCGAGAGGTATTAACGAGGAGAACTAAATAAAAAAAATTGCGAAATCCCCTATAGCCGTTTTCTTGTATATCGACTTGGAAAATGTCGAAGATTTGCATGGCCAGACTAGGAGGATGAAGTGGCCACTGGTCAGGAACTGCTTCCGCGTGCGTTGATGAAACATATATCGTTCGAAAGGTATTACCGTGGAGTACTAAATATAAAAAAATTTCTAACTCGTCTATAGCTGTTTTTTTGTAAATCGAGTTGGAAAATGTCGAAGATTTGCATGGCCAGGCTAGGAGGATGAAGTGGCCACTGGTCAGGAACCGCTTCCGCGTGCGTTGATGAAACATATATCGTTCGAAAAGTATTAACGAGGAGAACTAAATAAAAAAAAATTGCGAAATCCCCTATAGCCGTTTTCTTGTATATCGACTTGGAAAATGTCGAACATTTGCATGGTCAGACTAGGAGGATGAAGTGGCCACTGGTCAGGAACTGCTTCCGCGTGCGTTAATGAAGCATATATCGTTCGAAAGGTATAAGCGAGGAGAACTAAATATAAAAAAAATTTCGAACTACCCTGTAGCGGTTTTTTTTGTAAATTGACTTGGAAAATGTCGAAGATTTGCATGGCCAGACTGGGAGGATGAAGTGTCTACTGGTCAGGAACCGCTTCCGCGTGCGTTAATGAAGCATATATCGGTCGAAAGGTATTAACGAGTAGTACTAAATATAAAAAAATTTCTATCTCGTCTATAGATGTTTTTTTGTAGATCGAGTTGGAAAATGTCGAAGATTTGCATGGTCAGACTAGGAAGATGAAGTAGCCACTGGTCTGGAACGCTTCCGCGTGCGTTGATGAAACATATATACGTTGATGAAATCGACTGTAAAATAGTCGAAGATTTGCATGGACATACTAGGAGGATAAAGTGGCCACTGGTCAGGAACTGCTTCCGCGTGCGTTAATGAAGCATATATCGGTCGAAAGGTATTAACGAGTAGTACTAAATATAAAAAAATTTCTAACTCGTCTATAGCTGTTTTTTTGTAAATCGAGTTGGAAAATGTCGAAGATTTGCATGGCCAGACTAGGAGGATGAAGTGGCCATTGGTCAGTAACCGCTTCCGCGTGCGTTAATAAAACATATATCGGTTAAAAGGTATTAACGAGGAGTACTAAATATAAAAAAATGTCGAACTTGTCTATAGCTGTTTTTTGCTAATTAAAAAAAATTGCGAAATCCCCTATAACCGTTTTTTTGTAAATCGACTGTAAAATATTCGAAGATTTGCATGGACATACTAGGAGGATAAAGTGGCCACTGATCAGGAACCGCTTCCGCTTGCGTTAATGAAGCATATATCGTTCGAAAGGTATAAGCGAGGAGAACTAAATATAAAAAAAATTTCGAACTACCCTGTAGCGGTTTTTTTTGTAAATTGACTTGGAAAATGTCGAAGATTTGCATGGCCAGACTAGGAGGATGAAGTGGCCATTGGTCAGTAACCGCTTCCGCGTGCGTTAATAAAACATATATCGGTTAAAAGGTATTAACGAGGAGTACTAAATATAAAAAAATTTCGAACTTGTCTATAGCTGTTTTTTGCTAATTAAAAAAAATTGCGAAATCCCCTATAACCGTTTTTTTTGTAAATCGACTGTAAAATAGTCGAAGATTTCCATGGACATACTAGGAGGATAAAGTGGCCACTGGTCAGGAACCGCTTCCGCGTGCGTTGATGAAACATATATCGTTCGAAAGGTATTAACGAGAAGTACTAAATATAAAAAAATTTCTAACTCGTCTATAGCTGTTTTTTTGTGAATCGAGTTGGAAAATGTCGAAGATTTGCATGGCCAGACTAGGAGGATGAAGTGGCCACTGGTCAGGAACCGCTTCCGCGGGCGTTGATGAAACATATATCGTTCGAAAAGTATTAACGAGGAGAACTAAAAAAAAAAAATTGTGAAATCCCCTATAGCCGTTTTTTGTAAATCGACTTGGGAAATGTCGAAGATTTGCCTGACCAGACTAGAAGGATGAACTGGCCAATGATCAGCAACGTTTCAGACCAGACTAGTAAGATGAAGTAGCCACTGGTCTGGAACGCTTCCGCGTGCGTTGATGAAACATATATCGTTCGAAAGGTATTAACGAGAAGTACTAAATATAAAAAAATTTCTAACTCGTCTATAGCTGTTTTTTTGTAAATCGATTTGGAAAATGTCGAAGATTTGCATGGCCAGACTAGGAGGATGAAGTGGCCACTGGTCAGGAACCGCTTCCGCGTGCGTTGATGAAACATATGTCGTTCGAAAAGTATTAACGAGGAGAACTAAATAAAAAAAAATTGCGAAATCCCCTATAGCCGTTTTTTTTTGTAAATCGACTGTAAAATAGTCGAAGATTTGCATGGACATACTAGGAGGATAAAGTGGCCACTGGTCAGGAACCGCTTCCGCGTGCGTTGATGAAACATATATTGTTCGAAAGGTATTAACGAGAAGTACTAAATATAAAAAAATTTCTAACTCGTCTATAGCTGTTTTTTTGTAAATCGAGTTGGAAAATGTCGAAGATTTGCATGGCCAGACTAGGAGGATGAAGTGGCCACTGGTCAGGAACCGCTTCCGCGTGCGTTGATGAAACATATGTCGTTCGAAAAGTATTAACGAGGAGAACTAAATAAAAAAAAATTGCGAAATCCCCTATAGCCGTTTTTTTTTTGTAAATCGACTGTAAAATAGTCGAAGATTTGCATGGACATACTAGGAGGATAAAGTGGCCACTGGTCAGGAACCGCTTCCGCGTGCGTTGATGAAACATATATCGTTCGAAAGGTATTAACGAGAAGTACTAAATATAAAAAAAATTCTAACTCGTCTATAGCTGTTTTTTTGTAAATCGAGTTGGAAAATGTCGAAGATTTGCATGGCCAGACTAGGAGGATGAAGTGGCCACTGGTCAGGAACCGCTTCCGCGTGCGTTGATGAAACATATATCGTTCGAAAAGTATTAACGAGGAGAACTAATTAAAAAAAAATTGCGAAATCCCCTATAGCCGTTTTCTTGTATATCGACTTGGAAAATGTCGAACATTTGCATGGCCAGACTAGGAGGATGAAGTGGCCACTGGTCAGGAACTGCTTCCGCGTGCTATAATGAAGGATATATCGTTCGAAAGGTATAAGCGAGGAGAACTTAATATAAAAAAAATTTCGAACTACCCTGTAGCGGTTTTTTTTGTAAATTGACTTGGAAAATGTCGAAGATTTGCATGGCCAGACTGGGAGGATGAAGTGGCCACTGGTCAGGAACCGCTTCCGCGTGCGTTAATGAAGCATATATCGGTCGAAAGGTATTACCGAGAAGTACTAAATTTAAAAAAATTTCTATCTCGTCTATACATGTTTTTTTGTAGATCGAGTTGGAAAATGTCGAAGATTTGCATGGCCAGACTAGGAGGATAAAGTGGCCACTGGTCAGGAACCGCTCCCGCGTGCGTTAATGAAGCATATATCGTTCGAAAGGTATAAGCGAGGAGAACTAAATATAAAAAAAATTTCGAACTACCCTGTAGCGGTTTTTTTTATAAATTGACTTGGAAAATGTCGAAGGTTTGCATGGCCAGACTGGAAGGATGAAGTGGCCACTGCTCAGGAACCGCTTCCGCGTGCGTTAATGAAGCATATATCGGTCGAAAGGTATTAACGAGTAGTACTAAATATAAAAAAATTTCTATCTCGTCTATAGCTGTTTTTTTGTAAATCGAGTTGGAAAATGTCGAAGATTTGCATGGCCAGACTAGGAGGATGAAGTGGCCACTGGTCAGGAACCGCTTCCGCGTGCGTTGATGAAACATATATCGTTCGAAAAGTATTAACGAGGAGAACTAAATAAAAAAAAATTGCGAAATCCCCTATAGCTGTTTTCTTGTATATCGACTTGGAAAATGTCGAACATTTGCATGGCCAGACTATGAGGATGAAGTGGCCACTGGTCAGGAACTGCTTCCGCGTGCGTTAATGAAGCATATATCGGTCGAAAGGTATTAACGAGTAGTACTAAAAATAAAAAAATTTCTAACTCCTCTATAGCCGTTTTTTTGTAAATCGAGTTGGAAAATGTCAAAGATTTGCCTGACCAGACTAGAAGGATGAACTGGCCAATGATCAGCAACGTTTCCGTTCGAGAGGTATTAACGAGGAGAACTAAATAAAAAAAATTGCGAAATCCCCTATAGCCGTTTTCTTGTATATCGACTTGGAAAATGTCGAAGATTTGCATGGCCAGACTAGGAGGATGAAGTGGCCACTGGTCAGGAACTGCTTCCGCGTGCGTTGATGAAACATATATCGTTCGAAAGGTATTACCGTGGAGTACTAAATATAAAAAAATTTCTAACTCGTCTATAGCTGTTTTTTTGTAAATCGAGTTGGAAAATGTCGAAGATTTGCCAGACTAGGAGGATGAAGTGGCCACTGGTCAGGAACCGCTTCCGCGTGCGTTGATGAAACATATATCGTTCGAAAAGTATTAACGAGGAGAACTAAAAAAAAAAAATTGCGAAATCCCCTATAGCCGTTTTCTTGTATATCGACTTGGAAAATGTCGAACATTTGCATGGCCAGACTAGGAGGATGAAGTGGCCACTGGTCAGGAACTGCTTCCGCGTGCGTTAATGAAGCATATATCGTTCGAAAGGTATAAGCGAGGAGAACTAAATATAAAAAAAATTTCGAACTACCCTGTAGCGGTTTTTTTTGTAAATTGACTTGGAAAATGTCGAAGATTTGCATGGCCAGACTGGGAGGATGAAGTGGCCACTGGTCAGGAACCGCTTCCGCGTGCGTTGATGAAACATATGTCGTTCGAAAAGTATTAACGAGGAGAACTAAATAAAAAAAAATTGCGAAATCCCCTATAGCCGTTTTCTTGTATATCGACTTGGAAAATGTCGAAGATTTGCATGGCCAGACTAGGAGGATGAAGTGGCCACTGGTCAGGAACTGCTTCCGCGTGCGTTGATGAAACATATATCGTTCGAAAGGTATTACCGTGGAGTACTAAATATAAAAAAATTTCTAACTCGTCTATAGCTGTTTTTTTGTAAATCGAGTTGGAAAATGTCGAAGATTTGCCAGACTAGGAGGATGAAGTTGCCACTGGTCAGGAACCGCTTCCGCGTGCGTTGATGAAACATATATCGTTCGAAAAGTATTAACGAGGAGAACTAAATAAAAAAAAATTGCGAAATCCCCTATAGCCGTTTTCTTGTATATCGACTTGGAAAATGTCGAACATTTGCATGGCCAGACTAGGAGGATGAAGTGGCCACTGGTCAGGAACTGCTTCCGCGTGCGTTAATGAAGCATATATCGTTCGAAAGGTATAAGCGAGGAGAACTAAATATAAAAAAAATTTCGAACTACCCTGTAGCGGTTTTTTTTGTAAATTGACTTGGAAAATGTCGAAGATTTGCATGGCCAGACTGGGAGGATGAAGTGTCCACTGGTCAGGAACCGCTTCCGCGTGCGTCAATGAAGCATATATCGGTCGAAATGTATTAACGAGTAGTACTAAATATAAAAAAATTTCTATCTCGTCTATAGATGTTTTTTTGTAGATCGAGTTGGAAAATGTCGAAGATTTGCATGGTCAGACTAGGAAGATGAAGTAGCCACTGGTCTGGAACGCTTCCGCGTGCGTTGATGAAACATATATCGTTCGAAAAGTATTAACGAGGAGAACTAAATAAAAAAAAATTGCGAAATCCCCTATAGCCGTTTTTTTTTGTAAATCGACTGTATAATAGTCGAAGATTTGCATGGACATACTAGGAGGATAAAGTGGCCACTGGTCAGGAACCGCTTCCACGTGCGTTGATGAAACATATATCGTTCGAAAGGTATTAACGAGATGTACTAAATATAAAAAAATTTCTATCTCGTCTATAGCTGTTTTTTTGTAGATCGAGTTGGAAAATGTCGAAGATTTGCATGGCCAGACTAGGAAGATGAAGTAACCACTGGTCTGGAACGCTTCCGCGTGCGTTGATGAAACATATATCGTTCGAAAAGTATTAACGAGGAGAACTAAATAAAAAAAAATTGCGAAATCCCCTATAGCCGTTTTCTTGTATATCGACTTGGAAAATGTCGAACATTTGCATGGCCAGACTAGGAGGATGAAGTGGCCACTGGTCAGGAACTGCTTCCGCGTGCGTTGATGAAACATATATCGTTCGAAAGGTATTACCGTGGAGTACTAAATATAAAAAAATTTCGACCTCGTCTATAGCCGTTTTTTTATAAATCGAGTTGGAAAATGTCGAAGATTTGCATGGCCAGACTAGGAGGATGAAGTGGCCACTGGTCAGGAACCGCTTCTGCGTGCGTTCATAAAACATATATCGTTTGAATAGTATTAACGAGGAGAACTAAATAAAAAAAAATTGCGAAATCCCCTATAGCCGTTTTATTGTATATCGACTTGGAAAATGTCGAACATTTGCATGGCCAGACTAGGAGGATGAAGTGGCCACTGGTCAGGAACTGCTTCCGCGTGCGTTAATGAAGCATATATCGTTCGAAAGGTATAAGCGAGGAGAACTAAATATAAAAAAAATTTCGAACTACCCTGTAGCGGTTTTTTTTGTAAATTGACTTGGAAAATGTCGAAGATTTGCATGGCCAGACTGGGAGGATGAAGTGGCCACTGGTCAGGAACCGCTTCCGCGTGCGTTAATGAAGCATATATCGTTCGAAAGGTATAAGCGAGGAGAACTAAATATAAAAAAAATTTCGAACTACCCGGTAGCGGTTTTTTTTATAAATTGACTTGGAAAATGTCGAAGGTTTGCATGGCCAGACTGGAAGGATGAAGTGGCCACTGCTCAGGAACCGCTTCCGCGTGCGTTAATGAAGCATATATCGGTCGAAAGGTATTAACGAGTAGTACTAAATATAAAAAAATTTCTATCTCGTCTATAGCTGTTTTTTTGTAGATCGAGTTGGAAAATGTCGAAGATTGCATGGCCAGACTAGGAAGATGAAGTAGCCACTGGTCTGGAACGCTTCCGCGTGCGTTGATGAAACATATATCGTTCGAAAAGTATTAACGAGGAGAACTAAATAAAAAAAAATTGCGAAATCCCCTATAGCCGTTTTTTTTGTAAATCGACTGTAAAATAGTCGAAGATTTGCATGGACATACTAGGAGGATAAAGTGGCCACTGGTCAGGAACCGCTTCCACGTGCGTTGATGAAACATATATCGTTCGAAAGGTATTAACGAGATGTACTAAATATAAAAAAATTTCTAACTCGTCTATAGCTGTTTTTTTGTAAATCGAGTTGGAAAATGTCGAAGATTTGCATGGCCAGACTAGGAAGATGAAGTAGCTACTGGTCTGGAACGCTTCCGCGTGCGTTGATGAAACATATATCGTTCGAAAAGTATTAACGAGGAGAACTAAATAAAAAAAAATTGCGAAATCCCCTATAGCCGTTTTTTTTGTAAATCGACTGTAAAATAGTCGAAGATTTGCATGGACATACTAGGAGGATAAAGTGGCCACTGGTCAGGAACCGCTTCCGCGTGCGTTGATGAAACATATATCGTTCGAAAGGTATTAACGAGAAGTACTAAATATAAAAAAATTTCAAACTCGTCTATAGCTGTTTTTTTGTAGATCGAGTTGGAAAATGTCGAAGATTTGCATGGCCAGACTAGGAAGATGAAGTAACCACTGGTCTGGAACGCTTCCGCGTGCGTTGATGAAACATATATCGTTCGAAAAGTATTAACGAGGAGAACTAAATAAAAAAAAATTGCGAAATCCCCTATAGCCGTTTTCTTGTATATCGACTTGGAAAATGTCGAACATTTGCATGGCCAGACTAGGAGGATGAAGTGGCCACTGGTCAGGAACTGCTTCCGCGTGCGTTGATGAAACATATATCGTTCGAAAGGTATTACCGTGGAGTACTAAATATAAAAAAATTTCGACCTCGTCTATAGCCGTTTTTTTATAAATCGAGTTGGAAAATGTCGAAGATTTGCATGGCCAGACTAGGAGGATGAAGTGGCCACTGGTCAGGAACCGCTTCTGCGTGCGTTCATAAAACATATATCGTTTGAATAGTATTAACGAGGAGAACTAAATAAAAAAAAATTGCGAAATCCCCTATAGCCGTTTTCTTGTATATCGACTTGGAAAATGTCGAACATTTGCATGGCCAGACTAGGAGGATGAAGTGGCCACTGGTCAGGAACTGCTTCCGCGTGCGTTAATGAAGCATATATCGTTCGAAAGGTATAAGCGAGGAGAACTAAATATAAAAAAAATTTCGAACTACCCTGTAGCGGTTTTTTTTGTAAATTGACTTGGAAAATGTCGAAGATTTGCATGGCCAGACTGGGAGGATGAAGTGGCCACTGGTCAGGAACCGCTTCCGCGTGCGTTAATGAAGCATATATCGTTCGAAAGGTATAAGCGAGGAGAACTAAATATAAAAAAAATTTCGAACTACCCGGTAGCGGTTTTTTTTATAAATTGACTTGAAAAATGTCGAAGGTTTGCATGGCCAGACTGAAAGGATGAAGTGGCCACTGCTCAGGAACCGCTTCCGCGTGCGTTAATGAAGCATATATCGGTCGAAAGGTATTAACGAGTAGTACTAAATATAAAAAAATTTCTATCTCGTCTATAGCTGTTTTTTTGTAGATCGAGTTGGAAAATGTCGAAGATTGCATGGCCAGACTAGGAAGATGAAGTAGCCACTGGTCTGGAACGCTTCCGCGTGCGTTGATGAAACATATATCGTTCGAAAAGTATTAACGAGGAGAACTAAATAAAAAAAAATTGCGAAATCCCCTATAGCCGTTTTTTTTGTAAATCGACTGTAAAATAGTCGAAGATTTGCATGGACATACTAGGAGGATAAAGTGGCCACTGGTCAGGAACCGCTTCCACGTGCGTTGATGAAACATATATCGTTCGAAAGGTATTAACGAGATGTACTAAATATAAAAAAATTTCTAACTCGTCTATAGCTGTTTTTTTGTAAATCGAGTTGGAAAATGTCGAAGATTTGCATGGCCAGACTAGGAAGATGAAGTAGCCACTGGTCTGGAACGCTTCCGCGTGCGTTGATGAAACATATATCGTTCGAAAAGTATTAACGAGGAGAACTAAATAAAAAAAAATTGCGAAATCCCCTATAGCCGTTTTTTTTGTAAATCGACTGTAAAATAGTCGAAGATTTGCATGGACATACTAGGAGGATAAAGTGGCCACTGGTCAGGAACCGCTTCCGCGTGCGTTGATGAAACATATATCGTTCGAAAGGTATTAACGAGAAGTACTAAATATAAAAAAATTTCAAACTCGTCTATAGCTGTTTTTTTGTAAATCGAGGACTTTTGTACGGCACTTGACCGCAAACAATGAAATTTTCAAAAAATTCTTAACAAAAAACGCCCACTCAGGGCCCTTTGATTTTCTTACCACTAATGCTACTAGAAGCCACCTTTTATTTGCCGTATGCCTCATGTTGGCACATCTGTCCTGGACCGAGCAGTGTCCACTTCATCATTCGGATTTTTGTACGGCACTTGACCGCAAACAGTGGAATTTTCAAAAAATTTTTAATAAAAAAACGTCTACGCAGAGCTTTTTGTTTCTTAAAATGCAATATTCATATAGTCTTGCAGCGTAGATTAGCGTAGCTATTATTAATTTTACTCTCTTTGTGTAGTTGCGATTACTTACTAAATTTCATAGGAACGAAGAGTTAACAGAGCTCTGTTAAAGTTAGCGACGTCTCGATCTTTTACAGAGTTGCAAACTCTGTTAAAGTTCGAAGCGTATATATTTATCTTCACGCACTTTAAGTTATATAGTCTGTTACTTTTCTTGTTTCTTTTCCTGTTATTTTGTCTTTTAATTTTAATTTTTTTTTTCTTTTGACACCTGCAGTGTGTTTCTATATATGTATGTAAGAGTTTGTATCTTATTTGGATGTTAGGCGTTTACTTTATTAATTGTCGCTTATGTTGATTTTATTTTATATTTGGAATACTTTCTTCCTTATTATCTTTTCCGAATCGTTTCCGAATTTCGTTTGATTGGTGTTTCAACAAAGCTCGGACGCAATTAATGATATCGTTTTTATTTAATTTACTTAACAATTTTTATGATACTTAGAATACCTTATACAGTCGAACTTCTCTATAGTGAACTTCTATACAGTGAAGCACTCCCTATTATGAATTTTTTTCAAGTACACTCCTTTTTCGTTCAATTTCTGGTCTTTTTTGATCTCTGTATAATGAATTTCTATACAGTGAATATTTCTATACAATGAACAAGTTTTACAGTTGCAATCTCAATTTTCATACGTTTTTGTCTCCTTATAATGAATTTTTTCAAATAATTTTCCGTTGGCTATACTAGTAACACTGTATTCCGATGGAAAAGTAAACTTTATATGGGCATCCCCGAAATTTGAAAATGACAACAGAAAAAGATAAAAAATTACCATCACTAACAATTTTGACACCTGCAATGAGTTACTTGCATTAAGTGAACAAACAGTGTAAAAATGTCGCAGCGAAATAGTCTCTCTATTGAAAAAAAATTGTTGATTATTAATAAAGACGAAGAAGGTGGAGCAAAAAATAAAGATTTTGCTAAACAATTTGGAATTCTGCCTACCACTTTTGTGGAGATGAAAAATGATGTACCTAATAAAGTTTTCGAACCTCTTAATTTATTAGAAGCTTTCGTTGAAGAACAAAAATGGAAAAGTGTAATCCAAACTGAAATTACTGATTACTTAAAATAAAAATTTAAAAAAGTATTATGTTTTCTATATAATGAAATTTCTGTATAATGAAGTAATTTTGTGGTCCCTTCGACTTCACTATAGGGAAGTTCGACTGTAATTTATAAAGAGCCGCTTTTGCGGTCAAGAGCCAACTAAGGGTCGTGTTTCTTAAAAATACTTGAAAATAAAAGAGCCACAAATGTGGTCGGTATTGTTTTTGAAAAGGTTTTCTAGGGCCACTAGAATACCTATCAAAAAAGCGAACCTTGTCAACGTCACTGCTATACTGGTATATCAGTGCTTGTGTCGATCAAAAGCTGATTTAAAATGTTCGGATGAGCTCGTTAAAAGCGACACTCGACATAAATCATGTGCGAATTATACGATATTTCCAATGGAATCGCCCGTGAAATGAAGACAAATTCTATTTGTTTAGCATCATCATTTCCATCGGTTGCCTTTCCATGTTTCCCGGTATTGTTGTATTGCTGTTGTCTTTCCATGTTTCTTTATACGTAATGAGGTTTCGTTGATGTTGTTTGTTATTGCTAGTTTGTATTCATTCGTATTTATGTTTAATTTCGGTATGTACATGCTTACTTAGTTTTGTCTGCTCGATCTGAAGTATGTAAATATTTTGCGTAATTATGTATTCGGAGGGTTTGATTGATTATTTTTATTTCGCCTTTTGCTCTTCGTATGTGTATCTACTTGTCTAATCTAAAACTATTTCTATTCAAATATTATTGTAACGAATTGTGATCGTTACAAACTATTGTTAATTTGACATTTTGGACATGTTTTTACATATTCTTTTATCTGTTTTTGCATTCCTGGCCATAGTGTTGCCTAATGCGCAGATAATTTTCTACTGCTGCTTGATGTCCGCCTAATGGGATATCGTGAAGTCCTTTATTACGGCTTGTATGTCCTTGGGATATGTCAGCAATATTATACTATTGTGTTCAATCGTATTCGGACTGAATCGCAGTTTGGCGTTATTGCTCTGGGGTCGGTGATTTGGATTTGCTTATTTCTGTGTTGTGATCGTGTTTGCACTGTTACTATTTTGTTTTGTGGTATTCTGCTTAACGCATCTGAATTATGTTGGTTTTTCCCTGGGTTATATAATATTTCGAAATCGTATTCTGATAATGTGTGTCTAAATCTTGCTAATCTGGAAGTTTGATCTTTTAAAGTGGCTATACGTTTTAATGGTTGGTGATCTTTTAAAATTTTTAAATGTCTACCTGAAAGATAAGCTCTGAGGTTTCTTGTTACCCAGACTATTGCTAGAAATCCCCTTTCTATTGTGGAATATTTTTTTTCCGCGTCACTCAATGCCCGACTGGCAAAAGGTATTGGCATATCTTCACCTACTTTGCCCTGCGATAACACTGCACCTAAAGCTTCATTACTCGCATCAGTAGTTAAAAGAAATTGTTTTGAAATATCTGAGTACGTCAGCACTGGTGGAGTTATAACCGCTTCCTTCAACAGCTCGAAAGATTTTTGGCAGTGTTCTGACACAACAACGCTATTTAGCTATTTTAGCTGTATCTTATATAAATTTTTTGTAATCATTTATTAAGCCGAGAAATGCCTGCACTTCTTTTCTGTTTTTCGGTGGTGGAATGTTTTTAACGCATTCGACTTTACTTGGATCGGGTAGAGCTCCATTTTCTGAACATTTATGCCCTAGGTCAGGCATGTCAAATTCATTTCAGTATACGGGCCAAATTTTCCGCAAATTCTATTCCAAATTCTATTGCGGGCCACATCCCTGCTTACTTTTATTAAAAATTAAAATGTGCTTTGAATATTACGTGTGGAATATAAATTCACCATTATGGAACCAAAAAGAATTTATAAAAACATATTTTTTAATATCATTAATAATAAGAATGAATATAATTTTTTTTTTTTGCTGTAGATTATGCACCGCTTCTCATATTTTGGCTTGATGTAATTTTTAAAGTCGATGATAAATATTCATCAGTTAATCTGGTTCGTTGTGCAGTTTTATTCGTCTTCCTCTGAGAGAAAAGCTGTCCACAAAGATATGTGCTACCAAACATGGACAATATGCGAATAACAAAGTGTCGAATTCCTTGAAAACGATCTGCAGGTAAATACTTGTAAAATTCAGGAACTCCCATTTCCCTATATTTCTGGTTCAATGAGGTGTCGCATCGCAGTTCTATAAACTCAATTTGCAAATTTTCATCAATATTTTTAATGTCAACAGACATTGGAGAGAAAAAAATATTGAAATGAATCTCGCTACTTTGAACATCTGAAAAGCGCACTTCGAAATTTTTTTCCAACATTTTCAGTTGTATTTTCAATTTTTCAAATTTTAACTCTGGATATTTTACCAAAAGAGTCTTCCAACTAGAAAAATTTGATAAATTCCATTTTTTTAATTGTGTTTTCCACAGCGATACTTTTTGTTTGAAGGAATTAATTTGATCATATAATGAAGTTATGCGCATATTTCTACCTTGAAGGTTCGTATTGGGTTGGCTGAGATGTCCAGTAATATTAACTGAAAAAGCCAAATTTTGTATCCAATTTATATCATAATTATTAATTTCTAAAAAAAGTATGATTTCGGTTAACAGTTGTAAAAATCTTCGTAAAACCTTGTGGCTCGAAAGCCAACGAACTTCAGTATGATAAGGCAAATCTTCGTATTCCGATTCCTCATCTTTCAGTAATGACATAAACTCCAAATGGTTTCGTCCACGTGCTCGAATAAAGTTGACAATTTTAGCCACTTTTCTGAACAAACTGTCAATTTTAATCACTTTTGAACATAAAACTTGCTGGTGGATAATACAGTGGAGGTGTTGTATAGATGTATTATGATGAGTTTAAATATAATCTCTTAATCTCCCAACCATGCCATGTGTAACTCCTGTCATAGAAGGGCCTCCATCAGTTGCCAAAGATGTTAAATTACTAATTAGAAGATTAGAGAAGACACCATATTTTTTAATGGTGTTCGTAAGTACTTCGAATATATCATATCCAGTTGTTGTACCATCCATTGGGATCACTTCTAATAGTTCTTCGGTTATTGTCTTATTCCAATGACATCCTCGAATAAAAACTGCTTACTGTGCTACATCTCTAGAATCAGTACTCTCATCGATTGAAGTTGAAAACATTTCAAAATTTGAGCCAACGGAGCGAAGTTTCCCTCTTAAACTTGAAGCAATGTCATTGACTCTATTTGCAACTGTATTGCGGGATAAACTAATGGTTTTATATTTATTTATCATATCAGGGAATAGCTCTTCAGCTGCTATTACTAAACATTCACCAATGGATTGGCCTTCTACAAATGGTTTCGATTTTTTCCAATTGCTTCGGATAACCTATAAGTAGCTTTCACGCCAGCCACATTTTCCGCAACTGGTTTAGTAAATATGCTTTGTTGTTTACGAAGAACTGAACTTAATTCTATCAACTTTTCTTCTTTTTTCCAAAAATATTTTTATATTCTTCATTATGGATGGCAAAGTAATGCCTCTTCACATTGTATTCCTTCCACACTGAAATAGACTGCAGACATATCAAACACAATATTTTGCCTTTTTCTAGAATGAAAAAATATTCCATCTCCTATTTTTCCTGAAAACACATATGTTCACTTCCAATCGATGGTTTTTAATTTTATTTGGGTTCATCATTTAATATTTTAATACTAAGACAATTTTATATTAATAAGACTTTATTCATTATAAGTACGAAATGCTGACAACCGGATTTGTAAGCTTGTTTTATGCTATATGAAACGTGCTCGACACACGGTTGGACTTTTCAAAAATATATTTCATATTTTACTACAGTCCGTTTTTAGCAGTCTGTCAACTACATAGGTGAAAACGTATTATTGGACCAGTACATTTTTAAATTTTTTTTAATTACATATTAAATTTTGCATGACAACAGTATAATTGTGGAAAATTTATGGGCCGCACACAATTATAGGGTGGGCCGCAAATGGCCCGGCGCCGCTACTTTGACATGCCTGCCCTAGGTAGACGACCTCTCGTCGCAGAAACTGACATTTACTTATGTTGAGTTTTAAACATTTTTTCCTCATTACTTCGAAAACTTTAGTTAATCGGTTTTCATGTTGAGCCAGATTACTTTCATATATTACTATGTGCTCTAAATAAACAAAAGCCAATTCCTTGTAGCCCTGTAAAAATATGACTCATTAAACGTTGGAATGTGGCTGGAGCTCCTGTTAATCCAAATAACATTCGGTTAAACTCGAAATGTGCTAATGCAGAACTAAATGCGGTTTTTTGCTTATCCTTGTTGTCCATTAGAACTTGGTGATACCCACTGGCGACTGTTTCCCAACTGGTCCAATATTTCATCAATTCGCGGTGGTGGGAAGGTTTGTTTAAATGTGGATTCGTTTAACTTCCTGTAATCAACTACCAATCTCCATTTTTTCTCGCCATCTTTTCCACACTTTTTTGGGCACTAACAGCAATGGAGAGTTCCATGGAGATATGCTCGGCGATATCAAATTATCACCTAATAACTTTTGGATCTGTTTATTTATTTCTTCTTTATTTGTATGTGGAATACGATACTGTTTTTGCGTAATCGGTGGTTGGTCCTTCTTCGTTAGAATTTTGTGCATTAGGACCGGCGTGAACGTTAATTTGTCACCCTCTAAAAGGAAAATTTCGTGGTAAGTCATGCATAGTTTAATAATTGATTCTCTTTCCACTATATTTAGTGAAGCATCAAATTTAATTCTTTCATTAATCGTCGTAGACGTTGTCCACCTTGTCCACACTAACCATATTGTTGATTGATATTTTAGGAATATTCGATGTATTGCTTACGTGGTATTAATTCAAGTCACTAAACTTTGGAAAGAAGTTTGCATTGAGAATGAAATCTTTTTCCGTTGCATTTAAAATTGTCACGCTGACTTTTTTTTAACGTTCGTTAGAGTTTCTCCCAAGAATATTTTTGTTGCAATTTCTTTTTATATACCACAACATTCGTCAATTTAATTTTTAACTTAGCTATTGTGACAGTTCTTGCATTTAATATTGTGGTATCAATAGTTTGTTTATCATCGAACTCTATGCATTGTAATGGAAATTTTGTAATGAATTGTTTGCTGTAAGTTTGAACGCGACACCAATGAAGTGGTGGAACTAGTCGACCGAAACACGCTCTTTCTGACAAATTTCCAAGGTGACGGACAAACGAAGTCACTAAATGGAACATTTTTAATAGTCCTTCACAACGAAACTTTTGTGATAAAAAATCAGTCGTTTACAAGCACGTCATTAACGACATTGCAAGCCTTACCTTCAGTTTGGGGCACCTAACTATCAGTGGCCTTATACTGAACCTCGAATACGTACACGAGTTAAGCGTGAACAACATTAAACTTCTCAACATCTCGGTTGGAATTTTCATCTCTCTTTGCTCGCTCAGTCGTTTTAGACAGTCGAAGTGAAAGGACGTGTGCTCTCCGCAGTTAATTTTCAGTCGCTTTTGCAGTCTAGTGAATTAAATTTCGCGTTTTTCTTTACTCTTCTTTGTGCGAGTATTCGTACGTGACTTTTTCAGGGCGCTGCTTCTGCTGCAAATGGAGGGGTTTTTGCCGAAATCTATAAATAGATTTGGCTGTTTATTGGTGGTGGTTTTCTGTGAGAAAACTCACCCTTATTTGTGTACACTAATTAGAGAACTTGTTAAATTGTTTTTACGACCTTCTGAATTTTCGGCTCTTAACGAGCTAATTATAGAACGTGCTAATAGCATTTCCGACCTTCGGAATTTTCCGCTGTTTCAAAAGTTTCCGTTGACGTTTTGCCGTCGACGGCTTTTTGCAATTAATCTCAAAATTTGCCTTTGGTTTTGCCGTCGGCATTTTGAGGTTTTTATTTTTTTTTCCGTCGGTGTTTTTCCGTCGGCTTTCTCTCAGACTATCATTCCTTACGCAAGGAATGAAAAGAACAAAGGAAAGTGAAGACGATTCGTCACCTGAAGCGGCTGCTCGAGCCGACAAGAAAGAAAGGAAGCAAAAAAAAGCTCCGACATTGCTGATGCAGAAAATGTTAGTGTTAACACTTCTTTAATGATAGCTGACTGTTTTAGATTAAGTAAGGAAGATTCTACAAGGTTGCCGGTAAAAAATACAGAACTGTGTTCAACGAAACGCATTTCTGCAAACATTATATCTGCTTTCACCACTCATAAAGGTAGTGATTTGTTTGAAGCTGTTGTTGATGGCACTGTGGAATATGAGACGCTTTTAAACGAGCTCATGTTCGAAAATAACCGATTAAATTTACGTTGTGATACCCTGCATGAAGAAAATGAGCGTCTACATTTTGAAAATAAACGTCTCGCAATTCAGAAAGCTGATTCTTCTAATAGAAAAAAAAGGGATGCTCCGACTTTCGCATCAGTTGTTGCCAAGCCCCCAATGTTTTAACAAAAAAGGCCCAAAGCCAAAAGTATTTTCTAAAATGTACTCTATAACAGTTAAGAGTATGTATAGAAAATTCCACTCGTACTCAGGAGATTGTGGATATATTGTTAGCAAAGTGGCTCCCACAGTAAATGTGAGAGTTAGTGAGGTTAAGCCTCTTCCAAATGGGAATGTTATTGTACGCACAGCCTCTGAAGACGACAGGACGCAAATCCTCAATCCTGGGGCACAATGTGGAAAATTGCACTTCAAAAGACTGGTGCTGTCGTCGCTGTGGTCTTTCTGGCCACAAGGCAGAAACCTGCAATAATGCGGAAAACTGCAAGGTTTGTCAGAGTAGAGGCATGTTGTCGGGGCATCGTACTTTGGGACACGATTGTCCAATTTATATAAACGTTGTAGCTAGGTTGAATTCAAATATTAGCTTTGCTTTGCTGCAGGAACCAGCGCATTGTTTTAATAAAATCACCGGACTTCCGTCTGATTTGCACGTTTTTGCCAACTCCAGGCTAACTGCGGCTTTGTCTGATAAAAATGCATTATCATTGATCAGAGTTATAACGGCATTTGTGTTAGTTTAGAGAGAAGCTTTGGTAGGTGTCTTCTATCTAGCGTCTACTGTAAACACAGTGAGGAAATGGATCCATATATTGAATATATGGATGGGCTCTTTAATATCGCGGAGAGCACCCCCCCTGATTATTGGGGCTGCTGTTAATGCATGCTCTGCTTCATGGTTTAGCAAGCGGCCTGCAGTTCGTGGAAGTTCACGTGGGTGGGAGTGTGGAGTGTTACTCTCCGACTGGCTTGCCAATCGTAGTCTTTGCTCTTAACGAGCCCTCTGAATGGTTCAACTTTTCGACCTCTAATGGCCAAAGTGATATTGATATCACTCTAGCCAATAATGATTTAGCTTTCACTGGAAAGTTTGGCCTGAAGTCGGCATAAGTGATCACAATGCGATCGTAATTTTAATAGACTTCGTTTCCTCAAGTAGAGAACCTTCAAACATCGAATATTGGCGTACTAAGGACGCCAATTGGGATTGGTATGCCCAAAATATTCTTGCAAAAGCTTCAGAGAAATCTCTCAGTGCTTTTGCCTTGGAAGATATACGTAATCAACTATTGTTTCTAAACGAAACAATTCTGTTCGTAAATAACTCGCTTTTTAAGAAAAGCCGTAAATCTTTCAAGCGCCAAGTTAAGTGGTGGATAGATGATCTGGACAATAAGAAAAAGTCTGTGAAGAAGCTCAGAAAGCTCCTCTAAAGATCAAAAAGGCGTAATTCACTTCTCATCCTTCTCCAACATCGATTTTTAAAGTCGAGACGACCAATTTTATAATCAATGACATTGAACACTCAACTTGATTACAAAATTGGTCGTCTCGACTTTAAGGGCCCTATTCTCATTTACAACTTATGTTGTAAGTTGTGTTGTCTAAGCAAAATCGGTATTACGGTTTACAACTTTGCTGAATGTTGTCAAGCTGGTTGTCTTTCGAAGTTGTCTAAGCAAAAATGATGTCTATTCTGGTTCACAACACAACCCCAGTTGTGTTGTCTTATGTGTCAAAATCAGACAACACCTAGAGAGCAGTTGTAATCAGCTATGTTTTTTGAAAGGGTCGCATGTTTAACGTGAATTTGTTGTTTGACGCGAAAATAATGGACAAAAAATATAATGTAATGCAATGTAATTATTGTATTTCAGTGATATTTATTAATGTCTAAGGTTATACGAGAATATGAAGTGATATTTTTTTGAAACCGTATTATAATATCAACTGTTCAACAATTTTTGCAATATTTATGGTATTTTGATTTTCTTCTTCCGGGAAGAATAAATCGACACCAATTTCCATTATAATATTTATTTATCTTTAATCACAATTGTAAACAAACCACAGTCTTTATTTTGATGCTATTGTAAGTACTGTACGGCAGGGTTACAGATCTGGCAGTAGTATTAATTGCATTTATTTTTTTGGTACTAATTTGAAATTTTGTTTTTGTAAATAAGAGTAGAATTTATCCAGCAGAACAATATAAAATATCCCTACAAATATATCAGCATACATTTCCATAGTAACACACAATTTGGTGCTTTATTTTGATTTTCTTAAAGACTCAATTTCAAAATGTGGAGTATTTTGCATAATGCGGAGTGTAACACTACTAAAGAAAAAAACAAATGCATATTCAAGCAACTGAAACATCAAAACTGTTGGTGGCTTCGAAAATTTCTGGCTAAAGTTCGACAAGACAACTTACAACTTCGAATGGTTGTAAATCGTAATACGGAATTCGAACTCAGTTGTCTTCAAAGTTGTGTTGTCTTGAAGACAACACAACCGATGTTGTATTGTAAATGAGAATAGGGCCCTAAAAAATCGATGTTGGAAGTTAAGGAGAAGGATTGGCATGACTTCACGTCTGCCAACTGTGACAATCCATGGGGTAAACTAACCCATATGCGAAAACACCCCATATGCAAATGTCAACGCTTAAAGTTGGCAATGTAACTTTATCCACCTGGCGTGAGTGTGCTGATGCGCTGCTCTCGAAACTCTTTCATGCTGCAGAAACATTTGCGGGATCCTGCTTTACAGGAGTTGTGTAGAAAAGGGCTATTTTCCAGAGGAATGGAAAATCGCTATGGTTGTGATTCTTCTATAATCTCCTGACAAGATCAGGAGTGATCCTCGTTCTTATAGAGGAATTAGTTTGCTTCCAGTGATTGGCAAATTACTGGAAAGATTAATGGTTGAACGCCTCGCCATAAAAGGGAAGAGTGCAGAATGTTCGTCAAGTCGAGTGTCCACGCGTCTAGTTCCAAGTAGGTTTTTGGAATTTTTATTGATTTCAGAGGCGCTTTTGATTTTCTTGATTGGTGTTCGGTCATTGACAAAGTTAATAGCGTTAATTGCAGTGAATCTGCACTTTGGAGAAGTTATTTCCCTACCAGAAAAGCCTTTACGGTGGGCAGATGTGATGTCACATTGCGCGAAGTAACTCGTGGCTGCCCTCAAGGTTCCATTGCGGGTCCCTTTATTTGGAATCTCATGATGGATTCGCTCCTATAGCAAATAAACAGCATTGAAAAATGCTGTGCTTATGCTGACGACCTTCTACTTTTAGTAGAAGGCCAATCACGCATTAGAAGATGCTGCTTCTCAGCTCTTGCCGATTGTCCGTTCTTGGGGTTCAGAAGTTGGTGTCAGTATCTCTTCTAAAAAAAACTGTTCAGATGCTTCTAAAAGGCAAACTGAATAATCACTACCCATCCATTCATTTAGATGGAAACTGTGTCCGTTATGTCAAGACTGTGAAATACTTGGGGGTTGCAGTTGGCGAAAGGATGATTTTTGCACAGCATGTTGTCGCATTAAAGGATAAACTCAAAAATCTCGTGAGTCTTTTATCCCGTATTTTAAAAGCCCAATGGGGACTTAGTAAGCCCGCTGCGCACTCTTTATAGTGGGATGTTCGTTGCATGTGCAACATATGGAGCTCCAGTTTGGTGTGATGCTTTATCCACCAAATCCCTGACACAAAAGCTCAACAGCTGCCAAAGAACTTTTCTTCTCTCTGCTTTAAAGGTGTGTGCTATTGGGCGCCCCACCTCTTGACCTCGTAGTCCAGAAATTGGGGAATTTCTTATAAAATTAGGCGTAATTTGCCTCTTGATTGCAATGACTGGATCATCAACCAAGAAATAGAAGGTTTGCGTATGTCGTCCGTTTTAAAAGAATTAGATGAGCAGGTTTTGCTTAGGTGGCAGCAAAGATGGGATGCTAGTCCTTCTGGTAGGGTAACGTATTCCTTCATACCAAATGTAGATTTTGTTTTAAATAGGAGAAGCCACGAAAAACATAATCTGATCAAGTGTAATACGTAGTTCCGAAGCTTGTTCCAACACCTTTCAGAATCATCAAAAAGTTTTAGTTGAGCTGGAAGGAATTGGTCAGTGACAACTTCATCGTTACCCAGAGCAGATCTGGCGATGTCGTCATTTTTCCGCGAAAACTTTTACTTAACGAAAATCATAATCTGACCAAGTCGAATACGTGGTTCGCAAGTTTCTTCCAACACCTTTCAGAATCATCAAAATTTTTTAGTGCAGCCGGAAGGAATTGGTCAGAGTTTCCACTTCATCATTGGCATTTTTCAGGGCAAATCTGCCGATTTCGCCATTTTCCGCGAAAACTTTTATTCAACGAACAACATAATCTGACCAAGTCGAATACGTGGTTCGGAAGCTTGTCCCAACTCCTTTCAAAATCATCAAAATTTTTTAGTGCAGCTTGAAGGAATTGGTCAGAGTGGCCACTTCATCATTGGCCTTTTTCAGGGTAAATCTGCCGATTTCGCCATTTTCCGCGAAAACTTTTATTCAACGAACAACATAATCGGACCAAGTTGAATACTTCGCTCGAAAGCTTTCCAACACCTTTCAGAATCAGCAAAATCTTGTAGTGTAGCCGGAAGGAATTTGTCACAGTAACGACTTCATCATTGGCCTTACTCAGGGCAAATCTGCCGATTTCGTCATTTTTCCGCGAAAACTTTTGTTCCACGAAAAACATAATCTGACCAAGGAATACGTGGAATACGTAGTTCGAAAGCTTGTTCCAACACTTCATCAAAAACTTTTAGTGCACGCGGAAAATATTGGTCACAGTGACCACTTCATCATTTGTGTTACCCAGAGCAAATTTGGCGATGTTGTCATTTTTCCGCGAAAACTTTTATTCAACGTACAACATAATATGACCAAGTCGAATACGTAGTTCGAAAGCTTGTTCCAACACCTTTCAGAATCATCAAAAAGTTTCAGTTGAGCTGGAAGGAATTGGTCAGTGACAACTTCATCGTTAGCCAGAGCACATCTGGCGATGTCGTCATTTTTCCGCGAAAACTTTTACTTAACGAAAAAAATAATCTGACCAAGTCGAATACGTGGTTCGGAAGCTTGTGCCAACACCTTTCAGAATCATTAAAAACTTTTAGTGGAGTCGGAAGGAATTGGTCACAGTAACGACTTCATCATTGGCCTCACCCAGGGCAAATCTGACGATGTTGTCATTTTTCCGCGAAAACTTTTGTTCCCTGAAAACATAATCTGACCAAGTCGAATACGTGGTTCGCAAGTTTCTTCCAACACCTTTCAGAATCATCAAAATTTTTTAGTGCAGCTTGAAGGAATTGGTCAGAGTGGCCACTTCATCATTGGCCTTTTTCAGGGCAAATCTGCCGATTTCGCCATTTTCCGCGAAAACTTTTATTCAACGAACAACATAATCGGACCAAGTTGAATACTTCGCTCGAAAGCTTGTTCCAACACCTTTCAGAATCAGCAAAATCTTGTAGTGAAGCCGGAAGGAATTTGTCACAGTAACGACTTCATCATTGGCCTTACTCAGGGCAAATCTGCCGATTTCGTCATTTTTCCGCGAAAACTTTTGTTCCACGAAAAACATAATCTGACCAAGGAATACGTGGAATACGTAGTTCGAAAGCTTGTTCCAACACTTCATCAAAAACTTTTAGTGCACGCGGAAAATATTGGTCACAGTGACCACTTCATCATTTGTGTTACCCAGAGCAAATTTGGCGATATTATCATTTTTCCGCGAAAACTTTTATTCAACGAAAAACATATCTGACCAAGTGGAATACGTAGTTCGAAAGCTTGTTCCAACACCTTTCAGAATCATCAAAAAGTTTTAGTTGAGCTGGAAGGAATTGGTCAGTGACAACTTCATCGTTAGCCAGAGCACATCTGGCGATGTCGTCATTTTTCCGCGAAAACTTTTACTTAACGAAAAAAATAATCTGACCAAGTCGAATACGTGGTTCGGAAGCTTGTGCCAACACCTTTCAGAATCATTAAAAACTTTTAGTGGAGTCGGAAGGAATTGGTCACAGTAACGACTTCATCATTGGCCTCACCCAGGGCAAATCTGATGATGTTGTCATTTTTCCGCGAAAACTTTTGTTCCCTGAAAAAATAATCTGAACAAGCGGAATACGTCGTTCGAAAGCTTCTTCCAACACCTTTCAGAATCATCAAAATTTTTTAGTGCAGCCGGAAGGAATTGGTCAGAGAGGCCACTTCATCATTGGCCTTTTCAGGGCAAATCTACCGATATTGTCACTTTTCCGCGAAAACTTTTATTCAACGAAAAACATAATCGGACCAAGTGAAATACTTGGCTCGAAAGCTTGTTCCAACACCTTTCAGAGTCAGCAAAAACTTTTAGTGGAGCCGTAAAGAATTGGTCACAGTGACCACTTCGTCATTGGCCTTACCCAGGGCAAATCTGCCGATTTCGTCATTTTTTCACGAACACTTTTGCTTTACGAAATATATAATCGGACCAAGTTGAATACTTCGCTCGAAAGCTTGTTACAACACCTTTCAGAATCAGCAAAAACTTTTAGTGAAGCCGGAAGGAATTGGTCACAGTGACCACTTCATCATTGGCCTTACCCAGGGCAAATCTGCCGATTTCGCCATTTTCCGCGAAAACTTTTATTCAACGAACATCATAATCTGACCAAGTCGAATACGTGGTTCGGAAGCTTGTCCCAACACCTTTCAGAATCATCAAAAAGTTTTAGTGGAGCCGGAAGGAATTTGTCACAGTAACGACTTCATCATTGGCCTTACTCAGGGCAAATCTGCCGATTTCGTCATTTTTTTTTTCGGTCGACTAAGACGAGTAACATCGAGTTTCCGTGCTTAGAGCGTGGCAAAGGTCCAACGAAGTCGGCGCAGATTGTGTTCCATGGTTCGTCGGGTATCCTCGTAAGCATCTCGCCTGCCGGTGCCATTTGGCTCGCTTTGTACCGTTGGCATGAGTCACAATTTCGTACATACCTTGGTGAGTCGCTGTAGTGTTTCCCGAGGCTGGCGGGAAAGCGTATCTGCCACCACGTTGCTCTTGCCCCTTACATATTGTACGATGAATTGGTATTGCTGTAATTCTAAGGCCCATCGCGTAATCCGTCCGGTTGGGCTTTCGATGGAATTCAGCCATTATACTGTGACGGCCATAATTTATAAGCGAAATTATGGACACACATTTCATCATGCTTAATCTATTTTATTGTTCATCTTATTACTTACTCTACTAACTCTTCTTTCTTATTACCTATTTTATTAGCTGTAGTTTTTATAACTAGTACGTAAGCTAAACAAACAAAACAATGAATTTAATAAAAATAAACTTATATTAGGACTAAAACGTAAGCTAAAATAACAAAACCTTAATATTCGCTATAACTAGCACTTAAGCACAAGACCTGTATATTTCTGTATCTAATGCTTAAGACAAATAACCGAACAACGAATACAAAGCAAAGAATTGTTAGTAAATAAGTTATACATAAGAACAGAGCGAGAGAGAGAGAGAAGCGACAACCAGGCGTCACCGACGCATACGCATAAAACCACACACACGAGAATAAACAGAAACCAGTTTAACGAGAGTTGCTTTCAAGCGCGGCAGTCAGTCAGCAGACTTCAACGAGCACGGTTGCTTGCTCCGCTCTGCCAGTTATTTACGTCGCCGCTGCACAACTTCAGTCAGTCAGCAGACTTCAACGAGCACGGTTGCTTGCTCCGCTCTGCCAGTTACTTACGTCGCCGCTGCACAACTTCAGTCAGTCAGCAGACTTCAACGAGCACGGTTGCTTGCTCCGCTCTGCCAGTTATTTACGTCGCCGCTGCACAACTTCAGTCAGTCAGCAGACTTCAACGAGCAAGGTTGCTTGCTCCGCTCTACCAGCTATCTACGTCGCCGTTTCACTACGTCAGTCAGTCAGCAGACTTCAACGAGCACGGTTGCTTGCTCCGCTTCATAAGCTGGCTTACTTCGCCGCTTGACACCTCAGCCTCAGCCTTACCTCTGACGTTTCGAGCAGAGACCACAATTGCTCTGCCCACATACGCAGAATCGCCTGCAGAGTACCATAGCAGTTGAATTGCAGCGTGCCGAGTAGTCAGTTCATACGCTTCAAAGAGTGCGGTTGCTTGTTACGTCGAAGAATTGGTGGATTGCGCCACGCCTGATCGAAAGAAGAATATCAGAAACATCCAACGCAGCGTAAGAATTTCATTCAGCGTCAGACCTCCGACTTAGATAGACGAACCACGCTTAACGACCATTAGGAGACTTTATTTTTTTTAGTTATATAGATTCTAGAGGCTTCAGAGCACGTGAATCTACAAGTATATAGACTCTAGAGGCTTCAGAGTACGTGAGTCTTTAAGTAGTTTAAGTTATATAGATTCTAGAGGCTTCAGAGCACGTGAATCTTTAAGTAATTTAAGTTCTATAGATCCTAGAGGCTTCAGAGTACGTGGATCTATAGTTATATAGACTCTAGAGGCTTCAGAGTACGTGAGTCTTTAAGTAATTTAAGTTCTATAGATCCTAGAGGCTTCAGAGTCCGTGGATCTATAGTTATATAGACTCTAGAGGCTTCAGAGTACGTGAGTCTTTAAGTAATTTAAGTTCTATAGATCCTAGAGGCTTCAGAGTACGTGGATCTATAGTTATATAGACTCTAGAGGCTTCAGAGTACGTGAGTCTTTAAGTAATTTAAGTTATATAGACTCTAGAGGCTTCAGAGTACGTGAGTCTTTAAGTAATTTAAGTTCTATAGATCCTAGAGGCTTCAGAATACGTGGATCTATAGTTATATAGACTCTAGAGGCTTCAGAGTACGTGAGTCTTTAAGTAATTTAAGTTATATAGATCCTAGAGGCTTCAGAGTACGTGGATCTACAGTTATATAGACTCTAGAGGCTTCAGAGTACGTGAGTCTTTAAGTAATTTAAGCTATATAGATCCTAGAGGCTTCAGAGTACGTGGATCTACAGTTATATAGACTCTAGAGGCTTCAGAGTACGTGAGTCTTTAAGTAATTTAAGCTATATAGATCCTAGAGGCTTTAGAGTACGTGGATCTCAGATATATAACTCTAGAGGCTTTAGAGCACGTGAGTTACTAAGAGCCAGGACAGCGGACCCAACTTGCCACGACGATACTCAAACGACGCGACGTTCAACGACACGAGTCGTAACTGTTCCATCGGTCACCACGCCACCGCGCTATTATAGCAACGACGCCAGTACAATAAGCAACCCATCATCGATCAGAGCGCAGTATCCAAGCAGCGAACAGTGCCAAGTATAAATATACGCAATTGTCAACGCCATCAACGATCGCCGCACCAACGTCCGACCCCGAGCCATTGCATTGCCTGGAGTCCCACTCAGCGCTCCAGACAACGACACTGAGTGGCTCCACGTAGTCACCGCCACGCCTCGTTCAACGGCGTGAGGTTCAACATAGTCACCATCGTTCGCCGCACCAACGTCGACACATCGACGCCATTGCAACGCCTGGAGTCCCACTCAGCGCTCCAGACAACGACACTGAGTGGCTCCACGTAGTCACCGCCACGCCACGTTCAACGGCGTGAAGTTCATCATAGTTACCATCGATCGCTGCAACAACGTCCGACACATCAACGCCATTGCAACGCCTGGAGTCCCACTCAGCGCTCCAGACAACGACACTGAGTGGCTCCAAACAGTCATTGCCACGCCACAGTCAACGACGTGACCTTCATCTAGTTACCATCGTTCGCCGCAACAACGTCCGGCGCATCAGCATCAAGACAAGCAGCACAGTGGTCCACCATCAAATAAGTCTCTCCCTCCCGCTCACTAGTTTAGTTAAATGAATATTGTATGACAGAAATCATAAAGGTGAACAAATAAAGAGCCATTTAACCTTAGAGCGTCTCACCCAAATAAATTTCTGTACCGAACGCCTGGATAGCCGCTGAGCATATCCCAGCTGGAAAACCGGAGAACCGGAGTTCGTTACAATACTTTTGTTCCACGAAAAACATAATCTGACCAAGGAATACGTGGAATACGTAGTTCGAAAGCTTGTTCCAACACTTCATCAAAAACTTTTAGTGCAAGCGGAAGGAATTGGTCACAGTGACCACTTCATCATTTGTGTTACCCAGAGCTAATTTGGCGATGTCGTAATTTTTCCGCGAAAACTTTTATTCCACGAAAAACATAATCTGACCAAGTGGAATACGTAGTTCGAAAGCTTGTTCCAACACCTTTCAGAATCATCAAAAAGTTTTAGTTGAGCTGGAAGGAATTGGTCAGTGACAACTTCATCGTTAGCCAGAGCACATCTGGCGATGTCGTCATTTTTCCGCGAAAACTTTTACTTAACGAAAAAAATAATCTGACCAAGTCGAATACGTGGTTCGGAAGCTTGTGCCAACACCTTTCAGAATCATTAAAAACTTTTAGTGGAGTCGGAAGGAATTGGTCAGAGTGTCCACTTCATCATTGGCATTTTTCAGGGCAAATCTGCCGATTTCGCCATTTTCCGCGAAAACTTTTATTCAACGAACAACATAATCTGACCAAGTCGAATACGTGGTTCGGAAGCTTGTCCCAACTCCTTTCAAAATCATCAAAATTTTTTAGTGCAGCTTGAAGGAATTGGTCAGAGTGGCCACTTCATCATTGGCCTTTTTCAGGGCAAATCTGCCGATTTCGCCATTTTCCGCGAAAACTTTTATTCAACGAACAACATAATCGGACCAAGTTGAATACTTCGCTCGAAAGTTTGTTCCAACACCTTTCAGAATCAGCAAAATCTTGTAGTGAAGCCGGAAGGAATTTGTCACAGTAACGACTTCATCATTGGCCTTACTCAGGGCAAATCTGCCGATTTCGTCATTTTTCCGCGAAAACTTTTGTTCCACGAAAAACATAATCTGACCAAGGAATACGTGGAATACGTAGTTCGAAAGCTTGTTCCAACACTTCATCAAAAACTTTTAGTGCACGCGGAAAATATTGGTCACAGTGACCACTTCATCATTTGTGTTACCCAGAGCAAATTTGGCGATGTTGTCATTTTTCCGCGAAAACTTTTATTCAACGTACAACATAATATGACAAAGTCGAATACGTAGTTCGAAAGCTTGTTCCAACACCTTTCAGAATCATCAAAAAGTTTCAGTTGAGCTGGAAGGAATTGGTCAGTGACAACTTCATCGTTAGCCAGAGCACATCTGGCGATGTCGTCATTTTTCCGCGAAAACTTTTACTTAACGAAAAAAATAATCTGACCAAGTCGAATACGTGGTTCGGAAGCTTGTGCCAACACCTTTCAGAATCATTAAAAACTTTTAGTGGAGTCGGAAGGAATTGGTCACAGTAACGACTTCATCATTGGCCTCACCCAGGGCAAATCTGACGATGTTGTCATTTTTCCGCGAAAACTTTTGTTCCCTGAAAACATAATCTGACCAAGTCGAATACGTGGTTCGCAAGTTTCTTCCAACACCTTTCAGAATCATCAAAATTTTTTAGTGCAGCTTGAAGGAATTGGTCAGAGTGGCCACTTCATCATTGGCCTTTTTCAGGGCAAATCTGCCGATTTCGCCATTTTCCGCGAAAACTTTTATTCAACGAACAACATAATCGGACCAAGTTGAATACTTCGCTCGAAAGCTTGTTCCAACACCTTTCAGAATCAGCAAAATCTTGTAGTGAAGCCGGAAGGAATTTGTCACAGTAACGACTTCATCATTGGCCTTACTCAGGGCAAATCTGCCGATTTCGTCATTTTTCCGCGAAAACTTTTGTTCCACGAAAAACATAATCTGACCAAGGAATACGTGGAATACGTAGTTCGAAAGCTTGTTCCAACACTTCATCAAAAACTTTTAGTGCACGCGGAAAATATTGGTCACAGTGACCACTTCATCATTTGTGTTACCCAGAGCAAATTTGGCGATATTATCATTTTTCCGCGAAAACTTTTATTCAACGAAAAACATATCTGACCAAGTGGAATACGTAGTTCGAAAGCTTGTTCCAACACCTTTCAGAATCATCAAAAAGTTTTAGTTGAGCTGGAAGGAATTGGTCAGTGACAACTTCATCGTTAGCCAGAGCACATCTGGCGATGTCGTCATTTTTCCGCGAAAACTTTTACTTAACGAAAAAAATAATCTGACCAAGTCGAATACGTGGTTCGGAAGCTTGTGCCAACACCTTTCAGAATCATTAAAAACTTTTAGTGGAGTCGGAAGGAATTGGTCACAGTAACGACTTCATCATTGGCCTCACCCAGGGCAAATCTGATGATGTTGTCATTTTTCCGCGAAAACTTTTGTTCCCTGAAAAAATAATCTGAACAAGCGGAATACGTCGTTCGAAAGCTTCTTCCAACACCTTTCAGAATCATCAAAATTTTTTAGTGCAGCCGGAAGGAATTGGTCAGAGAGGCCACTTCATCATTGGCCTTTTCAGGGCAAATCTACCGATATTGTCACTTTTCCGCGAAAACTTTTATTCAACGAAAAACATAATCGGACCAAGTGAAATACTTGGCTCGAAAGCTTGTTCCAACACCTTTCAGAGTCAGCAAAAACTTTTAGTGGAGCCGTAAAGAATTGGTCACAGTGACCACTTCGTCATTGGCCTTACCCAGGGCAAATCTGCCGATTTCGTCATTTTTTCACGAACACTTTTGCTTTACGAAATATATAATCGGACCAAGTTGAATACTTCGCTCGAAAGCTTGTTACAACACCTTTCAGAATCAGCAAAAACTTTTAGTGAAGCCGGAAGGAATTGGTCACAGTGACCACTTCATCATTGGCCTTACCCAGGGCAAATCTGCCGATTTCGCCATTTTCCGCGAAAACTTTTATTCAACGAACATCATAATCTGACCAAGTCGAATACGTGGTTCGGAAGCTTGTCCCAACACCTTTCAGAATCATCAAAAAGTTTTAGTGGAGCCGGAAGGAATTTGTCACAGTAACGACTTCATCATTGGCCTTACTCAGGGCAAATCTGCCGATTTCGTCATTTTTTTTTTCGGTCGACTAAGACGAGTAACATCGAGTTTCCGTGCTTAGAGCGTGGCAAAGGTCCAACGAAGTCGGCGCAGATTGTGTTCCATGGTTCGTCGGGTATCCTCGTAAGCATCTCGCCTGCCGGTGCCATTTGGCTCGCTTTGTACCGTTGGCATGAGTCACAATTTCGTACATACCTTGGTGAGTCGCTGTAGTGTTTCCCGAGGCTGGCGGGAAAGCGTATCTGCCACCACGTTGCTCTTGCCCCTTACATATTGTACGATGAATTGGTATTGCTGTAATTCTAAGGCCCATCGCGTAATCCGTCCGGTTGGGCTTTCGATGGAATTCAGCCATTATACTGTGACGGCCATAATTTATAAGCGAAATTATGGACACACATTTCATCATGCTTAATCTATTTTATTGTTCATCTTATTACTTACTCTACTAACTCTTCTTTCTTATTACCTATTTTATTAGCTGTAGTTTTTATAACTAGTACGTAAGCTAAACAAACAAAACAATGAATTTAATAAAAATAAACTTATATTAGGACTAAAACGTAAGCTAAAATAACAAAACCTTAATATTCGCTATAACTAGCACTTAAGCACAAGACCTGTATATTTCTGTATCTAATGCTTAAGACAAATAACCGAACAACGAATACAAAGCAAAGAATTGTTAGTAAATAAGTTATACATAAGAACAGAGCGAGAGAGAGAGAGAAGCGACAACCAGGCGTCACCGACGCATACGCATAAAACCACACACACGAGAATAAACAGAAACCAGTTTAACGAGAGTTGCTTTCAAGCGCGGCAGTCAGTCAGCAGACTTCAACGAGCACGGTTGCTTGCTCCGCTCTGCCAGTTATTTACGTCGCCGCTGCACAACTTCAGTCAGTCAGCAGACTTCAACGAGCACGGTTGCTTGCTCCGCTCTGCCAGTTACTTACGTCGCCGCTGCACAACTTCAGTCAGTCAGCAGACTTCAACGAGCACGGTTGCTTGCTCCGCTCTGCCAGTTATTTACGTCGCCGCTGCACAACTTCAGTCAGTCAGCAGACTTCAACGAGCAAGGTTGCTTGCTCCGCTCTACCAGCTATCTACGTCGCCGTTTCACTACGTCAGTCAGTCAGCAGACTTCAACGAGCACGGTTGCTTGCTCCGCTTCATAAGCTGGCTTACTTCGCCGCTTGACACCTCAGCCTCAGCCTTACCTCTGACGTTTCGAGCAGAGACCACAATTGCTCTGCCCACATACGCAGAATCGCCTGCAGAGTACCATAGCAGTTGAATTGCAGCGTGCCGAGTAGTCAGTTCATACGCTTCAAAGAGTGCGGTTGCTTGTTACGTCGAAGAATTGGTTGATTGCGCCACGCCTGATCGAAAGAAGAATATCAGAAACATCCAACGCAGCGTAAGAATTTCATTTAGCGTCAGACCTCCGACTTAGATAGACGAACCACGCTTAACGACCATTGGGAGACTTTATTTTTTTTAGTTATATAGATTCTAGAGGCTTCAGAGCACGTGAATCTACAAGTATATAGACTCTAGAGGCTTCAGAGTACGTGAGTCTTTAAGTAGTTTAAGTTATATAGATTCTAGAGGCTTCAGAGCACGTGAATCTTTAAGTAATTTAAGTTCTATAGATCCTAGAGGCTTCAGAGTACGTGGATCTATAGTTATATAGACTCTAGAGGCTTCAGAGTACGTGAGTCTTTAAGTAATTTAAGTTCTATAGATCCTAGAGGCTTCAGAGTCCGTGGATCTATAGTTATATAGACTCTAGAGGCTTCAGAGTACGTGAGTCTTTAAGTAATTTAAGTTCTATAGATCCTAGAGGCTTCAGAGTACGTGGATCTATAGTTATATAGACTCTAGAGGCTTCAGAGTACGTGAGTCTTTAAGTAATTTAAGTTATATAGACTCTAGAGGCTTCAGAGTACGTGAGTCTTTAAGTAATTTAAGTTCTATAGATCCTAGAGGCTTCAGAATACGTGGATCTATAGTTATATAGACTCTAGAGGCTTCAGAGTACGTGAGTCTTTAAGTAATTTAAGTTATATAGATCCTAGAGGCTTCAGAGTACGTGGATCTACAGTTATATAGACTCTAGAGGCTTCAGAGTACGTGAGTCTTTAAGTAATTTAAGCTATATAGATCCTAGAGGCTTCAGAGTACGTGGATCTACAGTTATATAGACTCTAGAGGCTTCAGAGTACGTGAGTCTTTAAGTAATTTAAGCTATATAGATCCTAGAGGCTTTAGAGTACGTGGATCTCAGATATATAACTCTAGAGGCTTTAGAGCACGTGAGTTACTAAGAGCCAGGACAGCGGACCCAACTTGCCACGACGATACTCAAACGACGCGACGTTCAACGACACGAGTCGTAACTGTTCCATCGGTCACCACGCCACCGCGCTATTATAGCAACGACGCCAGTACAATAAGCAACCCATCATCGATCAGAGCGTAGTATCCAAGCAGCGAACAGTGCCAAGTATAAATATACGCAATTGTCAACGCCATCAACGATCGCCGCACCAACGTCCGACCCCGAGCCATTGCATTGCCTGGAGTCCCACTCAGCGCTCCAGACAACGACACTGAGTGGCTCCACGTAGTCACCGCCACGCCTCGTTCAACGGCGTGAGGTTCAACATAGTCACCATCGTTCGCCGCACCAACGTCGACACATCGACGCCATTGCAACGCCTGGAGTCCCACTCAGCGCTCCAGACAACGACACTGAGTGGCTCCACGTAGTCACCGCCACGCCACGTTCAACGGCGTGAAGTTCATCATAGTTACCATCGATCGCTGCAACAACGTCCGACACATCAACGCCATTGCAACGCCTGGAGTCCCACTCAGCGCTCCAGACAACGACACTGAGTGGCTCCAAACAGTCATTGCCACGCCACAGTCAACGACGTGACCTTCATCTAGTTACCATCGTTCGCCGCAACAACGTCCGGCGCATCAGCATCAAGACAAGCAGCACAGTGGTCCACCATCAAATAAGTCTCTCCCTCCCGCTCACTAGTTTAGTTAAATGAATATTGTATGACAGAAATCATAAAGGTGAACAAATAAAGAGCCATTTAACCTTAGAGCGTCTCACCCAAATAAATTTCTGTACCGAACGCCTGGATAGCCGCTGAGCATATCCCAGCTGGAAAACCGGAGAACCGGAGTTCGTTACAATACTTTTGTTCCACGAAAAACATAATCTGACCAAGGAATACGTGGAATACGTAGTTCGAAAGCTTGTTCCAACACTTCATCAAAAACTTTTAGTGCAAGCGGAAGGAATTGGTCACAGTGACCACTTCATCATTTGTGTTACCCAGAGCTAATTTGGCGATGTCGTAATTTTTCCGCGAAAACTTTTATTCCACGAAAAACATAATCTGACCAAGTGGAATACGTAGTTCGAAAGCTTGTTCCAACACCTTTCAGAATCATCAAAAAGTTTTAGTTGAGCTGGAAGGAATTGGTCAGTGACAACTTCATCGTTAGCCAGAGCACATCTGGCGATGTCGTCATTTTTCCGCGAAAACTTTTACTTAACGAAAAAAATAATCTGACCAAGTCGAATACGTGGTTCGGAAGCTTGTGCCAACACCTTTCAGAATCATTAAAAACTTTTAGTGGAGTCGGAAGGAATTGGTCAGAGTGTCCACTTCATCATTGGCATTTTTCAGGGCAAATCTGCCGATTTCGCCATTTTCCGCGAAAACTTTCATTCAACGAACAACATAATCTGACCAAGTCGAATACGTGGTTCGGAAGCTTGTCCCAACTCCTTTCAAAATCATCAAAATTTTTTAGTGCAGCTTGAAGGAATTGGTCAGAGTGGCCACTTCATCATTGGCCTTTTTCAGGGCAAATCTGCCGATTTCGCCATTTTCCGCGAAAACTTTTATTCAACGAACAACATAATCGGACCAAGTTGAATACTTCGCTCGAAAGCTTGTTCCAACACCTTTCAGAATCAGCAAAATCTTGTAGTGAAGCCGGAAGGAATTTGTCACAGTAACGACTTCATCATTGGCCTTACTCAGGGCAAATCTGCCGATTTCGTCATTTTTCCGCGAAAACTTTTGTTCCACGAAAAACATAATCTGACCAAGGAATACGTGGAATACGTAGTTCGAAAGCTTGTTCCAACACTTCATCAAAAACTTTTAGTGCACGCGGAAAATATTGGTCACAGTGACCACTTCATCATTTGTGTTACCCAGAGCAAATTTGGCGATGTTGTCATTTTTCCGCGAAAACTTTTATTCAACGTACAACATAATATGACAAAGTCGAATACGTAGTTCGAAAGCTTGTTCCAACAACTTTCAGAATCATCAAAAAGTTTCAGTTGAGCTGGAAGGAATTGGTCAGTGACAACTTCATCGTTAGCCAGAGCACATCTGGCGATGTCGTCATTTTTCCGCGAAAACTTTTACTTAACGAAAAAAATAATCTGACCAAGTCGAATACGTGGTTCGGAAGCTTGTGCCAACACCTTTCAGAATCATTAAAAACTTTTAGTGGAGTCGGAAGGAATTGGTCACAGTAACGACTTCATCATTGGCCTCACCCAGGGCAAATCTGACGATGTTGTCATTTTTCCGCGAAAACTTTTGTTCCCTGAAAACATAATCTGACCAAGTCGAATACGTGGTTCGCAAGTTTCTTCCAACACCTTTCAGAATCATCAAAATTTTTTAGTGCAGCTTGAAGGAATTGGTCAGAGTGGCCACTTCATCATTGGCCTTTTTCAGGGCAAATCTGCCGATTTCGCCATTTTCCGCGAAAACTTTTATTCAACGAACAACATAATCGGACCAAGTTGAATACTTCGCTCGAAAGCTTGTTCCAACACCTTTCAGAATCAGCAAAATCTTGTAGTGAAGCCGGAAGGAATTTGTCACAGTAACGACTTCATCATTGGCCTTACTCAGGGCAAATCTGCCGATTTCGTCATTTTTCCGCGAAAACTTTTGTTCCACGAAAAACATAATCTGACCAAGGAATACGTGGAATACGTAGTTCGAAAGCTTGTTCCAACACCTTTCAGAATCATCAAAAAGTTTTAGTTGAGCTGGAAGGAATTGGTCAGTGACAACTTCATCGTTAGCCAGAGCACATCTGGCGATGTCGTCATTTTTCCGCGAAAACTTTTACTTAACGAAAAAAATAATCTGACCAAGTCGAATACGTGGTTCGGAAGCTTGTGCCAACACCTTTCAGAATCATTAAAAACTTTTAGTGGAGTCGGAAGGAATTGGTCACAGTAACGACTTCATCATTGGCCTCACCCAGGGCAAATCTGATGATGTTGTCATTTTTCCGCGAAAACTTTTGTTCCCTGAAAAAATAATCTGAACAAGCGGAATACGTCGTTCGAAAGCTTCTTCCAACACCTTTCAGAATCATCAAAATTTTTTAGTGCAGCCGGAAGGAATTGGTCAGAGAGGCCACTTCATCATTGGCCTTTTCAGGGCAAATCTACCGATATTGTCACTTTTCCGCGAAAACTTTTATTCAACGAAAAACATAATCGGACCAAGTGAAATACTTGGCTCGAAAGCTTGTTCCAACACCTTTCAGAGTCAGCAAAAACTTTTAGTGGAGCCGTAAAGAATTGGTCACAGTGACCACTTCGTCATTGGCCTTACACAGGGCAAATCTGCCGATTTCGTCATTTTTTCACGAACACTTTTGCTTTACGAAATATATAATCGGACCAAGTTGAATACTTCGCTCGAAAGCTTGTTACAACACCTTTCAGAATCAGCAAAAACTTTTAGTGAAGCCGGAAGGAATTGGTCACAGTGACCACTTCATCATTGGCCTTACCCAGGGCAAATCTGCCGATTTCGCCATTTTCCGCGAAAACTTTTATTCAACGAACAACATAATCTGACCAAGTCGAATACGTGGTTCGGAAGCTTGTCCCAACACCTTTCAGAATCATCAAAAAGTTTTAGTGGAGCCGGAAGGAATTTGTCACAGTAACGACTTCATCATTGGCCTTACTCAGGGCAAATCTGCCGATTTCGTCATTTTTTTTTTCGGTCGACTAAGACGAGTAACATCGAGTTTCCGTGCTTAGAGCGTGGCAAAGGTCCAACGAAGTCGGCGCAGATTGTGTTCCATGGTTCGTCGGGTATCCTCGTAAGCATCTCGCCTGCCGGTGCCATTTGGCTCGCTTTGTACCGTTGGCATGAGTCACAATTTCGTACATACCTTGGTGAGTCGCTGTAGTGTTTCCCGAGGCTGGCGGGAAAGCGTATCTGCCACCACGTTGCTCTTGCCCCTTCTATATTGTACGATGAATTGGTATTGCTGTAATTCTAAGGCCCATCGCGTAATCCGTCCGGTTGGGCTTTCGATGGAATTCAGCCATTATACTGTGACGGCCATAATTTATAAGCGAAATTATGGACACACATTTCATCATGCTTAATCTATTTTATTGTTCATCTTATTACTTACTCTACTAACTCTTCTTTCTTATTACCTATTTTATTAGCTGTAGTTTTTATAACTAGTACGTAAGCTAAACAAACAAAACAATGAATTTAATAAAAATAAACTTATATTAGGACTAAAACGTAAGCTAAAATAACAAAACCTTAATATTCGCTATAACTAGCACTTAAGCACAAGACCTGTATATTTCTGTATCTAATGCTTAAGACAAATAACCGAACAACGAATACAAAGCAAAGAATTGTTAGTAAATAAGTTATACATAAGAACAGAGCGAGAGAAAGAGAGAAGCGACAACCAGGCGTCACCGACGCATACGCATAAAACCACACACACGAGAATAAACAGAAACCAGTTTAACGAGAGTTGCTTTCAAGCGCGGCAGTCAGTCAGCAGACTTCAACGAGCACGGTTGCTTGCTCCGCTCTGCCAGTTATTTACGTCGCCGCTGCACAACTTCAGTCAGTCAGCAGACTTCAACGAGCACGGTTGCTTGCTCCGCTCTGCCAGTTACTTACGTCGCCGCTGCACAACTTCAGTCAGTCAGCAGACTTCAACGAGCACGGTTGCTTGCTCCGCTCTGCCAGTTATTTACGTCGCCGCTGCACAACTTCAGTCAGTCAGCAGACTTCAACGAGCAAGGTTGCTTGCTCCGCTCTACCAGCTATCTACGTCGCCGTTTCACTACGTCAGTCAGTCAGCAGACTTCAACGAGCACGGTTGCTTGCTCCGCTTCATAAGCTGGCTTACTTCGCCGCTTGACACCTCAGCCTCAGCCTTACCTCTGACGTTTCGAGCAGAGACCACAATTGCTCTGCCCACATACGCAGAATCGCCTGCAGAGTACCATAGCAGTTGAATTGCAGCGTGCCGAGTAGTCAGTTCATACGCTTCAAAGAGTGCGGTTGCTTGTTACGTCGAAGAATTGGTTGATTGCGCCACGCCTGATCGAAAGAAGAATATCAGAAACATCCAACGCAGCGTAAGAATTTCATTTAGCGTCAGACCTCCGACTTAGATAGACGAACCACGCTTAACGACCATTGGGAGACTTTATTTTTTTTAGTTATATAGATTCTAGAGGCTTCAGAGCACGTGAATCTACAAGTATATAGACTCTAGAGGCTTCAGAGTACGTGAGTCTTTAAGTAGTTTAAGTTATATAGATTCTAGAGGCTTCAGAGCACGTGAATCTTTAAGTAATTTAAGTTCTATAGATCCTAGAGGCTTCAGAGTACGTGGATCTATAGTTATATAGACTCTAGAGGCTTCAGAGTACGTGAGTCTTTAAGTAATTTAAGTTCTATAGATCCTAGAGGCTTCAGAGTCCGTGGATCTATAGTTATATAGACTCTAGAGGCTTCAGAGTACGTGAGTCTTTAAGTAATTTAAGTTCTATAGATCCTAGAGGCTTCAGAGTACGTGGATCTATAGTTATATAGACTCTAGAGGCTTCAGAGTACGTGAGTCTTTAAGTAATTTAAGTTATATAGACTCTAGAGGCTTCAGAGTACGTGAGTCTTTAAGTAATTTAAGTTCTATAGATCCTAGAGGCTTCAGAATACGTGGATCTATAGTTATATAGACTCTAGAGGCTTCAGAGTACGTGAGTCTTTAAGTAATTTAAGTTATATAGATCCTAGAGGCTTCAGAGTACGTGGATCTACAGTTATATAGACTCTAGAGGCTTCAGAGTACGTGAGTCTTTAAGTAATTTAAGCTATATAGATCCTAGAGGCTTCAGAGTACGTGGATCTACAGTTATATAGACTCTAGAGGCTTCAGAGTACGTGAGTCTTTAAGTAATTTAAGCTATATAGATCCTAGAGGCTTTAGAGTACGTGGATCTCAGATATATAACTCTAGAGGCTTTAGAGCACGTGAGTTACTAAGAGCCAGGACAGCGGACCCAACTTGCCACGACGATACTCAAACGACGCGACGTTCAACGACACGAGTCGTAACTGTTCCATCGGTCACCACGCCACCGCGCTATTATAGCAACGACGCCAGTACAATAAGCAACCCATCATCGATCAGAGCGTAGTATCCAAGCAGCGAACAGTGCCAAGTATAAATATACGCAATTGTCAACGCCATCAACGATCGCCGCACCAACGTCCGACCCCGAGCCATTGCATTGCCTGGAGTCCCACTCAGCGCTCCAGACAACGACACTGAGTGGCTCCACGTAGTCACCGCCACGCCTCGTTCAACGGCGTGAGGTTCAACATAGTCACCATCGTTCGCCGCACCAACGTCGACACATCGACGCCATTGCAACGCCTGGAGTCCCACTCAGCGCTCCAGACAACGACACTGAGTGGCTCCACGTAGTCACCGCCACGCCACGTTCAACGGCGTGAAGTTCATCATAGTTACCATCGATCGCTGCAACAACGTCCGACACATCAACGCCATTGCAACGCCTGGAGTCCCACTCAGCGCTCCAGACAACGACACTGAGTGGCTCCAAACAGTCATTGCCACGCCACAGTCAACGACGTGACCTTCATCTAGTTACCATCGTTCGCCGCAACAACGTCCGGCGCATCAGCATCAAGACAAGCAGCACAGTGGTCCACCATCAAATAAGTCTCTCCCTCCCGCTCACTAGTTTAGTTAAATGAATATTGTATGACAGAAATCATAAAGGTGAACAAATAAAGAGCCATTTAACCTTAGAGCGTCTCACCCAAATAAATTTCTGTACCGAACGCCTGGATAGCCGCTGAGCATATCCCAGCTGGAAAACCGGAGAACCGGAGTTCGTTACAATACTTTTGTTCCACGAAAAACATAATCTGACCAAGGAATACGTGGAATACGTAGTTCGAAAGCTTGTTCCAACACTTCATCAAAAACTTTTAGTGCAAGCGGAAGGAATTGGTCACAGTGACCACTTCATCATTTGTGTTACCCAGAGCTAATTTGGCGATGTCGTAATTTTTCCGCGAAAACTTTTATTCCACGAAAAACATAATCTGACCAAGTGGAATACGTAGTTCGAAAGCTTGTTCCAACACCTTTCAGAATCATCAAAAAGTTTTAGTTGAGCTGGAAGGAATTGGTCAGTGACAACTTCATCGTTAGCCAGAGCACATCTGGCGATGTCGTCATTTTTCCGCGAAAACTTTTACTTAACGAAAAAAATAATCTGACCAAGTCGAATACGTGGTTCGGAAGCTTGTGCCAACACTTTTCAGAATCATTAAAAACTTTTAGTGGAGTCGGAAGGAATTGGTCACAGTAACGACTTCATCATTGGCCTCACCCAGGGCAAATCTGACGATGTTGTCATTTTTCCGCGAAAACTTTTGTTCCCTGAAAACATAATCTGACCAAGTCGAATACGTGGTTCGCAAGTTTCTTCCAACACCTTTCAGAATCATCAAAATTTTGTAGTGCAGCTTGAAGGAATTGGTCAGAGTGGCCACTTCATCATTGGCCTTTTTCAGGGCAAATCTGCCGATTTCGCCATTTTCCGCGAAAACTTTTGTTCCACGAAAAACATAATCTGACCAAGGAATACGTGGAATACGTTGTTCGAAAGCTTGTTCCAACACTTCATCAAAAACTTTTAGTCGGAAGCTTGTTCCAACACCTTTTAGAATCATCAAAAACTTTTATTTGAGCTGGAAAGAATTGGTCAGCGACAACTTCATCGTTACCCAGAGCACATCTGGCGATGTCGTCATTTTTCCGCGAAAACTTTTACTTAACGAAAAACATAATCTGACCAAGTCGAATACGTGGTTCGGAAGCTTGTGCCAACACCTTTTAGAATCATTAAAAACTTTTAGTGGAGCCGGAAAGAATTGGTCACAGTGGCCACTTCATCATTGGCCTTACCCAGGGCAAATCTGCCGATTTCGCCATTTTCCGCGAAAACTTTTATTCAACGAAAAACATAATCGGACCAAGGAATACGTGGAATACGTAGTTCGAAAGCTTGTTCCAACACTTCATCAAAAACTTTTAGTGCACGCGGAAGAAATTGGTCACAGTGACCACTTCATCATTTGTGTTACCCAGAGCAAATTTGGCGATGTCGTCATTTTTCCGCGAAAACTTTTATTCAACGAAAAACATAATCTGACCAAGTGGAATACGTAGTTCGGAAGCTTGTTCCAACACCTTTCAGAATCATCAAAATTTTTTAGTGCAGCCTGAAGGAATTGGTCAGAGTGGCCACTTCATCATTGGCCTTTTTCAGGGCAAATCTGCCGATATTGTCATTTTTCCGCGAAAACTTTTATTCAACGAAAAACATAATCGGACCAAGTGAAATACTTGGATCGAAAGCTTGTTCCAACACCTTTCAGAGTCATTAAAAACTTTTAGTGGAGCCGGAAAGAATTGGTCACAGTGACCACTTCGTCATTGGCTTTACCCAGGGCAAATCTGCCGATTTCGTCATTTTTTTCGCGAACACTTTTGCTTTACGAAAAATATAGTTGGACCAAGTTGAATACTTCGCTAGAAAGCTTGTTACAACACCTTTCAGAATCAGCAAAAACTTTTAGTGAAGCCGGAAGGAATTGGTCACAGTGACCACTTCATCATTGGCCTTACCCAGGGCAAATCTGCCGATTTCGCCATTTTCCGCGAAAACTTTTATTCAACGAACAACATAATCTGACCAAGTCGAATACGTGGTTCGGAAGCTTGTCCCAACTGCTTTCAGAATCATCAAAAAGTTTTAGTGGAGCCGGAAGGAATTTGTCACAGTAACGACTTCATCATTAGCCTTACTCAGGGCAAATCTGCCGATTTCGTCATTTTTCCGCGAAAACTTTTGTTCCACGAAAACCATAATCTGACCAAGGAATACGTGGTATACGTAGTTCGAAAGCTTGTTCCAACACTTTATCAAAAACTTTTAGTGCACGCGGAAGAAATTGGTCACAGTGACCACTTCATCATTTGTGTTACCCAGAGCAAATTTGGCGATGTCGTCATTTTTCAGCGAAAACTTTTATTCCACGAAAAACATAATCTGACCAAGTGGAATACGTAGTACGGAAGCTTGCTCCAACACCTTTCAGAATCATCAAAAAGTTTTAGTGGAGCCGGAAGGAATTTGTCACAGTAACGACTTCATCATTGGCCTTACTCAGGGCAAATCTGCCGATTTCGTCATTTTTCCGCGAAAACTTTTGTTCCACGAAAACCATAATCTGACCAAGGAATACGTGGTATACGTAGTTCGAAAGCTTGTTCCAACACTTCATCAAAAACTTTTAGTGCACGCGGAAGAAATTGGTCACAGTGACCACTTCATCATTTGTGTTACCCAGAGCAAATTTGGCGATGTCGTCATTTTTCCGCGAAAACTTTTATTCAACGAAAAACATAATCTGACCAAGTGGAATACGTAGTTCGGAAGCTTGTTCCAACACCTTTCAGAATCATCAAAATTTTTTAGTGCAGCCTGAAGGAATTGGTCAGAGTGGCCACTTCATCATTGGCCTTTTTCAGGGCAAATCTGCCGATATTGTCATTTTTCCGCGAAAACTTTTATTCAACGAAAAACATAATCGGACCAAGTGAAATACTTGGATCGAAAGCTTGTTCCAACACCTTTCAGAGTCATTAAAAACTTTTAGTGGAGCCGGAAAGAATTGGTCACAGTGACCACTTCGTCATTGGCTTTACCCAGGGCAAATCTGCCGATTTCGTCATTTTTTTCGCGAACACTTTTGCTTTACGAAAAATATAGTTGGACCAAGTTGAATACTTCGCTCGAAAGCTTGTTACAACACCTTTCAGAATCAGCAAAAACTTTTAGTGAAGCCGGAAGGAATTGGTCACAGTGACCACTTCATCATTGGCCTTACCCAGGGCAAATCTGCCGATTTCGCCATTTTCCGCGAAAACTTTTATTCAACGAACAACATAATCTGACCAAGTCGAATACGTGGTTCGGAAGCTTGTCCCAACTGCTTTCAGAATCATCAAAAAGTTTTAGTGGAGCCGGAAGGAATTTGTCACAGTAACGACTTCATCATTAGCCTTACTCAGGGCAAATCTGCCGATTTCGTCATTTTTCCGCGAAAACTTTTGTTCCACGAAAACCATAATCTGACCAAGGAATACGTGGTATACGTAGTTCGAAAGCTTGTTCCAACACTTTATCAAAAACTTTTAGTGCACGCGGAAGAAATTGGTCACAGTGACCAGTTCATCATTTGTGTTACCCAAAGCAAATTTGGCGATGTCGTCATTTTTCCGCGAAAACTTTTATTCCACGAAAAACATAATCTGACCAAGTGGAATACGTAGTTCGGAAGCTTGCTCCAACACCTTTCAGAATCATCAAAAAGTTTTAGTGGAGCCGGAAGGAATTTGTCACAGTAACATTTTCATCATTGGCCTTACTCAGGGCAAATCTGCCGATATTGTCATTTTTCCGCGAAAACTTTTATTCAACGAAAAACATAATCGGACCAAGTGAAATACTTGGCTCAAAAGCTTGTTCCAACACCTTTCAGAGTCAGCAAAAACTTTTAGTGGAGCCGTAAAGAATTGGTCACAGTGACCACTTCATCATTGGCCTTACTCAGGGCAAATCTGCCGATTTCGTCATTTTTTCACGAACACTTTTGTTCCACGAAAAACATAATCTGACCAAGGAATACGTGGAATACGTAGTTCGAAAGCTTGTTCCAACACTTCATCAAAAACTTTTAGTGCACGCGGAAGAAATTGGTCACAGTGACCACTTCATCATTTGTGTTACCCAGAGCAAATTTGGCGATGTCGTCATTTTTCAGCGAAAACTTTTATTCCACGAAAAACATAATCTGACCAAGTGGAATACGTAGTACGGAAGCTTGCTCCAACACCTTTCAGAATCATCAAAAAGTTTTAGTGGAGCCGGAAGGAATTTGTCACAGTAACGACTTCATCATTGGCCTTACTCAGGGCAAATCTGCCGATTTCGTCATTTTTCCGCGAAAACTTTTGTTCCACGAAAACCATAATCTGACCAAGGAATACGTGGTATACGTAGTTCGAAAGCTTGTTCCAACACTTCATCAAAAACTTTTAGTGCACGCGGAAGAAATTGGTCACAGTGACCACTTCATCATTTGTGTTACCCAGAGCAAATTTGGCGATGTCGTCATTTTTCCGCGAAAACTTTTATTCAACGAAAAACATAATCTGACCAAGTGGAATACGTAGTTCGGAAGCTTGTTCCAACACCTTTCAGAATCATCAAAATTTTTTAGTGCAGCCTGAAGGAATTGGTCAGAGTGGCCACTTCATCATTGGCCTTTTTCAGGGCAAATCTGCCGATATTGTCATTTTTCCGCGAAAACTTTTATTCAACGAAAAACATAATCGGACCAAGTGAAATACTTGGATCGAAAGCTTGTTCCAACACCTTTCAGAGTCATTAAAAACTTTTAGTGGAGCCGGAAAGAATTGGTCACAGTGACCACTTCATCATTTGTGTTACCCAGAGTAAATTTGGCGATGTTGTCATTTTTCCGCGAAAACTTTTATTCAACGAACAACATAGTATGACCAAGTCGAATACGTGGTTTGGAAGCTTGTCCCAACTCCTTTCAGAATCATCAAAAAGTTTTAGTGAAGCCGGAAGGAATTTGTCACAGTAACGGAAGATGATGTGAAACAGTTCAGCTTAACATCAGCAGTGGTAATCAACCGCTCCCGCTCCTAGCGATCTACCGTCCACCTTCCAATAACATCACTGCAGAAATAGACGAAGTGATTTCGAAAATAGGAAAAAGACAAAGTACAATATTAATAGGAGATATCAAGATATGCTAGCATCGCACGGAATGGAAAACACAAACAATACGGAGAGTTGACATCTCGCGTGGAAGCTGCACTAACATCGATCATCTCTTTGTGCGGCAAAGAGATTGACGCTTACGTCGCTATAGTAAAAACGACAACATCAGATCACTTTGCTCTTGTGTGCAGCGTAAGAAATGCAGATAAAAATGCGTATAACAAGGTACGGAAAATAGCAAATTAACAAAAGCCATACACTGTAAAAGAAAGCTTAGTAAACAAATTAATTAGAGCTAATGATTGAAGATCTGTTTTAAACTTGAGGAATGTGGAAGATATGTATTCGCGACTACAAAACACTTTCGAAAAAATTTACTCGAATTCGAAAGGTGTAAAATATATGAAATGCCAAAGATCGAAGAATGCATGGATAAGTGATGAATTAAGGGAATGTTGTGTAACTAGGGATAAGCTTTACAGGAAATGCTCAGCGAGCCCTCAAGATAAAGTACCGAAACCTGGTGAAGAAGAAATTACACTATGCAAAAAATACATATTATCGCGACAAACTATTTGAAAACCGAACGGATATGAAAAAAAGATGGCAAACGATTAATGAAGTAATAGGGAAGAAAGCAGCGAACCTAGGCAATGTAATTGCTAAAAACTTTAAGGATCTGTCGACCGAAGAAAGTTGCAATAATTTCGGTAAAAGCTTTTTAAAAAATGTTAACGAATCAATTCATACATGCTCTGTACAAACACTTGTACACACACAAGGACCAATCCAAAATTCAATGTACGTCGAACTTACTACAGAAGTTGAAGTCCAAAATATTATTCGGCAAATGATAAATAAAGGTCCAGGATACGACGATTAGAACAAAAGATTTGAAAAACCATGCTAACATATTTGTGCCGATAATAACGAAACTAATTAATATGAGTCTTTGTGAAAGTAGAATTCAAAGAGATTTAAAAGTTGCCATAGTCCGTCCCATATATAAAAGTGGAGCGAAAAATGACTGCGGAATTTATGGACCAATAGCTATACTCTCTGCAATTGAAAAAGTTCTAGAAACAGTCGTAGTTAAAAGGCTAACAGGCTTAATTTTTGAAATACAAAATTATTCATGAAAGTCAATTCGGTTTCCAGAAAGGAAACTAGTAAAGGTGTTGGGTACAGCCGGGCTGTAGACGAAATACCCTACACCTTAAAGCTGCATATATACTCGTATATATATTTAGAAGTGGTGCGATATAATATACTCGTATATATATACAATATATATATTATATATCTAATAATAAATATACAATATATATATAATAATAATAATAATTATATCGCACCACTTCTAAAAGGCAAAACTTTACACTCCTATGAAATTTCTACAACTATGCCGCCATGATAGCTGTATGCAGTTTCATAAGTGAAAGCATAAGGAGGCGTGGCCCGCCCATTTTTTCCCCAACATAATATTATTGGTTCACAAACTACAATGTTATGTACACCATTATTCAGGAAACTTATATACTTTTCAATACAATCCATGTAAAACCCTCCATGACCTATGTAAGCTAAAAGTGGGCGGATCACGCCCATATTTGGCATATTAACTGGAAGCATTAGTCTAAACCTACATATAAAATTTTCTTGTCTTCTCTCAAAAAGTGATGCTGATATGGCCTTTTTTAATAGGCAAAACAGAGGTACCTGCACTCTGGATATAAAAAGTAGGCGTGGTCCTTGGGCGATTTTGCCCATTTTCAATACGAAACACCCCAACATAGCAACGAATATTTTTGCCAAATTTCATTTTGAAATCTTAATCCGTTCTCCTGTGATCTTGATTTCAACAGACAGACGGACAGACATCGTTATTTCAATTTTGGTGGTGATGCTGATCAAGAATATATATACTTTTCCATACCTATCTTGTCTAGTTCTATGCGTTACACACTCCGGTAGAAAGTGAATATACCCTTAACTTTAAGGTGTAGGGTATAAAAATATAAACGAACTTCTTGCGAAAATATAAACGAACGAGCATGCTAAATGCAAACTTGAGCAAAAATTACCATAGTCTGATATTGTTTTTGGACTTCTCAAAAGCTTTTGGCAACCTCTCGCATGAAAAATTAGTTAAATCACTTGTAAACTGTGGCGTACGAGGTGATACTTTGCAGTGGTTCATGCATTATCTCCAATTAGATCATATCGAGGAAAAGTCGATGACTGTTTGAGTGATGAAGTGGCGATTACTTACGGAGTTCTTCAAGGGTCATAGCTCGGCACTTTCCTGTACATAATATATGCTAACGATATGCTTAACATATTGAAAAAGAGCAGAGTGTTTGCGTTCGCAGATGACACAGCAATTGTTGTTACGCACAGGAATTTAGTTGATGCAACGACAATAATGCAGCAGGAGCTCAATATTGTTAACAGATGGTGCCATGATAACGGGTTAAAAAGAGTAAGAGTTAACTAAGATATTTCATGTGACGCAGCCGAATATATTGTACAAAAATATAGATGTCGAATTTCACAGCTACGATTACCTGCATGCGAATAGATCGGCTGACACACAAACGAGCATTATGAACGACTCCTGCTCCACTATCGCGCAAGTAGTTACTTATAAATACTTGGGCGTGATTGTCGACCATCAGCTAAAGTGGCAACCGCATATCGAATATGTTCGACAGAAGCTGCGTAAAACTTCGTCCATGCTACACCATTTGTAGCAATAAAAAGGTTTTACGACAGCTTTATTTCTGGGGCACATCACCTTACGTAAAGTCTCTGCAGAAAAGCCAACAAAGACTTCTTAAAATCCTAACCGGATACGGAACCGCTACTGTAAACCGACAGCTCCATAAAATTACCAACGTCCTAAATATAGACGGGTTATTTAAAACTTGTATACTGAACGAATTCTACGATAAAGCAAGTTGCAGAATTCCGATTGGTCACCAGCACAACACAAGAATAAAAACTCAAGGAAAATATCAGATATCCGAATTCTACAACAATTACGGCGAACGTACGCTTGAGGTGATAGTGCCAAAGACCCTCAATGCCTTGCCATCAAACCTAACGAATCTTCCTAACGCACCAAACAGAAAGAACAGGCTGAAACAATATTTCCTTAACTCTATTATTTCCTCAGATCAAATTTAAACATGATTTTATCATTATTGCATTTATTACATTTCAATATCTTTGTGGTATGTTAATCCGAAAATATAGTTAAATTTAAATGGTCATATATCTTGCAGACAAGCCACCAAAGCTTCGCGGGATTATTTTGCTTTTCTGTAAATTTAATATCATTCAATTCAAAATTTAATCCATAATTTGTGCAAATGTGTATTGTACGAATCGAATTAATGTAAAAACTTCTTGAATTTTATGTATTTAAAAAATTGTATGAATTTTTGTAACCTTACGAATCATTAAATAAAATAATTATAATTATAAAAAAAGATTTTCCCAATTATGTTTTATTCACTAATTATTGTCAAATTTTTGTATTGGCTAAATTTGAACAAAATTAGCAAGCAATAAAATTTAAATTTAATGTTGAAATATCCCTACTATAATTTGTAATTAAATTAATTTTAGTTCTTCTACTCAATAGTGTTCATTTTAGAAACAAATCATTGTTTAATGGTCGTTAATCAATCATATTTAAATTATCTTCTTTGCATTATTTTTAATTCTTCGAACGATCATTGGTTCATCCATAGAGAAAGAATAACAAGAGGCCGAATATTGAACAAAAATATTTTCCATTGTCGATCCAGTACTAGATAATTTTTTCACTCATTGGACATTATTTTGTTTGTGTTTTTTATAATTAGTATCTTCGTATGGATTTGTTTGTTTGTACATTTGTTTTTGCTTTCTTGTGCTTGCGCCTTCTGCTGCAATTTTACATTAGAAATTCGATGAATGATGTTCTTGATCAGTACAATTGTAGAAAAGTAAAATTTTTGCATTTTTTAGTAATTAGCAGCTTAAATAACTGCGGAAAAGCTAAAAGCTTAACACATGATTTTCGGAAATCTTAAGGCACAAATATTTACGAGATTAATATAAAGAAAATTATAATTAACCATATTAAAACTGAACTGTGTTCATAATTAGCATAGTTGCTAGTTTGTAGAAATTAAATATATTCATTTTAGTGCTCCTGAAAATATTTTTTTTTTTGATAGGGCATTTCTGTACCCAGTATGCCGACTCATATGAATCAATCGTCATCACAAACAAATATCAGAAAAGCTTCAAAAACTTCAGAAATGTTAAAAAATTTTATTGCTTAAAAATGACTCAAAAATGAAATGAGGCATGCTAAAAAAGTGAGATTGATTGAAAAGAAATATTCGCTGTATGCGTGAGTAAATTTACTGAAATTGCTAGTTTCTCCTTGACGACGCATTTCGCACTCATTTCGTTTCTTGGTTTCCCTTGCGGATGCTTCCATTAGGCGTTCGAGTAAATTGGGCTGATTCGGCCTCTTGTTATTCTTTCTCTATGGTTCATCCTACCGGCTGCGCCAAAATGCACATATGCCACATCGAGTAGTAATTCAGGAAAGGAGCTATAGAAAGCGTAAAAGCTCGAGTTGGCAGAGCTGTGTTCTCTTCTCGTATAACTGTTTCCTAACTGTTTTCCTAGAGGTTTGGGTGCGAACTCTGCCATCGTGCTCTTGATTGAAGCTCGCATAAATATTCACGTGACCAGCGAGTCCAGAACTAGGGTTTCAATCTGGGAAATGACTTGCCAGCGCTTTCCATGTTTTGCCCTTGTCGGACATGCTGTGTAGTCTTGAGTTAAGACCACCAAAAATTGGAAGCTCTAGGTGGATTAAAGTTTAAATGAATGCCGTTTTTAGTGCAACTGCTGATGATTGTTTCCTGCGCTTCAGCGGAATGTATGCCCTGTTCTAGTTCCTTTAGTTGATTTTTGGCTCAAGCGAAGTTAATGGCGTTGTCACAGTAGATGTTCTGACAATTTCCTCATCTAGCTGTAAAACTTTTTAGTGCACACAGTGGCAAATAGCAGAAGACCGCAGTCTAGGCTTTTGTTGGTTTCTTTCCACTAAGTTTGTAATTTATGTGGCAACTGCCACAGTAGTCAACCCCACTGTTAACAAATGGTCGCGCCGGCTGTATTCGATGATAATGTGGGTCTCCCATCATTAGTGTAAGTAATCTTAGTTTGATTCTTTAACGTCTTACACACTTTTGCACAATCGTTCGTGCCATAGTTTTTCCGTTCAGAGGCCACAAACGCTGCCTTGTGTAGGCAAGTAAGTGTAGGGTTTAGGTGCACAGTAAAAATTGTTCTTGCGATGCATTTTTATAATTAGCCGTTGTACGGCAGCAACATTGGATGTTTGGCATCATATTGTAATATAGATACGCTGAGTCGACCACCAACTCTTAGGATTCCGTTCTCGTCTAAGAATGGTGATAACCCTAGCAATGAGGTCGATCTTTCCAGCTTGTTATACTTAAACAGTTGCTCGATGTCTGGTTTAATGTCTGCTTGTTGCACATTCTTGATGATAACAATCAGTGAAACTGCTAAATCGGTGTAAGATGTACCTTGGCTCCTTTTTGTGACTTATGGTTCTTCAATTGAATATGATTTTTTTGTTGTGTGTGGTGATTTCAATGTTAATTTTTTACTTATGGATAGGGTTAGTGAAAGTTTTTTGAACAATATATCAATGTGTGCGTTAAACCTCACTAATGTTGACACACCTACTCGGTATGCTCCTGATTGTGAACCTAGTTTACTTGATGTTTGTCTTGTCTCTGATCTTACTTTTGTCTCAGCTATTGACCACATGACCTTTATATCTGACCATGATCTAATTTATTGTTGTCTTAATTTTTTTTTGTCTAAGAATTGTGCTGTAAGGTTTACTTACTATGATTATAAGGCTATTAATCGGTTGATGAAAAACTTTGTGTGTTTTTAGCTAAGCTTAATGCTGCTTTTAATAACTTTGTGCTATTACGCTCAGTAAGGGCATTGAGTGCTGGTTTTCCCTGGTTTACTCAGGAGGTTCTCCTTGCTATCAAGCTGAGAAACAAGCTGCATTCAAAGTGGAAGTGCACTAGGTCTGCAGTAGTATGGGAAGAATATAGAAGTCGCGTAATATAGCGACGTCGTTATTAAGAAGCACAAAGAAAAAGTATTTTGGTTCTAAGCTAAATCCTAATCTGAGCAGTAAGGAGCTTTGGAAAAACATTAAGAAACTGAAAGTAATTGATAGGGTCACTCTGGACTGTAATTTAAACCCGGATGAACTGAATGACAGGTTTTTGGTTAATGGCACGAATGGTATCAATAGCTCTCCTGTTCATGTAGAGTTACCAGCACGATCTTTTAGTCCTGCTGTCTTGCCTTTTGTTTTTTCCGCAGTGAGTGAGTCTGATGTCGGTTATTATATATTTAGATTATTATTTATTTAGTGAGTGAGTCTGATGTCGGTTATTATATATTTAGAATTACCTCTAAAGCAGTTGGGGTGGATGGGATCTCAATTACATTTATAAAGATAGTTATTCCTTTTATTGTCGGTCCACTGACTCATATAATAAATCACTGCTTTACCTGCTCCAGGTTTCCTGAGATATGGAAGACTGCTATAGTAATTCCTATTGCTAAGACTTCTACAGCTTCTGATCTTGATGACTTCAGACCCATAAGTATCTTACCAGCTTTAGGTAAGGTCATTGAACGGATCATGTTTGAACAGTCGTCTGCATTTTTTAACTCTAATAACCTACTCTCCTCTACAATCTGGTTTTAGGAATGGTCATAGCTGTTCAACAGCTATGTTAAAAATTACAGATGATATCAGAATAACTTATGACAAGGACTGGCTAACGTTTTTGTGTCTTATTGACTTTTCTAAGGCGTTCGACTCCGTAAATCACAACTTGCTCTGCGCTAAGCTCAGTTCTTGGTTCAACTTTAGTAGTAGTGCTGCTAGTTTGCTATCCGATTATCTTGATGGTAGAATGCAGCTTGGTGGGAGGATGTCATCGAGTAAAGCTGTAGCAACGGATGTTCCTCAAGGGTCCATCTTAGGCCCCTTGCTATTTTCGATCTATATTAATGACATATTTTTGGAATGCAAATTTGCTGCTATACATGCTTATGCTGATGACATTCAAATTCATCTGTCTAAACCACTTCATTTACTTGAGGAATTAAGTAGCAAATTAAACAGTGATTTATCTGCAATTAGTAATTGGGCTTCTACGAACATGTTGTGAATTAACCCTATGAAGTCCCAGGTCTTGCCAATTATGAGGAAGGCTATCAGTTCTGATGATTTTCCCCCATTGTTTATTGGCTCTAATAAATTGAATTTTGTTAGCAAGGTAAAATCTGGGTTTCATAATAAATACTTCATTTACATGTACTGATCATGTCAATGTCACTGTAGGGAAGATTTATGGTATTTTAAGATGCTTGCGTGAGTCTGCTTTGTGCACGCCTCTTGAAACTAGGCGTAGGCTTGTTAAGCAACTGGCCATGCCCCTTGTGGTATTTTTCAGCACGGTTTATTGTCGTCTTGACTCTCAATCCCAGCATAAGCTGCTGGTAGCATTTAATAATGCTGCAAGGTATGTTTATGATGTTTCGAGATTTGAGCATATCTCTTTAATGAGTAAGGGAATTCTGGGTTGTGGATTGCTGGAGTATCTCAATGCTTTGAATGTTATATCTTTATATAAGATTGTTCATACGAAATGTCCAAATTATCTGTATGAAAAACTTGAGCGTTTCCAGTCAGCCAGAGCTCTGAATTTTATTGTACCAAGGTGCAGTTTTCTCAATAGTAGCCGATACTTTTTCATTGGTGCCATTCGGCTTTGGAACTCTCTTCCACTGCATCTTAGAAGGATGCCGTTTGGGAGCCACTTCAAGAATGCTGTTTTAAAGTATTTTTCTGCTGAGTAGCTGTGATCATTCAACCTACTTTTTCTTTTACTATTGATTTTTAATTTTCCCTTCTTCTCTTTCTTTGTCTTTCCCTTCGTTATCTTTCTCTTACATTTCTCTTTTTTTCATCTAGGTTTAGGATTAGTATCTAAATTATTATTTGTTTTAGTTCTTAAGTTATATTTTAGTTATATTGTATTCTTTTTTTTTTTTTTTTTTTCTTTTAATGTATTTCTTTTGCAATTTTTAATTTGTAAGTACTATAAAAGACAGAAGGCTTAGTGTACTGTTGTAATTTAATAATAAATAATAAATTGAAATTGAAATTGACGTATGAAGTCTTCGGTGCAAGAGTGAGTAGCCGTCGCTAAGTTGACTTCTTGTTGTCGTTCCTTCTCAAACAGTATCAAGTGTTCCTTGTAAGGTGAACACCTTGCTGGCCAGGTGTCTTCCCTTCCATGTAAAAATAAGCGATGTTGCAGGAGGCGAATAGTCTTGGCTGTGTTGTTCTTAGTACCGACTTGACGCCATTGACCTGGTGATGACAGCTCTAGGATTTTAGATGTTTGCGGTTTGCGACGAAATCTCGATACATTGCAGGCCCTGACAGGATCCATGGCAACACGATTTGTGAGTCTGCCCAAAAATAGGTCGACTAGTGAATTTTGAGTCACGGAAACCTTGATACTAAACCGGTCTGATTTCGGGATCCAAGTTAACCCTAATATTTTTATCACTGCAGTCGTTTCGTCGTCAAAATTCAGGTTAACCTTCTGGTCTTCTGGGAATATGTCTTGTAGAAGTTTTGAATGATTTGGGCACCACATCCGTAACCTGAAGCCTGCTGATTGAAGAAATTCAATGAGTTGCAGCTGCATTATTATAGCTTCACTTATGCTGTCATATCCAGGCAGTACATCGTCTACAAAGAAGTTCTCTGCAAACAGCTTGGTCCCAAGAGGATATTTTGATAATCCACTTTTCCATAATTTCTGCAGACATTTGGTAGGTAGATATGTAACGGCGCGGGTCCGTGCATAATATTTAAAAGCTTCTCGAGGATTGGTTCTCAAATAATGATCTGGTAACGTCTGCCTTCAGGATGTTTTCTGAATTTTCTCTACGTCGGTAGTGAAGACAAATCGTGGTAATCTGAACTTTAACAGCATGGCAAAGAGCTAATTTTGAATCTAGGGCCCAGTGTCGATGATGTCATTCAATGAGATCCCTGATGATGATTTCCTTGAGGCGTCGAACACCACACGCCATTTTTTTGTGCTACTATGTGGCTTCAGCACTCAATGGTGAGGAATCACATAATTTGGTGATAATATTTTTTCGAAATTAATTTCTGACGTATGATCAAGTTTCTTACATTCCTCTATGAAATCGACATATTGCCTTTCCAGTTTGCCGAGGCTAGAAAGCTATTTAGGGTAAGTAGGGTTCATCGGCAAATGGAAGCCGTACTACATAACGTTCTTCTTGATTGCGATTGGCAATCTGGACAAAATGTGCTTCACATCTAGATTCCGCATGTGTCATGGTGGATTCTGTCTTGTGTACTTCTTCTATTTTCCAAAATCTTTCGATGAGCTTTCTATTCGTCAATATCGCTGCATATTCGAAACGTAGCAGTTGCACTGGCGCAAGTGTCAACCTTCCTTGCTATCACCCAACCTAATAGGGTGTTCTGCAAGGTTGTTCCATCTTCTCCAAGTTCAATTTGTCCGATAGCGGATAGCTGGAAATAAAACTCTGCACCTAGCAGCGCGTCTACTTTGTCAGATCCGTAAAATTCTAAATCTGCTAACCTAATGTTTTTAGGTATCTTCCAGGGGGACATGTCCAGTGTCTGCATGGGTTGATTGGAGATGATGGTTGACAGTACAAAGGCAAAGGCTACAAATTTAAATTAACTTGTGTTGCTATAATCTACTCAAAACTAGTAAATATATTTGAGTTTATTCTATCGTTAAATATCGTTTTTTCACCTCATTCGACAATTCCAATTTGTCGAAAATTTTCAGCTTTTGTTTTTGGGAAAAGTATGCACGTGATTTTTTATTTTGCTTAACGTGAATATTTGTATTCATATAGCAATATTCAACGTCTTGCAACGTTGCCTAACTAATATGTGCCACTATATGTATTGAGATAAAAATATTATTTTTATTTTGCCATATGTATACTGGAAGCACTTAACTTATCAGAACTTATTCCTACTTTAGTCGTAATAGCAGTGATAGTAACAGACGAATAAGATCTTAAACCTCATATGTGAACAGCACTAATTACGCAGCCTCTGGATATTCTACGTCGTTGTCGGCGAGGTGACCTTTCACATTTCTTACAAACGGTTCAACGGCTTCTTTACAAGCTCTTATGGCTGTTAAAATTGACAAACTAATAAATCCCTCTAGCGAGGGAACATCATTTCATTTATGCTCCAATCAAAACACGATTAAGCGAAAACGAAGAATTTCAATAAATTCTGATGATAAGGTAAGTGGTTTTTATGACAAATTTTTTTATTGCAACTTTGAAATCATAAAAGGTAGCAGACAATTGCATAATACATATAGTTAGTTCTGCCTCTTCTTAATCGTTTCAATTCTCCAATGTAAACGTTGGTAATACTGAAAGTTCCTGTTTCTTGTTATGGTAATGTTTCCAAACTTTATTGCATGACTACTTTGCTTGTCTTTTTGAAGTTAAATTGCAAATAAAGACTAACAAAAATATTAGTGTAGAACTGCAATATTAAATTTGTTACATATTTCGTGAAAATTATCGGAATTTATACATTAATTCTAAATTCATATAAAAATCAGAAAAAAATAAAATGAAAAAGAATGCAATGTCTTATTATAAATAATCAAACCAAAAAAACGATGTGTAAAAGAATGGAGCCCAATATGATAAAATACTATTAAAAAACATAAATACACATAAGCATACTCGCATAACATAGAGTATTTAATCAAGGCAGTTTATTTAATTTAGTCCAAAGCAGTCCGGAATCGTACCATGGGTTCTATTAAATATTGAATGGTATAATCTACGTTGTAACAGCACAATCTACGTTGTAGTTACTACACTCTGTGATTTAATGCATTGAAATATTAAACAACATCCACCATACCAATGCTTTTTGTGAATGTAGTGTATCCACTGCGTTCCAACCACGAACTTCTTGGGTGCATTGCACTATGATCCAAAGCACGGTGATCCCGTTTCATTCGTTTTCGACATAGTGTAAACCGACTTTTGAACCGCCCAATCTCAAAGACTCTTTCTTCGATTGGATAGCGACTCCACATGTACTTGATATGCAATCATAAAACACTATATGGAGAACGACAATTACTTGCACGAACTGTCAAAATTACATAGGCTCTTATGGGAGTTGAGAAAAAAATCAATTGTAGGCGCTTCTCTCGTATGTCGGTACTACAAAATTGAAATATAGTTGAATTCGATTATAGCGACTCCGTTTAAAACAACCAACCGCTTTTAACGAAATAAACCGACGCGGCGTTTCGGTTTTAGCTAATGTTATCTTTCCGGTGTAAGCGTCGTCCGCTTAGTACGACGCAATTATGTCGGTCCCTTCGCCGTCGATATAAACGAATTCGACTGTATTTTCGATTTCTCTTGTATTTATCGCTACAGACTGTATTTTTTTTGTGTTGTTCATGCGTCATATATGTACATACTTTTTTAATTAGTTGTGAAGTTTTTGGCGAAGTACAAAATATTACTCGAGAATCAGTAAATATTCGACAGTTCGTGCATGTAGTTGTCGTTCTCCAAATGGTGTTCTGTTTACAACAAGAGAATTAATCTTAAAATTAATAACTAAAACTGTAAGAGTAGTTTAAGCAACACCTTTCAGAATCATCAAAAGCTTTTAGTGCAGCCGGAAGGAATTGGTCACAGTGAACACCTCTTCATTGGCCTTACCCAGAGCAAATCTGCTATGTCGTCATTTTTCTGTGAAAACTTTTTGTTGTTTTCACGAGGTATTTATTCAGAAGCAGGATTTCAGAGTGTCATAAAATTAAGGTTGTCTACATGGTTAATGATATTAAGGTTGTTTACACATAAAATTGTTTAATTACATTTCAGTGACGTATGCAAAAGATTATAATTTACATTATACAACATGCCTCCTTAAATTAATAATCTTTTGAACGTTTTATCTTTACAATAGTTTCAATGCTTCGATAATTTTCTTAAATCTTGTTTTGCTTAAACCTTTTGTTAACAAATCGGCTAGATTTTTATTTGAATCTATTTTGACGATATCTATTATTCCACTTTCATAATTATCATTAACATAGTGATATTAAACTTCAATATGTTTAGAGTTTTTGGTTAAATTGCCAAATTTTGCAATAGCAATTGCGCCTGAGTTGTCTTCGTACATATTGATCGCCTTTTCAAAATTTACATTAAAAGATTCCATTAGGAAGTTCCTTACAAATAAGGTTTCTGTTACCGCTTCTGACGTAGCAATATACTCTGCAAAAGTTGAACATTTTGTTACTGTGCTTTGTTTGTGAGTTTTCCAAAAAATCAAATTTCCATACAATCTTATTAAAAAACCTGACGTAGATTTCCTGTCCACGTTGTCTCCTGCATAGTCTGAATCTACCATACAATGTAATGTATCATTTTGCAGATTATTATAATAGGTTAATTTTATGTCTTTAGTTTTATATAGATATTTTAAAATTCGCTGAAGATATTTGTAATGTGTTTCACCGTAACAGTTTTGATACCGACTTAAATAATTTACGCTATATGCAATATCTGGTCTAGATCCTGAGCTTATATATAATAGTTCTCCTATCAAGTTTCTGTATTTTATGTTTTCATCCACATTTTTTGCTTGTTCTAATTTTAAGTGTGGTTCCATTGGAGTATCATATAGTCTCGCATTTTCCAAATTATATTTCTTAGCCAAAGATTCAATATATTTCGTTTGACTTAAAGTCATTTTGCTTTTATCTCCACTATAGTCAATATCAATGCCAATGTAACTACCAACTTTTCCTAAATCTTTCATTGAAAATTTTTTCATTAAACTTGCTTTTACTTCATTTAACTTGCTCTCATTTTTGCTACATATTAAGAGATCATCTACAAAAACTAACAAATATATTGGATCTTTGTTTAAATTTTTTACGTATAAACAATAGTCGTAATTACTCCTCTTAAATTTTAATTTTTTTACAAAATCATGAAAACAATCATACCAAGTTCTTGGACTTTCTTTGAGCCCATACAATGCCTTTTTTAACTTGTAAACTTTATTGTCGTTTATTTCATAACCTTTAGGCTGATTTACATATACTTCTGATTTTATATGACCGTTCAGAAAAGCAGTGTTAACATCCATTTGGTCTATACACAAATTGTTTTTGCAACAGTATGATAATAAAATTTTTAAAGTTTGCATTTTTCCTACTGGTGAATATACATTTTCAATATAGTCTTGTTGTTGAAAACCTCTGACAACTAGTCTGGCTTTATACATATTATCACATTTTTTCTTATAAATCCATTTCACATCTAATATCTGTTTATTATTTGGTTTATCAACTACCTGCCAAGTATCATTTTTCGTCAAACTGTCTATCTCTGATCTCATTGCTTTATGCCATTCTTTGGATTCACTGCAATTTATCGCCTCGTCGAATGTATTTGTTGCATTTGCATTAATATAATTGACATATATAAAGTTAGTCACAGGATTTCCATATCTATTGACAGTGTTTTTCTTTCTATTTGATTTTCTTTGAACCGGTAAGCTTTGTTTGTTTTCATACTGGGACTCATCTAAACTCTCGTATTCATCTTCACTAGTATTATTGTTTACTTTATGTTGATCTTCATCTTCAACTGGATCTTGTTTTTTTGTATCTTTGATTTCTTCTTCTTCTTCTTTGTCCCCATTTTCGCACACGTTTTCGTCATATTCTTTTAAGCATATTAATTTTGTATTTTCTTCGACTACTGTAACATGCCTAGCATTAATAATTTTGTTATTTACTAAAACTCTATACCCATTAGTATTATAACCTACTAGAATACCTCGTTCCGCCTTAGTATCCCATTTATTTTTTCTTAAAACTTCAGGTACTCTAACAAATACTCGACTACCGTAAATTTTCAAATTTTTTACATTTGGTTTTTTATTAAAGAATGTTTCGTAAGGAGTTTTATTTTCTACTGTGTTTGCTATTGTTCTGTTCTTTAAATAGGCTACCGTTTTTATGACTTCAGGCCAAAATTTTTTACTTATTTTAGCTTCTCTCATTAAGCATCTTCCTATGTCCATAGCTGACCTATTGTACCTTTCTGCTACACCGTTTAGTTGATGTACATATGGTGGACATGATATTAATTCGATTCCTTTGTCTCTAATAAAGTTAAATATTTCTTTATTTATATATTCTTTACCATTATCGCATTGTAACTTCTTGATTCTTTTATTGAATTGATTTTCTACTAAGTTTGCATATTCGATAAAACAATTTGCAGTTTCTGCCTTACTTTTAATGCAATATATTCGGGTACATTTACTAAAGTCATCAATGAAAGTTAAAAAATACTTTTCACCCCCATAACCAGCAATATTGTGTGGACCATTTAGATCTGTATGTATAAGTTCTAAAATGTTCTTAGGTTTTGTTCTGTTATTTACAAAAGGTTCGTTAGGCATTTTACTTTCGATGCAGTTTGCGCATTTCATTTCTATATTTTCAATTTTTTCTGGTAGACCGTCTAACATTTTATTTGTTACTAACTTATTTAGATATTGAAAATTTACATGTCCTAAAGCTCTGTGCCACTTGTCTTTATCTGTTAATTTTGTTACATTTGTGAATATTATGTTTTTTTCAGTTTTAGTTTTAAAAAAACTTGTCATAGTATATAAATTTCCAATTTTATTGCTAATAGCTAGTAATTCCATGTTTTTATTATATACTTTGGCATTCTTGCTTTTTGCTACAATTGTACAATTTGTTTCTGCTATTTTTGAGATGCTTAGTAAATTTTGTTTTATGTCTTTAACATAGTATACATTTTTTATATTTATTTCTTTTTAAATATAACCTATTTTGAAATAGGTATTAATGTTACCAACTTTTGTGGCTTTCAAAATTTTACCATCTGGTAGTTCAACATCAATTGGACTTTTTAAATCTATATATTCTTCATAAAACTTACAATCATTAATAATGTGGTCTGAACAGCCACTATCTAATAGCCAATTTATTTGGTTTTCACTCTCACCTACCTCAGACTGCATATTTAGTTTTGAATTTCGTACTCGTACCATCCAAGCTTGACCGCTACTCGATTCACTGCTTCTTTGAGATTGATCTCTCGATAGGCCAGCCTGCAAACTAATTCCTCGTCCTCGACCTCTGTAGCTGCCGCCTCTTTTGAACTGTTGTCCTCGCTGTAATCTGTCTTCTCTGTTCTCTCTTCGACCGCTTCCATACCAACAATGTTTTTTGTAGTGTCCAGTTTTTCCGCATTGGAAACACACGCCTCTCGTTCTTGTTGTCGCTGCAAACGTACTCACATTTTTTTCCGTATAATCCGTGTTGATGTTCTTTTCCTTAATTTTCGATTTGACATAGTCCACGGTCCTTTCAGCTTCTGGAATTACATCGATGAAGTCGCCGATGTAACTATAATTCGACGGTAATGCTTTTAACAGGTATCGCATTTTTTCGGATTCGTCGATCATTCCACCTGCTGCTTTAAAATCATTGATGGATTTTTCGAACGCTATAAAAAAATCTTCTACTGAGCAGTAGTTCTTCAACTTAATTTCTTCGATTTTCGCTCTACAAAGGATTTGAAGAGCGGTTGATTTTGTTGAATATATTTTATTCAATTTTTCCATCATTTGGAGTGTTGTGTTGCACTCGACAATATATTCTAATTGCCTGTCCGACACTGTTCCGATCAGAATTGCTCTCGCCTTCAAGTCCTTTTTTTTCCAATCATTGTCATTTTCGTTTTCATTCTTAATTCTTATTGCAGGTTCCTTGCATTCCTTGTACTCTAGTAAGGTAAGTAATCTAAATTTCCAGCTAGAGAAATTTTCTCCATCAAAGATGGGTATCACGACGTCTTCAATTTTGGCCATTTCCTCCTTTCTTTATCTTTCGCTCTTTTTAGTTTTCTAACCTTCTGTTACTCGAATTTTTATCACCTTTTATCTGAACTATTATTTTACATCGCAAACTTATATTTTACTTTTCAAAGCGATTGTTAGATTTTCTTTACTTTTGAGAGTTTATTTATAATTTTCTGACTATTTTTAAATTTTTCAAAAATTAACCTTGCTCTGCTGCCATGTTGTTTTCACGAGGTATTTATTCAGAATCAGGATTTCAGAGTGTCATAAAATTAAGGTTGTCTACATGGTTAATGATATTAAGGTTGTTTACACATAAAATTGTTTAATTACATTTCAGTGACGTATGCAAAAGATTATAATTTACATTATACAACACTTTTGCTCCATAAAATACGTGGTTCAAAAGCTTGATCCAAAACCTTTCAGAATCATCAAAAACTTTTAGTACAGCCGGAAGGAATTGGTCACAATGACCACTTCATCATTGCCCTTATCCAGAGCAATTCTGCCGATTTCGTCATTTTTCCGCAAATTCTTTTGTTCCGCGAAAAACATAATCTGACCAAGTGGAATACGTAACTCGAAAGCCTGTTCGAACACCTTTTAGAATCATCAAAAAGTTTTAATGGCGCCGGAAGGAATTGGTCACAGTGACCACTTCATCATTGGCCTTACCCAGGGCAAATCTGCCGATATTGTCATTTTTCCGCGAAAACTTTTATTCAATGAAAAACATAATCGGACCAAGTGGAATACTAGGCACGAAAGCTTGTTCCAACACCTTTCAGAATCAGCAAAAACTTTTAGTAGCGCCGGAAGGAATTGGTCACAGTGACCACTTCGTTATTGGCCTTACCCAGGGCAAATCTGCCGATTTCGTCATTTTTTCGCGAACACTTTTGCTTTACGAAAAATATAATCGGACCAAGTTGAATACTTCGCTCGAAAGCTTGATACAACACCTTTCAGAGTCAGCAAAAACTTTTAGTGGAGCCGGAAGGAATTGGTCACAGTGACCACTTCATCATTGGCCTTACCCAGGGTAAATCTGCCGATTTCGTCATTTATCCGCGAAAACTTTTATTCAATGGAAAACATAATCGGACCAAGTGGAATACTAGGCTCGAAAGCTTGTTCCAGCACATTTCAGAGTCAGCAAAAACTTTTAGTGGCTCCGGAAGGAATTGATCACAGTGACCACTTCGTTATTGGCCTTACGCAGGACAAATCTGCCGATTTCGTCATTTTTTCGCGAACACTTTTGCTTTACGAAAAATATAATCGGACCAAGTTGAATACTTGGCTCGAAAGCTTGTTCCAACACCTTTCAGAATCTTAAAAATTTTTTTAGTGCAGCTGGAAGGAATTGGTCAGAGTGGCCACTTCATCATTGGCCTTTTTCAGGGCAAATCTGCCGATATTGTAATTTTTCCGCGAAAACTTTTATTCAACGAAAAACATAATCGTACCAAGTGAAATACTTGGCTCGAAAGCTTGTTCCAACACCTTTCAGAGTCAGCAAAAACTTCTAGTGGAGCCGGAAAGAATTGGTCACAGTGACCACTTCGTCATTGGCCTTACCCAGGGCAAATCTGCCGATTTTGTAATTTTTTCGCGAACACTTTTGCTTTACGAAAAATATAATCGGACCAAGTTGAATACTTGGCTCGAAAGCTTGTTCCAACACCTTTCAGAATCAGCAAAAACTTGTAGTAAAGCCGGAAGGAGTTGGTCACAGTAACCACTTCATCATTGGCCTTACCCAGGGCAAATCAGGTGATTTCGCCATTTTCCGCAAAAACTTTTATTCAACGAAAAACATAATCGGACCAAGTTGAATACTTCGCTCGAAAGCTTGTTACAACATCTTTCAGAATCAGCAAAAAACTTGTAGTGAAGCCGTAAGGAATTGGTCACAGTGACCACTTCATCATTGACCTTACTCAGGGCAAATCTGCCGATTTTGTCATTATTCCGCGAAAACTGTTATTCAACGAACAACATAATCTGACCAAGTCAAATACGTGGTTCGGAAGCTTGTCCCAACACCTTTCAGAATCATCAAAAAGTTTTAGTGGAGCCGGAAGGAATTGGTCACAGTGACCACTTCATCAATGGCCTTACCCAGGGTAAATCTGCCGATTTCGTCATTTATCCGCGAAAACTTTTATTCAATGGAAAACATAATCGGACCAAGTGGAATACTAGGCTCGAAAGCTTGTTCCAAGACATTTCAGAGTCAGCAAAAACTTTTAGTGGCTCCGGAAGAAATTGGTCACAGTGACCACTTCGTTATTGGCCTTACCCAGGGTAAATCTGCCGATATTGTCATTTTTCCGCGACTTGTTTTATTCAATAAAAAACGCAATCGGACCAAGTGGAATACTAGGCTCGAAAGCTTGTTCCAACACCTTTCAGAATCAGCAAAAACTTTTAGTGGCGCCGGAAGGAATTGGTCACAGTGACCACTTCATCAATGGCCTTACCCAGGGTAAATCTGGCGATTTCGTCATTTATCCGCGAAAACTTTTATTCAATGGAAAACATAATCGGACCAAGTGGAATACTAGGCTCGAAAGTTTGTTCCAGCACATTTCAGAGTGAGCAAAAACTTTTAGTGGCTCCGGAAGGAATTGGTCACAGTGACCACTTTATCATTGGCCTTACCCAGGGTAAATCTGCCGATTTCGTCATTTATCCGCGAAAACTTTTATTCAATGGAAAACATAATCGGACCAAGTGGAATACTAGGCTCGAAAGCTTGTTCCAGCACATTTCAGAGTCAGCAAAAACTTTTAGTGGCTCCGGAAGGAATTGGTCACAGTGACCATTTCGTTATTGGCCTTACCCAGGGTAAATCTGCAGATTTCGTCATTTATCCGCGAAAACTTTTATTCAATGGAAAACATAATCGGACCAAGTGGAATACTAGGCTCGAAAGCTTGTTCCAGCACATTTCAGAGTCAGCAAAAACTTTTAGTGGCTCCGGAAGGAATTGGTCACAGTGACCACTTCGTTATTGGCCTTACGCAGGACAAATCTGCCGATTTCGTCATTTTTTCGCGAACACTTTTGCTATACGAAAAATATAATCGGACCAAATTGAATACTTCGCTCGAAAGCTTGTCCCAACACCTTTCAGAATCATCAAAAAGTTTTAGTGGAGCCGGAAGGAATTTGCCACAGTAACGACTTCATCTTTGGCCTTACCCAGGGCAAATCTGCCGATATTGTCATTTTTCCGCGAAAACTTTTATTCAACAAAAAACATAATCTGACCAAGTGGATTACGTGGTTCGGAAGCTTGTTCCAACACCTTTTAGAATTGGTCACAGTGACCACTTCATCATTGACCTTACCCAGGGCAAATCTGCCGATATTGTCATTTTTCCGCGACTTCTTTTATTCAACAAAAAACACAATCGGACCAAGTGGAATACTAGGCTCAAAAGCTTGTTCCAACACCTTTTAGAATCAGCAAAAAACTTTTAGTGGAGCCGGAAGGAATTGGTCACAGTGACCACTTCATCATTGGCCTTACCCAGGGTAAATCTGCCGATTTCGTCATTTATCCGCGAAAACTTTTATTCAATGGAAAACATAATCGTACCAAGTGGAATACTAGGCTCGAAAGCTTGTTCCAGCACATTTCAGAGTCAGCAAAAACTTTTAGTGGCTCCGGAAGGAATTGATCACAGTGACCACTTCGTTATTGGCCTTACGCAGGACAAATCTGCCGATTTCGTCATTTTTTCGCGAACACTTTTGCTCTACGAAAAACATAATCGGACCAAATTGAATACTTCGCTCATTTATACGCGAAAACTATTATTCAATGGAAAACATAATCGGACCAAGTGGAATACTAAGCTCGAAAGCTTGTTCCAGCACATTTCAGAGTCAGCAAAAACTTTTAGTGGCGCCGGAAGGAATTGGTTACAGTGACCACTTCGTTATTGTCCTTACCCAGGACAAATCTGCCGATTTCGTCATTTTTTGGCGAACACTTTTGCTTTACGAAAAATATAATCGGACCAAGTTGAATACTTGGCTCGAAAGCTTGTTCCAACACCTTTCAGAATCTTAAAAATTTTTTTAGTGCAGCCGGAAGGAATTGGTCAGAGTGGCCACTTCATCATTGGCCTTTTTCAGGGCAAATCTGCCGATATTGTAATTTTTCCGCGAAAACTTTTATTCAACGAAAAACATAATCGTACCAAGTGAAATACTTGGCTCGAAAGCTTGTTCCAACACCTTTCAGAGTCAGCAAAAACTTCTAGTGGAGCCGGAAAGAATTGGTCACAGTGACCACTTCGTCATTGGCCTTACCCAGGGCAAATCTGCCGATTTTGTAATTTTTTCGCGAACACTTTTGCTTTACGAAAAATATAATCGGACCAAGTTGAATACTTGGCTCGAAAGCTTGTTCCAACACCTTTCAGAATCAGCAAAAACTTGTAGTAAAGCCGGAAGGAGTTGGTCACAGTAACCACTTCATCATTGGCCTTACCCAGGGCAAATCAGGTGATTTCGCCATTTTCCGCAAAAACTTTTATTCAACGAAAAACATAATCGGACCAAGTTGAATACTTCGCTCGAAAGCTTGTTACAACATCTTTCAGAATCAGCAAAAAACTTGTAGTGAAGCCGTAAGGAATTGGTCACAGTGACCACTTCATCATTGACCTTACTCAGGGCAAATCTGCCGATTTTGTCATTATTCCGCGAAAACTGTTATTCAACGAACAACATAATCTGACCAAGTCAAATACGTGGTTCGGAAGCTTGTCCCAACACCTTTCAGAATCATCAAAAAGTTTTAGTGGAGCCGGAAGGAATTGGTCACAGTGACCACTTCATCAATGGCCTTACCCAGGGTAAATCTGCCGATTTCGTCATTTATCCGCGAAAACTTTTATTCAATGGAAAACATAATCGGACCAAGTGGAATACTAGGCTCGAAAGCTTGTTCCAGGACATTTCAGAGTCAGCAAAAACTTTTAGTGGCTCCGGAAGGAATTGGTCACAGTGACCACTTCGTTATTGGCCTTACCCAGGGTAAATCTGCCGATATTGTCATTTTTCCGCGACTTGTTTTATTCAATAAAAAACGCAATCGGACCAAGTGGAATACTAGGCTCGAAAGCTTGTTCCAACACCTTTCAGAATCAGCAAAAACTTTTAGTGGCGCCGGAAGGAATTGGTCACAGTGACCACTTCATCAATGGCCTTACCCAGGGTAAATCTGGCGATTTCGTCATTTATCCGCGAAAACTTTTATTCAATGGAAAACATAATCGGACCAAGTGGAATACTAGGCTCGAAAGTTTGTTCCAGCACATTTCAGAGTGAGCAAAAACTTTTAGTGGCTCCGGAAGGAATTGGTCACAGTGACCACTTTATCATTGGCCTTACCCAGGGTAAATCTGCCGATTTCGTCATTTATCCGCGAAAACTTTTATTCAATGGAAAACATAATCGGACCAAGTGGAATACTAGGCTCGAAAGCTTGTTCCAGCACATTTCAGAGTCAGCAAAAACTTTTAGTGGCTCCGGAAGGAATTGGTCACAGTGACCATTTCGTTATTGGCCTTACCCAGGGTAAATCTGCAGATTTCGTCATTTATCCGCGAAAACTTTTATTCAATGGAAAACATAATCGGACCAAGTGGAATACTAGGCTCGAAAGCTTGTTCCAGCACATTTCAGAGTCAGCAAAAACTTTTAGTGGCTCCGGAAGGAATTGGTCACAGTGACCACTTCGTTATTGGCCTTACGCAGGACAAATCTGCCGATTTCGTCATTTTTTCGCGAACACTTTTGCTATACGAAAAATATAATCGGACCAAATTGAATACTTCGCTCGAAAGCTTGTCCCAACACCTTTCAGAATCATCAAAAAGTTTTAGTGGAGCCGGAAGGAATTTGCCACAGTAACGACTTCATCTTTGGCCTTACCCAGGGCAAATCTGCCGATATTGTCATTTTTCCGCGAAAACTTTTATTCAACAAAAAACATAATCTGACCAAGTGGATTACGTGGTTCGGAAGCTTGTTCCAACACCTTTTAGAATTGGTCACAGTGACCACTTCATCATTGACCTTACCCAGGGCAAATCTGCCGATATTGTCATTTTTCCGCGACTTCTTTTATTCAACAAGAAACACAATCGGACCAAGTGGAATACTAGGCTCAAAAGCTTGTTCCAACACCTTTTAGAATCAGCAAAAAACTTTTAGTGGAGCCGGAAGGAATTGGTCACAGTGACCACTTCATCATTGGCCTTACCCAGGGTAAATCTGCCGATTTCGTCATTTATCCGCGAAAACTTTTATTCAATGGAAAACATAATCGTACCAAGTGGAATACTAGGCTCGAAAGCTTGTTCCAGCACATTTCAGAGTCAGCAAAAACTTTTAGTGGCTCCGGAAGGAATTGATCACAGTGACCACTTCGTTATTGGCCTTACGCAGGACAAATCTGCCGATTTCGTCATTTTTTCGCGAACACTTTTGCTCTACGAAAAACATAATCGGACCAAATTGAATACTTCGCTCATTTATACGCGAAAACTATTATTCAATGGAAAACATAATCGGACCAAGTGGAATACTAAGCTCGAAAGCTTGTTCCAGCACATTTCAGAGTCAGCAAAAACTTTTAGTGGCGCCGGAAGGAATTGGTTACAGTGACCACTTCGTTATTGTCCTTACCCAGGACAAATCTGCCGATTTCGTCATTTTTTGGCGAACACTTTTGCTTTACGAAAAATATAATCGGACCAAGTTGAATACTTCGCTCAAAAGCTTGTCCCAACACCTTTCAGAATCATCAAAAAGTTTTAGTGGAGCCGGAAGGAATTTGCCACAGTAACGACTTCATCATTGGCCTTACTCAGGGCAAATCTGCCGATTTCGTCATTTTTCCGCGAAAACTTTTGTTCCACGAAAAACATAATCTGACCAAGGAATACGTGGAATACATAGTTCGAAAGCTTGCTCCAACACTTCATCAAAAACTTTTAGTGCACGCGGAAGAAATTGGTCACAGTGACCACTTCATCATTTGTGTTACCCAGAGCAAATTTGGCGATGTCGTAATTTTTCCGCGAAAACTTTTATTTCACGAAAAACATAATCTGACCAAGTGGAATACGTAGTTCGGAAGCTTGTTCCAACACCTTTCAGAACCATCAAAAAGTTTTAGTTGAGCTGGAAGGAATTGGTCAGTGACAACTTCATCGTTACCCAGAGCACATCTGGCGATGTCGTCATTTTTCTGCGAAAACTTTTACTTAACGAAAAACATAATCTGACCAAGTCGAATACGTGGTTCTGAAGCTTGTGCCAACACCTTTCAGAATCATTAAAAACTTTTAGTGGAGTCGGAAGGAATTGGTCACAGTAACGACTTCATCATTGGCCTCACCCAGGGCAAATCTGACGATGTTGTAATTTTTCCGCGAAAACTTTTGTTCCCTGAAAAAATCATCTCAACAAGCGGAATACGTCGTTCGAAAGCTTGTTCCAACACCTTTCAGAATCATCAAAATTTTTTAGTGCAGCCGGAAGGAATTGGTCAGAGTGGCCACTTCATCATTGGCCTTTTTCAGGGCAAGTCTGCTGATATTGTCATTTTTCCGCGAAAACTTTTATTCAACGAAAAAAATTATCGGACCAAGTGAAATACTTGGCTCGAAAGCTTGTTCCAACACCTTTCAGAGTCAGCAAAAACTTTTAGTGGCGCCGGAAGGAATTGGTCACAGTGACCACTTCATCATTGGCCTTACCCAGGGTAAATCTGCCGATTTCGTCATTTATCCGCGAAAGCTTTTATTCAACGAACAACATAATCTGACCAAGTCGAATACGTGGTTCGGAAGCTTGTCCCAACTCCTTTCAGAATCATCAAAAAGTTTTAGTGGAGCCGGAAGGAATTTGTCATAGTGGAGCCGGAAGGAATTTGCCTTACTCAGGGCAAATCTGCCGATTTCGTCATTTTTCCGCGAAAACTTTTGTTCCACGAAAAACATAATCTGACCAAGGAATACGTGGAATACATAGTTCGAAAGCTTGCTCCAACACTTCATCAAAAACTTTTAGTGCACGCGGAAGAAATTGGTCACAGTGACCACTTTATCATTTGTGTTACCCAGAGCAAATTTGGCGATGTCGTAATTTTTCCGCGAAAACTTTTATTTCACGAAAAACATAATCTGACCAAGTGGAATACGTAGTTCGGAAGCTTGTGCCAACACCTTTCAGAATCATTAAAAACTTTTATTGGAGTCGGAAGGAATTGGTCACAGTAACGACTTCATCATTGGCCTCACCCAGGGCAAATCTGACGATGTTGTCATTTTTCCGCGAAAACTTTTGTTCCCTGAAAAAGTAATGTGAACAAGCGGAATACGTCGTTCGAAAGCTTGTTCCAACACCTTTCAAAATCATCAAAATTTTTTAGTGCAGCCGGAAGGAATTGGTCAGAGTGGCCACTTCATCATTGGCCTTTTTCAGGGCAAATCTGCCGATATTGTCATTTTTCCGCAAAAACTTTTAGTCAACGAAAAACATAATCGGACCAAGTGAAATACTTTGCTCGAAAGCTTGTTCCAACATCTTTCAGAGTCAGCAAAACTTTTAGTGGAGCCGGAAATAATTGGTCACAGTGAACACTTCGTCATTGGCCTTACCCAGGGCAAATCTGCCGATTTCGTCATTTTTTCGCGAACACTTTTGCTTTACGAAAAATATAATCGGACCAAGTTGAATACTTCGCTCGAAAGTTTGTTACAACACCTTTCAGAATCAGCAAAAACTTTTAGTGAAGCCGGAAGGAATTGGTCACAGTGACCACTTCATCATTGGCCTTACCCAGGACAAATCTGCCTATTTCGCCATTTTCCGCGAAAGCTTTTATTCAACGAACAACATAATCTGACCAAGTCGAATAAGTGGTTCGGAAGCTTGTCCCAACTCCTTTCAGAATCATCAAAAAGTTTTAGTGGAGCCGGAAGGAATTTGTCACAGTAACGACTTCATCATTGGGTTTACCCAGGGCAAATCTGCCGATTTCGTCATTTTTCCGCGACAACTTTTGTTCCACGAAAAACATAATCTGACCAAGGAATACGTGGAATACATAGTTCGAAAGCTTGCTCCAACACTTCATCAAAAACTTTTAGTGCACGCGGAAGAAATTGGTCACAGTGACCACTTCATCATTTGTGTTACCCAGAGCAAATTTGGCGATGTCGTCATTTTTCCGCGAAAACTTTTATTTCACGAAAAACATAATCTGACTAGTGGAATACGTAGTTCGGAAGCTTGTTCCAGCACCTTTCAGAATCATCAAAAAGGTTTAGTTGAGCTGGAAGGAATTGGTCAGTGACAACTTCATAGTTACCCAGAGCACATCTGGCGATGTCGTCATTTTTCCGCGAAAACTTTTACTTAACGAAAAACATAATCTGACCAAGTCGAATACGTGGTTCGGAAGCTTGTGCCAACACCTTTCAGAATCATTAAAAACTTTTAGTGGAGTCGGAAGGAATTGGTCACAGTAACGACTTCATCATTGGCCTCACCCAGGGCAAATCTGACGATGTTGTCATTTTTCGGCGAAAACTTTTGTTCCCTGAAAAAATAATCTGAACAAGCGGAATACGTCGTTCGAAAGCTTGTTCCAACACCTTTCAGAATCATCAAAATTTTTTTAGTGCAGCCGGAAGGAATTGGTCAGAGTGGCCACTTCACCATTTGCCTTTTTCAGGGCAAATCTGCCGATATTGTCATTTTTCCGCTAAAAATTTTATTCAACGAAAAACGTAATCGGACCAAGTGAAATACTTGTCTCGAAAGCTTGTTCCAACACCTTTCAGAGTCAGCAAAAACTTTTAGTGGAGCCGGAAAGAATTGGTCACAGTGACCACTTCGTCATTGGCCTTACCCAGGGCAAATCTGCCGATTTCGTCATTTTTTCGCGAACACTTTTGCTTTACGAAAAATATAATCGGACCAAGTTGAAAACTTCGCTCGAAAGCTTGTTACAACACCTTTCAGAATCAGCAAAAACTTTTAGTGAAGCCGGAAGGAATTGGTCACAGTGACCACTTCATCATTGACCTTACCCAGGGCAAATCTGCCGATTTCGACATTATTCCGCGAAAACTTTTATTCAACGAAAAACATAATCGGACCAAGTTGAATACTTCGCTCGAAAGTTTGTTCCAACACCTTTTAGAATTAGCAAAAAACTTGTAGTGAAGCCGAAAGGAATTGGTCACAGTGACCACTTCATCATTGGCCTTACCCAGGGCAAATCTGCCGATTTCGCCATTTTCCGCGAAAACTTTTATTCAACGAAAAAAGTTGAATACTTCGCTCGAAAGCTTGTTCCAACACCTTTCAGAATCAGCAAAAACTTCTAGTGAAGCCGGAAGGAATTGGTCACAGTGACCACTTCATCATTGAGCTTACCCATTGCAAATCTGCCGATTTCGTCATTATTTCGCGAAAACTTTAATTCAATGAAAAACATAACCAAACCAAGTGGAATACTTCGCTCGAAAGCTTTTGCCAACACCTTTCAGAATCAGCAAAAAACTTCTAGTGAAGCCGGAAGGAATTGGTCACAGTGACCACTTCATCATTGGCCTTACCCAGGGCAAATCTGCCGATTTCGTCATTATTTCGCGAAAACTTTAATTCAATGAAAAACATAACCAAACCAAGTGGAATACTTCGCTCGAAAGCTTTTGCCAACACCTTTCAGAATCAGCAAAAAACTTCTAGTGAAGCCGGAAGGAATTGGTCACAGTGACCACTTCATCATTGGCCTTACCCAGGGCAAATCTGCCGATTTCGCCATTTTCCGCGAAAACTTTTATTCAACGAAAAAAGTTGAATACTTCGCTCGAAAGCTTGTTCCAACACCTTTCAGAATCAGCAAAAACTTCTAGTGAAGCCGGAAGGAATTGGTCACAGTGACCACTTCATCATTGAGCTTACCCAGGGCAAATCTGCCGATTTCGACATTACTCCGCGAAAACTTTTATTCAACGAAAAACATAATCGGACCAAGTTGAATACTTCGCTCGAAAGTTTGTTCCAACACCTTTTAGAATTAGCAAAAAACTTGTAGTGAAGCCGAAAGGAATTGGTCACAGTGACCACTTCATCATTGGCCTTACCCAGGGCAAATCTGCCGATTTCGCCATTTTCCGCGAAAACTTTTATTCAACGAAAAACTTAATCGGACTAAGTGGAATACTTGGCTCGAAAATTTGTTCCACACACCTTTCAAAATCAGCAAAATGTTTTAGTGGCGCCGGAAGGAATTGGTCACAGTGACCACTTCATCATTGACGTTACCCAGAGCAAATCTGCCGATTTCGTCATTATTTCGCGAAAACTTTAATTCAATGAAAAACATAACCAAACCAAGTGGAATACTTCGCTCGAAAGCTTTTGCCAACACCTTTCAGAATCAGCAAAAAACTTCTAGTGAAGCCGGAAGGAATTGGTCACAGTGACCACTTCATCATTGGCCTTACCCAGGGCAAATCTGCCGATTTCGCCATTTTCCGCGAAAACTTTTATTCAACGAAAAAAGTTGAATACTTCGCTCGAAAGCTTGTTCCAACACCTTTCAGAATCAGCAAAAACTTCTAGTGAAGCCGGAAGGAATTGGTCACAGTGACCACTTCATCATTGAGCTTACCCAGGGCAAATCTGCCGATTTCGTCGTTATTTCGCGAAAACTTTAATTCAATGAAAAACATAACCAAACCAAGTGGAATACTTCGCTCGAAAGCTTTTGCCAACACCTTTCAGAATCAGCAAAAAACTTCTAGTGAAGCCGGAAGGAATTGGTCACAGTGACCACTTCATCATTGGCCTTACCCAGGGCAAATCTGCCGATTTCGTCATTATTTCGCGAAAACTTTAATTCAATGAAAAACATAACCAAACCAAGTGGAATACTTCGCTCGAAAGCTTTTGCCAACACCTTTCAGAATCAGCAAAAAACTTCTAGTGAAGCCGGAAGGAATTGGTCACAGTGACCACTTCATCATTGGCCTTACCCAGGGCAAATCTGCCGATTTCGCCATTTTCCGCGAAAACTTTTATTCAACGAAAAAAGTTGAATACTTCGCTCGAAAGCTTGTTCCAACACCTTTCAGAATCAGCAAAAACTTCTAGTGAAGCCGGAAGGAATTGGTCACAGTGACCACTTCATCATTGAGCTTACCCAGGGCAAATCTGCCGATTTCGACATTACTCCGCGAAAACTTTTATTCAACGAAAAACATAATCTGACCAAGTCAAATACGTGGTTCGGAAGCTTGTCCCAACACCTTTCAGAATCATCAAAGAGTTTTAGTAGAGCCGGAAGGAATTGTCACAGTAACGACTTCATCATTGGCCTTACTCAGGGCAAATCTGCCGATTTCGAAATTTTACCACGAAAACTTTTATTCAATGAAAAACATAATCGGACTAAGTGCAATACTAGGCTCGAAAGCTTTTTTCCAACACTTTTCAGAATCAGCAAAAACTTGTTGTGGCGCCGGAAGGAATTGGTAACAGTGACCACTTCTTCATTGACGTTACCCAGAGCAAATCTGCCGATTTCGTCATTTTTCCGCGAAAACTTTTATTCAACGAAAAACATAATCGGACCAAGTTGAATACTTCGCTCGAAAGTTTGTTCCAACACCTTTCAAAATCAGCAAAAAGTTTTAGTGGAGCCGGAAGGAATTGGTCACAGTGACCACTTTATCATTGGCCTTGCCCAGAGCAAATCTGCCGATTTCGCCATTTTCCGCGAAAACTTTTATTCAACGAAAAAAGTTGAATACTTCGCTCGAAAGGTTGTTCCAACACCTTTCAGAATCAGCAAAAACTTGTAGTGAAGCCGGAAGGAATTGGTCACAGTGACCACTTCATCATTGACCTTACCCAGAGCAAATCTGCCGATTTCGTCATTTTTCCGCGAAAACTTTTATTCAACGAAAAACATAATCGGACCAAGTTGAATACTTCGCTCGAAAGTTTGTTCCAACACCTTTCAAAATCAGCAAAAAGTTTTAGTGGAGCCGGAAGGAATTGGTCACAGTGACCACTTTATCATTGGCCTTGCCCAGGGCAAATCTGCCGATTTCGCCATTTTCCGCGAAAACTTTTATTCAACGAAAAAAGTTGAATACTTCGCTCGAAAGGTTGTTCCAACACCTTTCAGAATCAGCAAAAACTTGTAGTGAAGCCGGAAGGAATTGGTCACAGTGACCACTTCATCATTGGCCTTACCAGGGCAAATCTGCCGATTTCGACATTATTCCGCGAAAAGTGACCACTTCATCATTGGCCTTACCCAGGGCAAATCTGCCGATTTCGCCATTTTCCGCGAAAACTCTTATTCAACGAAAAACGTTGAATACTTCGCTCGAAAGCTTGTTCCAACACCTTTTAGAATCATCAAAAAGTTTTAGTGGAGCCGGAAGGAATTTGTCGCAGTAACGACTTCATCATTGGCTTTATCCAGGGCAAATCTGCCGATTTAGTGATTTTTCAGCGAAAACTTTTATTCAATAAAAAACATAATCGGACCAAGTTGAATACTTCGCTTGAAAGCTTGTTCCAACACCTTTCAGAGTCAGCAAAAAGTTTTAGTGGAGCCGGAAGGAATTTGTCACAGTAACGACTTCATCATTGGCCTTACTCAGGGCAAATCTGCCGATATTGTCATTTTTCCGCGAATTCTTTTATTGAACAAAAAAAAAAAAAATAGGACCAAGTGGAATACTTGGCTCGAAAACTTGTTTCAACACCTTTCAGAGTCAGTAAAAACTTTTAGTGGAGGCGGAAGGAATTGGTAACAGTGAGCACTTCATCATTGACGTTACCCAGAGCAAATCTGCCGATTTCGTCATTTTTCCACGAAAACTTTTATTCAACGAAAAACTTAATCGGACTAAGTGGAATACTTGGCTCGAAAATTTGTTCCACACACCTTTCAAAATCAGCAAAATGTTTTAGTGGCGCCGGAAGGAATTGGTCACAGTGACCACTTCATCATTGACGTTACCCAGAGCAAATCTGCCGATTTCGACATTATTCCGCGAAAAATGATATTCAACGAACAACATAATCTGAACAAGTCAAAAACGTGGTTCGGAAGCTTGTCCCAACACCTTTCAGAATCAGCAAAAACTTTTAGTGGAGCCGGAAGGAATTGGTCACAGTGACCACTTCATCATTGGCCTTACCCAGGGCAAATCTGCCGATTTCGAAATTTTTCCACGAAAACTTTTATTCAATGAAAAACATAATCGGACTAAGTGGAATACTTGGCTCAAAAACTTGTTCCAACACCTCTAAGAGTCAGCAAAAACTTTTAGTGGTGCCGGAAGGAATTGGTCACAGTGACCACTTCGTCATTGGCCTTACCCAGGGCAAATCTGCCGATTTCGTCATTTTTCCGCGAAAACTTTTATTCAACGAAAAATATAATCGGACCAAGTTGAATACTTCGCTCGAAAGTTTGTTCCAACACCTTTTAGAATTAGCAAAAAACTTGTAGTGAAGCCGAAAGGAATTGGTCACAGTGACCACTTCATCATTGGCCTTACCCAGGGCAAATCTGCCGATTTCGCCATTTTCCGCGAAAACTTTTATTCAACGAAAAAAGTTGAATACTTCGCTCGAAAGCTTGTTCCAACACCTTTCAGAATCAGCAAAAACTTGTAGTGAAGCTGGAAGGAATTGGTCACAGTGACCACTTCATCATTGAGCTTACCTAGGGCAAATCTGCCGATTTCGACATTATTCCGCGAAAACTGTTATTCAACGAACAACATAATCTGACCAAGTCAAATAGGTGGTTCGGAAGCTTGTCCCAACACCTTTCAGAATCATCAAAGAGTTTTAGTGGAGCCGGAAGGAATTGTCACAGTAACGACTTCATCATTGGCCTTACTCAGGGCAAATCTGCCGATTTCGAAATTTTTCCACGAAAACTTTTATTCAATGAAAAACATAATCGGACTAAGTGGAATACTTGGCTCGAAAGTTTGTTCCAACACCTTTCAAAATCAGCAAAAAGTTTTAGTAGAGCCGGAAGGAATTGGTCACAGTGACCACTTTATCATTGGCCTTACTCAGGGCAAATCTGCCGATATTGTCATTTTTCCGCGAATTCTTTTATTCAACAAAAAACACAATCGGACTAAGTGGAATACTTGGCTCAAAAACTTGTTCCAACACCTCTAAGAGTCAGCAAAAACTTTTAGTGGTGCCGGAAGGAATTGGTCACAGTGACCACTTCGTCATTGGCCTTACCCAGGGCAAATCTGCCGATTTCGTCATTTTTCCGCGAAAACTTTTATTCAACGAAAAACATAATCGGACCAAGTTGAATACTTCGCTCGAAAGTTTGTTCCAACACCTTTTAGAATTAGGTGCAACAAAAACTGTTATTCAGCGAACAACATAATCTGACCAAGTCAAATACGTGGCAAATCTGCAGATTTCGACATTTTTCCACGAAAACTTTTATTCAATGAAAAACATAATCGGACTAAGTGCAATACTAGGCTCGAAAGCTTTTTCCAACACCTTTCAGAATCAGCAAAAACTTTTAGTGGCGCCGGAAGGAATTGGTAACAGTGACCACTTCGTTATTGGCCTTACCCAGGGTAAATCTGCCGATATTGTCATTTTTCCGCGACTTGTTTTATTCAATAAAAAACGCAATCGGACCAAGTGGAATACTAGGCTCGAAAGCTTGTTCCAACACCTTTCAGAATCAGCAAAAACTTTTAGTGGCGCCGGAAGGAATTGGTCACAGTGACCACTTCATCAATGGCCTTACCCAGGGTAAATCTGGCGATTTCGTCATTTATCCGCGAAAACTTTTATTCAATGGAAAACATAATCGGACCAAGTGGAATACTAGGCTCGAAAGTTTGTTCCAGCACATTTCAGAGTGAGCAAAAACTTTTAGTGGCTCCGGAAGGAATTGGTCACAGTGACCACTTTATCATTGGCCTTACCCAGGGTAAATCTGCCGATTTCGTCATTTATCCGCGAAAACTTTTATTCAATGGAAAACATAATCGGACCAAGTGGAATACTAGGCTCGAAAGCTTGTTCCAGCACATTTCAGAGTCAGCAAAAACTTTTAGTGGCTCCGGAAGGAATTGGTCACAGTGACCACTTCGTTATTGGCCTTACCCAGGGTAAATCTGCCGATATTGTCATTTTTCCGCGACTTGTTTTATTCAATAAAAAACGCAATCGGACCAAGTGGAATACTAGGCTCGAAAGCTTGTTCCAACACCTTTCAGAATCAGCAAAAACTTTTAGTGGCGCCGGAAGGAATTGGTCACAGTGACCACTTCATCAATGGCCTTACCCAGGGTAAATCTGGCGATTTCGTCATTTATCCGCGAAAACTTTTATTCAATGGAAAACATAATCGGACCAAGTGGAATACTAGGCTCGAAAGTTTGTTCCAGCACATTTCAGAGTGAGCAAAAACTTTTAGTGGCTCCGGAAGGAATTGGTCACAGTGACCACTTTATCATTGGCCTTACCCAGGGTAAATCTGCCGATTTCGTCATTTATCCGCGAAAACTTTTATTCAATGGAAAACATAATCGGACCAAGTGGAATACTAGGCTCGAAAGCTTGTTCCAGCACATTTCAGAGTCAGCAAAAACTTTTAGTGGCTCCGGAAGGAATTGGTCACAGTGACCATTTCGTTATTGGCCTTACCCAGGGTAAATCTGCAGATTTCGTCATTTATCCGCGAAAACTTTTATTCAATGGAAAACATAATCGGACCAAGTGGAATACTAGGCTCGAAAGCTTGTTCCAGCACATTTCAGAGTCAGCAAAAACTTTTAGTGGCTCCGGAAGGAATTGGTCACAGTGACCACTTCGTTATTGGCCTTACGCAGGACAAATCTGCCGATTTCGTCATTTTTTCGCGAACACTTTTGCTATACGAAAAATATAATCGGACCAAATTGAATACTTCGCTCGAAAGCTTGTCCCAACACCTTTCAGAATCATCAAAAAGTTTTAGTGGAGCCGGAAGGAATTTGCCACAGTAACGACTTCATCTTTGGCCTTACCCAGGGCAAATCTGCCGATATTGTCATTTTTCCGCGAAAACTTTTATTCAACAAAAAACATAATCTGACCAAGTGGATTACGTGGTTCGGAAGCTTGTTCCAACACCTTTTAGAATTGGTCACAGTGACCACTTCATCATTGACCTTACCCAGGGCAAATCTGCCGATATTGTCATTTTTCCGCGACTTCTTTTATTCAACAAAAAACACAATCGGACCAAGTGGAATACTAGGCTCAAAAGCTTGTTCCAACACCTTTTAGAATCAGCAAAAAACTTTTAGTGGAGCCGGAAGGAATTGGTCACAGTGACCACTTCATCATTGGCCTTACCCAGGGTAAATCTGCCGATTTCGTCATTTATCCGCGAAAACTTTTATTCAATGGAAAACATAATCGTACCAAGTGGAATACTAGGCTCGAAAGCTTGTTCCAGCACATTTCAGAGTCAGCAAAAACTTTTAGTGGCTCCGGAAGGAATTGATCACAGTGACCACTTCGTTATTGGCCTTACGCAGGACAAATCTGCCGATTTCGTCATTTTTTCGCGAACACTTTTGCTCTACGAAAAACATAATCGGACCAAATTGAATACTTCGCTCATTTATACGCGAAAACTATTATTCAATGGAAAACATAATCGGACCAAGTGGAATACTAAGCTCGAAAGCTTGTTCCAGCACATTTCAGAGTCAGCAAAAACTTTTAGTGGCGCCGGAAGGAATTGGTTACAGTGACCACTTCGTTATTGTCCTTACCCAGGACAAATCTGCCGATTTCGTCATTTTTTGGCGAACACTTTTGCTTTACGAAAAATATAATCGGACCAAGTTGAATACTTCGCTCAAAAGCTTGTCCCAACACCTTTCAGAATCATCAAAAAGTTTTAGTGGAGCCGGAAGGAATTTGCCACAGTAACGACTTCATCATTGGCCTTACTCAGGGCAAATCTGCCGATTTCGTCATTTTTCCGCGAAAACTTTTGTTCCACGAAAAACATAATCTGACCAAGGAATACGTGGAATACATAGTTCGAAAGCTTGCTCCAACACTTCATCAAAAACTTTTAGTGCACGCGGAAGAAATTGGTCACAGTGACCACTTCATCATTTGTGTTACCCAGAGCAGATTTGGCGATGTCGTAATTTTTCCGCGAAAACTTTTATTTCACGAAAAACATAATCTGACCAAGTGGAATACGTAGTTCGGAAGCTTGTTCCAACACCTTTCAGAACCATCAAAAAGTTTTAGTTGAGCTGGAAGGAATTGGTCAGTGACAACTTCATCGTTACCCAGAGCACATCTGGCGATGTCGTCATTTTTCTGCGAAAACTTTTACTTAACGAAAAACATAATCTGACCAAGTCGAATACGTGGTTCTGAAGCTTGTGCCAACACCTTTCAGAATCATTAAAAACTTTTAGTGGAGTCGGAAGGAATTGGTCACAGTAACGACTTCATCATTGGCCTCACCCAGGGCAAATCTGACGATGTTGTCATTTTTCCGCGAAAACTTTTGTTCCCTGAAAAAATAATCTCAACAAGCGGAATACGTCGTTCGAAAGCTTGTTCCAACACCTTTCAGAATCATCAAAATTTTTTAGTGCAGCCGGAAGGAATTGGTCAGAGTGGCCACTTCATCATTGGCCTTTTTCAGGGCAAGTCTGCTGATATTGTCATTTTTCCGCGAAAACTTTTATTCAACGAAAAAAATTATCGGACCAAGTGAAATACTTGGCTCGAAAGCTTGTTCCAACACCTTTCAGAGTCAGCAAAAACTTTTAGTGGCGCCGGAAGGAATTGGTCACAGTGACCACTTCATCATTGGCCTTACCCAGGGTAAATCTGCCGATTTCGTCATTTATCCGCGAAAGCTTTTATTCAACGAACAACATAATCTGACCAAGTCGAATACGTGGTTCGGAAGCTTGTCCCAACTCCTTTCAGAATCATCAAAAAGTTTTAGTGGAGCCGGAAGGAATTTGTCATAGTGGAGCCGGAAGGAATTTGCCTTACTCAGGGCAAATCTGCCGATTTCGTCATTTTTCCGCGAAAACTTTTGTTCCACGAAAAACATAATCTGACCAAGGAATACGTGGAATACATAGTTCGAAAGCTTGCTCCAACACTTCATCAAAAACTTTTAGTGCACGCGGAAGAAATTGGTCACAGTGACCACTTTATCATTTGTGTTACCCAGAGCAAATTTGGCGATGTCGTAATTTTTCCGCGAAAACTTTTATTTCACGAAAAACATAATCTGACCAAGTGGAATACGTAGTTCGGAAGATTGTTCCAACACCTTTCAGAACCATCAAAAAGTTTTAGTTGAGCTGGAAGGAATTGGTCAGTGACAACTTCATCGTTACCCAGAGCACATCTGGCGATGTCGTCATTTTTCCGCGAAAACTTTTACGTAACGAAAAACATAATCTGAGCAAGTCGAATACGTGGTTCGGAAGCTTGTGCCAACACCTTTCAGAATCATTAAAAACTTTTATTGGAGTCGGAAGGAATTGGTCACAGTAACGACTTCATCATTGGCCTCACCCAGGGCAAATCTGACGATGTTGTCATTTTTCCGCGAAAACTTTTGTTCCCTGAAAAAGTAATGTGAACAAGCGGAATACGTCGTTCGAAAGCTTGTTCCAACACCTTTCAAAATCATCAAAATTTTTTAGTGCAGCCGGAAGGAATTGGTCAGAGTGGCCACTTCATCATTGGCCTTTTTCAGGGCAAATCTGCCGATATTGTCATTTTTCCGCAAAAACTTTTAGTCAACGAAAAACATAATCGGACCAAGTGAAATACTTTGCTCGAAAGCTTGTTCCAACATCTTTCAGAGTCAGCAAAACTTTTAGTGGAGCCGGAAATAATTGGTCACAGTGAACACTTCGTCATTGGCCTTACCCAGGGCAAATCTGCCGATTTCGTCATTTTTTCGCGAACACTTTTGCTTTACGAAAAATATAATCGGACCAAGTTGAATACTTCGCTCGAAAGTTTGTTACAACACCTTTCAGAATCAGCAAAAACTTTTAGTGAAGCCGGAAGGAATTGGTCACAGTGACCACTTCATCATTGGCCTTACCCAGGACAAATCTGCCTATTTCGCCATTTTCCGCGAAAGCTTTTATTCAACGAACAACATAATCTGACCAAGTCGAATAAGTGGTTCGGAAGCTTGTCCCAACTCCTTTCAGAATCATCAAAAAGTTTTAGTGGAGCCGGAAGGAATTTGTCACAGTAACGACTTCATCATTGGGTTTACCCAGGGCAAATCTGCCGATTTCGTCATTTTTCCGCGACAACTTTTGTTCCACGAAAAACATAATCTGACCAAGGAATACGTGGAATACATAGTTCGAAAGCTTGCTCCAACACTTCATCAAAAACTTTTAGTGCACGCGGAAGAAATTGGTCACAGTGACCACTTCATCATTTGTGTTACCCAGAGCAAATTTGGCGATGTCGTCATTTTTCCGCGAAAACTTTTATTTCACGAAAAACATAATCTGACTAGTGGAATACGTAGTTCGGAAGCTTGTTCCAGCACCTTTCAGAATCATCAAAAAGGTTTAGTTGAGCTGGAAGGAATTGGTCAGTGACAACTTCATAGTTACCCAGAGCACATCTGGCGATGTCGTCATTTTTCCGCGAAAACTTTTACTTAACGAAAAACATAATCTGACCAAGTCGAATATGTGGTTCGGAAGCTTGTGCCAACACCTTTCAGAATCATTAAAAACTTTTAGTGGAGTCGGAAGGAATTGGTCACAGTAACGACTTCATCATTGGCCTCACCCAGGGCAAATCTGACGATGTTGTCATTTTTCGGCGAAAACTTTTGTTCCCTGAAAAAATAATCTGAACAAGCGGAATACGTCGTTCGAAAGCTTGTTCCAACACCTTTCAGAATCATCAAAATTTTTTTAGTGCAGCCGGAAGGAATTGGTCAGAGTGGCCACTTCACCATTTGCCTTTTTCAGGGCAAATCTGCCGATATTGTCATTTTTCCGCTAAAAATTTTATTCAACGAAAAACGTAATCGGACCAAGTGAAATACTTGTCTCGAAAGCTTGTTCCAACACCTTTCAGAGTCAGCAAAAACTTTTAGTGGAGCCGGAAAGAATTGGTCACAGTGACCACTTCGTCATTGGCCTTACCCAGGGCAAATCTGCCGATTTCGTCATTTTTTCGCGAACACTTTTGCTTTACGAAAAATATAATCGGACCAAGTTGAAAACTTCGCTCGAAAGCTTGTTACAACACCTTTCAGAATCAGCAAAAACTTTTAGTGAAGCCGGAAGGAATTGGTCACAGTGACCACTTCATCATTGACCTTACCCAGGGCAAATCTGCCGATTTCGACATTATTCCGCGAAAACTTTTATTCAACGAAAAACATAATCGGACCAAGTTGAATACTTCGCTCGAAAGTTTGTTCCAACACCTTTTAGAATTAGCAAAAAACTTGTAGTGAAGCCGAAAGGAATTGGTCACAGTGACCACTTCATCATTGGCCTTACCCAGCGCAAATCTGCCGATTTCGCCATTTTCCGCGAAAACTTTTATTCAACGAAAAAAGTTGAATACTTCGCTCGAAAGCTTGTTCCAACACCTTTCAGAATCAGCAAAAACTTCTAGTGAAGCCGGAAGGAATTGGTCACAGTGACCACTTCATCATTGAGCTTACCCATTGCAAATCTGCCGATTTCGTCATTATTTCGCGAAAACTTTAATTCAATGAAAAACATAACCAAACCAAGTGGAATACTTCGCTCGAAAGCTTTTGCCAACACCTTTCAGAATCAGCAAAAAACTTCTAGTGAAGCCGGAAGGAATTGGTCACAGTGACCACTTCATCATTGGCCTTACCCAGGGCAAATCTGCCGATTTCGTCATTATTTCGCGAAAACTTTAATTCAATGAAAAACATAACCAAACCAAGTGGAATACTTCGCTCGAAAGCTTTTGCCAACACCTTTCAGAATCAGCAAAAAACTTCTAGTGAAGCCGGAAGGAATTGGTCACAGTGACCACTTCATCATTGGCCTTACCCAGGGCAAATCTGCCGATTTCGCCATTTTCCGCGAAAACTTTTATTCAACGAAAAAAGTTGAATACTTCGCTCGAAAGCTTGTTCCAACACCTTTCAGAATCAGCAAAAACTTCTAGTGAAGCCGGAAGGAATTGGTCACAGTGACCACTTCATCATTGAGCTTACCCAGGGCAAATCTGCCGATTTCGACATTACTCCGCGAAAACTTTTATTCAACGAAAAACATAATCGGACCAAGTTGAATACTTCGCTCGAAAGTTTGTTCCAACACCTTTTAGAATTAGCAAAAAACTTGTAGTGAAGCCGAAAGGAATTGGTCACAGTGACCACTTCATCATTGGCCTTACCCAGGGCAAATCTGCCGATTTCGCCATTTTCCGCGAAAACTTTTATTCAACGAAAAACTTAATCGGACTAAGTGGAATACTTGGCTCGAAAATTTGTTCCACACACCTTTCAAAATCAGCAAAATGTTTTAGTGGCGCCGGAAGGAATTGGTCACAGTGACCACTTCATCATTGACGTTACCCAGAGCAAATCTGCCGATTTCGTCATTATTTCGCGAAAACTTTAATTCAATGAAAAACATAACCAAACCAAGTGGAATACTTCGCTCGAAAGCTTTTGCCAACACCTTTCAGAATCAGCAAAAAACTTCTAGTGAAGCCGGAAGGAATTGGTCACAGTGACCACTTCATCATTGGCCTTACCCAGGGCAAATCTGCCGATTTCGCCATTTTCCGCGAAAACTTTTATTCAACGAAAAAAGTTGAATACTTCGCTCGAAAGCTTGTTCCAACACCTTTCAGAATCAGCAAAAACTTCTAGTGAAGCCGGAAGGAATTGGTCACAGTGACCACTTCATCATTGAGCTTACCCAGGGCAAATCTGCCGATTTCGTCATTATTTCGCGAAAACTTTAATTCAATGAAAAACATAACCAAACCAAGTGGAATACTTCGCTCGAAAGCTTTTGCCAACACCTTTCAGAATCAGCAAAAAACTTCGAGTGAAGCCGGAAGGAATTGGTCACAGTGACCACTTCATCATTGGCCTTACCCAGGGCAAATCTGCCGATTTCGTCATTATTTCGCGAAAACTTTAATTCAATGAAAAACATAACCAAACCAAGTGGAATACTTCGCTCGAAAGCTTTTGCCAACACCTTTCAGAATCAGCAAAAAACTTCTAGTGAAGCCGGAAGGAATTGGTCACAGTGACCACTTCATCATTGGCCTTACCCAGGGCAAATCTGCCGATTTCGCCATTTTCCGCGAAAACTTTTATTCAACGAAAAAAGTTGAATACTTCGCTCGAAAGCTTGTTCCAACACCTTTCAGAATCAGCAAAAACTTCTAGTGAAGCCGGAAGGAATTGGTCACAGTGACCACTTCATCATTGAGCTTACCCAGGGCAAATCTGCCGATTTCGACATTACTCCGCGAAAACTTTTATTCAACGAAAAACATAATCGGACCAAGTTGAATACTTCGCTCAAAAGCTTGTTCCAACACCTTTCAGAATCATCACAAACTTGTAGTGAAGCCGGAAGGAATTGTTCACAGTGACCACTTCATCATTGAGCTTACCCAGGGCAAATCTGCCGATTTCGACATTATTCCGCGAAAACTGTTATTCAACGAACAACATAATCTGACCAAGTCAAATACGTGGTTCGGAAGCTTGTCCCAACACCTTTCAGAATCATCAAAGAGTTTTAGTAGAGCCGGAAGGAATTGTCACAGTAACGACTTCATCATTGGCCTTACTCAGGGCAAATCTGCCGATTTCGAAATTTTACCACGAAAACTTTTATTCAATGAAAAACATAATCGGACTAAGTGCAATACTAGGCTCGAAAGCTTTTTTCCAACACCTTTCAGAATCAGCAAAAACTTGTTGTGGCGCCGGAAGGAATTGGTAACAGTGACCACTTCTTCATTGACGTTACCCAGAGCAAATCTGCCGATTTCGTCATTTTTCCGCGAAAACTTTTATTCAACGAAAAACATAATCGGACCAAGTTGAATACTTCGCTCGAAAGTTTGTTCCAACACCTTTCAAAATCAGCAAAAAGTTTTAGTGGAGCCGGAAGGAATTGGTCACAGTGACCACTTTATCATTGGCCTTGCCCAGAGCAAATCTGCCGATTTCGCCATTTTCCGCGAAAACTTTTATTCAACGAAAAAAGTTGAATACTTCGCTCGAAAGGTTGTTCCAACACCTTTCAGAATCAGCAAAAACTTGTAGTGAAGCCGGAAGGAATTGGTCACAGTGACCACTTCATCATTGACCTTACCCAGAGCAAATCTGCCGATTTCGTCATTTTTCCGCGAAAACTTTTATTCAACGAAAAACATAATCGGACCAAGTTGAATACTTCGCTCGAAAGTTTGTTCCAACACCTTTCAAAATCAGCAAAAAGTTTTAGTGGAGCCGGAAGGAATTGGTCACAGTGACCACTTTATCATTGGCCTTGCCCAGGGCAAATCTGCCGATTTCGCCATTTTCCGCGAAAACTTTTATTCAACGAAAAAAGTTGAATACTTCGCTCGAAAGGTTGTTCCAACACCTTTCAGAATCAGCAAAAACTTGTAGTGAAGCCGGAAGGAATTGGTCACAGTGACCACTTCATCATTGGCCTTACCAGGGCAAATCTGCCGATTTCGACATTATTCCGCGAAAAGTGACCACTTCATCATTGGCCTTACCCAGGGCAAATCTGCCGATTTCGCCATTTTCCGCGAAAACTCTTATTCAACGAAAAACGTTGAATACTTCGCTCGAAAGCTTGTTCCAACACCTTTTAGAATCATCAAAAAGTTTTAGTGGAGCCGGAAGGAATTTGTCGCAGTGACCACTTCATCATTAGCCTTACCAGGGCAAATCTGCCGATTTCGACATTATTCCGCGAAAAGTGACCACTTTATCATTGGCCTTGCCCAGGGCAAATCTGCCGATTTCGCCATTTTCCGCGAAAACTTTTATTCAACGAAAAAAGTTGAATACTTCGCTCGAAAGGTTGTTCCAACACCTTTCAGAATCAGCAAAAACTTGTAGTGAAGCCGGAAGGAATTGGTCACAGTGACCACTTCATCATTGGCCTTACCAGGGCAAATCTGCCGATTTCGACATTATTCCGCGAAAAGTGACCACTTCATCATTGGCTTTATCCAGGGCAAATCTGCCGATTTAGTGATTTTTCAGCGAAAACTTTTATTCAATAAAAAACATAATCGGACCAAGTTGAATACTTCGCTTGAAAGCTTGTTCCAACACCTTTCAGAGTCAGCAAAAAGTTTTAGTGGAGCCGGAAGGAATTTGTCACAGTAACGACTTCATCATTGGCCTTACTCAGGGCAAATCTGCCGATATTGTCATTTTTCCGCGAATTCTTTTATTGAACAAAAAAAAAAAAAATCGGACCAAGTGGAATACTTGGCTCGAAAACTTGTTTCAACACCTTTCAGAGTCAGTAAAAACTTTTAGTGGAGGCGGAAGGAATTGGTAACAGTGAGCACTTCATCATTGACGTTACCCAGAGCAAATCTGCCGATTTCGTCATTTTTCCACGAAAACTTTTATTCAACGAAAAACTTAATCGGACTAAGTGGAATACTTGGCTCGAAAATTTGTTCCACACACCTTTCAAAATCAGCAAAATGTTTTAGTGGCGCCGGAAGGAATTGGTCACAGTGACCACTTCATCATTGACGTTACCCAGAGCAAATCTGCCGATTTCGACATTATTCCGCGAAAAATGATATTCAACGAACAACATAATCTGAACAAGTCAAAAACGTGGTTCGGAAGCTTGTCCCAACACCTTTCAGAATCAGCAAAAACTTTTAGTGGAGCCGGAAGGAATTGGTCACAGTGACCACTTTATCATTGGCCTTGCCCAGGGCAAATCTGCCGATTTCGCCATTTTCCGCGAAAACTTTTATTCAACGAAAAAAGTTGAATACTTCGCTCGAAAGGTTGTTCCAACACCTTTCAGAATCAGCAAAAACTTGTAGTGAAGCCGGAAGGAATTGGTCACAGTGACCACTTCATCATTGGCCTTACCAGGGCAAATCTGCCGATTTCGACATTATTCCGCGAAAAGTGACCACTTCATCATTGGCCTTACCCAGGGCAAATCTGCCGATTTCGCCATTTTCCGCGAAAACTCTTATTCAACGAAAAACGTTGAATACTTCGCTCGAAAGCTTGTTCCAACACCTTTTAGAATCATCAAAAAGTTTTAGTGGAGCCGGAAGGAATTTGTCGCAGTAACGACTTCATCATTGGCTTTATCCAGGGCAAATCTGCCGATTTAGTGATTTTTCAGCGAAAACTTTTATTCAATAAAAAACATAATCGGACCAAGTTGAATACTTCGCTTGAAAGCTTGTTCCAACACCTTTCAGAGTCAGCAAAAAGTTTTAGTGGAGCCGGAAGGAATTTGTCACAGTAACGACTTCATCATTGGCCTTACTCAGGGCAAATCTGCCGATATTGTCATTTTTCCGCGAATTCTTTTATTGAACAAAAAAAAAAAAAATCGGACCAAGTGGAATACTTGGCTCAAAAACTTGTTCCAACACCTCTAAGAGTCAGCAAAAACTTTTAGTGGTGCCGGAAGGAATTGGTCACAGTGACCACTTCGTCATTGGCCTTACCCAGGGCAAATCTGCCGATTTCGTCATTTTTCCGCGAAAACTTTTATTCAACGAAAAATATAATCGGACCAAGTTGAATACTTCGCTCGAAAGTTTGTTCCAACACCTTTTAGAATTAGCAAAAAACTTGTAGTGAAGCCGAAAGGAATTGGTCACAGTGACCACTTCATCATTGGCCTTACCCAGGGCAAATCTGCCGATTTCGCCATTTTCCGCGAAAACTTTTATTCAACGAAAAAAGTTGAATACTTCGCTCGAAAGCTTGTTCCAACACCTTTCAGAATCAGCAAAAACTTGTAGTGAAGCTGGAAGGAATTGGTCACAGTGACCACTTCATCATTGAGCTTACCTAGGGCAAATCTGCCGATTTCGACATTATTCCGCGAAAACTGTTATTCAACGAACAACATAATCTGACCAAGTCAAATAGGTGGTTCGGAAGCTTGTCCCAACACCTTTCAGAATCATCAAAGAGTTTTAGTGGAGCCGGAAGGAATTGTCACAGTAACGACTTCATCATTGGCCTTACTCAGGGCAAATCTGCCGATTTCGAAATTTTTCCACGAAAACTTTTATTCAATGAAAAACATAATCGGACTAAGTGGAATACTTGGCTCGAAAGTTTGTTCCAACACCTTTCAAAATCAGCAAAAAGTTTTAGTAGAGCCGGAAGGAATTGGTCACAGTGACCACTTTATCATTGGCCTTACTCAGGGCAAATCTGCCGATATTGTCATTTTTCCGCGAATTCTTTTATTCAACAAAAAACACAATCGGACTAAGTGGAATACTTGGCTCAAAAACTTGTTCCAACACCTCTAAGAGTCAGCAAAAACTTTTAGTGGTGCCGGAAGGAATTGGTCACAGTGACCACTTCGTCATTGGCCTTACCCAGGGCAAATCTGCCGATTTCGTCATTTTTCCGCGAAAACTTTTATTCAACGAAAAACATAATCGGACCAAGTTGAATACTTCGCTCGAAAGTTTGTTCCAACACCTTTTAGAATTAGGTGCAACAAAAACTGTTATTCAGCGAACAACATAATCTGACCAAGTCAAATACGTGGCAAATCTGCAGATTTCGACATTTTTCCACGAAAACTTTTATTCAATGAAAAACATAATCGGACTAAGTGCAATACTAGGCTCGAAAGCTTTTTCCAACACCTTTCAGAATCAGCAAAAACTTTTAGTGGCGCCGGAAGGAATTGGTAACAGTGACCACTTCATCATTGACGTTACCCAGAGCAAATCTGCCGATTTCGTAATTTTTCCGCGAAAACTTTTATTCAACGAAAAACATAATCGGACCAAGTTGAATACTTCGCTCGAAAGTTTGTTCCAACACCTTTTAGAATTAGCAAAAAACTTGTAGTGAAGCCGAAAGGAATTGGTCACAGTGACCACTTCATCATTGGCCTTACCCAGGGCAAATCTGCCGATTTCGCCATTTTCCGCGAAAACTTTTATTCAACGAAAAACGTTGAATACTTCGCTCGAAAGTTTGTTCCAACACCTTTCAAAATCAGCAAAAAGTTTTAGTGGAGCCGGAAGGAATTGGTCACAGTGACCACTTCATCATTGACCTTACCCAGGGCAAATCTGCCGATTTCGACATTATTCCGCGAAAACTTTTATTCAACGAAAAACATAATCGGACCAAGTTGAATACTTCGCTCCAAAGTTTGTTCCAACACCTTTTAGAATTAGCAAAAAACTTGTAGTGAAGCCGGAAGGAATTGGTCACAGTGAACACTTCATCATTGGCCTTACCCAGGGCAAATCTGCCGATTTCGCCATTTTCCGCGAAAACTTTTATTCAACGAAAAACGTTGAATACTTCGCTCGAAAGTTTGTTCCAACACCTTTCAAAATCAGCAAAAAGTTTTAGTGGAGCCGGAAGGAATTGGTCACAGTGACCACTTCATCATTGACCTTACCCAGGGCAAATCTGCCGATTTCGACATTATTCCGCGAAAACTTTTATTCAACGAAAAACATAATCGGACCAAGTTGAATACTTCGCTCCAAAGTTTGTTCCAACACCTTTTAGAATTGGCAAAAAACTTGTAGTGAAGCCGGAAGGAATTGGTCACAGTGAACACTTCATCATTGGGCTTACCCAGGGCAAATCTGCCGATTTCGCCATTTTCCGCGAAAACTTTTATTCAACGAAAAACGTTGAATACTTCGCTCGAAAGCTTGTTCCAACACCATTCAGAATCATCAAAAACTTGTAGTGAAGCCGGAAAGAATTGGTCACAGTGACTACTTCATCATTGACCTTACCCAGGGCAAATCTGCAGATTTCGACATTATTCCGCGAAAACTTTTATTCAACGAAAAACATAATCGGACCAAGTTGAATACTTCGCTTGAAAGTTTGTTCTAACACCTTTTAGAATTGGCAAAAAACTTGTAGTGAAGTTGGAAGGAATTGGTCACAGTGACCACTTCATCATTGGCCTTACCCAGGGCAAATCTGACCAAGTGGAATACTTGGCTCGAAGACTTGTTCCAACACCTTTCAGAGTCAGCAAAAACCTTTAGTGGAGCCGGAAGGAATTGGTAACAGTGACCACTTCATCATTGACGTTACCCAGAGCAAATCTGCCGACTTCGTCATTTTTCCGCGAAAACTTTTATTCAACGAAAAACTTAATAGGACTAAGTGGAATACTTGGCTCGAAAATTTGTTCCACCCACCTTTCAAAATCAGCAAAAAGTTTTAGTGGAGCCGGAAGGAATTGGTCACAGTGACCACTTTATCATTGGCCTTACCCAGGGCAAATCTGCCGATTTCGCAATTTTCCGCGAAAACTTTCATTCAACGAAAAAAGTTGAATACTTCGCTCGAAAGCTTGTTCCAACACCTTTCAGAATCAGCAAAAACTTGTAGTGAAGCCGGAAGGAATTGGTCACAGTGACCACTTCATCATTGACCTTACCTAGCGCAAATCTGCCGATTTCGACATTATTCCGCTAACACTGTTATTCAACGAACAACATAATCTGACCAAGTCAAATACGTGGCTCGGAAGCTTGTCCGAACACCTTTCAGAATCATCAAAAAGTTTTAGTGGAGCCGGAAGGAATTTGTCACAGTAACGACTTCATCATTGGCCTTACTCAGGGCAAATCTGCCGATTTCGCCATTTTCCGCGAAAACTTTTATTCAACGAAAAAAGTTGAATACTTCGCACGAAAGATTGTTCCAACACCTTTCAGAATCATCAAAAACTTGTAGTGAAGCCGGAAGGAATTGGTCACAGTGACCACTTCATCATTGAGCTTACCTAGGGCAAATCTGCCGATTTCGACATTATTCCGCGAAAACTCATATTCAACGAACAACTTAATCTGACCAAGTCAAATACGTGGTTCGGAAGCTTGTCCCAACACCTTTTAGAATCATCAAAAAGTTTTAGTGGAGCCGGAAGGAATTTGTCACAGTAACGACTTCATCATTGGCCTTACTCAGGGCAAATCTTCCGATTTCGTCATTTTTCCGCGAAAACTTTTATTCAACGAAAAACATAATCGGACCAAGTGAAATACTTGGCTCGAAAGCTTGTTCCAACACCTTTCAGAGTCAGCAAGAAATTTTAGTGTAGCCGGAAGAAATTTGACACAGTAACGACATCATCATTGACCTTACCCAGGGCAAATCCGCCGATTTCGACATTATTCCGCGAAAACTGTTATTCAACGAACAACATAATCTGACCAAGTCAAAAAAGTGGTTCGGAAGCTTGTCCCTACACCTTTCAGAATCATCAAAAAGTTTTAGTGGAGCCGGAAGGAATTTGTCACAGTAACGGCTTCATCATTGGCCTTACTCAGGGCAAATCTTCCGATTTCGTCATTTTTCCGCGAAAACTTTTATTCAACGAAAAACATAATCGGACCAAGTGAAATACTTGGCTCAAAAGCTTGTTCCAACATCTTTCAGAGTCAGCAAGAAATTTTAGTGTAGCCGGAAGAAATTTGACACAGTAACGACTTTATCATTGGCCTTACCCAAGGCAAATCTGCCGATTTCGCCATATTCCGCGATAACTTTTATTCAACGAAAAACATAATCGGACCAAGTTGAATACTTCGCTTGAAAGCTTGTTCCAACACCTTTCAGAGTCAGCAAAAACTTTTAGTGGAGCCGGAAGGAATTGGTCACAGTGACCACTTCATCATTGACCTTACTCAGGGCAAATCTTCCGATTTTGTAATTGACGAAATCAACGAAAAATGTATGTACGATGTATTCAACGTACATGCATAAAGGAGTCCGCAGTTTTAGTTATATTTAAGTCTCCTCGTTAATATTTCTCTAACGATGTATGTTTCATTAACGCACGCGGAAGCATCCCCATCTAATCGCCACTTCATCCTCCTAGTCGTGCCATGCAAGTCCTCGATATTTTTAAATTCGAGTTACAAAAGGACAGCTATAGAGGAGTTCGCAATTTTATTATATTTACTTCTTCTCGTTAATACCTCGCGAAAGAGGTATGTTTCATTAACACACGCGGAAGCATTCCTGACCAGTGGGCACTGCATCCTTCTAGCCTCCATGCAAATCCTAGGCATTTTCAACGTCGGGTTGCACAAGAACAGTTATAAGGTAGTACGCAATTTTCTTTTATTTACATCTCCTCATTAATATCTCTCGAACCAGGTAAGTTTCATTAACGCACGCGGAACATTTTTAAAGTCGAGTTGCAAAAGAACGTACAAAAATGTATTCAACGAAAAACATAATCGGACCAAGTGAAATACTTGACGCGAAAGCTTGTTCCAACACCTTTCAGAGTCAGCAAGAAATTTTAGTGTAGCCAGAAGGAATTGGTCACAGTGACCACTTCATCATTGACCTTACCCAGAGCAAATCTGCCGATTTCGTCATTTTTCCGCGAAAACTTTTGTTCAACGAAAAAAGTTGAATACTTCGTTCGAAAGCTTGTTCCAACACCTTTCAGAATCAGCAAAAACTTTTAGTGGCGCCGGAAGGAATTGGTCACAGTGACCACTTCATCATTGGCTTTATCCAGGGCAAATCTGCCGATTTCGTGATTTTTCCGCGAAAACTTTTATTCAATGAGAAACATAATCGGACCAAGTGGAGTACTAGGCTCGAGAGCTTGTTCCAACACCTTTCAGAATTAGCAAAAACTTTTAGTGGCGCCGGAAGGATTTGGTCACAGTGACCACTTCATCATTGGCTTTATCCAGGGCAAATCTGCCGATTTCGTGATTTTTCCGCGAAAACTTTTATGCAATGAAAAACATAATCGGACCAAGTGGAGTACTAGGCTCGAGAGCTTGTTCCAACACCTTTCAGAATCAGAAAAAACTTTTAGTGGCGCCGGAAGGAATTGGTCACAGTGACCACTTCATCATTGACCTTACCAAGAGCAAATCTGCCGATTTCGTCATTATTGCGCGAAAACTTTGAATTGAAGTTGAATACTTCGCTCGAAAGCTTGTTCCAACACCTTTCAGAATCAGCAAAAACTTTTAGTGGGGCCGGAAGGAATTGGTCACAGTGACCACTTTATCATTGGCCTTAGCCAGGGCAAATCTGCCGATTTCGCCATTTTCCGCGAAAACTTTTATTCAACGAAAAACATAATCGGACCAAGTTGAATACTTCGCTCGAAAGCTTGTTCCAACACATTTCAGAATCAGCAAAAACTTGTAGTGAAGCCGGAAGGAATTGGTCACAGTGACCACTTCATCATTGACCTTACCCACGGCAAATCTGCCGATTTCGACATTATTCCGCGAAAACTGTTATTCAACGAACAACATAATCTGACCAAGTCAAATACGTGGTTCGGAAGCTTGTCCCAACAACTTTCAGAATCATCAAAGAGTTTTAGTGGAGCCGGAAGGAATTGTCACAGTAACGACTTCATCATTGGCCTTACTCAGGGCAAATCTGCCGATTTCGACATTTTTCCACGAAAACTTTTATTCAATGAAAAACATAATTGGACCAAGTGGAATACTAGGCTCGAAAGCTTCTTACAACACCTTTCAGAATCAGCAAAAATTTTTAGTGGCGCCAGAAGGAATTGGTAACAGTGACCACATAATCGGACCAAGTTGAATACTTCGCTCGAAAGTTTGTTCCAACACCTTTCAGAGTCAGCAAAAACTTGTAGTGAAGCCGGAAGGAATTGGTCACAGTGACCACTTCATCATTGATCCCAGGGCAAATCTGCCGATTTCGACATTATTCCGCGAAAACTGTTATTCAACGAACAACATAATCTGACCAAGTCAAATACGTGGTTCGAAAGCTTGTCCCAACACCTTTCAGAATCATCAAAAAGTTTTAGTGGAGCCGGAAGGAATTTGTCACAGTAACGACTTCATCATTGGCCTTACTCAGGGCAAATCTTCCGATTTCGTCATTTTTCCGCGAAAACTTTTATTCAACGAAAAACATAATCGGACCAAGTTGAATACTTCGCTCGAAAGCTTGTTCCAACACATTTCAGAATCAGCAAAAACTTGTAGTGAAGCCGGAAGGAATTGGTTACAGTGACCATTTTATCATTGGCCTTACCCAGGGCAAAGCTGCCGATTTCGCCATTTTCCGCGAAAACTTTTATTCAACGAAAAAAGTTGAATACTTCGCTCGAAAGCTGTTTCCAACACCTTTCAGAATCATCAAAAAGTTTTAGTGGAGCCGGAAGGAATTTGTCACAGTAACGACTTCATCATTGGCCTTACTCAGGGCAAATCTTCCGATTTCGTCATTTTTCCGCGAAAACTTTTATTCAACGAAAAACATAATCGGACCAAGTGAAATACTTGGCTCGAAAGCTTGTTCCAACACCTTTGAGAGTCAGCAAGAAATTTTAGTGGAGCCGGAAGGAATTTGACACAGTGACCACGTCATCATTGACCTTACCCAGGGCAAATCTGCCGATTTCGCCATATTCCGCGATAACTTTTATTCAACGAAAAAAATTATCGGACCAAGTTGAATACTTCGCTTGAAAGCTTGTTCCAACACCTTTCAAAGTCAGCAAAAACTTTTAGTGGAGCCGAAAGGAATTGGTCACAGTGACCACTTCATCATTGACCTTACTCAGGGCAAATCTTCCGATTTCGTCATTTTTCCGCGAAAACTTTGAATTGAAGTTGAATACTTCGCTCGGAAGCTTGTCGCAACACCTTTCAGAATCAGCAAAAACTTTTAGTGGGGCCGGAAGGAATTGGTCACAGTGACCACTTTATCATTGGCCTTACCCAGGGCAAATCTGCCGATTTCGCCATTTTCCGCGAAAACTTTTATTCAACAAAAAAAGTTGAATACTTCGCTCGAAAGGTTGTTCCAACACCTTTCAGAGTCAGCAAAAACTTGTAGTGAAGCCGGAAGGAATTGGTCACAGTGACCACTTCATCATTGATCCCAGGGCAAATCTGCCGATTTCGACATTATTCCGCGAAAACTTTTATTCAACAAAAAACATAATCGGACCAAGTTTAATACTTCGCTCGAAAGTTTGTTCCAACCAGTGCATGTAAACGCACACTCACGTGCGCACGTCAATAAGGACGCGTGCGCTTGGAAATTTTTGTAACGAACGCGCACGCGGTTGCGTGCGCTTTAAAATTTTTTTAACGCACGCGTCCTGTGCGTTTAGCGCACGCAAGGTGAGTAGCGCACAGGACGCGTGCGCTTGGAAAATTTTTTAGCGCACGCGCACGCGGTTGCGTGCGCACGCATAAGCACACGGTATTGCCATACTATAAAAACTATTTGTGAAAATATAATAAAGTTGAATAAGGTTTTGCAATAACGACTAAAACTAATATGTAATCACAAAATAACTACTACTACATATGTATATGGATACGTATATAGAGTTTCATCTGCAAAAGTATTTGAGACCATAATTTTGAAGTTTTTTGTAAAATAAGATTTAGAAAAGCATATGACAACCTGTAGAAGGATATGATGATTAGATCGCTACAAACGCAAAAGCTGATTTCACAAAGTATAGAAAAATTAAAGAATCTTGGTTTTCTTGTAATCAAAGAAAAGAAAACCTTTCAGCGAACGCTGCCTGCATCGATCACTGTTTCGGCCGCAGACCTTTTCAGCGACGCCAGTGCTTTCAGAAAACATCTCCTCGTTTCGCTTGTGCGAAATTTCACGTCCAAGTACCTCCAAATGCAACTCGGTGTTCAACCAATCGCGGTAGAAATCGCCAATAACGTATTGTTCCTTTTGCAGATGAATAGTACAGTCATATACAGGTTTAAACGCTGAAACAAAACGTTCAGCGAAACTCCAATTGAAATCAGTTAGAGCAATCAGGTCACAATTGCTTAATGATTCTTTAGCTGATATTAGCGAGAATATCATTTCGAAGCTAGAGTTCCACCTTGTTGGAACATCTAAAACTGGCATATGAATAAACAGCTCCTTGGCTCTTATATGCACTCATAATTTTTTTGCAAGACTTCTGCAGTCGCTTACTTCAGCGTCAATAGTCTTTAGTACATCCGTTGCTGCTAATTGCAGCGTATGAACAGCACAACGAACTACCGAAAAAACTGTGGCTACTTCAGACTGTATGTCATTCTCTGTACGGTCATCTTCCAGGTCTCCATTTTCAAAATCGCCATTTATATCTGTGATTTCTTGTTGCATATCAGTAATTTTGACATTTTCAAAACATTAGCACCGTTATCAGTCGTTATCGAGTACAATTGCTTTAATTCGATGTCGTAATTTCGTAAGCATTTCAAGATTTCATCTTTGAGGAACTGCGATGTGTGCGTTTGGAGAGATCTATCATTCCTAGAAATATTTATTGTTAAACAATGTTTCAAGCTCCTACAGGTACGCTACTCAATATAGAGTATGATTTGCACTGAATTAACACAGAAGCATTTTCTTTTTTATTCTTCAGACTTACCTATTGTACTGATGTTAATTTTGTTATCTATGATATACTGTGCGTTTATTCCCATAACACTGCGTTCCAGGCGTGATGCTATGTCAACTTTAATGGAAATCATTTTTGATGCGAACCTCTTCTTTAAAACCTGACGTAGATTATTAGCTGCACTATCAATTATAACTGCCATACTTCTCTCATTAATTTTTAAATTGAAAGTATCTTCATACGGTTCTATAATTTGTTTAAAACATTTGGAGCTAAACACACGGAATGGTATGGAACACATGGTCGCAATATCTGCGCAGCATTTTGTAAATTCCGATTTATTCAGGTTGGAATACAACTTCCTTTTAGTTTTATTGCGTTCCTGCGTTTGCATAAGGGGTTCATTTTCCTCAATATCGTTTATTGTTATTTTGTGCATTAAAAAATAATGCCTTTTTATATTTGCTGGTCTTTTCCCAGATAGTTCCTTGTTGCAGTCAGCCATGAGGCATTTGGATTTCTTTGTCTCGGCATTGTATGCAACATATTTGGAAACACTAAACTTTTGAAGTCTTTTATTCATATTGCACTAGAATTGTAGACAGCAGCTACTCTTTCTCTGATCATTACTGACCACTTTGTCTCAAGTAAGCGATATTTATACCAAAATTCCAGCGCTTTAACAAAGTATCCCAAATCTGAATGCATATAAAAAACTTCGGTCTCAATTTTGAAATGCATTTGGAAACTGCAAAACGAAAACAGTCCTAGGTAAAAAATAAAATATGCCGCTTTTATTGTTTGAAGCAAGCGTTTTTTTGTCGTTGGCGCCAAGGTATCGTCTTTTGGCTAGCTAACACTTCATCCTCTTAATTGATGGAAAATCCCGAATACCGTAATGAGAATCGTAATGAGTGTACGAAACGAACAACATTGAAGAATATACATATGTAAATATGTATGTTTGTCTGAGCGAGATGGTTTTCTTTTGGTGTTTTGTTTGTAATACGCTTTTGCATGCTTAAAGGGTTACAGCAGGACAGGCATAAAATTTTGCCATCTTCAGTGAAAATTGTCTTACAATACAAACTTTGAAGTAGCAACAGGAAAATCAGCAGCAAAATCATATTCCTCAGTTTTGTCTGCCAGAATATAATCCGTCTGCCTGACGCCAATGAATGGTGTGATAGATACAGGGTCTCATAGGCAATTTTCTGCCATTGGCCACTTAAGAAAACTTGTATGTGCGAAGCAAAAGTCTAATAAATATTAAGCATCCCATTTAAGATACAAAATTAGAGATAACGAAATTTTGAAATATTTTGTACAAGAATGAATTATAGAAACATTTTTGAGGAGAATTGCGAAAACCGCATCAAAATCGAACCAAACTTTTAAATTTCATGCTACTAATTAGATTTTAGTACCAATATTTATTCTATTAAAAGAAATGCACCACCAAACGGCGGTAGTTTCTGCATTCAAATCTTTATAACAGCTGAATGTAAACAATCAACAACAACGCACTCTTTCTCGCACAAGCGAAACGAGGAGATGTTTTCTCAAAGCACTGGCGTCGCTGAAAAGGTCTGCGGCCGAAACAGTGATCGATGCAGGCAGCGTTCGCTGAAAGGTTTTCTTTTCTTTGATTACAAGAAAACCAAGATTCTTTAATTTTTCTATACTTTGTGAAATCAGCTTTTGCGTTTGTAGCGATCTAATCATCATATCCTTCTACAGGTTGTCATATGCTTTTCTAAATCTTATTTTACAAAAAACTTCAAAATCATGGTCTCAAATACTTTTGCAGATGAAACTCTATATATGTATCCATATACATATGTAGTAGTAGTTATTTTGTGATTACATATTAGTTTTAGTCGTTATTGCAAAACCTTATTCAACTTTATTATATTTTCACAAATAGTTATTATAGTATGGCAATACCGTGTGCGTATGCGTGCACACGCGTGCGCGTGCGCGTGCGCTAAAAAAATTTCTAAGCGAACGCGTCCTGTGCGCTTAGCGCACGTAAGGTGAGTAGCGTACAGGACGCGTGCGCTAAAAAAAATTTGAAGCGCACGCAACCGCGTGCGCGTGCGCTAAAAAATTTTCCAAGCGCACGCGTCCTGTGCGCTACTCACCTTGCGTGCGCTAAACGCACAGGACGCGTGCGCTAAAAAAATTTTAAAGCGCACGCAACCGCGTGCGCGTGCGCTAAAAAATTTCCAAGCGCACGCGTCCGCGTCCTTACTCATGAGTCGACCGCGTGCGCACGTGAGTGTGCGCTTACATGCCATGGTTCCAACACCTTTTAGAATTAGCAAAAAAACTTGTAGTGAAGCCGGAAGGAATTGGTCACAGTGACCATTTTATCATTGTCCTTACCCAGGGCAAAGCTGCCGATTTCGCCATTTTCCGCGAAAACTTTTATTCAACGAAAATAGTTGAATACTTCGCTCGAAAGCTTGTTCCAACACCTTTCGGAATCATCAAAAACTTGTAGTGAAGCCGGAAGGAATTGGTCACAGTGACAACTTCATCATTGACCTTACCCAGGGCAAATCTGCCGATTTCGACATTATTCCGCGAAAACTGTTATTCAACGAACAACATAATCTGACCAAGTCAAATACGTGGTTCGAAAGCTTGTCCCAACACCTTTCAGAATCATCAAAAAGTTTTAGTGGATTATTCAACGAAAAACATAATCGGACCAAGTGAAATACTTGGCTCGAAAGCTTGTTCCAACACCTTTCAGAGTCAGCAAGAAATTTTAGTGGAGCCGGAAGGAATTTGACACAGTAACGACTTCATCATTGGCCTTACCAAGGGCAAATCTGCCGATTTCGCCATATTCCGCGATAACTTTTATTCAACGAAAAACATAATCGGACCAAGTTGAATACTTCGCTCGGAAGCTTGTCCCAACACCTTTCAGAGTCAGCAAAAACTTTTAGTGGAGCCGGAAGGAATTGGTAACAGTGACCACTTCATCATTGACGTTACCCAGAGCAAATCTGCCGATTTCGTCATTTTTCCGCGAAAACTTTTATGCAACGAAAAACTTAATCGGACTAAGTGAAATACTTCGCTTGAAAGCTTGTTCCAACACCTTTCAGAGTCAGCAAAAACTTTTAGTGGAGCCGAAAGGAATTGGTCACAGTGACCACTTCATCATTGGCTTTATCCAGGGCAAATCTGCCGGTTTCGTGATTTTTCTGCGAAAACTTTTATTTAATGAAAAACACAATCGGACCAAGTGGAATACTTCGCTCGAAAGATTGTTCCAACACCTTTCAAATTTAGCAAAAAGTTTTAGTGGAGCCGGAAGGAATTGGTCACAGTGACCACTTCATCATTGACCTTACCCAGAGCAAATCTGCCGATTTCGTCATTTTTCCGCGAAAACTTTTGTTCAACGAAAAAAGTTGAATACTTCGTTCGAAAGCTTGTTCCAACACCTTTCAGAATCAGCAAAAACTTTTAGTGGCGCCGGAAGGAATTGGTCACAGTGACCACTTCATCATTGGCTTTATCCAGGGCAAATCTGCCGATTTCGTGATTTTTCCGCGAAAACTTTTATTCAATGAAAAACATAATCGGACCAAGTGGAGTACTAGACTCGAGAGCTTGTTCCAACACCTTTCAGAATTAGCAAAAACTTTTAGTGGCGCACGAAGGATTTGGTCACAGTGACCACTTCATCATTGGTTTTATCCAGGGCAAATCTGCCGATTTCGTGATTTTTCCGCGAAAACTTTTATGCAATGAAAAACATAATCGGACCAAGTGGAGTACTAGGCTCGAGAGCTTGTTCCAACACCTTTCAGAATCAGAAAAAACTTTTAGTGGCGCCGGAAGGAATTGGTCACAGTGACCACTTCATCATTGACCTTACCAAGAGCAAATCTGCCGATTTCGTCATTATTGCGCGAAAACTTTGAATTGAAGTTGAATACTTCGCTCGAAAGCTTGTTCCAACACCTTTCAGAATCAGCAAAAACTTTTAGTGGGGCCGGAAGGAATTGGTCACAGTGACCACTTTATCATTGGCCTTAGCCAGGGCAAATCTGCCGATTTCGCCATTTTCCGCGAAAACTTTTATTCAACGAAAAACATAATCGGACCAAGTTGAATACTTCGCTCGAAAGCTTGTTTCAACACCTTTCAGAATCAGCAAAAACTTGTAGTGAAGCCGGAAGGAATTGGTCACAGTGACCACTGTATCATTGACCTTACCCACGGCAAATCTGCCGATTTCGACATTATTCCGCGAAAACTGTTATTCAACGAACAACATAATCTGACCAAGTCAAATACGTGGTTCGGAAGCTTGTCCCAACAACTTTGAGAATCATCAAAGAGTTTTAGTGGAGCCGGAAGGAATTGTCACAGCAACGACTTCATCATTGGCCTTACTCAGGGCAAATCTGCCGATTTCGTCATTTTTCCACGAAAACTTTTATTCAATGAAAAACATAATTGGACCAAGTGGAATACTAGGCTCGAAAGCTTCTTCCAACACCTTTCAGAATCAGCAAAAATTTTTAGTGGCGCCGGAAGGAATTGGTAACAGTGACCACATAATCGGACCAAGTTGAATACTTCGCTCGAAAGTTTGTTCCAACACCTTTCGAAATCAGCAAAAAGTTTTAGTGGAGCCGGAAGGAAATGGTCACAGTGACCACTTCATCATTGATCCCAGGGCAAATCTGCCGATTTCGACATTATTCCGCGAAAACTTTTATTCAACGAAAAACATAATCGGACCAAGTTTAATACTTCGCTCGAAAGTTTGTTCCAACACCTTTTAGAATTAGCAAAAAACTTGTAGTGAAGCCGGAAGGAATTGGTCACAGTGACCACTTCATCATTGACCTTACTCAGGGCAAATCTTCCGATTTCGTCATTTTCCCGCGAAAACTTTTATTCAACGAAAAACATAATCGGACCAAGTTGAATACTTCGCTTGAAAGCTTGTTCCAACACCTTTCAGAGTCAGCAAAAACTTTTAGTGGAGCCGGAAGGAATTGGTCACAGTGACCACTTCATCATTGACCTTACTCAGGGCAAATCTTCCGATTTCGTCATTTTCCCGCGAAAACTTTTATTCAACGAAAAACATAATCGGACCAAGTGAAATACTTGACGCGAAAGCTTGTTCCAACACCTTTCAGAGTCAGCAAGAAATTTTAGTGTAGCCAGAAGGAATTGGTCACAGTGACCACTTCATCATTGACCTTACCCAGAGCAAATCTGCCGATTTCGTCATTTTTCCGCGAAAACTGTTATTCAACGAACAACATAATCTGACCAAGTCAAATACGTGGTTCGGAAGCTTGTCCCAACAACTTTCAGAATCATCAAAGAGTTTTAGTGGAGCCGGAAGGAATTGTCACAGTAACGACTTCATCATTGGCCTTACCCAAGGCAAATCTGCCGATTTCGCCATATTCCGCGATAACTTTTATTCAACGAAAAACATAATCGGACCAAGTTGAATACTTCGCTTGAAAGCTTGTTCCAACACCTTTCAGAGTCAGCAAAAACTTTTAGTGGAGCCGGAAGGAATTGGTCACAGTGACCACTTCATCATTGACGTTACTCAGGGCAAATCTTCCGATTTCGTCATTTTCCCGCGAAAACTTTTATTCAACGAAAAACATAATCGGACCAAGTGAAATACTTGACGCGAAAGCTTGTTCCAACACCTTTCAGAGTCAGCAAGAAATTTTAGTGTAGCCAGAAGGAATTGGTCACAGTGACCACTTCATCATTGACCTTACCCAGAGCAAATCTGCCGATTTCGTCATTTTTCCGCGAAAACTTTTGTTCAACGAAAAAAGTTGAATACTTCGTTCGAAAGCTTGTTTCAACACCTTTCAGAATCAGCAAAAACTTTTAGTGGCGCCGGAAGGAATTGGTCACAGTGACCACTTCATCATTGGCTTTATCCAGGGCAAATCTGCCGATTTCGTGATTTTTCCGCGAAAACTTTTATGCAATGAAAAACATAATCGGACCAAGTGGAGTACTAGGCTCGAGAGCTTGTTCCAACACCTTTCAGAATCAGAAAAAACTTTTAGTGGCGCCGGAAGGAATTGGTCACAGTGGCCACTTCATCATTGACCTTACCAAGAGCAAATCTGCCGATTTCGTCATTATTGCGCGAAAACTTTGAATTGAAGTTGAATACTTCGCTCGAAAGTTTGTTCCAACACCTTTCGAAATCAGCAAAAAGTTTTAGTGGAGCCGGAAGGAAATGGTCACAGTGACCACTTCATCATTGATCCCAGGGCAAATCTGCCGATTTCAACATTATTCCGCGAAAACTTTTATTCAACGAAAAACATAATCGGACCAAGTTTAATACTTCGCTCGAAATTTTGTTCCAACACCTTTTAGAATTAGCAAAAAACTTGTAGTGAAGCCGGAAGGAATTGGTCACAGTGACAACTTCATCATTGACCTTACCCAGGGCAAATCTGCCGATTTCGACATTATTCCGCGAAAACTGTTATTCAACGAACAACATAATCTGACCAAGTCAAATACGTGGTTCGAAAGCTTGTCCCAACACCTTTCAGAATCATCAAAAAGTTTTAGTGGAGCCGGAAGGAATTTGTCACAGTAACGACTTCATCATTGGCCTTACTCAGGGCAAATCTGCCGATTTCGTCATTTTTCCGCGAAAACTTTTGTTCAACGAAAAAAGTTGAATACTTCGTTCGAAAGCTTGTTCGAACACCTTTCAGAATCAGCAAAAACTTTTAGTGGCGCCGGAAGGAATTGGTCACAGTGACCACTTCATCATTGGCTTTATCCAGGGCAAATCTGCCGATTTCGTGATTTTTCCGCGAAAACTTTTATTCAATGAAAAACATAATCGGACCAAGTGGAGTACTAGGCTCGAGAGCTTGTTCCAACACCTTTCAGAATTAGCAAAAACTTTTAGTGGCGCCGGAAGGATTTGGCCACAGTGACCACTTCATCATTGGCTTTATCCAGGGCAAATCTGCCGATTTCGTGATTTTTCCGCGAAAACTTTTATGCAATGAAAAACATAATCGGACCAAGTGGAGTACTAGGCTCGAGAGCTTGTTCCAACACCTTTCAGAATCAGAAAAAACTTTTAGTGGCGCCGGAAGGAATTGGTCACAGTGACCACTTCATCATTGACCTTACCAAGAGCAAATCTGCCGATTTCGTCATTATTGCGCGAAAACTTTGAATTGAAGTTGAATACTTCGCTCGAAAGCTTGTTCCAACACCTTTCAGAATCAGCAAAAACTTTTAGTGGGGCCGGAAGGAATTGGTCACAGTGACCACTTTATCATTGGCCTTAGCCAGGGCAAATCTGCCGATTTCGCCATTTTCCGCGAAAACTTTTATTCAACGAAAAACATAATCGGACCAAGTCAAATACGTGGTTCGGAAGCTTGTCCCAACACCTTTCAGAATCATCAAAAAGTTTTAGTGGAGCCGGAAGGAATTTGTCACAGTAACGACTTCATCATTGGCCTTACTTAGAGCAAATCTGCCGATTTCGTCATTTTTCCGCGAAAACTTGTATTCAATGAAAAACATAAGCGGACCAAGTGGAATACTAGGCTCTAAAGCTTTTTCCAACACCTTTCAGAATCAGCAAAAACTTTTAGTGGCGCCTGAAGGAATTGGTCACAGTAACCACTTCATCATTGGCTTTATCCAGGGCAAATCTGCCGGTTTCGTGATTTTCCGCGAATACTTTTATTCAACGAAAAAAGTTGAATACTTCGCTCGAAAGCTGTTTCCAACACCTTTCAGAATCATCAAAAACTTGTAGTGAAGCCGGAAGGAATTGGTCACAGTGACCACTTCATCATTGAGCTTACCTAGGGCAAATCTGCCGATTTCGACATTATTCCGCGAAAACTAATATTCAACGAACAACATAATCTGACCAAGTCAAATACATGGTTCGGAAGCTAGTCCCAACACCTTTCAGAATCATCAAAAAGTTTTAGTGGAGCCGGAAGGAATTTGTCACAGTAACGACTTGATCATTGGCCTTACTCAGGGCAAATCTGCCGATATTGTCATTTTTCCGCGAATTCTTTTACTCAACAAAAAAAAAATCGGACCAAGTGGAATACTTGGCTCGAAAACTTGTTCCAACACCTTTCAGAGTCAGCAAAAACTTTTAGTGGAGCCGGAAGGAGTTTGTCACAGTAACGACTTCATCATTGGCCTTACTCAGGGCAAATCTGCCGATATTGTCATTTTTCCGCGAATTCTTTTATTCAACAAAAAAAAAAATCGGAGCAAGTGGAATACTTGGCTCGAAAACTTGTTCCAACACCTTTCAGAGTCAGCAAAAACTTTTAGTGGAGCCGGAAGGAATTGGTAACAGTGACCACTTCATCATTGACGTTACCCAGAGCAAATCTGCCGATTTCGTCATTTTTCCGCGAAAACTTTTATGCAACGAAAAACTTAATCGGACTAAGTGAAATACTTCGCTTGAAAGCTTGTTCCAACACCTTTCAGAGTCAGCAAAAACTTTTAGTGGAGCCGAAAGGAATTGGTCACAGTGACCACTTCATCATTGGCTTTATCCAGGGCAAATCTGCCGGTTTCGTGATTTTTCTGCGAAAACTTTTATTTAATGAAAAACACAATCGGACCAAGTGGAATACTTCGCTCGAAAGATTGTTCCAACACCTTTCAAATTTAGCAAAAAGTTTTAGTGGAGCCGGAAGGAATTGGTCACAGTGACCACTTCATCATTGACCTTACCCAGAGCAAATCTGCCGATTTCGTCATTTTTCCGCGAAAACTTTTGTTCAACGAAAAAAGTTGAATACTTCGTTCGAAAGCTTGTTCCAACACCTTTCAGAATCAGCAAAAACTTTTAGTGGCGCCGGAAGGAATTGGTCACAGTGACCACTTCATCATTGGCTTTATCCAGGGCAAATCTGCCGATTTCGTGATTTTTCCGCGAAAACTTTTATTCAATGAAAAACATAATCGGACCAAGTGGAGTACTAGACTCGAGAGCTTGTTCCAACACCTTTCAGAATTAGCAAAAACTTTTAGTGGCGCACGAAGGATTTGGTCACAGTGACCACTTCATCATTGGTTTTATCCAGGGCAAATCTGCCGATTTCGTGATTTTTCCGCGAAAACTTTTATGCAATGAAAAACATAATCGGACCAAGTGGAGTACTAGGCTCGAGAGCTTGTTCCAACACCTTTCAGAATCAGAAAAAACTTTTAGTGGCGCCGGAAGGAATTGGTCACAGTGACCACTTCATCATTGACCTTACCAAGAGCAAATCTGCCGATTTCGTCATTATTGCGCGAAAACTTTGAATTGAAGTTGAATACTTCGCTCGAAAGCTTGTTCCAACACCTTTCAGAATCAGCAAAAACTTTTAGTGGGGCCGGAAGGAATTGGTCACAGTGACCACTTTATCATTGGCCTTAGCCAGGGCAAATCTGCCGATTTCGCCATTTTCCGCGAAAACTTTTATTCAACGAAAAACATAATCGGACCAAGTTGAATACTTCGCTCGAAAGCTTGTTCCAACACCTTTCAGAATCAGCAAAAACTTGTAGTGAAGCTGGAAGGAATTGGTCACAGTGACCACTGTATCATTGACCTTACCCACGGCAAATCTGCCGATTTCGACATTATTCCGCGAAAACTGTTATTCAACGAACAACATAATCTGACCAAGTCAAATACGTGGTTCGGAAGCTTGTCCCAACAACTTTGAGAATCATCAAAGAGTTTTAGTGGAGCCGGAAGGAATTGTCACAGCAACGACTTCATCATTGGCCTTACTCAGGGCAAATCTGCCGATTTCGACATTTTTCCACGAAAACTTTTATTCAATGAAAAACATAATTCGACCAAGTGGAATACTAGGCTCGAAAGCTTCTTCCAACACCTTTCAGAATCAGCAAAAATTTTTAGTGGCGCCGGAAGGAATTGGTAACAGTGACCACATAATCGGACCAAGTTGAATACTTCGCTCGAAAGTTTGTTCCAACACCTTTCGAAATCAGCAAAAAGTTTTAGTGGAGCCGGAAGGAAATGGTCACAGTGACCACTTCATCATTGATCCCAGGGCAAATCTGCCGATTTCGACATTATTCCGCGAAAACTTTTATTCAACGAAAAACATAATCGGACCAAGTTTAATACTTCGCTCGAAAGTTTGTTCCAACACCTTTTACAATTAGCAAAAAACTTGTAGTGAAGCCGGAAGGAATTGGTCACAGTGACCACTTCATCATTGACCTTACTCAGGGCAAATCTTCCGATTTCGTCATTTTCCCGCGAAAACTTTTATTCAACGAAAAACATAATCGGACCAAGTTGAATACTTCGCTTGAAAGCTTGTTCCAACACCTTTCAGAGTCAGCAAAAACTTTTAGTGGAGCCGGAAGGAATTGGTCACAGTGACCACTTCATCATTGACCTTACTCAGGGCAAATCTTCCGATTTCGTCATTTTCCCGCGAAAACTTTTATTCAACGAAAAACATAATCGGACCAAGTGAAATACTTGACGCGAAAGCTTGTTCCAACACCTTTCAGAGTCAGCAAGAAATTTTAGTGTAGCCAGAAGGAATTGGTCACAGTGACCACTTCATCATTGACCTTACCCAGAGCAAATCTGCCGATTTCGTCATTTTTCCGCGAAAACTGTTATTCAACGAACAACATAATCTGACCAAGTCAAATACGTGGTTCGGAAGCTTGTCCCAACAACTTTCAGAATCATCAAAGAGTTTTAGTGGAGCCGGAAGGAATTGTCACAGTAACGACTTCATCATTGGCCTTACCCAAGGCAAATCTGCCGATTTCGCCATATTCCGCGATAACTTTTATTCAACGAAAAACATAATCGGACCAAGTTGAATACTTCGCTTGAAAGCTTGTTCCAACACCTTTCAGAGTCAGCAAAAACTTTTAGTGGAGCCGGGAGGAATTGGTCACAGTGACCACTTCATCATTGACCTTACTCAGGGCAAATCTTCCGATTTCGTCATTTTCCCGCGAAAACTTTTATTCAACGAAAAACATAATCGGACCAAGTGAAATACTTGACGCGAAAGCTTGTTCCAACACCTTTCAGAGTCAGCAAGAAATTTTAGTGTAGCCAGAAGGAATTGGTCACAGTGACCACTTCATCATTGACCTTACCCAGAGCAAATCTGCCGATTTCGTCATTTTTCCGCGAAAGCTTTTGTTCAACGAAAAAAGTTGAATACTTCGTTCGAAAGCTTGTTTCAACACCTTTCAGAATCAGCAAAAACTTTTAGTGGCGCCGGAAGGAATTGGTCACAGTGACCACTTCATCATTGGCTTTATCCAGGGCAAATCTGCCGATTTCGTGATTTTTCCGCGAAAACTTTTATGCAATGAAAAACATAATCGGACCAAGTGGAGTACTAGGCTCGAGAGGTTGTTCCAACACCTTTCAGAATCAGAAAAAACTTTTAGTGGCGCCGGAAGGAATTGGTCACAGTGGCCACTTCATCATTGACCTTACCAAGAGCAAATCTGCCGATTTCGTCATTATTGCGCGAAAACTTTGAATTGAAGTTGAATACTTCGCTCGAAAGTTTGTTCCAACACCTTTCGAAATCAGCAAAAAGTTTTAGTGGAGCCGGAAGGAAATGGTCACAGTGACCACTTCATCATTGATCCCAGGGCAAATCTGCCGATTTCGACATTATTCCGCGAAAACTTTTATTCAACGAAAAACATAATCGGACCAAGTTTAATACTTCGCTCGAAATTTTGTTCCAACACCTTTTAGAATTAGCAAAAAACTTGTAGTGAAGCCGGAAGGAATTGGTCACAGTGACAACTTCATCATTGACCTTACCCAGGGCAAATCTGCCGATTTCGACATTATTCCGCGAAAACTGTTATTCAACGAACAACATAATCTGACCAAGTCAAATACGTGGTTCGAAAGCTTGTCCCAACACCTTTCAGAATCATTAAAAAGTTTTAGTGGAGCCGGAAGGAATTTGTCACAGTAACGACTTCATCATTGGCCTTACTCAGGGCAAATCTGCCGATTTCGTCATTTTTCCGCGAAAACTTTTGTTCAACGAAAAAAGTTGAATACTTCGTTCGAAAGCTTATTCGAACACCTTTCAGAATCAGCAAAAACTTTTAGTGGCGCCGGAAGGAATTGGTCACAGTGACCACTTCATCATTGGCTTTATCCAGGGCAAATCTGCCGATTTCGTGATTTTTCGTGATTAGGCTCGAGAGCTTGTTCCAACACCTTTCAGAATTAGCAAAAACTTTTAGTGGCGCCGGAAGGATTTGGCCACAGTGACCACTTCATCATTGGCTTTATCCAGGGCAAATCTGCCGATTTCGTGATTTTTCCGCGAAAACTTTTATGCAATGAAAAACATAATCGGACCAAGTGGAGTACTAGGCTCGAGAGCTTGTTCCAACACCTTTCAGAATCAGAAAAAACTTTTAGTGGAGCCGGAAGGAATTGGTCACAGTGACCACTTCATCATTGACCTTACCAAGAGCAAATCTGCCGATTTCGTCATTATTGCGCGAAAACTTTGAATTGAAGTTGAATACTTCGCTCGAAAGCTTGTTCCAACACCTTTCAGAATCAGCAAAAACTTTTAGTGGGGCCGGAAGGAATTGGTCACAGTGACCACTTTATCATTGGCCTTAGCCAGGGCAAATCTGCCGATTTCGCCATTTTCCGCGAAAACTTTTATTCAACGAAAAACATAATCGGACCAAGTCAAATACGTGGTTCGGAAGCTTGTCCCAACAACTTTCACAATCATCAAAGAGTTTTAGTGGAGCCGGAAGGAATTGTCACAGTAACGATTTCATCATTGGCCTTACTCAGGGCAAATCTGCCGATTTCGACATTTTTCCACGAAAACTTTTATTCAATGAAAAACATAATTGGACCAAGTGGAATACTAGGCTCGAAAGCTTCTTCCAACACCTTTCAGAATCAGCAAAAATTTTTAGTGGCGCCGGAAGGAATTGGTAACAGTGACCACATAATCGGACCAAGTTGAATACTTCGCTCGAAAGTTTGTTCCAACACCTTTCGAAATCAGCAAAAAGTTTTAGTGGAGCCGGAAGGAAATGGTCACAGTGACCACTTCATCATTGATCCCAGGGCAAATCTGCCGATTTCGACATTATTCCGCGAAAACTTTTATTCAACGAAAAACATAATCGGACCAAGTTGAATACTTCGCTTGAAAGTTTGTTCGAACACCTTTCAGAATCAGCAAAAACTTTTAGTGGCGCCGGAAGGAATTGGTCACAGTGACCACTTCATCATTGGCTTTATCCAGGGCAAATCTGCCGATTTCGTGATTTTTCCGCGAAAACTTTTATTCAATGAAAAACATAATCGGACCAAGTGGAGTACTAGGCTCGAGAGCTTGTTCCAACACCTTTCAGAATTAGCAAAAACTTTTAGTGGCGCCGGAAGGATTTGGTCACAGTGACCACTTCATCATTGGCTTTATCCAGGGCAAATCTGCCGATTTCGTGATTTTTCCGCGAAAACTTTTATGCAATGAAAAACATAATCGGACCAAGTGGAGTACTAGGCTCGAGAGCTTGTTCCAACACCTTTCAGAATCAGAAAAAACTTTTAGTGGCGCCGGAAGGAATTGGTCACAGTGACCACTTCATCATTGACCTTACCAAGAGCAAATCTGCCGATTTCGTCATTATTGCGCGAAAACTTTGAATTGAAGTTGAATACTTCGCTCGAAAGCTTGTTCCAACACCTTTCAGAATCAGCAAAAACTTTTAGTGGGGCCGGAAGGAATTGGTCACAGTGACCACTTTATCATTGGCCTTAGCCAGGGCAAATCTGCCGATTTCGCCATTTTCCGCGAAAACTTTTATTCAACGAAAAACATAATCGGACCAAGTCAAATACGTGGTTCGGAAGCTTGTCCCAACAACTTTCAGAATCATCAAAGAGTTTTAGTGGAGCCGGAAGGAATTGTCACAGTAACGACTTCATCATTGGCCTTACTCAGGGCAAATCTGCCGATTTCGACATTTTTCCACGAAAACTTTTATTCAATGAAAAACATAATTGGACCAAGTGGAATACTAGGCCCGAAAGCTTCTTCCAACACCTTTCAGAATCAGCAAAAATTTTTAGTGGCGCCGGAAGGAATTGGTAACAGTGACCACATAATCGGACCAAGTTGAATACTTCGCTCGAAAGTTTGTTCCAACACCTTTCGAAATCAGCAAAAAGTTTTAGTGGAGCCGGAAGGAAATGGTCACAGTGACCACTTCATCATTGATCCCAGGGCAAATCTGCCGATTTCGACATTATTCCGCGAAAACTTTTATTCAACGAAAAACATAATCGGACCAAGTTTAATACTTCGCTCGAAAGTTTGTTCCAACACCTTTTAGAATTAGCAAAAAACTTGTAGTGAAGCCGGAAGGAATTGGTCACAGTGACCATTTTATCATTGGCCTTACCCAGGGCAAAGCTGCCGATTTCGCCATTTTCCGCGAAAACTTTTATTCAACGAAAATAGTTGAATACTTCGCTCGAAAGCTTGTTCCAACACCTTTCGGAATCATCAAAAACTTGTAGTGAAGCCGGAAGGAATTGGTCACAGTGACAACTTCATCATTGACCTTACCCAGGGCAAATCTGCCGATTTCGACATTATTCCGCGAAAACTGTTATTCAACGAACAACATAATCTGACCAAGTCAAATACGTGGTTCGAAAGCTTGTCCCAACACCTTTCAGAATCATCAAAAAGTTTTAGTGGAGCCGGAAGGAATTTGTCACAGTAACGACTTCATCATTGGCCTTACTCAGGGCAAATCTTCCGATTTCGTCATTTTTCCGCGAAAACTTTTATTCAACGAAAAACATAATCGGACCAAGTGAAATACTTGGCTCGAAAGCTTGTTCCAACACCTTTCAGAGTCAGCAAGAAATTTTAGTGGAGCCGGAAGGAATTTGACACAGTGACCACTTCATCATTGGCCTTACCCAGGGCAAATCTGCCGATTTCGCCATTTTCCGCGAAAACTTTTATTCAACAAAAAAAGTTGAATACTTCGCTCGAAAGGTTGTTCCAACACCTTTCAGAGTCAGCAAAAACTTGTAGTGAAGCCGGAAGGAATTGGTCACAGTGACCACTTCATCATTGATCCCAGGGCAAATCTGCCGATTTCGACATTATTCCGCGAAAACTTTTATTCAACGAAAAACATAATCGGACCAAGTTTAATACTTCGCTCGAAAGTTTGTTCCAACACCTTTTAGAATTAGCAAAAAACTTGTAGTGAAGCCGGAAGGAATTGGTCACAGTGACCATTTTATCATTGGCCTTACCCAGGGCAAAGCTGCCGATTTCGCCATTTTCCGCGAAAACTTTTATTCAACGAAAATAGTTGAATACTTCGCTCGAAAGCTTGTTCCAACACCTTCCGGAATCATCAAAAACTTGTAGTGAAGCCGGAAGGAATTGGTCACAGTGACAACTTCATCATTGACCTTACCCAGGGCAAATCTGCCGATTTCGACATTATTCCGCGAAAACTGTTATTCAACGAACAACATAATCTGACCAAGTCAAATACGTGGTTCGAAAGCTTGTCCCAACACCTTTCAGAATCATCAAAAAGTTTTAGTGGAGCCGGAAGGAATTTGTCACAGTAACGACTTCATCATTGGCCTTACTCAGGGCAAATCTTCCGATTTCGTCATTTTTCCGCGAAAACTTTTATTCAACGAAAAACATAATCGGACCAAGTGAAATACTTGGCTCGAAAGCTTGTTCCAACACCTTGCAGAGTCAGCAAGAAATTTTAGTGTAGCCAGAAGGAATTGGTCATAGTGACCACTTCATCATTGACCTTACCCAGAGCAAATCTGCCGATTTCGTCATTTTTCCGCGAAAACTTTTGTTCAACGAAAAAAGTTGAATACTTCGTTCGAAAGCTTGTTCGAACACCTTTCAGAATCAGCAAAAACTTTTAGTGGCGCCGGAAGGAATTGGTCACAGTGACCACTTCATCATTGGCTTTATCCAGGGCAAATCTGCCGATTTCGTGATTTTTCCGCGAAAACTTTTATTCAATGAAAAACATAATCGGACCAAGTGGAGTACTAGGCTCGAGAGCTTGTTCCAACACCTTTCAGAATTAGCAAAAACTTTTAGTGGCGCCGGAAGGATTTGGTCACAGTGACCACTTCATCATTGGCTTTATCCAGGGCAAATCTGCCGATTTCGTGATTTTTCCGCGAAAACTTTTATGCAATGAAAAACATAATCGGACCAAGTGGAGTACTAGGCTCGAGAGCTTGTTCCAACAGCTTTCAGAATCAGAAAAAACTTTTAGTGGCGCCGGAAGGAATTGGTCACAGTGACCACTTCATCATTGACCTTACCAAGAGCAAATCTGCCGATTTCGTCATTATTGCGCGAAAACTTTGAATTGAAGTTGAATACTTCGCTCGAAAGCTTGTTCCAACACCTTTCAGAATCAGCAAAAACTTTTAGTGGGGCCGGAAGGAATTGGTCACAGTGACCACTTTATCATTGGCCTTAGCCAGGGCAAATCTGCCGATTTCGCCATTTTCCGCGAAAACTTTTATTCAACGAAAAACATAATCGGACCAAGTCAAATACGTGGTTCGGAAGCTTGTCCCAACAACTTTCAGAATCATCAAAGAGTTTTAGTGGAGCCGGAAGGAATTGTCACAGTAACGATTTCATCATTGGCCTTACTTAGGGCAAATCTGCCGATTTCGACATTTTTCCACGAACACTTTTATTCAATGAAAAACATAATTGGACCAAGTGGAATACTAGGCTCGAAAGCTTCTTCCAACACCTTTCAGAATCAGCAAAAATTTTTAGTGGCGCCGGAAGGAATTAGTAACAGTGACCACATAATCGGACCAAGTTGAATACTTCGCTCGAAAGTTTGTTCCAACACCTTTCGAAATCAGCAAAAAGTTTTAGTGGAGCCGGAAGGAAATGGTCACAGTGACCACTTCATCATTGATCCCAGGGCAAATCTGCCGATTTCGACATTATTCCGCGAAAACTTTTATTCAACGAAAAACATAATCGGACCAAGTTGAATACTTCGCTTGCAAGCTTGTTCCAACACCTTTCAGAGTCAGCAAAAACTTTTAGTGGAGCCGAAAGGAATTGGTCACAGTGACCACTTCATCATTGGCTTTATCCAGGGCAAATCTGCCGATTTCGTGATTTTTCCGCGAAAACTTTTATTCAATGAAAAACATAATCGGACCAAGTGGAGTACTAGGCTCGAGAGCTTGTTCCAACAGCTTTCAGAATCAGAAAAAACTTTTAGTGGCGCCGGAAGGAATTGGTCACAGTGACCACTTCATCATTGACCTTACCAAGAGCAAATCTGCCGATTTCGTCATTATTGCGCGAAAACTTTGAATTGAAGTTGAATACTTCGCTCGAAAGCTTGTTCCAACACCTTTCAGAATCAGCAAAAACTTTTAGTGGGGCCGGAAGGAATTGGTCACAGTGACCACTTTATCATTGGCCTTAGCCAGGGCAAATCTGCCGATTTCGCCATTTTCCGCGAAAACTTTTATTCAACGAAAAACATAATCGGACCAAGTCAAATACGTGGTTCGGAAGCTTGTCCCAACAACTTTCAGAATCATCAAAGAGTTTTAGTGGAGCCGGAAGGAATTGTCACAGTAACGATTTCATCATTGGCCTTACTTAGGGCAAATCTGCCGATTTCGACATTTTTCCACGAACACTTTTATTCAATGAAAAACATAATTGGACCAAGTGGAATACTAGGCTCGAAAGCTTCTTCCAACACCTTTCAGAATCAGCAAAAATTTTTAGTGGCGCCGGAAGGAATTAGTAACAGTGACCACATAATCGGACCAAGTTGAATACTTCGCTCGAAAGTTTGTTCCAACACCTTTCGAAATCAGCAAAAAGTTTTAGTGGAGCCGGAAGGAAATGGTCACAGTGACCACTTCATCATTGATCCCAGGGCAAATCTGCCGATTTCGACATTATTCCGCGAAAACTTTTATTCAACGAAAAACATAATCGGACCAAGTTGAATACTTCGCTTGCAAGCTTGTTCCAACACCTTTCAGAGTCAGCAAAAACTTTTAGTGGAGCCGAAAGGAATTGGTCACAGTGACCACTTCATCATTGGCTTTATCCAGGGCAAATCTGCCGATTTCGTGATTTTTCCGCGAAAACTTTTATTCAATGAAAAACATAATCGGACCAAGTGGAGTACTAGGCTCGAGAGCTTGTTCCAACACCTTTCAGAATTAGCAAAAACTTTTAGTGGCGCCGGAAGGATTTGGTCACAGTGACCACTTCATCATTGGCTTTATCCAGGGCAAATCTGCCGATTTCGTGATTTTTCCGCGAAAACTTTTATGCAATGAAAAACATAATCGGACCAAGTGGAGTACTAGGCTCGAGAGCTTGTTCCAACACCTTTCAGAATCAGAAAAAACTTTTAGTGGCGCCGGAAGGAATTGGTCACAGTGACCACTTCATCATTGACCTTACCAAGAGCTAATCTACCGATTTCGCCATTATTGCGCGAAAACTTTGAATTGAAGTTGAATACTTCGCTCGAAAGCTTGTTCCAACACCTTTCAGAATCAGCAAAAACTTTTAGTGGGGCCGGAAGGAATTGGTCACAGTGACCACTTTATCATTGGCCTTAGCCAGGGCAAATCTGCCGATTTCGCAATTTTCCGCGAAAACTTTTATTCAACGAAAAACATAATCGGACCAAGTCAAATACGTGGTTCGGAAGCTTGTCCCAACAACTTTCAGAATCATCAAAGAGTTTTAGTGGAGCCGGAAGGAATTGTCACAGTAACGACTTCATCATTGGCCTTACTCAGGGCAAATCTGCCGATTTCGACATTTTTCCACGAAAACTTTTATTCAATGAAAAACATAATTGGACCAAGTGGAATACTAGGCTCGAAAGCTTCTTCCAACACCTTTCAGAATCAGCAAAAATTTTTAGTGGCGCCGGAAGGAATTGGTAACAGTGACCACATAATCGGACCAAGTTGAATACTTCGCTCGAAAGTTTGTTCCAACACCTTTCGAAATCAGCAAAAAGTTTTAGTGGAGCCGGAAGGAAATGGTCACAGTGACCACTTCATCATTGATCCCAGGGCAAATCTGCCGATTTCGACATTATTCCGCGAAAACTTTTATTCAACGAAAAACATAATCGGACCAAGTTTAATACTTCGCTCGAAAGTTTGTTCCAACACCTTTTAGAATTAGCAAAAAACTTGTAGTGAAGCCGGAAGGAATTGGTCACAGTGACCATTTTATCATTGGCCTTACCCAGGGCAAAGCTGCCGATTTCGCCATTTTCCGCGAAAACTTTTATTCAACGAAAATAGTTGAATACTTCGCTCGAAAGCTTGTTCCAACACCTTTCGGAATCATCAAAAACTTGTAGTGAAGCCGGAAGGAATTGGTCACAGTGACAACTTCATCATTGACCTTACCCAGGGCAAATCTGCCGATTTCGACATTATTCCGCGAAAACTGTTATTCAACGAACAACATAATCTGACCAAGTCAAATACGTGGTTCGAAAGCTTGTCCCAACACCTTTCAGAATCATCAAAAAGTTTTAGTGGAGCCGGAAGGAATTTGTCACAGTAACGACTTCATCATTGGCCTTACTCAGGGCAAATCTTCCGATTTCGTCATTTTTCCGCGAAAACTTTGAATTGAAGTTGAATACTTCGCTCGGAAGCTTGTCGCAACACCTTTCAGAATCAGCAAAAACTTTTAGTGGGGCCGGAAGGAATTGGTCACAGTGACCACTTCATCATTGATCCCAGGGCAAATCTGCCGATTTCGACATTATTCCGCGAAAACTTTTATTCAACGAAAAACATAATCGGACCAAGTGAAATACTTGGCTCGAAAGCTTGTTCCAACACCTTTCAGAGTCAGCAAGAAATTTTAGTGTAGCCGGAAGGAATTTGACAAAGTAACGACTTCATCATTGGCCTTACCCAGGGCAAATCTGCCGATTTCGCCATTTTCCGCGATAACTTTTATTCAACGAAAAACATAATCGGACCAAGTTGAATACTTCGCTTGAAAGCTTGTTCCAACACCTTTCAGAGTCAGCAAAAAGTTTTAGTGGAGCCGGAAGGAATTTGTCACAGTGACCACTTCATCATTGACGTTACCCAGAGCAAATCTGCCGATTTCGTCATTTTTCCGCGAAAACTTTTATTCAACGAAAAACATAATCGGACCAAGTGAAATACTTGGCTCGAAAGCTTGTTCCAACACCTTTCAGAGTCAGCAAGAAATTTTAGTGGAGCCGGAAGGAATTTGACACAGTGACCAGGTCATCATTGACCTTACCCAGGGCAAATCTGCCGATTTCGCCATATTCCGCGATAACTTTTATTCAACGAAAAACATAATCGGACCAAGTTGAATACTTCGCTTGAAAGCTTGTTCCAACACCTTTCAGAGTCAGCAAAAACTTTTAGTGGAGCCGAAAGGAATTGGTCACAGTGACCACTTCATCATTGACCTTACTCAGGGCAAATCTTCCGATTTCGTCATTTTTCCGCGAAAACTTTGAATTGAAGTTGAATACTTCGCTCGGAAGCTTGTCGCAACACCTTTCAGAATCAGCAAAAACTTTTAGTGGGGCCGGAAGGAATTGGTCACAGTGACCACTTCATCATTGATCCCAGGGCAAATCTGCCGATTTCGACATTATTCCGCGAAAACTTTTATTCAACGAAAAACATAATCGGACCAAGTTTAATACTTCGCTCGAAAGTTTGTTCCAACACCTTTTAGAATTAGCAAAAAACTTGTAGTGAAGCCGGAAGGAATTGGTCACAGTGACCATTTTATCATTGGCCTTACCCAGGGCAAATCTGCCGATTTCGCCATTTTCCGCGAAAACTTTTATTCAACAAAAAAAGTTGAATACTTCGCTCGAAAGGTTGTTCCAACACCTTTCAGAGTCAGCAAAAACTTGTAGTGAAGCCGGAAGGAATTGGTTACAGTGACCACTTCATCATTGATCCCAGGGCAAATCTGCCGATTTCGACATTATTCCGCGAAAACTTTTATTCAACGAAAAACATAATCGGACCAAGTTTAATACTTCGCTCGAAAGTTTGTTCCAACACCTTTTAGAATTAGCAAAAAACTTGTAGTGAAGCCGGAAGGAATTGGTCACAGTGACCATTTTATCATTGGCCTTACCCAGGGCAAATCTGCCGATTTCGCCATTTTCCGCGAAAACTTTTATTCAACGAAAATAGTTGAATACTTCGCTCGAAAGCTTGTTCCAACACCTTCCGGAATCATCAAAAACTTGTAGTGAAGCCGGAAGGAATTGGTCACAGTGACAACTTCATCATTGACCTTACCCAGGGCAAATCTGCCGATTTCGACATTATTCCGCGAAAACTGTTATTCAACGAACAACATAATCTGACCAAGTCAAATACGTGGTTCGAAAGCTTGTCCCAACACCTTTCAGAATCATCAAAAAGTTTTAGTGGATTATTCAACGAAAAACATAATCGGACCAAGTGAAATACTTGGCTCGAAAGCTTGTTCCAACACCTTTCAGAGTCAGCAAGAAATTTTAGTGGAGCCGGAAGGAATTTGACACAGTAACGACTTCATCATTGGCCTTACCCAAGGCAAATCTGCCGATATCGCCATATTCCGCGATAACTTTTATTCAACGAAAAACATAATCGGACCAAGTTGAATACTTCGCTTGAAAGCTTGTTCCAACACCTTTCAGAGTCAGCAAAAACTTTTAGTGGAGCCGAAAGGAATTGGTCACAGTGACCACTTCATCATTGACCTTACTCAGGGCAAATCTTCCGATTTCGTCATTTTTCCGCGAAAACTTTGAATTGAAGTTGAATACGTCGCTCGGAAGCTTGTCCCAACACCTTTCAGAATCAGCAAAAACTTTTAGTGGGGCCGGAAGGAATTGGTCACAGTGACCACTTTATCATTGGCCTTACCCAGGGCAAATCTGCCGATTTCGCCATTTTCCGCGAAAACTTTTATTCAACGAAAAACATAATCGGACCAAGTTTAATACTTCGCTCGAAAACTTGTTCCAACACCTTTCAGAATCATCAAAAACTTGTAGTGAAGCCGGAAGGAATTTGTCACAGTAACGACTTCATCATTGGCCTTACTTAGAGCAAATCTGCCGATTTCGTCATTTTTCCGCGAAAACTTGTATTCAATGAAAAACATAAGCGGACCAAGTGGAATACTAGGCTCTAAAGCTTTTTCCAACACCTTTCAGAATCAGCAAAAACTTTTAGTGGCGCCGGAAGGAATTGGTCACAGTGACCACTTCATCATTGGCTTTATCCAGGGCAAATCTGCCGGTTTCGTGATTTTACTGCGAAAACTTTTATTCAATGAAAAACACAATCGGACCAAGTGGAATACTTCGCTCGAAAGTTTGTTCCAACACCTTTTAGAATTAGCAAAAAACTTGTAGTGAAGCCGGAAGGAATTTGTCACAGTGAGCACTTCGTTGTTGGCCTTACCCACGGCAAATCTGCCGATTTCGTCATTTTTTCGCGAACACTTTTGCTTTACGAAAAATATAATCGGACCAAGTTGAATACTTCGCTCGAAAGCTTGGTACAACACCTTTCAGAGTCAGCAAAAACTTTTAGTGGCGCCGGAAGGAATTGGTCACACTGACCACTTCATCATTGGCCTTACCCAGGGCAAATCTGCCGATTTCGTCATTATTCCGCGAAAACTTTTATTCAACGAAAAACATAATCGCACCAAGTGAAATACTTGGCTCGAAAGCTTGTTCCAACACCTTTCAGAGTCAGCAAGAAATTTTAGTGTAGCCGGAAGGAATTTGACAAAGTAACGACTTCATCATTGGCCTTACCCAGGGCAAATCTGCCGATTTCGCCATTTTCCGCGATAACTTTTATTCAACGAAAAACATAATCGGACCAAGTTGAATACTTCGCTTGAAAGCTTGTTCCAACACCTTTCAGAGTCAGCAAAAAGTTTTAGTGGAGCCGGAAGGAATTTGTCACAGTGACCACTTCATCATTGACGTTACCCAGAGCAAATCTGCCGATTTCGTCATTTTTCCGCGAAAACTTTTATTCAACGAAAAACTTAATCGGACTAAGTTGAATACTAGGCTAGAAAACTTGTTCCACACACCTTTCAAAATCAGCAAAAACTTTTAGTGGAGCCGGAAGGAATTGGTCACAGTGACCACTTCATCATTGGCCTTACCCAGGGCAAATCTGCCGATTTCGCCATTATTCCGCGAAAACTGTTATTCAACGAACAACATAATCTGACCAAGTCAAATACGTGGTTCGGAAGCTTGTCCCAACACCTTTCAGAATCATCAAAAAGTTTTAGTGGAGCCGGAAGGAATTTGTCACACTAACGACTTCATCATTGGCCTTACTCAGGGCAAATCTGCCGATTTCGACATTTTTCCACGAAAACTTTTATTCAATGAAAAACACAATCGGACCAAGTAGAATACTAGACTCGAAAGCTTTTTCCAACACCTTTCAGAATCAGTAAAAACTTTTAGTGGCGCCGGAAGGAATTGGTCACAGTGACCACTTCATCATTGGTCTTACCCAGGGCAAATCTGCCGATTTCGTCATTATTCCGCGAAAACTGTTATTTAACGAACAACAATATCACCAAGTCAAATACGTGGTTCGGAAGCTTGTCCCAACACCTTTCAGAATCAGCAAAACTTTTAGTGGCGCCGGAAGGAATTGGTCACAGTGACCACTTCATCATTGGCCTTACCCAGGGCAAATCTGCCGATTTCGCCATTTTCCGCGAAAACTTTTATTCAACGAAAAACATAATCGGACCAAGTTGAATACTTCGCTCGAAATCTTGTTCCAACATCTTTCAGAATCAGCAAAAAATTTGTACTGAAGCCGGAAGGAATTGGTCACAGTGACCACTTCATCATTGACCTTACCCAGGGCAAATCTGCCGATTTCGTCATTATTCCGCGAAAACTGTTATTCAACGAACAACATAATCTGACCAAGTCAAATACGTGGTTCGGAAGTTTGTCCCAACACCTTTCAGAATCAGCAAAACTTTTAGTGGCGCCGGAAGGAATTGGTCACAGTGACCACTTCATCATTGGCCTTACCCAGGGCAAATCTTCCGATATTGTCATTTTTCCGCGAAAACTTTTATTCAACGAAAAACATAATCGGACCAAGTGAAATACTTGGCTCGAAAGCTTTTTCCAACACCTTTCAGAGTCAGCAAAAACTTTTAGTGGAGCCGGAAGGAATTGGTCACATTGGCCACTTCATCATTGGCTTTATCCAGGGCAAATCTGCAGATTTCGTCATTTTTCCGCGAAAACTTTTATTCAATGAAAAACATAATCGGACCAAGTTGAATACTTCGCTCGAAATCTTGTTCCAACATCTTTCAGAATCAGCAAAAATTTGTAGTGAAGCCGGAAGGAATTGGTCACAGTGACAACTTCATCATTGACCTTACCCAGGGCAAATCTGCCGATTTCGACATTATTCCGCGAAAACTGTTATTCAACGAACAACATAATCTGACCAAGTCAAATACGTGGTTCGAAAGCTTGTCCCAACACCTTTCAGAATCATCAAAAAGTTTTAGTGGATTATTCAACGAAAAACATAATCGGACCAAGTGAAATACTTGGCTCGAAAGCTTGTTCCAACACCTTTCAGAGTCAGCAAGAAATTTTAGTGGAGCCGGAAGGAATTTGACACAGTGACCACTTCATCATTGGCCTTACTCAGGGCAAATCTGCCGATTTCGACATTTTTCCACGAAAACTTTTATTCAATGAAAAACACAATCGGACCAAGTAGAATACTAGACTCGAAAGCTTTTTCCAACACCTTTCAGAATCAGTAAAAACTTTTAGTGGCGCCGGAAGGAATTGGTCACAGTGACCACTTCATCATTGGCTTTATCCAGGGCAAATCTGCCGGTTTCGTGATTTTACTGCGAAAACTTTTATTCAATGAAAAACACAATCGGACCAAGTGGAATACTTCGCTCGAAATCTTGTTCCAACATCTTTCAGAATCAGCAAAAATTTGTACTGAAGCCGGAAGGAATTGGTCACAGTGACCACTTCATCATTGACCTTACCCAGGGCAAATCTGCCGATTTCGTCATTATTCCGCGAAAACTGTTATTCAACGAACAACATAATCTGACCAAGTCAAATACGTGGTTCGGAAGTTTGTCCCAACACCTTTCAGAATCAGCAAAACTTTTAGTGGCGCCGGAAGGAATTGGTCACAGTGACCACTTCATCATTGGCCTTACCCAGGGCAAATCTTCCGATATTGTCATTTTTCCGCGAAAACTTTTATTCAACGAAAAACATAATCGGACCAAGTGAAATACTTGGCTCGAAAGCTTTTTCCAACACCTTTCAGAGTCAGCAAAAACTTTTAGTGGAGCCGGAAGGAATTGGTCACATTGGCCACTTCATCATTGGCTTTATCCAGGGCAAATCTGCAGATTTCGTCATTTTTCCGCGAAAACTTTTATTCAATGAAAAACATAATCGGACCAAATGGAGTACTAGGCTCGAGAGCTTGTTCCAACACCTTTCAAAATCATCAAAAAGTTTTAGTGGAGCCGGAAGGAATTTGTCACACTAACGACTTCATCATTGGCCTTACTCAGGGCAAATCTGCCGATTTCGACATTTTTCCACGAAAACTTTTATTCAATGAAAAACACAATCGGACCAAGTAGAATACTAGGCTCGAAAGCTTTTTCCAACACCTTTCAGAATCAGTAAAAACTTTTAGTGGCGCCGGAAGGAATTGGTCACAGTGACCACTTCATCATTGGTCTTACCCAGGGCAAATCTGCCGATTTCGTCATTATTCCGCGAAAACTGTTATTTAACGAACAACATAATCTGACCAAGTCAAATACGTGGGTCGGAAGTTTGTCCCAACACCTTTCAGAATCAGCAAAAACTTTTAGTGGCGCCGGAAGGAATTGGTCACAGTGACCACTTCATCATTGGCCTTACCCAGGGCAAATCTTCCGATATTGTCATTTTTCCGCGAAAACTTTTATTCAACGAAAAACATAATCGGACCAAGTGAAATACTTGGCTCGAAAGCTTGTTCCAACACCTTTCAGAGTCAGCAAGAAATTTTAGTGTAGCCGGAAGGAATTTGACACAGTAACGACTTCATCATTGGCCTTACCCAGGGCAAATCTGCCGATTTCGCCATTTTCCGCGATAACTTTTATTCAACGAAAAACATAATCGGACCAAGTGGAATACTTCGCTCGAAATCTTGTTCCAACATCTTTCAGAATCAGCAAAAATTTGTACTGAAGCCGGAAGGAATTGGTCACAGTGACCACTTCATCATTGACCTTACCCAGGGCAAATCTGCCGATTTCGTCATTATTCCGCGAAAACTGTTATTCAACGAACAACATAATCTGACCAAGTCAAATACGTGGTTCGGAAGTTTGTCCCAACACCTTTCAGAATCAGCAAAACTTTTAGTGGCGCCGGAAGGAATTGGTCACAGTGACCACTTCATCATTGGCCTTACCCAGGGCAAATCTTCCGATATTGTCATTTTTCCGCGAAAACTTTTATTCAACGAAAAACATAATCGGACCAAGTGAAATACTTGGCTCGAAAGCTTTTTCCAACACCTTTCAGAGTCAGCAAAAACTTTTAGTGGAGCCGGAAGGAATTGGTCACATTGGCCACTTCATCATTGGCTTTATCCAGGGCAAATCTGCAGATTTCGTCATTTTTCCGCGAAAACTTTTATTCAATGAAAAACATAATCGGACCAAATGGAGTACTAGGCTCGAGAGCTTGTTCCAACACCTTTCAAAATCATCAAAAAGTTTTAGTGGAGCCGGAAGGAATTTGTCACACTAACGACTTCATCATTGGCCTTACTCAGGGCAAATCTGCCGATTTCGACATTTTTCCACGAAAACTTTTATTCAATGAAAAACACAATCGGACCAAGTAGAATACTAGGCTCGAAAGCTTTTTCCAACACCTTTCAGAATCAGTAAAAACTTTTAGTGGCGCCGGAAGGAATTGGTCACAGTGACCACTTCATCATTGGCTTTATCCAGGGCAAATCTGCCGGTTTCGTGATTTTACTGCGAAAACTTTTATTCAATGAAAAACACAATCGGACCACTTCATCATTGGCCTTACCCAGGGCAAATCTTCCGATATTGTCATTTTTTCGCGAACACTTTTGCTCTACGAAAAATATAATTGGACCAAGTTGAATACTTCGCTCGAAAGCTTGTTCCAACACCTTTCAGAATCAGCAAAAACTTGTAATAAAGCCGGAAGGAATTGGTCACAGTGACCACTTCATCATTAGCCTTACCCAGGGCAAATCCCCCCAACGCCATTTTCCGCGAAAACTTTTATTCAACGAAAAACATAGTCGGACCAAGTCAAATACGTGGTTCGAAAGCTTGTCCCAACACCTTTCAGAATCATCAAAAAGTTTTAGTGGAGCCGGAAGGAATTTGACACAGTAACGACTTCATCATTGGCCTTACCCAGGGCAAATCTGCCGATTTCGCCATTTTCCGCGATAACTTTTATTCAACGAAAAACATAATCGGACCAAGTCAAATACGTGGTTCGGAAGCTTGTTCCAACACCTTTCAGAATCAGCAAAAACTTTTAGTGGCGCCGGAAGGAATTGGTCACAGTGACCACTTCATCATTGACCTTACCCAGGGCAAATCTGCCGATTTCGTCATTATTCCGCGAAAACTGTTATTCAACGAACAACATAATCTGACCAAGTCAAATACGTGGTTCGGAAGTTTGTCCCAACACCTTTCAGAATCAGCAAAAACTTTTAGTGGCGCCGGAAGGAATTGGTCACAGTGACCACTTCATCATTGGCCTTACCCAGGGCAAATCTTCCGATATTGTCATTTTTTCGCGAACACTTTTGCTCTACGAAAAATATAATTGGACCAAGTTGAATACTTCGCTCGAAAGCTTGTTCCAACACCTTTCAGAATCAGCAAAAACTTGTAATAAAGCCGGAAGGAATTGGTCACAGTGACCACTTCATCATTAGCCTTACCCAGGGCAAATCCCCCCAACGCCATTTTCCGCGAAAACTTTTATTCAACGAAAAACATAGTCGGACCAAGTCAAATACGTGGTTCGAAAGCTTGTCCCAACACCTTTCAGAATCATCAAAAAGTTTTAGTGGAGCCGGAAGGAATTTGCCACAGTAACGACTTCATTATTGGCCTTACTCAGGGCAAATCTGCCGATTTCGTCATTTTTCCACGAAAACTGTTATTCAATGGAAAACATAATCGGACCAAGTGGAATACTAGGCTCGAAAGCTTGTTCCAGCACATTTCAGAGTCAGCAAAAACTTTTAGTGGCGCCGGAAGGAATTGGTCACAGCGACCACTTCATCTTTGGCCTTACCCAGGGCAAATCTGCCGATATTGTCATTTTTCCGCGAAAACTTTTATTCAACGAAAAAAATAATCTGACCAAGTGAAATTCGTGGTTCAGAAGCTTGTTCCAACACCTTTCAGAATCATCAAAATTTTTAGTGGCGCCGGAAGGAATTGGTCACAGGGACCATCATCATTGGGCGTTCCCAGAGCTTATCTGCCGATTTCGTAAATTTTCCGCGAAAACTTTTGTTCCAAGAAAAACATAATCTGACTAATTGGAAATGAGGTTCGAAAGCTTGTTCCAACACTTCATAAAAAACTTTTAGTGCACCCGGAAGGAAATGCTCACAGTAACCACTTCATCACTGTCGTTACCAAGAGCAACTCTGGCGTTGTCGTCATATTGACTGACGTGCGTTAGAGTGAAAGAAAACAAAATGGATTACAACGTTGAGATCTAGTATGATTTGGTACGAGGGATATAGAGTTAGTTGGTCCAGATACTAATTAATTTTGAGGCCCAACTCTGAGGCCGTGAAACTATATAACTTAAAGCCCCGACTCTGAAGCCGAGCGACTATATAAACTTAGCGCCCCGACTCTGAAACCGAGCGACTATATAAACTTAGAGCCCCGACTCTGAAGCCGAGCGACTATATAAACTTAGAGCCCCGACTCTGACGCCGAGCGACTATATAAACTTAGAGCTCGACTCTGAAGCCGAGCGACTATATAAATTTAGAGCCGAGCGACTATATAACTTGGAGCCCCGACTCTGAAGCCGAGCGACGATATAAACTTAGAGCCTCGACCCTGGTGCTGAGAAACTATATATTTATATTTAATATTATTTGTATTTTTCTGGACCAAATAATCTTACCGCACAAGTTTTATAGCAGTTCGCGAGCACGTCGTTCACACACCTGTCCGACCACTAGCTAGTGTCGCTTGCCCCCGGCGTGTTGTGTTCCGATGTATACTGCTGATGTATGCCAACCTCTTGTGGCTGTGGCACGAAATTACCAGTTTTCACCGTCGAGGTTGTGCTGCGGAGTTTTGTCTGCTGAACGTCCGCCTTCGTTGTCTCTCTGTGGTCAACTCTCTCTGTGCAGTGCTTGCTGGTGTCTCTGCGACTATCTTCGCTGAACTTAATTGTGTCGCTACTAAGCGTTGTCCCAACTTGCGACTGTCTTCCGCACGGCCCTGTGAACAACTGTAGGTAGCTATTTTCTTTCTTAAACATAAATATATAATCCAAAATTCTTTTACAATAATTAAATTCCAAATTTAATATCTTAAGTATATAATCCATCAGCTTATTGTTTAAGTAGTTAATTTATTTTATTAAACAAAAATAATTCGCTCTCCTTAGCAATTTACAAAGAAATAAATTTTAATGCAAATAGAATTTAAGTACGCCAGAATTACCTGGAATTGTGGTCGTTACAATGTATAACCTAAAAGATTTCTCACGAATAAGCTCAATTCATCATATTAATGCATCTAATATACACATTTCCGTCGGTCTCAACTAACGTTACGTAAAACTTTAGCAAATAATTGAGGTGTGATACTTTTCACGCTTGTACATATTTGTTAAAACTTTAAATGTGTTGCAATATTCGTAGCAGAATTTCACAAAAAGAGAACTAATGTTTCGTACTTCGTTTTTCTGAGTTTTCATTTTCTTCCAGGTTGAGAAATCATTCATACACATGCTTAAAATGTGACAGTGTGAGTTTGGACATCGCTGGTATAAATTGAATTTATGAGAAATGCTTATTCTTGTTCATATGAACATGCGCTTGAACTAATTTATTTATTAAATGATTGTCTGGAAACAAATGTAGATGGGGATAAAAAAGGTATTAGTGAAAAGATAAAAATGTTTAAGAAAAATCGAAGCGTAGGTAACTTAGTTATAGTTTGTTCTTTTTGTGATTATTTTGGGGTGGTGTTTTGTGAAGGTGTCTTGATGTTTATGTAGGACCCAGTAGGAATGATGAGCGGGAGCGAATAGCTCGAAGAAAATAGTTCGCAAATCTCGATGGTCTATACAGAGGATCCTTACAAGCTTTGTGGTGTAGATTAAGAAGTTAAAAAGATGTGAATGTTTACGTTCTGTATCTTCACCACGATACCTGAGAAAAATGGACGTTATGATAAATGTATGTCGTTCTATCTCCAGTCGACATTTTAAAACTTGCTTGTATACTTAGCCCAATATTTATATCTCAGCTAGATTTAAGATTTAATAAGCGTTTAAACATTATAATAAATAATATCTGTTCAAATCTAGAATTGCAAGCAAGCAATGTATGGCACATTGACTTGACTAATTCTTTAAATCAAAAATTTAACTCAAACGGTAACACGACGCCAGCCGGGTGCAATGCACTAAATTGGCAGGCAATGCTTGTGGTTGAATTTCACTAAACTGAAAATGCTGACCACGTCAATTGCGCAAAACTTCCGTGAGCTTAGTTCAGGTCATAAAATTCAATATGGTAAAGCACTGCTTGCAATTCTTTCATTCGAACAACAACAAATTTTTTTTTTATTGTTAAATTATTGTAACTTGCACGGTTAATTATTAGTATAAATAAGTCGCATTTAATATAATAAAACGACTCTATTTGTAACCACAGAACTAGAAGCAGTCTTTTTCTTTAAGCGAGCAGTCGAAACTCTTATAATTGGTTTTAGGGCCGACTATAAGAAACACACACACAATAGTAGTTGGTTCAAGTGCCAAATACTAGTATACGCATTCGTCACTCTTCTTATAATTGGTTCAAGTACCGATTATAAGAAACCCATAAACACACATTAGTAGTTGGTTCAACTGCCAAATATTAATTTACACATTAGTCAAACATAAAATCTGGCACAAGAGTATCTGGTTCAAGCGCCAGCTAATTTTAACAATCACCAGCAACCAATAGCGACATAGGGAGCAACCTAACGTCGGTGTTTGGTTGGGAGAAAAGAGAAAGATGCAAATGCGGGTAAGGTTAGATACGGAAATACGATGGTGGTAAGTCAAATGTACTTACAGGTGATGTTTGAGAGTATAGCCTGGGAATGAGAGGTTGTTGCGTCGTCCGTGGATGAGGTGATCAGGTTGATGGCGGTGGCAGAGAGCGTCTGCGGTGACGGACTGATGAGATGAGTGGATGATGAGTGATGACGATCGTCCAGAAAAAGGTGGTTGGTGTGGTGTTGATTGATGGTGATTGATGTGGATTGATGTTGATTGATGTGGATTGATATTCAAAAAAGAAAAATTCGATGTTCAAACGATGGTTGATTGCAAACGATTTGTTGGCTAGCTTGGTTTCACAAAAGAATTAGAGATATGTTGTTTGCTGGTCGAGTTTCCAAAACGAATGAGAGTGGTTGAAGGCAGAAATGCAGTACCTGGAACGATAATAAAATGGCCATGGGAAGGCCGGGAAGAGCGGCAGTGCTGCAGGAGCGAATGCATTCGCAGGTTTCAGGAAACACACTCGCTCCTAGAGGGCGCCAGGGTTTTTGGCGTGAACAGTCTTCGACTTGATACGATTTGCGATCTCCTGCAACAAGAACTCATCTTATCGATTAAAATGGAATCACTGGCAAATAAGCAAGCGGACATTGGGGCTGAGATTTATCGCGTCGTTACCAATTTCAAAAAGGACTCTCTTCTTCATTGGCACCATTGGTCTCAATTTGATGCCGTCGATAGCGAAATACGACAATTGGATCCCATTCCAGCCGAGCACGAGTATTTCACTCAAGATTATTACCAAGCTGTCCAGAAGCTTGTTTTCGATTATCAGCAAATCTTTGAAGCCGCTATCGTGTGACTCCATGAATACCGCCTCAGCTGGCACCAATTCCACATCGAATACAGACACTCTAGCAATGTCTATAATCAGAAAACAGAATGCTTTGAAGGCTACTCTGAAACGGCAGTAGAAGATAGCATCCAATATTTTGAATACTAACTAACAAATATTCAACAGCTTTGGGACCAGATCCAGTCGTAGCATTTAGCCATATTTAAACATCGTGGATCCTGAAAATATGGGATACAATATGAACGAGTTTATTGAATTAGAAAAACAATTTCAACAGCAACGCGTAGCGCTGAAGGTGAAGATTCATCAAGCTAATTCATCAACAGAACGCCATCACGCAATTATCAATCAAGCGCCAAATGTGCATTTGCCCAAGATTACTATACCAACATTCGACGGTGATTATTTGAAATGGAGGCAATACTTTGATCTATTTTCCAAAATGATTCATGAGCAATCATTGCCAAACATACAAAAATGTGATACTTAAAAACACACTTAAAAAAAAGTGTTAAGTGTGAATCTGAGTTACTCCTTCGACATTTACCACTAACCGAAGATAACTACTCAACAGCCTGGAACATGTTTCAGGATCGCTACAACAATAGAAGGCTTCTGCTTTCAACACCCTTTCAGAAACTACTTAATCAACCAACTTTGCAACAAGACACGACTTCAGTAGCCATCAAGATGTTCCATGACACGACACTGGAGTGTTCACTTGCAATTAAGAACTTAGGTATCAACATTGACAACTGTGATCCACCGTTACTTCATCTACTGATAAAGAAGTTGGATAGAGGAACTTATATCCTATACGAGCAATCACTCCATGATCCGAGAGAGTTCCAAACTCTAAAATTTTTTTTACAATTTTTGGAGCACCGTTTTCAGTCCTTAGAAGTAATTGGAAGAAAAAAAGACCAATTATTTCAAGAGCGACATCAGCAGTTGTCACAAAACAAAAAGGTGACACAAAATGCAGCGCTTGTAAAGAGGCAATTCATCCCTATACTGCATGCAATTTTTCGATCTGTCGCCAAAGGATCAAATTGATCGCCATCCAAAAGCTGCCTCAAGTGCAGCAAAAAACATAACACTTTGTTACATTTTGACAATTAGGTTGTTGAACACACTTAAACAATTATTAGCGCAATGGTATCACACTTACATCAGCTTCCGTAAACAAACAGCAACACATCATTCTTGGGACCGCTAGAATAAGAATTGGTACGTCCAACGGAAAATACAAGGAATGCAGAGTTATTCTCGATTCGGGCTCTCAAGCGAATTTCATCACTGAAAGAATCATCAGAAGATTGTCCGTAAATACTAGGTCAGCATCAATGACAATTGAAGGCATAGGAAGCACAACCATAGCAACTCATCGATGAGTGCATGTTACGCTACAATCCTTAACAAACAGTTGTTCTGCCCCCTTTGAGGCGTTTGTACCATAGATTATTAGATGTGAAATCGGTTTGACATTTCACTGTTTGATAAATGAAACTAACGTATACAATACGTGAGAAGTACCACATTGTTGTTCTTGTTTCTTTATCAATCAATGTGTACGCTTTCTTCACAGTACAACCGTAGTTGCTAAAGGGTTTTAGAATCCCAACTAGGCCAATAACGTATAATTTCCAACTATTTCGTAACAATTTGTATTCAGTTTCATTTATACAATTGTGCTAACATCATTATAAAATATTTTCGTAATTAGGCGCATAATTGTGTTTTTATAACAAAAAACTTTTGATTATCGACTGCATTTATAGGAAATATAATGAAGCAAATTAGGAAATGCTGTGTAAAATGTAATAGAATATATTTATTAACATTAAAACTGTATTTTATACATGTTTTGCGCGAATAAAAAACATAATATTTATAATTATTTATTTTGACGTTACGATAAACAAACCCCTCTAAAATAAATTTTCCATCAGTGCTTGCTACAAAATTTTTGCGGCGAGGCTACATTATTTTACACTTTTTTTGCAGCGAATCAAAGTTTTCTTTCATTGTTGTAACGCGGCTCCGGTTTCTCCGGTCTATGGCCAGGGTATGCTCAGCGGGTACCAGGGGAGCTCGATACAAAATTTATTTGATTCAAGGCACTTTTAGGTTTACGATAGGATTCTTTATTATTATTTACTTGCTAATTACAACATTTATCCTGCAGGAGAGAGGATACGACCGGCTTATATTTCTTGTAGGAGAATGCGTTGACGCGCAGCGAGTGCGTGCGTATAGCGAGCATGCACCTCGTGCGTTGAATAATCAGCCGCTAGCGTTGGCGGCAGCCGAGTGCGTTGGCGGCAGCCGAGTGCGTTGACGTTCCGACGAATGCGTTGACGAGCAGCGAGTGCGTGCGTGTAGCGAGCATGCACCTCGTGCGTTGAACGATCAGGCTAGCGTTGGCGAGCAGACGAATGCGTTGACGTGCAGACGAATGCGTTGACGAGCAGCGAGTGCGTGCGTGTAGCGAGCAGGCACCTCGTGCGTTGAATGATCAGCCGCTAGCGTTGGCGAGCAGGCGAATGCGTTGACGTGCAGACGAATGCGTTGACGAGCAGCGAGTGCGTGCGTGTAGCGAGCAGGCACCTCGTGCGTTGAATGATCAGCCGCTAGCGTTGGCGGACAGACGAATGCGTTGACGTGCAGACGAATGCGTTGACGAGCAGTGAGTGCGTGCGTGTAGCGAGCAGGCACCTCGTGCGTTGAACGATCAGGCGCTAGCGTTGGCGAGCAAACGAATGCGTTGACGTGCAGACGAATGCGTTGACGAGCAGCGAGTGCGTGCGTGTAGCGAGCAGGCACCTCGTGCGTTGAATGATCAGGCGCTAGCGGTGGCGAGCAGACGAATGCGTTGACGAGCAGCGAGTGCGTGCGTGTAGCGAGCAGGCACCTCGTGCGTTGAACGATCAGGCTAGCGTTGGCGAGCAGACGAATGCGTTGACGTGCAGACGAATGCGTTGACGAGCAGCGAGTGCGTGCGTGTAGCGAGCAGGCACCTCGTGCGTTGAATGATCAGGCTAGCGTTGGCGAGCAGACGAATGCGTTGACGTGCAGACGAATGCGTTGACGAGCAGCGAGTGCGTGCGTGTAGCGAGCAGGCACCTCGTGCGTTGAATGATCAGGCTAGCGTTGGCGAGCAGACGAATGCGTTGATGTGCAGACGAATGCGTGGACGAATATGCGAGCAATTGAATACGCGGCGGAAAAGAAAGAAAAGGTCACGGTGCGAGGGGTATTTTTTACTAACCAAGTAGTGCCGATTCGGAAGAACCAACGTACACTATATACGAACTAGTAGTGCCGGTTCGAAAAGAACCAACGTACACTATATACCTTGAGTGCCGATTCGAAAAGAACCAACGTACACTATATACCTTTAGTGCCGATTCGAAAAGAACCAACGTACACTATATACCTTTAGTGCCGATTCGAAAAGAACCAACGTACACTATATACCTTTAGTGCCGATTCGGAAAGAACCAACGTACACTATATACAGAAATCACGTCCCGCTTCCCCTCGCACAATGACTAAATAAATTGTTTGTGTTCTCTACCAAAGTCGTTCGCGTTACTTTGTGCCCTTATGCTTCTATTGTTCGATTTCTAAACCGCGCGAGTGTGATCGTTTACACAGCAGCGCACGTCTGTGTAGTTCGAAGTCTCAACCGACAGTGAGTAAAGAGAATTAATCTGTGTTCACGATTGTCAAAGCAGCGCACGTCTGTGTCGTTCGAAGTCTCAGCCGTAAGTGAGAAATGTGAATACTTCTGTTCGCGATTGCCCAAGCAGCAGCACACGTCTGTGCAGTTCGAAGTCTCAGCCGTAAGTGAGAAATGAGAATAATGAAGCAATCGTCTGTCGAATCGTTGCCTTAACTCCACCCCTTTTTCATCGTTCGCTTCTATGTTTTCGTGTTCCGAAACTGTTCTGTTGCTTTGTAGCGTTGTGGTTCCAAACTTGTTTTCTTGTTGTGTATTTCTGCATACACAAACTCGTTTTCGTGGTGTATTTCTTGTTTCTTTCCCTCACGACGGTGGATGTTTGTGATGATCGTCCCTCTCTCCCCTCTTACATTTAACTTACATATTTCTTTTATACAAATAATTAAATTAGCAAATAATTAAATTAATTTTAAATAAAGAAACTTAAATATTATAATAGGAAAATATATAGATTTATTATAAAAATTATGTGTGCCCCAAAATTGGCCACATATTTTGGGTGTCACACTACCCCCCTCCTTTCGGTATGTCTCTAGGGGAGGCTCGGTATCGGAGCTGACCGTGGCGTGAGAGAGCGATACGGTAATTTCGGCCGTTGATGCTCACCCTCTGGTTGTGGCGTCGTCCACGGCTGCGGGGTTCCTGCAGGCGTCTACCTGCGGTTTCGAGTTCGCCCTTGTCGTCAGGATGTATATCGTTGGCGGAGTCCTCTGCCCATTGTGGTCTCGGTGCGCTAGTTGGTTCATCGCGATCGCAGCTCGGCCTTAATTGTGTTTTTCGAATGCGACGTAAGCTAGGATGAGAAAAATGTGCTTCGTGGGTCTTGGGTGGTATCGTGGAGTTTTCTGTGATGGGTGGCACATTTTCGTAGTATACCTTTAAATCTGATACATGTGCTGTTCGTAGGCGGTTTTCACCGGATCTTTTTAATTTTACTATGACGGGGGAAATAAAAGATTTCACCTCATACGGACCATCGAATTTCGGAGCGAGTTTTGCTGCGAACTTATCTACGGCTTTTGAGAGTGGGTGCTGGCGGAGCCAAACTAATTCCCCGATCCTGGGTGTCCAGTCACGCCTGCGTAAATTATAATATTTACATTGACGTCGTGTTGCGTCCGTCATATGTTTGCGGGCAAAGCTAAAAGCTTTCTGGAGGCGTCGCTCCAGTTCTTCGGTAGACCATGGCTGTTTCTCCTTCGTACTTCTCTGTAGACGTTCCTCGTAGAGTGAATTTGGTAAGCGAGCCTCCCTTCCTTGTACCAAGTAGATTGGGCTGAAACCGGTCGACTCGGATATGCTTGTGTTTAGCGCTAGACTCAATTCTGGTAATAGGTCATCCCAAGTGTTTTGTTGGTCTGTGACGTACTGGGCAATCATAGTTTTGACTGTACGGTTGACGCGTTCCGTCGGGTTCTCCTGCGGGGTGTATGGTGCTGTTAGCTTTTGGTGGACCCCGATACTCTGAAGATAGTTTTGGAAACTCCGGCTGACGAATTGGACGCCATTGTCAGATATGAGAGTCTTTGGTACTCCGAACCGCGACAGGATCCGTTCGCGAAATCCTCGGAGTAGGTTCTCGGTGGTTGCCGCTCGCAACGGCATTAATTCTACCCACTTTGTGAACCTATCGGTGAAAACCAATAACGTGTTGTTGCCGCGACGTGTTCGTGGTAGTGGTCCTACGAAATCCGCGGCAACAGTATCCCATGGCTCCCCTGTCCTACTAGGAAACATTTTCCCGGCCGGTTTCCTCTGGGAAACTTTGTGGCGTTGGCAGCTCTGGCAGCCACGCACGTGGTTATTAACGTCGCGGTATAGTCCCGGCCAATAATAGCTGGCGGCCACTCGGGCGAATGTTTTGCGTACCCCCAAGTGTCCAGCGGTGGGTGCGTCGTGACACTCCTCTAAAACTCGTGTGCGGGAATAACTAGGTACGCACATCTTCCATTTCCCAACGCTATAGTCGGACTTTGCCCTGGTCCCGTGGCGATACAGTTGCTCGTTTTCGACGAAATAATCTGGGAAATCCGTAGGGCTTCTCTGGACCTCCTCTTTCATCCGATCGTACCAGCGGCATTTGTGCGATTCCACGTTTGTTACCATTGTAGCGCATGTGACTTCTGTGGGTTCTCGTGATAATGCATCTGCGACTACATTTTGCTTGCCCTTTCTATATTGGACGTCGTACTGACATTGTTGGAGTTCGAGGGCCCAGCGTGCGATTCTCCCCGATGGATTGTTGATTGAATTTAACCATTTCAACGACAGGTGGTCCGTTATGATGGTGAATACGTAACCCTCCAAATATTGTCGCATCTTACGAACCGCCCAGACTATAGCGAGACATTCTTTCTCGGTGGCAGTATAGTTTATTTCGGATCGAGTCAGGTGGCGGCTAGCATAAGCTATGACCCTCTCTGTTCCTTCTAGGTTTTGCGTGAGTACAGCCCCTATGCCGTAATCACACGCGTCGGTTTGGAGATAAAATTTCTCTTCGAAATTTGGGCAGGCTAGGATTGGGGCTTCTGTGAGCAGCAGCTTGATCCGCTCGAAAGCGTCTTGTTGTTCGTGTCCCCACTTAAAATGTTTACCTTTTCGCAGCAATGTCGTTAGCGGATGCGTGGTCTTTGCGAAGTCAGGAATAAACCTTCGATACCAGGAGACGACTCCGAGAATTCTTCTCACACCTCTTACGTTGGTCGGCGCCTCTAGCGCTTTGATGGCCATGACTTTGTCCGGATCTGTATGTATCCCGCGTTGGCTCACGACGTGGCCTAAGTACTTTATCTCTTTTTTAAAGAACTCGCACTTATCTCGATTGATCCTTAAATTTGCTCTTCGCAGCCGCAATAAAACTTCCCGCAAGTTTCTCATGTGTTCGTCGAGAGTGGCCCCAATAACAATAATATCGTCAAGATATGCAAATGCGTTCGGTTGCATGTCAGGTCCGATGATACTGTCTAAAGCCCGTTGAAAAGTGGCAGGGGCGGAATGTAGTCCGAATGGCATCACGGTCCATTGGAACAGTCCTCTCCCGGGTACCGTGAACGCCGTGCATGCTTTGCTACCTTCTTCCATAGGGATCTGCCAATAACCGTTTTTCAGGTCTATCGTGCTTACATACTGTGCATTTCGTAGTTTCTCAAGAATGTGCTGGATTCGAGGCAGCGGATACGCATCGGGAATCGACTGGGCGTTGAGCTGTCGATAATCTATGCAAAGGCGCCATTGACCGGTTTTCTTCCTGACCAGTACAATGGGGGCACTGTGTGGACTTGTCGATGGTTCGATGTGTCCCTTTTCCAGGAGGCTACCTATTTCCTCGTCGATGATTTTCTGCATTGCAGGGTTGCGCGGGAAATAGCGTTGCTTAATAGGCCTATCATCACGCATCACGATTCGGTGCTTCGCGATGTTTGTCACGCCCTGCACGGTCTCGCACTTTTGGAGTTCATGTTGTAGAAAGTGCTGGATTCTTTCCTCTTCGCTTCTCGTCTCCATCCCTCGACATAGGCCGATCCGCAGATTAGTAGCTCCTCCTGTTTGGGGCCCCAGTTGTAGCGGTACTCCTGCGCATGAAATCGTGCTTTCGGTGGCTGCTAGGAAGTCTAGACCAAGAATGAGGTCGTCCATCACGTGTTTGAGAATCAAAATGTTCATTCGAAGCTGCTTATTTCCGAATGTAACGACAGTGTCGATAGCTTTAGTAACTGGTTCGGTCTGTTCGTTTGCCATGTTGACATCTAAGGATACTGTCAGGAATTTGGAGGGATGTTGCAATTTCTTTGCAAAATATTCGCTTATAAAGCTTCGGCTGGCTCCCGTATCAATAGTCGCACGCATTAAACAGTCGTCCAGGGCAACTGTTGCGATGATGCGATGGTCTATGAGAGTCAAATTGTTTAGCATTTCTGGTGGGGCTGACGGTTCCTCATCTCCGCACCGCCCCGTTGCATGCGAAGATTCCGCTCGTTTCCCTGTTTCGTGTTGCAGCATTCATAGGTCCGAATACCTCGACGGCCACATACCCAGCAATAGAATACAATCGGGTTGTTGCATCGAGATCGGAAGTGACCAATCTGCCCGCAGCGTTTGCATGCGCGGCTCACGTCAATGCGATCGGTCCCCCCTTTTTCGGTTATTTGTTGATGACGTACCTGACGTGATCTAGATGGCTCGCGATTCCTTTCCACCCCGTGGCTAGAAAGCGAATCGTAGTCGCCGACGAGCTCAATAAGCTCCGCTAGTGTGTTGAACTCTCGGCGTTTAACGTACAGTTGGACCTCCTTCCTACTGTTGGTGTATATCCGGTCTAACTGTTCTCGTGGAGTAAGATCCGTGTGTCGCATTAAGTTTTGGAGTGCAAGAACGTAATCCCTGAAAGGCTCGTTGGCTTGCTGTACATGCTGTCTTACCTCATCTTGTAGACCCTCGAAGAATCGGTGTGGTAAGAAAAACTTCAAGAAATCTCTTTTAAATAGTCTCCAACTATCCCAGCGGCGGTTGTTGCTGCGGTACCATTGGATGGCCCTTTTTTGCAAGAGCTCTGGCATAGCCCTCGGGATCAGATCTGGGTCGCATCCGTAGGACTCCATAAGCTCTTCTACTCTTTCGACGAACGTTAATGGGTTGCCTTCACCGTCGTATTTAAGTCCCCATTTACGGACTCGATCCATTAAATGGCCCATGTTTGGCTGAGTTGTGGTCGATGCGTTCGCAGGCCGATTTACCTCGGCGGTAAAAGATTCATTCGCCGATGCCCTTATAGTCGGCACCGGTATTGATTGCATTTGCGGGAATTCATAATTCGGCGTCAAAGGTACATTCAATATATGAGCCGTAGTGCCTGGCTTATCTTCAAAGGTTTGCGTTGCACTGCTATGTAGTGGGGTAGGAGTGTTTGTTCCGGATGCGGGAGAGTTGTCCCGTCGATGTTTCTCTTCCAGTGAGTTCAAGCGTTGCGTAGTGTCTTCATCGTATTTATCAGATGCTATGAAAGCGGTCAATCGTCGACGTAGTTCGTCAGCGGTGCCTTCAGTTCCCAAGCCAAATTCGATGGCGTAATTCTGTAGATCCTCTTTCCGGACGTAGCGTAACCACGATGTTCGCACCATGTTTATTGTTTGCGTATGCGGTGTGTAATAATTTATATTTCTCGGCCTGATAGTAATTAATGTTGTTTCTTCGGGCGCTGTTATCGTAAAATTTAAAAGTGTCCCTGTTCGGGCGCCATGTAACGCGGCTCCGGTTTCTCCGGTCTATGGCCAGGGTATGCTCAGCGGGTACCAGGGGAGCTCGATACAAAATTTATTTGATTCAAGGCACTTTTAGGTTTACGATAGGATTCTTTATTATTATTTACTTGCTAATTACAACATTTATCCTGCAGGAGAGAGGATACGACCGGCTTATATTTCTTGTAGGAGAATGCGTTGACGCGCAGCGAGTGCGTGCGTATAGCGAGCATGCACCTCGTGCGTTGAATAATCAGCCGCTAGCGTTGGCGGCAGCCGAGTGCGTTGGCGGCAGCCGAGTGCGTTGACGTTCCGACGAATGCGTTGACGAGCAGCGAGTGCGTGCGTGTAGCGAGCATGCACCTCGTGCGTTGAACGATCAGGCTAGCGTTGGCGAGCAGACGAATGCGTTGACGTGCAGACGAATGCGTTGACGAGCAGCGAGTGCGTGCGTGTAGCGAGCAGGCACCTCGTGCGTTGAATGATCAGCCGCTAGCGTTGGCGAGCAGGCGAATGCGTTGACGTGCAGACGAATGCGTTGACGAGCAGCGAGTGCGTGCGTGTAGCGAGCAGGCACCTCGTGCGTTGAATGATCAGCCGCTAGCGTTGGCGGACAGACGAATGCGTTGACGTGCAGACGAATGCGTTGACGAGCAGTGAGTGCGTGCGTGTAGCGAGCAGGCACCTCGTGCGTTGAACGATCAGGCGCTAGCGTTGGCGAGCAAACGAATGCGTTGACGTGCAGACGAATGCGTTGACGAGCAGCGAGTGCGTGCGTGTAGCGAGCAGGCACCTCGTGCGTTGAATGATCAGGCGCTAGCGGTGGCGAGCAGACGAATGCGTTGACGAGCAGCGAGTGCGTGCGTGTAGCGAGCAGGCACCTCGTGCGTTGAACGATCAGGCTAGCGTTGGCGAGCAGACGAATGCGTTGACGTGCAGACGAATGCGTTGACGAGCAGCGAGTGCGTGCGTGTAGCGAGCAGGCACCTCGTGCGTTGAATGATCAGGCTAGCGTTGGCGAGCAGACGAATGCGTTGACGTGCAGACGAATGCGTTGACGAGCAGCGAGTGCGTGCGTGTAGCGAGCAGGCACCTCGTGCGTTGAATGATCAGGCTAGCGTTGGCGAGCAGACGAATGCGTTGATGTGCAGACGAATGCGTGGACGAATATGCGAGCAATTGAATACGCGGCGGAAAAGAAAGAAAAGGTCACGGTGCGAGGGGTATTTTTTACTAACCAAGTAGTGCCGATTCGGAAGAACCAACGTACACTATATACGAACTAGTAGTGCCGGTTCGAAAAGAACCAACGTACACTATATACCTTGAGTGCCGATTCGAAAAGAACCAACGTACACTATATACGAACTAGTAGTGCCGATTCGAAAAGAACCAACGTACACTATATACCTTTAGTGCCGATTCGAAAAGAACCAACGTACACTATATACCTTTAGTGCCGATTCGAAAAGAACCAACGTACACTATATACCTTTAGTGCCGATTCGAAAAGAACCAACGTACACTATATACCTTTAGTGCCGATTCGAAAAGAACCAACGTACACTATATACCTTTAGTGCCGATTCGGAAAGAACCAACGTACACTATATACAGAAATCACGTCCCGCTTCCCCTCGCACAATGACTAAATAAATTGTTTGTGTTCTCTACCAAAGTCGTTCGCGTTACTTTGTGCCCTTATGCTTCTATTGTTCGATTTCTAAACCGCGCGAGTGTGATCGTTTACACAGCAGCGCACGTCTGTGTAGTTCGAAGTCTCAACCGACAGTGAGTAAAGAGAATTAATCTGTGTTCACGATTGTCAAAGCAGCGCACGTCTGTGTCGTTCGAAGTCTCAGCCGTAAGTGAGAAATGTGAATACTTCTGTTCGCGATTGCCCAAGCAGCAGCACACGTCTGTGCAGTTCGAAGTCTCAGCCGTAAGTGAGAAATGAGAATAATGAAGCAATCGTCTGTCGAATCGTTGCCTTAACTCCACCCCTTTTTCATCGTTCGCTTCTATGTTTTCGTGTTCCGAAACTGTTCTGTTGCTTTGTAGCGTTGTGGTTCCAAACTTGTTTTCTTGTTGTGTATTTCTGCATACACAAACTCGTTTTCGTGGTGTATTTCTTGTTTCTTTCCCTCACGACGGTGGATGTTTGTGATGATCGTCCCTCTCTCCCCTCTTACATTTAACTTACATATTTCTTTTATACAAATAATTAAATTAGCAAATAATTAAATTAATTTTAAATAAAGAAACTTAAATATTATAATAGGAAAATATATAGATTTATTATAAAAATTATGTGTGCCCCAAAATTGGCCACATATTTTGGGTGTCACATTGTATCAGTGCAATTCCAGCAAATATGCATTAGTGTATGTTGGACATTTTCGAGTGTCTCATCTACTAATCTATGGTTTGTACTTCCACAAATAATTTCAACGCATCCGTAAACACCTATAAACATTCTACCCAACATTCTACCGTCCAGATAAAATAGATGCATTGATCGGCGCAGAGTTCTACGATGAACTCAACGGGAAGATTCAGTTAGTAGCTAACCTTCGAGTATTACAGAATTCTGATTTTAGATGGATTGTGGCCGGACGAGTCGAGGCTTACGCATCAAGTACTTAAACGTGCGGAGTTCCTAGTGTAGACAATGAAGCGACCGATGATATGAAATTCTGGAAGAAGTTGGCGAATCATCCGACCCGTCTCCATCAACGGAATACTCATTGTGCAAAACAAATTTGATTCAATCTGTGAAAAGGAATTACTCAGAACGTTTCATAGTATGACTTCCTTTAAACAGCATTCCGACTGAACTAGGAAACTCAAGGCAAATAGCACTTAATAGTATCGTCGCACTTGAAAGCAAATTTGCAAGAAACATTGAACTAAGACATCAATACGATCAATTCGTGAAAGAATACAAAGAGCTCGGCCAAATGACAGAAATCAAGGAAGACGACATTCCTTCACCACATTACTTCATTCCGCACCACTGTGGCCTTAGGCCAGAAAGGAACACTACTAAACTGAGAGTAGTCTTCGATGCGTCTTGCAAGACTGCATCGGGATTAGTTCTTGACGACATCATGCACACAGGGCCATGGGTATAGAGTGAATTGTCCAACATCTTGCTTCGCTACCGTTTGCCATGGTTTGTATTCACCGCATTTGAAAAGATGTACAGCCAGATCTAAGTGCACCCATCTGATCAAATTCTGCAATTAATTCTTTGGAGGGATAACCCGTCTTCATGTCTTAGGTACTACAACTTGCAACGATATCAGCACTCTTTTTAGCCACAAAATGCTTGCAATAATTAGCACAACAAGCCATCGACAAATATCCGGAAAGAGCTAAGGCATTGGCAAGAGCCTTTTATGTCGAAGATGGCATCGTTGGTAGTGATAGCAATGCAACAGCTAAACTGCTTCAGGAACAACTTAAAACCATTCTCAGCGCTGCTGGATTCAAATTAAGAAAATGGTGTTCCAACAATCCACAGCTCCCACAAGGAATTCCAATGGAAGACCGAGAAATAAAACTAATCTACAAGAAGGACAAGAATCAACAGTGAAAACACTAGGATAGACTTGGCTTCCATGTGAGTCCTGGCATTCGAATCACAAAACGTACTGTCGCTTCAGAGCTAGCAAGAATCGTTGACCCACTAGGCATCGCGTCGCCTGTGACGGTCACAGCCAAAATGTTTCTGCAAAAATTATGTGAACTGAAAATTTCGTGGGATGATCCACTGCCTCCAGAACACTAGACAACTTGGACAAAGTTTCGTGACAGTTTGCGGCAGTTAAACGCTGTGATATACATTAGGTCGATTTTAGCAAACTGAACAATTCTCGTTAGACTATTATGCGCTAAGTCTAGGGTAGCGCCACTTAAATCACAAACAGTACCGAGGCTTCAACTTCGTGCCGCACTCCTGCGAGCACAATTAAAAACCAGAGCCAAGAAAGATCTTTCTTACGAATCGCAACAGACGTTCTATTGCTCAGACTCTCAGATTTTTCTAGCATGGATCAATTCTGCCGCAGCTTTGTACCAAACCTCTGTGTCAAACAGAATCGCAAAAATTCACGAATTGTCGCTTCCTGAGCAATGGCGGCACGTAGGCACTAAAGACAACCCAGCCGATATCCTCTCTAGACGTTTGTCACCAAATCGGCTGTCATCATGCACCCTATGGCTGTATGGGCCACTGGAGACCTAAATTGTGTTCCTCCTCGCGGCGGTCTCTGGAAATGGCATGGAGGTGTTCGTAGGTCTGAGATACTTATGTTGTCATATTATAAGGCCATAGTATTGGAAATTAACTTGGTTTAGAATACGAACACTGTACCTTGACGGCTAAAACACAATAGGTTAATCATAAAGATTTATTCTTTGATGATTAAAATTGTGATACATCTAATGAAATTAAAATTAATCGTAATATGCGTTGGTCATATATGTGTCGAAAACAAATATAAGAATGTATCATACGTGGTAACTTGTATACGTAGTATACAAGAGCTATGTTTATGTCAATACATGGCATTAGAATTGGCATGCATGGTTACGGCTTAATCCATTTTCCCCCAGGTTCTCTTCCTGGGGGTTTCCTACGTAATAAATGGAGGGTGTAGAGGATTAGCCTTCCGGGAAGTCATAGATTCGAATTGATAGCCCAAAGTGGCGAATCCTTTACCAGTAGGATATGGCATTAAAACTGGTACCACGGGCGCTCACTTTGTCCAGGGCTTTGAGCAATTGAGGTTTGGTTTCGTGGTGGCTGTGGTCAATATTTCCTGAAAGTATAAAAAACTGTAACGATGAATGTACTATGAAAAATGATTCTATTAATGACAAAATTTCTTTGTGTTCGGATTCATGATTTGATTAAATCCGAGCATGTAGCATGCCATGGGATAAGTCTTGATGACAGGTGCCCATGTAAAATAAGTTGAGTGTACTCGCGTGCCTTCTTACTTTGTATGGGCCAATCTACCTACATGGACCAGAAAATATCTGGACAGAAATAGTCAGCAAAGACCTCATGACATACATCCCGCTTGAAAAAAGGCAACCAAAACCATTGATAACAACTACAGTGGCAATTAGTCAGGAAGACATCATATACTGCATCAATCACGGCAATTTATTCAAACGTCGTCAACGAATTGTGGGATATATGGTGCAAGCAATCAACTTCATTAGAAAGCAACCACGACATTTGCAATGATCGCATTGCATCGATGCTGCCACAATGACGTCACTAGAAATGGATAATGCCCTACACACCATTGTAAAGGCAACTCAAATCTCGGATTTCAAAGAATTCATACAGCAGTTAAGAGATGAAAGGCATCTCAAGCCATCAGAGTCCATAAACAGCCTATCACCTTCTCTAGACGACCCTGGCAGTCTTCGCTTAGGAGGAAGATTGGAGACAGCACAGTTACCATATGATGCTGAGCACCCAATGCTATTGCATACAATGACGTTTTGGGATACATGAAGAGAATCGCCACAGTGGTGCAAAGGCCCTTCTAGCTACTACACGCTAACGCTTTTCCAAGAGCGTCTCCAAAACTCTTTAAGAGGGTCATGGGAGACTTGCCTGCGTCACGAGTGCAAGCTGCTCAAGTGTGGATTATTATGAACCATTTTGGGTTCATCCGGGACAAAAGACCACACTAGGTCTACCTTGCAGTGTTCTGCTGTTTCGCATCGAAAGCAGTTCATTTGGAGCTGGTGAGCGATCTGAGCACAGAAGCCTTCATTAGAGCAATAAAACATTTTAAAAGTCGTAGGGGCCACTGCAAGAATTTATACTGCGACAATGGAACAAATTTAGTGGGAGCAAGCAATCAACTCTTTGAATTAAAAGAAGCCCGCCCCCCCCTCCCCCCCATTTATTTGAAGAGCATTTGCCTTTACTGCAAATTTGACCTACGAAGAATTAGAGACGTTATTGAAATAGAAGCTATTATAAACTCTAGATCTCTAACACCTATGTCAAACCATCCCAATGACTTAACAGCGCTAACTCCTGGCCACTTCCTCATCGGGGAAGCATTGACTGCACAGATAGACGCGAGAAGTTCTAACGCAAATCCGTCAACTTTAAAAAGGTGGAATTTGGTTTGTCACTTGAAGCAAGAGTTTTGGAAACGATGGCCAGCCGAGTATCGAAACGAGTTACAGTATCGACGAAAGTGGAGAGAACGGCAACCTAACGTACAAATCGGAACAACGCTTATCCTTAAAGAGGAGATGGTGTTCACCACATCTGCGTACAAAATTCGGCCAACTTTGACCTCGAATTACGAGAAAACGGCGACTAATGATTTTACAAGATTTTCAGCATTGCTTGCGTAAACACCATCTTTCAAACGGCATATGGCTTATTGTCGCACACCCCACCGTTTTGGAGCAATTACCACTTGTCCACTACACCTGTTCACCACATTTGAGTACGAAATTTGTCCAACTTTGAACGCGAATTACAAGAAAACGGTGACCAAGGATTTCAAAAGATTTGCAGCATTGCTTGCTGTAAACACCATTTTTCAAACGGCATATTGATTATTTTTGAACAGCTCATCGTTTTGGAGCAGTTGTCACTTCTCCACTACACCTGTTCACAACATCTGCGTGATTTTAACACTGAATGAAACCAATGTAAACGGATAGGGATTTGACAGCTCTTGAGTTGGAGTGTTGAAAACGAAACATGCCATGGAGTGTGCGTCGCCGATAATTCCCTTTTGGTTTCGTGTTTTGTGATACTAGTATATTGACAACATTTTCTTTGGATTGGGTCTAGTTCCTTTGGTAGTTAGAAAGTAACGGATTATACTTTTAATTTGTTCTATTTTATTTGATAAAAAATCTTACGTTATTGTCCTCATTCTCCTCATGTTCGCTGAGGAGTGTGCTAAACAATAAAATATCGTCCATATATACAACGTAGCTTTTATTTATAAATTTTTAAAAAAATAAAATTATTTGGACGTGTGGAATTGAGAAATTTTTATTGATATGTTAATATAAAATATATATACGGAATTGAGAAATTAGCTGTTAGCTGTTAGGAAGAATGCTATATGAAAGGAATGATATGTAATGGATGGATATGTAGAGCTATGCTAGAGTGTAAAAGATTTTGAAAGCAGAAAATCGAGATGATTAACAAGAACATAGTCTAGTGGTTCAATTCTGAGGCGAAGTAGCGCCAACGGTTATTGAAATAGAAGCTGTGAAGAAAATTCAGTGTTCGTATTTAGAAAAATTAATTAGTCGGAACAGTAAACTTCAAATCGCTCCGCGGAATTAAAGATTTGCCAAGTTAACGACATAGGTTCAAATCCTGCATCAAAGTGTGACGATAATTTTTCGGAGCATTAAAAATTAACCCACAACCAACCAAACTAGCGAACGTTGACCTGCGTTTCAAGTCAAGGACAAGAGACGGCGCGAGTAACAGAACAAGCTATTGATTTGTAATTAGCTAATTATAAGACAAGAAGATTAACGCACAAAAGAAACAGCGGAAGAACGCGTGATCGAAGGCATCGACCGAGCAAGGTCAATCAGCAGAGCAGAACAGCGAAAACGAGAACTTGTTTTCGAGCAAAGCGTTCGAACATAGCGGAGAAAACGGGAACTTGTTTACGAACTAATAAACAACGGGACAACGCTGTGGACATCGAAAGCATGTGCAGAAGAATATAAAAGGGAGAAGGAACACGCAACAGGAATTCAGTTGGACAAAAGCATTCGTGCAGTGAGTTTGTGAAAATAGTGCAAAGTGAAGTGAAATCGAAAGTACCTCAGGAAGAATAATACCGAAGGAGTAAAGGAAAAGAAGAATCTTGTGTACTTTACTGTCTCAGGTCTTGTACACGAACCTTGGCAACCGCTGAGGATATCTCGGCAAAGTAAAGTTCGTTACAAAAGAAGTGCAGGAGGCAATCGTATCAGAAGGGTTCGAAGCAGTGTACAGAACGAATACCTACTAAATACCTACCTATTACAGAACGAACAATCGAATCCTGAAACTGGTCTTCGCAGGAAACGCTCTAAGGAAACTGTTGTTTTTGAAATTAGTTTCCTTAACTCTCATCTCTATCTGTCAGTCTAACATAGCGCCACCTATTGGCTTTTTTGTATTGTAAAGTTTTTTAGTTCGTTCGTTGTCTTTTAACCAGCAAGAAGCTAATAACATTTTTATTCTGTTAAATAAAACTAATAATATAATTGATGCTCATATGGTGTTTTGTTAATTTTAAAACTCGATTCCACTCAATAATCCAACAGGTTATGGGCCCAGTGACCATTATCGAGTAAATAAAATTAAAAATTTGCAAGACTAAGCAAGAGCAGAAATTGTGTAAAGTCACGCCGTTGTGCCATTTTGAATTTTTTCTTTGACATCGAACATTCCAGAAATAAAAGAATAGAAGCCGCGCCGTCGTGCCGTAAAAATAAATTTTTTCTTTTGTACACTATAAGTCGAGTCGTCGTACCGTAGAAATAAAAGAGTAGAAGCCGCGCCGTCGTGCCGTAAAATATTTTTTTTTTCCCTTTTTGTACATTATAAGTCGAGTCGTCGTACCGTAAAAAAAAAAAAAAAAAATGGATTTGCTGGAAACCAAACCAGACAATGGCATATTTGGCATTCACCACAAACTAAATGGCACAAATTACAAGCTATGGAAGTTCCAAATTGACGCAGTAATGAAGTCCAGAGCACTTTCTGATGTCATGGCGGGCAATGTTCCTGAAGATTCGGCAACAGAGGCAGCTAAAAGTGAATATGAGAAGAATGATGGCAAAGCTATGGCTATTTTAATTTCATCAGTAAACAGTGAACAAGCAAACCATATTCTGACATGCAAGACAGCAAAAGAAATTGCAGACAAACTGGCCAGTCTACATGAGAAGCGCAGTGAGGTACGTATCATGTGCCTCTATGAAGAATATTTCTCTTTAAAGATGGCTGAAGGTGAATCAGTGGCAGAGTATGTGTCAAAAGTAAGCAGAATGGCACACGAAATCGAGGATCAAGGCGAAAAGTTATCGGAAAACATCAAAATGGTTCGCATTATCAGTGGTTTAACGCCGAAATTCCGTAATTTCAAGACGGTCTGGTACAATATAAAAGAGGGCAGAACGCTTGACAGTTTACTTGCACGCTTACGACTCGAAGAGGACCAAATGGGTAAAGTAAATGATGAACCATTAGACGCAGCTTTTAGTGCAAAATTCAAGTCAAAATGGGGATCTGGCAAGAAGACATCAACGTCGATTGATGAGCTAAAGAAGAAAACAAAATGTAATAAATGTCATAAAGTAGGACATTGGAAGAAAGAATGTCCGAAACGCAATGATATCTCTCCCGCAGGCAAGAAAGGCGGTGATATAGCATTCTGTGCCAAAATTAAAAACAGCGCAACAACGGATAGTAAAGATGTTTGGATTGCTGACTCAGGTGCGACTGAGCACATGTCTTTTCGCAGAGAATGGTTTACCGATTATAAGAAAAGTGATGTAGAGCGTTTTGTCCAAATTGCAAACAATGATCGTTTACGGATCCATGGTACTGGCACCATTTTAATCGAAGCTAAAGTCAATGGCAAATGGATGAATAGACAACTGAAAAATGTGCAGCATGTTCCTGAGCTGAAGCAAAATTTATTCTCAACGGCATCCGCTACTTCAAAAGGTTTTCATATGGTGATAACTCATGATGGCTGTAAAGTGACAGATGGTAGTGGTGAAGTTTTTGCTGTTGGTGTGAAAGATGACAACAAACAATTGAGAATGGCGTTTCAGCAGCGTAGAAACGAACACGCAAATGCTGTAACTGTTACATTAGAGCAATGGCATCATCGATTAGGACATTTGAATCCAGACACGATAAAGCGCATGTGCAGCCAGAATTTGATAGAGGGTGTCAAAATATCAGGCAACGATAAATTTTTTCTGTGAAAAATGTCATATTGGAAAGATGCAGCGTACTTCGCATAAACCGGCACAACAGCGAGCGGTTGCAAAAGGTGAATACTTGCATGCCGATCTATGCGGTCCAATGGAAGAAATGGGTATTGGAGGAATGCGATATTTCCTTCTTATCAAAGATGAGGCAACGAGTTTTAAATATATATATTTGTTGGCCAACAAATCCGAAGTGTGTGATAAGATAAAGGCTGTGTTGTCAATGGTGCGCGTTTTGACAGGCAATTTCGTAAAGTATTTTCGTTTCGATAATGGGACGGAGTTCATCAACAGAGATTGTATGCGATTGCTGTCAGTTGCTGGTGTGACTATTGAACGAATCGCACCATATACACCCGAGCAAAATGGACGAGTGGAGCGCGAAAACCGTAGCATTGTGGAATGTGCACGTACAATGTTGCTTGGCAGTGGCTTGCCTAAACGCCTATGGCCAGAAGCAGTGAGAGCAGCTGTATATATTCTAAACAGATCATCAAATAAGAAGTGTCCAGATATAACACCATACGAAAAATGGTTCAATGCCAAGCCAGAGATGGGCCATGTGCGAATTTTTGGCACTGAATGTTTTGTGCAAATACCAAAGCAAAGTGGACGCAGGAAATGGGACGCCAAGGCTAAAAAGATGTTCCTAGTTGGATTCGAGCCCACATCAAAGAATTTTCGGCTGTATGACCCAGCTACACAAAAGATCATCGTTAGTTGCAATGTAAAAATGAACGAAAAGGCTGTCGTTCGTGTGAACCATATCATTGATGACCACGAAGATGACAATATGCAGTCACAAATTAAAGAAATGTCAAATACAGGGCCGTCGTCTTCTCATATTGTCAAAGAACAGCAGCGATCGTCTGACGAATTCAACAATGAACATAATGAATCGGCCATATCAGATGATGATTTCTTTGACGTGAATGACAATACGTTGACAGCCGAAGATAATAAGATGCAGGAAGACAAAAACGTACGCAAGAATGAGCAGTATGACTTACGCAAAAGGGTAAATGCACCCGATCGTCTCATAGAGAGCGGATATTCAGCTGTTGTTCTAGAGCCAAATACGTATAATGAAGCGTTGAATTCGGAGAACTCTGCGAAATGGAGAGATGCCATGAATGAGGAATTGCGATCTTTAGAGAAAAATTCGACATGGGAATTGGTGAAACGCCCGAAGAACCGCAACATTGTTGGATGCCGATGGGTGTACAAATTAAAACAAAATTCATCGGGTTCAGTGTTTAAGGCACGTCTGGTCGCAAAAGGCTATTCGCAGCGCGAGGGAACTGACTATGGTGAAACTTTTTCGCCAGTTGTCCGATACGATTCCATTCGGACCATGCTATCAATTGCTGCTGCAGAAGATTTAGAGATGGCGCAGTTCGATGTAAAAACTGCGTTCTTAAATGGCAAATTAGACGAGGAAATATTCATGGAGGTACCAAAAGGATTGAACATCAAAGAAGAAGGCATGGTTTGCCGGCTTAAGAAAAGCTTATATGGATTGAAACAAGCTTCTAGAGTTTGGAACAAGAAATTCACAAAGTTCCTCAGCGATTTCAACATGGTTCAGTCAAAGGCGGATCCGTGTGTGTTCAGGGGCCATATAAATGGAGCCAAAGTCATTTTACTTTTATATGTGGACGATGGATTGATTCTTTCGAAATGCAAGAAAACGCTGGAAATACTGATGAGCCATCTATCAAACAATTTTGAAATAACACGGAGCAGCGATGGCCATTATGTTGGTATGGAGATTCACCGCGACCGAAAAAGGAAAACGATTTTCATCAATCAAAGTTCATATATTAAGAAGATCATCGAGAAGTTTAATATGCAAGATGCCAAGTATATTTCCACTCCAGCTGACAATAATGTCATTTTAACCAAGTCAAGCGATGAAGATGGCATCAATTTCCCTTATCGAGAAGCGATCGGGTCACTCATGTTTGCTGCTATTGTGACCAGGCCAGATATTTCATATGCAGTGGGAGAAGTCAGCCGGTATATGGAGAGTCCAAAACGTCAGCATGTTTTGGCTGTCAAGCGCATCCTACGTTATTTGAACATGACAGCCGAAATGGGAATTGAATATTCTGGACCATCAACATCACTACGGGGATATTCAGATGCTGACTTCGCAAGAGATGTGGATACGCGAAGGTCAACTACTGGTTACGCGTTTATTGTCGGTAAAGGTATAGTCACATGGAAAAGCTGTCGGCAAAAAACAGTAGCACTTTCTACCACCGAAGCTGAGTTCATGGCAGCATGTGAGGGTGCAAAGGAGGCAGTTTGGCTTAATCAACTGCTGCATGATGTGGGATGCATTCAAGAAAGCTCACCATCACTCTATATCGACAATCAGAGTGCAATTCGACTTATTAAAAATTCTGAATTGCACCAGCGAACAAAACACATCGATGTTCGGCTACATTTCATCCGAGAGTTGTATGGATCGAAGACAATCTCGATAGAATACATTTGGGTGAAGATCAATTGGGAGATGTGTTCACAAAGCCCTTAGTGGCTCAAAAGTTCGCTAAAAATATTGAAAGGCTAGGAATGAGAGTAATAAAATAATTAGTGGGAGTGTTGTTTTTGAAATTAGTTTCCTTAACTCTCATCTCTATCTGTCAGTCTAACATAGCGCCACCTATTGGCTTTTTTGTATTGTAAAGTTGTTAGTTCGTTCGTTGTCTTTTAACCAGCAAGAAGCTAATAACATTTTTATTCTGTTAAATAAAACTAATAATATAATTGATGCTCATATGGTGTTTTGTTAATTTTAAAACTCGATTCCACTCAATAATCCAACAGAAACAGATAAGCCAAAAAAATATATATATATATACATGTAATTAAGATTCGCATTTAAAAGAGGTTTCAAAGTAAAAAGCTTGAACAGCCTGTAAAAATATTTTTTATCTGTATGGAACATATACATACTATATTTGCATATGTGAGATATATACTCATAGTCAAAGTAATATAATAATTCAGTGACCCAGCCGATAGCACCAAAGAGTGTTGAAAAAAATTGTTCTTGTTGAAAAGCTAATTTGTTATATAAACAAAAGTTAACAATATTTCATTGTATAAATAGAATTTACGAAATACTTATTCTTGTACAAATGATACGCTTAAAATAATTTATTTATTTATTAAATTATTGTCTGAAAACAAATGTGGATAAAAAAAGTAGTAGTGAAAAGATAAAATTTTTTTAAGAAAAATCGAAACGTAGTTAACTAAGTTATAATTTGTTTTTTGTGATTATTTTGGGGTTGTGCTTTGTGAAGGTGTCGTGATGTTGGACCCAGTAGGAATAATGAACGCCAACAAATAGCTTGAAGAAAATAGTTCGCAAATCTCGATGGTCTATAGGGAGCATCCTTACAAGCTTTGTGGTGTAGATTAAGAATTTAAAAAGTTGTGGAAGTTTATGTTCTGTAACTTCACCACGATACCTGTGAAGAAAGGAAGTTATGATAAACATATGTCCTCATATATACAGTCGAAATTTTAAAACTTGTTAGTATAGTTCGCCCAATATTTATGTCTCAGCTAGATTTAAGATTTAATAAGCGATTTAACATTATAATAACTAATATCGAAAACAGATTAACCATTATGCAGCGTTAATTAATTATCCTTCGAATAGAAGAGGCGATGGAGATGTTCAATTGCAATGGCTGGACTGGAAGTTTAGAAAGGAAGGAGAGAAAAAAAAGTTTTTTTGAGAATAAAAATTCCTTTATAGGAAATTTTATTTTTGGATACTGATTTGCGGCAGCAGGGTTGAATACCGCTCCGAGCAACGAGCGAGCCCTGGTGAAGTAACCTGTGCACTGCCGCAAAATACAAAGGTATCGTAACATATTGCGGGGTACTAGTTAAGTCATCTCCTTCTTTGTAGAAGAGGCATTTGCATTCTGCTGTCATTCTTCTGGGGTATTATTGCTACTGTTTATTTCATGACTAGAAGAAATATTTAAATTTTTCATTTTTACCTGATAGTCTGTAATAGTCGGAAAACTATGATATTTATTTATAATTATTTACTATTTTTGCATTATTGTCGGGATTTAATTCAAATGATTTAACACTTTAGTACTCGTTGCATTATACCCTACATCCGAAGGAATTACGGAATACTTACATTGTGCTTGGGTTTTTATCGCATTAAACAAGGCGTAGTAGGTATGGAAAAGTATATATATTCTTGAGCAGTATCACCTCCTGTATCGATTCAACCATGTGCGCCCGTCTGCTGCGGTTTGTATGCGGAAATTAAGATTACAGAAGAATAATGTTTTTCTTTCTGATGATCGTCATCATGCATCAAGTCTAAAGACATCGTGCGACCAAAGGTCGGTTGGGTTTACGGTTGTTTTGAAGTAAATGTTGATATTCTACCGATACTGGATTCGTAACATCATCAGCTATTTTTCGTTCGTTTTACGTGTGGGAATTTTTTTTTGTGCTGTTTAATTTTTTTTTAATATTTGATTTACCTGCATTCCCAAAAATGATTACGGAAGGGGCAAGTAACTCAATATAAGTTACATTACATATCTTGCCTAATTGGACGTTGGTTAAAACTTATTAACCAATAACTCATAATACATTACATTTCTTATTTTAATGAGACACTTGTTAAAACTTAACCACTAACTAATAATATAATTAAAATGTTTTTATTGTAGGCATTATTTGCATTTATTTATTAACAATAACATTTATTTCAATTTCAGAACTCGGACATCTGCTTCGAAGTTTCTTTAGCCAAACGCCAGCAAAGAGTACCCTCTTATCATCCTGAACCTTATCACATTGTGGATAATATTCTAAATAAAAGTGACAGTATCTTCTCCTGTGTTCAACCTGCAGTCACTGAATTCGATATGACTTCAGATAACATTCCTGATAGTCCGAATAGTCTTAACACCGAAAATAATGATCTACATTCTGAAAATATTTCGCCTGCAGTTTCATACAGAACAAAGAATTCTTGTATAATATGTCCGCTTAGGCAATCTGCATGCGCAGGGAAGCAAGGCACATATTCAGTCATTAGCAACACGACTGAAGTTGGAAATGAAGGCGTGCAATCATTCGATGAATATGTGTCCTTAGATTGCTGCGGGACGCGAGCATTACGCTCTGATTCAACTCGTATCTGTCCATTGCCCGCTTTCTCTTGGGCAAATGCAAAAGATGTTTGGCAATTTATGTGCAAGAAGGATGAAGAAGCCGCTTGTCTTCGTGACTCAACCATGTTTATACAAAATCCAAGTTTGAAACCTCGTATGCGTGCTATTTTGCTGGATTGGTTGATCGAGGTTTGTGAAGTCTATAAATTGCATCGCGAAACATACTATCTTGCTGTAGACTATCTGGATCGATATCTCAAAACAAATAGAAGAGTGCTAAAAACGCACTTACAGTTAATCGGAATAACTTGTTTATTTATAGCTGCGAAGGTGGAGGAAATCTATCCTCCCAAAATTGGAGAATTCGCTTATGTTACGGATGGTGCTTGTAGAGAAGAGGATATATTACAACACGAAATCCTGGTTTTACAGGAACTGAAATGGAGTATTAGCACGGTCACAATTATGAGTTGGCTAGGGATCTACATGCAATTGAATGTTAACAACAAATGTTCTGCTCTTTTTAGTACTAACACCATATATAGCAAAACAAGAAATAAAGGAAGGTCATCAATAACAGCGGAGGTTGAAAATCGCAATTGCAAACATTATATACGGCAAGGTGATGGCTCCCCGCCACTACCGATAGAAACAATAGTAAATAGAATATTGAGTGATAAAAATTTAGAATCTAAGGCGAACGGCGCGTTTATATACCCCCAATTCTCTGGCATGGAGTTTGTTCACACTTCGCAATTGTTGGACCTTTGCTCTTTGGATGTATCAATTGGAAAGTATCCCTATTCTATTATTGCAGCAGCTGCCATCAGCTATACATTTAATAGGTAATAAGTTTTTTTTGGATTCGTAAGTAAGATATCAGATATAGCGGAAACCATCTATCCTTGTTTCGCGCTATCACAAATATATATGAATAAAATTCGTGTTGCAAATGTGAAAATCCTCGCAACCAAACAATTCAGTCGACGATTTTCTCCTTATATAGTTGCAAATTCCTACTATGGAAGCTGTAATATTAACCCAAGCTCTTCGCTCTCATGCAACAATGATTTCACATCTTAGCTTAGTTTACGTTATTGTTTTTAACGAAAGAAAAATGTAAACTGAAATATGATTCTATTGGCTTTATATATGTCAAATTATATAACCAATAATATAATCATATATACATAAATTATTATCATAGTTTACACAATTTCTATAATTTATATTATTAATATAATACATACATGCAGGGCACCCAGTAAATCTCAAAAATAGGAATGTAGGATCAGACACAGACTTACTATTCAGGGCACCCCGTAAATTTCAAAAATAGGAATGTAGGATGGGACAGAGACTTTTACTATTCATCATGTATACATATATATTATTACTAATTATAATTATTATATGTACTTTTTTTCATAAAACAAAGTTTATTAACACAAAGATTTTTTGTGAAAATCAATTTTTCATTTCTTAAATTTAAAATTATATTTATTAATTTTGAAGACTTTGAAATATTTCCGAATATATCACTCCTAATTACTTTTAAATAAAAGCAAGATATATATTCAAACGATCGGAATGGGAATAGGGAACCTAGTTTCAGCAAATCTCATGTAAACATTCACGGAAAATCTAGAACCTATTATTAATATTCATTCATTCATTAGTCCTGTAAATCACAGCGTATCATCCAAAACCAGGACTATGAGAAAGCTCAGTAGGATGTTTGGGCTTAAGTGGACCAAGTGTTGCATTCTTCTCCGAGCAACAGCCTCGCATACAGGAGACAAATGCTCTGGCGGCTCACGCCCACTTCTACAAAAGCGACATTCGTCCATGGTCTCAGCGGCGGGGGTGTTATGTGTCCAGTGAGTAACTATATTACAATTTGACAAGACAACACATTGCTTAGCCATTCTTGGTTGGTATCCTCCAATTAGAAGCTTCGCCCGCTTAAGCACGATAGCGCTGTTCTAATATGAGCTTCTACTGACTACATTCTATATTCATTCAATTCCACAATAGGATTTTGGTTGCAAAAATGGAATCGGTTCTGATTCCACAATAAGGTTCTGATTCCAAAAACGGAGTACCACCTCCCTTCCAGCTACTTAATAGTTCACGACTATGAGTTTCTTCTTCATGCTACAGAGATTATTTATACTGCCCATGCTTCTTCTAGACAGTCCCACATTAACCTAGAAGTTATCTCGTAGAACGCTAGTACCGTAAAGCTGCCTAATGTTAGATATAATGACAATACTCTAGCTTCTAATGTTAAGCCTCAAATTGAGTTCGACGTATGGGCATCAGCATGTGCTTACAGGTAGGTCCTTAACTTGAAAGATAATTGAAATTTAAGTTTATTGTGCAATTTAAAACAACAATATCAACACAATTAATTCAAAGAACTGCAAAATTAAAGACTTTAATGGAAAATCTAAGAAACAAAAGTGTAGAACAATAACTTTTAAATCATCAGTAAACGGCACTATGGTGGCATTCGTGGGGTTAATGTTTAGTGCCGCTTTTCTATACCATTCCTATGTATTAATAAGGCAGCTTTACACTCTAACTACAATTACAATATCAGCTGCATATCCAACACAGTGTCATTACTTGTAACTGTGGTGAGAAGTTCATCAAGCACGAGACTCCACAGGAGCCGTGAGAGTACTCTGCACTGTGGGCATCTTGTAGTAGTGAGAACACTCAAGGGTTCAGGGCTTTAATCTACTTACAGATTACCGCAACTACTCCCGTCTTACATCCTTGTATACGGAGTAGATCCAATTAGGATTTTAATGCTACACATTTTGACCATCCATGAGTCCATTTTGACCAGTTTGGTCGTGACGTATGTACGTACATATGTTTGTAGGTTGTATGCACATAAGTATCCTCCATACCTCGAAAACGGAGAGTCGTAGGAAGATTAAATATTGTATTTCAGACTCTTAGAAGAACTATTTAATTCTGCACCCCCTTTTTGGATGCAATTGGTGGCGCCAAAAGCACACTTCTCTTGCAGGATTTTTCTAATGGCGTACATAACTCAAAACCAAACACCCCTAGAAAGTAGCTAGTAGTAGTATTTTATATTTGGAGCTGTTATAACACCAAAATAGATTCCTTCAATTTTAGGTTAGTCTGATGGGCCTAGATGACGTTTGAAATGTAGTCCTTCCTGTTTTGTGTATACATGAGATTATAGCTCTCCTCCAAAAGAGTGCGATATACCCCAATAATAAACTACTTCTTAATAATTTAACCAGATGGGACAGTAGTTCCAGTCTTCTTTCTTTAGAAGGACTATAAAAGGATCAAATGAATACATAGCCGATTTAACTCGGTATTCCAGCAATTTGTTGAAAACTGCACTCCGGTCTTTTAGTACTCCTTACTGGAACCGTTGCATCACGTCCTTGGGCTACAATTGATCCGGGTAAGTGAGCTTAAAGAAGGGCACTTGACCTTTGCTTCTCACCGATGGTATGCGATCCGCCAGGCAGTTTCGTAACATCAACCTGTCTTTCTTCACTTTAGCCATCAGCTTGTAAGTTCTTTCTGCGACTGGCATTGCCTCAACTTCTTCGCAGAATTTTTTAGTCGTTTCGAAGTTAAGTCGTTTAGCCCTTCTGATGTTTTCGATATTTTGAAAGTAGTATCTATATATATACTAATAATAATAAAGGTAGCTGCTTAACTCGTATATATAAGATAAACTATAATTATAGCTGCTTAACTATTTCTGTGCGTTACAAACACCGGTACTAAGTGCGTTTACTCTTAAAATTTAGGTGTATAGTATAAAAATATATTGCAATACTGGGTGGATGGGTAAAAAGGAGGCGTGGCCCGCCCATATTTTCGCCAACAGAATATTATTGGTTCACAAACTACAATATTATGTACACAATTATTCAGGAAACTTATATACTTTTCAATACAATCCATGTAAAACCCTCCATGACCTATGTAAACTAAAAGTGGGCTTCCACATGCGTTAATAAAACATAGCTCTTTCGGAAGGTATTAAGGAGGAGAAGTAAATATCAAAAAAACTCCGAACTCCCCTATAGCCGTTTTTTATACCTTACACCTTAAGGTTGATGGTATATTCACTTTCTACCGGAGTGTGTAACGCATAGAACTAGACAAGATAGGTATGGAAAAGTATATATATTCTTGATCAGCATCACCACGAAAACTAAAATAACGATGTCTGTCCGTCTGTCTGTCTGTCTGTCCGTTGAAATCACGATCACAGGAGAACGGATTAAGATTTCAAAATGAAATTTGGCAAAAATATTCGTTGCTATGTTGGGGTGTTTCGTATTAAAAAAGGGCAAAATCTCCTAAAGACCACGCCTACTTTTTATGTCGAGAGTGCAGGTACCTCTGTTTTGCCTATTAAAAAGGCCATATCAGCATCACTTTTTAAGAGAAGACAAGAAAATTTTATATGTAGGTTTAGACTAATGCTTCCAGTTAATATGCCAAATATGGGCGTGATCTGCCCACTTTAGTTTACATAGGTCATGGAGGGTTTTACATGGTTTGTATTGAAAAGTATATAAGTTTCCTGAATAATGGTGTACATAATATTGTAGTTTGTGAACCAATAATATTCTGTTGGGAAAAAAATGGGCGGGCTACGTCTCCTTATGCTTTCACTTATGAAACTGCATACAGCTATCATGACGGCATAGTTGTAGAAAATTCATAGGAGTGTAAAGTTTTGCCTTTCAGAAGTGGTGCGATATAATTATTATTATTATTATATATATATTGTATATTTATTATTAGATATATAATATATATATTGTATATATATACGAGTATATTATATCGCACCACTTCTAAATATATATATGAGTATATATGCAGCTTTAAGGTGTAGGGTATTTCGGCTGCAGCCCGGCTGTAGACAACACCTTTATTAGTTTTATATTTACTTCTCCTCGCTAATACCTTTCCAAAAACATATGTCTCAACGCACGCGGAAGCATTCCTGACCAGTGGTCATTTCATCCTCCTAGTCTGGCCATGCCAATCTTCGACATTTCCAAATCGATTTACAAAAAAACGGCTATAGGCGAGTTCGCAATTTTTTTATGTATACTTCTCCCTCTTCATCCTCCTATTCTGGCCATGCAAATCTTCAACATTTCCAAATCGATTTAAAAAGAAACGGCTCTAGGCTAGTTGGCAATTGTTTTAAATTGACTTCTCCTCGCTAGTACTTTTCGAACGAGATATGTGTTATTACCGCACGCGGAAGCATTCCTGACCAGTGGACACTTCATCCTCCTAGTCTGGCCATGCAAATCTTCGACATTTCCAAATCGATTTACAAAAAAACGGCTATAGGGGAGTTCGCAATTTTTTTATATTTACTTCTCCTCGCTAATACATTTTGAAAAAGATATGTCTCATTAACGCACGCGGAAGCATTACTGACCAGTGGCCATTTCATCCTCCTAGTCTGGCCATGCCAATCTTCGACATTTCCAAATCGATTTACAAAAAAACGGCTATATGCGAGTTCGCAATTTTTTATGTATACTTCTCCCTCTTCATCCTCCTATTCTGGCCATGCAAATCTTCGACATTTCCAAATCAATTTAAAAAGAAACGGCTTTAGGCTAGTTCGCAATTGTTTGAAATTGACTTCTCCTCGCTAGTACTTTTCGAACGAGATATGTGTTATTACCGCACGCGGAAGCATTCCTGACCAGTGGCCACTTCAACCTCCTAGTCTGGCCATGCAAATCTTCGACATTTCCAAATCGATTTACAAAAAAAACGGCTATAGGGGAGTTCGCAATTTTCTTATATTTACTTCTCCTCGCTAATACCTTTTGAAAAAGATGTCGCATTAACGCACGCGGAAGCATTCCTGACCAGTGGCCATTTCATCCTCCTATTCTGGCCATGCAAAACGTCAACATTTTCAAATCGATTTACAAAAAAACTGCTATAGAGGAGTTCGCAATTTTTTTATATTTACTTTTCCTCGCTAATACCTTTTGAACAAGATATGTTTCATTACCGCACGCGGAAGCAATCTTGATGAGTGGACACTTCACCCTCCTAGTTTGGAACCACAAATCAATTTGTCAATCAATTTACAAAAAAACGGCTATAGAGGAGTTCGCAATTGTTTTAAATTGACTTCTCCTCGCTAAGACTTTTCGAACGAGATATGTCATATTAGCGCACGCGGAAGCATTCCTGACCAGCGGCCACTTCATCCTCCTGCTCTGGCCATGCAAATCTTCGACATTTCCAAATCGATTTACAAAAAAACCGCTATAGGGGAGTTCGCAATTTTTTTATATTTACTTCTCCTCGCTAATACTTTTCGAAAAAGATATGTCTCAACGCACGCGGAAGCATTCCTGACCAGTGGCCATTTCATCCTCCTAGTCTGGCCATGCAAATCTTCAACATTTCCAAATCGATTTTAAAAAAACGGCTATATGCGAGTTCACAATTTTTTTATATATACTTCTGCTCGTTAGTGCCTTTCGAACGAGATATGTTTCATTAGCGCACGCGGAAGCAATCCTGACCAGTGGCAAATTCATCATCCTAGTCTGGCCATGCAAATCTTCGATATTGCCAAATCGATTTACAAAAACATGGCTATAGGAGAGTTTGAAATTTTTTGATATTTACTTCTCCTCGCTAATACCTTTCGAAAAAGATATGTCTCAACGAACGCGGAAGCATTCCTGACCATTTTCCTCGTTAATGACTGGTTTCTGACCAGTATTCGAGGCTTTTATAATTCATTTTTAATATATTCATTAAGTATTAGTTTTAAAACTTTGTTTACAAAATATGTACAAAAACACAAAAGGATTAACGCACGCGGAAGCGTTCCTGACCAGTGGCCACTACATCCTCCTAGTCTGGCCTTTTCCATACCTATCTTATCTAGTTCTATGCGTTACACACTCCGGTAGAAAGTGAATATACCCTCAACCTTAAGGTGTAGGGTATAAAAAACGGCTATAGGGGAGTTCGCAATTTTTTTATATTTACTTCTCCTCGCTAATACCTTTCGAAAAAGATATGTCTCATTAACGCACGCGGAAGCATTCCTGGCCATGCAAATCTTCGACCGATCGATTTACAAAAAAACGGCTATAGCGGAGTTCGCAATTTTTTTATGTATACTTCTCCTCGTTAGTGCCTTTCGAACGCGATATGTTTCATTACCGCGTTTCAATCCTGAGCAGTGGAAACTTCACCCTCCTAGTTTGAAAACACAAATCTTCGAGATTTCCCAATCGATTTACAAAAGGCGGCTATAGAGGAGTTTGCAATTGTTTTACATTGACTTCTCCTCGCTTATACTTTTCGAACTAGATTTGTCTTATTAACGCACGCGGAAGCATTTCTGACCAGTGGCCACTTTATCCTCCTAGTCTGACCATGCAAATCTTCGACATTTCCAAATCAATTTACAAAAAATGGCTATAGGGACTTTTGAATGAGATATGTTTTATTAACCCATGCGGAAGCGTTCCTGACCAGTGGCCACTTCAACCTCCTACTTTGGCCATGCAAATCTTCGGTATTTTCCAAGCCGATTTAAAAAAAACGTCTATAGGGGAGTTCGCAATTTTTTTATATTGACTTCTCCTCGCTAATACCTTTCGAACAAGATATGTCTCATTAACGCACGCGGAAGCATTCCTCACCAGTGGACACTTCACCCTCCTAGTCTGGCCATACAAATCTTCGACATTTCCCCATCGATTTACAAAAAAACGGCTATAGAGAAGTTCGCAATTGTTTTAAATTGACTTCTCCTCGCTAATACACTTCGAACGAGATATGTCTTATTAACGCACGCCGAAGCATTTCTGACAAGTGGACACTTCACCCTCCTAGTCTGGCCATACAAATCTTCGACATTTCCCCATCGATTTACAAAAAAACGGCTATAGAGAAGTTCGCAATTGTTTTAAATTGACTTCTCCTCGCTAATACACTTCGAACGAGATATGTCTTATTAACGCACGCGGAAGCATTTCTGACCAGTGGACACTTCACCCTCCTATTCTAGCCATGCAAATCTTCGACATTTCCAAATCAATTTACAAAAAAACGGCTATAGGCGAGTTCGCACTTTTTTTATATTTACTTTTCCCTCGCTAATACCTTTCGAAAAAGATGTCGCATTAACGCACGCGGAAGCATTCCTGACCAGTGGCCATTTCATCCTCCTATTCTGGCCATGCAAATCTTCGACATTTCCAAATCAATTTACAAAAAAACTGCTATAGAGGAGTTCGCAATTTTTTTATATTTACTTTTCCTCGCTAATACCTTTCGAAATGATGTCTCATTAACGCACGCGGAAGCATCCTGACCAGTGGCCACTTCATCCTCCTATTCTGGCCATGCAAATCTTCGACATTTCCAAATCAATTTACAAAAAAATGGCTATAGGGACTTTTGAACGAGATATGTTTTATTAACCCATGCGGAAGCGTTCCTGACCAGTGGCCACTTCAACCTCCTACTTTGGCCATGCAAATCTTCGGTATTTTCCAAGCCGATAAAAAAAAACGTCTATAGGGGAGTTCGCAATTTTTTTATATTGACTTCTACTCGCTAATACCTTTTGAACGAGATACATTTAATTAACGCACGCGGAAGCATTCCTGACCAGTGGCCATTTCATCCTCCTAGTCTGGCCATGCAAATCTTCGACATTTCCATATAGGGGAGTTTGCAATTTTTATACCCTACACTTTAAAGTTGAGGGTATATTCACTTTCTACCGGAGTGTGTAACGCATAGTACTAGACAAGATAGGTATGGAAAAGTATATATATTCTTGATCAGCATCACCACAAAAATTGAAATAATGTCTGTCTGTCTGTCTGTCCGTTGGAATCACGATCACAGGAGAACGGATTAAGATTTTAAAATGAAATTTGGCAAAAATATTCGTTGCTATGTTGGGGTGTTTCGTATTAAAAATGGGCAAAATCTCCCAAATACCACGCCTACTTTTTATGTCGAGAGTGCAGGTACCTCTGTTTTGCCTATTAAAAAAGGCCATATCAGCATCACTTTTTGAGAGAAGACGAGAAAATTTTATATGTAGGTTTAGACTAATGCTTCCAGTTAATATGCCAAATATGGGCGTGATCCGCCTACTTTTAGTTTACATAGGTCATGGAGGGTTTTACATAGATTGTATTGAAAAGTATATAAGTTTCCTGAATAATGGTGTACATAATATTGTAGTTTGTGAACCAATAATATTCTGTTGGGAAAAAAATGGGCGGGCTACGTCTCCTTATGCTTTCACTTATGAAACTGCATACAGCTATCATGACGGCATAGTTGTAGAAAATTCATAGGAGTGTAAAGTTTTGCCTTTCAGAAGTGGTGCGATATAATTATTATTATTATTATATATATATTGTATATTTATTATTAGATATATAATATATATATTGTATATATATACGAGTATATTATATCGCACCACTTCTAAATATATATATGAGTATATATGCAGCTTTAAGGTGTAGGGTATTTCGGCTGCAGCCCGGCTGTAGACAACACCTTTATTAGTTTTATATTTACTTCTCCTCGCTAATACCTTTCCAAAAACATATGTCTCAACGCACGCGGAAGCATTCCTGACCAGTGGTCATTTCATCCTCCTAGTCTGGCCATGCCAATCTTCGACATTTCCAAATCGATTTACAAAAAAACGGCTATAGGCGAGTTCGCAATTTTTTTATGTATACTTCTCCCTCTTCATCCTCCTATTCTGGCCATGCAAATCTTCAACATTTCCAAATCGATTTAAAAAGAAACGGCTCTAGGCTAGTTGGCAATTGTTTTAAATTGACTTCTCCTCGCTAGTACTTTTCGAACGAGATATGTGTTATTACCGCACGCGGAAGCATTCCTGACCAGTGGACACTTCATCCTCCTAGTCTGGCCATGCAAATCTTCGACATTTCCAAATCGATTTACAAAAAAACGGCTATAGGGGAGTTCGCAATTTTTTTATATTTACTTCTCCTCGCTAATACATTTTGAAAAAGATATGTCTCATTAACGCACGCGGAAGCATTACTGACCAGTGGCCATTTCATCCTCCTAGTCTGGCCATGCCAATCTTCGACATTTCCAAATCGATTTACAAAAAAACGGCTATATGCGAGTTCGCAATTTTTTATGTATACTTCTCCCTCTTCATCCTCCTATTCTGGCCATGCAAATCTTCGACATTTCCAAATCAATTTAAAAAGAAACGGCTTTAGGCTAGTTCGCAATTGTTTGAAATTGACTTCTCCTCGCTAGTACTTTTCGAACGAGATATGTGTTATTACCGCACGCGGAAGCATTCCTGACCAGTGGCCACTTCAACCTCCTAGTCTGGCCATGCAAATCTTCGACATTTCCAAATCGATTTACAAAAAAAACGGCTATAGGGGAGTTCGCAATTTTCTTATATTTACTTCTCCTCGCTAATACCTTTTGAAAAAGATGTCGCATTAACGCACGCGGAAGCATTCCTGACCAGTGGCCATTTCATCCTCCTATTCTGGCCATGCAAAACGTCAACATTTTCAAATCGATTTACAAAAAAACTGCTATAGAGGAGTTCGCAATTTTTTTATATTTACTTTTCCTCGCTAATACCTTTTGAACAAGATATGTTTCATTACCGCACGCGGAAGCAATCTTGATGAGTGGACACTTCACCCTCCTAGTTTGGAACCACAAATCAATTTGTCAATCAATTTACAAAAAAACGGCTATAGAGGAGTTCGCAATTGTTTTAAATTGACTTCTCCTCGCTAAGACTTTTCGAACGAGATATGTCATATTAGCGCACGCGGAAGCATTCCTGACCAGCGGCCACTTCATCCTCCTGCTCTGGCCATGCAAATCTTCGACATTTCCAAATCGATTTACAAAAAAACCGCTATAGGGGAGTTCGCAATTTTTTTATATTTACTTCTCCTCGCTAATACTTTTCGAAAAAGATATGTCTCAACGCACGCGGAAGCATTCCTGACCAGTGGCCATTTCATCCTCCTAGTCTGGCCATGCAAATCTTCAACATTTCCAAATCGATTTTAAAAAAACGGCTATATGCGAGTTCACAATTTTTTTATATATACTTCTGCTCGTTAGTGCCTTTCGAACGAGATATGTTTCATTAGCGCACGCGGAAGCAATCCTGACCAGTGGCAAATTCATCATCCTAGTCTGGCCATGCAAATCTTCGATATTGCCAAATCGATTTACAAAAACATGGCTATAGGAGAGTTTGAAATTTTTTGATATTTACTTCTCCTCGCTAATACCTTTCGAAAAAGATATGTCTCAACGAACGCGGAAGCATTCCTGACCATTTTCCTCGTTAATGACTGGTTTCTGACCAGTATTCGAGGCTTTTATAATTCATTTTTAATATATTCATTAAGTATTAGTTTTAAAACTTTGTTTACAAAATATGTACAAAAACACAAAAGGATTAACGCACGCGGAAGCGTTCCTGACCAGTGGCCACTACATCCTCCTAGTCTGGCCATACAAATCGATTTAAAAAAAAGGGCTATGGGCGAGTTCGCAATTTTTTTATATTTACTTCTCGTTTATACCTTTCGAACGAGATATGTTTCATTAACGCACGCGGAAGCATTCCGGACCAATGGCCACTTCATCCTCCTAGTCTGGCCATGCAAATCTTCGACATTTTCAAATCGATTTACGAAAAAATGGCTATAGGGGAGTTCGCAATTTTTTGATATTTACTTCTCCTCATAAATGCCTTTCGAACGAGATATGTTTCAATAACGCACGCGGAAGCGTTCCTGACCAGTGGCCAGTTCAACCTCCTAGTCTGGCCATGCAAATCTTCGACATTTCCAAATCGATTTACAAACTAGTAAAGGTGTTGTCCACAGCCGGGCTGTAGCCGAAATACCCTACAGCCCTAAAGCTGCATATATACTCGTATATATAAGATATATAAGATAAACTATAATTATAGCTGCTTAACTATTTCTGTGCGTTACAAACACCGGTACTAAGTGCGTTTACTCTCAAAATTTAGGTGTGTAGTATAAAAATATATTGCAATACTGGGTGGATGGGTAAAAAGGAGGCGTGGAACGCCCATTTTTTTCCAACAGAATATTATTGGTTCACAAACTACAATATTATGTACACCATTATTCAGGAAACTTATATACTTTTCAATACAATCCATGTAAAACCCTCCATGACCTATGTAAACTAAAAGTGAGCGGATCAGGCCCATATTTAGTATATTAACTGGAAGCATTAGTCTAAACCTACATATAAAATTTTCTTGTCTTCTCTCAAAAAGTGATGCTGTATGGCCTTTTTTAATAGGCAAAACAGATGTACCTGCACTCTCGATATAAAAAGTAGGCGTGGTCCTTGGGCGATTTTGTCCATTTTCAATACGAAACACCCCAACATAGCAACGAATATTTTTGCCAAATTTCATTTTGAAATCTTAATCCGTTCTCCTGTGATCGTGATTTCAATGGACAGACAGACAGACAGACGGACAGACGGACAGACATCGTTATTTCAATTTTGGTGGTGATGCTTATCAAGAATATATATACTTTTCCATACCTATCTTATCTAGTTCTATGCGTTACACACTCCGGTAGAAAGTGAATATACCCTCAACCTTAAGGTGTAGGGTATAAAAAACGGCTATAGGGGAGTTCGCAATTGTTTTATATTTACTTTTCCTCGCTAATACCTTTCGAAAAAGATATGTCTCATTAACGCACGCGGAAGCATTCCTGGCCATGCAAATCTTCGACCGATCGATTTACAAAAAAACGGCTATAGCGGAGTTCGCAATTTTTTTATGTATACTTCTCCTCGTTAGTGCCTTTCGAACGCGATATGTTTCATTACCGCGTTTCAATCCTGAGCAGTGGAAACTTCACCCTCCTAGTTTGAAAACACAAATCTTCGAGATTTCCCAATCGATTTACAAAAGGCGGCTATAGAGGAGTTCGCAATTGTTTTACATTGACTTCTCGTCGCTTACACTTTTCGAACTAGATTTGTCTTATTAACGCACGCGGAAGCATTTCTGACCAGTGGCCACTTCATCCTCCTAGTCTGTCCATGCAAATCTTCGATATTTCCAAATCGATTTAAAAAAAAAACGGCTATAGAGGAGTTCGCTTTTTTTTAAAATTGATTTCTCCTCGCTTATACCTTTCGAACAAGATATGTCTCATTAACGCACGCGGAAGCATTCCTGACCAGTGGACACTTCACCCTCCTAGTCTGGCCATACAAATCTTCGACATTACCCCATCGATTTACAAAAAAACGGCTATAGAGGAGTTGGCAATTGTTTTAAATTGACTTCTCCTCGCTAATACCTTTTGAACAAGTTATGTCTCATTAACGCATGCCGAAGCATTCCTGACCAGTGGCCACTTCATCCTCCTATTCTGGCCATGCAAATCTTCGACATTTCCAAATCGATTTACAAAAAAGCGGCTATAGGCGAGTTCGCAATTTTTATACTTCTCCTCGTTAATACCTTCCGAACGAGATATGTTTCATAACCGCACGCGGAAGCATTCCTGACCAGTGGCCACTTTATCCTCCTAGTCTGACCATGCAAATCTTCGACATTTCCAAATCAATTTACAAAAAAATGGCTATAGGGACTTTTGAACGAGATATGTTTTATTAACCCATGCGGAAGCGTTCCTGACCAGTGGCCACTTCAACCTCCTACTTTGGCCATGCAAATCTTCGGTATTTTCCAAGCCGATTTAAAAAAAACGTCTATAGGGGAGTTCGCAATTTTTTTATATTGACTTCTCCTCGCTAATACCTTTCGAACAAGATATGTCTCATTAACGCACGCGGAAGCATTCCTGACCAGTGGACACTTCACCCTCCTAGTCTGGCCATACAAATCTTCGACATTTCCCCATCGATTTACAAAAAAACGGCTATAGAGAAGTTCGCAATTGTTTTAAATTGACTTCTCCTCGCTAATACACTTCGAACGAGATATGTCTTATTAACGCATGCCGAAGCATTTCTGACCAGTGGACACTTCACCCTCCTAGTCTGGCCATACAAATCTTCGACATTTCCCCATCGATTTACAAAAAAACGGCTATAGAGAAGTTCGCAATAATTTTAAATTGACTTCTCCTCGCTAATACACTTCGAACGAGATATGTCTTATTAACGCACGCGGAAGCATTTCTGACCAGTGGACACTTCACCCTCCTATTCTAGCCATGCAAATCTTCGACATTTCCAAATCAATTTACAAAAAAACGGCTATAGGCGAGTTCGCACTTTTTTTATATTTACTTTTCCCTCGCTAATACCTTTCGAAAAAGATGTCGCATTAACGCACGCGGAAGCATTCCTGACCAGTGGCCATTTCATCCTCCTATTCTGGCCATGCAAAACGTCGACATTTTCAAATCGATTTACAAAAAAACTGCTATAGAGGAGTTCGCAATTTTTTTATATTTACTTTTCCTCGCTAATACCTTTCGAAATGATGTCTCATTAACGCACGCGGAAGCATCCTGACCAGTGGCCACTTCATCCTCCTATTCTGGCCATGCAAATCTTCGACATTTTCAAATCGATTTACGAAAAAATGGCTATAGGGGAGTTAGCAATTTTTTGATATTTACTTCTCCTCATAAATGCCTTTCGAACGAGATATGTTTCAATAACGCACGCGGAAGCGTTCCTGACCAGTGGCCAGTTCAACCTCCTAGTCTGGCCATGCAAATCTTCGACATTTCCAAATCGATTTACAAACTAGTAAAGGTGTTGTCCACAGCCGGGCTGTAGCCGAAATACCCTACAGCCCTAAAGCTGCATATATACTCGTATATATAAGATATATAAGATAAACTATAATTATAGCTGCTTAACTATTTCTGTGCGTTACAAACACCGGTACTAAGTGCGTTTACTCTCAAAATTTAGGTGTGTAGTATAAAAATATATGGCAATACTGGGTGGATGGGTAAAAAGGAGGCGTGGCCCGCCCATTTTTTTCCAACAGAATATTATTGGTTCACAAACTACAATATTATGTACACCATTATTCAGGAAACTTATATACTTTTCAATACAATCCATGTAAAACCCTCCATGACCTATGTAAACTAAAAGTGAGCGGATCAGGCCCATATTTAGTATATTAACTGGAAGCATTAGTGTAAACCTACATATAAAATTTTCTTGTCTTCTCTCAAAAAGTGATGCTGTATGGCCTTTTTTAATAGGCAAAACAGATGTACCTGCACTCTCGATATAAAAAGTAGGCGTGGTCCTTGGGCGATTTTGTCCATTTTCAATACGAAACACCCCAAAATAGCAACGAATATTTTTGCCAAATTTCATTTTGAAATCTTAATCCGTTCTCCTGTGATCGTGATTTCAATGGACAGACAGACAGACAGACGGACAGACACCGTTATTTCAATTTTGGTGGTGATGCTTATCAAGAATATATATACTTTTCCATACCTATCTTATCTAGTTCTATGCGTTACACACTCCGGTAGAAAGTGAATATACCCTCAACCTTAAGGTGTAGGGTATAAAAAACGGCTATAGGGGAGTTCGCAATTTTTTTATATTTACTTCTCCTCGCTAATACCTTTCGAAAAAGATATGTCTCATTAACGCACGCGGAAGCATTCCTGGCCATGCAAATCTTCGACCGATCGATTTACAAAAAAACGGCTATAGCGGAGTTCGCAATTTTTTTATGTATACTTCTCCTCGTTAGTGCCTTTCGAACGCGATATGTTTCATTACCGCGTTTCAATCCTGAGCAGTGGAAACTTCACCCTCCTAGTTTGAAAACACAAATCTTCGAGATTTCCCAATCGATTTACAAAAGGCGGCTATAGAGGAGTTTGCAATTGTTTTACATTGACTTCTCCTCGCTTATACTTTTCGAACTAGATTTGTCTTATTAACGCACGCGGAAGCATTTCTGACCAGTGGCCACTTTATCCTCCTAGTCTGACCATGCAAATCTTCGACATTTCCAAATCAATTTACAAAAAATGGCTATAGGGACTTTTGAATGAGATATGTTTTATTAACCCATGCGGAAGCGTTCCTGACCAGTGGCCACTTCAACCTCCTACTTTGGCCATGCAAATCTTCGGTATTTTCCAAGCCGATTTAAAAAAAACGTCTATAGGGGAGTTCGCAATTTTTTTATATTGACTTCTCCTCGCTAATACCTTTCGAACAAGATATGTCTCATTAACGCACGCGGAAGCATTCCTCACCAGTGGACACTTCACCCTCCTAGTCTGGCCATACAAATCTTCGACATTTCCCCATCGATTTACAAAAAAACGGCTATAGAGAAGTTCGCAATTGTTTTAAATTGACTTCTCCTCGCTAATACACTTCGAACGAGATATGTCTTATTAACGCACGCCGAAGCATTTCTGACAAGTGGACACTTCACCCTCCTAGTCTGGCCATACAAATCTTCGACATTTCCCCATCGATTTACAAAAAAACGGCTATAGAGAAGTTCGCAATTGTTTTAAATTGACTTCTCCTCGCTAATACACTTCGAACGAGATATGTCTTATTAACGCACGCGGAAGCATTTCTGACCAGTGGACACTTCACCCTCCTATTCTAGCCATGCAAATCTTCGACATTTCCAAATCAATTTACAAAAAAACGGCTATAGGCGAGTTCGCACTTTTTTTATATTTACTTTTCCCTCGCTAATACCTTTCGAAAAAGATGTCGCATTAACGCACGCGGAAGCATTCCTGACCAGTGGCCATTTCATCCTCCTATTCTGGCCATGCAAATCTTCGACATTTCCAAATCAATTTACAAAAAAACTGCTATAGAGGAGTTCGCAATTTTTTTATATTTACTTTTCCTCGCTAATACCTTTCGAAATGATGTCTCATTAACGCACGCGGAAGCATCCTGACCAGTGGCCACTTCATCCTCCTATTCTGGCCATGCAAATCTTCGACATTTCCAAATCAATTTACAAAAAAATGGCTATAGGGACTTTTGAACGAGATATGTTTTATTAACCCATGCGGAAGCGTTCCTGACCAGTGGCCACTTCAACCTCCTACTTTGGCCATGCAAATCTTCGGTATTTTCCAAGCCGATAAAAAAAAACGTCTATAGGGGAGTTCGCAATTTTTTTATATTGACTTCTACTCGCTAATACCTTTTGAACGAGATACATTTAATTAACGCACGCGGAAGCATTCCTGACCAGTGGCCATTTCATCCTCCTAGTCTGGCCATGCAAATCTTCGACATTTCCATATAGGGGAGTTTGCAATTTTTATACCCTACACTTTAAAGTTGAGGGTATATTCACTTTCTACCGGAGTGTGTAACGCATAGTACTAGACAAGATAGGTATGGAAAAGTATATATATTCTTGATCAGCATCACCACAAAAATTGAAATAATGTCTGTCTGTCTGTCTGTCCGTTGGAATCACGATCACAGGAGAACGGATTAAGATTTTAAAATGAAATTTGGCAAAAATATTCGTTGCTATGTTGGGGTGTTTCGTATTAAAAATGGGCAAAATCTCCCAAATACCACGCCTACTTTTTATGTCGAGAGTGCAGGTACCTCTGTTTTGCCTATTAAAAAAGGCCATATCAGCATCACTTTTTGAGAGAAGACGAGAAAATTTTATATGTAGGTTTAGACTAATGCTTCCAGTTAATATGCCAAATATGGGCGTGATCCGCCTACTTTTAGTTTACATAGGTCATGGAGGGTTTTACATAGATTGTATTGAAAAGTATATAAGTTTCCTGAATAATGGTGTACATAACATTGTAGTTTGTGAACCAATAATATTCTGTTGGGGAAAAAATGGGCGGGCTACGCCTCCTTATGCTTTCACTTATGAAACTGCATACAGCTATCATGACGGCATAGTTGTAGAAATTTCATAGGAGTGTAAAGTTTTGCCTTTTAGAAGTGGTGCGATATAATTATTATTATTATTATATATATATTGTATATTTATTATTAGATATATAATATATATATTGTATATATATACGAGTATATTATATCGCACCACTTCTAAATATATATATGAGTATATATGCAGCATTAAGGTGTAGGGTATTTCAGCTGCAGCCCGGCTGTAGACAACACCTTTATTAGTTTTATATTTACTTCTCCTCGCTAATACCTTTCGAAAAAGATATGTCTCAACGCACGCGGAAGCATTCCTGACCAGTGGCCATTTCATCCTCCTAGTCTGGCCATGCACATCTTCGACATTTCTAAATCGATTTAAAAAAAACGGCTATATGCGAGTTCGCAATTTCTTTATGTATACTTCTCCTCGTTAGTGCCTTTCGAACGAGATATGTTTCATTAGCGCACGCGGAAGCAATCCTGAGCAGTGGACACTTCGCCCTCCTAGATTGGAAACATAAATCTTCGACATTTCCAAATCGTTTTACAAAAAAACGGCTATAAAGGAGTTCGCAATTATTTTTAATTGACTTCTCCTCGCTAATACTTTTCGAACAAGATATGTCTTATTACCGCACGCGGAAGCATTCCTGACCAGTGGCCACTTAATCCTTCTAGTATGGCCATGCAAATCTTCGACATTTCCAAATCGATTTAAAAAAACGGCTATATGCGAGTTCGCAATTTTTTTATGTATACTTCTGCTTGTTAGTGCCTTTCGAACGAGATATGTTTCATTACCGCACGCGGAAGCAATCTTGACCAGTGGACACTTCACCCTCCTAGTTTGGAACCACAAATCAATTTGTCAATCAATTTACAAAAAAACGGCTATAGAGGAGTTCGCAATTGTTTTAAATTGACTTCTCCTCGCTAAGACTTTTCGAACGAGATATGTCACATTAGCGCACGCGGAAGCATTCCTGACCAGTGGCCACTTTATCCTCCTAGTATGGCCATGCAAATCTTCGATATTTCCAAATCGATTTACAAAAAAACCGCTATAGGGGAGTTCGCAATTTTTTTATATTTACTTCTCCTCGTTAGTGCCTTTCGACCGAGATATGTTTCATTACCGCACGCAGAAGCAATCTTGACCAGTGGACACTTCACCCCCCTAGTTTGGAACCACAAATCTTCGACATTTCGCAATTTTTTTAAATTGACTTCTCCTCGCTAATACTTTTCGAACGAGATATGTCTTATTACCGCACGCGGAAGCATTCCTGACCAGTGGCCAATTCATCCTCCTAGTCTGGCCATGCAAATCTTCGACATTTCCAAATCGATTTACAAAAAAACGGCTATAGGGCAGTTCGCAATTTTTTTATATTTACTTCTCCTCGCTAATACCTTTCGAAAAAGATATGTCTCAACGCACGCGGAAGCATTCCTGACCAGTGGCCATTTCATCCTCCTAGTCTGGCCATGCAAATCTTCGACATTTCCAAATCGATCTACAAAAAAACGTCTATTGAGGAGTTCGCAATTGTTTTAAATTGATTTTTCCCCGCTAATACCTTTTGAACAAGATATGTCTCATTAACGCACGCGGAAGCATTACTGACCAGTGGCCATTTCATCCTCCTAGTATGGCCATGCAAATCTTCGACATTTCCAAATCGATTTAAAAAAAGCGGGTATGTGCGAGTTCGCAATTTTTTTATGTATACTTCTCCTCGTTAGTGCCTTTCGAACGAGATATGTCTCATTAACGCACGCGGAAGCATTCCTGACCAGTGGCCACTTCATCCTCCTAGTATGGCCATGCAAATCTTCGACATTTCCAAATCGATTTACAGAAAAACGGCTATAGGCGAGTTCGCAATTTTTTTATGTATACTTCTCCCTTTTCATCCTCCTATTCTGGCCATGCAAATCTTCGACATTTCCAAATCGATTTACAAAGAAACGGCTCTAGGCTAGTTCACAATTGTTTTAAATTGACTTCTCCTCGCTAATACTTTTCGAACGAGATATGTCTTATTACCGCACGCGGAAGCATTCCTGACCAGTGGCCACTTCATCCTCCTAGTCGGGCCATGCAAATCTTCGACATTCCAAATCGATTTAAAAAAAACGGCTATATGCGAGTTCGCAATTTTTTTATGTATACTTCTCCTCGTTAGTGCCTTTCGAACGAGATATGTTTCATTACCGCACGCGGAAGCAATCCTGCCCAGTGGACACTTCACCCTCCTAGTTTGGAACCACAAATCTTCGACATTTGTCAATCGATTTACAAAAAAAACGGCTGAGTTCGCAATTATTTTAAATTGACTTCTCCTCGCTAATACATTCCGAACGAGATATATCTTATTAACGCACGCGGAAGCATTCCTGACCAGTGGCAACTTCATCCTCCTAGTCTGTCCATGCAAATCTTCGACATTTCCAAATGGTTTTACAAAAAAACAGCTATAGAGGAGTTCGCAATTGTTTTAAATTGACTTTTCCTCGCTAATACCTTTCGAAAAAGATATGTCTCATTAACGCACGCAGAAGCACTACTGACCAGTGGCCACTTCATCCTCCTAGTCTGGCCATGCAAATCTTCGACATTTCCAAATCGATGTACAATAAAACGGCTATAGGGGAGTTCGCAATTTTTTATATTTACTTCTCCTCGCTAATACCTTTTGAAAAAGATATGTCTCAACGCACGCGGAAGCATTACTGACCAGTTCAACATTTCCAAATCGATTTAAAAAAAATGGCTATTTGCGAGTTCGCATTTTTTTTATGTATACTTCTCCTCGTTAGTGCCTTTCGAACGAGATAGGTTTCATTACCGCACGCGGAAGCAATCCTGACCAGTGGACACTTCACCCTCCTAGTTTGGAACCACAAATCTTCGACATTTGTCAATCGATTTACAGAAAAAAAAACGGCTATAGAGGAGTTCGCAATTTTTTTAAATTGACTTCTCCTCGCTAATACCTTTCGAACAAGATATGTCTCATTAACGCACGCGGAAGCATTACTGACCAGTGGCCACTTCATCCTCCTAGTCTGGCCATGCAAATCTTCGACATTTCCAAATCGATTTACAAAAAAACGGCTATATGCGAGTTCGCAATTTTTTATGTATACTTCTCCTCGTTAGTGCCTTTCGAACGAGATATGTTTCATTACCGCACGCGGAAGCAATCCTGACCAGTGGACACTTCACCCTCCTAGTTTGGAACCACAAATCTTCGACATTTGTCAATCGATTTACAGAAAAAAAAAAACGGCTATAGAGGAGTTCGCAATTTTTTTAAATTGACTTCTCCTCGCTAATACTTTTCGAACGAGATATGTCTTATTACCGCACGCGGAAGCATTCCTGACCAGTGGCCACTTCATCCTCCTAGTCTGGCCATGCAAATCTTCCTCATTTCCAAATCGATTTACAAAAAAACGGCTATAGGGGAGTTCGCAATGTTTTATATTTACCTCTCCTCGCTAATACCTTTTGAAAAAGATATGTCTCAACGCACGCGGAAGCATTACTGACCAATGGCCATTTCATCCTCCTAGTCTGACCATGCGAATCTTCAACATTTCCAAATCGATTTAAAAAAAATGGCTATTTGCGAGTTCGCATTTTTTTATGTATACTTCTCCTCGTTAGTGCCTTTCGAACGAGATAAGTTTCATTAGCGCACGTGGAAGCAATCCTGACCAGTGGACACTTCACCCTCCTAGTTTGGTAACACAAATCTTTGGCATTTCCCAATCTTTTTACACAGAAACGGCTATAGAGGAGTTCGCAATTGTTTAAAATTGATTTCTCATAGCTAATACTTTTCGAACGAGATATGACTTATTACCGCACGCGGAAGCATTTCTGACCACTGGCCACTTCATCCTCCTAGTCTGGCCATGCAAATCTTCGACATTTCCAAATCGATTTACAAAAAAACGGATATATGCGAGTTCGCAATTTTTTTATGTATACTTCTCCTCGTTAGTGCCTTTCGAGCGAGATATGTTTCACTACCGCACGCGGAAGCAATCCTGCCCAGTGGACACTTCACCCTCCTAGTTTGGAACCACAAATCTTCGACATTTGTCAATCGATTTACAAAAAAAACCGCTATAGAGGAGTTCGCAATTTTTTTAAATTGAATTCTCCTCGCTAATACTTTTCGAACGAGATATGTCTTATTACAGCACGCGGAAGCATTCCTGACCAGTGGCCACTTCATCCTCCTAGTCTGGCCATGCAAATCTTCGACATTTCCAAATCGATTTACAAAAAAACGGCTATAGGGGAGTTCGCAATTTTTTATATTTACATCTCCTCGCTAATAACTTTTGAAAAAGATATGTCTCAACGAACGCGGAAGCATTACTGACCAGTGGGCATTTCATCCTCCTATTCTGGCCATGCAAAACGTCGACATTTTCAAATCGATTTACAAAAAAACTGCTATAGAGGAGTTAGCAATTTTTTTATATTTACTTTTCCTCGCTAATACCTTTCGAAATGATGTCTCATTAACGCACGCAGAAGCATCCTGACCAGTGGCCACTTCATCCTCCTATTCTGGCCATGCAAATCTTCGACATTTCCAAATCAATTTACAAAAAAAAAGCTATAGGCGAGTTTGCAATTGTTTTAAATTGACTTCTACTCGCTAATACCTTTCGAACGAGATACATTTAATTAACGCACGCGGAAGCATTCCTGACCAGTGGCCATTTCATCCTCCTAGTCTGGCCATGCAAATCTTCGACATTTCCATATAGGGGAGTTTGCAATTTTTATACCCTACACTTTAAGGTTGAGGGTATATTCACTTTCTACCGGAGTGTGTAACGCATAGTACTAGACAAGATAGGTATGGAAAAGTATATATATTCTTGATCAGCATCACCACGAAAATTGAAATAACGATGTCTGTCCGTCTGTCTGTCTGTCTGTCCGTTGGAATCACGATCACAGGAGAACGGATTAAGATTTTAAAATGAAATTTGTCAAAAATATTCGTTGCTATGTTGGGGTGTTTCGTATTAAAAATGGGCAAAATCTCCCAAATACCACGCCTACTTTTTATGTCGAGAGTGCAGGTACCTCTGTTTTGCCTATTAAAAAAGGCCATATCAGCATCACTTTTTGAGAGAAGACGAGAAAATTTTATATGTAGGTTTAGACTAATGCTTCCAGTTAATATGCCAAATATGGGCGTGATCCGCCTACTTTTAGTTTACATAGGTCATGGAGGGTTTTACATAGATTGTATTGAAAAGTATATAAGTTTCCTGAATAATGGTGTACATAACATTGTAGTTTGTGAACCAATAATATTCTGTTGGGGAAAAAATGGGCGGGCTACGCCTCCTTATGCTTTCACTTATGAAACTGCATACAGCTATCATGACGGCATAGTTGTAGAAATTTCATAGGAGTGTAAAGTTTTGCCTTTTAGAAGTGGTGCGATATAATTATTATAATTATTATATATATATATTGTATATTTATTATTAGATATATAATATATATATTGTATATATATACGAGTATATTATATCGCACCACTTCTAAATATATATATGAGTATATATGCAGCATTAAGGTGTAGGGTATTTCAGCTGCAGCCCGGCTGTAGACAACACCTTTATTAGTTTTATATTTACTTCTCCTCGCTAATACCTTTCGAAAAAGATATGTCTCAACGCACGCGGAAGCATTCCTGACCAGTGGCCATTTCATCCTCCTAGTCTGGCCATGCACATCTTCGACATTTCTAAATCGATTTAAAAAAAACGGCTATATGCGAGTTCGCAATTTCTTTATGTATACTTCTCCTCGTTAGTGCCTTTCGAACGAGATATGTTTCATTAGCGCACGCGGAAGCAATCCTGAGCAGTGGACACTTCGCCCTCCTAGATTGGAAACATAAATCTTCGACATTTCCAAATCGTTTTACAAAAAAACGGCTATAAAGGAGTTCGCAATTATTTTTAATTTACTTCTCCTCGCTAATACATTTCGAACAATATATATCTTATTAACGCACGCGGAAGCATTCCTGACCAGCGGCCACTTCATCCTCCTAGTCTGTCCATGCAAAACGTCGACATTTTCAAATCGATTTACAAAAAAACTGCTATAGAGGAGTTCGCAATTTTTTATATTTACATCTCCTCGCTAATACCTTTTGAAAAAGATATGTCTCAACGAACGCGGAAGCATTCCTGACCAGTGGCCATTTCATCCTCCTAGTCTGGCCATGCAAATCTTCGACATTTCCATAAAGGGGAGTTTGCAATTTTTATACCCTACACTTTAAGGTTGAGGGTATATTCACTTTCTACCGGAGTGTGTAACGCATAGTACTAGACAAGATAGGTATGGAAAAGTATATATATTCCTGATCAGCATCACCACGAAAATTGAAATAACGATGTCTGTCCGTCTGTCTGTCTGTCTGTCCGTTGGAATCACGATCACAGGAGAACGGATTAAGATTTTAAAATGAAATTTGGCAAAAATATTCGTTGCTATGTTGGGGTGTTTCGTATTAAAAATGGGCAAAATCTCCCAAATACCACGCCTACTTTTTATGTCGAGTGCAGGTACCTCTGTTTTGCCTATTAAAAAAGGCCATATCAGCATCACTTTTTGAGAGAAGACAAGAAAATTTTATATGTAGGTTTAGACTATTGCTTCCAGTTAATATGCCAAATATGGGCGTGATCCGCCTACTTTTAGTTTACATAGGTCATGGAGGGTTTTACATGGATTGTATTGAAAAGTATATAAGTTTCCTGAATAATGGTGTACATAACATTGTAGTTTGTGAACCAATAATATTCTGTTGGGGAAAAAATGGACGGGCCACGCCTCCTTATGCTTTCACTTATGAAACTGCATACAGCTATCATGGCGGCATAGTTGTAGAAATTTCATAGGAGTGTAAAGTTTTGCCTTTTAGAAGTGGTGCGATATAATTATTATTATTATTATATATATATTGTATATTTATTATTAGATATATAATATATATATTGTATATATATACGAGTATATTATATCGCACCACTTCTAAATATATATATGAGTATATATGCTGCATTAAGGTGTAGGGTATTTCAGCTGCAGCCCGGCTGTAGACAACACCTTTATTAGTTTTATATTTACTTCTCCTCGCTAATACCTTTCGAAAAAGATATGTCTCAACGCACGCGGAAGCATTCCTGACCAGCGGCCACTTCATCCTCCTAGTCTGTCCATGCAAATCTTCTACATTTCCAAATCGATTTTAAAAAAAAGGGCTATAGAGGAGTTCGCAATTGCTTTAAATTGACTTCTCCTCGCGAATACTTTTCGAACGAGATATGTCTTATTACCGCACGCGGAAGCAATCTTGACCAGTGGACATTTCACCCTCCTAGTCGGGCCATGCAAATCTTCGACATTTCCAAATCGATTTACAAAAAAACGGCTATAGGGCAGTTCGAAATTTTTTTATATTTACTTCTCCTCGCTAATGCCTTTTGAAAAAGATATGTCTCAACGCACGCGGAAGCATTCCTGACCAGCGGCCACTTCATCCTCCTAGTCTGGCCATGCAAATCTTCGACATTTCCAAATCGATTTTAAAAAAACGGCTATTTGCGAGTTAGCAATTTTTTTATGTATACTTCTCCTCGTTAGTGCCTTTCGAACGAGATAGGTTTCATTAGCGCACGCGGAAGCATTCCTGACCAGTGGACACTTCACCCTCCTAGTTTGGAAACATAAATCTTCGACATTTCCCAATCGTTTTGCAAAATAACGGCTATAGAGGAGTTCGCAATTATTTTAAATTGACTTCTCCTCGCTAATACATTCCGAACGAGATATATCTTATTAACGCACGCGGAAGCATTCCTGACCAGTGGCAACTTCATTCTCCTAGTCTGTCCATGCAAATCTTCGACATTTCCAAATGGTTTTACAAAAAAACGGCTATAGAGGAGTTCGCAATTGTTTTAAATTGACTTTTCCTCGCTAATACCTTTCGAAAAAGATATGTCTCATTAACGCACGCAGAAGCATTACTGACCAGTGGCCATTTCATCCTCCTAGTCTGGCCATGCAAATCTTCGATATTTCCAAATCGATTTACAAAAAACCGCTATAGGGGAGTTCGCAATTGTTTTAAATTGATTTCTCCTCGCTAATACCTTTTGAACAAGATATGTCTCATTACCGCACTTGGAAGCATTGAAGTGACCAGTGGCCACTTCATCCTCCTAGTCGGGCCATGCAAATCTTCGACATTTCCAAATCGATTTACAAAAAAACGGCTATAGGGCAGTTCGAAATTTTGTTATATTTACTTCTCCTCGCTAATACCTTTTGAAAAAGATATGTCTCAACGCACGCGGAAGCATTCCTGACCAGCGGCCACTTCATCCTCCTAGTCTGGCCATGCAAATCTTCGACATTTCCAAATCGATTTTAAAAAAACGGCTATTTGCGAGTTAGCAATTTTTTTATGTATACTTCTCCTCGTTAGTGCCTTTCGAACGAGATAGGTTTGATTAGCGCACGCGGAAGCATTCCTGACCAGTGGACACTTCACCCTCCTAGTTTGGAAACATAAATCTTCGACATTTCCCAATCGTTTTGCAAAATAACGGCTATAGAGGAGTTCGCAATTATTTTAAATTGACTTCTCCTCGCTAATACATTCCGAACGAGATATATCTTATTAACGCACGCGGAAGCATTCCTGACCAGTGGCAACTTCATTCTCCTAGTCTGTCCATGCAAATCTTCGACATTTCCAAATGGTTTTACAAAAAAACGGCTATAGAGGAGTTCGCAATTGTTTTAAATTGACTTTTCCTCGCTAATACCTTTCGAAAAAGATATGTCTCATTAACGCACGCAGAAGCATTACTGACCAGTGGCCATTTCATCCTCCTAGTCTGGCCATGCAAATCTTCGACATTTCCAAATCGATTTTTAAAAAACGGCTATATGCGAGTTTGCAATTTTTTATGTATACTTCTCCTCGTTAGTGCCTTTCGAACGAAATATGTTTCATTACCGCACGCGGAAGCAATCTTGCCCAGTGGACACTTCACCCTCCTAGTTTGGAACCACAAATCTTCGACATTTGTCAATCGATTTACAAAAAAAACGGCTATAGAGGAGTTCGCAATTATTTTAAATTGACTTCTCCTCGCTAATACATTCCGAACGAGATATATCTTATTAACGCACGCGGAAGCATTTCTGACCAGTGGCAACTTCATTCTCCTAGTCTGTCCATGCAAATCTTCGACATTTCCAAATGGTTTTACAAAAAAACGGCTATAGGGGAGTTCGCAATTTTTTATATTTACTTCTCCTCGCTAATACGTTTTGAAAAAGATATGTCTCAACGCACGCGGAAGCATTACTGACCAGTGGCCATTTCATCCTCTTAGTCTGACCATGCGAATCTTCAACATTTCCAAATCGATATGTCTCATTAACGCACGCGGAAGCATTACTGACCAGTGGCCATTTCATCCTCCTAGTCTCGCCATGCAAATCTTCGACATTTCCAAATCGATTTACAATAAAACGGCTATAGGGGAGTTCGCAATTTTTTATATTTACTTCTCCTCGCTAATACGTTTTGAAAAAGATATGTCTCAACGCACGCGGAAGCATTACTGACCAGTGGCCATTTCATCCTCCTAGTCTGACCATGCGAATCTTCAACATTTCCAAATCGATATGTCTCATTAACGCACGCGGAAGCATTACTGACCAGTGGCCATTTCATCCTCCTAGTCTCGCCATGCAAATCTTCGACATTTCCAAATCGATTTACAATAAAACGGCTATAGGGGAGTTCGCAATTTTTTATATTTACTTCTCCTCGCTAATACGTTTTGAAAAAGATATGTCTCAACGCACGCGGAAGCATTACTGACCAGTGGCCATTTCATCCTCCTAGTCTGACCATGCGAATCTTCAACATTTCCAAATCGATATGTCTCATTACCGCACGCGGAAGCAATCCTGACCAGTGGACACTTCATCCTCCTAGTCTGGCCATGCAAATTTTCGACTTTTTTCGAATTTTTTTATATTTACTTCTCCTCGCTAATACGTTTTGAAAAAGATATGTCTCAACGCACGCGGAAGCATTCCTGACCAGTGGACACTTCACCCTCCTAGTTTGGAAACATAAATCTTCGACATTTCCCAATCGTTTTGCAAAATAACGGCTATAGAGGAGTTCGCAATTATTTTAAATTGACTTCTCCTCGCTAATACATTCCGAACGAGATATATCTTATTAACGCACGCGGAAACATTCCTGACCAGTGGCCACTTCATCCTCCTAGTCTGGTCATGCAAATCTTCGACATTTCCAAATCGATTTACAAAAGAACGGCTATAGAGGAGTTCGCAATTGTTTTAAATTGATTTCTCCTCGCTAATACCTTTTGAACAAGATATGTCTCATTAACGCACGCGGAAGCATTACTGACCAGTGGCTATTTCATCCTCCTAGTCTGGCCATGCAAATCTTCGACATTTCCAAATCGATTTACAAAAAACGGCTATATGCGAATTCACAATTTTTTTATATATACTTCTGCTCGTTAGTGCCTTTCGAACGAGATATGTTTCATTAGCGCACGCGGAAGCAATCCTGACCAGTGGACACTTCATCCTCCTAGTCTGTCCTTGCAAATCTTCGACATTTCCAAATCGATTTAAAAAAAACGGCTATAGAGGAGTTCGCAATTGTTTTAAATTGACTTCTCCTCGCTAATACTTTTTGAAAAAGATGTGTCTCAACGCACGCGGAAGCATTCCTGACCAGTGGCCATTTCATCCTCCTAGTCTGGCCATGCAAATCTTCGACATTTCCAAATCGATTTACAAAAAAACGGCTATATGTAAGTTCGCAATTTTTTTGGCAAATCTTCGACATTTTCAAATCGATTTACAAAAAAACGGCTATATGCGAGTTCGCAATTTTTTTATGTATACTTCTCCTCGTTAGTGGCTTTCGAACGAGAAATGTTTCATTAACGTACGCGGAAGCAATCCTGACCAGTGGACACTTCACCCTCCTAGACTAGCCATGCAAATCTTCAACATTTCCAAATCGATTTACAAAAAAACGGCTATATGCGAGTTCGCAATTTTTTTATGTATACTTCTCCTCGTTAGTGCCTTTCGAACGAGAAATGTTTCATTAACGCACGTGGAAGCAATCCTGACCAGTGGACACTTCACCCTCCTAGTTTGGTAACACAAATCTTTGGCATTTCCCAATCTTTTTACACAGAAACGGCTATAGAGGAGTTCGCAATTGTTTTAAATTGACTTCTCCTCACTAATACCTTTTGAACAAGATATGTCTCATTAACGCACGCGGAAGCATTACTGACCAGTGGCCATTTCATCCTCCTAGTCTTGCCATGCAAATCTTCGACATTTCCAAATCGATTTAAAAAAAACGGCTATATGCGAGTTCACAATTTTTTTATATATACTTCTGCTCGTTAGTGCCTTTCGAACGAGATATGGTTCATTAGCGCACGCGGAAGCAATCCTGACCAGTGGACACTTCACCCTCCTAGTTTGGAACCACAAATCTTCGACATTTGTCAATCGATTTACAAAAAAACGTATATAGAGGAGTTCGCAATTGTTTTAAATTGACTTCTCCTCACTAATACTTTTCGAACGAGATATGTCATATTACCGCACGCGGAAGTATTCCTCACCAGTGGCGACTTCATCCTCCTAGTCTGGCCATGCAAATCTTCGACATTTCCAAATCGATTTACAAAAAAACCGCTATAGGGGAGTTCGCAATTTTTTTATATTTACTTCTCCTTGCTAATACCTTTCGAAAAAGATATGTCTCAACGCACGCAGAAGCATTCCTGACCAGTGGCCATTTCATCCTCCTAGTCTGGCCATGCAAATCTTCGACATTTCCAAATCGATTTACAAAAAAACCGCTATAGGGGAGTTCGCAATTTTTTTATATTTACTTCTCCTTGCTAATACCTTTCGAAAAAGATATGTCTCAACGCACGCGGAAGCATTCCTGACCAGTGGCCATTTCATCCTCCTAGTCTGGCCATGCAAATCTTCGACATTTCCAAATCGATTTACAAAAAAACGGCTATATGCAAGTTCGCAATTTTTTTGGCAAATCTTCGACATTTTCAAATCGATTTACAAAAAAACGGCTATATGCGAGTTCGCAATTTTTTTATGTATACTTCTCCTCGTTAGTGGCTTTCGAACGAGAAATGTTTCATTAACGTACGCGGAAGCAATCCTGACCAGTGGACACTTCACCCTCCTAGTCTAGCCATGCAAATCTTCAACATTTCCAAATCGATTTACAAAAAAACGGCTATATGCGAGTTCGCAATTTTTTTATGTATACTTCTCCTCGTTAGTGCCTTTCGAACGAGAAATGTTTCATTAACGCACGCGGAAGCAATCCTGACCAGTGGACACTTCACCCTCCTAGTTTGGTAACACAAATCTTTGGCATTTCCCAATCTTTTTACACAGAAACGGCTATAGAGGAGTTCGCAATTGTTTTAAATTGACTTCTCCTCACTAATACCTTTTGAACAAGATATGTCTCATTAACGCACGCGGAAGCATTACTGACCAGTGGCCATTTCATCCTCCTAGTCTTGCCATGCAAATCTTCGACATTTCCAAATCGATTTAAAAAAAACGGCTATATGCGAGTTCACAATTTTTTTATATATACTTCTGCTCGTTAGTGCCTTTCGAACGAGATATGGTTCATTAGCGCACGCGGAAGCAATCCTGACCAGTGGACACTTCACCCTCCTAGTTTGGAACCACAAATCTTCGACATTTGTCAATCGATTTACAAAAAAACGGATATAGAGGAGTTCGCAATTGTTTTAAATTGACTTCTCCTCACTAATACATTTCGAACGAGATATGTCTAATTAACGCACGCGGAAGCAATCCTGACCAGTGGCCACTTCATCCTCCTAGTCTGTCCATGCAAATCTTCGACATTTCCAAATCGATTTAAAAAAAACGGCTATAGAGGAGTTCGCAATTGTTTTAAATTGACTTCTCCTCGCTAATACTTTTCGAACGAGATATGTCATATTACCGCACGCGGAAGTATTCCTCACCAGTGGCGACTTCATCCTCCTAGTCTGGCCATGCAAATCTTCGACATTTCCAAATCGATTTACAAAAAAACCGCTATAGGGGAGTTCGCAATTTTTTTATATTTACTTCTCCTTGCTAATACCTTTCGAAAAAGATATGTCTCAACGCACGCAGAAGCATTCCTGACCAGTGGCCATTTCATCCTCCTAGTCTGGCCATGCAAATCTTCGACATTTCCAAATCGATTTACAAAAAAACCGCTATAGGGGAGTTCGCAATTTTTTTATATTTACTTCTCCTCGCTAATACTTTTCGAAAAAGATATGTCTCAACGCACGCGGAAGCATTCCTGACCAGTGGCCATTTCATCCTCCTAGTCTGGCCATGCAAATCTTCAACATTTCCAAATCGATTTTAAAAAAACGGCTATATGCGAGTTCACAATTTTTTTATATATACTTCTGCTCGTTAGTGCCTTTCGAACGAGATATGTTTCATTAGCGCACGCGGAAGCAATCCTGACCAGTGGACACTTCACCCTCCTAGTTTGGAACCACAAATCTTCGACATTTGTCAATCGATTTACAAAAAACGGCTATAGAGGAGTTCGCAATTGTTTTAAATTGACTTCTCCTCACTAATACATTTCGAACGCGATATGTATAATTAACGCACGCGGAAGCAATCCTGACCAGTGGCCACTTCATCCTCCTAGTCTGTCCATGCAAATCTTCGACATTTCCAAATCGATTTAAAAAAAAACGGCTATAGAGGAGTTCGCAATTGTTTTAAATTGACTTCTCCTCGCTAATACTTTTCGAACGAGATATGTCATATTACCGCACGCGGAAGTATTCCTGACCAGTGGCGACTTCATCCTCCTAGTCTGGCCATGCAAATCTTCGACATTTCCAAATCGATTTACTAAAAAAACCGCTATAGGGGAGTTCGCAATTTTTTTATATTTACTTCTCCTTGCTAATACCTTTCGAAAAAGATATGTCTCAACGCACGCAGAAGCATTCCTGACCAGTGGCCATTTCATCCTCCTAGTCTGGCCATGCAAATCTTCGACATTTCCAAATCGATTTACAAAAAAACCGCTATAGGGGAGTTCGCAATTTTTTTATGTATACTTCTCCTCGTTAGTGGCTTTCGAACGAGAAATGTTTCATTAACGTACGCGGAAGCAATCCTGACCAGTGGACACTTCACCCTCCTAGTCTAGCCATGCAAATCTTCAACATTTCCAAATCGATTTACAAAAAAACGGCTATATGCGAGTTCGCAATTTTTTTATGTATACTTCTCCTCGTTAGTGCCTTTCGAACGAGAAATGTTTCATTAACGCACGCGGAAGCAATCCTGACCAGTGGACACTTCACCCTCCTAGTTTGGTAACACAAATCTTTGGCATTTCCCAATCTTTTTACACAGAAACGGCTATAGAGGAGTTCGCAATTGTTTTAAATTGACTTCTCCTCACTAATACCTTTTGAACAAGATATGTCTCATTAACGCACGCGGAAGCATTACTGACCAGTGGCCATTTCATCCTCCTAGTCTGGCCATGCAAATCTTCGACATTTCCAAATCGATTTAAAAAAAACGGCTATAGAGGAGTTTGCAATTGTTTTAAATTGACTTCTCCTCGCTAATACTTTTCGAACGAGATATGTCATATTACCGCACGCGGAAGTATTCCTGACCAGTGGCGACTTCATCCTCCTAGTCTGGCCATGCAAATCTTCGACATTTCCAAATCGATTTACTAAAAAAACCGCTATAGGGGAGTTCGCAATTTTTTTATATTTACTTCTCCTTGCTAATACCTTTCGAAAAAGATATGTCTCAACGCACGCAGAAGCATTCCTGACCAGTGGCCATTTCATCCTCCTAGTCTGGCCATGCAAATCTTCGACATTTCCAAATCGATTTACAAAAAAACCGCTATAGGGGAGTTCGCAATTTTTTTATATTTACTTCTCCTTGCTAATACCTTTCGAAAAAGATATGTCTCAACGCACGCAGAAGCATTCCTGACCAGTGGCCATTTCATCCTCCTAGTCTGGCCATGCAAATCTTCAACATTTCCAAATCGATTTACAAAAAAACGGCTATATGCGAGTTCGCAATTTTTTTATGTATACTTCTCCTCGTTAGTGCCTTTCGAACGAGAAATGTTTCATTAACGCACGCGGAAGCAATCCTGACCAGTGGACACTTCACCTTCCTAGTTTGGTAACACAAATCTTTGGCATTTCCCAATCTTTTTACACAGAAACGGCTATAGAGGAGTTCGCAATTGTTTTAAATTGACTTCTCCTCACTAATACCTTTTGAACAAGATATGTCTCATTAACGCACGCGGAAGCATTACTGACCAGTGGCCATTTCATCCTCCTAGTCTGGCCATGCAAATCTTCGACATTTCCAAATCGATTTAAAAAAAACGGCTATAGAGGAGTTTGCAATTGTTTTAAATTGACTTCTCCTCGCTAATACTTTTCGAACGAGATATGTCATATTACCGCACGTGGAAGTATTCCTGACCAGTGGCGACTTCATCCTCCTAGTCTGGCCATGCAAATCTTCGACATTTCCAAATCGATTTACTAAAAAAACCGCTATAGGGGAGTTCGCAATTTTTTTATATTTACTTCTCCTTGCTAATACCTTTCGAAAAAGATATGTCTCAACGCACGCAGAAGCATTCCTGACCAGTGGCCATTTCATCCTCCTAGTCTGGCCATGCAAATCTTCGACATTTCCAAATCGATTTACAAAAAAACCGCTATAGGGGAGTTCGCAATTTTTTTATATTTACTTCTCCTTGCTAATACCTTTCGAAAAAGATATGTCTCAACGCACGCAGAAGCATTCCTGACCAGTGGCCATTTCATCCTCCTAGTCTGGCCATGCAAATCTTCGACATTTTCAAATCGATTTACAAAAAAACGGCTATATGCGAGTTCGCAATTTTTTTATGTATACTTCTCCTCGTTAGTGGCTTTCGAACGAGAAATGTTTCATTAACGTACGCGGAAGCAATCCTGACCAGTGGACACTTCACCCTCCTAGTCTAGCCATGCAAATCTTCAACATTTCCAAATCGATTTACAAAAAAACGGCTTTATGCGAGTTCGCAATTTTTTTATGTATACTTCTCCTCGTTAGTGCCTTTCGAACGAGAAATGTTTCATTAACGCACGCGGAAGCAATCCTGACCAGTGGACACTTCACCGTCCTAGTTTGAAAACACAAATCTTCGACATTTCCCAATCGTTTTACAAAAAAACGGCTATAGAGGAGTTCGCAATTGTTTTAAATTGACTTCTCCTCACTAATACATTTCGAACGCGATATGTATAATTAACGCACGCGGAAGCAATCCTGACCAGTGGCCACTTCATCCTCCTGGTCTGTCCATGCAAATCTTCGACATTTCCAAATCGATTTAAAAAAAAAACGGCTATAGAGGAGTTCGCAATTGTTTTAAATTGACTTCTCCTCGCTAATACTTTTCGAACAAGATATGTCTCATTAACGCACGCGGAAGCATTACTGACCAGTGGCCATTTCATCCTCCTAGTCTGGCCATGCAAATCTTCGACATTTCCAAATCGATTTAAAAAAAACGGCTATATGCGAGTTCACAATTTTTTTATATATACTTCTGCTCGTTAGTGCCTTTCGAACGAGATATGGTTTATTAGCGCACGCGGAAGCAATCCTGACCAGTGGACACTTCACCCTCCTAGTTTGGAACCACAAATCTTCGACATTTGTCAATCGATTTACAAAAAAACGGATATAGAGGAGTTCGCAATTGTTTTAAATTGACTTCTCCTCACTAATACATTTCGAACGAGATATGTCTAATTAACGCACGCGGAAGCAATCCTGACCAGTGGCCACTTCATCCTCCTAGTCTGTCCATGCAAATCTTCGACATTTCCAAATCGATTTAAAAAAAACGGCTATAGAGGAGTTCGCAATTGTTTTAAATTGACTTCTCCTCGCTAATACTTTTCGAACGAGATATGTCATATTACCGCACGCGGAAGTATTCCTCACCAGTGGCGACTTCATCCTCCTAGTCTGGCCATGCAAATCTTCGACATTTCCAAATCGATTTACAAAAAAACCGCTATAGGAGAGTTCGCAATTTTTTTATATTTACTTCTCCTTGCTAATACCTTTCAAAAAAGATATGTCTCAACGCACGCAGAAGCATTCCTGACCAGTGGCCATTTCATCCTCCTAGTCTGGCCATGCAAATCTTCGACATTTCCAAATCGATTTACAAAAAAACCGCTATAGGAGAGTTCGCAATTTTTTTATATTTACTTCTCCTTGCTAATACCTTTCGAAAAAGATATGTCTCAACGCACGCGGAAGCAATCCTGACCAGTGGCCACTTCATCCTCCTAGTCTGTCCATGCAAATCTTCGACATTTCCAAACCGATTTAAAAAAAACGGCTATAGAGGAGTTCGCAATTGTTTTAAATTGACTTCTCCTCGCTAATACTTTTCGAACGAGATATGTCATATTACCGCACGCGGAAGTATTCCTGACCAGTGGCGACTTCATCCTCCTAGTCTGGCCATGCAAATCTTCGACATTTCCAAATCGATTTACAAAAAAACCGCTATAGGGGAGTTCGCAATTTTTGTATATTTACTTCTCCTCGCTAATACTTTTCGAAAAAGATATGTCTCAACGCACGCGGAAGCATTCCTGACCAGTGGCCATTTCATCCTCCTAGTCTGGCCATGCAAATCTTCGACATTTCCCAATCGATTTACAAAAAAAAAAAACGGCTATAGAGGAGTTCGCAATTGTTTTAAATTGACTTCTCCTTACTAATACTTTTCGAACGAGATATGACGTATTACCGCATGCGGAAGCATTCCTGACCACTGGCCACTTCATCCTCCTGGTCTGGTCATGCAAATCTTCGACATTTCCAAATCGATTTACAAAAAAACGGCTATAGAGGAGTTCGCAATTGTTTTAAATTGATTTCTCCTCGCTAATACCTTTTGAACAAGATATGTCTCATTAACGCACGCGGAAGCATTACTGACCAGTGGCCATTTCATCCTCCTAGTGTGGCCATGCAAATCTTCGACATTTCCAAATCGATTTAAAAAAAACGGCTATATGCGAGTTCACAATTTTTTTATATATACTTCTGCTCGTTAGTGCCTTTCGAACGAGATATGTTTCATTAGCGCACGCGGAAGCAATCCTGACCAGTGGACACTTCACCCTCCTAGTTTGGAACCACAAATCTTCGACATTTGTCAATCGATTTACAAAAAACGGCTATAGAGGAGTTCGCAATTGTTTTAAATTGACTTCTCCTCACTAATACATTTCGAACGCGATATGTATAATTAACGCACGCGGAAGCAATCCTGACCAGTGGCCACTTCATCCTCCTAGTCTGTCCATGCAAATCTTCGACATTTCCAAATCGATTTAAAAAAAAACGGCTATAGAGGAGTTCGCAATTGTTTTAAATTGACTTCTCCTCGCTAATACTTTTCGAACGAGATATGTCATATTACCGCACGCGAAAGTATTCCTGACCAGTGGCGACTTCATCCTCCTAGTCTGGCCATGCAAATCTTCGACATTTCCAAATCGATTTACTAAAAAAACCGCTATAGGGGAGTTCGCAATTTTTTTATATTTACTTCTCCTTGCTAATACCTTTCGAAAAAGATATGTCTCAACGCACGCAGAAGCATTCCTGACCAGTGGCCATTTCATCCTCCTAGTCTGGCCATGCAAATCTTCGACATTTCCAAATCGATTTACAAAAAAACCGCTATAGGGGAGTTCGCAATTTTTTTATATTTACTTCTCCTTGCTAATACCTTTCGAAAAAGATATGTCTCAACGCACGCGGAAGCAATCCTGACCAGTGGCCACTTCATCCTCCTAGTCTGGCCATGCAAATCTTCGACATTTCCAAATCGATTTACAAAAAAACGGCTATAGAGGAGTTCGCAATTGTTTTAAATTAACTTCTCCTCGCTAATACTTTTCGAACGACATATGTCATATTACCGCACGCGGAAGTATTCCTGACCAGTGGCGACTTCATCCTCCTAGTCTGGCCATGCAAATCTTCGACATTTCCAAATCGATTTACAAAAAAACCGCTATAGGGGTTATAGACTATAGACTTCTCCTCGCTAATACTTTTCGAACGAGATATGTCATATTACCGCACGCGGAAGTATTCCTGACCAGTGGCGACTTCATCCTCCTAGTCTGGCCATGCAAATCTTCGACATTTCCAAATCGATTTACAAAAAAACCGCTATAGGAGAGTTCGCAATTTTTTTATATTTACTTCTCCTTGCTAATACCTTTCGAAAAAGATATGTCTCAACGCACGCGGAAGCAATCCTGACCAGTGGCCACTTCATCCTCCTAGTCTGTCCATGCAAATCTTCGACATTTCCAAACCGATTTAAAAAAAACGGCTATAGAGGAGTTCGCAATTGTTTTAAATTGACTTCTCCTCGCTAATACTTTTCGAACGAGATATGTCATATTACCGCACGCGGAAGTATTCCTGACCAGTGGCGACTTCATCCTCCTAGTCTGGCCATGCAAATCTTCGACATTTCCAAATCGATTTACAAAAAAACCGCTATAGGGGAGTTCGCAATTTTTGTATATTTACTTCTCCTCGCTAATACTTTTCGAAAAAGATATGTCTCAACGCACGCGGAAGCATTCCTGACCAGTGGCCATTTCATCCTCCTAGTCTGGCCATGCAAATCTTCGACATTTCCCAATCGATTTACAAAAAAAAAAAACGGCTATAGAGGAGTTCGCAATTGTTTTAAATTGACTTCTCCTTACTAATACTTTTCGAACGAGATATGACGTATTACCGCATGCGGAAGCATTCCTGACCACTGGCCACTTCATCCTCCTGGTCTGGTCATGCAAATCTTCGACATTTCCAAATCGATTTACAAAAAAACGGCTATAGAGGAGTTCGCAATTGTTTTAAATTGATTTCTCCTCGCTAATACCTTTTGAACAAGATATGTCTCATTAACGCACGCGGAAGCATTACTGACCAGTGGCCATTTCATCCTCCTAGTGTGGCCATGCAAATCTTCGACATTTCCAAATCGATTTAAAAAAAACGGCTATATGCGAGTTCACAATTTTTTTATATATACTTCTGCTCGTTAGTGCCTTTCGAACGAGATATGTTTCATTAGCGCACGCGGAAGCAATCCTGACCAGTGGACACTTCACCCTCCTAGTTTGGAACCACAAATCTTCGACATTTGTCAATCGATTTACAAAAAACGGCTATAGAGGAGTTCGCAATTGTTTTAAATTGACTTCTCCTCACTAATACATTTCGAACGCGATATGTATAATTAACGCACGCGGAAGCAATCCTGACCAGTGGCCACTTCATCCTCCTAGTCTGTCCATGCAAATCTTCGACATTTCCAAATCGATTTAAAAAAAAACGGCTATAGAGGAGTTCGCAATTGTTTTAAATTGACTTCTCCTCGCTAATACTTTTCGAACGAGATATGTCATATTACCGCACGCGAAAGTATTCCTGACCAGTGGCGACTTCATCCTCCTAGTCTGGCCATGCAAATCTTCGACATTTCCAAATCGATTTACTAAAAAAACCGCTATAGGGGAGTTCGCAATTTTTTTATATTTACTTCTCCTTGCTAATACCTTTCGAAAAAGATATGTCTCAACGCACGCAGAAGCATTCCTGACCAGTGGCCATTTCATCCTCCTAGTCTGGCCATGCAAATCTTCGACATTTCCAAATCGATTTACAAAAAAACCGCTATAGGGGAGTTCGCAATTTTTTTATATTTACTTCTCCTTGCTAATACCTTTCGAAAAAGATATTTCTCAACGCACGCGGAAGCATTCCTGACCAGTGGCCATTTCATCCTCCTAGTCTGCCCATGCAAATCTTCGACATTTCCCAATCGATTTACAAAAAAAAAACGGCTATAGAGAAGTTATCAATTCTTTTAAATTGACTTCCCCTCGCTAATACTTTTCGAACGAGATATGTCTTATTACGTCCCGCGGAAACATTCCTGACCAGTGGCCACTTCATCCTCCTAGTCTGGCCATGCAAATCTTCGACATTTCCAAATCGATTTACACAAAAACGGCTATAGGGCAGTTCGCAATTTTTTTATGTATACTTCTCCACGTTAGTGCCTTTGGAACGATATATGTTTCATTGCCGCACGCGGAAGCAATCCAGACCAGTGGACACTTCACCGTCCTAGTTTGAAAACACAAATCTTCGACATTTCCCAATCGTTTTACAAAAAAACGGCTATAGAGGAGTTCGCAATTGTTTTAAATTGACTTCTCCTCACTAATACATTTCGAACGCGATATGTATAATTAACGCACGCGGAAGCAATCCTGACCAGTGGCCACTTCATCCTCCTAGTCTGTCCATGCAAATCTTCGACATTTCCAAATCGATTTAAAAAAAAACGGCTATAGAGGAGTTCGCAATTGTTTTAAATTGACTTCTCCTCGCTAATACTTTTCGAACGAGATATGTCATATTACCGCACGCGGAAGTATTCCTGACCAGTGGCGACTTCATCCTCCTAGTCTGGCCATGCAAATCTTCGACATTTCCAAATCGATTTACAAAAAAACGGCTATAGAGGAGTTCGCAATTGTTTTAAATTGACTTCTCCTCACTAATACATTTCGAACGCGATATGTATAATTAACGCACGCGGAAGCAATCCTGACCAGTGGCCACTTCATCCTCCTAGTCTGTCCATGCAAATCTTCGACATTTCCAAATCGATTTAAAAAAAAACGGCTATAGAGGAGTTCGCAATTGTTTTAAATTGACTTCTCCTCGCTAATACTTTTCGAACGAGATATGTCATATTACCGCACGCGGAAGTATTTCTGACCAGTGGCCACTTCATCCTCCTAGTCTGGCCATGCAAATCTTCGACATTTCCAAATCCATTTACAAAGAGACGGCTAGAGGAATTTTCGCAATTTTTTGATATTTACCTTTCCTCGTTAATACCTTTCGAGCGGGATGTTTTTCATTAGCGCACGCGGAAGCATCCCTGACCAGTGGCCACCTCATCCTCCTATTCTGGCCATGTAAATCTTTGACATTTCCAAATCCATTTACAAAAAAATGGGTACAGGGGAGTTCGCAATTTTTCGATATTTACTTCTCCTCGTCAATACCTTTCGAACGAGATATGATATGTTTTATTAACGCACGCGGAAGCATTCCTGACCAGTGGCCACTTCATTCTTCTGCTCTGGCCATGCAAATCTTCGACATTATGCAAGTCGATTTGCAAGAAAACGGCTGTAGGGGAGTTCGCAATTTTTTGATATTTACTTCTCCTCGTTTTTATCTTTCGAACTGGATATGTTTCATTAACGCACGCGGAAGCATGCCTGACCAGTGTCCACTTCATCCTCCTATTCTGGCCATGCAAATCTTCGACATTTCCATTTTGTTTGGGTATCTTTTTTCTTGGACGCTGCTGCAATGTGATCAAATTCATTACAATTATAGCATTTTGAAAATTTGAATATTTTATTCTTCTTAAATTTTTTACTTTGTCCGGAAAATGCAGTTGCTTAAGTGACACTCTATTTTAACGTCCTGAATCAACTCAAACTTGATTGCGTCTTTGGTTATATTCATTCCTGTACTTTGGATCCCCCTTATAATTGGCTCTTAGTTCTCAGAAAGTAATATGCCTTTTTTATATGCCATTGCGTTGAAATACTTTCTCTAGCGTATCCCATATCAATTTATCACTTTCGCACTCACGTACATATATGTTGGTAAAATGATTTATCCATCAAACAAAATTAATTCAGCTTTTGCTTGAATTAACTTATCTGGATTTACTTCCGTACCATTCTTCGCCTTCTAAGGATTTTTCATTTGTAAAAATGCTGTGACTGAAAATATGAAAAATTCTGAACGCAAAAATAGTTAATACCTTTACTAAGATTCCGCACTGGTTGATGAGCAGTATTCGAGGCTCTTATAAGACCTATTGCCCGTTTGGGTTAAATTCGTCCAGGCCGAAAGTCTAATATATTCATTAAGTATTACTTGTACTAGTTTGTTTACAAAATACGTACATAAACACAAAGGGGTTTTTATAGTTTTCTATTGGCATTTCTAAACTGCAATACTTTTTGGCGCATGCTGACGTCATAAAATAACAGTGTTTGTTGATTACTATATACTTATTAAAGCTAGGTCATTTCAGATAAAAATTATTGGAATCGTGAAATAATAAGTAGAAAAGTCCTGAGTAGACAATATGAGTACACCAAGTTATACGATTTGAAGGAACAAAAGAAAATACTTGAAGCATAACAAGCAACGGAGCTTGTCGAAAGAACTCCAAAATATGGACGTAGGTCAACAGGATCGGTCCGGCTTCCGGTTCTATTCCTGTCACGCTTATCGAAAATAAGGCTGTAATTTTAAAATCTACTGGTGAAAAATCAACCTAAGTGGCATAAGATTTAAGCATATGCTTCCTGAAATCGACTACACACAGTGGTGCACACACGAAATTCATCAGACAAAAGTCGATAACTTTTGAGCGGATAGGAATTTTGTATTCGTTTTTGTTTTTCTGTAGCCGACATATAATTGATTGAATATATCTGGAAATTACCATTAAACTTAAACCGAGGTGGTTAAAAGCAAGATAATCCGTTAGGTTTTCTTTTATTTTTGTGGCCTCTAAATATGGATCTGTTTTTGGGTGCTTTAGAACCAAATATTTCAGACATTTCTTCACAACTTTGATTGAGGGTTTTTCGTTAAATTCTATTGGACGGCTATTTTTTCTTAATTTCTACTATATTCTATCCGCTCAAAAGTTATAGATTTCTGGGAGATGTATTTCATGCTGTGTGATGGAGTTCTTAAGTTTTTATTGCATTTTTTATAAAACTTTTTGCCAAATACAATTCGTCTAATTATCATAGCAGAACATTTGGCAAAAAATGTAAAAGGCGCGTCCCATATAGGTTTTCTGGTAACTCAAATAGACCCATAATCTTCGCTTCTAATATACCGGCCCTGTAATTTAATTTAAATTAGTGTTGCGATCTGTTTTCAGGCATTAGATCAGGATTTTCTACCGATTATATGAAGTAAAATTAATTTGGAAGAGTATATGCAGTTGAACCAGTATTGATAATTTCTGTTGCCTTTTGAGTTGTTGCTCTCTAGTTTGTTGCTTACATGCAAAATTTGAGTGTTGCACAGTTGAGCCAGTTTTTGTAGCTTTCACCATAGAGAAAGAATAACAAGAGGCCGAATCTTGAACAAAAATATTTTCCACTGGCGATCCAGTACTAGATCTTTTTTCACTCATTGCTGAGTGTTTCGCTCTCTTCTCTTTTGCTATTGCAAATCCTAATGTGTTTTCATTGATGCTCTGAGCATTTGTTTCCTATCCACTACTGAATCGATGATGAATTGCTAAGTGCTTCGCTCTCTAACCTATACCTTTTGCTCTTGTTTGTGTGTTTGCACTGATGCTCTGAGAATTCGGCAACCCAGTTCTGGATCGTGTGAAGATATTTGAGTGTTTGGCTTTTTTTGCTTTTGCTTTCGTACTCTGAGCATTTGTTTCTTATCCACTACTGAATCGTTGATAGATTTTTGAATGCTTCGCTCTCTATGCTATACGTATTGCACGTGTTTGTGTGTTTGCAATGATGCTCTGAGAATTTGTACCCAGCTCTGGATCGTATGAAGATTTCTGAGTGTTTTGCTTTTTTATTTTGCTTTCGTACTCTGAGAAAGGTTTTCTGTCCACTACTGGATCGTTTAAAGATTGTTAGTGGAATTTCGTCTCTTGTTACATTTTGGCAATTCGTCTTCTTCTCATTATTCCTAGTACTCTTTTGTTTGTGTTTTTTGTTTGATTCTTTATGGATCAAATGAAGAGTGTATGTATGTATGTCGAAGGAATATTTGTGAATATATAATGATAACTTTGTGCTTTGTAATTTCTGGACATTATTTTGTTTGTGTTTTTTATAATTAGTGGCTTCGTATGAATTTGTATGTTTGTACATTTGTTTTTGCTTTCTTGTGCTTGGGCCTACTGCTGCAATTTTACATTAGAAATTCGATGAAGGAGGTCTGGACGACCTTCTTGATCAGTACAATTATAGAAAACTAAAATTTTTGCAATTATTTGTAGTTGAGCAGCTTATATAACTGCGGAAAGGCTGAAAGCTTTAGGAGATGATTTTCGGAAATCGTAAAACACAAATATTTACGAGATTAAAATAAAGAAAATTATAATTAGTCATATCGAAATTGAACTGTGTTAGTAATTAGCATATTTGCTGTAAACATTTATTTATTATAGGGCTTTTTTGTACCCAGCATGCCGACACAAATAAATCGATGGTCATCGCAAACAAAGTTCAGAAAAGCATCAGAAACTCCAGAAATGCTAAAAAATGTTGATGCTTAAAAATTATTCACACACACAACCAAACGAAACAGTTTCAGGCATGCTAAAACAGAGTGAATGATTCAAAAGAAGTATTCACTGTATGCGTGAGTAAATTTATTGAAATTTGCTGGTCTCTCCTTGAGGACGCATTTTGCACTCATTTCGTTTCTTCATTTCCCTTGCGGACCGCCCGCTTCAATTAGGCGTTCGAGTAAATTTCGCTGATTCGGCCTCTTGTTATTCTTTCTCTATGCTTTCATACAAAAGTTAGCTTGTCACTCGACGTTCTTCTGACACAGACGCGCCCGGATATGACTACTACTGATACCGAAGACGTGGGGCTTCGAACTTAATTATACAGTCCATTCGCAGTAAAATTGCAGAAAAAAAAAAGTATTTCGTGACTATCTTCCACATTATCAAATGAATTAAGTGTAACTTGAGAGGCAGTCCAATGCGATGGGAAAAATTATTTGTAGTTGCTTCTAAGTGTTTGTTTGTTTTTCCGGCAGCGTAGGAAGTAGAAAGGAGTTTCAAAATTAGGACTTCATATTAAAAATAATTAAGGAAAATAGAATATGTGTGCAATTTTCTGCCTTTGTTTAACCTCTAGTTGCATAAGTTTGACACCGAGTTTTTCATTTTCGTAATTAGTACCAATACCAGTCCTTTCAGGACTCAAGTAGCAGTCCTTTTTTAAATATAAAGGACTTGAAGTGTACTAGAAAGAATTTACTGATGTACGAAATGTTCTGAATACATTACAGCTCTGGTTTGCAATATATTTTTTTTTTACGTAATGCACTCAAACTTTACCATTAAAAAACAGAAAAGGAAATTTTTGCTTTTAAACGATTTCGCCAAAAACGGAAACAGCTATTCATAAATTGTGCAGCACATCTTTTTATATCTACAATTACACGCCAGGTTATCCATTACTTACGGAGAATCCCTTATATACATACATACATACATATATATGTTTGGTCGCGTAATTATTTTTCAGGCGTACAAATCTGCGGTTTACTATATAATTTATTATAAATTTTCATTATCAAATCAATTATTTGAAAAAAGTTTCTCTTTCTACCATTACAATTTTATGTACTGCTCTTGTTAGATACCAGAGAAAATAAAGTTTTCGACTATAGCATGAAAATGAAAGCAAATGAAGAGTAACTTTTTAAAATACTATGGTAATTTGAACAGAATTGCTAAATAGCAATGAGAAAAAATGATACTATAAAAGATTTTTTTTCATTCATTTATTATTTATTTTTAATTTTTAACTTTAAATTGCAGTATTTTTCAATTCTTTAATGATAATTATCTGGTGCAAAAGCAGAAAAAATATTTTTGAGTATAAAACCTAAACTAAAGTATATTGTTTACATGTTTATATCAGAGTACGAATAAAGTAGAAGTTAGATATGAGTTCATATTTTCATATTCTTTTTTTCGTATTACATACTAACTTTTCGAAGAGAAACTGCTTTACGTTGTTCAGGCCTTGACTGGCAATGCTTAGAACAATGTGTACGTTGGATGGGACCATTTTTTCAAGCCGTTTGTGAAGAATCTGATCACTTAAATCTTAATGAACACGTTGACGTAACTCCAAGCGAATGCGGCATTATTCAGATGTGTCCAAATATTCAATTTGACGATTTCCACATTATACAAACGCATAATACCTCCATGACAATGTTTGTAAGTATGAAAAGGAGATTGAAAGCTATAATTGAATTTTGACAAATGCATTATAGGACCGAGCATTACTAATCCAAGAACAACAGCGATATAAAAATATTGCCTCTAAAAGCATACATGAAGCATCTCCAGGTGTGGATGATGGCTGCCCGGAAGGCTTATTGACTCCACCAACTTCGACTAGAAAACCATTTGGCGCAGATGATAAAATAGATCAGACAGAGCTGGTCAATTATAAAGTGACTTTCAGAAATGAGTGTTAGTTAGCGGAAATTATTAATTCACCATTCTGTTAGATTTACACTAGACTACAATTAGTAAACTGATAATCTTTAAACTGTAATTAAATGAAGTAAGTAAGTAGTAATTATATATTTGAAGGAATTAAAATTTCATTGGTGTCAATAATTTTTTAGTATAAAAAACAGCTGAATGCGTAGGTACGTATCTTATCGAAGTTTTGGAGACTTCTTGTTTGAAAAAGAAGACTTTCGAAAATTGTGGTTACCAGAATTCTAGCAAACAGTTTTCTTACTACTTTAATGAACTCTTATTAGTTTAGTTATTACGTTATTTATTATTATCTTCTTAATCAGCGTAAGTTTTTGATTCCGAGATTTGTCCGTCCGTTTGTGTGTGGAAACCACGATTAAAAGAAAATGAGTATAGGTATAGTCAAGAAATTTGGCATATCATGAGGATATGGTTGGTAATGGCAATAGAGAAAAAAGCACTTCAGTACTAAATTAGATAGGTAAATCTAGCTTTGAAATAGTGTTATATCCCATATAAAATTAATTAGCAGAAAAGATTTGTATTGAGAGTGATAATAAAAGATAAACATTTCAAATGATTTATTAAAAAATATAGTTTTTGCAAAAATATCATCATTTTGGTAATTTTGTTCTAGTTTTTCAGGTTTAAGGCTTTAAGGAGGAGTATTAAAGCAAAAAGGGAAGACATTGTGAATTTCTATCATTTTTGTGTGTTTAATTTATCGTTATAAATTAATTTAGCTGTTGTTTATACTGACTTATTTTATTCTTTTGAAGTAAATTTATAATATCGATACAAATCCATTCAAAGATCGGTACCAAGAAATTAATTGTAATTCCATGAAGGATCAAATTAATTAATTATTACGTACATTTGTTTTGTCACATTTAGGTGATTTGGTTTTAGTTTGTTTTGTTATGGAGCGCTTATGCTCTTTAGGACGGAATTATTTAAAACTAAAGAAATTGTGATGCTAATTCCGTTATACACTAAGTTAACAATATATACTGCAACACAAAATTATTAGGCAATCAAGTTAGTTTATTTTATTTCTTACCATTTTAGCGAAATCATTAAAGAAACTTTAATAAAAATATAATCTCTTTCAAATAATGCAGTAATGAAAAACAAGGTTATAACCATAGAGATTATAATATATAGAGTTCGCATGCCATATTTGCGATTTCAAACAATTTTTTGGCTTCATTTTTAATTTCTGATAAACATTGAATATACAAAATGTTGTAAAGAAGAGAACTGAGGAAGTGTACACAGAGGAGTAAAGCTTTTATTGCCCCTATATAAAGGCATACATCGACGATCACGAAGAGTGTCCAGAGCTGTTCATAGCAATCAATAAAAAAAATATTTTGCTTGGTTTTGTGTGTACTTATTTAATTCAGGATTTTTGGATATTTCTTCAGTTTTCAATAATTTTGTTAGGCATTCTTCTTGACGTTCCGTATCAAAACTTTGTATAAAGTAAAGTCTACGAGTGTAGTGCTTTGGAAAAAATTTTTTTAGTCGGCAATTTAAGTTTATGAACTGAGACTTATTATGTTATATTATACAATAAAGTCTCAAGATTTTAAATATACATACATACATATTGACAATATTAATTGTTTTAAAAACTGATAGCAAAAATAGTAAACATAAAAATAATAATATTTAACTAAAGAATTTAGCATTTTAGGTAGAATATTGTGTGTTATTTTTTCTTAATTTTCATCAAATAAATCTAATCAAATTCTACCCAAAACAAGTTCACTTTCATCAACAAATTGCACTTTGAAACACAGTCCTATGCAGATAATGTTATTTTAAATTGTAAAAACAACAAAAGGGTCATTCTAAAATACATTTTTATTTCCCTTCAACACCCCGATTAATCCAAAAGAGTTCGCAAAGTCAAACAACTCTTCTTATGCCTAAATGCATGTAAATCCAGATGTAGTACATGCAGACAGTTGCATGCGCCAATATGTTTAGCAAATTTTAGAGAATAAAATCGCAAGATTTCCCCAAAGTGCTAGAGCCAAAGTCACCTGCTTGAATGGTTTGTGTAGAAAGGTGGAAGGTGTGAATGGAAGTGTGATTGAAAAAGGAATTGGGGAAAGTGGGAATTTTGAATGGAAGGGGGAATTAATGGAAAGTTTGGAAGGATGGGTTTCGGAACGGGAGGAGGAAAAGAGAAATTATTTTTTGAGCAAGAAAAAAAAGCAGAAAAATTTATAATTAAAGTATTGATGACGCAAAAAATTGAAGAATAAAAAAGAGGAACTTAAATTGTTGAAAGAAATAATTTTAATTGTTGAAAGAAGTGGCAACTTCATCCTCCTAGTATGGCCATGCAAATCTTCGACATTTCCAAATCGATTTATAAAAAAACCGCTATATGGGGGTTCGCAATTTTTTATATTTACTTCTCCTCGTTAGTGCCTTTCGAACGAGATATGTTTCATTACCGCACGCGGAAGCAATCCTGACCAGTGGACATTTCACCCTCCTAGTTTGGAACCACAAATCTTCGACATATGTCAATCGATTTACAAAAAAAAAAAACGGCTATAGAGGAGTTCGCAATTATTTTAAATTGACTTCTCTTCGCTAATACATTTCGAACGCGATAATTCTTATTACAGCACGCGGAAGCATTCCTGACCAGTGGCCACTTCATCCTCCTAGTCTGGCCATGCAAATCTTCAACATTTCCAAATCGATTTACAAAAAAACGGCTATATGCGAGTTCGCAATTTTTTTATGTATACTTCTCCTCGTTAGTGCCTTTCGAACGAGAAATGTTTCATTAACGCACGCGGAAGCAATCCTGACCAGTGGACACTTCACCCTCCTAGTTTGGTAACACAAATCTTTGGCATTTCCCAATCTTTTTACACAGAAACGGCTATAGAGGAGTTCGCAATTGTTTAAAATTGATTTCTCATCGCTAATACTTTTCGAACGAGATATGACTTATTACCGCACGCGGAAGCATTTCTGACCACTGGCCACTTCATCCTCCTGGTCTGGTCATGCAAATCTTCGACATTTCCAAATCGTTTTACAAAAAAACGGCTATAGGGCAGTTCGCAATTTTCTTATATTTACTTCTCCTCGCTAATACCTTTCGAAAAAGATATGTCTCAACGCACGCGGAAGCATTCCTGACCAGTGGCCATTTCATCCTCCTAGCCTGGCCATGCAAATCTTCGACATTTCCAAATCGATTTAAAAAAACGGCTATATGCGAGTTCACAATTTTTTTATATATACTTCTGCTCGTTAGTGCCTTTCGAACGAGATATGTTTCTGTTTGGAATTACACGCTGATGTTATTCTGCGTTATGTATTTTTATAAGTTGTTATACATTTAAGCTTTAGTTAGCAATTCGTTGCATACATATGTTGTAAGTTTATTACATACTCTCTCTTTGTCTTCTATGTGTGTTCAGTTCTCAAGCACAATACCGGTTTTCGTTTTCTTTGTTCATAATTTAGACAATTTTGTATCAATCAAGTCAGTTAATAAAGTACAGTCCTATCGTAAACATTAAGTGGTCCTTCGTCGCCAGTGGATAAATTTGTACATATATTCAATTCGTTTATTTGCACAATGCCTTCAGCGAGATCATTAAAAATACAGCGTGGACGTGTAAAGGGATGCATTACAAGGCTCTCGAATTACATTGACCAGATTGACGAAACAACAGTATTGGAAGAATTGGAATCGAGGCACAAGGCATTGGAGGAATATTGGCAAGACTTTATTCAGCTTGAAAACCAGTTTGGCGAATGTGAAGACGATAATGCAGTTGTGCTGGATAGCGGGAATAACGGAACGGAGTCGGCAAGCGGGTCATTTGAGCAGGTAGAAACTAAATATTTCCATGCTCGGGCTTCTCTGTTGCGAGCAATTCGTCAATGTCAAGGTCAACCAACAACAAGTTCTCAAGCTTCACCAACAACATGTGACGCATTAGACAGGTTAGCAGCTCAGCAAACTACGCTGCTTCAAGGTCTCTCTGGAATACTGCCTGCTGCAAATAATGTCACATTACCAAAAATTATGATTCCACCATTTTCGGGCGAGTACAGTGCGTGGTCCAGTTTTCGCGATTTGTTTGTAGGCTCAGTTGACAATAAGCCGCAACTGACACCAACACAGAAATTCTATTATTTGGTGTCATTTCTGCGCGGTGAGGCGGCTGCGGTACTTAAACACATTCCGATCTGTGATGAAACCTATGCAGATGCCTGGGACAAACTTGAAAAAACGATATGATCGACCTGATCTCGTGTCACTTTCATATGTCAAAGCATTTATGGATTTACCGAGCACGAACAAATCAAACGCACGTACCCTTAGACTCATTATCGACGGTACCTATTATGTAAAAAGCTGGACCCTGAAACTCGTCAGGGTTGGCTAGAATTGTGGAATTCGGCACCCTCCGGTACGATTGGCCAGCTTCTGCAATACTTGGAAGGTCGATTTAATCAGCTTGAGTCGAATGACTTAATAGGAGTTTCAAACGTAAATATGCAGTCGGTGGTCAGAACGCATGTCGCCGAAAACTCACCAGCAGCTTGCCTGCAATGTAAATCACCACATGGGCTATCGCAATGTCCAGAGTTCATTTCGCTGAGTACGGAATCACGCCGAAATGTGGTCAAGAATCACTCGCTTTGCTTCAATTGCCTTAAGAAGGGACACAACACAGCCAGATGCAAATCATCATTTCGTTGTCGAGTCTGCAATGCTCGTCATCATACTTTGGTGCACTCTTCACTATCAGTGTCGACTCAATCTCCTGGGGGTGCTACACATTCGCGGGCATCTGCTGCAAGTTCATCCGTTTCGATAGCCGATACTCCAACCACGTCAGCAAGATCAACATGGAGAATACGTCGAATTACGAGCACTTATTGATTCGGGCTCGCAGGTGTCATTCATTACCGAACAGTGGGTTCAACGCCTTGGACTTCCCAGAACCAATGCACGTTTGTGTGTGCGGGGCGTGGCATCGTCCGATGCTGGGGTGACCAGAGGACAGGTGCGTATTCAAATATGTTCTCGCCGTCGTGATTTTGAAGTCGGCGTTCAGCCGTATGTGCTGTCTCGTATAACGTCACAAATTCCGGCTCGAGATTGCACAATCGCATCTGAAGCGATTCTTGAGCATATTAATTTAGCAGATCCTCAATTTGGAGTTTCAAAACCGATAGATTTGCTTTTGGGTGCAGATATCGCTTGGTCAGTTCTCCTTGAAGGCCGGCTATGCCTGAACAATCCTCATCTGTACGCGTTGAATTCAGTATTCGGCTTTATTGTGGCTGGCCAGTGCATTAACGCAGCATCGAGTCTTACCTCATTCACCATTGTGCTAGACGTTGACAGAGGTTTGCAGAGATTTTGGGAAATTGAAGAGGGACACCTGAAAGAAACGCCGCCCCACCACGACGACCCTGCTGAAATAAACTTTCGCACTACACATACCCGATCAGCGGACGGGCGGTACATCGTAAATCTCCCGTTTACGTCAAGCAACGTCAGTTTCGGGGATTCTCTTTCCGGCGCTATTTCGCGGTTGCGTGGCATGGAAGCGTAATTTGTAAGAAATCCGGATCTTCGAGCAAGGTATGTAGAGTTCATGAACGAATATACTCTATTAGGGCATATGCAACCCGTTGAACCGGAAAACATATCAGCGCAACCACAATATTACCTGCCACACCATGCGGTGTTCACATAGTCCAACTACCAAACTAAGAGTGGTCTTTGATGGGTCGCATAAGGATTCGCTTGGAACATCTCTAAATGATACCCTTTTAATTGGCCCACCCATTCAACGTGACCTTTCTGGCGTCTCGCTCCGATTTCGACAATTTGCTTACGTTTTCACCTCGGATATAGTGAAAATGTTCAGACAAATTGAAATGGCGAAACATCACAGAGACTATCAGCGCATCGTGTGGAGGAGCAGTGTCGATGAACCCATTCAGCATTTTCGTTTATGCACCGTGACATATGGTACCGCTTCCGCACCATTTCTGGCAGTCAGGGTGCTGCAGCAACTTGCTAGTGACAACAAAACCAAGCTACCGCTCGCAGCTGATACACTTCTTCACAACACTTATGTAGATGATATTATGCGGGGTGCAGCATCGCTTGACGAATTATACCACATCAAAGATGAGCTCGTACAACTTCTTGAAACTGGTGGGTTTGAGCTAAGCAAATGGAAGTCAAACTCGGCGGAGTTCCTATCGAGTTTGCCAGGTACGTGTAATGAAATCGCAGCTCGAGACACGGCCCTACCGGCGGATGATGTCGTCAAAATCCTCGGACTCTGTTGGAATCCATCATCCGATGTCTACTCATTTCAAGTAGCGAAACTGGACAGTCAACATGTTACCAAAAGGCTAATCCTATCGGAAGTTTCCCGTATATTTGATGTGCATGGTTGGTTGTCACCATCAACAATTCTAATGAAAGTGCTTTTCCAAAAACTATGGTTGTTGAACGTAAATTGGGACGATGCACTTCCAAAAGACATAACTCTGCAATGGCAACAGCTGAGGCAGGCACTTAAACATTTTGAATCGATTAAAGTCCCGAGGCGAATCTACATAGCCATTCCAGATATCGAAATACATGCATTTTGCGATGCCTCAGCCGTTGCTTACGCCGCGGTTATTTATTCCGTATACCGCCCAGCAAACTCGAAACCAGTTATCAACATTATCACGGCTAAAGCAAGAGTTGCTCCGTTAAAATCAATGTCGATTCCTCGCCTGGAACTGTGCGGTGCGCTGCTTCTATGCCGATTATTCAGTTCTGTTAAACGAACTCTCGACATATCAACAGCAGCACTGTATGCCTTGACCGACTCGGAAACCGTCTTGCACTGATTGTCCTCGTCACCGCGCACTTGGAAAATCTTTGTGGCCCACCGCACCGAGGAAATCTTGGATACGATAGCTCGACCTTGTTGGAACTATGTGAAAACTCGGCAAAATCCAGCAGATTGTGCATCGCGTGGAGTGAGTCCAAGTCAGCTGGTAACCCATGAGCTGTGGTGGAAAGGACTTTCTTGGTTGCAGCTGGAAAAAGATAAGTGGCCTACATCTAAATTTAATGATCCAAATAAACTTCAGTCTTCTGTAGAGGTGTGCTCGGACAAAAAACGGGCCTTAATATGTAACCTAGTTTCAGACGATACAACCCCATTTTTACTAGAGGTCGCAGAGCGATATTCATCCTGGAATCGATTAGTGTGAGTTATTGCATACGTGTGCAGATTTGGGTTGATATTGAAACGTCAATATACCGCAGTTAAGGGTCCGCCCACATTTGATGAGTTACATTCAGCTAAGATCAGGTTACTGGTAGCCGTACAAAGAAAAGCATTTGCGGACACGGCGAGTCAGTTATTAAGCCAACGAATGCTTCACAAACGGGATCCACTAATTAAACTTGCACCCTTTCTTGATGCGACCGGTCTCCTGCGTGTCGGCGGTCGAATTCAAAACACGAGCATCTCCTACAGTATGAAACATCCCATTATTCTACCACGACACCACATCACTAAGCTTATCGGCGTAAACATGCATCAAACCTATCTGCACTCAGGAGTCACAGAGTTATTTATGATTCTTCGCCAACACTTTTGGATCCTAGGTGCTCGAAATTTGGTCAAATCTATCGTGTTCAAATGCAAACGGTGTTTTCAATTTCGACGGCACACATCAGTTCAAATAATGGCCAAGCTGCCGCCAGCGCGGGTGCAACAATGTCGACCATTTCTCAATAGCGGGTGCGATTTCGCAGGTCCCCTGCAGATTAAGATGACAACGTGCAAACGCCCCAGGATTACGAAAGCATACATCTGCCTCTTTGTATGTATGTCAACTAAAGCTATACACATCGAGGTGGTGAGTGAGTTGACCGCAAAAGCGTTTATTGCCGCGTTCAAAAGGTTCACAAGTCGACGCGGTAAATGTAGTAACCTCTACACAGACAACGGAACGAATTTTCATGGCGCTCGGCGAAACCTGGACGAAATGCTCCGACTGCTCCAAGACCAAACGACGAATGAAATTAGCTCATCTTTAGCTGAAGATGGAACCAAGTGGCATTTCATTCCACCATCCGCACCACATTTCGGTGGTCTGTGGGAAGCCGGAGTAAGGTCAATAAAACTCCACTTGCGCCGAGTGGTAGGCAATAGTCTGATGTCTCTTGAGGAACTATATACCGTACTAACGCAAATTGAAGCCATCCTTAACAGTCGGCCACTCTGCAACATATTGGATACCGAGATTAACCCATTAACACCGTCGAATTTTCTGATTGAAGAGCCGCTTACGGCCATACCAGAACCATCTCCTTCAGGCCAACCAACATCTCGATTAACCCAATGGAATTGGCTGCAAACCATGGTACATGGTTTCTGGAAACGATGGTCGCAGGAATATTTGACGTCACTACAACATCGACCGAAATGGCAGCAGCCTCAACCAAATTTCTCGATTGGAGATGTAGTTTTAATAAAGGAACCTAATCTTCCACCAACCAAATGGCTGTTGGGTCGGATCACCGCTGTTCATCCAGGACCGGACAGTCAGGTTAGAGTGGTGACCATACAATCCGCACAGGGAGTGTACAAGAGGCCTGTTACCAAGATTGCGCTACTGCCAATGGCCTGAAACAACGTTTCAGGGGGGGTGATTATGTTTGGGAATTACACGCTGATGTTATTCTGCGTTATGTATTTTTATAAGTTGTTATACATTTAAGCTTTAGTACATGTACATTAGCAATTCGTTGCATACATATGTTGTAAGTTTATTACATACTCTCTCTCTCTTTGTCTTCTATGTGTGTTCAGTTCTCAGGCACAATACCGGTTTTCGTTTTCTTTGTTCATAATTTAGACAATTTTGTATCAATCAAGTCAGTTAATAAAGTACAGTCCTATCGTAAATAGTTTCATTAGCGCACCCGGAAGCAATCCTGACCAGTGGACACTTCACCCTCCTAGGTTGGAACCACAAATCTTCGACATTTGTCAATCGATTTACAAAAAAACCGCTATAGAGGAGTTCGCAATTGTTTTAAATTGATTTCTTCTCGCTATTAACTTTCGAACGAAATATGTTTCATTACCGCACCCGGAAGCAATCCTGACCAGTGGACACTTCACCCTCCTAGTTTGGAACCACAAATCTTCGACATTTGTCAATCGATTTACAAAAAAACGGCTATAGAGGAGTTCGCAATTGTTTAAAATTGACTTCTCCTCGCTAATACTTTTTGAACGAGATATGTCTTATTACCGCACGCGGAAGCATTCCTGACTAGTGGCCATTTCATCCTCCTAGTCTGGCCATGAAAATCTTCGACATTTCTAAATCGATTTACAAAAATACGGCTATATGCGAGTTCGCAATTATTTTATGTATACTTCTTCTCGTTAGTGCTTTTCGAATGAGATATGTTTCATTACCGCACGCCATTTCCGACATTTCCAAATCGATTTACAAAAAACGGCTATAGAGGAGTTCGCAATTGTTTTAAATTGAGTTCTCTTCGCTAATACCTTTCGAATAAGATATTTCTCATTAACGCACGCGGAAGCATTCCTGACCAGTGACCACTTCATCCTCCTAGTCTGGCCATGCAAATCTTCGACATTTCCAAATCCATTTACAGAAAGACGGCTAGAGGGAAGTTCGCAATTTTTTGATATTTACCTTTCCTCGTTAAGACCTTTCGAGCGGGATGTTTTTCATTAACGCACGCGGAAGCATCCCTGACCAGTGGCCACTTCATCCTCCTATTCTGGCCATGTAAATATTTGACATTTCCAAATCCATTTACAAAAAAATGGGTACTGGGGAGTTCGCAATTTTTCGATATTTACTTCTCCTCGTTATTATCTTTCGAACTGGATATGTTTCATTAACGGACGCGGAAGCATGCCTGACCAGTGTCCACTTCATCCTCCTATTCTGGCCATGCAAATCTTCGACATTTCCATTTTGTTTGGGTATATTTTTTCTTGGACACTGCTGCAATGTGACCAAATTCATTACAATTATAGCATTTTGGAAATTTGAATATTTTATTCTTTTTAAATTTTTTACTTTGTCCGGAAAATGCAGTTGCTTAAGTGACACTCTATTTTAATATCCTGAATCAACTCAAACTTGATTGCGTCTTTGGTTATATTCATTCCTGTACTTTGGATCCCCCTTATAATTCGCTCTTAGTTCTCAGAAAGTAATATGCCTTCTTTATATGCCATTGCCTTGAAATACTTTCTCTAGCGTATCCCATATCAATTTATCACTTTCGCACTCACGTACATATATGTTGGTAAAATGATTTATCCATCAAACAAAATTAATTCAGCTTTTGCTTGAATTAACTTATCTGGATTTACTTCCGTACCTTTCTTCGCCTTCTAAGGATTTTTCATTTGCAAAAATGCTGTGACTGAAAATATGTTAGATCTGCCACCACACCCATGAGTCTGGTGAGCGCCGTAGAGGTCCAACTGTGTATCGGCTGCCACCAGGTGCCGTCATAAAAATTCTGAAAGCAAAAATAGTTAATACCTTTATTAAGATTCCGCACTGGTTGATGAGCAGTATTCGAGGCTCTTATAAGACCTATTGCCCGTTTGGGTTAAATTCGTCCAGGCCGAAAGGACATTTCTAATATATTCATTAAGTATTACTTGTACTAGTTTGTTTACAAAATACGTACATAAACACAAAGGGCATTTCTAAACTGCAATACTTTTTGGCGCATGCTGACGTCATAAAATAACAGTGTTTGTTGATTACTATATACTTATTAAAGCTAGGTCATTTCAGATAAAAATTATTGGAATCCGGTTCTATTCCTGTCACGCTTATCGAAAATAAGGCTGTAATTTTAAAATCTACTGGTGAAAAATCAACCTAAGTGGCATAAGATTTAAGCATATGCTTCCTGAAATCGACTACACACAGTGGTGCACACACGAAATTCATCAGACAAAAGTCGATATCTTTTGAGCGGATAGGAATTTTGTATTCGAACATTTGGCAAAAAATGTAAAAGGCGCGTCCCATATAGGTTTTCTGGTAACTCAAATAGACCCATAATCTTCGCTTCTAATATACCGGCCCTGTAATTTAATTTAAATTAGTGTTGCGACCTGTTTTCAGGCATTAGATCAGGATTTTCTACCGATTATATGAAGTAAAATTAATTTGGAAGAGTATATGCAGTTGAACCGGTATTGATAATTTCTGTTGCCTTTTGAGTTGTTGCTCTCTAGTTTGTTGCTTACATGCAAAATTTGAGTGTTGCACAGTTGAGATAGTTTTTGTAGCTTTCACCATAGAGAAAGAATAAAAAGAGGCCGAATCTTGAACAAAAATATTTTCCACTGGCGATCCAGTACTAGATCTGTTTTCACTCATTGCTGAGTGTTTCGCTCTCTTCTCTTTTGCTATTGCAAATCCTAATGTGTTTTCATTGATGCTCTGAGCATTTGTTTCCTATCCACTACTGAATCGATGATGAATTGCTGAGTGCTTCGCTCTCTACCCTATACCTTTTGCTCTTGTTTGTGTGTTTGCACTGATGCTCTGAGAATTCGGCAACCCAGTTCTGGATCGTGTGAAGATATTTGAGTGTTTGGCTTTTTTTGCTTTTGCTTTCGTACTCTGAGCATTTGTTTCTTATCCACTACTGAATCGTTGATAGATTTTTGAATGCTTCGCTCTCTATGCTATATGTATTGCACGTGTTTGTGTGTTTGCAATGATGCTCTGAGAATTTGTACCCAGCTCTGGATCGTATGAAGATTTCTGAGTGTTTTGCTTTTTTATTTTGCTTTCGTACTCTGAGAAAGGTTTTCTGTCCACTACTGGATCGTTTAAAGATTGTTAGTGGAATTTCGTCTCTTGTTACATTTTGGCAATTCGTCTTCTTCTCATTATTCCTAGTACTCTTTTGTTTGTGTTTTTTGTTTGATTCTTTATGGATCAAATGAAGAGTGTATGTATGTATGTCGAAGGAATATATGTGAATATATAATGATAACTTTGTGCTTTGTAATTTCTGGACATTATTTTGTTTGTGTTTTTTATAATTAGTGGCTTCGTATGGATTTGTATGTTTGTACATTTGTTTTTGCTTTCTTTTTTTTTAGAAATTCGATGAAGGAGGTTTGGACGACCTTCTTGATCAGTACAATTATAGAAAACTAAAATTTTTGCAATTATTTGTAGTTAGCAGCTTATATAACTGCGGAAAGGCTGAAAGCTTTAGGAGATGATTTTCGGAAATCGTAAAACACAAATATTTACGAGATTAAAATAAAGAAAATTATAATTAGTCATATCGAAATTGAACTGTGTTAGTAATTAGCATATTTGCTAGTTTTTAGAGATTAGATATATTCATAATAGTGCTCCTGTAAACATTTATTTATTATAGGGCTTTTTTGTACCCAGCATGCCGACACAAATAAATCGATGGTCATCGCAAACAAAGTTCAGAAAAGCATCAGAAACTCCAGAAATCCTAGAAAATGTTGATGCTTAAAAATTATTTACACACACAACCAAACGAAACAGTTTCAGGCATGCTAAAACAGAGTGAATGATTGAAAAGAAGTATTCACTGTATGCGTGAGTAAATTTATTGAAATTTGCTAGTCTCTCCTTGAGGACGCATTTTGCACTCATTTCGTTTCTTCATTTCCCTTGCGGACCGCCCGCTTCAATTAGGCGTTCGAGTAAATTTCGCTGATTCGGCCTCTTGTTATTCTTTCTCTATGCTTTCACACAAAAGTTAGCTTGTCACTCGACGTTCTTCTGACACAGACGCGCCCGGATATGACTACTACTGATACCGAAGACGTGGCGCTTCGAACTTAATTATACAGTCCATTCGCAGTAAAATTGCAGAAAAAAAAAGTATTTCGTGACTATCTTCCACATTATCAAATGAATTAAGTGTAACTTGAGAGGCAGTCCAATGCGATGGGAAAAATTATTTGTAGTTGCTTCTAAGTGTTTGATTGTTTTTCCGGCAGGGTAGGAAGTAGAAAGGAGTTTCAAAATTAGGACTTCATATTAAAAATAATTAAGGAAAATAGAATATGTGTGCAATTTTCTGCCTTTGTTTAAGCTCTCGTTGCATAAGTTTGACACCGAGTTTTTCATTTTCGTAATTAGTACCAATACCAGTCCTTTCAGAACTCAAGTAGCAGTCCTTTTTCAAATATAAAGGACTTGAAGTGTACTAGAAAGAATTTACTGATGTACGAAATGTTCTGAATACATTACAGCTCTGGTTTGCAATATATTTTTTTTTTACGTAATGCACTCAAACTTTACCATTAAAAAACAGAAAAGAAAATTTTTGCTTTTCAACGATTTCGCCAAAAACGGAAACAGCTATTCATAAATTGTGCAGCACATCTTTTTATATCTACAATTACACACCAGGTTATCCATTACTTACGGGGAATCCCTTATATACATACATACATACATATATATGTTTGGTCGCGTAATTATTTTTCAGGCGTTCAAATCTGCGGTTTACTATATAGTTTATTATAAATTTTCATTATCAAATCAATTATTTGAAAAAAGTTTCTCTTTCTACCATTACAATTTTATGAACTGCTCTTGTTAGATACCAGACAAGATAAAGTTTTCGACTATAGCATGAAAATGAAAGCAAATGAAGAGTAACTTTTTAAAATACTATGGTAATTTGAACAGAATTGCTAAATAGCAATGAGAAAAAATGATTCTATAAAAGATTTTTTTTCATTCATTTATTATTTATTTTTAATTTTTAACTTCAAATTGCAGTATTTTTCAATTCTTTAATGATAATTATCTGGTGCAAAAGCAGAAAAAATATTTTTGAGTATAAAACCTAAACTAAAGTATATTGTTTACATGTTTATATCAGAGTACGAATAAAGTAGAAGTTAGATATGAGTTCATATTTTCATATTCTTTTTTTCGTATTACATACTAACTTTTCGAAGAGAAACTGCTTTACGTTGTTCAGGCCTTGCTTAGAACAATGTGTACGTTGGATGGGACCATTTTTTCAAGCCGTTTGTGAAGAATCTGATCACTTAAATCTTAATGAACACGTTGACGTAACTCCAAGCGAATGCGGCATTATTCAGATGTGTCCAAATATTCAATTTGACGATTTCCACATTATACAAACGCATAATACCTCCATGACAATGTTTGTAAGTATGAAAAGGAGATTGAAAGCTATAATTGAATTTTGACAAATGCATTATAGGACCGAGCATTACTAATCCAAGAACAACAGCGATATAAAAATATTGGCTCTAAAAGCATACATGAAGCATCTCCAGGTGTGGATGATGGCTGCCCGGAAGGCTTATTGACTCCACCAACTTCGACTAGAAAACCATTTGGCGCAGATGATAAAATAGATCAGACAGAGCTGGTCAATTATAAAGTGACTTTCAGAAATGAGTGTTAGTTAGCGGAAATTATTAATTCACCATTTGTTAGATTTACACTAGACTACAATTAGTAAACTGATAATCTTTAAACTGTTATTAAATGAAGTAAGGAAGTTGTTGAGTTTTGGTTGTGGCTGCGTTCCGTTCCAAAAGTTGGATATTTTTTGTATTTATATTTATTTGCCTTGACCATGAATGCAACGGTCAGCGTTTTGGTTTATTTGTGAGAAGCTGTCTGTGAATCGCTTGAAACATGCAGTTTCGCGGTATCAATTGCATCAGCAGCGGCGCCAGCACCGCTGCCATCAAAATTTCCAACTCAAGACTTTGCGCTGTTGACGCTCTGTCTCCACCTTGCGGTATTAGATTTCGTCTTATCTTTATATAGTTAAGTGATGGGAACAAAATTTGTACATGCATTTACCTTCATGGGAACGGAATTTGGAAAACACCAAAACCCAACACATAAGAAATTAGACTATGTATACATATGTGAAACTACTATAAATTGTAAGATTTTCAACATTAAATGTCTGTCAAGTTCAAACCACAAAAGAGTGCGTTTCTCTATTTTGGATAGCAGCTCAGTTCTTCTTCGGTTTAAGTGCCAGAAGAAGAAACTCATTAACACTCTTGACTTTGTTCGGTTAAAGTGCCAGAACAAATCATTCTTTAATCATTCCCTTAAACTACTTCGGTTCAAGTGCCAGAAGCAGTAACCAATTTTGGGATAAAAATAAACATATTTTTTGGTGACCCCGACGTGATCACATTCACGATCTTCGCAACAAATCGTCCGAATCAACCGGAATATGGAGCAATTCATCGACTTGGTGGCCGAGCAGGATGAGCTCGGTGTCACTCTGCAGAAGGCATTCTCCAACATCAAGAAGGCGCCCAAGGAGCGAAAAACGGCAGATTACCTAGAGAGGAAATTAGAAGAATTGGATGAATTATGGACCAATTTTCAACAAGCCGACGATACTCTACGAAAGCATCCGGAGGTCGTGAAAGAGCATCCGTATTTTCGACAGAACCTTCACGGAGTTATCGAAGGAAAATATCATCAAGCCCGGGAAGATATCCAGCAAGACATCAAGGCTGCCATAGCAACTTTGGCAAGCAAAAAAGGCGCAACTGACCCGGGCGGAGCCCTGTCGAAACAGAGCATCAATTCAGAGTCACAAGGCCAGGAGCAACAAAAATGATTCGAAAACAATCAGTCCTCATCACTGTCATCAACAACATGATTGAGAAGGTCTTGAATGAAAACACAAAACAATCATTCAAGTACTACCATAGCAAGGCAAAACTCATTGAAAACCATTGGGTCATCGTGCAAAAATTGCATCATCAAATACTTGACGAAGTGGAAGATTTCGAGTCCAGTAAATACGATCTGGAAGAATATCTGGCTATAGAAGACAGCATCAACGAGAAACTTCTAATCATTCAAACAATGGGAGACTCGAATGCAGAGACGTCGTCATCCGGCTGTGAACCTTCAATCAATAACTTACCAAAGGTTACCTTGCCTCAGTTCGACGGCAACTGTCTCAAATGGAATCAATTTTACGACATCTTTCGGGAACTGATCGACTCCAAACCCTTGCCTAAAATTCAGAAAATGTGGTATTTGAAGTCAACCCTCACCGGAGAAGCAGAAAAGTTAGTCAGACACTTCTCTCTAACCGAAAATAATTATGATGCAGGTTGGACAACGTTACAAAACCGTTACAATAACAGGCGGCTCATCACATCGACAGCACTCGAGAAACTCTTGGGACAGCCGAAGCATCCAGCTGAGCATTCATCCGTCATCGCACTCAAGTCTCTCCATGATACAACGAAGGAGACAATATCAGTGTTGAACAACTTGGGGATAGACACATCATCCTGGGATCCAATTCTCGTACATATGCTCATCAAAAAGGTCGACAAGAGCACTCATATGGCATTCGAGCAGTCTCTAGAATGTCCTCGGGAGTTACCATCGCTTCAGAGGTTTCTGCAGTTCTTGGAGAAGAGGTTTCAAGCATTAGAAGCCATCGGCGCGAAGGACAAATCGTCATCGTCCAAAGCGGTATCATCAGTGGCGGCAGCAAATCAGCAACCCAATAAATGCAAGGCATGCAGTAACAAATATCACGCGCTGTTTGCCTGCCCAAAGTTTCTACGGATGTCGATTAATCAGCGATTCCAATTGGTAAAATCGAACAACCTGTGCGTAAACTGTTTAAAATCAGGGCATACGTCACAGGAGTGCACCTCAGGCAAATGCACTAAATGCAACCAAAGCCACAACACTCTGGTTCATTTCGAGAAGCGCCTAACCACACCATCCAAGCCGGATCAGAGCTCATCATCAAAGGAGTCTGGAGCTCACAGCCAACCCACAGTTAGCATGGCGGCATCTCACACATATACACACACAGGATATACACTCCTTGGCACTGCTCTCGTACGTCTACAAGCAGGTAATGGGCGTTCTATCGAGTGCAGAGCATTGTTGGACTCAGGGTCTCAAGTTAATCTCATAACAGAAAAAATCGCAAAGAGACTAGATTTGTCGTTAAAACCAACAGCCATGATCATTGAAGGGATTGGCAACAACACGAAAAGGGCACGACGTCGGGCAAATATTCAACTAAGTTCCCGTATTCATCCGTATTCGGTTCGATTGGAAGCAGTTGTCATTCCACAAATCATCTCACCACAGCCAACGCATCATCTGGATATTTCAGCATGGCATATACCCAAAAACATTGACTTAGCAGATCCGCGCTTCAATACGACAAGTCCAGTGGAAGTCTTACTTTGAGCAGAACTGTATTATGATTTCTTAACTGGACAAAAAACAGTCCTACAGGAGGGGCTTCCAACACTGCACAGCACTGTGTTCGGCTGGATGTTAGCTGGGAAAGTGGACATTCAAAACATGTCAAGCCCTACATGTGCAGTTTATACAGAAGAGGATTTACATCAGCTGCTGGAAAAATTTTGGGGATTGGAAGAAACACTTCCTACTGCAAATACTTTCACCGCTAGTGAGCGCCTTTGCGAATCCCATTTCGCACTACATACTACACGGAACACAGACGGCAAGTTTATGGTAAAACTTCCGAAGCGTCATCATTGGGAGAGTAAAGGAAAATCACTATGAATCGCTTTTATGCATTGGAAAGGCGATTAGCGAAAGATGCTCCCTTAAAGCAACAATACTCCGAGTTTCTCAAAGAATATGAAGCACTAGGCCACATGTCGAGAGTCAGCATAAGCAATATTTCATCACCGTGTTACTTCATACCACACCATTGTATTCAACGTCCAGAGAGTAGTACTACCAAACTGAGAGTGGTGTTTGATGCATCCTCGAAAACGTCATCCGGTTTAGCGCTAAACGACATTCTACATACAGGACCTACGATTCAAAATGAATTATTTTCAATCCTGCTGAGATTTCGACTGAAGAGATATGTGCTAACAGCGGATATCGAAAAGATGTATCGGCAGATTTGGATAGAACCAGAGGATAGAAAATACCAACTCATCTTTTGGAGAGAGAATCAATCCGAGGACCTGGGGTGCTATCAACTCAACACGGTGACTTATGGCACAAGGACAGCACCATACCTGGCGATTAAATGTCTCCAGGAGCTGGGGCAGAAGTATCAGACTGACTATCCACTTGGGGCAAATGCACTGCTAAATGATTTTTATGTTGACGACTGTTTAACAGGCGCTGACACTCGATCCACCGCACTGGAAATTCAAAGGCAATTATCTGCCATTTTACAAACTGCCGGATTCAACCTAAGGAAGTGGTGTTCCAATCTCTCTGACTTACTTCAAGGTATCCCAGCTGTTGATCAAGAAGTCAACTTAAATTTCAACAGCAATGAGGACGAGACCATCAAAACGCTGGGACTAATTTGGCTGCCTAAATCCGACGACTTGTGCATAAGAGTCAATCTACAAGTCTTAGTCAGTGTTACGAAGAGAACCATATTATCAGATATCGCCAGAATTTTTGATCCATTGGGAATTTTGAGTCCAGTCGTGGTAACAGCAAAAATGCTCATCCAAGAGCTGTGGAAACTCAAAATCAATTGGGATGACGAATTACCGACTCATGAGCAAGCTGTGGATACGATTTCGCGAACAGCTGTCAGGACTTAATAACGTCAAAATAGGAGGACACGTACTTCCACAAGGATTAAAAGGGACTCTACAGATCCATGCCTTCGCGGATGCATCGGAAAAGGCGTACGGAGCAGTGGTGTATCTGCGCGCGACGGACAAGGATGGTGTCGTCGTCGTACGGTTGCTGTGCTCCAAATCGCGTGTAGCTCCAACTAAAACACAGACGCTGCCTCGCTTAGAACTGTGCGTGGCAGTGTTAAGTGCGCAATTAGCCGACCGCGTAAAACGAGACATAGCCAGCCGAGATGTACCTATATTCCTGTGGACTGACTCGGAAATAGTATTATCATGGATCAATTCATTGTCGTCATCTTTTAAAACTTTTGTCGCCAACCGAGTTGCAACAATCCATAGATTATCACAAGCTACCCAATGGCGCCATGTCACATCGAAGGAAAATCCGGCAGATCTATTATCGCGAGGAGTGGCTCCTGACAAATTCAGATCCTGTCCCTTATGGTTTTACGGACCTTTCTTCCTGCATAGCAGGGACATGACGTGGAGCAACGATCATAAGGTCAATTCTCATCAACGGATCGACGATCCAGAACGGAAAGAAAGAGCAGTTGCTGCAGTGACGACGTCCACCAACAAGTTAGAAGAGATCGTTTATGGAATCAATCATCATAATTCTTTCCAAACATTAGTCCATGTATTAGCATACGTCCATAAGATTATCAACAAGCTAAAGAGAAAAAATTCCACTCCTGCCGGTACACTAGCTCTCAGTCCAGGGGAACAAAAGGAGGCGTTAACCACAATTCTGAAAGCCATTCAACAATCAGATTTCAGCGAAGAGTTGGCAGCGCTCAGTGCTCAAAAACCAGTGAGCAAGAAAAGCCAATTACTTAATTTAAATCCTTTCATAGACAGCGATGGAATGATAAGGGTTGGAGGGCGGTTAGAACATGCTCCAATCACATACGACGCCAAGCATCCAGTTGTGCTACCGTACAATGACCCGCTAGTCAAAATGCTGATGACATGGTTTCACGAAGAGCACTGTCACTGTGGCGCGCAAGCACTTCTGGCACAAGTCAGACAGAGATTCTGGCCAATCAAGGGAAAGTCCATGGCACGCTCCATTGTGCAAAAATGTGTGCGGTGCACGAGGGTTCGGCCCAAGTTATTCCAGCAACTTATGGGAAACCTACCTGCAACTCGAACTCAACCAGCACGACCATTCGTCAATTCGGGAGTGGACTTTTTCGGGCCATTTTGGATCCATTACAAACTTCGCGGGAAAAGGCCACAAAAGGCGTACGTTGCCGTGTTTTGCTGCTTCGCAACTAAAGCAGTACATTTGGAAATCGTTAGTGATTTGAGCAGCGACGCATTTATTGGTTGCTTAAAGCGGTTTATTGGACGAAAAGGACACTGTACCAATCTTTACTGCGATAACGCAACCAACTTTGTGGGAGCAAAAAATCTGCTGGCAGAAATGCACGAAGCAGTCCATTCTAAACACGTGACCACAGCGCTGACAAGGTTTTGCAGCAATAGGGGCATTAGCTTCAAATTTATTCCTCCAAGAGCACCCCATTTTGATGGACTATGGGAAGCTGCAGTAAAAAGTGCCAAAAATCTCTTTATAAGGAGCACAGCAAACGCCTCGCTGACCTACGAGGAATTGGAAACAGTCATGGTGGAAATAGAGTCTATTCTAAATTCTCGACCCTTGACCCCATTGTCGAACGACCCCAATGATTTGGGCATCTTAACACCAGGACATTTCCTAATAGGTGAGCCATTAACAGCGCAGATTGATACCACAGCTGCACCTATCAAGACGTCACTACTGCATCGATGGAAATTGGTCTCACATCTCAAACACGAGTTTTGGCGTCGCTGGGTTAAAGAGTACCTAAATGAACTACAAACACGAGCCAAATGGAAAACTGGCTCTGGAGACTGGCAAATGGAGACTGGCACGGACAAGGCAGTCCGAGTAGCAGATGTGAAGACCGCAAAAGGCACCTTAAGACGACCAATCCATAGACTAGCGCCGCTTCCACTCGAGCAGCTTCCGGAGGAGCCCCACCCTATTTCAACTCTACCAATACAACAGGAGCACGATGACAGTAGCTCAAGATCACATCCAAAGAGACGAAAATTCCAGTCCACTCATGTCAGCCTGCTATCGATCATCATTGCTCTCTTAACGCTGCCTCTGGTGCTTAGCAGTCAATTCAACATTCTCCAATTCAACCAAACAACTGGCATTCACTTCGAACAAATAGGATCCGCATATATCAGTGAAAACCACTGGACACTGATTATTCATTACAAGCTATCGCCGTTAAAAACCGATCTTCAAGTGTTAGCGACTGGGCTGGAAACTATTAAGCACCTGTGTGAAGAGGTGCCAAACCGGCCACTCTGCGAACACCTGGTGACCCAACTCCAGCAATCCGAACAAGAATTGCGTGTGGATAATGGCCTGCTAACCAATCGTCGTCAGAAAAGAGGTGCAATCAACGTAATAGGAACTTTGGAACTGCGTACTTCGATGACAAGTACGCAGAACAAATGTCCAACACGATTGCGGACATCGAAGCAAATGAACACCATCTCCTTGAGCTTATTAAGAATCAGACCTCAATTCTAGACGCAACTATAAACATAATGAAAAGAAATCAGGAAGCATCCATGAAGGCCTTTTCAAGGTTCCAGCAGAGGCTAGAGGTATTCACCAGGGCCTTTTCGCGCATCGAGAGGGATATCGAAGATACTCAGAGGTTGCAACTTATCACGACGTTAGGGCTGGAGCTAACACTAGTAGCGTCGCAACTTCATCGGATACAGTCATCGCTGATTGATGTGCTCACAGCAGCCCATCATGGACACATTAGTCCACTTCTTTTATCACCACAACAGCTCGACAGGGAGATCAAAAGAATTCAGGGCCACCTTTCTTCAAATATTCAGATAGCCGGTAACCAAGGTAGCTTGTTATCTGTGTACAAGATGATGACGGTCCAAGCAGGACTAACGGAAGATCATGTCCTCTTCAAAACCACCATCCCACTTCTCAGAACAGATGCATTCACTCTATTTAGACTCATTCCAATTCCGGTGTATCACAACAATGAAATGATCAGTGTGAAGCTGTCAACTTCAATTCTAGCTATAACGCTGCATCGAGATAAATACTTCCCGATGACTCCAGAACTATTACAGCAATGCGACGTCATCCAAGAACGAACATATGTGTGTCCCAACACACAACCAATCTTTCAGAAGGGCGCTCTTAACAATGCCTGTGAGGTGAGTCTCTTTCACAATGAGTCGCAAGGGCTGTGCGAATTTTCCACGGCAGATAGAGAAATCTGGACAAAGGCAACTACAGAGAACCGATGGTATTATGCAATCGCCACTCCAACACGAATCACCATTATTTGCGGCACAGAGGATCAGTCCAAACTGTGTAATTAAAAGCGATACGGCAACATTGCTAGGCAGTCAAATATTTACGACGCATAGTAGCATCTCATACACGAGCTTTGGGGGTATTCTGGAGTTAGCTAAGCCGAACCGATCAATTCCATATGAACCCTTGCAGCAGCCATACACAACTCAGCTGAAGCAGTTGACTGCTCTTCAAGACCTTCTACAGGCTCAAGAACTTGTAGATCTAGACGCCTGCAAATACACAATTATCACACCACTGCGATTGGTTACGCGGCATTGGTCGGAGTTATAGCTCTTGCCATCATTCTAGTAAGATACATGCGACGGTCCCGACAACAGGAAAAGCCGATCCCGACGCCAAGAATTATTCCAACAGAACAACAAGCAGAAGAAGAAGAATTTGTTACCATATTTCCATAATTGACCTTCGGTCAATGCCGGGGAGAATGTTGAGTTTTGGTTGTGGCTGCGTTCCGTTCCCAAAGTTGGATATTTTTTGTATTTATATTTATTTGCCTTGACCATGAATGCAACGGTCAGCGTTTTGGTTTATTTGTGAGAAGCTGTCTGTGAATCGCTTGAAACATGCAGTTTCGCGGTATCAATTGCATCAGCAGCGGCGCCAGCAACGCTGCCATCAAAATTTCCAACTCAAGACTTTGCGTTGTTGACGCTCTGTCTCCACCTTGCGGTATTAGATTTCGTCTTATCTTTATATAGTTAAGTGATGGGAACAAAATTTGTACATGCATTTACCTTCATGGGAACGGAATTTGGAAAACACCAAAACCCAACACATAAGAAATATTAGACTATGTATACATATGTGAAACTACTATAAATTGTAAGATTTTCAACATTAAATGTCTGTCAAGTTCAAACCACAAAAGAGTGCGTTTCTCTATTTTGGATAGCAGCTCAGTTCTTCTTCGGTTTAAGCGCCAGAAGAAGAAACTCATTAACACTCTTGACTTTGTTCGGTTAAAGTGCCAGAACAAATCATTCTTTAATCATTCCCTTAAACTACTTCGGTTCAAGTGCCAGAAGCAGTAACCAATTTTGGGATAAAAATAAACAGAAGTAGTAATTATATATTTGAAGGAATTAAAATTTCATTGGTTTATTTCATTGGACGTTTAAACATTAAGTTTTGCCGCGCGATTCAGCCGCGTGTCGCGTTATTTAAACATTCAGTTTTGCCGCACGATTCAGCCGCGTGTCGCGTAGTTTAAACATTAAGGTTTGCCGCGCGATTCAGCCGCGTGTCGCGTCATTTAGTAATCGGTTTTGCCGCGCGATTCAGTCGCGTGTCGCGTCATTTTAGCAATCGGCTTGCCGCGTTTTAGCCGCCCAGTCGCTTTATTTAAGCCTACGGGCGCCGCGCCATTCAGCCACCTGGTCGCGTCATCTGAATCATTGATTGCGCCGCGCGACCAATAAGCAAAGTCGCGTGCTCCAACATCCGCAACACGGCCAGAGGCTTTAGTTAATCGCGAGTTTTCTTGTAACAGAAGTAATCGTGCGCTCGTTCTTCATTCGTCTCGCCGATGATTTAGCTCTGTTAGCCGAGCTAACAGCCCTCACAGATAAAGAAACTTGCGAAGACACCGTGTTCACGCTCGAGGCCCATAAGGACGAACTCCAATCACAATGGTCCATAATAAAAGCGACATACGATCACATTGTGGGCGCCGCGGCGCAAGATGACGACCTAGCAGCGAAGCTGGAAGTCATAAAGAATAAACGAAGCAAAGCGTATCGGATATACGCACGCTGCCTAGGAGTCCTCAACCAGATGATCGCGTCACTCACCGTGCCCGTCGCGCCTAGCCCACCTGTGGTATCAGTGGCGGCGCCACTGACAGGCTACAAAATAAGCCTGCCTCCGTCCGATACCGAGGTTTTTAAAGGCGATTACTTGTCATGGCCGTCGTTCCGCGATATGTTCACGGCCCTTTACATTAACAATCCGCGGATTGCCCAAGTGGAAAAGCTTTTCCACCTCAATCAGAAGACAAGAGGCGAGGCGAAAGAAATCGTTCAGAAGTCGCCCCTAATCAATGAAGGTTTTGCGCAAGCGTGCACAGGCCAGGTCCAACTATCGAGTAGACTCCGGCTCTCGCCTTATCTTCCTTCAATGACCCATCAGTAAAGATGCGTATGTCATTCTTCTTACACTCCTCGTGTGTTTACCCATCAGCTATGAGGCTATTGTGTCTCTTTATTGAGGTTATAGTCTTGCTCATACCATCGGTCGGCATCAGTGTTTCTCTGATCTCGGTGTTAACGAGCTCAAGAATACGCCTATGCCCTACCACTGCACTGAACATATTCCAAGTGCCACATATCTTCATTCGCAGTGGTGCTTGTGCCGCCGTCTTCTTAATAAATAAATCCAACGGGAGCAACCCCATAAGCGCCTCAAGGCAGCAGTCGGGGAAGTACGCATTGCTCCCGTAACTCTGCTATCAGTGAAATTGCTTCTCTTCAGCTGTAAATACATATATGTTTACTGGCTTCTATTTGCTTTGCACCGCTGTAGATTTTAGTTTCTTTCGATAATGTTGTTGTTGTTGTTATTTTTAGGTATACATTTAATGTATAGTGGTTGTATTAATTGTAGTGATTTACATATGGGAAATATTGCACTTATTGCTGTTGTTCAATGCTTATTGTTCCCAAATATTATGTATGGCTTGTTATCAAAACGCCTACTAATGCAAAAATTGAATTTTCTTTGCGTTCTCTACGGAGAAATAAAGAAATTTTCGGCGTAATTTTGGCGCAAAAATCACGAAACTTTCCCGTCTTTTATATTCTATGGCCCAAATCTTTGAGGCTGTGTTTTTAACGTTTTCACAATTAGAATGTTCACTTTTGTTTAGTTTGGTCAAACTTTATTATTGCATTTTATGTTCTTTAACACTTATTTCTCTCTATGTTTCGTGTTTTTCTGTTCTTTAAATTATTTTCAAAACCACAACTTTCCTGCACATGAACTATCAACCTCCAACTTTTTTTTCTTCCTCTCTTCCTCCCGTTCCGGTTCCCATCCTTCCAATCTTTTCCAATAATTCCCCCTTCCATTCACAATTCCCACTTTCCCTAATTCCCTGTTCAATCACACTTCCATTCACACCTTCCACAATCACCTTTTCACACAAATCGTTCAACCAGGAGACTTAGGGTCTTGCTGTGAGGGGAAATCTTGGGATTTTTATTTTCTAGCAAACATAGACATCAATATATTTGCACATGCAACAATTAACTAAAACAGTAACATCTACTACCACCAAAAACAAAACTTACTCTTACTAAAATCGCTCCTCTAGTTTAGGAGATATGGGGACACGCTCTACCACTACAATTGTTGATTGATATTTTAGGAATATTCGATGTATTGCTTATTTTGTATTGATTGAAGTCATTAAACTCTGGAAAGAAGTTGTCATTGAGAATGAAATCTTTTTCCGTTGCATTTAAAATCGGAACACTGACTTTGTTGTGTAACGTTCGTTAGAGTTTCTCCCAAGAATATTCCTGAGAGTTACCACTTCAGTTGGCCACGAGTTACTTATGTTTTTGGGATCCCAGGTTATTGGCCTTGTCTGGGCCCCTGTCTGTTTCCGTGAAACGTTTCCCAGTTTCTCTTAGCTTGGCAGTCCTTCAAAAAATGTCCTGGTCGGTTGCACCAGTGGCAAACCATGCTTGTCGGCTCCGTCCTCTTTATCGATGCTTCTGTTGTAAATTTTTCCTGTTGTGTCTGCCGTGGCCTCTCCTTGTCTATAATTGTTTTTGTTTTATCGTGGTTGTTGCTGGTAATCGTTTCTCCTGAATGGATTTCCGTTGTTTCCTTGGTAGTTGTTTTTCGGAGTTTGAGTTTTACATCTCGACATCGTGAGCAGACATTCGTCCCTTGGATGTCGCCGTTTATTACAAAAAGAGCAGACTATTCTATCTTGCAATCCGCTGGGTTTTTTATTGATGTTGTTCAATTCTCAAAATGTAGCATTTGTTTGGTAACGTTCGTTGTGAGCATAAGTAATGTTTGGTGGTAACATTGTTGATAGGGCTGATGTCATGTATTCAGGTCAATATTCAACGAGCCTGTATGCAGACCACCCAAATATGTAGTTGAGTATTATACGCATAATAAAAACGTGTATTATATTTCCTGTAAATACAAGACATATTAAAATATTCACTCAGATTTTTTGTTTTGCGAACATTTAATACTATCACTAAATATATATACGCTTAATGTAAAGTAATAATCATAGAGAAAATCAATATGCGTTCAAACGAAATAATTTATTTTATTTTTACAAGTTTACAATTGAGTTGAAATCTCAAAACAAAGCATACATAAAATATTGTAAACAAAGGCAAAATCTTGTCGTCTCCGACCCCTCATCATCGGGGCGTCAAGAAATCTTGTCGTCTCCGACCCCTCATCAACGGGGCGTCAAAAAGGTGAGTAGGGGTCTCTAGTGGAAAGTTCTTCATCACATTTCCAATTTTTCACGAACACTTCTATACAAAATTCCATGTTTTTCACGAACACCAACAAACTTCTGGAACCCGAATGGGAAGCCGAACAATCGCTGGAATAAGTCAGCTATCTCGTTATCTCTGGAACAGGGCTACTAATCCATTTACAGCCTTTGCTATCTCTGCTATGCTCATTTTGTTTTTGTTATTTGTGTCTTTGATTGCTGAGAATTGAACGGTATTTATTTTCGAAGGATTAGGTGCAACAGCTTTGTTATGCGCGAGTGGTTGCTCGTTTACCAATGCAATTTCTTGGCATAACAGTATATTATGTTCTTGTAACTCCTGTATTCTCTTGGCCATTTTCTCCAAGCAAATATAGTCTTCTGCTGGTTTTTCCGGACAATGAGATAATATTTTGTCGAGAGTTTCGTTTGTTATTAATTTTTTATTTAACAATTCGGTTAATGTGTTGTTTTCTTCCTCCAGATGACTTCTTATTCCGTCCTGAAATTCCTTCAATACCAGGCTATTGTCGTATCGTTTCTTTAATGCTCCGAATTTTGTCTTCCAGTCTCTGGAATTGTTCCTCTTATTTTCTACTATTTTATTGAGAAACTGAATGAACTCTTCTATAATTGTGTCTCATTTCTCTACCTCTGTAATTCTACCTAATCCTCTTAATCTCTCTTTTAATAACTCTAGTTTTTTTTGTTTGATAATGTTCCTTTTAGAAGATCCCACAGTCTCGTAACTAATTCTCCTAACTGTCTTTCAAGTTCTTCGTGGACCCTCTGTAATTTTATGTAATCTTGTAACTGTGACGACTCTGCCATTAATTTATTTTGACTTAATGCGCTTAAAACTGTTATTCTTCGCGAGTTATTACTGTAAAATAAAATTTATCAATATTTCTCACGATATTTATACCCTACACCTCAAGGTTGAGGGTATATTCACTTTCTACCGGAGTGTGTAACGCATAGAACTAGACAAGAGCGGTATGGAAAAGTATATATATTCTTGATCAGCATCACCACCAAAATTGAAATAACGATGTCTGTCCGTCTGTCTGTCTGTCTGTCTGTCCGTTGAAATCACGATCACAGGAGAACGGATTAAGATTTCAAAATGAAATTTGGCAAAAATATTCGCTGCTATGGTGGGGTGTTTCGTATTGAAAATGGGCAAAATCGCCCAAGGACCACGCCTACTTTTTATATCGAGAGTGCAGGTACCTCTGTTTTGCCTATTAAAAAAGGCCATATCAGCATCACTTTTTCAGAGAAGACAAGAAAATTTTATATGTAGGTTTAGACTAATTCTTCCAGTTAATATGCCAAATATGGGCGTGATCCGCCCACTTTTATTTTACATAGGTCATGGAGGGTTTTACATGGATTGTATTTAAAAGTATATGTTTCCTGAATAATGGTGTACATAATATTGTAGTTTGTGAACCAATAATATTCTGTTTGGGGAAAAAAATTTATCTAATATATTGTAACGTAAGGGGGGGGGGGGGGTGGAGAGAGCGCGATAAGCTAAATTAACAAAATAAAAAAAAAAATTCAAATGACGAAAAAGATGACCACTGTCAGGGCAGCTCAGCTCGTGCGGCCGTGCTCAGGGAAAGTAAGGGGGTTCTTCTACAACCCCGACAGTGCCTTTATACCCCAGTTACAAAAAAACAGATCGGAGCTGAGGCTTACAGTGGCTCTACAGCCAAAGACAAGACCGATAATCGAAAATTTACACGACGAAATCCGCTCGTGGTCGATACAATGTGGGTGGCGGCTAAGCAAACGTACCACAAAAAAAAATAAGTACGCGGAGGTTCACGAGGGAGAGAGGGATGAGAGGGATGAGAGGAGGAGGGGGGAGGAGTAGGTGTTATTTCCCTCCCCCTTTCTATACCCACCCTACCATGGTTGGCGCGGCGGCATTTGTTGCGCCAACCCCTTTTCGTGTGTCGCCTGGCTGCGCGGAGTGAAACCGCTAACTCACCTCAACGAGCGTATATTATGAAGAGATTACAAAGGCGAATTCACGGCAAAAATATTTTGACGAGGGTTTCAAAGTTCGGGGACGGACCATTTCAGTCGACTCGAACTTCGTTTGCTTTTGTTTCATGCGTATGAGGCAGCAGAATGCCGTATAAACATATGCAAAAAAGTGCTTCAATGCAACCATCGTGGACATACGATGTGTGAAGTAAAACAAATGAAGATTATAGGTTTCTCAGACGTGGAGAGGCAAGGGGTACATTCAACTTCTTATTATTATTTTACAATAACAATTCCCCATCGTGTGCTCAGGTACAAAGCAGAATTTTTCAATTTTGGGTTTTATGACCTTTCAAACAATACTGTTCGTTGTTATTCCTTCGATGGTTGAGATTATGCCTTTGTGCTTTGATTATCAGAGGGGGAAGAGAAGCAAGGGGTTGTTTCTGTTTATGATTTTTGTGCTTCTGATCATTTCGCAAATTTTTACATTTTCAGCTTCTGAGCATTTTCGGCTTCTTCATTCAATTTGCTCCTTTCGCACTATGTTACTACAATTTTAATGAGGGTATAGAAAAAGGACCATTTCGAGTCGACTGAAATGGTCCGTCCCCGAACTTTGAAACCCAAGTCAAAATATTTTTGCCGTGAATTCGGCTTTGTAATCTCTTCATAATATATGCTCGTTGCTCACCTGTTAACCTAAGTTAATGTTCAATCCATTGTCTAGCAAATAAAAATAATTAGTTTTCAATACATATTAATTTATTTCTTAGAACGACTCTTATAAGTTCCAATCAATACAAAAACAATTAAATATAATTAATCCAAAGAGTGGAAAAATCAAATAATGCACAAAAAAAATATAATCTTTACTTGGCTTAATATGAAAATTAAATAATAATGTCGTCAGTAATGGACACGCCATTTGCAAAAGATTACAACAACAAAAAAAAAAAATGCTGTCCCCAACAAAATTTAGCAAAATTGTGATTACCACGCAATTACCTGGTTACGAACTCCTGTTGAAGGCGCCCACAAAGGTAGCTCGGAACCCTGTAAATATATCAAAATGCACTTAGGCAGCAAAAAAAAATCATTAAGATTGTTTGGATACCAGCCGTTAATTCACAAAAAAAAAATTGTAAATGGTAAGGATACGTAACTACCGAATAGAAGTAAGCGAACAATCTTTTAAAAAAACAAGAAAAATGTTTAGATAAATTTAACCAAAACTAATAAACTAAGATACTTAATTTTTAAACATTATGAAATTCACTAATACGTCAACAAATATATATATATATATATAATATATGAATCATAAAAGAACCTATGCTATTTATTGCTTCTACTGTCGGCAATTTTATTTTTGTTCATGGCTGTTGCGATAGCCGATGTTTAGCGATTTACTGTTGCATTTTGGCATATTATTGTTCCAAATAGAAAACATAGAGAACGCTGCTATTTCTATGTTGCTGTTCTGTTTTTGCTCATTTATAGCTGCTTGATCGCATTAAAAAAAAAGTCGCCCGATAGAAGTTCTTCTGCTCTATTTCTATCACTTGGTTTTTCTAACCGCAGCTGCTGTTGTTGTTCAGTTCATAGTCACTTCCACTATAACACACAATTTTAACATTTAATCATGCCTGCTCAAATATCAAACAGCCGCTAATCGTCGTTTAATGTTGATTAATAAACATAATTGGTCGAGCACTAAGTAATTTGGGCAATAAATGGGCTTTTACTGTTCGTGATGTTATTATTATTGCACGGCTATTTAACAGTTATTACAGTAACACTTTATTGTTGCTGTTATTACTAAATTCGTTATTTCTGCAAAATTTTTCACAAAACAGATTTAGTTATTTTTTTTGTTTTGTCACTTAATTAGTCACTTCAATGTCAACGAGTGACGTGACAGTTGAACCTTTTTTTTTTTTTAATAAAGAAATTTTAATATTCAAGATGTTTGTTATCAATTATTAAGCAAATGTTTTTAAATTTGTTTCACAGTATTAATTTGGAAACCATGCTTTTTACTGCTAACAGAGCAGAGCGAAAACCGGTTCCACTAGGCGGTAACAGGAATTGCCCAGAGCCTCGGCTACCTTGGCGGGTATTCCCGTTGGCGCCAACTTGGCACAAAAGAAATCGGCCTGTTTGCTCAGCTGGAAATTTCATCGAGTGACCAGCTGACCCACTCTGAAAGACCGAACCCTCGACCTGAGATTATACACTCTCCGCGTTTTCTCGAGGGACTGTTGAATACGCCTCCGTACCACGTCGTGTATCGCATTTGCGCGATCTTTTCGGTTAACTCGAATTGAGCCCTCTTGTAGTTGATCACTTGCCCTCAAGACCTCATAGTCTTTCCCATGCAAGACCATGTGCTGGCCGAACAAAACGAAGTACGGAGCATAACCGATAGACTGGTGTAAGCTGCTGCGGAGGGCAGAGTTTATGCTAGACAAGTATTCATCCCAAGCCTTCTGATCTTTGCGAATGTAAGAGCGCAGAGCCTCGTTAACAGACCTGTTAACCCGTTTGGAGGCATTGGCTTGAGGTGAATACACGGCTGTGAACGTATGCTTAACCCCAAATTCGGTCAAAAAGATCTTCATTTCCTTGCTGATAAATTGGCGGCCATTGTCAGATACAATGGTTTCCGGTACGCCGAAGCAATAGAAAACCTGATCCCTTAGGAATTCAATAATAGGGGGGGTTGTAAGTTTTTGGAGGGGTTTCAAGAACGTGAACTTCGAGAAGTGATCCAATATAATAAGGATCCCAATATTGCAACGCCTGGTGCGTGGAAATGGACCAATCAGGTCAATATGCAGGCGTTGGAAAGGACGCTCAGTAGCCGGAAGTGATCCCATTGGCGGTCGGAGTATTTGGGTTGGTACTTTCGAAGTGCGGCATAGCTCGCACTGCGAGATGTATTGTATTATGTGTTTAACCATGCCTGGCCAGTACAGATGCCGACGAATCTTCTCGGCCGTTTTAGCAATTCCGCAGTGAGCGGACGTGGGCAAGTCATGAGCGACTTTCAATACTGACTCGCGGAGTTCTACCGGTACATACAATCTCCACCCCAGGTCGTCGATGTCAGCGTCCCCGTGGCGAATTCGTTGCGGTGATACAGGTACTGGTCGACCACGCGATAATCGGGAAATTCCTCCGACGAAAACTTTTCTTTCATCTCGTTATACTCGCCGGACGAAAATGCCGGTGACAACAAGTCGATGAGCGGCTCGTGATCGACACCGACGGTGGACACCTCAGCTAATGGCGTATCCTCCATCGATCTCGACAACGTATCCGCTACCACATTGGCGGAGCCCTTCCGATGCTCAATCGTGAAGTCCAGGCCCTGCAATTTTAACGACCAACAAGCTAGCCGTCCTGTCAGGTCTCTCTGACTCATCAGCCATTTCAAGCACGAGTGGTCCGTCACCACTTTGAATTCATGGCCCTCTATATACATCCGGAATTTCTTGATGGCGAGGATCACTGCTAAGCACTCTAATTCGGAGACTGTGTAATTGCGCTGGGCCTTATTTAATTTTTGCGACATGTAAGCGATGGGTCGCTCATGGCCTTCTTCATCGCATTGCGCTAACACAGCTCCTACGCCACACTGACTAGCGTCACACTGGACCACGAATGGTTTGGAGTAATCGGGATGTACTAGAAACGGAGCCTGAGTGAGTCGTTGCTTAATGTCTTCGAATGACTGCTGAGCCAGAGGCCCCCAGACGAAGTCTTTGCCCTTCTTGAGAAGTTCGGTCAGATGGAATGTGACCGTCGAAAAATCTGGGATGAACTTCCGATACCATCCCACCATGCCCAGGAACCTGCGCACCTGCTTCGCCGTTTTAGGTACAGGATAAGCGTTGACCGCCGTAACCTTTTCAGGATCGGTACGCAAGGTACCTCTCCCTACTATGTAACCCAGGTAATTTACCTCGTGCAGACAGAACTCGCTTTTCGACACGTTAATGGTCAAGCCAGCCTTGCGTAAGCAGCTCGCCACCTCTGTCAGGTGGACCACATGCTCGTCAAAGGAGCTTGAGAGAATCAGCAGGTCATCAAGATACACGAATACCCTCGACTTGAGATTGTATGGGATCACTTGATCCATAAGCCGACACATTGTTTGGGGTGCGTTGCACAACCCGAAAGGGAATTCGTGTAAATTGATAATGGGGTCGGTTCGGCACCGTAAAGGCGGTCTTCTCCTTAGAGGCTCCCTCAAGGCAAATCTGCCAAAATGCGTCCTTCAAGTCCACTTTTGAAATGAAGTTAACAGCCGGCAAACGGCTCAAGATGCCATCTATGTTTGGCAGAGGATACGCATCTTTGACTGTTACCTCGTTCAGTTTGCGTGAATCCAAGCAGAAACGCACCTTGCTAGGTTTGACTATTAGGACTCCAGGAGACTACATCCGATCAATCTCCTGACAGAGTAATTTTTCCCGTGCTGGCGAAATCGGATAATACCGCTGCTTGATTGGCCTGGCCAATCCCGTGTCGATAACGTGTTCGACCAAAGTGGTTCTACCCAGTCCCTCCCGTTCTGATGACGGAAAAGACTGGATAACACCACTTAGGCGTCTGTTTTGGGCGTCGGTCAGCGTCACGAATTTATCTTCGTCCCTATCTAGAGAAGCAACCACACAAGCTCCTAGACCGGAGATCTGGATATCAAACTTCCCCCAGAAATCTATGCCGCAGATCACGTCAGCCGTAATCGAGGGAATTATTAAAAAGCGAAAATCGAAGCTTTTTCGATTCAGTTGCGTGTTAGCCGTATAATACCCAGCCACCCGCTGTACTTGCCCATTGGCAGTTCTTATTTTGCCTTTAAAGTTTTCAACCGAACACCCTGCATTTAGGATGGATAGAGCCAACGCGCCTCCGATCACGCTTACATTCGCTCCGCTATCCAGCAGCGCTAGATGGCGTTCGCCATTAATAGTGACGTTTACGTATGGCCGTGAATCGTTGGGTTTCGAGACGATAGACGAAATTATCATTTTGCTCAATCGCCTAAGCCGGTACCAAAACTCGCGCAGACGTTGAGTTTTACGCTTACGTCTGTGTTCGGTTGAGAAGATTTCGGCTCGCCTTTGATTATACCTAGCAAGACGAACATGGTAGGGAATAATTTCTCGGCTGGGTTTTGGAATATCAGGTAAAATAGCATGTAAGTCCGGTTTTGCCTCAGTAGGTCTTTGAAGAATGGTCACTGGTGGTACTAGTGACGGTGTCGCGGCGGAACTAGACGACTGTGACGCGGGACAGCTCCGGTCGTCGCTACATGAGTGCCCGCTAATTGGTTTTCCGCTCGAGCCCGACACGAAACGCAAGAAGGTTTATAGGTGTTTAGCCGTCCGCAACCGTAAAAAAAGATTCGACGGGTCGCCTCTTCGCAGTCTTGATACCTGTGACCCTCAGCGTCACAATTCCAACATTTTTCTCTACTGCGTTGGGTTACATCGCATACTTGTGACGGTTCGTCGGTGAACTCGGTCCCGTCGTCCCAGACGTCCACCTCCACCGCAGCTACTCGTCTTCTCGCGACCGCCAGATCACGGTGATCCTGGTACCGTTCCCGAAAGAAGTTCTCGTGTCTATGACAGGCACGCCTGAGATCGTTTAAATCTAATAGTCTGACATGCAAGGGTTCTCTACCTAAGCAACTCCCTATCGCGCAGAGGATTGCGTAGGCGATCGTTCATCGGCAACACGTCGTCATAAAACTCGTCGAACTTTTCGCCTAGCCGCTGTTTACGCCTGCGAATTTCCTCGCTCAGCTTGTAGTCTGATAAGAAACTCTGGAATTTAATTTTCAGCTTCCCACATAGAGAATGCCAGTCTAGTCTAACAGTATCCCGATGGTATCGCCAATACCATTCTTCGGCCTTGCCGGTAAACAATAAATGGGTAAATTAAAGTTACAAAAAAAAATTAATTAAAAGCAAAAAAAACTAATCAAAATGAAAGTAATTAACAATGTCATCAATATAAAGAAAACGGTAAAAGTAAAATAACGTAGAAGAAAGTAAGGGTAAAAGTAAAAAAAAATATTGTAAAAAAAATAAATAAAAATAAAAAAAGATACAAAAAAAAAATAAAAGAAAATAAAAAAAAAATATAATAAATCAAAGATATATCAATTGCAAAAATTACGATACGGTAACCCTAAAAACAAAGGTAAATCAGCTAACAAAATTAACTCAACCAAAATCAAGCAATAGGCAACAGGTGTTAAAGTAGCGGCTCCACACCACCAGGCAACACATTCCTCTCTACAACTCTCTACCATTCAAAAAAAAAATCTAAAATTGTAAGCCAGCCAACCAATATATCGATCACGAGTGGTTTTCAGTAGCAACCACTAGTGAAGCGATAAGAACACATGGACTAATCTATGGAATAAAAAAAATAAAAGTGAGCGTCGTCTAATGAGTCACCAACGAAAATCCCCATTAAAGTGAAATCTCCAGTTGAACGAGGCTACACTGTACCAAAAAAAATTAATTAGTTGGGAACCCCTGATGAGTTGTTAAACGACAATTGCCATCATAAAACAAAATCTCGAATCAGAAGCTTCCTGTTGATGATGTTAATTTAATAAAAGAAAGTATTTATATATATTATTGTTTCGTAACATTTCCTTCTTCGGCGGAATGACCGAAGACAAACAATCACACGAAGAGTTGATTCAGCGGTACGCACCGAATATAAGCATTCGAAACCGAATTTAAAATTATTTTCAAAAATAAAGTTAGAGTAAAAAAAAATTAAATTATCACTGAAAGTTTGCGCACCACTGCACAGAAACTCAATCAGTTCGGACGGAGAAGAAGAAAAAAAAACTCAACTACAGTGGGCCCCACGTTGGGCGCCATTTTGTAACGTATGGTGGGGACAAAGTGGGTGGCGGCTAAGCAAACGTACCACAAAAAAAAATAAGTACGCGGAGGTTCACGAGGGATGAGAGGAGGAGGGGGAGGAGTAGGTGTTATTTCCCTCCCCCTTTCTATACCCACCCTTACAGTGGCTCTACAGCCAAAGACAAGACCGATAATCGAAAATTTACACGACGAAATCCGCTCGTGGTCGATACAAAGTGGGTGGTGGCTAAGCAAACGTACCACAAAAAAAAAAAAGTACGCGGAGGTTCACGAGGGATGAGAGGAGGAGGGGGGAGGAGTAGGTGTTATTTCCCTCGCCCTTTCTATACCCACCCTTACAGTGGCTCTACAGCCAAAGATAAGACCGATAATCGAAAATTTACACGACGAAATCCGCTCGTGGTCGATACAAAGTGGGTGGCGGCTAAGCAAACGTACCACAAAAAAAAAATAAGTACGAGGAGGTTCACGAGGGATGAGAGGAGGAGGGGGGAGGAGTAGGTGTTATTTCCCTCCCCCTTTCTATACCCACCCTTACAGTGGCTCTACAGCCAAAGACAAGACCGATAATCGAAAATTTACACGACGAAATCCGCTCGTGGTCGATACAAAGTGGGTGGCGGCTAAGCAAACGTACCACAAAAAAAAATAAGTACGCGGAGGTTCACGAGGGATGAGAGGAGGAGGGGGGAGGAGTAGGTGTTATTTCCCTCCCCCTTTCTATACCCACCCTACCATGGTTGGCGCGGCGGCATTTGTTGCGCCAACACCTTTTCGTGTGTCGCCTGGCTGCGCGGAGTGAAACCGCTAACTCACCTGTTAACCTAAGTTAATGTTCAATCCATTGTCTAGCAAATAAAAATAATTAGTTTTCAATACATATTAATTTATTTCTTAGAACGACTCTTATAAGTTCCAATCAATACAAAAACAATTAAATATAATTAATCCAAAGAGTGGAAAAATCAAATAATGCACAAAAAAAATATAATCTTTACTTGGCTTAATATGAAAATTAAATAATAATGTCGTCAGTAATGGACACGCTTGTATTCATTTGCAAAAGATTACAACAACAAAAAAAAAAAAATGCTGTCCCCAACAAAATTTAGCAAAATTGTGATTACCACGCAATTACCTGGTTACGAACTCCTGTTGAAGGCGCCCACAAAGGTAGCTCGGAACCCTGTAAATATATCAAAATGCACTTAGGCAGCAAAAAAAAATCATTAAGATTGTTTGGATACCAGCCGTTAATTCACAAAAAAAAAATTGTAAATGGTAAGGATACGTAACTACCGAATAGAAGTAAGCGAACAATCTTTTAAAAAACAAGAAAAATGTTTAGATAAATTTAACCAAAACTGATAAACTAAGATACTTAATTTTTAAACATTATGAAATTCACTAATACGTCAACAAATATATATATATATAATATATGAATCATAAAAGAACCTATGCTATTTATTGCTTCTACTGTCGGCAATTTTATTTTCGTTCATGGCTGTTGCGATAGCCGATGTTTAGCGATTTACTGTTGCATTTTGGCATATTATTGTTCCAAATAGAAAACATAGAGAACGCTGCTATTTCTATGTTGCTGTTCTGTTTTTGCTCATTTATAGCTGCTTGATCGCATTAAAAAAAAAGTCGCCCGATAGAAGTTCTTCTGCTCTATTTCTATCACTTGGTTTTTCTAACCGCAGCTGCTGTTGTTGTTCAGTTCATAGTCACTTCCACTATAACACACAATTTTAACATTTAATCATGCCTGCTCAAATATCAAACAGCCGCTAATCGTCGTTTAATGTTGATTAATAAACATAATTGGTCGAGCACTAAGTAATTTGGGCAATAAATGGGCTTTTACTGTTCGTGATGTTATTATTATTGCACGGCTATTTAACAGTTATTACAGTAACACTTTATTGTTGCTGTTATTACTAAATTCGTTATTTCTGCAAAATTTTTCACAAAACAGATTTAGTTATTTTTTTTGTTTTGTCACTTAATTAGTCACTTCAATGTCAACGAGTGACGTGACAGTTGAACCTTTTTTTTTTTTTAATAAAGAAATTTTAATATTCAAGATGTTTGTTATCAATTATTAAGCAAATGTTTTTAAATTTGTTTCACAGTATTAATTTGGAAACCATGCTTTTTACTGCTAACAGAGCAGAGCGAAAACCGGTTCCACTAGGCGGTAACAGGAATTGCCCAGAGCCTCGGCTACCTTGGCGGGTATTCCCGTTGGCGCCAACTTGGCACAAAAGAAATCGGCCTGTTTGCTCAGCTGGAAATTTCATCGAGTGACCAGCTGACCCACTCTGAAAGACCGAACCCTCGACCTGAGATTATACACTCTCCGCGTTTTCTCGAGGGACTGTTGAATACGCCTCCGTACCACGTCGTGTATCGCATTTGCGCGATCTTTTCGGTTAACTCGAATTGAGCCCTCTTGTAGTTGATCACTTGCCCTCAAGACCTCATAGTCTTTCCCATGCAAGACCATGTGCTGGCCGAACAAAACGAAGTACGGAGCATAACCGATAGACTGGTGTAAGCTGCTGCGGAGGGCAGAGTTTATGCTAGACAAGTATTCATCCCAAGCCTTCTGATCTTTGCGAATGTAAGAGCGCAGAGCCTCGTTAACAGACCTGTTAACCCGCTCGGAGGCATTGGCTTGAGGTGAATACACGGCTGTGAACGTATGCTTAACCCCAAATTCGGTCAAAAAGATCTTCATTTCCTTGCTGATAAATTGGCGGCCATTGTCAGATACAATGGTTTCCGGTACGCCGAAGCAATAGAAAACCTGATCCCTTAGGAATTCAATAATAGGGGGGGTTGTAAGTTTTTGGAGGGGTTTCAAGAACGTGAACTTCGAGAAGTGATCCAATATAATAAGGATCCCAATATTGCAACGCCTGGTGCGTGGAAATGGACCAATCAGGTCAATATGCAGGCGTTGGAAAGGACGCTCAGTAGCCGGAAGTGATCCCATTGGCGGTCGGAGTATTTGGGTTGGTACTTTCGAAGTGCGGCATAGCTCGCACTGCGAGATGTATTGTATTATGTGTTTAACCATGCCTGGCCAGTACAGATGCCGACGAATCTTCTCGGCCGTTTTAGCAATTCCGCAGTGAGCGGACGTGGGCAAGTCATGAGCGACTTTCAATACTGACTCGCGGAGTTCTACCGGTACATACAATCTCCACCCCAGGTCGTCGATGTCAGCGTCCCCGTGGCGAATTCGTTGCGGTGATACAGGTACTGGTCGACCACGCGATAATCGGGAAATTCCTCCGACGAAAACTTTTCTTTCATCTCGTTATACTCGCCGGACGAAAATGCCGGTGACAACAAGTCGATGAGCGGCTCGTGATCGACACCGACGGTGGACACCTCAGCTAATGGCGTATCCTCCATCGATCTCGACAACGTATCCGCTACCACATTGGCGGAGCCCTTCCGATGCTCAATCGTGAAGTCCAGGCCCTGCAATTTTAACGACCAACAAGCTAGCCGTCCTGTCAGGTCTCTCTGACTCATCAGCCATTTCAAGCACGAGTGGTCCGTCACCACTTTGAATTCATGGCCCTCTATATACATCCGGAATTTCTTGATGGCGAGGATCACTGCTAAGCACTCTAATTCGGAGACTGTGTAATTGCGCTGGGCCTTATTTAATTTTTGCGACATGTAAGCGATGGGTCGCTCATGGCCTTCTTCATCGCATTGCGCTAACACAGCTCCTACGCCACACTGACTAGCGTCACACTGGACCACGAATGGTTTGGAGTAATCGGGATGTACTAGAAACGGAGCCTGAGTGAGTCGTTGCTTAATGTCTTCGAATGACTGCTGAGCCAGAGGCCCCCAGACGAAGTCTTTGCCCTTCTTGAGAAGTTCGGTCAGATGGAATGTGACCGTCGAAAAATCTGGGATGAACTTCCGATACCATCCCACCATGCCCAGGAACCTGCGCACCTGCTTCGCCGTTTTAGGTACAGAATAAGCGTTGACCGCCGTAACCTTTTCAGGATCGGTACGCAAGGTACCTCTCCCTACTATGTAACCCAGGTAATTTACCTCGTGCAGACAGAACTCGCTTTTCGACACGTTAATGGTCAAGCCAGCCTTGCGTAAGCAGCTCGCCACCTCTGTCAGGTGGACCACATGCTCGTCAAAGGAGCTTGAGAGAATCAGCAGGTCATCAAGATACACGAATACCCTCGACTTGAGATTGTATGGGATCACTTGATCCATAAGCCGACACATTGTTTGGGGTGCGTTGCACAACCCGAAAGGGAATTCGTGTAAATTGATAATGGGGTCGGTTCGGCACCGTAAAGGCGGTCTTCTCCTTAGAGGCTCCCTCAAGGCAAATCTGCCAAAATGCGTCCTTCAAGTCCACTTTTGAAATGAAGTTAACAGCCGGCAAACGGCTCAAGATGCCATCTATGTTTGGCAGAGGATACGCATCTTTGACTGTTACCTCGTTCAGTTTGCGTGAATCCAAGCAGAAACGCACCTTGCTAGGTTTGACTATTAGGACTCCAGGAGACTACATCCGATCAATCTCCTGACAGAGTAATTTTTCCCGTGCTGGCGAAATCGGATAATACCGCTGCTTGATTGGCCTGGCCAATCCCGTGTCGATAACGTGTTCGACCAAAGTGGTTCTACCCAGTCCCTCCCGTTCTGATGACGGAAAAGACTGGATAACACCACTTAGGCGTCTGTTTTGGGCGTCGGTCAGCGTCACGAATTTATCTTCGTCCCTATCTAGAGAAGCAACCACACAAGCTCCTAGACCGGAGATCTGGATATCAAACTTCCCCCAGAAATCTATGCCGCAGATCACGTCAGCCGTAATCGAGGGAATTATTAAGAAGCGAAAATCGAAGCTTTTTCGATTCAGTTGCGTGTTAGCCGTATAATACCCAGCCACCCGCTGTACTTGCCCATTGGCAGTTCTTATTTTGCCTTTAAAGTTTTCAACCGAACACCCTGCATTTAGGATGGATAGAGCCAACGCGCCTCCGATCACGCTTACATTCGCTCCGCTATCCAGCAGCGCTAGATGGCGTTCGCCATTAATAGTGACGTTTACGTATGGCCGTGAATCGTTGGGTTTCGAGACGATAGACGAAATTATCATTTTGCTCAATCGCCTAAGCCGGTACCAAAACTCGCGCAGACGTTGAGTTTTACGCTTACGTCTGTGTTCGGTTGAGAAGATTTCGGCTCGCCTTTGATTATACCTAGCAAGACGAACATGGTAGGGAATAATTTCTCGGCTGGGTTTTGGAATATCAGGTAAAATAGCATGTAAGTCCGGTTTTGCCTCAGTAGGTCTTTGAAGAATGGTCACTGGTGGTACTAGTGACGGTGTCGCGGCGGAACTAGACGACTGTGACGCGGGACAGCTCCGGTCGTCGCTACATGAGTGCCCGCTAATTGGTTTTCCGCTCGAGCCCGACACGAAACGCAAGAAGGTTTATAGGTGTTTAGCCGTCCGCAACCGTAAAAAAAGATTCGACGGGTCGCCTCTTCGCAGTCTTGATACCTGTGACCCTCAGCGTCACAATTCCAACATTTTTCTCTACTGCGTTGGGTTACATCGCACACTTGTGACGGTTCGTCGGTGAACTCGGTCCCGTCGTCCCAGACGTCCACCTCCACCGCAGCTACTCGTCTTCTCGCGACCGCCAGATCACGGTGATCCTGGTACCGTTCCCGAAAGAAGTTCTCGTGTCTATGACAGGCACGCCTGAGATCGTTTAAATCTAATAGTCTGACATGCAAGGGTTCTCTACCTAAGCAACTCCCTATCGCGCAGAGGATTGCGTAGGCGATCGTTCATCGGCAACACGTCGTCATAAAACTCGTCGAACTTTTCGCCTAGCCGCTGTTTACGCCTGCGAATTTCCTCGCTCAGCTTGTAGTCTGATAAGAAACTCTGGAATTTAATTTTCAGCTTCCCACATAGAGAATGCCAGTCTAGTCTAACAGTATCCCGATGGTATCGCCAATACCATTCTTCGGCCTTGCCGGTAAACAATAAATGGGTAAATTAAAGTTACAAAAAAAAATTAATTAAAAGCAAAAAAAACTAATCAAAATGAAAGTAATTAACAATGTCATCAATATAAAGAAAACGGTAAAAGTAAAATAACGTAGAAGAAAGTAAGGGTAAAAGTAAAAAAAAATATTGTAAAAAAAATAAATAAAAATAAAAAAAGATACAAAAAAAAAAATAAAAGAAAATAAAAAAAAAATATAATAAATCAAAGATATATCAATTGCAAAAATTACGATACGGTAACCCTAAAAACAAAGGTAAATCAGCTAACAAAATTAACTCAACCAAAATCAAGCAATAGGCAACAGGTGTTAAAGTAGCGGCTCCACACCACCAGGCAACACATTCCTCTCTACAACTCTCTACCATTCAAAAAAAAAATCTAAAATTGTAAGCCAGCCAACCAATATATCGATCACGAGTGGTTTTCAGTAGCAACCACTAGTGAAGCGATAAGAACACATGGACTAATCTATGGAATAAAAAAAATAAAAGTGAGCGTCGTCTAATGAGTCACCAACGAAAATCCCCATTAAAGTGAAATCTCCAGTTGAACGAGGCTACACTGTACCAAAAAAAATTAATTAGTTGGGAACCCCTGATGAGTTGTTAAACGACAATTGCCATCATAAAACAAAATCTCGAATCAGAAGCTTCCTGTTGATGATGTTAATTTAATAAAAGAAAGTATATATATATATTATTGTTTCGTAACATTTCCTTCTTCGGCGGAATGACCGAAGACAAACAATCACACGAAGAGTTGATTCAGCGGTACGCACCGAATATAAGCATTCAATCGCGTAAATCCAGCGAGAATCCAAAGGAAACCGAATTTAAAATTATTTTCAAAAATAAAGTTAGAGTAAAAAAAAATTAAATTATCACTGAAAGTTTGCGCACCACTGCACAGAAACTCAATCAGTTCGGACGGAGAAGAAGAAAAAAAAACTCAACTACAGTGGGCCCCACGTTGGGCGCCATTTTGTAACGTATGGTGGGGACAAAGTGGGTGGCGGCTAAGCAAACGTACCACAAAAAAAAATAAGTACGCGGAGGTTCACGAGGGATGAGAGGAGGAGGGGGAGGAGTAGGTGTTATTTCCCTCCCCCTTTATATACCCACCCTTACAGTGGCTCTACAGCCAAAGACAAGACCGATAATCGAAAATTTACACGACGAAATCCGCTCGTGGTCGATACAAAGTGGGTGGTGGCTAAGCAAACGTACCACAAAAAAAAAAAGTACGCGGAGGTTCACGAGGGATGAGAGGAGGAGGGGGGAGGAGTAGGTGTTATTTCCCTCGCCCTTTCTATACCCACCCTTACAGTGGCTCTACAGCCAAAGATAAGACCGATAATCGAAAATTTACACGACGAAATCCGCTCGTGGTCGATACAAAGTGGGTGGCGGCTAAGCAAACGTACCACAAAAAAAAAATAAGTACGAGGAGGTTCACGAGGGATGAGAGGAGGAGGGGGGAGGAGTAGGTGTTATTTCCCTCCCCCTTTCTATACCCACCCTTACAGTGGCTCTACAGCCAAAGACAAGACCGATAATCGAAAATTTACACGACGAAATCCGCTCGTGGTCGATACAAAGTGGGTGGCGGCTAAGCAAACGTACCACAAAAAAAAATAAGTACGCGGAGGTTCACGAGGGATGAGAGGAGGAGGGGGGAGGAGTAGGTGTTATTTCCCTCCCCCTTTCTATACCCACCCTACCATGGTTGGCGCGGCGGCATTTGTTGCGCCAACACCTTTTCGTGTGTCGCCTGGCTGCGCGGAGTGAAACCGCTAACTCACCTGTTAACCTAAGTTAATGTTCAATCCATTGTCTAGCAAATAAAAATAATTAGTTTTCAATACATATTAATTTATTTCTTAGAACGACTCTTATAAGTTCCAATCAATACAAAAACAATTAAATATAATTAATCCAAAGAGTGGAAAAATCAAATAATGCACAAAAAAAATATAATCTTTACTTGGCTTAATATGAAAATTAAATAATAATGTCGTCAGTAATGGACACGCTTGTATTCATTTGCAAAAGATTACAACAACAAAAAAAAAAAAATGCTGTCCCCAACAAAATTTAGCAAAATTGTGATTACCACGCAATTACCTGGTTACGAACTCCTGTTGAAGGCGCCCACAAAGGTAGCTCGGAACCCTGTAAATATATCAAAATGCACTTAGGCAGCAAAAAAAAATCATTAAGATTGTTTGGATACCAGCCGTTAATTCACAAAAAAAAAATTGTAAATGGTAAGGATACGTAACTACCGAATAGAAGTAAGCGAACAATCTTTTAAAAAACAAGAAAAATGTTTAGATAAATTTAACCAAAACTGATAAACTAAGATACTTAATTTTTAAACATTATGAAATTCACTAATACGTCAACAAATATATATATATATAATATATGAATCATAAAAGAACCTATGCTATTTATTGCTTCTACTGTCGGCAATTTTATTTTCGTTCATGGCTGTTGCGATAGCCGATGTTTAGCGATTTACTGTTGCATTTTGGCATATTATTGTTCCAAATAGAAAACATAGAGAACGCTGCTATTTCTATGTTGCTGTTCTGTTTTTGCTCATTTATAGCTGCTTGATCGCATTAAAAAAAAAGTCGCCCGATAGAAGTTCTTCTGCTCTATTTCTATCACTTGGTTTTTCTAACCGCAGCTGCTGTTGTTGTTCAGTTCATAGTCACTTCCACTATAACACACAATTTTAACATTTAATCATGCCTGCTCAAATATCAAACAGCCGCTAATCGTCGTTTAATGTTGATTAATAAACATAATTGGTCGAGCACTAAGTAATTTGGGCAATAAATGGGCTTTTACTGTTCGTGATGTTATTATTATTGCACGGCTATTTAACAGTTATTACAGTAACACTTTATTGTTGCTGTTATTACTAAATTCGTTATTTCTGCAAAATTTTTCACAAAACAGATTTAGTTATTTTTTTTGTTTTGTCACTTAATTAGTCACTTCAATGTCAACGAGTGACGTGACAGTTGAACCTTTTTTTTTTTTTAATAAAGAAATTTTAATATTCAAGATGTTTGTTATCAATTATTAAGCAAATGTTTTTAAATTTGTTTCACAGTATTAATTTGGAAACCATGCTTTTTACTGCTAACAACTTTAATTTCGCATCACCGACTGACTAACTTTTCAGCACACGATCTGTGTCGAAGCTGCAGAGCGAAAACCGGTTCGCTCTGCTCATTCCAGTCGTGACCGCTCTGCACATGTGGACATCTTGCTCTCTCTTAACAGCGTCAGCGTTAATTGCTAGTTCCGTAGGATGGCGTGATGTGAAGTTCATAGAAAAAACTTGTTTTCTCGAAACTTCCACCACGCCATCATACGGGACTCATCAGTCCGTCGCATGATGGAAAGAGGAGATGCCGATATCTGCATGGCAGACACGGACTGGAAAGAGCGGCTCTTCGTTTGCTTACGCTCTGCGCTCCGACACAGAGCGTGAGCCCCGCCACACCTCACAATATCTTATATATACGAGTATATGCAGCTTAAAGGTGTAGGGTATATCGGCTACAGCCCGCCTGTAGACAACACCTTTACTAGTTTTTATTTTTATTTTATCTGACTCGTGCCTTGTAAACAAGTCATACTATTTGTGTTCCCGCTTTTTATACCCTACACCTTAAGGTTGAGGGTATATTCACTTTCTACAGGAGTGTGTAACGCATAGAACTAGACTAGATAGGTATGGAAAAGTATATATATTCTTGATCAGCATCACCACCGAAATTGAAATAACGATGTCTGTCCGTCTGTCTGTCTGTCTGTCTGTCCGTTGAAATCACGATCACAGGAGAACGGATTAAGATTTCAAAATGAAATTTGGCAAAAATATTCGTTGCTATGTTGGGGTGTTTCGTATTGAAAATGGGCAAAATCGCCCAAGGACCACGCCTACTTTTTATATCGAGAGTGCAGGTACCTCTGTTTTGACTATTAAAAAAAGCCATATCAGCATCACTTTTTGAGAGAAGACAAGAAAATTTTATATGTAGATTTAGACTAATGCTTCCAGTCAATATGCCAAATATGGGCGTGATCCGCCCACTTTTAGTTTACATAGGCCATGGAGGGTTTTACATGGATTGTATTGAAAATAATAATCTGTTGGGAAAAAATGGGCGGACCACGCCTCCTTTTACCCATCCACCCAGTATTGCAATATATTTTTATACCCTACACCTAAATTTTGAGAAGAAAAACAGAAATAGTTAAGCAGCTATAATTATAGTTTATCTTCCGAATTTGGGCGTGATGAGTACATTATATCGCACCACTTCTAAATATATATACGAGTATATACGCAGCTTTAAGGTGTAGGGTATTTCGGCTACAGCCCGGCTGTAGACAACACCTTTACTAGTTAATATTCTTTTTAATTTTTACTATGGCTTTGCTTTAAACAGTTGTTCATAATTATGCAAGCGATGCATTTTAATTTCAAGCTCAAGTTTTTTTTCAATTTCTTGCTTTTTTTCTGCTTGTTTCATTTTCATTTAAAACTCTGGATTAAAATAAATGCACGGACGTAGCGACGCTTCGCTACAGCATTGACTCTGAGTTATTTGACCTACTTTCGACGCGTGCTAGTCAAAGTACTTTAATATTTCTCGAGTTTATTGTCTTATTTGATTCACTGATTATTGTCAAATTTTTGTATTGGTTTAATTTTAACAAAATTAGCAAACAATAAAATTTAAATTTAATGTTGAAATATCACCAAATTATTTTTTCTGTTTTATTTGGTAATGTATATTTTTCAAACAAATTACGTTTAATGGTTGTTAATGGCTTTAATTTCAAGACGTTTTTGAATAAATTTTTCAACGATTGAAAATCTCATTTCTCTTTAATTCTTAAAGAAATTTTAACTATCGAACGATCGTCGGTTCGAAGTACCGGCTGCGCCATTGTGTCTCTAATGTTGTGTTTCTTTTCCTACACAACGGTGTGCACATATGTTACATCGAGCATAGTCTCACGGTTTGATTATGTCTGCTTTAAATTTCTACTTTGACAAACTAAGCCTTCTGCCGGAGAGTGTGTGTGTGTGTGTGTGTGTGTGTGTGTGTGTGTGTGTGTGTGTGTGTGTGTATGTGGGTTCACTTATTATCTGGCGAGTCACGCCGACTTAGGCTGGCCACAAGGACGTGCTTTTTGGTTGGCTTTTAAGCGAGCCCCGCTATATTTCATCCATATATAGCCACAAGGCCGTAGTTAATTATTAATCGACAAGATGTTGGTTAAGTTTTATTTGACTTTATTCAACTTACTCTTCTCGCGTTCAAAATTACAATCCTCGCTTAAATCTAAACGTTTCTTATTTATAGTTTCGTATCGGTCAGAATTGTGACGAAGCTATGTTGCGCAATAATTGTTGATACAAAAGTGCGCATTATTGCAATAATTATTTTAATAATTATTTCCGCGTTCATACGGCGCAAGCTCTAAGCTTATGCTTATTAAGCTAATAATGATTTCGTGTTCGGTCGAGTGTTCGTTGACTTGAACTTGGTGACAACGAACGTCGTTTATTAAATATTTCACATTGTGCCAAAAAGTATGTGTTGTTAATTACGTTAAGCATTATTAACAATTGGCCAAAATGTATGTGACGTTAAGTTTTATTTGGTTTGGATAGCTTTCACAATTTGAAAGACTTTGAAAATAGAAAATCAAGATTCCCTAAAAAGTAGTCCAGCCGATCGGTGTTCATTTTGAGGCCAAATAGCGCCAATAATGTAAAGCTTGTAAAATTTAAATAAAAATAGCCATCATAAAATTGGTGTGTGTTTTGTAAATGCTACACGATTTTAATGAAAAATGTGAAAATAATTAAGCCAACTGCACCGTGAATTTGGTTAATTAAGTGGAAACTGCAGCAGTGTGCAGAGCACCTAATTCTGGTTAAGCCCAGAGAGAAGTCTGTGACCATGTTTTCTTCCAGGGAAATTTACAATAACAAATCTAATGGAGTTCGTTTCAAAGACCTATAATGCTTTAAGATGTGGTATGCAAACGGATGTCGTATATACATACTTCAACAAAGCTTTTGATGTCGTTAACCACAATCTTCTTATATTAAAACTAAAGCTTTTCGGATTTCCCGTAAATTTAATACATTGGATTACATCATATCTTACAAATCTTACCTAGTCAGTTATATTCCATAAAAATAAATCGGATATATTTTGTGTTAAATCTGGAGTCCCTCAAGGAAGTCACTTCGGTCCTCTATTATTTCTTATCTAAGTAACGATTTACACTCAGTCATACACCACTGTGAAGTTTTGTTATTTGCTGATGACCTGAAGATTTTCTTATCATATAAAAACGAACGTGATGCGTTGCTGCTACAAGATGATCTGAATAACATTCTTGTATGGTGTAAAGTAAACTGATAACCACAAGCTGGAATCTTTAACCACCGCTGAGGATCTTTGTGTTGTGTTGGATAGTAAACTTCGTTTCCACGCCCATATCGATCGTATAACCAGTAGATCGCTGAGTCTACTAGGGTTTATAAAGCGCTGGGCAATGGAATTTGATGACCCTTATATCACTAAACTGCTTTACACCTCATTAATTCGTCCTATACTTGAATATGCATCGCCTGTTTGGTATCCTAGTTATAGCTGCTACATCTCGAAGATGGAATCAGTTCAAAAACAGTTTCTTTTGTTCTGCTTGCGTAATCTTCACTGGGATCCATCGTTACGACTTCCACCTTATGAGTCACGCCTCAAGTTGATTTTTTTGCCGTCACTTACCAATCGCAAAATAATGCTTAATTCATTATTTATCCTAAATCTTCTCCAACAGTTCTGTAGAACATCAACAGTTCTGTAGAACTTCATACAACGAGCATATATACACAAAGAGATTACATGAGATTTTACTCGTTGCTTCAAAAAAAGATCAGGTCGCAACAATTAGAACTATGAACAACTATAAAGGAATGGATAACGCCGACTGCGGAGCAGCAGTAAGAAACAACAAACGAAGCTCATAAGTAAAATTTTATGACATCAATGAGTCGAGGCATTGCAAGCAAAAGAGATTTGTAATGAATGGGAAAGGGTAGGAGAAGGAAAAGAGAAGACTCCTTGAATTGAAGAAATTCTATTTTGTTTTGCTCGACTGCACTAACAAAATAAACGCAGTCTGTCCGTGTTAAGATGTTAAACGAGTTTCAGTAAATTTAACTCAAAAGAGCAACTGTATTTTCGCACGTGTGCTTGTCTAACAAAATCCAAAAGAACAGAAATAAAAAAGTGTATACAAAGCTTTTTAGAAAATATGTACAAAAACAGAATTGCCAACGTAAGCGAAGCCAGAGTTGATGTGTATTTTCGACTGACAGTTAAGCGCGTTGCCACCAGCTAGAAACTTCTTAACATTTCCGGCCACCTCGTCCAAACTTGCGACGACATGATAGTATGCGTGGGACTCGTGTGCGCCGGCCACCGTAGAAGACCTCTTAGTCCTCGATTGGTAAAACTGCTAACTTCGTCACCGCTCGTTTGATGATAGATGTCTGGGTGCGAATAGTGGCAACTCTGATCCGCTCGTCGTTTCCTGGGTGCACGTCGATAACTCTGCCTAGTGGCCAATGGATGGGCGGAGCTCGTTCATCACGCAGAAGCACAAGTTCGCCGATTTTTATATTGTTGCTAACACGCTGCCAGTTCTTTCTTTTTTGCAGTTCATGCAAATATTCACCACTCCATCGCTTCCAAAAGTCTTGCCGCATTTGTTGAAGTTGCTTCCATTTCTTGAGGCGATTCGTGCTAATATCTATCACAGATGGTTCAGGAGGAGTAATTAGCGAGCTTCCCACTAGAAAGTGGCCTGGTGTGAGGGCCGTTAAGTTGCACGGGTCATCTGAGAGTGCGGAAAATGGCCTTGAGTTTAACACTGCTTCAACTTGTTTGAGAATCGTATAGAATTCTTCAAAGGTTAACTTTGCCTCACCAATGATTCGCTTAAGGTGATGCTTCATGCTCTTGATTCCGGCTTCCCACATCCCTCCGAAATTCGGTGACCCAGGCGGAATGAAGTGCCACGTTACCCCGTGGCATGTGTTCAGCCCAGCTGCGTCATGCTGCTGCTTTCGATAGGCCGCAAGCCCCTCTTTGAGGGTCCGGTTGGCTCCGACGAAGGTAGTGGCGTGAAGAACATCTGAAGAATATCCTCGCTGTGCGAAAAACCTCCGTAGTGCTGCCATAAATGCGTCCGTGGTTAAATCGCTAACCAGCTCGAGGTGTACAGCTCGTGTGCTAAAACACACGAAAAGTGCGACGTAACGCTTATGCGCGTGATGTCCCCGACCCTTTGACGTTCGTATCCAAAAGGGGCCACCATAGTCTATCCCACAATGGGCAAAAGGCCGGCTAGCAGTGACCCGCTGGGTTGGCAAACTGCCCATGATTTGATTTGAACCGCTACATCTCTGACGAAAGTAGATGCCGCATCGATTTATGAACTTCTTCACGGCCGCCCGTCCATCAATCAACCAGTAACGCCTTCGAATATAATTAAGGCTCGCCTGCACACCGCCATGCATAGTGCATTCGTGTGCTTGAGCGACTAAAAATTTACATAATGGGTTATCCTTCGGTAGAATTATCTAGAAACGCTCGGCGAATGGCAGACATGCATTCGCCAGACGGCCTTGGAGGCGAACTAAACCATCGTTATCTAAAACTGGGTTTAGTTTGAGTAGCTTGCTTTTCGAATTAATCGGCTTACTGTGATAAAGACAAGATATCTCATTAGAAAAATTAATTTTTTGGATATACCTGATCCAGAACTTTATCGCCGTCGCTCTTTCTTTCGCAGTCACATATAACATTTGTTCATGCGGAGTCTTCCTCGCTGCTGCACTGAACCGGAAACACCACGATGTAATTGATAGCAATTTATTTATGCTGGAAAATCTCAGGATCATTTCATCTGCAAATGATGGTAGTGTTGATGCTTCAGCAGTTGCCGTTCTGGTTCTTCGGGTCTGCTGGTTGCACCTCTGCAGTGATCATCCCATTGATGTCCGGTCTCATAGAGCCACGGCGGCCCTTCCCACCATAACTTGTGCGCGGCTAGTTGGGATGGGAACATTCCCCTGGATGCAATGTCGGCTGGATTCACTTCTGTGGACACGTACCTCCAGCAATCGACCGATGTCAGATCTTGAATCTTGGCCACACGATTGCTAATATATTGTTTGTGTATGCCTGGCTTTGAACGCATCCAGCTGAGCGTCGTTTTTGAGTCCGACCAGTAGTAAGTTTGTTTAACCGATAAGCTGTATATCGGGTGTATTTTAGCTGCTAGTTTAGCCGCCAGCAGCGCAGCATTTAACTCTAGGCATGGTACTGTTATTTTTTTCAGTGGAGCCACTCGGGTTTTCGCCATCATCATTGACACCCTCACGGCACCTTGTGGCTTTTGTACTCGAAGCTAGGCTACTGCGGCGTAGGCTTCCGTGGAGGCATCCGCAAATACGTGCAGTTGGCAAATATCTGACGCCAGCCCTAGTCCGACCCACCGCGCAATCCTTATATTTTCGATCTGAGTCAATTCGCTTCTAAATCTGAGCCATTCGTGATGGAGCTTGGTAGGCAACGGATCGTCCCAGGCGCATCCTGCCAACCACAGTTTTTGACACATAATTTTCCCTGTAATAACTACGGGTGCTAGAAAGCCGATCGGATCATATATTTTGGCGACGTCAGATAATTACTGTCGTTTGGTGATGGTTCCAGGTACATGGGCCACGTTCACTCTGTACGCGAGGCTGTCTGACTTACAACACCAGTAAATGCCGAGGGCTTTCGCTTGTTTGTCGAGGATTACCGCGCTGCCGTTGTTACCATTACTGCCGCGGTTCACATGCTGCATAAACACTGTCGAATTCGAAACCCATTTCCGAAGATTAAATCCTCCACGTCGCAACAGCTCCTGCAGCTGGCCTTGCAATTCAATCGCCTTTTCAACAGTGTCAGCTCCGTGTAGACAATCGTCCATATAGAAGGCTTCCTTCACAATTTTCGAGGCTTCCGGGAAGTCCCTCTTTTCATCCGTAGCCAGGGTTTGCAGTACTTTGATCGTCAAGTATGGTGAACAGTTTAAACCGTATGTCACGGTAAGCAGCCGATACGTGGAAGCTTTGTGGCACTCGTCATGCCACACTATACGCTGTAAGTCACAGTCGTCCCTGTGCACTAATATTTGCCGATAACACTTTTCAACGTCAACCATGAACGCCACTCGATGACACCTCCACTGTAAAATAATTGCGCCCAAGTCGTTTTGAAGTTTGGGGCCCACATGTAGGCAATCATTTAAAGATACCCCTCCGCGGTACTTTCTTGCTGCGTTGAACACCGTTCTAAGTTTGGTGGTAGAGCTCGACTCCTTGTACACACCATGATGCGGTATATAGCATACCCTACTCGGTTCCTCCATGTCTGATATCCGTTCCATATGCCCAAGACTTAGATATTCACCCATAAATTTCTCATAAAGTTCACGGATGTGTTGATTGTTTTGCAGTCGTCGTTGCTGACTAGCAAAGAGCTTAAAGGCATCCGATCTAGAGCCGGCGAGCGCGGCCGGATCAAATTCCTCTTTCAAAGGGTACCTTACCTGGAAGCGTCCACACCTGTGACGCTTCACAGTTCTCCCGAAGAATTCTTCGCAAAAGATTTCGTCTTGTGTCATCTGTAATGGTGCCTCAACGTCGTCTTGCTCGTTAAATTTCCACATTTGTTGTACTAGGTCGTTTAACTCGATAGTGGTTGATGCGCATATTGTTGTCTTCATGTTCAACGTGGACATCTTTTCAAAACGGCCGCCCAGAACCCATCCCAAATAGGTGTTTTGAGCCGCTGCTGAATATGTCGTCGACTGCTTGACTTCGCCGCGAAGTAAGCGGCCGTATAGATCGGCCCCAATAATGACGTCAATGGATCTGGGTTCGTAAAATTTCGGGTCAGCTAGCCTGAGACCTGAAAATTCGGAAAGAACCTTTGGATCGACGTTATGTCGTGGCAGCAGGTGGCCCATGCGTGACAGCACAAGCGCAGAGCATTCAAACACGAAATCTGGTTCCGTTAATGAGAAAGTGAGAAATTCAACCAATCCTGATGCGTGCCCAACACGTGATCCTTCGACAGCGATCACCGGAACGTTGATGCGCCGTTTTAACAAACGCAACTGTTGTACGCCGAATTCACTTATAAAGGATGCTTGCGAGCCGCTATCGAGCAGCGCTCGTAGCGTTAACACATGACCGCCCGGTGATTTCACGCCAATCATCGCGGTAGCGAGCAAGATCTCTGTATGGGTTGAGCAGAACTTTTCACTGTGTCTTTGATGCTCATTGTTTCGATTCTGATAACTAAGTTGTGAGTGAAGAACCACCGCACCATTTGTCGGTGTTGGATAACTTTCATGCAATGCCGTATGATGACTTTGCATGGGTTTTTGACATCGGTATTCAGACTTGCAATCCTTAACCTTGTGATCACCTTTGAGACAATTCATACAACGCTTGGTTTTTAATATAAACGATCGCTTGTCATCAGGCGACATGGCGCAAAACTGCGGACAGTACATGAGAGCGTGCTTCTCGCTACAGCTTGGACACCGACCAACAGTCATGTGGTGACTTCGCACAGTTTGCGTTTTAACAACAGGGTCTCTGCTCCTATTCTTCTGGTTCGTCACCAATGCTTCGAGACCTTGGATGCGATTTCCCAAAAATTCAATTAACGTGTTATATTCCGGGATCGTATTCGGAGATTTCAGTGACATTTCCCACTCTTTTACTGTCACTGCATCTAACTTTTCTGTTATATGGAATATAAGCCACTGATTCCAATGTTGTGTTGGACACCCAAGCTGTTCCAACGCGCGCACAGACTCTAGCACACAGTCCACCAGCTGTCACAAGCCACTAGCTGACTCCACGCGACGATCTCCCGCTTGTAGGACTTGATCAATCGACGCTTGTTGTCATAGCGCTGCTGCATGAGATCCCACGCCGTTTGGAAATTGTTTCCGGTGACTGTAAAGTTCCTCAAAACTGCTTCGGCTTCACCTTGCAAGCTACTCTTCAAGTAGTGCATACGCTGCACATCAGAAATAGTGGTTTCTTTGACGACACAGGTTTCGAACATAACCTTGAAACTAAGCCACTTCTTGAATGACCCATCGAACTTTGGAATCTCTATTTTCGGCAAGATTGTCTGTAGTGGTGGAGCTTGTGGTGTTACCCCCTGGTCGCCAGTCGCATGTACTGAGGTGCTGCTCGTGGCCGCCATGAGGTCATCGATGCAGTCATTGAGCTCACCTAGTGCCTCACAGAAAGCTGCCTCCACTTGGGCAAAACGTCCGTCCTCCACATTGATCGCGTTTGCCTGAGTCCCTTCGTCGGATGCATCCTTTTGAATGGCTTCGTTATACCTAGTCCAATATTCCATAAGGAGCTGTTTTCTGGCTTGCAAAAACCCTCGCGTTTGCTTTTGTTTAGCAGTTTTCCTTGAGTTCGCGGCAAAATTAATGATCAGTCTGGCTAACACATCTTCTGATCCACTTGCCATGATTTTTCTCACAAGCAATTTACTGATGAAAATAACCAGTTACCAGATTGAGCAGTACAATTCGTTGCGCAGGGAGAACAGGTTCACCGGGAAAAAAAACAAAAAAAAAAATTGTAGTTAAAATTGTAGTTAAAGCGGAAAAGGAGCAAATTGAATGAAAAAGGCAAAAATGCTCAGAAGCTGAAAATGTAAAAATTGATCAGAAATCATAAGCAGAAAAAGCCCCTCGCTTCTCTCCCCCTCCACCCACAACTAAATCTCAGTGGCAAATTCTAAACCATTGAAATGATGCCGAAAAATGCCCTGAAACTGAAAAAATCAAACATCACCAAATGATCAACGTAAAAAACAAAACTAAGCACAAAAAACATATTCAACCTTAGCAGACGGACAGACTGCGTTTATTTCGTTAGTGCAGTCGAGCAAAACAAAATAGAATTTCTTCAATTCAAGGAGTCTTCTCTTTTCCTTCTCCTACCCTTTCCCATTCATTACAAATCTCTTTTGCTTGCAATGCCTCGACTCATTGATGTCATAAAATTTTACTTATGAGCTTCGTTTGTTCTTTCTTACTGCTGCTCCGCAGTCGTCGTTATCCATTCTTTTATAGTTGTTCATAGTTCCAAATCGTTGCGACCTGATCTTTTTTTTAAGCAACGAGTAAAATCTCATGTAATCTCTTTGTGTATATATGCTCGTTGCTTCATACCTCCAGCATGAGCCGTTCCGGAAAGCTTGTGCAGATTTGAATTCAGTCTCTGCAGTAGTGAATTTAACTGATTCGTTATTTATTTCTAAGCTTAAACTTCTTACCTATCTTAAGAATTAAATTGTAAATTAAATTTTCATTTAATTTTAGTTTTAGCTATAAAGCTTTGTTAGCTTAGTTTTAATTTAATAAATAAATCTTCAACTTCTTCAACTAAGATGGAAAATTAACTTAACTCAACCTTCGTTTTGAATTTAAACTCATGTAATCGAATTTATGAATTATGGATTTATTAGAATAACTAAAATTTAAATTAAGTGGAACTACAAACTCATATAATCCAATTTATGAATTATGGATTTATTAGTATAACTAAAATATAAAATCAGTAATCAAAATTTATGAATTATGGATTAATTAGTATAACTGAAATATAAATTAAGTTTAACTACAAACTCGTAAGTAAAGGAAATGAATATTTTATTTGATTTAAACTACACTACAAAACTAATATCGAAATTTTAATAACTATAACGGACCCCGCACACCTGACGTTGGAAAATTCTCTTAAAGAGAAATTTGGAACATCGTGCACAAAAGAGCAACAGGAATCTGCGCCAGCAACAACATAGACCGGTCCGCTACGTTTTCCATCCCCCCTTCCCCGCAACTAAGGAGGAAATGTAACGACAAATTTGGTTCGCCAAATTTGCCGTACATACAAGCAACACAGCAAGCAAAACCAGTTTCCATATACCGAAGTAAATGCATGTGCCAAGCGAAGAAGTTTTGCGACACAAAGCTTTTTACGCGACAAAAGCTTTTTCCAGGCTGGACGAGTGAGCGAGTCGGCAATCGTTCCATAAAAGTGCGCACAATCAGAGTATCGAGAGATTCGAGTGAGGACCACGCCGCGAGTCAGGCACACAGTGAAACCATAGTAAATCCATCATAGTCAACGCCAAGGATCATCGAAGGACATCATAGCTGCCAGCAAGGATCATCGAAGGACATCATAGCTAACAGCAAGAATAATCGAAGAACATCATAGTCGGTAGACAGGATCCCCGAATTACAGCGCAGTCGACGTCGCAGTCACCGTCGAAGCCAACGTCGATGTCGCAGTCAACGTCGCAGTCAATGTCGCAGTAGACGTCGCAGTCAACGTCGACGTCACAGTCAACGTCGAAGTTAGCGTCGACGTCACAGTCAGCGTCGAAGTCAACGTCAGCGTCGCCGTCATAGCGCAGTCAACACCGAAATCGGCCATCGTCAGCGATAACACCGGCATCACAAGCTCAGGTGAAGCAAAGCTTAGACAACGCCAAGAGAAGCATCAAAGAGGGTAAGACTTGTAGCTCAAAGCTATATATTAAAGCTCTGGTCGTCCTGTGGGTATAAACTCCGCGACCAGAGAACACACACTCAAGCACTTGTCGTCTTGTGGTTATAAACTCCGCGACAAGTGGACGGTCGTCCTGTGAGTACAAACTCCGCGACCAGAGAACACACACTCAAGCACTTGTCGTCCTGTGGGTATAAACTCCGCGACAAGTGGACAGTCGTCCTGTGGGTATAAACTCCGCGACTCTACACTAGCAAGCTCTGGTCGTCCTGTGGGTATAAACTCCGCGACCAGAGAACACACACTCAAGCACTTGTCGTCCTGTGGGTATAAACTCCGCGACAAGTGGACAGTCGTCCTGTGGGTATAAACTGCGCGACTCTACACTAGCAAGCTCTGGTCGTACTGTGGGTATAAACTCCACGACCAGAGAACACACACTCAAGCACTTGTCGTCCTGTGGGTATAAACTCCGCGACAAGTGGACAGTCGTCCTGTGGGTATAAACTCCGGGACTCTATACTTCAAGGTGTCTCGCAGGCACGCTAATCAAACGTTTCTGTTCCAGCTAAATCAATATTTACTAATACAAATCTCAGTTTCAGCGGCAATAGTATCTTTGTACATAGCCTAGTTGTAAGTCTATTCATAGTTAGGATCAATAAAATATATTTATAACGTTATCTGGTGTATCGTGTTCATTAAATACAAATAACTGAACGAACCTTGGACGAGACTGAGTCATACCAAGGAGAGAGAAGAAACGGTCGTTACAAGCTTTTTACACGAACCCACGACCGGAGACAGCAACGTCAATGCAAAAAGAAAAGTAAAAATAACTAGCACAAAAAAAAAATGTAAAATAAAATTAAACAAGGAATTTACCTAAGGTTAAATTCCATAAAAAAAAACAACAAGGAAAAATATATCACAACAAAAGTCAAATTAAAACTAACAAAAGAAAATCAAAACAAGCTAACATTTACAGGGAATAAAAAAGATATCAAAAAATAACAAACATATCGAAAGAAGCAAAAAAAAAAAATAAATAATTAAATTAAAGTTAAATAAAAGAAACTAAAACCATTCTACATACACACTACAAAACACAGGTTGAGCAGCGGCTCCACTGCACCAGACGACACAAATTCCCATCTCATCTATTCTCTCGCGTCCTCTAAAAAAAAAATTAAGCCAACCAACTAATCGATCACGAGTGGTCTTCGATAGCAACCAATAGGGATAGGCGATAAGAAAAATGGGCTAAACTACAATAAAAATATATTCTGGCAGTGGGCGTCGTCCAACGAGTCACCAATGATTCACATGAAATCATTCAGATGAAGTCTCTAATTGAACGAGGAAAATTTACATTAAGCTATAGGAAAAAGAAAAAAAAATTAATACTAATTTCGGGAATCATTGACGAGTTGCGAACAGCCATGAAATCCATTCACGCAAAATCTCGAGTCAATGATTTCCAGGAAGTTGGTAATGAAACGAGAGAATCAAAACCGAGAATAATAAAATAAAAAGATAACGTTTAAAACTAAGCTGCGGAATTATTGACGAGTTGCGAACAGCCATGAAATCCATTCACGCAAAATCTCGAGCCAATAAACTCCACAAGGTAACAATACAAAATATCTTCCGAGTTCTTGACGAGTTGTGAACAGCCATTAAATCCATTAACACAAAATCTCAAGCCAAGAGAGTCTTCAGAACTAGACAAAACAAAATATAAACAAAAAAAAATTTTTATTTCTTTTGTGTCAGCGGCAGAAAAATAAAATTTACAAAATCTACCAATAGTTTCGGTGAAAGCAGGTGGGAGAGAGATGAGAGGAGGAGGGGGAGGAGTAGGTGTTATTTTCCTCCCCCTTTCTGTACCCACCCTACCATGGTTGGCGCGTGGGCAGTTATTGCGCCAACCCCTTGCTGTGTGTCGCCTGGCTGTGCGGAGTGGAACCGTTAACTCACCTGTTAACCTAAGTTAATGTTTAATCCATTAGTTAGCCAAAAAATAATTAATTTGAATGTACATTCATTTATTTCAATATAAAGATATTCCTTTTTGTGTTTCAAAGATATGTGCAACACTCATGAGCAGCGTATAAAAATACATAGAAATAATAAATCCAAGTTAAAAATTAATTTCCAATTTCTCATAATATAGTAGTAATAGCAATAATGTATAACAAAGTATATTTTTGCGTTTGCGTTTATAACTCAACTTAAAATAGTTCTATAACAAAGTTGTGTTTTTATCTTGTAACAGGCATAATTAATGCCATGTTACAATTCTTTTTATTATACACAGAACACTGCTCTCTGAGTTTCCACATAAAATCCCAACACGAGGGAAGCCGGTTCGAAACCGAACAGCGGCACTCAATTTCTTTATATTCTTTTATTCTTTAAATATGTTTTCTATTTTTTTTATTGAAACAAATTAATAGAAATAAATTATAAACGAATAAAACATAAAAAAAGCATCAAATTAAGCAAACAACAAAATCCGCCAAGTACGGGTTTCGAAGGCGCTAACATACGTCACACAAGCAAAACCATTTTATTCGCTTTTGCTTTCCCGCTGATTCGTAATCAGAGCTTTGAATTCTCAAACAGTTTAACCATCATACCACGTATAGGATGCGCAAAATGCAAAATATTTTCAGAGTTGGAAACCGATCAGAGTCGTTTGCAGTAGTTGCAAAGTCTTTGTGTTTTTTGGATCCCTTTCCCCTTCCTCCCTCCAGCTCTTTCGGCTTCGGCCTCAGTCACAGAAATAACAGTGACTTTCGACTTCGGTCTCAGCGCTCAGAAATAACTGACCCTTTTGGCTTCGGCCTCAGTCACAGAACTAACAGTGGCTTTCGACTTCGGTCTCAGCGCTCAGAAATAACTGACGCTTTCAGGCTTCGGCCTCAGTCACAGAAATAACAGTGGCTTTCGACTTCGGTCTCCGTTGTGCAAAAATAATTGTACAACAACTAGGTAGGGCATCTACACAAGGTACCAACCAGAGACTTTTTGTTGGTGGACGCTCTGACGTCACCGAATACATTTAAGGCCATCTGCCCGAGTAGCACTTTTGCTCTCACTCTAACCACTCGCCTTCCGCATATCGAGGCCTTCTGCCAGGAAGTTGTTGTACTTCCCACCAACCTCCGCGTCTCCTTTGGTGCTTTGAATAGGCTATACACATTGTGCAGCCTTCTGCTGCGGGATACTCTATACCCCCTTCATTGTACGTATTATTAGGTATAGAAATTGTTAAGCATTAATATAAGTATAAGAATTGTTAAGTGAATAATAATAAAATAATAAATTAAAAACACGATAAACAACGTCCGAGCTGAACTCTTGACAGAGTCAGTGCTAGACTGTCGCGAAGACAGTCGTGAGTAATTCGGAAATACGTTGAATGTTAGAGGGTTGCGAGACCCCTTTAACGAACCCTGGACAGACTGAGTTTTATCCCAGCCTAAGGAATAAAACTCGTTACAAATGGCGCCCGAACAGGGACATTCTTCTTCAGAAGAAAGTCAAACAACAACAAAAAGAATTAAAGAAATCGACGAAACGTCGACCAGCTGGGTTTACTACCTAAGGAAAGAAGAGTTAAAAAAATACCTAAATGAAAAGGGGTAATTCGAAAACGAATTAGCAATTATATTCACTTACAAAAGAAAAGGGACAACGAGGAGAAAGAGAAAACATGTGTACATACTCCGACACAAGAATCATGCAATGATACGCCAACTGGTACATGGCAACCACCCGCAAATCATACCAATGGCAATAACATTGACGTTATGAATACAGTACGAAGATGGGGACTCCATTTTAATGGCAATCGACCATTAAACGAATTCCTGGAGACTATTGAAGAACTAGGTGACTGTTATGGAGTCAATTACAACCATCTCCTGCTACCACTGAATGAAATATTCAAAGACCGAGCACGAGACTGGTGGCGATATAAAAGAAGCGAAGTTCACACGTGGGCAGACTTCCGGACAGCAGCAAAAACATTCTTCCAACCACCGTCGCGGTGGTATATATATATATATACTCAGATTAGAAGAAGAAATTATGCGAAGAAGACAGAGTAATCGCGAACGTGCCAAAGATTATATTCTTCACCTAATGACATTGATAAGACAACACCCACACATGAAGAGTGAGCAACAGATCGAGCGAGCATATGAAGGACTACGCCCCGAGTATCGACTGTACATTAAACGCAACGACTTCAACAATCTAGACGAATTAATGACGCAAGCCGAGGAATATGAGCATCTTAGAAGTGAAGAAACGAGAACAAATCGTCACGCAAATAATTGCCTAACGCCCCCTACATACGATCGGCGTACACATTGTTGGTCTTGTCGACAGCCAAGACACCATAAAAAGAAGTGCCCAACAAAAAAACTACTGTTCTGCTCTCATTGCAGAGAAATGGGAATATTATCTCGCGATTGCCCGTGCCACCAAAACAACACTAAAACACCACCTGTCGCTGGCCGCTACTACATACCAGTTAAGTGTGAGCAATACACAGTCGATGCTTTGATTGACACCGGAGCGTCTCTAACGTTTATGGGCGACAACCTAAAGCGTAAACTTAACCTACGCACAAAAAACCGCACAAGAGACATACCGATCGCACTGGCCAATGGGGAAACCGTAACCGTCAATAACTACGGAAAAACGAAAATACAAATAAATAACAAAGTATACTACCACCATCTACAACATATGCCTAGGCTGACCGAAGACTTAATACTCGGCACAGACCTCTTAAAAATAATCGGCATCCACATCAGCATCGGTGGGCATGAACTAAAAACAACATCGGCCAACGAAAACTTTGCTCTCTACTACAGCAGTCAAAAAAACGACCAAATACAACTCCAAAAATTAATAAGCGAAACAAAGAATCGCATGGAGAAAATCTGTACACCGTGTAACATCGCACCAAAATATGTATGACCGCACAAAATACTCCAGTACACATCACCCAACATAGCAATTCTAGCAGATGAATCACACCCAAATAAAAAACTCCGAGTGCATGTGCAAAATCTCAAAATCTTCCCCACAAACAACCCATTCACACGAAAGAAGTCAAATTCGCACCACGATCAACACTCATCCCAGACACCTAACTCACCACACTGGGAAAAATACCACAGCGTTCCAACGCAAGTAATTAATCAGTCACTCTCAATCAATCAAACCGATCACACGTCACGCGAAAAGAAAATAAATAATATACCAAGAAAAAAAAAGAAAATGGCTCACCTCCGGAAACCAACAAAACCACAACGAACAGGCGTAAACGCAACACAATGGGTCACACCGATTCCCCCTTTCGTGCCACCAATAGAGTCACAGAGAAGACAGGAGGTACTCCACCGTGCAATGACAGTGTCCACTGCACACAAAACTAAGAAACCCGCCGTCAAACTAACCGCAATCCGAGCAGCGTTAAATAAGAATAGACCCGAGCTACGAGCATCCCACACACCACAACCGCGGAAAGTACCCACTAAACAAGCATCCAGGACAGGGAAAGGAGCGCCTGCAACCAAACCGAAAGGGCCACAACGAAACCAAAGGGCCATTGAAGAATGGCTAAAGAAGATAAAATAGCACCACAACATACACCGGAACGACGTACATTCACAATCCGAAGACCGGAAGGAGTAGCCAACGTGATTGTCCAAGATGGATGGGCCAAAATCAGCCACGGAGACACCTGGCGGATCATCACCACCAACCCGGAACACGCACAGCTCCGTCCTTTTTAGAACTCGCTACCACAAAAAAATACATCAAATGCTCTTAAAGAAGTAAGCAACATTATCACCCACATTCGCGTCTTATTTCTTGTTGTTACAAAAGCATCAAAAACATTATTTACACTATTATACTTTTTATTGTTTTTCTATTAACAAACGAAATACCTTAATTTTACATTATATTTACATTTTTATACGAACATATACACAGTCGAAAAAAAAACAAAGAATGGAATATACCTTAATTTTATATTTACATTATATTATACGAACATATATATTTACTATTAACAAACGAAATACCTTAATTTTACATTTTTTTACAAACATATACACAAGCGAAAAGAAACTTTAAACCAAGAAGGGAAAATACGTTAGTTTCTAGATTTACATTATATTTGTTTTTTCGAATTATACTTACTCACTATTACACAAAAAAAAAAATAAATAAATATATATACATATATATGCATATACAATAAACAAACCATCCTGTTCCTTTCTTTTGTCAACCAAAATAGGGATAGACTGTAACACGCATAATTAATGCCATGTTACAATTCTTTTTATTATACACAGAACACTGCTCTCTGAGTTTCCACATAAAATCCCAACACGAGGGAAGCCGGTTCGAAACCGAACAGCGGCACTCACACCCTGATTCTGAGGTACACCCGACGTCCTAGGATGGCGACGCCGAAATGTTCACCTCTGGAATGAACGCGTATTCTGAGGTACACCTCTGGAAGAGGTGACTCGCTTTTTTTTGGAAAACAGCGCGACCGAAAGATTGTTTCCAGTTCAGTGATAACAACCCGAACTCTTTGTTTTGTGCCTGTGTGGATTGGAAAAAAATTCAGTACACAAGTTCCACAACAATATAATTTTGCATTTTTTTCTTCAAATTCTTACAAATTGGCAGCAATTCGTGTTACAAAATTATAAAATTGATTCATGGAGAAGTTTCATGGACAAATAAATTGATTTTTTGATTTTTTTTTGTGTTTTTATTGAATAAAAATGCTTAACAAAATTTTCATTGTTAGCGAATCATGCAACTCTGAAAATATGTATAATATTTGACAAAATAAATAATTTGTCACTTACATTTTTTTTTTGGTTTTCCATCGCAGTTTCTTTATAAAAAATGACTTTTCCTGAGGACGCGTAAATACAAAATGGATATACACCTAAGTCTGTTTTTACACGGTAGATTGGTTCCACAAGAAGCCGTGTAAAAAAGACATTGATCTTATACAAAAATGGGTGATTTGTTCCTAATCTCTAAAACCTATTAAAATTAGTGAAAAACAAGAATTTTTAAGAACAAGAATTCATGTTTATTTTATTAAATCAAATATATAATGCTTATTTTCACAAGCATAGTAATTAATGATAAAAAAGATATGCACTCTAATCTTAAAAGTAATATAAATGAAATGTATGGCAAGTTCAGGAACTAAAAAACTATGACCAGTAAAAATTGTTTGTACGCGCTAAAGGGGAATTCACTTAAATCTTTAAGCTAGTGTTCGCAAACTATCGATACTATCGATGGTTTCAGACTTTTTTCTTTCATAAATACTTTTTTGTGATATGAACAAACTTCGCAAAAATTAAATTTGACAAAAAAAATTTAAGTACATAAAATTTCAAATCGTGCTAAATGGAATAAAATCGTGTAAAAAAATTAAAAATATTCAATTTTCAAACCGTGTTATATCAAAACCGTGTACAAAAAGACCGTGTAAAAACAGACTTAGGTGTACACAACAAACATCAAAGAATGTAGAACCGAGAACGGTTGCAAAATTCAACACATTTTTATACAAAATGCAGCCCACTTTCTTCCCTTTAACTCTATTATTATTGCTATCTGTATGGTTTTTATTTCTTTGTATACTACGACAAAATATTATAATACATTATTTTTCATTGGCAATTAATTAATAATTCCTGATATTTCGTTAAAAATAAACTATTAATTGCAAAATTATAACATAAATATTTTTCCTAAATGCACAACATGCTGAAAAACCCGAAAATATTGCATGAATTTACAAGCGACGTCCTAGGATGGCAGCTAATTACCTGCCATCCTAGGACGTCGCCGTTTCGACACTCTGACGTCAAAATGTGTACCTCAGAATAGCTAATTTCACGATTTTTCCAGGCCGACGTCGAAAATAACAGCTGGCGACGTCGAAGGACGTCGCCGACGTACCTCAAAATACATCGGCGCGTCCTAGGACGTCGACGTCGCCCAAAAGTGTACCTCAGAATCAGGGTGTCAATTTCTTTATATTCTTTTATTCTTTAAATATGTTTTCTATTTTTTTTATTGAAACAAATTAATAGAAATAAATTATAAACGAATAAAACATAAAAAAAGCATCAAATTAAGCAAACAACAAAATCCGCCAAGTACGGGTTTCGAAGGCGCTAACATACGTCACACAAGCAAAACCATTTTATTCGCTTTTGCTTTCCCGCTGATTCGTAATCAGAGCTTTGAATTCTCAAACAGTTTAACCATCATACCACGTATAGGATGCGCAAAATGCAAAATATTTTCAGAGTTGGAAACCGATCAGAGTCGTTTGCAGTAGTTGCAAAGTCTTTGTGTTTTTTGGATCCCTTTCCCCTTCCTCCCTCCAGCTCTTTCGGCTTCGGCCTCAGTCACAGAAATAACAGTGACTTTCGACTTCGGTCTCAGCGCTCAGAAATAACTGACCCTTTCGGCTTCGGCCTCAGTCACAGAACTAACAGTGGCTTTCGACTTCGGTCTCAGCGCTCAGAAATAACTGACGCTTTCAGGCTTCGGCCTCAGTCACAGAAATAACAGTGGCTTTCGACTTCGGTCTCCGTTGTGCAAAAATAATTGTACAACAACTAGGTAGGGCATCTACACAAGGTACCAACCAGAGACTTTTTGTTGGTGGACGCTCTGACGTCACCGAATACATTTAAGGCCATCTGCCCGAGTAGCACTTTTGCTCTCACTCTAACCACTCGCCTTCCGCATATCGAGGCCTTCTGCCAGGAAGTTGTTGTACTTCCCACCAACCTCCGCGTCTCCTTTGGTGCTTTGAATAGGCTATACACATTGTGCAGCCTTCTGCTGCGGGATACTCTATACCCCCTTCATTGTACGTATTATTAGGTATAGAAATTGTTAAGCATTAATATAAGTATAAGAATTGTTAAGTGAATAATAATAAAATAATAAATTAAAAACACGATAAACAACGTCCGAGCTGAACTCTTGACAGAGTCAGTGCTAGACTGTCGCGAAGACAGTCGTGAGTAATTCGGAAATACGTTGAATGTTAGAGGGTTGCGAGACCCCTTTAACGAACCCTGGACAGACTGAGTTTTATCCCAGCCTAAGGAATAAAACTCGTTACAAATGGCGCCCGAACAGGGACATTCTTCTTCAGAAGAAAGTCAAACAACAACAAAAAGAATTAAAGAAATCGACGAAACGTCGACCAGCTGGGTTTACTACCTAAGGAAAGAAGAGTTAAAAAAATACCTAAATGAAAAGGGGTTACCTACAAATGGTACCATGAAAGAAATTCGAAAACGAATTAGCAATTATATTCACTTACAAAAGAAAAGGGACAACGAGGAGAAAGAGAAAACATGTGTACATACTCCGACACAAGAATCATGCAATGATACGCCAACTGGTACATGGCAACCACCCGCAAATCATACCAATGGCAATAACATTGACGTTATGAATACAGTACGAAGATGGGGACTCCATTTTAATGGCAATCGACCATTAAACGAATTCCTGGAGACTATTGAAGAACTAGGTGACTGTTATGGAGTCAATTACAACCATCTCCTGCTACCACTGAATGAAAAATTCAAAGACCGAGCACGAGACTGGTGGCGATATAAAAGAAGCGAAGTTCACACGTGGGCAGACTTCCGGACAGCAGCAAAAACATTCTTCCAACCACCGTCGCGGTGGTATATATATATATATACTCAGATTAGAAGAAGAAATTATGCGAAGAAGACAGAGTAATCGCGAACGTGCCAAAGATTATATTCTTCACCTAATGACATTGATAAGACAACACCCACACATGAAGAGTGAGCAACAGATCGAGCGAGCATATGAAGGACTACGCCCCGAGTATCGACTGTACATTAAACGCAACGACTTCAACAATCTAGACGAATTAATGACGCAAGCCGAGGAATATGAGCATCTTAGAAGTGAAGAAACGAGAACAAATCGTCACGCAAATAATTGCCTAACGCCCCCTACATACGATCGGCGTACACATTGTTGGTCTTGTCGACAGCCAAGACACCATAAAAAGAAGTGCCCAACAAAAAAACTACTGTTCTGCTCTCATTGCAGAGAAATGGGAATATTATCTCGCGATTGCCCGTGCCACCAAAACAACACTAAAACACCACCTGTCGCTGGCCGCTACTACATACCAGTTAAGTGTGAGCAATACACAGTCGATGCTTTGATTGACACCGGAGCGTCTCTAACGTTTATGGGCGACAACCTAAAGCGTAAACTTAACCTACGCACAAAAAACCGCACAAGAGACATACCGATCGCACTGGCCAATGGGGAAACCGTAACCGTCAATAACTACGGAAAAACGAAAATACAAATAAATAACAAAGTATACTACCACCATCTACAACATATGCCTAGGCTGACCGAAGACTTAATACTCGGCACAGACCTCTTAAAAATAATCGGCATCCACATCAGCATCGGTGGGCATGAACTAAAAACAACATCGGCCAACGAAAACTTTGCTCTCTACTACAGCAGTCAAAAAAACGACCAAATACAACTCCAAAAATTAATAAGCGAAACAAAGAATCGCATGGAGAAAATCTGTACACCGTGTAACATCGCACCAAAATATGTATGACCGCACAAAATACTCCAGTACACATCACCCAACATAGCAATTCTAGCAGATGAATCACACCCAAATAAAAAACTCCGAGTGCATGTGCAAAATCTCAAAATCTTCCCCACAAACAACCCATTCACACGAAAGAAGTCAAATTCGCACCACGATCAACACTCATCCCAGACACCTAACTCACCACACTGGGAAAAATACCACAGCGTTCCAACGCAAGTAATTAATCAGTCACTCTCAATCAATCAAACCGATCACACGTCACGCGAAAAGAAAATAAATAATATACCAAGAAAAAAAAAGAAAATGGCTCACCTCCGGAAACCAACAAAACCACAACGAACAGGCGTAAACGCAACACAATGGGTCACACCGATTCCCCCTTTCGTGCCACCAATAGAGTCACAGAGAAGACAGGAGGTACTCCACCGTGCAATGACAGTGTCCACTGCACACAAAACTAAGAAACCCGCCGTCAAACTAACCGCAATCCGAGCAGCGTTAAATAAGAATAGACCCGAGCTACGAGCATCCCACACACCACAACCGCGGAAAGTACCCACTAAACAAGCATCCAGGACAGGGAAAGGAGCGCCTGCAACCAAACCGAAAGGGCCACAACGAAACCAAAGGGCCATTGAAGAATGGCTAAAGAAGATAAAATAGCACCACAACATACACCGGAACGACGTACATTCACAATCCGAAGACCGGAAGGAGTAGCCAACGTGATTGTCCAAGATGGATGGGCCAAAATCAGCCACGGAGACACCTGGCGGATCATCACCACCAACCCGGAACACGCACAGCTCCGTCCTTTTTAGAACTCGCTACCACAAAAAAATACATCAAATGCTCTAAAAGAAGTAAGCAACATTATCACCCACATTCGCGTCTTATTTCTTGTTGTTACAAAAGCATCAAAAACATTATTTACACTATTATACTTTTTATTGTTTTTCTATTAACAAACGAAATACCTTAATTTTACATTATATTTACATTTTTATACGAACATATACACAGTCGAAAAAAAAACAAAGAATGGAATATACCTTAATTTTATATTTACATTATATTATACGAACATATATATTTACTATTAACAAACGAAATACCTTAATTTTACATTTTTTTACAAACATATACACAAGCGAAAAGAAACTTTAAACCAAGAAGGGAAAATACGTTAGTTTCTAGATTTACATTATATTTGTTTTTTCGAATTATACTTACTCACTATTACACAAAAAAAAAAATAAATAAATATATATACATATATATGCATATACAATAAACAAACCATCCTGTTCCTTTCTTTTGTCAACCAAAATAGGGATAGACTGTAACACGCATAATTAATGCCATGTTACAATTCTTTTTATTATACACAGAACACTGCTCTCTGAGTTTCCACATAAAATCCCAACACGAGGGAAGCCGGTTCGAAACCGAACAGCGGCACTCACACCCTGATTCTGAGGTACACCCGACGTCCTAGGATGGCGACGCCGAAATGTTCACCTCTGGAATGAACGCGTATTCTGAGGTACACCTCTGGAAGAGGTGACTCGCTTTTTTTTGGAAAACAGCGCGACCGAAAGATTGTTTCCAGTTCAGTGATAACAACCCGAACTCTTTGTTTTGTGCCTGTGTGGATTGGAAAAAAATTCAGTACACAAGTTCCACAACAATATAATTTTGCATTTTTTTCTTCAAATTCTTACAAATTGGCAGCAATTCGTGTTACAAAATTATAAAATTGATTCATGGAGAAGTTTCATGGACAAATAAATTGATTTTTTGATTTTTTTTTGTGTTTTTATTGAATAAAAATGCTTAACAAAATTTTCATTTTAGCGAATCATGCAACTCTGAAAATATGTATAATATTTGACAAAATAAATAATTTGTCACTTACATTTTTTTTTTGGTTTTCCATCGCAGTTTCTTTATAAAAAATGACTTTTCCTGAGGACGCGTAAATACAAAATGGATATACACCTAAGTCTGTTTTTACACGGTAGATTGGTTCCACAAGAAGCCGTGTAAAAAAGACATTGATCTTATACAAAAATGGGTGATTTGTTCCTAATCTCTAAAACCTATTAAAATTAGTGAAAAACAAGAATTTTTAAGAACAAGAATTCATGTTTATTTTATTAAATCAAATATATAATGCTTATTTTCACAAGCATAGTAATTAATGATAAAAAAGATATGCACTCTAATCTTAAAAGTAATATAAATGAAATGTATGGCAAGTTCAGGAACTAAAAAACTATGACCAGTAAAAATTGTTTGTACGCGCTAAAGGGGAATTCACTTAAATCTTTAAGCTAGTGTTCGCAAACTATCGATACTATCGATGGTTTCAGACTTTTTTCTTTCATAAATACTTTTTTGTGATATGAACAAACTTCGCAAAAATTAAATTTGACAAAAAAAATTTAAGTACATAAAATTTCAAATCGTGCTAAATGGAATAAAATCGTGTAAAAAAATTAAAAATATTCAATTTTCAAACCGTGTTATATCAAAACCGTGTACAAAAAGACCGTGTAAAAACAGACTTAGGTGTACACAACAAACATCAAAGAATGTAGAACCGAGAACGGTTGCAAAATTCAACACATTTTTATACAAAATGCAGCCCACTTTCTTCCCTTTAACTCTATTATTATTGCTATCTGTATGGTTTTTATTTCTTTGTATACTACGACAAAATATTATAATACATTATTTTTCATTGGCAATTAATTAATAATTCCTGATATTTCGTTAAAAATAAACTATTAATTGCAAAATTATAACATAAATATTTTTCCTAAATGCACAACATGCTGAAAAACCCGAAAATATTGCATGAATTTACAAGCGACGTCCTAGGATGGCAGCTAATTACCTGCCATCCTAGGACGTCGCCGTTTCGACACTCTGACGTCAAAATGTGTACCTCAGAATAGCTAATTTCACGATTTTTCCAGGCCGACGTCGAAAATAACAGCTGGCGACGTCGAAGGACGTCGCCGACGTACCTCAAAATACATCGGCGCGTCCTAGGACGTCGACGTCGCCCAAAAGTGTACCTCAGAATCAGGGTGTCAATTTCTTTATATTCTTTTATTCTTTAAATATGTTTTCTATTTTTTTTATTGAAACAAATTAATAGAAATAAATTATAAACGAATAAAACATAAAAAAAGCATCAAATTAAGCAAACAACAAAATCCGCCAAGTACGGGTTTCGAAGGCGCTAACATACGTCACACAAGCAAAACCATTTTATTCGCTTTTGCTTTCCCGCTGATTCGTAATCAGAGCTTTGAATTCTCAAACAGTTTAACCATCATACCACGTATAGGATGCGCAAAATGCAAAATATTTTCAGAGTTGGAAACCGATCAGAGTCGTTTGCAGTAGTTGCAAAGTCTTTGTGTTTTTTGGATCCCTTTCCCCTTCCTCCCTCCAGCTCTTTCGGCTTCGGCCTCAGTCACAGAAATAACAGTGACTTTCGACTTCGGTCTCAGCGCTCAGAAATAACTGACCCTTTCGGCTTCGGCCTCAGTCACAGAACTAACAGTGGCTTTCGACTTCGGTCTCAGCGCTCAGAAATAACTGACGCTTTCAGGCTTCGGCCTCAGTCACAGAAATAACAGTGGCTTTCGACTTCGGTCTCCGTTGTGCAAAAATAATTGTACAACAACTAGGTAGGGCATCTACACAAGGTACCAACCAGAGACTTTTTGTTGGTGGACGCTCTGACGTCACCGAATACATTTAAGGCCATCTGCCCGAGTAGCACTTTTGCTCTCACTCTAACCACTCGCCTTCCGCATATCGAGGCCTTCTGCCAGGAAGTTGTTGTACTTCCCACCAACCTCCGCGTCTCCTTTGGTGCTTTGAATAGGCTATACACATTGTGCAGCCTTCTGCTGCGGGATACTCTATCCCCCCTTCATTGTACGTATTATTAGGTATAGAAATTGTTAAGCATTAATATAAGTATAAGAATTGTTGAGTGAATAATAATAAAATAATAAATTAAAAACACGATAAACAACGTCCGAGCTGAACTCTTGACAGAGTCAGTGCTAGACTGTCGCGAAGACAGTCGTGAGTAATTCGGAAATACGTTGAATGTTAGAGGGTTGCGAGACCCCTTTAACGAACCCTGGACAGACTGAGTTTTATCCCAGCCTAAGGAATAAAACTCGTTACAATCTAATTGCAAAAAGTATTCGCGAAGAAGTTTTGCTTTGCTACATATTTTACTAATGCTTTTCTTACAAGGTTGACTGCAATTATTGACAGTATCGCTGTTTGCATTGCGCATATACTCATATCATTATCATTTTGACCAGAATATTTTAATTTGAATTCAATTCAATTTAATTTTATGTGTCTAACCAAAAAAATTAATTGCTTTATGAGTCTTCTTGGTACATTTGCGCTCACAATAATTTTAATATATTAAATATTTTTTAATATCCATGTTGTATATAATAATCTAATAATAATAACAGTAATATAGTACGTGTTTATATAAATAGAAAAAAGAAAATGATAATAGGTATGTTGCTAATTGCCAATATTTATATTTGACTATATTTCAGTTCAGTTCTGAACTTGCTTTCAATAATTTTTCTTCTAATTGGAATTTGCTTCATTCAATCAGAATCATATGCGTCATATTTTTCTGCAATTTATCTATCTACAATAAACTACAGTTTTATTTTCTTCTGGCCTGATGAATTTTTATAAGAAAGTTATACACTCTACGTTGAAGTTTCTTTTTGTTACTGATACTGTTGTTTCGATGTGGTTTTCTACACCAACCAAAGACATTCTCAATTAAAGACGCTTCCCTTGCATCTGGCGAAATTACGATTTAGTAGCATCTTTAATTTCGGTCTTCACTTTCTGAATCTCCAAACGCATTTCGTATTCAGGCTCAATTTCGCTTTCGTCATCGCTTATAACAATAACGTCACCTTTGCAAATTTTTGTTTCGCTCATACACTTATGGCGCTGTCCCGGGAAACACTTTTGGAATGTCTATCGCGTTGTAAGAATGAAATAAATGTGATGGAATTGTTTTTGGGTGAGCAACCTGCCAGAGGCGCCATTATCAAATGTCTAGATTTCTATAACTTCGCGTATAAGCATTTTTTCTTGTTTTGACTTCACTTATCAAAGTTTTGCACATACATATGTATGGATATTTTAGCCAATTTAAACGCTAATTTTTGTACGAATCTAGGTTTTATCAAGACTGTGTTTAAGGTGTAACTTGTTTAGTTTGTGATTATCCATACATATGTATGGATATTTTAGCCAATTTAAACGCTAATTTTTGTACGAATCTAGGTTTTATCAAGACTGTGTTTAAGGTGTAACTGGTTAGGTTTGTGATTATCACTCTTCCACTCATCAACTGAAATTTTCTTTAGTTTCTGCACATTTATATAAATACTGCGATAGATCCGAGCTTTTAGGCAGATTCAGTGCACCCGAGTTAAGCGCTAAACAACGACTCCTTTTCAACTTCTTATCACCGACTGCCTGTACTTTTCAACCACGCTCTGTCTCGAAGCTGCAAACAGAAAACTGGTTTGCTTCGCTCATTCCAGTCACGGCCGCCGCGCAGCTCGCGACATCTCGCTCCACCTCACCATGATCGACTTTAATTGCAAGTCCCGTAGTATGGCGTGATGTGAAGTTCATAGAAAAAAAAAACTTGTAGAAACTTCGATCACGCCACTTTACGGGACTACTCTCTCCGTCGTCATGATGTAAAGAGGAGATGGCGATAAACGCATTGCGGCAACGATCTGGAATGAGCGGATTACCGTCCGCATTCTTTCTCCGCCTCGACACAGGGCGTGGGCCTCGCCACACCTTACAAAAGGAAAATTAATGGCAAGAGCTGTAGTTCAAAGTTGCGTAAAGGGGACGAGAGCATCTCCAATACTCTTTAAGCAGGTTATGGGAGACTTGCCTGCGTCACGAGTGCAACCTGCTCGTCCCTTTATCAACTCAGGTGTGGATTATTGTGGACCATTTTGGATTCATTACAAAATCCGGGACATAAGACCACACAAGGTCTACCTTTCAGTGTTCTGCTGTTTCGCAACGAAAGCAGTTCATTTGGAGCTGGTGAGCGATCTGAGCACAGAAGCCTTCCTTGGAGCAATAAAACGTTTTATAAGTCGTAGAGGCCACTGCAAGAATTTATACAGCAACAATGTAACAAACTTCATGGGAGCAAGCAATCAACTCTCTGAATTAAAAGAAGCACTCTTCTCCCCCACAGCAAAACAGCATATATTAAGGATATGTACCGATAAAGGCAAACAATTCCAGTTCATTCCGCCAAGAGCCCCTCATTTTGGAGTATTATGGGAAGCAGCCGTAAAATCTGCAAAGCATCTTCTAATTAGAAAGCATCTTCTACTGCAAATTTGACCTACGAAGAATTAGGGACAGTCATTATTGAAATAGAAACTATTCTAAACTCTAGACCTTTAACACGTATGTCCAACGATCCCAATGACTTAACAGCGCTAACTCCTGGCCACTTCCTCATTGGGGAACCATTGACTGCACAGGTAGACGCCAAAAGCTCTAACGCAAATCCGTCAGCTTTAAAATGGTGGAATTTCGTTTCTCACTTGAAGCAAGATTTTTGGAACTGATGGTCAGCCGAGTATCTAAACGAGTTGCAGTATCGACGAAAGTGGAGAGAACGGCAACCTAGCGTACAAATTGGGACAATGGTTATCCTTAAAGAGGATAATCTACCACCTCTACAATGGCCACTTGGAAGATTCATCAACACTTTCAAAGGCAACGATGGAGGCGTTCGGGTCGCCGAAGTAAAGACTTCAACAAGTACATTGCGGAAGCCAATTCAGAAATTAGCGCCACTTCTCATGGACCAATACCACTCAGTTGATGAGAAAAGAAAATCGGAACCTGGAGAATATCTCGACCATAAAGTTTCAAAGGAACACGAAGTTCATTAAGTTTATCACTCCCAGATACGAAATCTTACAAGCCTACAGCAACAATTAATTGATCAAGACATCCCAAATTTACCGAATGAGCTAAGAACTTCTGGCCATCATCATTATGCAGTAGGATACACTGCGCTATCAGCATCAACAATTCTTATGCTATACATAGGATACCAAGCATTAAACGCTTAATGATAAAACTCAACCCTCCACAACCCCTTCCACGGCAGCACTCAATGAATCCGAACTTCACCGTTTCGGTCGCCCTTTTTATTTGGCTCATTAACACAAAACAATCGATTACGTAAACCAAAATTCAGAAAAAACACTTTTTCCTCCTCATTGTATTTCCAAACCAGTAGCTTGGAAATCTGAAAAGAAAAGTTTACTTCAGTCAAGTTACAGAAAGTTAGAACTTGAAACGATGGATCACTTTAATAAACCAAACCAAGCTTAAAGATATTAAAACATGGATCCTTGTTTAAATTGTTATCTAATTTTGAAGTTTCTAATTATTAGATTTTCCATGAATGTCGCTTTATTAAATGCATCCTGTTATTCGAAATATTTTATGTATATATTAAAAGATATGCTTCGTGTAAACTAAATCCTAGCTCTAGGCAAATTCCAGTGTTTTCCGTATGGCTTTTCATTAAAATAAACACAACAGACGCACTCTGCTCGTCTGTCACGCCTCCTCGCCCAGCATCGAGCTCGACAACATCCTCTCATAGAAGGATTTCTTTGACCACGGTCATCGAAACGGAACGAAGCAATCCCGAGCTTTGCTGAAGAATTGATACCTGGGATGAATCCCGAATCCTTCATCTGTTGAGCGTTGGGAGGTAGTTTCCTCCCAGACTTCCGAAAACCCAACATAAGTCTGAAATTTGTGAAAGTAAAGAGTTAAAGTAAAGTTTGAAGTGAGTTTTGAATACAAGAAATTCAATTTAAATCATTATGTGATTGATTTAAATATTTACGTAGTTACTAATCATTCGTTCTGTTTATTTGAATATATATAAATATATATGTATAGTTTGAGTTCTGTTTATTTATTTATTCACTAAGTGGTGCAGGCGTATAGATAAAAAGACATCGATATTATTATGTTATGTTTGAATTTTTTTTTGATATATTTATCAATTTAGTGACGCACTGAAGTGTTAAAATTTTATTATTTTTTTTTAGTCAGTATTTCAGTATTTACTTGCATTTCATGATTTGGAATATGGGCAGCAAAAAATTTACAAAATAACAAACTGCAACGAAAGGAAAAATAAATTTGGATTCGGAGGGTTGACAGCACGAAATCGCCGGCATCGGTAGGTGAAGTTTAGTTTAGGCTGTAGGTTCTATTAAGGTAATATAAAAGAGGCAGATAGCCAATAGTTAAGGAAAAGCATACACACAAAAAGAACCCGTGCCGTGAAGTTTGACGTAAGCATATCATCTCTCCAAGAAAAACTCCGTAAAGATAATACATCAATGAGAAAACTCAGAATGGCAAACAGACCGATGGCAAACAGGGTGTTGAACTTGGATTTGTTATGGACTTACCCAGCCCGTTGATAACAACTGGACCGGCTCCAATGGAGGGCATAATAAATGTAGTGGGAATAACACGAAGAGTTATAATGTTACACAGGTAGTAACATTGTGGCGTCAGGCTCTAACATAGATTCCTTAATAAGTAGTGAGTATGGTAGTCAGGTAAATGGTATGGTTACTGAAGCTTTTAAAGGTATACACACATCGTTGAATGCAGCGATTGAACGCAACGTCCAGGATGGACGAAATGATGGCGCGAATAAGCAAAATGATAAAGGCTCTAGAGAAAGCACAGAACTTTGCTGAAAGATCTGAACCAATGCAGTTAGATGGCTGCCATGTGAGTTTTGAGAGCTGTCCTTAATGCGCAGGCTAGTTCGGCAAATTATATAAAGCCGATCTACTGTGATGTAACGGGTATAGGCCAAGAGGATGGCGTGTTACGCATTGCGGATCGAGGACTAGAAAATGCTGCTTTGTCACGAGATCCCAGCGTCTGTCGCCCAAACCGACACGAACCTTCGACGAGAGAATCAGCCCTACAATAGGTCCTTACAAGTATAACAAATAACTCATCTATTGTATTAATTATGATCATAGAATGTCTTATTTATTTTTTTACCTACATTTGAACTAAATACTTTCAATATTTAATTTATTGGCATATTTGCATTTTCTTTTAATATTATTAACATGTACATTACTTAATTCACATATACAAACACAGTCGCGCAATTAAAATAGTGATAAAAAGCTACGAACAACAGTAAGCATAGAAATGGAGAACGTTCCTCCAATGGGAGGTAAGTCATCCCCGAGCACGCCAGACAACACGGTTCCAACGGTTGACGACACCGCGGCCGCGGACGCGGGTGAAGAGCAAGCGCGCGCGAACAGTTCGGATTTAAACGACAACGAGTTGGCGCGCGTTATGATGAAAATTCCGCCGTTCTGGCTCGCGAACCCAAAAGTGTGGTTCGCGCAGCTAGAAGCGCAATTCGCAACGATGCGAATCGCTTTCGACGGTGCGCGTTTTAACGCGGTCGTCGGCACGATCGAATCGCCGGTGCGCGTTTTAACGCGGTCGTCGGCACGATCGAATCGCGGGTGCTTGAACAAGTTTTCGAGGCGGTTACGAAACCACCCGAAAAAGGTAGACACACAAACTTAAAAGCCAAGATGCTCGAGCAATTCGGTGCGTCGGAGCAGCAAAAGTTACGACAGCTTCTGTCGGAGATGGACGTCGGGGATAAAAGGCCATCTCAGCTCCTAAACGAAATGCGCCGACTCGGTGGGCCGAACGTCACCGAGCAGTTATTGGAAAATCTGTGGACAAGTCGGTTACCGGAGCAAGTACGCGCAATACTGCAAGCATCGCCAGGCGACCTTACGCAACGCGCCGCGCTGGCGGATAAAATAAGTGAGGTGACGGGCTCGTCTGGCACGTGTGAAGTATCGCGGGGAGCAATTCCGAAAGAGCGGAATAATGAAGCGCTAGAGAAGCGTTACGATGAAAATTCCGCCGTTCTGGCAAGCAAACCCAAAAGTGTGGTTCGCGCAGATAGAAGCGCAATTCGCAACGATGCGAATCGCTTTCGACGGTGCGCGTTTTAACGCGGTCGTCGGCACGATCGAATCGACGGTGCGCGTTTTAACGCGGTCGTCGGCACGATCGAATCGCGGGTGCTTGAACAAGTTTTCGAGGCGGTTACGAAACCGCCCGAAAAAGGTAGATACACAAACTTAAAAGCCATGATGCTCGAGCAATTCGGTGCGTCGGAGCAGCAAAAGTTACGACAGCTTCTGTCGGAGATGGACGTCGGGGATAAAAGGCCATCTCCGGAGGAAGTTACCGGAGCAAGTACGCGCAATACTGCAAGCATCGCCAGGCGACCTTACGCAACGCGCCGCGCTGGCGGATAAAATAAGTGAGGTGACGGGCTCGGCTGGCACGTGTGAAGTATCCCGGGGAGCAATTCCGAAAGAGTGGAATAATGAAGCGCTGAGAAGCGGCTTCACGCCACGCCCGGCCGAAGTATCCGACGACGACGAGTACATATACGTGGGTGGAAGCGGCCGAGGGCGCGCAATTTCGCCAGCCCCGCGTAGTATTCCAGTGATTCTGCCCAGCTATAGCGAGAAGTTCGGGGCACCGGACATGCAGAAACTATACGCAGCAAACGGGTCCAACATAACTACGTACGGACGTAAGCACATTAAGTTGGACCTCGGGCTGAAGCGCGACCTGGTCTGGGAGTTCATTATTGCAAAAGTCAGCAGCCCGATTATAGGTGCTGACTTTTTGAAGCATTTCGGCATCCTCGTCGATATGAGAAATGAAAACTAAATCGACCCGGCCACGAACATTCAAGTGCAAGGAGCGGTCCGTCCAGCGAAAGGGCGGATTTTTACATATAACCTGCACGATCCGTTTGCAAAGTTGCTTGCGGATTTTCAGGACATAACGTCAATGAGTAACGCGGCCGGCGCTGTCGTTTCTAAAGTAACGCATGACATAGTAACAAAAGGTCCGCCAGTGCATGCGCGTCCGCGCAGGCTGGCGCCAGATAAGCTTAAGGCGGCAATGGACGAATTCCGTTTCCTGACCGATCAGGGAATTTGCGAGCCGTCCGACAGCAACTGGTCAAGCCCTCTCCATATGGTTAGAAAGCCGGACGGATTCTGGCGACCAAGCGGCGATTATCGTGCCTTGAACGCGGTCACGGTTCCGGATCGATATCCGATACCGTTTATACAGGATTTCACGCACATCCTCTACGGTAAAACTGACTTCTCAACGATAGACCTGCAGCGCGCGTATCACCAAATTCCGATCGAGCCGTCGGATATACCTAAATCCGCCATTGCAACGCCGTTTGGGTTATTCCAATTCAAATTCATGACGTTCGGCTTGCGCAACGCAGCGCAAACTTTCCAACGGCATATTAATAGCATCTTGGCAAACGAAACCGACTACGCTTTCGTGTACATTGATGACATTTGCGTGGCGTCCAAAGATAATGAAGAGCACGAGCGGCACTTGCGGCGAATATTTCAACTGCTCCGCGAGAACGGTCTGGCAATCAATGTGGCCAAGTGCGACCTCGGAAAAGCACAGGTGAAGTTCCTGGGCCACACGACAAGCAGCGAAGGAATCGTTCCACTGCAATCGAAGGTAGACGCGATCCTGGATTTCAAGCGCCTGACTGTGGCGCACGAGTTGAAAAGATTCCTGGGTATGCTCAACTTTTATAGAAGATTTGTAGTGGCAGCCCGTGCAGGGTATCTCCTAAACCAAAGGATGAATTTATTTGTTTTTAAAATTTCTTTATTTGTTTGTTTGTATTACTTGTTGTAATTACTTTTACTCTTACTTTTAGAATCATGTGGTTTAAGTGTTTTATGTTATATGTTAAATTATATTTGTAAATAAAATATTTTTCCCTCACAGTAAGACCATAAGTCTCGTGGTTAAATGATTTGTGTGGAAAGGTGATTATGGAAAGTGTGAATGGAAGTGTGATTCAACAGGGAATTAGGGAAAGTGGGAATTGTAAATGGAAGGGGGAATGATTGGAAAAGATTGGAAGGATGGGAATCGGAACGGGAGGAGGAGGATTGAAGAAAATAGAAAAGAGGAGAAAAAGTTTGGATACGGGTTGATGTCGGATGGTTTTTAGAAGCGAGTTTAAAAAAAAAAACAAAGAAAAAATGAAGTGATTGCAAAAAAAAACATGTTAAAAGAAAGAAAAAGATAGGCATGAAACTTTTAAGAAAAAAAAAATGTTGATAGAGATCACAAAAAAAAAAAAAAAAAGAAACACGTAGACATAAAAGTGCTCTAATACCACATAAAGAAAAAGTGCGCCAAATTGTGGCGGATTGGCGCCAGAACTCCACAGACATATAACAGAAAAATTATATTTACATAAAAAGTACAACTACAACTTATATTTACATAAACAAAAAAAAAGAGAGATACAAGAAAAGTTACGCAAATAAATAGATACACCAAACATAAATTTCCGCAATTTGTGTACATACAATAGAATTGCATATATAAGAACAGAACAGTTATAAACTCATGAATACATCTCAATAATACAACAAGCAAAACAGCCACATCAATAACTTTGCACCACAAAAATATTTTGGAAATAAACAATATAAATAACAATCACATCAAAAAGTACATAGAAAAATAGTACATAGTGAGCACAAAACAATTATTAAATCAACATTAATAGAACAACCACGTTACAAGTGTTACAAGATGACAATTTGAGAATTACATATAAATTATATGTGTAAAACAGAAACAACAACAACAACATTAGAAGTTATATCAACATTAAACAAAATCAACAATTCAAACATGAAAACAAGCAAGTACATAGCGAAAACTGAACAGCAAGCAGCATCGTAGAACAGAAGCAGTGTTGCCGTCTACACTAGCTTAATATTAACATAGAAACCATTTTTTTTATTTCTTATTATAATAATTTACAATTATTTTAGAATTTTAAATTACATTATTTTTTTTGTGTACATGATATATGTTTAAATTAATACTTGGAATATAAAGGAAAGAAGAAAGAAAATGATGAAGGAAAGAATAATGAAATATAGTAATAAAATAATAGTATGAAATTAGAAAAAAAAAAAGGAATCTAGGAACCAAAATTTTCTGTCATTACAGGTCCGGGGCTGCAAGGTGGCGCCATCATCAGCCTGGAACCTAGTAAGTTTTCTTATTGTAATGAATGTATTTGATTATGATTTAAATTTGGATATTTTTATACATGTAAAAAAAAATTAGTAACACTTAATTGAACTAATTAAATAATTTTTGTAAATTTTTAAAACACAATAATATGAGTTGTTATAGAGAAAAAAAAAAAAAAAAAAAAAAATAAAGAGAGCGTTAGTTTTTTTTATATTTTTGAAGACAAAACTAGGGATTATGTGTTGCTAATCACTACTATTTAGGCTGATGTGCTGGTGGACCTAAGGGAAGGTCACCGCACTGGTGGGCATGGCATACAGACAGACATGACGGACATTATGGAATACACAAACATACTAACAGTTACATGGACAGCTAAAGAAATAAGGGAACCGCGGCACACTTTGAGCCAAGTGCGGTTCATGGCTGTAACTTAAAAAGCTTACAGACGGGGTGGGCGGCTCACAGACGGACGATGACGTAGGTTGTATTGTGCTAGGGTGTATGAGATTCCTAGTGGGTTATAGGTTGAATGTATTCTGTTTGTTTAGGTGAATAGTGCTGGCTGAGACTGGGTGATCGAATGATAGGTTTTATGATTAGGTAATTCTGAGAGTAAAAGGATTAGCTTGAGATGACCCATTAGGAATCATAGGTGATTGTGACTATTGTTTTGTCTTAATCCCTTTCCTATTTTTCCACTCCCCTTTTATTTGCTCCCCTTTCTTTTAAAAGAAAAAAAAAAATAACGGCACGATTTTTGTTTTTCTGTTGTGGGTAGGGTGGCAAGAAACCACCCCATATTGCCGGCGAGCCTAGCCGCAGCCACCGTGCCACGCCACCCTAACTTAGCTCACAACAGATTCATTCCGCACGCGGTGGAACAAATGAAACTACAAGAGTTGATGTGTGGGAATAAGAAAAAAGACCATGCTCCGTTAAAATAGCCCAAGGGCGCAAGTACGGCTTTCGACAAGTGCAAAGTCGGGCTGGCAAAGACAACTCTGCTACATCACCCAGCCCCCGACGCAGAGTTGGCCCTTAACGTCGATGCATCGGACTTCGCAGTAGGCGCAGTCTTGCACCAGATTGTTGGCGGTGAAGCTCAACCACTCGGTTTTTACTCGAAGAAATTGACAAATGCACAAAAGAAGTACAGCACGTACGATCGTGAGCTGGTAGCGATGTACCAAGCAGTCCAGTTTTTCAAACACATGGTGGAAGGCCGAGACTTCGCCATTTACACGGATCACAAGCCGCTGACGTTCGCTTTTCAGCAGAACCTGGAACGGGCGTCGCCGCGACAAGCGCGGCACCTCGACTACGTCGGTCAGTTCACAACAGACGTGCGTCATATCCCAGGAAAAGCGAATGAGGTGGCGGACGCTCTGTCAAGGATTCAGCAGCTTGACGCGAAGTCCAGCCTCATAGACTACGAGGAGCTGGCGGCTGAGCAGGCAGCTGATCCGTGGATTCGTGGGCTCGCAGAAAACGCCGTCGAGCAATCATCGTTGTGCGTCAAGAGTATGGCGCTTCCGAATAGCAGCGGAATTATCTTATGCGACGTCGCGCATCAGCAAATTCGACCCCTCGTGCCGGAAAGTCATCAAGAGCGCGTGATCGCGAAGTTGCACGGCATCTCACATCCTGGCGTGAGCGCGACGCTGAAACTCCTACAGGAACGATTTGTGTGGCCGATGATGGCCAGTGACGTCAAAAAGTATGTGCAGTCGTGCATCCAGTGTCAACGCAGCAAGCTGGGACAACACAATAGAAGCGCCATCGACCACTACAGCAAACCGAGCGAGAGATTCGAGCATATTAACATCGGTCTCATCGGTCCTCTGCAGACGTCACGAGACTACAGGTACTGTTTAACAATAATTCACAGGTACACTAGATAGCCATAGTGGAGTTTAATATTCGACGCGAATGGACGTGTTTTTATTCGGCTCCTACCAAAACTTACTGTTTAAAGTGTTTAAGCTCGGTTTAAAACTCGGAAGAAAGCTCAAAGCGAGCCATTAAGTGTAACAAATCATACACAAGACATTCGGTTGTGTTACCTGGTGCGCGAGTGATTAAATAGATAAATTTTTCTGTGCATTTAGTCTCGCAGTCTTTATTTTTAACATAAAGAACTGTATAAACATTTATTTCCCGCGCAATTTCGCAGCAACATAACAAAGTTTGACGTGATTTGGTGGACATAGTGTCGTTCGTTGACCTGTGCTAGCTGCCCTTGTCTAGTTTAGTGGTTGAGTGGCTCCATCTGTACTCAACGCCAGATCAAAGCTTTTAATTAAGCTTTCGTAAGCTTTTGTAAGCTTCGATCAGTGTCTGCTGGTGGTGGCGCTGCGGTCTATTCTTGCAGTAGGTTCGCGTCTCTACTAATGCAATACTGATAAAATAGATAAAGGGAAAAAAAGAAACAAAAGCAGCCATGAAGAAGAGTGCAGCAGCAAGTGGAGCATCGATTGAAGATGGCAGCCGTGCAGACCAATTAGGCGGCATTAATCCGTTTGCGAAAAATAGTCGTATGGCGCGGTCGCCATTACAAAACTCGCTTGAAGTGGAAACGCCTACTTATAGAAACAGCAAATTTCGGTGTTTGAGAAAATGGGACGTAGAATTTGTGAGTTGGTTGAAATGATCGGAGGAGGAAGGCGATCAATACACCAGCCAATGCGTGATTTAATAGAGAGCATTGCTATTATGTTTGAAAAGCTAGAGCAAGACTTAAGAAATGGCGCGCAGACTGACTCAAGTTTGATGCTTGGTTGGCAATCAACTAAAAAGCCCACATGCGAACATGGCGTACAGACGTCTCCAATGCCAGAAAAAAGAGCAGGAAATGTAACAAAGCGGAGCAGAGAGGACGCTCTACTGGTTCAGTCGGCTTCTAAAAAACGGAAAGCACCTGAAGCTGCAACTTACGCTGGAGTGGTTCAGGCAAAGGTGATCGCTGATAAAGCAGAAAATACGGGCGAGGGGTGGACGCAAGTGAGATCGCAAAAGCCCAAAAAACGAGACGTTGTGGTGAAAAGACCCAAGCCGGAAGCCATCATCATTGAGAATAAGGGTGATCTTAGTTATGCTGAAATATTGCGCAAAATAAAGGCAGACGACAACGTAACGGATTTGAGCAATGCTGTGAGGAAGATACGGCGAACGCAGAAAGGCGAGCTACTTCTTCAGCTATCAGAGACGGGGGAGAACGCTGATAAAATCAGAAGTGTCATTGCGAATAGCCTTGGTGATAAGGCTGAGGTGCGTGCTATGTCGGAGAGAGTTGTGGTCGACATTAAGGACATAGACGAAGTCACTGGAAAAGAGGAGGTTTTCAAAGCAATTGTGACACAATTTAGCATGAAGAATGTTACCCAAGAAGATGTCATCAGCATGCGCAAAGGATTTGAAGGTACGCAGATAGCGTCGATAAGGCTAACTGTTACCAATGCGAACATCCTAATGAAGGCCGGTAAAGTTCGGATTGGCTGGGTAAGTTGCCGTATTCGTGAGCAAGCGGTAGTAATGAAATGCTACAGATGCCTGGAATTTGGTCATATATCGAAGCAATGTAAAAATGCGAGTGACTGTTCAAAGCTGTGCTTCAAATGCGGGGGAGAAGGCCACCTTGCCAAAGTATGTTCGAACGAACCCAAATGCATTTTATGTCAAAGGGAAGGAAGGAAGGACACTAACCATGCATGCGGAGCATACAAATGTCCGTCATATCAGAAGGCTAAAGAAGAGCAAAAAGGCGCTAAAGTGATCGGTTCCAATAAATGAAAATATTGCAGCTCAACTTGAACCATTGTGAAGCCGCACAGCAGAACAGACAGTTTGTGAACTGCAAGTCGATGTTGCCATTCTTAGCGAGCCGTATGCTAACAAAAGAGATGGTAAATGGGTGAGCGATCAGCTTGGTAAAGCTGCCATTTGGAATACTTGCGCAAACGCCTCAACCATCACACCTTGTTGTTCTGAGCGTTGTTTTGTCTGTGCGGAGATAAATGGCATCTTTATATACAGTTGTTATGTGCAGTCCAGCCTCGACAGAAACACAATTAATATGGTAATGCACTCATTGATAACTGATGCAAGTCGACGGAATCCCGTCCTAATTGCAGGCGATTTCAATGCCTGGGCCACAGAGTGGGGCTCTAAGCGAACGAACCCTCGCGGCCGGTCTCGCTTGGATGCTTTTGCGTCGCTGAATATAATCCTCTTAAACACGGGTTGTGTACATACATACAGTAAAAATGGCGGAGGATCTATAATAGATATTGCCTTTATAAGTACGGCGTTGTTTTCGGCGGCGAAGTGGCAGATAAGCAATTGTTACACGCATAGTGACCACAGAGCTGTTCTAATAGAAATTTTAAGAAAGTCAGGCGTAGACAAGGCCTCAACAGCTAGCAAAGGCCCATGCTGGAAGCCAGAAACCTTTGATCGCGAAATGTTTGTCCAGGTATTGGATGGCTTCAGTGCGAGAGGGACGGCAGAAGAAGCGGCAAAGCATCTTATGAACAAAATAAAAGAAGCATGCGATGCATCGATGTTGCGAAAACGGAATAGTTCAAAGCGAAGACCCGTGTACTGGTGGAATGCCAACATTGCAAAATTACGTAAGGAATGCATCCGAGCGCGGAGGCAGTGTAAAAGAGCTCGTAAAAGAGCGCCTGCTATATATGAAAATCTGCTGCTGGTATACAAGGAGAAGCGGAAAGCATTGAATGCAGCCATACGAGAAAGCAAAAATAAGTGCTTTTTGGAACTTTGCGATGATGTAGATAGCAATCCTTGGGGTTTCGCCTATAAGCTGGTTTTAAAAAAGCTTAAAAGATCAGCGCAACCAAGCAACTCCTGAATAATGGAGTCTATAGTTAAGAGCCTCTTTCCTCAGCAACCGCAGTTTCTAAGAGCATTTGAAACAAATGACACGCAAAGCATACCAACGGTAACCGCAGCGGAGGTGTTGCAAGCAGCAGCTAATCTCAAGCTTAACAAAGCGCCAGGCCCAGATTGCATACCATATGTTGCAATAAAAGCGCTTGCAGTAAATCGCACTGAATGGCTCCGAAGTGTTTATGATCTTTGCATCAAAGAAGGCACCTTTCCGAAACAGTGGAAGAAGAAGCGGCTGGTGTTACTGCCGAAAGGCGATAATTTGCCTATATCATACCGTCCTTTGTGTATGTTGGATACTGCAGGTAAGCTACTGGAGTCCATAATTAAGGAACGACTGCTGTCGGTGGCAGATGCCAAAATATCTGGCCGGCAATTTGGCTTCAGGAAAGGCATGTCTACGATCAATGCATTACAGCTGGTAAAAAATATCGCGGGATCGGCGATTGAGGGCAAACGCTGGTGTGGCGGTGCTAAGCAGTACTGCCTGATCGTGACATTGGACATTAAAAATGCATTCAATACGGCGAATTGGCAGAGAATCTTGGAGGCGCTAAGAAGATTTGAAGTCCCCGCATATCTATGTAATATTGTGAGTGATTATTTAAGCGATCGGATTCTTATGTACAACACTACAGAAGGTTATAAAGAGTATAAAATAACAGGAGGGGTTCCACAGGGATCCGTAATTGGACCTTTTCTGTGGAACATAATGTACAACGCCATACTGGAGTTGACAGTGCCAGAGGGAGTTGAGATCATTGGTTTTGCGGATGATGTCGCTATCCTAGTCGTGGCGAAGCATTTGTCAAATGTAAAGGAAAAAGCGGATGAAGCAATCGCCACGGTTAGGTCGTGGCTATCTGAGGTTTCGCTGACACTAGCTGATCATAAGACGGAATGTGTACTGTTGAGCAGCAGAAAAAAGGTAGAATCCGTGGCAATCAAGGTTGGCGACTGTGTGATTGTGTCTAAGCCGCACATAAAGTATCTTGGAGTTATTATAGATCATCGGCTTACATTTAAAGCGCACATAGAACATGTGCAGCGTAGAGCAGCAATAGCAACTACGGCATTGTCAAGAATAATGCAAACAATAAATAATAAACAATCGAGGGCCGCGTCAGCGCAAAAGACAATTACTGGCAGGCGTCATAAAATCGATAATACTTTATGCGTCCCCAATATGGAGTGAGGCCTTGTTAAAGCCTAGCTATGTACGCAACTTAAACGCCACTTACAGGCATTGCGCGCTACGGGTTGCTTGTGCATTTCGAACTGTATCTTTTGAAGCATCACTAGTAATTGGAGGTATGATGCCACTGGATTTGCTCGCGAAAGAAGCTCAGATAAGGTTATCCGCAGCGGCGGCCAGCAACCGTGATACTCCAAACGGCAGAGCGATCATTGATGCAAGGAGTGCTCACCATTCTGTTATTGAAGAATGGCAGCTGAAATGGCAGAATGCGGATAAAGGCAGATGGACGCACAAACTCATACCGATATTGGAGCCTTGGTTAAGCAGAAAGCACGGTGAGGTGGATTTTTACCTAACGCAGTTCTTAAGTGGACATGGCTGCTTCAAAGCTTATCTCCATAAATACGGCTTCGAACGTGACCCATTCTGCGATCACTGTGAAGGGGTGACTGAAAATGTTTACCACGTGTTCTTTGGATGCCCTCTGTACGAGCTGCTAAGAAATGAACTCCAGCGTGTCGTAGGATCACCTCTGACGCCTGAAACCATTGTGAGTAGCATGCTAAGAAGCGAGAAAGTGTGGAAGGCAGTTAGCAGAATGTCTGCCCTGGTGATGAAAGAGCAAAGAAGGCGAGAACAGGTAAGAAGATCTTGGGAACGAACTGACTGACCAAACTGACGATTGAGCAGAAATGCTTCTACGGCCTCCTGACGTAATACCTAACGGTAGTTCCAGGGGGAACATCCGTAATGACGAGAGGAAATGTTTAGCGGGTTGAAGTCCCGCACTGACTAAGGCTTTTGATGCTTTTACTCCTCGTTAAAAAAAAAAAAAACACTAGATAGCCAGAGGCCGTACCACTGACGAACATGAGCGCCGAGTCCGTAGCTACAGCGTTAATCTCCGGTTGGATGTCCCGGTACGGAATTCCGTTGCGAATTACAACGGATCTCGGCCGACAGTTTGAATCCGACATATTCAGACAGCTGAATAAGCTTTTGGGGATCCAGCACTACAAGACGACACCGTACCACCCGCTAGCTAACAGTATCATCGAACGATGGCATCGAACGCTGAAGGCAGCCATCATGTGCTACGAGCGGGACGATTGGAGTGAGGTGCTCCTGTTGGTGCTACTAGGCCTCAGCTCGAAGTACAAAGCGGACATTGCTGCTAGCCCAGCCGAGATGGTGTACGGCGCAACGCTGAAGCTTCCAGGAGAGCTGTTGGCGCCATCACCGGTCCAAGCCAACGAATGCGAGTTCGTAAAGAATTTGCGCCGGTTAATGAGCAAGGTGACGCCCACGTAGACGACCCACCATAGCAAACCACGAGTGTTCCTGCAGCAAGAACTAGCAACATGCACGCATGTTTTTGTGCGCATTGACAGGGTTGGAAGGCCGTTACAACCACGTTACGACGGCCCATTCAAGGTCATACAGCGGAACGAGAAAGTGTACGAGTTACAAGTGGGCGACAGGAAGGTTAAGGTGTCGATCGATCGGCTGAAAGCAGCTTTCCTACCAGACGATGCTAGTAACCAACAGAGCCAGCGACTGGTGGCTCCGCCGGTGGTTCCAGCTGCCAAGCCGCGCCCAAGAGGCCACTCAGCAAAGACGACAACAGCCCCCAACCCGCGGCCTGAGAGCCAACGCCCAGGGGCCAAGCCGTAAACGGTAACCAGAAGCGGCAGACGAGTGCATGTTCCAAGCAGATTTAACAGAAATAACGAGAGTTCAGCAGTTGCTAAACGGATCTCGTATAATTGTAATATTGTCATTATATAACATGTAATATTTTGTTCTGTCTTACATTTTCATCGTGACACAGAGGGGGTGATGTGGCAGGCACATGTGTGTTTGTGTGTTCGCTGACGAGCGTAGATGCGGACGGGCATGTGCATAGTAAATACAAAGCATGCGCATGTGCTGCGGTATGTACGCTGGCGAGTGTACATGCCGCTCCACATAGCGCGCGGTATTTAGCCATCACAAGCGATCCGATCGGATATCTGATCGCTCGCGCCTCGATAAGTGGCGACGACCCGCACGAAAGCGGAGAATAATATTTGTGTCGACGACCGTTTGCCGAGCACAAAGCAAGACGCGATAACAACGACATTGTTGCAGGCGATACAGGAATGCTGTGTTGGCATTCTCGTGGTCGTCAAATGTTTACGTTGCGCCGGCTAGCGGATTAGCTACACGCTGCCGGAGTAATATGAGAAACCGTACGAGCGCGGTTATGACGCCGCTCTGCCGTCGGTCAACGTTGACAGATCGCAGGGTAGGTATAAATATAAGGTTTGGACGAAGCCAAACTTGACGTGATCGTGACTCTCTGTCTAGTAGCCCTCTGCTACTTCGCTGCTGACTTTGTGTTGGCGCGGCCATGGTGGCGTATATTCGCCAATATGCTGCCATGGCCGTTGAGCGAGTTGCTTAAGTTTAGTTTTTAGTCTTCTGAGAGTCGCTCATCAAGGCGAGTACTATCGCACGACGCGAACGCATCCACACGAGTAGAAGAATCCTAAAATAATATTACAAATTTTATCGAACCCAAATAAGTGTACATAGATAATTAGTTTAGTGATAGAATAAAATAAAATACAGAAATATTTCTTGTGTCTTTTACGACTTAAGTGGCTGATGATCGGACGTGATATTATTCTTAACGCCATAACATAGCTAAGAACTCCTTTTTTGTGACAGAATAATTACGGTGATGGTCGTTCAGGGTCCGACTGGCATAGCAACCAGGATGTTTATCGTATTTTAGAACTGCTCCGATTGCAGGTGAGCTGGCTTTAGGTTTTCGTACGAATTGATAAAATTAGGGACTTTTTTATTAATTGTTATGTCTTTCTTTAGAAATCTTACCATTGGGTAGCTTACGTTTGTGAAATCCCTAATAAATTTTTGTGTAATATCGACATATACTTAGGAAAGATTTAATTTGCTTAATGGTTTTTGGTATCTTTAGATCCAATACATGTCTAATTTTTTTCTGGATTTGGTTTTACTCCGTCCGGTGTCAAAATATGTCCTAAATACAATACTTTTTCGAAAAAAACTTGCATTTGGTGATCTGTATTTTTAATTGAGCTTCTTTTAACTTAGATATAACTTTTTTATACTTGAAATGTGCTCCTCGAAACACTAGACGGGTTGGCCGCCGGTGGAGTACTTTCTCCACTACTGTGGAGCATTATCGGGAATGAGCGCTTGTGCAACCTGACAGAAGCAGGACTCTACTGCCAAGGTTATGATGATGACAATTGTTATGTTATATTATATCGAGGTAAATTTGAAGAAGCTCTCCCTGCAAAAATTCAACAGGGTCTGAGAATAACAAGACAATGGTGCAATAATGTAAGGATCAAATTTAACTCAAACAAAACTATAATTGTGCCATTTGCAAGAAAATATAAACTTAAACCACTTGATCCAATAATAATGGAGAGACTGAAAATCACGTACGTCGCCCATCTTTTAAACACCGATTAATTAACCTTTGAAAAGTTTCAGGAGGGTTTTTAAAACCAAAAGGCATCTGAACGTACTCATAATGACCATAGGGAGTGGAGAATGCAGTTTTCAACCGATGTTCTTGCTTAACAACTATTTGGTGAAACCCTTTTGCCAAGTCCAATGTCGAAAAATATTGTGCCAGACCAAGTTTGTCTAGTAAGCTAACGATATTTCGTATTGGAAATTTATCGTCCGATGTAATTTCGTTCAATTTACAATAGTCAACGAAGAACATAAATAGTTCTTCGTGGCTAGATAAAGGGGCGGGTGGAGGGAGGGACGAATTCCAAATGGCATCACAATGAATCTAAATGGTCCAAGTGTGTTTCGCATGAACTGCCATACTTGCCTACCTACCTACCTACGATAGTCAATAACAATCCTCCAGGTTTTTTCCGGCAAAGTCTGTCTTCTTGACCCACAAAGGACTGTTGTAAGGAGAATTACTTACTTGTATTATGCCATGTTGCAACATATCTGTTATTTGCCTATTTACTTAATTTTCCTGGAGCTGGAGATATCTATAAATTGTAGTGTAAATTGATTTATCGGTTATTGTTTTAATTTCATATTGTATAATATTTGTGTTAGTGAACTGTTGACCTTTATTGTAAATGAAGTCCTGAAATTCTTTCAATATTTTCTTTAATGCATTCATTTCTTGCCATTTCAAATTATTTTATAAGTGACCAGTAATTATTTTATCTAGATTCATAATATCAAGTTGATGGACTTCGTTTAAATTGCATAGATATTTTTTTAAAAATGCTATTACAAAATTTTTTATAGTAATACTTTCATTTTCCATGTATACGATAGCTTTTAATGGTTTTAATATATTTTGTCCGAGAATTGCATCGAAAATTGTCCCTTCAAAATTAGTCAGTTTCCAAGACATTGTTGCATTTCTTTTAAATTCTTTTAGCAAATCATTATTACTTCAAAGTTAAGTTTAATTTCACTATTGAGAGATTTGAATTTTAATGGGTTTTTCAGTGGAATTTGTTTCTAATGGACTAAGACACTTTCATTTAAAAGTGTAGTAGATGGGCCCGTATCTATAAGACATAAAAATTTTTCGTTTTTAGTTTGCTCTATCAACGGAAATGATTCTTTCAGCCCATTATGTGAAAATTTTACACCTCATCCACCTGTATATGATCCGTCTCCATCAACTCCACTACATTTCTTCTAACATTCTGACGTCTATTTGAAGTTTGAAATCGAAACTGTCGTAAATTATTATAACTATTCTTACACTCTGCTCCCCCACAGCAGAACAGCATATATTAAGGATATGTACCGATAAAGGCATACAATTCCAGTTCATTCCGCCAAGAGCCCCTCATTTTGGAGGATTATGGGAAGCAGCCGTAAAATCTGCAAAGCATCTTCTAATTAGAAGCGCCTCTACTGCAAATTTGACCTACGAAGAATTAGAGACAGTCATTATTGAAATAGTAACTATTCTAAACTCTAGACCTTTAACACCTATGTCCAACGATCCCAATGACTTAACAGCGCTAACTCCTGCCCACTTCCTCATTGGGGAACCATTGACTGCACAGGTAGACGCCAGAAGCTCTAACGCAAAGCCGTCAACTTTAAAAAGGTGGAATTTGGTTTCTCACTTGAAGCAAGAGTTTTGCAAATGATGGTCAGGCGAGTACCTAAACGAGTTGCAGTATTGACGAAAGTGGAGAGAACGGCAACCTAACGTACAAATTGGGACAATGGTTATCCTTAAAGAGGATAATCTACCACCTCTACAATGGCCACTTGGAAGATTCATCAACACTTTCAAAGGCAACGATGGAGCCGTTCGGGTCGCCGAAGTAAAGACTTCAACAAGTACATTGCGGAAGCCAATTCAGAAATTAGCGCCACTTCTCATGGATCAATACCACTCAGTTGAAGAGAAAAGAAAATCAGAACCTGGAGAATATCTCGACCATACAGTTTCAAAGGAACACGAATTTCATTAAGTTTATCACTCCCAGATACGAATTCTTACAAGCCTACAGCAACCATTAATTGATCAATGAGCAATTGATTACCGAATGAGCTAAGAACTTCTGACCATCATCATTATGCAGTAGGATACACTGCGCTATCAGCATCAACAATTCTTATGCTATACATAGGATACCAAGCATCAAACGCTTAATGATAAAACTCAACCCTCCACAACCTCTTCCACGGCAGCACTCAATGAATCCGAACTTCACCGTTTCGGTCGCCCTATTTATTTGGCTCATTAACACAAAACAATCGATTACGTAAACCAAAATTTAGAAAAATCACTTTTTCCTCCTCATTGCATTTCCAAACCAGGAGATTGGATCGGCTAAATGTTCAGATCTCAATAGTGCGAGCGAGGTATGCAAGGCTGACGAAAGAATCAAATAAAAATTAAAATAAAGCTTAGTATTATTAATAGAGTGCAAACTCGGAAGAAAAAAAGTTAAACCTTCGATAAAATCACACAAATCTGAAAGGAAAAGTTTACTTCAGTCAAATTACAGAAATCAAAATGCTCAGTGTATCAAGTATCATCAATAATTTTTCTCAGTGGAAACTTTCACTACACACGCAGCTGTTGACAGGGTTGCCGCAGGCTCTTTTTTAAGCTTGGTCATGACATTTAATACCAGCGAAAAGGAAGAGTCACAGGAAGCAGAAGAGTTGCTCCTGAGAGAGTAACAAATAGAACTTGAAACGATGGATCACTTTAATAAACAAAACCATGCTTAAAGATATCAAAACATGGATCCTTGTTTAAATTGTTATCTAATTTTGAAGTTTCTAATTTTTAGATTTTCCATGAATGTCGCTTTATTAAATGCATCCTGTTATTCGAAATATTTTATGTATATATTAAAAGATATGCTTCGTGTAAACTAAATCCTAGCTCTAGGCAAATTCCAGTGTTTTCTGTATGGCTTTTCATTAAATTAAACACAACAGACGCACTCTGCTCGTCGGCCACGCCTCCTCGCCCAGCATCGAGCTCGACAACATCCTCTCATAGAAGGATTTCTTTGACCTCGCTCATCGAAACGGAACGAAGCAATCCCGAGCTGTGCTGAAGAATTGATACCTGGGATGAATCCCGAATCCTTCATCTGTTGAGCGTTGGGAGGTAGTTCTCCTCCCAGACTTCCGAAAACCCAACATAAGTCTGAAATTTGTGAAAGTAAAGAGTTAAAGTAAAGTTTGAAGTGAGTTTTGAAGACAAGAATTTCAATTTAAATTATTATGTGATTGATTTAAATATTTACGTAGTTACTAATCATTCGTTCTGTTTATTTGAATATATATAAATATATATGTATAGTTTGAGTTCTGTTTATTTATTTATTCACTAAGTGGTGCAGGCGTATAGATAAAAAGACATCGATATTATTATGTTATGTTTGAAATTTTTTTTTGATATATTTATCAATTTAGTGAAGCACTGAAGTGTTAAAATTTTATTATTTTTTTTAAGTCAGTATTGCAGTATTTACTTGCATTTCATGATTTGGAATATGGGCAGCAAAAAATTTACAAAATAACAAACTGCAACGAAAGGACAAATAAATTTGAGCAGTGGAAATAAGGTTGTTTCAGGATTCGAAGGGTTGACAGCACGAAATCGCCGGCATCGGTAGGTGAAGTTTAGTTTAGGCTGTAGGTTCTATTAAGGTAATATAAAAGAGGCAGATAGCCAATAGTTAAGAAAAAGCATACATACAAAAAGAACCCGTGCCGTGAAGTTTGACGTAAGCATATCATCTCTCCAAGAAAAACTCCGTAAAGATAATACATCAATAAGAAAACTCAGAATGGCAAACAGACCGATGGCAAACAGGGTGTGGAACTTGGATTTGTTATAGACTTACCCAGCCCGTTGATAACAACTGGACCGGCTCCAATGGCGGGCATAATAAATGTAGTGGGAATAACACGAAGAGTTACAATGTTACACAGGTAGTAACATTGTGGCGTCAGGCTCTAACATCGATTCTTTAATAAGTAGTGAGTATGGTAGTCAGGTAAATGGTATGGTTACTGATGCGTGTAAAGGTATGCACACATCGTTGAATGCAGCGATTGAACGCAACGTCCAGGATGGACGAAATGATGGCGCGAATAAGCAAAATGATAAAGGCTCTAGAGAAAGCACAGAACTTTGCTGAAAGATCTGAACCCATGCAGTTAGATGGCTGCCATGTGAGTTTTGAGAGCTGTCCTTAATGCGCAGGCTAGTTCGGCAAATTATATAAAGCCGATCTACTGTGATGTAACGGGTATAGGCCAAGAGGATGGCGGGTTACGCATTGCGGATCGAGGACTAGAAAATGCTGCTTTGTCACGAGATCCCAGCGGCTGTCGCCCAAACCGACACAAACCTTCGACGAGAGAATCAGCCCTACAATAGGTCCTTACAAGTATAACAAATAAGTCATCTATTGTATTAATTATGATCATAGAATGTCGTATTTATATTTTTACCTACATTTGAACTAAATACTTTCAATATTTAATTTATTGGCATATTTGCATTTTCTTTTAATATTATTAACATGTACATTACTTAATTCACCTTTTTTTAAACTTAGGTTGTTTCTTACGTCGAACATTTGTATAATTTTTAATGCAATCTTGTTTTCTAAATTCCTTGTAATTTTCTCTATTCAAATTTTTGATATTTATATATCTCATCTTTTCATTAGTTATTGGCTTGTATATGTTAATTTTATTGCAATTGCCAGATTCTACATTAATTGGTTTTTCTTTTGTAATTTAATGGTATAATATCCAATTGATTTACTTATTTTTTCTATGATACTTATTAATTTGGTTTTGATTTTCAGCATATTGATTTTTTTAATGAACGAGTGCAAAATTTTTTTTTCTGACTTTAGATAGTCTATAATAAAAGACACTTCGAAATTCGTTATCTGCTATTAAAACTTCGAAATGTCCCTTTTGTGATTTGTATTGTCTCAATTTCTCAGTTATTATACCCTAAACCTTAAGGTTGAGAGTATATTCACTTTCTACCGGAGTGTGTAACGCATAGAACTAGACAAGATAGGTATGGAAAAGTATATATATTCTTGATCAGCATCACCACCAAAATTGAAATAACGATGTCTGTCCGTCTGTCTGTCTGTCTGGCTGTCCGTTGAAATCACGATCACAGGAGAATGGATTAAGATTTCAAAATGAAATTTGGCAAAAATTTTCGTTGTTATGTTGGGGTGTTTCATATAGAAAATGGGCAAAATCGCCCAATGACCACGCCTACTTTTTATATCGAGAGTGCAGGTACCTCTGTTTTGCCTATTAAAAAAGGCCATATCAGCATCACTTTTTGAGAGAAGACAAGAAAATTTTATATGTAGGTTTAGACTAATGCTTGCAGTGAACATGCCAAACATGGGCGTGATCTGCCCACTTTTACTTTACATAGGTCATGGAGGGTTTTACATGGATTGTATTGAAAAGTATATAAGTTTCCTGAATAATGGTGTACATAATATTATAGTTTATGAACCAATAATATTCTGTTGGGAAAAAAATGGGCGGGCCACGCCTCATTTTTACCCATCCACCCAGTATTGCAATATATTTTTATACCCTACACCTAAATTTTGAGAGTAACCGCACTTATTACCGGTGTTTGTAACGCACAAAAATAGTTAAGCAGCTATAATTATAGTTTATCTTATATATACGAGTATATATGCAGCTTTAAGGTGTAGGGTATTTCGGCTATAGCCCGGCTGTAGACAACACCTTTACTAGTTTTTTGATTGTTTCTGTCCTCCAGATAATAAGCTGTAGCAAATTTGGATAATCGGTGGATGAATGTCAAAAATTTCGATTTCGAGTTTGTATATACGTCCATGTTTATGATACTATTTTTATCTTTTCTACTCTCAAATACAACAAATTTCGACTTTATTGGATTTCAATCATACTTCACTCGGTTACAAATACCGCAAATATTGTCGTAGATTTTAATTAATGTTTTCAAATCTGGGTAATAAATACACCTTTTTAGTCCTTCGGTTTCGTTAGTATCGGTGTGTCCTGTCTAATACCTATGGTACATATGAATTTGTTTAAAAGTTTCATCTTCACAAGTCATATCTTCAGCTTGGTACGAGTATTTATAAAATTTTATATGGCTCCTTTTCGTAAATTTCAATTATTTTTTTTGGAAGATATTGTATTTCTAATAATCAAGGTCTGTGTAGATTCCCACCTTTGTTCTTTCAATATGTTTTCGTAAAATATCTACTAAATTTTCATTAAGATCTTATAAACTTATAATAACTTTCTTTTTGTTATTGACTACTTCAAGGTCGAGTAGTTTTGTATTTTTAAATATAATCTGAACCGGAAACCTGTTGACGACTGTACCGTAAATGCTTATGTGGTTATGTAAATCTTCTTCTTGAAAGTGTATTGTTATTGCATCGTCATCTACATTATTATATAAAAAATTGGAATCTTCATATCTATATTTATTTCATGATTATCTATTCCCCTGATATAATCTATGTTAAAATTATAGTCTCTTAATTTAAAGAACCACCGATAAAGCCTTGAATTTGCGTCCTTTCCTTGTGTCTTTGTATATAACGACTTAAGTGGCTGATGATCGGACGTGATATTAATCTTAACGCCATAACATAGCTAAGAACTCCCTTTGTGTGACAGAATAATTAGGGTGATGGTCGTTTAGGGTTCGACTGGCATAGCAACCAGGATGTTTATCGTATTTTAGAACTGCTCCGATTGCAGGTGAGCTGGCTTTAGGTTTTCGTACGAATTGATAAAATTAGGGACTTTTTTATTAATTGTTATGTCTTTCTTTAGAAATCTTACCATTGGGTAGCTTACGTTTGTGAAATCCCTAATAAATTTTTGTGTAATATCTACATATACTTAGGAAAGATTTAATTTGCTTAATGGTTTTTGGTATCTTCAGATCCAATACATGTCTAATTTTTGGATTACAATACATGTCTGGATTTGGTTTTACGCCGTCCGGTGTCAAAATATTTCGTAAATACAATACTTCTTTCGAAAAAAACTTGCATTTAGTGATCTGTATTTTTAATTGACTTCTTTTAACTTAGATATAACTTTTTTATACTTGAAATGTGCTCCTCGAAACACTAGACGGGTTGGCCGCCGGTGGAGTACTTTCTCCACTACTGTGGAGCATCATCGGGAATGAGCGCTTGTGCAACCTGACAGAAGCAGGACTCTACTGCCAAGGTTATGATGATGACAAGGTTATGTTATATTATATCGAGGTAAATTTGAAGAAGCTCTCCCTGCAAAAATTCAACAGGGTCTGAGAATAACAAGACAATGGTGCAATAATGTAAGGATCAAATTTAACTCAAACAAAACTATAATTGTGCCATTTGCAAGAAAATATAAACTGAAACCACTTGATCCAATAATAATGGAGAGACTGAAAATCACGTACGTCGCCCATCTTTTAAACACCGATTAATTAACCTTTGAAAAGTTTCAGGAGGGTTTCTGAAACCAAAAGGCATCTGAACGTACTCATAATGACCATAGGGAGTGGAGAATGCAGTTTTCAACCGATGTTCTTGCTTAACAACTATTTGGTGAAACACTTTTGCCAAGTCCAATGTCGAAAAATATTGTGCCAGACCAAGTTTGTCTAGTAAGCTAACGATATTTCGTATTGGAAATTTATCGTCCGATGTAATTTCGTCCAATTTACAATAGTCAACGAAGAACATAAATAGTTCTTCGTGGCTAGATAAAGGGGCGGGTGGAGGGAGGGACGAATTCCAAATGGCATCACAATGAATCTAAATGGTCCAAGTGTGTTTCGCATGAACTGCCATACTTGACTACCTACCTACCTACGATAGTCAATAACAATCCTCCAGGTTTTTTCCGGCAAAGTCTGTCTTCTTGACCCACAAAGGACTGTTGTAAGGAGAATTACTTACTTGTATTATGCCTTGTTGCAACATATCTGTTATTTGCCTAATTACTTAATTTTCCTGGAGCTGGAGATATCTATAAATTGTAGTGTAAATTGATTTATCGGTTATTGTTTTAATTTCATATTGTATAATATTTGTGTTAGTGAACTGTTGACCTTTATTGTAAATTAAGTCCTGAAATTCTTTCAATATTTTCTTTAATGCATTCATTTCTTGCCATTTCAAATTATTTTATAAGTGACCAGTAGTTATTTTATCTAGATTCATAATATCAAGTTGATGGACTTCATTTAAATTGCATAGATATTCTTTTAAAAATGCTATTACAAAATTTTTTATAGTAATACTTTCATTTTCTATGTATACGATAGCTTTTAATGGTTTTAATATATTTTGTCCGAGAATTGCATCGAAAATTGTCCCTTAAAAATTAGTCAGTTTCCAAGACATTGTTGCATTTCTGTTAAATTCTTTTAGCAAATCATTATTACTTCAAAGTTAAGTTTAATTTCACTATTGAGAGATTTGAATTTTAATGGGTTTTTAAGTGGAATTTGTTTGTAATGGGCTAAGACACTTGCATTTAAAAGTGTAGTAGATGGGCCCGTATCTATAAGACATACAATTTTTTCGTTTTTAGTTTGCTCTATCAACGGAAATGATTCTTTCAGCCCATTATGTAAAAATTTTACACCTCATCCACCTGTATATGATCCGTCTCCATCAACTCCACTTCATTTCTTCTAACATTCTGACGTCTGTTTGAAGTTTGAAATCGAAACTGTCGTAAATTATTATAACTATTCTTACACTCTGCTCCCCCACAGCAGAACACCATATATTAAGGATATGTACCGATAAAGGCATACAATTCCAGTTCATTCCGCCAAGAGCTCCTCATTGTGGAGGACTATGGGAAGCAGCCGTAAAATCTGCAAAGCATCTTCTAGTTAGAAGCGCCTCTACTGCAAATTTGACCTACGAAGAATTAGAGACAGTCATTATTGAAATAGTAACTATTCTAAACTCTAGACCTTTAACACCTATGTCCAACGATCCCAATTACTTAACAGCGCTAACTCCTGGCCACTTCCTCATTGGGGAACCATTGACTGCACAGGTAGACGCCAGAAGCTCTAACGCAAATCCGTCATCTTTAAAAAGGTGGAATTTGGTTTCTCACTTGAAGCAAGAGTTTTGCAAATGATGGTCAGCCGAGTATCTAAACGAGTAGCAGTTTCGACGAAAGTGGAGAGAACGGCAACCTAACGTACAAATTGGGACAATGGTTATCCTTAAAGAGGATAAACCAGAGGAAAATGTAAAATGAAAATGTATGTGAAAATGTGTGGATAATCTACCACCTCTACAATGGCCACTTGGAAGATTCATCAACACTTTCAAAGGCAACGATGGAGCCGTTCGGGTCGCCGAAGTAAAGACTTCAACAAGTACATTGCGGAAGCCAATTCAGAAATTAGCGCCACTTACCATGGATCAATACCACTCAGTTGAAGAGAAAAGAAAATCAGAACCTGGAGAATATCTCGACCATACAGTTTCAAAGGAACACGAATTTCATTAAGTTTATCACTCCCAGATACGAAATCTTACAAGCCTACAGCAACCATTAATTGATCAATGAGCAATTGATTACCGAATGAGCTAAGAACTTCTGACCATCATCATTATGCAGTAGGATACACTGCGCTATCAGCATCAACAATTCTTATGCTATACATAGGATACCAAGCATCAAACGCTTAATGATAAAACTCAACCCTCCACAACCCCTTCCACGGCAGCACTCAATGAATCCGAACTTCACCGTTTCGGTCGCCCTATTTATTTGGCTCATTAACACAAAACAATCGATTACGTAAACCATAATTTAGAAAAATCACTTTTTCCTCCTCATTGCATTTCCAAACCAGGAGCTTGGATCGGCTAAATGTTCAGATGTCAATAGTGCGAGCGAGGTATGCAAGGCTGACGAAAGAATCAAATAAAAATTAAAATAAAGCTTAGTAATATTGATAGAGTGCAAACTCGGAAGAAAAAAAGTTAAACCTTCGATAAAATCATACAAATCTGAAAGGAAAAGTTTACTTCTGTTATGTTACGTGAGTAACTCTTTAAAGGAAGATACTTCCCAAGTGGAACGGGTCGCCCTAATTTCTGTCCTGGCGTAAACGCCGCTGGACGAGAAGGAGTGCCTGCAATTAAGTTGGCACGTCCTGTGACCTAAGACGCCTTGCTGAGTTGCTGGCGTAGAATTAAAATGAAAAGCCTTGAATAGTTTCTGGCTAGATTAATTCTTAACTTTATTTTGGATCGCTCGGGTTTTTATACCCTAAGTGATTCCATTTCTCTAAGAGTGTAAATATACAAGCAATATTAATATATATGGCTAAACTATTCTTTCTTATGCTTAATTCTATGCATAGTTATTTCTTTATGCTTAACATTCTTATTCGCACTCAAAATTTCTATTTGTTTATAAAATTTATTGAACCGATACCCAATCATTGACGCGATTCGAAATTGGGCGTTTCAAGGTTCGTGTTAAAACGTGTGACGCTGAGTCGCGGTCATCAGCGAGTTAGTGGGTCAGTGCATGCTCTGCATTTATTGAATGTTACAGTATGTTGTTGTGTACAGGAGCGGAGTGCGGTCAGTGGATACACTACACCCTCACCCTTAAGAGAAAAATTATATTGGAAGAATATAATTTTTATCAGTGATTGACAATGTGTAGTTTAATATTTTCTTAAAATTATATGTTTGAACATTTTACAGTTTAATTTGCTATTCTAATAGTTGAATTTCTTAATTATTTAATAAATTTAACATGTTCTTAGCATCAAGTAATTATAAAAAAAATTGTATTATAGGGAGTTTGTACGGCTTAGCATGTAATGAAGATTGTTTTAGACTACTAAATAATATGTAAGTATGATGTTAATATGTTATAATTTTTTTTATAAATTGTAATTCCTATAAGTATTTGTATGCTCTTAAAATATTCTTTTCTTATTTTCACATCGTATTTGCGATATAAGGTTTTAATAGATTATTGTGTACTTCTTTGTGTAAACCATTTATATCTATTATTGAATTTACATCTTTTCTTTCAATGATTTTATATGGACCTTTGTATGGGCTATTAAATTTTTTTCGGTTTTCTAGTTTTAATAAAACTAAGTCTCCTTTTTGCAAGTTAAGTGGTTTTGAATAATTGTTTAATTGTTCTGTATTTCTTTTTTTCTTTTCATTTATAATTTGCTGTTTTGCTATCTCTAGTGAAGTTCGTAATCTGATTTTTAGTTCGTTAGCGTAGTCGTCAATATTCGTAGAGTTTTTTGTGTTTATAAATGAGTCAGTCGGTAATTGGGCTAGTTTTCCAAAAATGAGTTCATGTGGTGAATAATTTGTAGTTATGTGTGGAGTTGTGTTGTATGCAAACATGTAATATGGTAACCAAATATCCCATTCATAATTATTAGCAAAATTTAATAAAAATTCATTTAACACTCTATGATTTCTTTCAACTGAACCTAATGTTTGATGATGGTACGGAGTTGAAAATATTTGTTTTATTTTAAGCAAATCGCATATGTTTTTTAGTAGTTCATTAGTAAATTCTGTACCTTTGTCTGATTTTAAAATTTGGAAATGTCCGAATTTTAAGATTAATTGTTCTACAATTGTTTTGGCCATGGTTAGAGAATCTTTTGTTGTTATTGGATATGCTATTATATATTTAGTAAAATCGCATTGCATTGTTAAAATGTATCTGTAACCGTTTGATACCTTAAGAGGGCCTACTGTGTCTATAGATATTACTTGAAAACTTGTGTTTGGAGTATCTGTTATAGTTTGTCTTTCTATTGTATGTTTAGTTATTTTATTTCTTGCGCATAAATCACAATTTGTTATAAATTTCTTTACCATTTTACCCATATTTTTCCATATATATCTTTGTTTAAGTTTTATAATTGTTTTCCGAATACCTAAGTGTTCTTTACTGTGAAATTCATCGATTATTTTATATTTCATTAATTCGTCTTTTATTTTTCTTGGGGCGGCATAAATTAGTATTTTTAACTGGGGGTCATTATTATTTATTTTTATCTTTGCGTACGTCTTTTTAAATTCTTCTTTCTCACATATTTTGAATATTTCATCATTGTTTTCTAGCGCTAAATAATCTATATTTTCTTTCTTCATTCTTGATGCTAGCTTCTGCAGTATCGAATCTAGTTTCGCTGCATTATCGCTACATCCTACGTGCACATTATAATTTTCGATAGCTATCTTACAATTTTTTATATTTTTGTCGACATTAAATATTAATCTTCTCATATTTTTGACGTCAGATACTGATGTGCAATCCCATATACGAAGTATATCTGGCTTCGATTGAGATGTACACTGCCCCTCTTTATTATTATTTTTACTCATGCCCCTTGTAACAATTAGTGTTTTCTTTATAGTTTCATCGATTTCATTTGGTATCATTTCCTTTAACATATCTGAGTTGATCTGTATTCTTGACAGTGCGTCTGCATTCGTATTTAATTTTCCTTTTTTATATATAACTAGCTTTGCCCCGGTGCGCTTTGCTGCCCCACTAAAAATGTTAAAAAAAGATAAAGTTTGTTGTTTTCTAACTTGTTTAGAAAAAGAAAATATAAAAGATTGTCTAGATAATAGTGCTAAAATTATTCTAATGCACGTGGATAAACAATGTTTCTTGTTTGTCTGTCTGGCGCCTAAACGTATATATAGATTAATTAATCCACATTAATTCTTATATATAAGATATTTTCTGTACATAATAAGAAGATATTTATGAAAATTTATAATTATAATAAAAGATAGCGAAACCTTCGCCCGCTTCACAGGGCGAATACACAAAAGAAACTTGCGAAATTTCTTTTCAATTTTCAGTAAAACTCATCCACAATCAATTTCTTACAATAATTTATTTTCAAATAAAAAGGTCGAAAATGAAAATACTTTAAAAATTAACTTAATGCTCTTTGATAAACAACGTTTTTAGTTTTTCCATCTTTTGTGTTTATAAATAATGCAGAGGGTTTACCACAACGTGAACAACCAACATACAATTGTCCATGCGAGAAAACAGGTTGCTCCAAATCTAAGCCACAAATATTCAAAGTCTGACCTTGAGCTTTATTAATGGTTATAGCGAAGGCAAGACGGACAGGAAATTGAAGCCGTTTAAATTCAAATGGCATATCTGATGGAATCATTGGAATTCGGGGGATTAGAACGTTTTCGCCTCTATATTTACCACTCAGAATAGTTGCTTCAATTAAATTGGCCATCAGTTTTTTCACGGAAAGTCTGGTGCCATTACAAAGCCGTGGTTGATTTATATTTCGGAGCATTATTATCGGTGCTCCCTCTTTCAATGCCAAATAATGTGGTGGCAAGCCTGGCAAATCAAGTGAATTCAAAAATTCAGTAGGATAGTTCACTACCTCATCTTCATTTATTATCGTATCCACTGATTTGTATGCAAAAAATTGGCCATCTATTTCTTGCAAAATACTTGCATTTAAATCGTTCACGTCTTTATTTTTTCCTGCCAATATTGCGCGTTCGCTCAACCAATCATGATTCCTGTACTTCTGCAATATATTTGGAAACACACGTTGAACCAGTTCCTTTTTCGATTGAGTGATATTACAAAAATTGCTTGGTAATGTTATTAATCCGGTTGATTTATCGACTGCAACTTTACCATTCCCAATTTCCAAAAGTTGTTTTGAAAATTCAGCTGCAGAAGGATCATTTTGCAATTGTACACGTACATTTTGATTAAGACGCAATGTTTTAACATATTTCCACAAAACTGAAGACTTCAAACATGCGTTTAGCTCATCAGCAGCAGTAGATCGTGGAATGACAGGTAAAGTTTGCCTAAAATCACCTGATAACAATATAAAGGCGCCACCAAAAAGTCTTTCATTTCCTCGAAGATCTTGCATGGTTCGATTTAATGCTTCTAATGATCTTTTGTGAGCCATTGTACATTCGTCCCATACGATTATTTTACACTGCTGCAAAACTTTTGCCATTGCCGACGTTTTGGAAATGTTGCACGTAGGAGATTCAATCGTTGTTATATTCAAAGGCAATTTAAGTGCAGAATGCGCAGTTCGACCACCGTCTAATAAGGTAGCAGCAATTCCAGATGAAGCAACTGCAAGAGCAATTTTATTATCCGATCGTATGGTTGCCAGAATCAATGACAGCAAAAATGTTTTTCCAGTGCCTCCTGGTGCATCAATAAAGTAAAATCCACCTCCTTCATTGTTCACGCCTTCCATGATTTTGTCATAAGCATATTTCTGTTGACTATTCAATTGTGGAACTTTTAACTGCACAAATGTTCTCAATTGATTACGATCATATTGTTGTTCACGATGCATTTCTTGATTAATAACATCATGAACTGCACGATTAGGCGCTATCATTCCTAACTGCACTAATATTTTGTTTGCAATCATTATACACATGTCTTCAATCAAAATCAAAGCTTCGTTATGCATTTCCGGTGTGATTTCTAATTCAGGATTTGAAACTGAACGTCGCACTCTAAGTAAAATGTCTTCCGTCATGTCATCACGAAATTTATGCCATATTTCAAATGGATTTGATGGACTGCATGTAGATATTATAATTGCAAATAATGTTCGTATTTGATGTGGAGATGATGAAATTACGGAATCAGCAAGTGTAGCTTCCCAATGCATATCATCTTCAAGTAGATTCAAACGCTGGCATGCTTGCCGATAAGTCGCACACAATTCACCATCGACTGTTCTTAAATCTTCAAATGACGTAGGACCACGAACGTTAATCAATAATAAACGCAAATAAAAACATTCATAATGATTTGGATGAACGGTATACACACGACCCAATGCTTCTGTAGAAAATACATTTGGATGGCCTCGTACTGGTTGCCCTTGTTTCCGTCTTTGAAAAACTTTCGCAGATTCATTCCATGTGAAATATCGTGGCACTTCAGAATACAATAACATTTTAGCAAATTCGTCATTTCTGCACATATCAAAAAATGAAGTCAACGTTGTTTTCGGTGGCTGTTCTGCTCGTTGCGCCGCATTCTCAGGTGTGAAGTACACACGTTGACCATTCTGAAGATGAACTGCCAAGTGCAGTACATTTGGATACCTTTCGTGTATTGCAAATGAAAAAATTCGCCATATTGCTTCATTTGTACTAATATAACGGCCTAATTGATATGAAGTGATTTCATCACTTTTATCCCCAGCAATTCCAAAATAGGCCAAATCACTTCCTTTGTTAACATATTTGCATATGTACTTGATGGATTTTACTGAGTTACAATACTCAACATTTATATGAGCACCAAAAGTTTTGGATAATAGCGGCGAATATGGAACGATCCAACGATTGTCAATTTTAATGTCTTGATTTTTGCATTTCACCATAACTGTTTCGCCATCATCTTCAGGTGAACGTCTACGATATAACGGATAACCATCATTACCAGAAATTGTTTCCGCTATTAATGCTCTTGGGTACCGTTTTGTGCATTTTCCTTCAGCCATGCACGGTGAGTTGACATTTAATGCCCCACATGGTCCATGAATCATGTGCTTCGTAACTGATTCAAACAGTCCTGGATCAATGATTGGATTAGGAATTTCGGCTGATATTACGCTATCAATTTCATTTGGCGTAATTTTATCAACTAACCAAACCAAAATATGTGCATGCGGAAGTCCTCTTTTCTGCCATTCCACAGAATACATCCAACATTGAACTTTTCCAAACACTTGTTGTTTGACAATAAAATCCATAAGCGTTTTCAATTTTTGCTTGAACACACGCGCAACAATATCGTGGCGATCAGAAGCACTTTGACCATGAAACATATATTGCTTTATTTCATTCCATTGAGGATTACAGGTGAAAGTAATAAATAAATCGGGTCGATGATAATGCCGAACGTACGTCATTGCGTCTTGCGCGTACTCGTGCATGTGTCGTGGACTTCCAGTATATGTTGCTGGTAATATTGTCATTTGGCCAATATCGTTGATATTCCCATCATTCTGAATTGCATCGCGCAAATGAATATATTGTTCGGATTTTAACTTTTTCTGATTAAATCGAATAAAATTCAATCGTTCAGACTCAATTTTAGCGTAAACATCAACTATAAATTGGTTGCAAAGCCTTCTACAATTCAATATATGATTAATTTCGTTCAGCCGAACCATTAATCTGTACGAATAATAGTTCATCGCACTAACTTTTTTTGCTGTTTCCAAGCCTGAAATAAATGCGAATATTAAGTATCAATAATTCACAAAATGTGTGATGCATTTTATTGTAACTAACCAGTTAAACGATGTTTCATCTTAATATTGAAATGGTAACCATCCTCGCCTTGCCAAAACAAAATTGGGTACTGCAACGCATCATAACAACGATGAGTTTCCGAAACATGCACAACACTTTGATCTCGACGATGAAGTACAATATCTCGACTGCTCGCTCCTTCATCCACAATTAATACGGCAACTTCATCAATTGTTGGTGCGTTTAACCTTCCAGCATGAATTCCACCAGGTGCTTTATCGGCCCGAATAACAATTCTATGAGAATCCGAAGGCATTTGATCAAGGGCAGTTTGAAATAATTTGATCAAACAATTTTCATCGTGAAAAAACTGCTGCAATCTTTCAATTATTCCTCTTCTCACTGCATTACTATCATTTGGATTTTGTGCCACCACACAACGCCGTTCAATTTCAACATCTGAATTTCCCATGAAATAAATTTGCAAAAAGGAATGATTGGAATCCAAACATGGTAATAACGATCCAATTCGATGATAGATTTGACCTTGAATCTGCATACATGAAACATTTGATTCAATCTCACGATAGAACTCATTGTTAGTGTCGTGTTCAGTAATTACCTTAAAAGTCATGAATCCATCTCTGATTATATTTGTGGCGCCGAAAGACGTCATTTGGAAACATGAATTGTACTGCTGTATTTTAGACAAAAAATTATTCGATTCTGGAGTCAAACCAGAAACTAATGACCTCAAAGGCTCAGGAGGAGGATTCAAAACAGGCAATTTTACTTGTCCATTTGCACAACACATTCCAGGAGTTTCCGATGGAAATTTCAATGCATTGCACTGTTCGCAGACATTAGTCATAGTTCCGATTGAAAGGCATGGAAGAGAACAATAGTCAACTTCACTATCATAATTGAAAGCAGCACGCATTACTCGCTGATTAATATTGTCATTGGCACGACTTCTAACAGCGCGATTGCGACTCATTCTCGCTCGATCCGAAGAATTACTCGCGAATCGTTCTTCGATTGTTTGAGCAGAACGCGATCTCGATTGACGCTCTCTTTGCTGTTCAAGTCTCACTTCACGTTCCGCTTCAGATTCACCTGCTCTAACAGATGCAACTCGTCTTGTATTATGAGTACGACGACCAATATTGGCGCCACGTCTCGGTCGCGGCATAATTATAACTAAAAAAAAAACAAATAATGTTTATAAGTGTTTATAGTGTTTATAATAAAACACATTTCGTCTTTTTCTTGATTCGCTTCGGTTTGCTGCTCATCACTTTTAAACGCTTCCATATTTTCTGTCATACGTAACACTGTTTTGGACTTGACACACCCGAAACAGAGTAATTAATCGGCATTAAGCCTTTTATAATTTTTAATTGTTTTTCAAAATTTAAAATAAAATTCTATGTGTGTCAAAATAATTTGTCAAAACAAAGCAATAATGGAAGACATTTACAATTTACTTACTTCCATTGTCAAATTGAAATTCAAAATTAAAACGTCAAATTTATTTTTCAATTTACTTTGATTCCTCTGTTTTCCGTTATGCAAAAATAATAATTTTTTTTAAATGAAATTTTTTTAAATTATTATTTCACACAAACCTTCTACAGGCAAATAATGAAAACATACCAAAAAATCAAGCAAATCGGACTTCACGTTCGCATGTTATGAACGTACAAACGAACAATTCATTTTTATATATATAGATTTCAAAGTCATAGTCACAAAGATCTAGTCTTATTCTCGTCATTTTGGATGACGGATTTTTGTGTGTGAAGAGTGATATTAAAGGTCTGTGGTCTGTTACTACTGTAAACTTTCGTCCGAATAAGTAAGGTCTGAAAAAGTTTATACTCCAGTGGATCGCTAAAAGTTCTTTTTCTATTACTGGTTTGTTTAAATCGTGTTTCTGTAATGCTTTACTGGCATAAGAAATAGGTAAGTCATTGCCTATCTCACCTTGTGATAAAACTGCGCGCAATGCGTAGTTTGAAGCGTCTGTTGTTAAAATGAACGGTTTTTCAAAGTCTGGATATTGTAAAATTGGTGGTTCTACTAGTTTATTCTTTAGTTCTTGAAACGCTTTTTGGCAACTGTCAGTCCATTCAAATTTAATGTTCTTTTTTAATAGTTGGTTTAAGTCCTTAGCTATGTCTGCAAAGTTCTGTATAAATCGTCTATAGTAATTGCAAAATGCGATAAATCTTCTAACTTCATCTGAGTTCTTAGGAATAGGGTATTCTTTAATTGTCTGGAATTTCGCTGGATCTGTTTTTACTCCATTTCTTGTTATTAAATGACCTAGGTATATGACTTCTGGTCTTAAAAAACAACATTTTTCTGCGTTTAATTTTAAATTGTATTTATCTAACCTTTCTAATACACGAATTAAGTTTTCATTATGATGATTAAGACTACATCCGTAAACAATTATATCGTCTACGTATAGAAATGCCTCGGATTCTAGTCCTGATAGTGCTATAGTAAGCATTCGCTGAAAACTGTTCGAAGATATTTTTAATCCAAAAGGTAATCTTTTGAATTGAAAATGACCGTTTGTTGTAGAGAAAGCGGTTAGTGGTCGCGAATTTTTTTGTAAACCTATTTGATGAAAAGAACTCGTCATATCAAGAGTTGAAAACCATTTTGCTCTTCCTAACCTATCAAGAATGTCTTCTAGTCGTGTCAATGGAAATTTATCGTTAACTATGTTATCATTTAATTTGCGGAAATCGACTACTACTCTCCATTTCTTTTTGTCATCAGTATTTTTCTTCGGAACTAGCAATAGTGGAGCGTTATATGGGCTTGTTGATTGTTCTATTATATCGTCTTGTAGCATCTTATTTACTTGATCGTTTATTATGTCTGTGTGCGTGTGTGGTAATCTATAATTTTTAATGTAAACTGGTGTTTTGTCTGCAAGGGATATTTCTTGAGTGTAAAAATTATTTACTGTCAATGGATCGTTTTCTAAGTGAAAAACATTTTGGTATTTTTGTAAAATATGTATTAGTTCTTGTTTTGCTTCATCGTCTGGGCAGTCAATTTGTAGTTTTTGAAGGATTTGTTTAAAACGGTTTTTGTCATTTGTTTTGTTGTTGTATAGCACGTCGTAATTTTTAAGAGGTTCGGTTTCTATGTTTAAGTTTCGTATAGTTGCTTCGTCGTTGTTTGTGTTTAGAATTTTTATGTGCGTATTACCATTTTTGGGTGCTAAAGAATTGCTTAGAAAAATCCCTGGTTCAATCTCTTTGTTTAAAATGAGTTTTTCTTCTGTGAAATTTAATTCAAGTGGCAAAATCATTTCTGTTCTTGGAGGTATTTTAATGTGGAAAATTTTTGTTTGCATTGGAATGGTTATTGTATGTTCATTTGCGTATACTGAAAGCGTAAATGTCTCATAGTCAACTTTGCATAAAAATTTTTGTAAAAAGTCTCTTCCTAATATTCCGTCTGTTTCTATTGGAAATTCTTTGTTTACCAGATGGAAATTGTGAGTCAGTGTGTCTGCTCCTATGTTTAATGATAAAGATATCGATCCTAAAGAGTAAGTTTTTTCTGTCGTTATACCAGTTAATGCACATTTTTCGTCAGTGTAATATTCTTGGTCATTTAGTTTTGAACTTATTTTACATAGTGAAATGTCAGCGCCTGTGTCAATCAGAAATTTCAGATTCTCTCTTTTAAACTTAAGTGTTATGTAATTTGTATTATTATCCGATACTTTGTATATCTTTAATTGCGGCTGTCTGGAATGTTCGTGCATTCCGAGCCTATTTCGTTTCCCGATTCTTGTACGATGTTTATGTTTCTACTACTTTGATTTCTGTAATTGTTTTGGTTTTGATACGAAGCGTTTCTGTTATGGTTCGAGTTATTATTATTGTTGCGACTAAAATTTCTGTTGTTGTTAAAATTATTGTTGCTGTAATGTGTTACATTTTGTGGGTTATTTATCCAGTTTCGGTTTTTTTGATGGTTATTGTTGCCATATCTTTTGTTATTATAATATCGTTGATTGTTGTTACTGTTGTATTTCTGATTGTTGTTATTATTGTTGTTTCTTTGATTGTGTGTTTGTGGTTTGAAATTTGAGTTCCTATTGCGTACATAATTTATTTGTAATTTACTTCGACTGTTTGTTTTTTCTAGTTCTAATGCAAGGCTTACTGCATCAGAAAATGTCTTCGGTTGCGATGCGAAAATTGTTTGTTTATAATTTTCATCAATGCCGTTCTTAAAAATTGTCAAAGCGTACGTATCGTTGATTTTAGTTATTGTTGTTTTTTGTAATTCTGTTGCGTCATTTCCTAGTTCTTTTATCTGTAAATTGTTTAGTTCGGCTATTGTTGCTAGAATTTTGTCTTTGTAGTTTGTTATGTTGCCTCTCTGTATCATGTTTGATAAATCTGTATGCAACTGTGGAACCGATTTGTTCGTTTTGTAACGAAGTCGTAAAGAGGTTTTTAATTCGTCTAATGTTGTAGGTGTTTGCACTGAGCTTAGTGCTGTTTTTACATTTTGGTTCAGTTTAATGTGATAAACGAATTCCATTAAATCTTGCTTAGCATCCGCTGACAATATTTTGTCTATTATTTCTACTATTTTTAAAAACGAGTCTAGTTCTTTATAGTTCCCACCGAAAATTGGGATGGTTTTCATAGCAGTTTCTATATTGAAATTCGCCATGTTTGTGGTGTTATGTATTTGTTCTCGTTTGTTTGCTTTTACTTGAGAGTCCGCTGTGTCACTGTCGGATTCTGTTTGGGACATTAGAAGATATTTTGCTTCGCGATACGTGTTTCTGAACGCAATTATTGTTGTCGTTATGTTTGTATCGTTTGAATTTGTCTTTTCTAAAACTTGCTTTATTTTAATTTTTAAATTTTCTAATTCTTTTAATTTTACTAAGACAGTTTCTGCCTTGTACGGTCTGTTTGGTGTCTTTTTTAAATTTTTTAATATTTGTTGTGCCTTTTGTAATATGGCATTTAGCTCTTCCATCTACACTTGCGTTTACAATAATTTTTTAATAACTTCTTCTGTTCTTTTCAATATCTGTTTATGTTCTACCATAATGTGTGTTTCTAATTTATTGGCTCTTATTTTGGTCTCGCATATGAAACAGTATTTAAACATGTTGTTGTATTGTTTCAAACTTTATTTATCAAACATTATTTGCTGTTGTCCTCGTCTAGATAACTAAATAACGCGCCTGAGATTGCTGCTAAAGATCGCATGAATTTTATTAGCAAGTGAGGCTTTTGGTGTTCTTTTTGTTGCGCTTCTTCAGTTTTTTTTTCTAGAACATCTATTTGTTCCCAAATCCTACATGCTGAGTTCCATGATGGTACATTTACACTGTCTGATACTAGATTTTTGAGATGCCTCAGCCGCTGTCTATCTCTGACCAGTTGTCCTCCACGTTTCTTCTGTTTAGGTATTTCTACCTTTGGAATACAGCAACTTTCTTCTTCCTTAATAATGTTCTGTCTCCTTCGGTACTCCTCTATAGTTAATTTTTTGGGCCTTGTGCTGATATATTTGTTGCTTTATATACTGGAGCACTGTTGTCACTGATAGCCTCGGGAATATATTCTTCCGGTCGTGCCATGTAGTTGGTGGATCGACTGATCGTGGTTGTTATATCGACTGGATGTGGTTGCAGGATCGTAGCCGCAGGATCTCAGAAGATTTCAGTAATCAGGATTGCAGGATCGCCATGTTATGTTACGTGAGTAACTCTTTAAAGGAAGATACTTCCCAAGTGGAACGGGTCGCCCTAATTTGTGTCCTGGCGTAAACGCCGCTGGACGAGAAGGAGTGCCTGCAATTAAGTTGGCACGTCCTGTGACCTAAGACGCCTTGCTGAGTTGCTGGCGTAGAATTAAAATGAAAAGCCTTGAATAGTTTCTGGCTAGATTAATTCTTAACTTTATTTTGGATCGCTCGGGTTTTTATACCCTAAGTGATTCCATTTCTCTACGAGTGTAAATATACAAGCAATATTAATATATATGGCTAAACTATTCTTTCTTATGCTTAATTCTATGCATAGTTATTTCTTTATGCTTAACATTCTTATTCGCACTCAAAATTTCTATTTGTTTATAAAATTTATTGAACCGATACCCAATCATTGACGCGATTCGAAATTGGGCGTTTCAAGGTTCGTGTTACAACGTGTGACGCTGAGTCGCGGTCATCAGCGAGTTAGTGGGTCAGTGCATGCAAAGTGCATGCTCTGCATTTATTGAATGTTACAGTATGTTGTTGTGTACAGGAGCGGAGTGCGGTCAGTGGATACACTACACTTCAGTCAAGTTACAGAAATCAAAATGCTCAGTGTATCAAGTATCATCAATAATTTTTCTCAGTGGAAACTTTCACTACACACGCAGCTGTTGACAGGGTTGCCGCAGGCTCTTTTTTAAACTTGGTCATGACATTTAATACCAGCGAAAAGGAAGAGTCACAGGAAGCAGAAGAGTTGCTCCTGAGAGAGTAACAAAATAGAACTTGAAACGATGGATCACTTTAATAAACAAAACCATGCTTAAAGATATCAAAACATGGATCCTTGTTTAAATTGTTATCTAATTTTGAAGTTTCTAATTATTAGATTTTCCATGAATGTCGCTTTATTAAATGCATCCTGTTATTCGAAATATTTTATGTATATATTAAAAGATATGCTTCGTGTAAACTAAATCCTAGCTTTAGGCAAATTCCAGTGTTTTCTGTATGGCTTTTCATTAAATTAAACACAACAGACGCACTCTGCTCGTCTGCCACGCCTCCTCGCCCAGCATCGAGCTCGACAACATCCTCTCATAGAAGGATTTCTTTGACCACGCTCATCGAAACGGAACGAAGCAATCCCGAGCTGTGCTGAAGAATTGATACCTGGGATGAATCCCGAATCCTTCATCTGTTGAGCGTTGGGAGGTAGTTCTCCTCCCAGACTTCCGAAAACCCAACATAAGTCTGAAATTTGTGAAAGTAAAGAGTTAAAGTAAAGTTTGAAGTGAGTTTTGAATACAAGAAATTCAATTTAAATCATTATGTGATTGATTTAAATATTTACGTAGTTACTAATCATTCGTTCTGTTTATTTGAATATATATAAATATATATGTATAGTTTGAGTTCTGTTTATTTATTTATTCACTAAGTGGTGCAGGCGTGTAGATAAAAAGACATCGATATTATTATGTTATGTTTGAAATTTTTTTTTGATATATTTATCAATTTAGTGTTAAAATTTTATTATTTTTTTTAGTCAGTATTTCAGTATTTACTTGCATTTCATGATTTGGAATATGGGCAGCAAAAAATTTTCAAAATAACAAACTGCAACGAAAGGAAACATAAATTTGCGCAGTGGAAATAAGGTTGTTTTAGGATTCGGAGGGTTGACAGCACGAAATCGCCGGCATCGGTAGGTGAAGTTTAGTTTAGGCTGTAGGTTCTATTAAGGTAATATAAAAGAGGCAGATAGCCAATAGTTAAGAAAAAGCATACACACAAAACGAACCCGTGCCGTGAAGTTTGACGTAAGTATATCATCTCTCCAAGAAAAACTCCGTAAAGATAATACATCAATAAGAAACAGGCAAACAGACCGATGGCAAACAGGGTGTGGAACTTGGATTTGTTATGGACTTACCCAGCCCGTTGATAACAACTGCACCGGCTCCAATGGAGGGCATAATAAATGTAGTGGGAATAACACGAAGAGTTACAATGTTACACAGGTAGTAACATTGTTGCGTCAGGCTCTAACATAGATTCCTTAATAAGTAGTGAGTATGGTAGTCAGGTAAATGGTATGGTTACTGAAGCGTGTAAAGGTATGCACACATCGTTGAATGCAGCGATTGAACGCAACGTCCCGGATGGACGAAATGATGGCGCGAATAAACAAAATGATAAAGGCTCTAGAGAAAGCACAGAACTTTGCTGGAAGATCTGAACCAATGCAGTTAGATGGATGCCATGTGAGTTTTGAGAGCTGTCCTTAATGCGCAGGCTAGTTCGGCAAATTATATAAAGCCGATCTACTGTGATGTAACGGTTATAGGCCAAGAGGATGGCGTGTTACGCATTGCGGATCGAGGACTAGAAAATGCTGCTTTGTCACGAGATCCCAGCGTCTGTCGCCCAAACCGACACGAACCTTCGACGAGAGAATCAGCCCTACAATAGGTCCTTACAAGTATAACAAATAACTCATTTTTTGTATTAATTATGATCATAGAATGTCTTATTTATTTTTTTACCTACATATGAACTAAATACTTTCAATATTTAATTTATTGGCATATTTGCATTTTCTTTTAATATTATTAACATGTACATTACTTAATTCACCTTTTTTAAACTTAGGTTGTTTCTTATGTCGAACATTTGTATAATTTTTAATACAATCTTGTTTTCTAAATTCCTTGTAATTTTCTCTATTCAAATTTTTGTTATTTATATATCTCATCTTTTCATTAGTTATTGGCTTGTATATGTTAATTTTATTGCAATTGCCAGATTCTACATTAATTGGTTTTTCTTTTGTAATTTAATGGTATAATATCCAATTGATTTACTTATTTTTTCTTTGATACTTATTAATTTGGTTTTGATTTTCAGCATATTGATTTTTTTAATAAACGAGTGCAAAATAATTTTTTCTGACTTTAGATAGTCTTTAATAAAAGACACTTCGAAATTCGTTATCTGCAATTAAAACTTCGAAATGTCCCTTTTGTGATTTGTATTGTCTTAATTTCTCAGTTATTTTTTGATTGTTTCTGTCCTCCAGATAATAAGCTGTAGCAAATTTGGAAAATCGGTGGATGAATGTCAAAAATTTCGATTTCGATTTTGTATATACGTCCATGTTTATGATACTATTTTTATCTTTTCGACTCTCAAATACAACAAATTTCGACTTTATTGGATTTCGATCATACTTCACTCGGTTACAAATACCGCAATTATTGTCGTAGATTTGAATTAATGTTTTCAAATCTGGGTAATAAATACACCTTTTTAGTCCTTCGTTTTCGTTAGTATCGGTGTGTCCTGTCTCATACCTATGGTACATATGAATTTGTTTAAAAGTTTCATCTTCACAAGTCATATCTTCAGCTTGGTACGAGTATTTATAAAATTTTATATGGCTCCTTTTCGTAAATTTAAATTATTTTTTTTGGAAGATATTGTATTTTTAATAATCAAGGTCTGTGTAGATTCCCACCTTTGTTCTTTCAATATGTTTTCGTAAAATATCTACTAAATTTTCATTAACATCTTATAAACTTATAATAACTTTCTTTTTGTTATTGACTACTTCAAGGTCGAGTAGTTTTGTATTTTTAAATATAATCTGAACCGGAAACCTGTTGACGACTGTACCGTAAATGCTTATGTAGTTATGTAAATCTTCTTCTTGAAAGTGTATTGTTATTGCATCGTCATCTACATTATTATATAAAAAATTGGAATCTTCATATCTATATTTATTTCATGATTATCTATTCCCCTGATACAATTTATGTTAAAATTATAGTCTCTTAATTTAAAAAACCATTGATAAAGCCTGGAATTTGCGTCCTTTCCTTGTGTCTTTGTATATAACGACTTAAGTGGCTGATGATCGGACGTGATATTAATCTTAACGCCATAACATAGCTAAGAACTCCCTTTGTGTGACAGAATAATTACGGTGATGGTCGTTCAGGGTTTGACTGGCATAGCAAACAGGATGTTTATCGTGTTTTAGAACTGCTCCGAGTGCAAGTGAGCTGGCATCGGTTGGCAACTCAAAACGTTTGTTAAAATCTGGGTACTAAAGTATTGGAACTTCTGTACCCATTGGTTTTAGTTTTTCGTACGAATTGATAAAATTAGGAACTTTTTTATTAATTTTTATGTCTTTCTTTAGAAATCTTACCATTGGGTAGGTTACGTTTGCGAAATCCCTAATAAATTTTTGTGTAATATCCACATATACTTAGGAAAGATTTAATTTGCTTAATGGTTTTTGGTATCTTTAGATCCAATACATGTCTAATTTTTTCTGGATTTGGTTTTACGCCGTCCGGTGTCAAAATATGTCCTAAATACAATACTTCTTTTGAAAAAAACTTGCATTTGGTAATCTGTATTTTTAATTGAGCTTCTTTTAACTTAGATATAACTTTTTTATACTTGAAATGTGCTCCTTGAAACACTAGACGGGTTGGCCGCCGGTGGAGTACTTTCTCCACTACTGTGGAGCATCATCGGGAATGAGCGCTTGTGCAACCTGACAGAAGCAGGACTCTACTGCCAAGGTTATGATGATGACAAGGTTATGTTATATTATATCGAGGTAAATATGAAGAAGCTCTCCCTGCAAAAATTCAACAGGGTCTGAGAATAACAAGACAATGGTGCAATAATGTAAGGATCAAATTTAACTCAAACAAAACTATAATTGTGCCATTTGCAACAAAATATAAACTCAAACCACTTCATCCAATAATAATGGAGAGACTGAAAATCACGTACGTCGCCCATCTTTTAAACACCGATTAATTAACCTTTGAAAAGTTTCAGGAAGGTTTTTGAAACCAAAAGGCATCTGAACGTACTCATAATAACCATAGGGAGTGGAAAATGCAGTTTTCAACCGATGTTCTTGCTTAACAACTATTTGGTGTAACCCTTTTGCCAAGTCCAATGTCGAAAAATATTGTGCCAGACCAAGTTTGTCTAATAAGCTAACGATATTTCGTATTGGAAATTTATCGTCCGATGTAATTTCGTTCAATTTACGATAGTCAACGAAGAACATAAATAGTTCTTCGTGGCTAGATAAAGGGGCGGGTGGAGGAGGGGAGGAATTCCAAATGGCATCACAATGAATCTAAATGGTCCAAGTGTGTTTCGCATGAACTGCCATACTTGCCTACCTACCTACCTACGATAGTCAATAACAATCCTCCAGGTTTTTTCCGGCAAAGTCTGTCTTCTTGACCCACAAAGGACTGTTGTAAGGAGAATTACTTTCTTGTATTATGCCTTGTTGCAACATATCTGTTATTTGCCTATTTACTTAATTTTCCTGGAGCTGGAGATATCTATAAATTGTAGTGTAAATTGATTTATCGGTTATTGTTTTAATTTCATATTGTATAATATTTGTGTTAGTGAACTGTTGACATTTATTGTAAATGAAATCCTGAAATTCTTTCAATATTTTCTTTAATGCATTCATTTCTTGCCATTTCAAATTATTTTATAAGTGACCAGTAGTTATTTTATCTAGATTCATAATATCAAGTTGATGGACTTCGTTTAAATTGCATAGATATTCTTTTAAAAATGCTATTACAACATTCTTTATAGTAATACTTTCATTTTCCATGTATACGATAGCATTTAATGGTTTTAATATATTTTGTCCGAGAATTGCATCGAAAATTGTCCCTTCAAAATTAGTCAGTTTCCAAGACATTGTTGCATTTCTGTTAAATTCTTTTAGCAAATCATTATTACTTCAAAGTTAAGTTTAATTTCACTATTGAGAGATTTGAATTTTAATGGGTTTTTACGTGGAATTTGTTTCTAATGGGCTAAGACACTTTCATTTAAAAGTGTAGTAGATGGGCCCGTATCTATAAGACATACAATTCTTTCGTTTTTATCTATCAACGGAAATGATTCTTTCAGCCCATTATGTGAAAATTTTACACCTCATCCACTGATATGAGGTGTAAATATATATATATATATATATATATATAGTATATGATCCGTCTCCATCAACTCCACTTCATTTCTTCTAACATTCTGACGTCTGTTTGAAGTTTGAAATCGAAACTGTCGTAAATTATTATAACTATTCTTACACTCTTCTCCCCCACAGCAGAACAGCATATATTAAGGATATGTACCGATAAAGGCATACAATTCCAGTTCATTCCGCCAAGAGCCCCTCATTTTGGTGGATTATGGGAAGCAGCCGTAAAATCTGCAAAGCATCTTCTAATTAGAAGCGCCTCTACTGCAAATTTGACCTACGAAGAATTAGAGACAGTCATTATTGAAATAGTAACTATTCTAAACTCTAGACCTTTAACACGTATGTCCAACGATCCCAATGACTTAACAGCGCTAACTCCTGCCCACTTCCTCATTGGGGAACCATTGACTGCACAGGTAGACGCCAGAAGCTCTAACGCAAAGCCGTCAACTTTAAAAAGGTGGAATTTGGTTTCTCACTTGAAGCAAGAGTTTTGCAAATGATGGTCAGGCGAGTACCTAAACGAGTTGCAGTATCGACGAAAGTGGAGAGAACGGCAACCTAACGTACAAATGGGGACAATGGTTATCCTTAAAGAGGATAATCTACCACCTCTACAATGGCCACTTGGAAGATTCATCAACACTTTCAAAGGCAACGATGGAGCCATTCGGGTCGCCGAAGTAAAGACTTCAACAAGTACATTGCGGAAGCCAATTCAGAAATTAGCGCCACTTCTCATGGACCAATACCACTCAGTTGAAGAGAAAAGAAAATCAGAACCTGGAGAATATCTCGACCATACAGTTTCAAAGGAACACGAATTTCATTAAGTTTATCACTCCCAGATACGAAATCTTACAAGCCTACAGCAACGATTAATTGATCAATGAGCAATTGATTACCGAATGAGCTAAGAACTTCTGACCATCATCATTATGCAGTAGGATACACTGCGCTATCAGCATCAACAATTCTTATGCTATACATAGGATACCAAGCATCAAACGCATGGTCATGACATTTAATACCAGCGAAAAGGAAGAGTCACAGGAAGCAGAAGAGTTGCTCCTGAGAGAGTAACAAAATAGAACTTGAAACGATGGATCACTTTAATAAACAAAACCATGCTTAAAGATATCAAAACATGGATCCTTGTTTAAATTGTTATCCAATTTTGAAGTTTCTAATTATTAGATTTTCCATGAATGTCGCTTTATTAAATGCATCCTGTTATTCGAAATATTTAATGTATATAATCACACATATTTAATCTCTTTGTAATTTCTGCTCCCACAGAGTGCCAGACGCAAGCGTCAGCACATTCTGTGTGAACCGCAATAATGAACGACAAACAAACAAGTTCTTATATTACAACATAATAAGCATATTTGTTCTTTCTCACTCTTTATCTTTTATGTTCTAGCTTGAAGCTTAAGCAATTTGAAATTAAGTTTAGTTCTGAATAAAACTCACTAAAGTAAAGACGTGGTCTCGACTTTTATTATTGGCGCAGTCGGCAAACAAAAAGTTGGCAAAACGTGATAAAGGAATTTATTTCCGACACGGTGGTGCTAAACTAATAATTGTCCAAAACGTAGTAAAGAAGACTCTTTTTACTTCCTTGTATACGTAGTAAATACAAGAAAGTATTGTAATCATGAAAAATTTCGATATTGAGATTTTGATGGTAACACACATTTTGACCATCGCGGAGTCCATTTTGACTAGTTTGGTCGTGACGTGTGTACGTATGTACGTATGTACGTATGTACGTATGTACGTATGTACGTATGTACGTATGTACGTATGTACGTATGTACGTATGTACGTATGTACGTATGTACGTATGTACGTCTGTACGTATGTACGTATCCTCAATAACTTAAAAACGGAGAATCGTAGAAACTTGAAATTTGGTATTTGAGACTCTTATAAGACCTAGTTGTGCACCTCCCTTTTTGGATGCAATCGGTTGCGCGAAAAGGACACTTCTCATATAGTTTTTTTCAAATTTCATACATTACTCAAAAACAAACACTTTTAGAAAGTATATTGGGCCTTACATAAGACACAATTTTGTAGCTCCAATATTAATGATGGTTCGCACCAAAAGGACTCTTCGCCAAAGGAACACGAAGCATGCATTATCCGAATTACATAAATGATAATGATAAATGAATATTATGCTGCTATATCTTTTACAAAAATTGGTTGTACCCTTACAGAACTAAACAGGGAAATCAAAATTACTACAATTGATAGTTAAAGCTGTGTGGAAACTAATTTGTACTTCCTTGTTTTTACTTACTACTATTTAAATTATTTAAATTAAGAGAAGCCTATGAAATTTTTTACATTATGGAAGTAAAAATATTTAAAATTTTTAAAACTTCAATTTTAAAATATAAATAAAATATATCAACCACTCTTGAAATAAAACCATACAATTGCCGTCATACAAGGAAGTTATGTGTTGCCCACATCATATATTTTGTTCTTAAAAATACAGATTTTCCGTGATAGACATTTGAATTTATTTTCAAATCCAGATGCTGGCCTTTATATTAAAAATGGTAATGATTTTTGTTAATATTGTTTATTACTTAATTTGACTTTATGATTTTCAGCCTACTTTTCCGAGAAACACTTGGCAACTGAACTGCACACATACATTTGCATGGCAATTCACTGCGAAGGCCTCAAGTTTCGCTTCTCTGATTGGAATTGCCTAGCAGGTCGCCGCGATCTGATATTGCGTTTCGCCCATTTGAAGGAGTCGGAGGAGAATATGAATACGATCCGAGTGACGCCGGAGAATGTGACTTTTGTCGATATCAAAGAATTGTGTTCGGACGATTTGGACGTCTTCACTTTGGAGTACACACCGAATTGGCGCAATATTGAAGTAGCGTTTTATTTAGACTAATTTAAAATATCGAATATAATCATTTAATTGTTCATTTTTCCTTCACTAGCCTTGGACTGATTTGCACCATTTGATCCTTGCCTACACGACAGCAGATACTCGTGCCAAAGATTCCAGCATGATTTGCTTCGTCAAGAATATTCTAAGGGATTTACGACTATTGAGTTATTCATAGAATACATTTGGATATTTTTCATCTCTTATATACTCATGTGTAATATATTTTTGTTTTTTATTACTTCCTTGTATACGTAGTAAATACAAGAAAGTATTGTAATCATGAAAAATTTCGATATTGAGATTTTGATGGTAACACACATTTTGACCATCGCGGAGTCCATTTTGACTAGTTTGGTCGTGACGTGTGTACGTATGTACGTATGTACGTCTGTACGTATGTACGTATGTACGTCTGTACGTATGTACGTATCCTCAATAACTTAAAAACGGAGAATCGTAGAAACTTGAAATTTGGTATTTGAGACTCTTATAAGACCTAGTTGTGCACCTCCCTTTTTGGATGCAATCGGTTGCGCGAAAAGGACACTTCTCATATAGTTTTTTTCAAATTTCATACATTACTCAAAAACAAATACTTCTAGAAAGTATATTGGGCCTTACATAAGACACAATTTTGTAGCTCCAATTTTAATGATGGTTCGCACCAAAAGGACTCTTCGCCAAAGGAACACGAAGCATGCATTATCCGAATTACATAAATGATAATGATAAATGAATGTTATGCTGCTATATCTTTTACAAAAATTGGTTGTACCCTTACAGAACTAAACAGGGAAATCAAAATTACTACGATTGATAGTTAAAGCTGTGTGGAAACTAATTTGTACTTCCTTGTTTTTACTTACTACTATTTAAATTAAGAGAAGCCTATGAAATTTTTTTGGAAATTATGGAAGTAAAAATATTTCAAATTTTTAAAACTTCACTTTTAAAATATAAATAAAATAAATCAACCATTCATGAAATAAAACCATACAATTGCCGTCATACAAGGAAGTTATGTGTTGCCCACATCAGATATTTTTTCAATACTTTTGTGATTAAGTCAATGAAATAAAATAATAATAACTGTCCAAAAGTAATAAAGAGGATCGTTCTTTCAATACTTTTGTGATAAACAAAATTAGAGTATAAACATCCAAAAGTGATAAGGAAGAAAATAACTTTTTCATTTAAAAGAAAGAACACATAACTATAAGAAACAACAAAAAAAAAAGAGCAGAGAAAAATAATCTAAGTGCGAATCCAACAAAAGAAAAAGAGCAGAGAAAAATAATCTAAGTGCGAATCCAACAAATGAAAAAGAGCAGAGAAAAATAATCTAAGTGCGAATCCAACAAAAGGAAAAGAGCAGAGAAAAATAATCTAATTGCGAATCAAAAGGAAAAGAGCAGAGAAAAATCAACCTAGGAGCGAATCCATCAAAAGGAACTACAACTGGCAGCCGAATTATTATTTACAAGTAAACTACTTAGTATTTAAGTAAATCATACAATAATTAATTATTAGCTGTTATAACTGCCTTAATAAGAAAAAAAATTTAAATTAAAATGGAGAATTTTGAGATAGCTAGAAAGTGCATTTGTGCAATACAACAGTTTAACGGAAATACCGCAGATCTTCCAAATTTTATAAAAAGAATTGAATCATTATCCTCCATTATGGATCCTCTGACTTTAGAGCTGAAAAGAATTCTGTTAGGTTATATAGAAGATCGCTTGGTGGGTAAAGCCAGAGAGTCTCTTACCAGAAACGGCCAAGTGCAAACATGGCTAGAATTAAAAACAACGCTTGTAAGGGAGCATGGTGAACACACACCAAGGGATAGAATTCTCGACGAAATCGCATTATGCCGCTGTACGAGTAGTATAGAAGGTTTTTATAATGCATTAAATCAACTTTTGGTTAGACTTAACAACTCTTATATACTGGATGACAGTTTAACAACAATTCAGGCAGGTAGGAATAAAAATTTAGTGCTAGAAGTTTTCAAACAGAATCTACCAGAGCCGGTTAAGGGCATCATCATAGGTAGAAATCCAAGCACAATGGCAGATGCCTATACAATAATAAAAGAGAATGGTTATTTGAAATTTGCTGGGCTTTCATTCAATAATACCAATCGCTATGTTAGAAAACAATCTTATAATAATAGTAATAGCTATAAAAGACACGAATCACGGAATTATAATCAAGCATCGCGGAATTTTCACCAAAGTGGAAGTTCGCGGCAAACCAATTATTTTCAGCCGAGGCATCTAGAAGACGTAAATAGAAATACGGAGCGAGCAAACCCTTCACAATTACGGCAGAATAGCTTTACTAGACAATCGCGAAATTTTAATGCTTCTCAGAATACCCGAAATGATAGAAACTATCAAAACCAAACAGTAGAACCCATGGATATTTCGAATAATTTTCAAAATTTTCAAATAAGTGGCCTTCAAGACACATGCCCTATATAGTTGTCGATAACCCAGTCAGGAAGCTTAGGTTCATAATTGATACAGGAGCAGAGTTTAGCCTCATTAAACCTGGAGTATGTAATGAGAAATGGAAATCACTTGTTAATATAACATTAAAAGCATGTAATAACGATATTAGAATTAGTAAAAAATGTAAAATACCACTTTTTAAAGAATTTTCCCGCGAAAATTGTTACGTAGAATTTTTGGAATACAATTTCGCTGATAGATTTGACGGACTCATAGGAAATAACATTTTAGTCAGCCTAAATGCCAACATTTCTTATAAAGAACGAATAATTTCAACTGATGACAGTATAATCAAATTATTCCTGAACGAAGAAGAGGAAGAATATTACACGCGTTCAGTGAATGGATGCGGCCTCTTCCACTTCCAAGAAACAAATATTTTTCATACCAAAATACATTCAAGAGATTTAATGAAATACATACACACAGATCATCTAAATGAGGAAGAGATAAAAAGCTTAAAAGGCCTACTTTCGAAATATACTAACACATTTTATAAAGATAATGACGATTTGACTTTTACAAATGAGGTAAGACATAAAATCCAAACTACTGACGACATTCCAATTTATACAAAGTTATACAGGTACCCGCAGGTACATAGGGAAGAAGTCGACAAACAAATTGAGGGAATGTTGAAGCAAGGCATTATAAGACCTTCTTGCAGCCCATATAACGCACCTATTTGGGTGGTACCTAAGAAAAGGGACAATTCAAATACTCAAAAGTGGCGTATAGTCGTCGACTATAGAAAGCTAAACGCTAAAACTGTGGACGACAAATTCCCCATGCCAAACATGGAAGATATGTTTGACAAATTAGGGAGATGTAACTATTTTAGCACGATCGATCTGGCCAAGGGCTTCCACCAGATCGAAGTAGATCCTAGGGATGTCCCCAAAACAGCATTCTCCACAGCCACTGGGCATTACGAATTCTTGAGAATGCCTTTTGGCTTGAAAAACTCACCCTCCACTTTTCAAAGGATGATGAATAGCGTACTTGCAGATTACATAAACAGAATATGCGTCGTGTACCTTGAAGGCATTTTAGTGTTCTCGACATCCATTGAGGAACACCTAAATTCACTGAGGCTAATACTTCAACGTTTGAGCGAGGTAAATCTCAAGATACAACTTAACAAATGCTCATTTTTACAGAAACAAACCGAATTTTTGGGGCATTTGGTTACAAAAAATGGTATTAAACCAAACCCTCAGAAAGTAGAAGCAATTCAAAAGATAGAACTACCGAAATCGGAAAAGGAAATAAAATCGTTTTTGGGAATAACCGGATACTACAGGAAATTTATTAAAGACTACTCTAAAATTGCTTACCATATGACAAAGTATTTGAAGAAAGGAGTGAAGATTAGCACTGGAGATAAAGACTACATTAATGCATTCAAGAAACTTAAGCAACTATTGATGAATGACCCAATCCTTATCTATCCCGATTACTCAAAGAAATTCACCCTTGTCACGGACGCATCAAACTTTGCAATGGGTGCTGTTTTGATGCAAAACGACAAGGTAATTTCCTATTACAGTAGAACATTGAATGAGCATGAACGTAGATACTCTACAATCGAAAAAGAATTACTTTCTATAGTAGCAGCAACAAAGTACTTTAGACAGTATTTATGGGGCCGAAAATTTATTATTAAAACGGATTATAAACCATTGGTCTGGCTGGATTCACTGAAAGAGCCAAATCTTAAATTACAAAGATGGAAAATAAAACTAAACGAATTCGATTATGACATCGTACATGTGAGAGGAAAAACAAACGTGGCAGACGGATTGTCAAGATTGCCAAACTTGGAAATGAACAGCAACGAGATAGCATCAGAAGAAGAAAACCAAAATGATACTAGTTCGACTTTGGCGACAATACATAGCGGACAAGAAGACAGTTCTTGTTACATTTATATAACAGAAAAACCAATAAATGTTTATAAAAATCAGTTGTTTTTTCGAAAAGGACCGACTGAAAAGTTTATAATGCAAATTAAACATAAAAAAGTTCAAAACTTCATAACGGTCACAGAAAATAGCGATCTAGTAGATATTCTGAGAAAAGTGCTGGAAGATAAAGGCGTCATGTGTGTCTTTTGTGAAGACGACCGACTTTTTGTACAGCTTCACGATGTCTATGTACAATATTTCTCTAACAATAGGAATTTAAAAGTACTTAAGTCCCCAATAAGATTGGTCGAAATTTCGGATAGGGATGAAGCTATACGTATAATAAAAGAAGAACACTTAAAAAATAACCATCGCGGTATTAATGAAGTTTTTCAGGAGCTAAAAGCAAAATATTACTACCCAAAACTACTCCACCTAATTACAAAATTTATAAATAATTGCGAAGTGTGTCAACTAGCCAAATTCGATAGGCGACCAGCAAAAGTTCCATATCAAGTGAGTGAATCCCCTAGCAGATTTAACGACATCGTCCACATGGACATTTGGTTCCCATTCCAAAATGTGATGTATTTAACAACAATAGATAAATTCTCAAAATATGCCACAGTACACAAACTATCTGATAGAACGTGGTTGTCTATACTTACTGCAATTAAGGAAAGAATAAAATTTTTAGGAAAGATGAGGAAACTTGTTTATGACAATGATAGGTGCATGGTTCATGAAGCCGTAAAACTATTTTTAAACGAAAATAACATTGACACTCATTTAACGACAGCCCACCACAAAACAGGTAACGCGGACGTCGAACGTCTACACGGAACACTAAATGAACACATAAGATTAATGGCAGCTGATAAATCTGTAGCAAACGAATATACTGAAGACAAAATACATAGGATAGTTACAATTTACAACAACACTATACATTCAACGACTAAATTAAGACCAATCGACTTCCTTGAGAAAAACTTCGATAGGGAAAAAATCCAACAGCTTGCCGAACAATACAGGATAGAAAAAACCTTAAGAATTAACAGACTGAATGAAAATCGAGATGAGAATTTTGACTTAACCGACACAATTGTACGAAATAGAGAAATACAGAAAAATAGTCCTAAATATAGACGACTCTCCCAGTTTAGGAAAGATGGTAATTATGTAGTGGACACTAGTAACAGGAGAAACAAAAAATACTACAAAACCCAAATGAAACGCAGATTCAAACAACAAATTTAATGTCCTTTTACAGAATGGACTTCGTCGCAATTTTTGTTGGATTGATATTGGTGACATGTTCAGGCGCAAACGAAATCGAAACCTTACAGATAAGTCCTGATAACGGATTTGTGATTTATAGAATGGAACCTGAAGCGGTAGTAGACAAATACTTAAACGTATTGCACATTGTGGATTTGCAGATGTTCGAATATTGTTTGGATAAAATAGAGGATAATCTGATGCAACTCCATCTTATTGATGAGCTCGATAAAGACCTGATTCAACGGGAAATTAAACTGGCGCGAACATCTCTAGCGACACTGGTTCCGCATGCGTATAGAAGCCTCCGTGCAAAAAGAGGACTGATAAACATAGGTGGATCATTTCTAAAAATGTTGTGGGGAACAATGGACGACGACGACGCAAAAGAAATTTACAATCATCTCCAAACGTTAGACGACAACGCAAAACAGATAACAGATCAAGTGAACAAGCAAGTGGAAATCAATAACGAACTTATTAAGAATCTAAATACGGTAGTGGATAGTGTGAACAAACAACAAAATAGACTGAACGCATTTCTGGGAAATATTACAGCTAGGACAAATAAGGCACTTAATGCTGCAGAAAAGTTTAGGGTTACCTTGCAAGCATATGCCGACCTTAACATTCTTAATAGGCAAATAGAAAAAATATCTGATGTTGTTATGATGAGTAAACAAAACGTATTAACGCACGACATATTAACCGAAGAAGAGAGGATTAAATACAATGTCACAGTAGAAACTCTACCTTATCTTAAAACAAGCATAATGTTTTTTGAAAGTAAATTGGTGTTTGTGCTTCAAATACCAAAATTTACACTTGAAGCATATTTCAGAGCTCTTATTATACCCTTTCCAAATAATCAGTATGAAGAGTTAGACTTTCCAGTAGAGGAGGTTGTTGTGCAAGGAAACACGGTATACAGAAATAATGAAAAAATATTAGTAAAGAAAAACCTTCTGATCCATGATAACCATTGTTTGCGGAATTCTTTTCAGCAGGATAACGATTGTAAACTAAAAGTTAATAAAGAACCAGTAATTAAAGAATTAAAAGCAGGCTTAGTTATAACAAAAATAATTAAGGTTACTAAAATAGATCACAGCTGTAATGATCAGCCATTTTTTGTTAAAGGCAACAACATAATTCAGTTTGATAACTGTACAATAAAATTAAATGAATTTGTGTTTGAAAATCTATTTGATAAATTTAATCACGGGGTTCTTATACCCTTGAATTATGTAAACTTTACGAAAACTGTTAATAACTTTACTTTGGAAGAACTGCATTTCCAAAGTATTAAGAATAGAGAAACTATAAAATACATCGAATTTAAGAATAATGTAACTAGTGGCTTTACTCTAACTTTGATTTTTGTACTATTGGTAATTATCGCAATCCTAACATTTAGAATTAAATTTTGTAAAGCGAGAAAGAACAAAATTGAATTGAAACTTAAAGACTACCCCGATCCATTTGCCCGGAGAGCAAACACTAAGGGTGGGGAAATCACACATATTTAATCTCTTTGTAATTTCTGCTCCCACAGAGTGCCAGACGCAAGCGTCAGCACATTCTGTGTGAACCGCAATAATGAACGACAAACAAACAAGTTCTTATATTACAACATAATAAGCATATTTGTTCTTTCTCACTCTTTATCTTTTATGTTCTAGCTTGAAGCTTAAGCAATTTGAAATTAAGTTTAGTTCTGAATAAAACTCACTAAAGTAAAGACGTGGTCTCGACTTTTATTATTATATATTAAAAGATATGCTTCGTGTAAACTAAATCCTAGCTCTAGGCAAATTCCAGTGTTTTCTGTATGGCTTTTCTTTAAATTAAACACAACAGACGCACTCTGCTCGTCTGCCACGCCTCCTCGCCCAGCATCGAGCTCGACAACATCCTCTCATAGAAGGATTTCCAGCAAGCAATCCCGAGCTTTGCTGAAGAATTGATACCTGGGATGAATCCCGAATCCTTCATCTGTTGAGCGTTGGGAGGTAGTTCTCCTCCCAGACTTCCGAAAACCCAACATAAGTCTGAAATTTGTGAAAGTAAAGAGTTAAAGTAAAGTTTGAAGTGAGTTTTGAATACAAGAAATTCAATTTAAATCATTATGTGATTGATTTAAATATTTACGTAGTTACTAATCATTCGTTCTGTTTATTTGAATATATATAAATATATATGTATAGTTTGAGTTCTGTTTATTTATTTATTCACTAAGTGGTGCAGGCGTGTAGATAAAAAGACATCGATATTATTATGTTGTTTGAAATTTTTTTTTGATATATTTATCAATTTAGTGAAGCACTGAAGTGTTAAAATTTTATTATTTTTTTTAGTCAGTATTTCAGTATTTACTTGCATTTCATGATTTGGAATATGGGCAGCAAAAAATTTTCAAAATAACAAACTGCAATGAAAGGAAACATAAATTTGCGCAGTGGAAATAAGGTTGTTTTAGGATTCGGAGGGTTGACAGCACGAAATCGCCGGCATCGGTAGGTGAAGTTTAGTTTAGGCTGTAGGTTCTATTAAGGTAATATAAAAGAGGCAGATAGCCAATAGTTAAGAAAAAGCATACACACAAAAAGAACCCGTGCCGTGAAGTTTGACGTAAGCATATCATCTCTCCAAGAAAAACTCCGTAAAGATAATACATCAATAAGAAAACTCAGAATGGCAAACAGACCGATGGCAAACAGGGTGTGGAACTTGGATTTGTTATGGACTTACCCAGCCCGTTGATAACAACTGGACCGGCTCCAATGGAGGGCATAATAAATGTAGTGGGAACAACACGAAGAGTTACAATGTTACACAGGTAGTAACATTGTGGCGTCAGGCTCTAACATAGATTCCTTAATAAGTAGTGAGTATGGTAGTCAGGTAAATGGTATGGTTGCTGAAGCGTGTAAAGGTATGCACACATCGTTGAATGCAGCGATTGAACGCAACGTCCAGGATGGACGAAATGATGGCGCGAATAAGCAAAATGATAAAGGCTCTAGAGAAAGCACAGAACTTTGCTGAAAGATCTGAAACAATGCAGTTAGATGGCTGCCATGTGAGTTTTGAGAGCTGTCCTTAATGCGCAGGCTAGTTCGGCAAATTATATAAAGCCTACTGTGATGTAACGGGTATAGGCCAAGAGGATGGCGTGTTACGCATTGCGGATCGAGGACTAGAAAATGCTGCTTTGTCACGAGATCCCAGCGGATGTCGCCCAAACCGACACGAACCTCCGACGAGAGAATCAGCCCTACAATAGGTCCTTACAAGTATAACAAATAACTCATCTATTGTATTAGATATGATCATAGAATGTCTTATTTATTTTTTTACCTTCATTTGAACTAAATACTTTCAATATTTAATTTATTGGCATATTTGCATTTTCTTTTAATATTATTAACATGTACATTACTTAATTCACCTTTTTTAAACTTAGGTTGTTTCTTATGTCGAACATTTGTATAATTTTTAATACAATCTTGTTTTCTAAATTCCTTGTAATTTTCTCTATTCAAATTTTTGTTATTTATATATCTCATCTTTTCATTAGTTATTGGCTTGTATATGTTAATTTTATTGCAATTGCCAGATTCTACATTAATTGGTTTTCTTTTGCAATTTAATGGTATAATATCCAATTGATTTACTTATTTTTTCTTTGATACTCATTAATTTGGTTTTGATTTTCAGCATATTGATTTTTTTAATTAACGAGTGCAAAATTATTTTTTCTGACTTTAGATAGTCTATAATAAAAGACACTTCGAAATTCGTTATCTGCTATTAAAACTTCGAAATGTCCCTTTTGTGATTTGTATTGTCTCAATTTCTCAGTTATTATAAACAACACCTTAAGGTTGAGGGTATATTCACTTTCTACCGGAGTGTGTAACGCATAGAACTAGACAAGATAGTTATGGAAAAGTATATATATTCTTGATCAGCATCACCACCAAAATTGAAATAACGATGTATGTCCGTCTGTCTGTCCGTCTGTCTGTCTGTCTGTCTGTCCGTTGAAATCACGATCACAGGAGAATGAATTAAAATTTCAAAATGAAATTTGGCAAAAATATTCGTTGGTATGGTGGGGTGTTTCGTATAGAAAATGGGCAAAATCGCCCAATGACCACGTCTAATTTTTATATCGAGAGTGCAGGTACCTCTGGTTTGCCTATTAAAAAAGGCCATATCAGCATCACTTTTTGAGAGAAGACAAGAAAATTTTATATGTAGGTTTAGGCTAATGCTTCCAGTTAATATGTGGAACATATCAGCATCACTTTTTGAGAGAAGACAAGAAAATTTTTTATGAAGGTTTAGACTAATGCTTCCAGTTAATATGCCAAACATGGGCGTGATCCGCCCACTTTTAGTTTACAGAGGTCATGGAGGGTTTTACATGGATTGTATTGAAAAGTATATAAGTTTCCTGAATAATGGTGTTCATAATATTGTAGTTTGTGAACCAATAATATTCTGTTGGGAAAAAATGGGCGGTTCACGCCTCCTTTTCACCCATCCACCCAGTATTGCAATATATTTTTATACCCTACACCTAAATTTTGAGAGTAAACGCACTTAGTACCGGTGTTTGTAACGCACAGAAATAGTTAAGCAGCTATAATTATAGTTTATCTTCCGAATTTAGACGTGAGCCGCCCACTTTGAGTTTACATAGATCATGGAGGTTTTACATGGATTGTATTGAAAAGTATATAAGTTTCCTGACTAATGGTGTACATAATATTGTAGTTTGTGAACCAATAATATTCTGTTGGCAAAAAAATGGGCGGGCCACGCCTCATTTTTACCCATCCACCCAGTATTGCAATATATTTTTATACCCTACACCTAACTTTTGAGTGTAAACGCACTTATTACCGGTGTTTGTAACGCACAGAAATAGTTAAGCAGCTATAATTATAGTTTATCTTATATATCTTATATATACGAGTATATATGCAGCTTCAAGGTGTAGGGTATTTCGTCTACAGCCCGGCTGTAGACAACACCTTTACTAGTTTGTAAATTGACTTGGAAAATGTCGAAGATTTGCATGGCCAGACTAGGATGATGAAGTACCCACTGGTCTGGAACGCTTCCGCGTGCGTTGATGAAACATAAATCGTTCGAAAGGTATTAACGAGGAGAACTAAATAAAAAAAAAATTGCGAAATCCCCTATAGCCGTTTTTTTCTTTTAAATCGACTGTGAAGATTTGCATGGACATACTAAGAGGATGAAGTGGCCACTGGTCAGGAACCGCTTCCGCGTGCGTTGATGAGACTTATATCGGTCGAAAAGTATTAACGAGGAGAACTAAATAAAAAAAAAAATTGCGAAATCCCTTATAGCCGCTTTTTGTAAATCGACTTGGAAAATGTCGAAGATTTGCATGGTCAGACTGGGAGGATGAAGTGGCCACTGGTCAGGAACACTTCCGCGTGTGTTAATGAAACATATATGGTTCGAAAGGTATTAACGAGGAGTACTAAATATGAAAAAATTTCGAACTCGTCTATAGCTGTTTTTTTGTAAATCGAGTTCGAATATGTCGAAGATTTGCATGGCCAGACTAGGAGGATGAAGTGGCCACTGACAGAAACGCTTCCGCGTGCGTTAATGAAGCATATATTTTTCGAAAGGTATTAACGAGGAGTACTAAATATGAAAAAATTTCGAACTCGTCTATAGCTGTTTTTTTGTAAATCGAGTTCGAATATGTCGAAGATTTGCATGGCCAGACTAGGAGGATGAAGTGGCCACTGACAAGAACGCTTCCGCGTGCGTTAATGAAGCATATATCGTTCGAAAGGTATAAGCGAGGAGAACTAAATATAAAAAAATTGCGAACTACCCTGTGGTCGTTTTTTATACCCTACACCTTAAGGTTGAGGGTATATTCACTTTCTACCGGAGTGTGTAACGCATAGAACTAGACAAGATAGGTATGGAAAAGTATATATATTCTTGATCAGCATCACCACCAAAATTGAAATAACGATGTCTGTCCGTCTCTCTGTCTGTCTGTCTGTCCGTTGAAATCACGATCACAGGAGAACGGATTAAGATTTCAAAGTGAAATTTGGCAAAAATATTCGTTGCTATGTTGGGGTGTTTCGTGTTGGAAATGGGCAAAATCGCCCAAGGACCACGCCTACTTTTTATATCGAGAGTGCAGGTACCTCTGTTTTACCTATTAAAAAAGGCCATATCAGCATCACTTTTTGAGAGATGACAAGAAAATTTTATATGTAGGTTTAGACTAATGCTTGCAGTGAACATGCCAAACATGGGCGTGATCTGCCCACTTTTACTTTACATAGGTCATGGAGGGTTTTACATGGATTGTATTGAAAAGTATATAAGTTTCCTGAATAATGGTGTACATAATATTGTAGTTTGTGAACCAATAATATTCTGTTGGGAAAAAATGGGCGGTCCACGCCTCCTTTTCACCCATCCACCCAGTATTGCAATATATTTTTATACCCTACACCTAAATTTTGAGAGTAAACGCACTTAGTACCGGTGTTTGTAACGCACAGAAATAGTTAAGCAGCTATAATTATAGTTTATCTTCCGAATTTAGACGTGAGCCGCCCACTTTGAGTTTACATAGATCATGGAGGTTTTACATGGATTGTATTGAAAAGTATATAAGTTTCCTGACTAATGGTGTACATAATATTGTAGTTTGTGAACCAATAATATTCTGTTGGCAAAAAAATGGGCGGGCCACGCCTCATTTTTACCCATCCACCCAGTATTGCAATATATTTTTATACCCTACACCTAACTTTTGAGAGTAAACGCACTTATTACCGGTGTTTGTAACGCACAGAAATAGTTAAGCAGCTATAATTATAGTTTATCTTATATATCTTATATATACGAGTATATATGCAGCTTCAAGGTGTAGGGTATTTCGTCTACAGCCCGGCTGTAGACAACACCTTTACTAGTTTGTAAATTGACTTGGAAAATGTCGAAGATTTGCATGGCCAGACTAGGATGATGAAGTACCCACTGGTCTGGAACGCTTCCGCGTGCGTTGATGAAACATAAATCGTTCGAAAGGTATTAACGAGGAGAACTAAATAAAAAAAAAATTGCGAAATCCCCTATAGCCGTTTTTTTCTTTTAAATCGACTGTGAAGATTTGCATGGACATACTAAGAGGATGAAGTGGCCACTGGTCAGGAACCGCTTCCGCGTGCGTTGATGAGACTTATATCGGTCGAAAAGTATTAACGAGGAGAACTAAATAAAAAAAAAAATTGCGAAATCCCTTATAGCCGCTTTTTGTAAATCGACTTGGAAAATGTCGAAGATTTGCATGGTCAGACTGGGAGGATGAAGTGGCCACTGGTCAGGAACACTTCCGCGTGTGTTAATGAAACATATATGGTTCGAAAGGTATTAACGAGGAGTACTAAATATGAAAAAATTTCGAACTCGTCTATAGCTGTTTTTTTGTAAATCGAGTTCGAATATGTCGAAGATTTGCATGGCCAGACTAGGAGGATGAAGTGGCCACTGACAGAAACGCTTCCGCGTGCGTTAATGAAGCATATATTTTTCGAAAGGTATTAACGAGGAGTACTAAATATGAAAAAATTTCGAACTCGTCTATAGCTGTTTTTTTGTAAATCGAGTTCGAATATGTCGAAGATTTGCATGGCCAGACTAGGAGGATGAAGTGGCCACTGACAAGAACGCTTCCGCGTGCGTTAATGAAGCATATATCGTTCGAAAGGTATAAGCGAGGAGAACTAAATATAAAAAAATTGCGAACTACCCTGTGGTCGTTTTTTATACCCTACACCTTAAGGTTGAGGGTATATTCACTTTCTACCGGAGTGTGTAACGCATAGAACTAGACAAGATAGGTATGGAAAAGTATATATATTCTTGATCAGCATCACCACCAAAATTGAAATAACGATGTCTGTCCGTCTCTCTGTCTGTCTGTCTGTCCGTTGAAATCACGATCACAGGCGAACGGATTAAGATTTCAAAGTGAAATTTGGCAAAAATATTCGTTGCTATGTTGGGGTGTTTCGTGTTGGAAATGGGCAAAATCGCCCAAGGACCACGCCTACTTTTTATATCGAGAGTGCAGGTACCTCTGTTTTACCTATTAAAAAAGGCCATATCAGCATCACTTTTTGAGAGAAGACAAGAAAATTTTATATGTAGGTTTAGACCAGTGACGGGCATTCTTATACTATCACATTTTAAGCATGTGTGCGGATGAGTTTGTTTTCAGCACTGAAAGAAACTAAAAAAATAGCGTGTTTCGTTCTTTTCCGCAATTTACAATGTAAAGTGGCGTTTTCAACAATAACTATTATATATTAATTATTATTAATATCATATATAATTAATATGTACTATAACAATAATATTATTTATCATATAATACAATAATGTTCATAATAAAAACATGATTAGTTTCCGGGTGTAGCCAAAATGAACGAACGCAGCGTACAACCCCTGCTCGTTGGTGGCTTGGCAGCGACTGACGTAATTTTATTGGAAGCACTCTTTGTATACATATTAAGAAACTCAAAACTTCCAGCACAAATGTGCTGGAATGCCCGTCAATGGTTTAGACTAATGCTTGCAGTGAACATGCCAAACATGGGCGTGATCTGCCCACTTTTACTTTACATAGGTCATGGAGGGTTTTACATGGATTGTATTGAAAAGTATATAAGTTTCCTGAATAATGGTGTACATAATATTGTAGTTTGTGAACCAATAATATTCTGTTGGGAAAAAATGGGCGGTCCACGCCTCCTTTTCACCCATCCACCCAGTATTGCAATATATTTTTATACCCTACACCTAAATTTTGAGAGTAAACGCACTTAGTACCGGTGTTTGTAACGCACAGAAATAGTTAAGCAGCTATAATTATAGTTTATCTTCCGAATTTAGACGTGAGCCGCCCACTTTGAGTTTACATAGGTCATGGAGGTTTTACATGGATTGTATTGAAAAGTATATAAGTTTCCTGACTAATGGTGTACATAATATTGTAGTTTGTGAACCAATAATATTCTGTTGGCAAAAAAATGGGCGGGCCACGCCTCATTTTTACCCATCCACCCAGTATTGCAATATATTTTTATACCCTACACCTAAATTTTGAGAGTAAACGCACTTATTACCGGTGTTTGTAACGCACAGAAATAGTTAAGCAGCTATAATTATAGTTTATCTTATATATACGAGTATATATGCAGCTTTAAGGTGTAGGGTATTTCGGCTATAGCCCGGCTGTAGACAACACCTTTACTAGTTTTTTGATTGTTTCTGTCCTCCAGATAATAAGCTGTAGCAAATTTGGAAAATCGGTGGATGAATGTCAAAAATTTCGATTTCGAGTTTGTATATACGTCCATGTTTATGATACTATTTTTATCTTTTCGACTCTCAAATACAACAAATTTCGACTTTATTGGATTTCGATCATACTTCACTCGGTTACAAATACCGCAAATATTGTCGTAGATTTGAATTAATGTTTTCAAATCTGGGTAATAAATACACCTTTTTAGTCCTTCGTTTTCGTTAGTATCGGTGTGTCCTGTCTCATACCTATGGTACATATGAATTTGTTTAAAAGTTTCATCTTCACAAGTCAGCTTGGTACGAGTATTTATAAAATTTTATATGGCTCCTTTTCGTAAATTTAAATTATTTTTTTTGGAAGATATTGTATTTCTAATAATCAAGGTCTGTGTAGATTCCCACCTTTGTTCTTTCAATATGTTTTCGTAAAATATCTACTAAATTTTCATTAAGATCTTATAAACTTATAATAACTTTCTTTTTGTTATTGACTACTTCAAGGTCGAGTAGTTTTGTATTTTTAAATATAATCTGAACCGGAAACCTGTTGACGACTGTACCGTAAATGCTTATGTAGTTATGTAAATCTTCTTCTTGAAAGTGTATTGTTATTGCATCGTCATCTACATTATTATATAAAAAATTGGAATCTTCATATCTATATTTATTTCATGATTATCTATTCCCCTGATATAATCTATGCTAAAATTATAGTCTCTTAATTTAAAGAACCACCGATAAAGCCTTGAATTTGCGTCCTTTCCTTGTGTCTTTGTATATAACGACTTAAGTGGCTGAGGATCGGACGTGATATTAATCTTAACGCCATAACATAGCTAAGAACTCCCTTTGTGTGACAGAATAATTAGGGTCATGGTCGTTTAGGGTTCGACTGGCATAGCAAACAGGATGTTTATCGTGTTTTAGAACTGCTCCGAGTGCAAGTGAGCTGGCATCGGTTGGCAACTCAAAACGTTTGTTAAAATCTGGGTACTAAAGTATTGGAACTTCTGTAACCATTCGTTTTAGCTTTTCGTACGAATTGATAAAATTAGGAACTTTTTTATTAATTTTAATGTCTTTCTTTAGAAATCTTACCATTGGGTAGGTTACGTTTGCGAAATCCCTAATAAATTTTTGTGTAATATCCACATATACTTAGGAAAGATTTAATTTGCTTAATGGTTTTTGGTATCTTCAGATCCAATACATGTCTAATTTTTGGATTACAATACATGTCTGGATTTGGTTTTACGCCGTCCGGTGTCAAAATATTTCCTAAATACAATACTTCTTTCGAAAAAAACTTGCATTTAGTGATCTGTATTTTTAATTGACCTTCGTTTAACTTAGATATAAGTTTTTTATACTTGAAATGTGCTCCTCGAAACACTAGACGGGTTGGCCGCCGGTGGAGTACATTCTCCACTACTGTGGAGCATCATCGGGAATGAGCGCTTGTGCAACCTGACAGAAGCAGGACTCTACTGCCAAGGTTATGATGATGACAAGGTTATGTTATATTATATCGAGGTAAATTTGAAGAAGCTCTCCCTGCAAAAATTCAACAGGGTCTGAGAATAACAAGACAATGGTGCAATAATGTAAGGATCAAATTTAACTCAAACAAAACTATAATTGTGCCATTTGCAAGAAAATATAAACTTAAACCACTTGATCCAATAATAATGGAGAGACTGAAAATCACGTATGTCGCCCATCTTTTAAACACCGATTAATTATCACTAAATTCACTATTTGGTGAAACCCTTTTGCCAAGTCCAATGTCGAAAAATATTGTGCCAGACCAAGTTTGTCTAGTAAGCTAACGATATTTCGTATTGGAAATTTATCGTCCGATGTAATTTCGTCCAATTTACAATAGTCAACGAAGAACATAAATAGTTCTTCGTGGCTAGATAAAGGGGCGGGTGGAGGGAGGGACGAATTCCAAATGGCATCACAATGAATCTAAATGGTCCAAGTGTGTTTCGCATGAACTGCCATACTTGACTACCTACCTACCTACGATAGTCAATAACAATCCTCCAGGTTTTTTCCGGCAAAGTCTGTCTTCTTGACCCACAAAGGACTGTTGTAAGGAGAATTACTTTCTTGTATTATGCCTTGTTGCAACATATCTGTTATTTGCCTATTTACTTAATTTTCCTGGAGCTAGAGATATCTATAAATTGTAGTGTAAATTGATTTATCGGTTATTGTTTTAATTTCATATTGTATAATATTTGTGTTAGTGAACTGTTGACATTTATTGTAAATGAAATCCTGAAATTCTTTCAATATTTTCTTTAATGCATTCATTTCTTGCCATTTCAAATTATTTTATAAGTGACCAGTAGTTATTTTATCTAGATTCATAATATCAAGTTGATGGATTTCGTTTAAATTGCATAGATATTCTTTTAAAAATGCTATTACAACATTCTTTATAGTAATACTTTCATTTTCCATGTATACGATAGCATTTAATGGTTTTAATATATTTTGTCCGAGAATTGCATCGAAAATTGTCCCTTCAAAATTAGTCAGTTTCCAAGACATTGTTGCATTTCTGTTAAATTCTTTTAGCAAATCATTATTACTTCAAAGTTAAGTTTAATTTCACTATTGAGAGATTTGAATTTTAATGGGTTTTTACGTGGAATTTGTTTCTAATGGGCTAAGACACTTTCATTTAAAAGTGTAGTAGATGGGCCCGTATCTATAAGACATACAATTCTTTCGTTTTTATCTATCAACGGAAATGATTCTTTCAGCCCATTATGTGAAAATTTTACACCTCATCCACCTGTATATGATCCGTCTCCATCAACTCCACTTCATTTCTTCTAACATTCTGACGTCTATTTGAAGTTTGAAATCGAAACTGTCGTAAATTATTATAACTATTCTTACACTCTTCTCCCCCACAGCAGAACACCATATATTAAGGATATGTACCGATAAAGGCATACAATTCCAGTTCATTCCGCCAAGATCCCCTCATTTTGGAGGATTATGGGAAGCAGCCGTAAAATCTGCAAAGCATCTTCTAATTAGAAGCGCCTCTACTGCAAATTTGACCTACGAAGAATTAGAGACAGTCATTATTGAAATAGTAACTATTCTAAACTCTAGACCTTTAACACCTATGTCCAACGATCCCAATTACTTAACAGCGCTAACTCCTGGCCACTTCCTCATTGGGGAACCATTGACTGCACAGGTAGACGCCAGAAGCTCTAACGCAAATCTGTCAACTTTAAAAAGGTGGAATTTGGTTTCTCACTTGAAGCAAAAGTTTTGCAAATGATGGTCAGGCGAGTACCTAAACGAGTTGCAGTATCGACGAAAGTGGAGAGAACGGCAACCTAACGTACAAATTGGGACAATGGTTATCCTTAAAGAGGATAATCTACCACCTCTACAATGGCCACTTGGAAGATTCATCAACACTTTCAAAGGCAACGATGGAGCCGTTCGGGTCGCCGAAGTAAAGACTTCAACAAGTACATTGCGGAAGCCAATTCAGAAATTAGCGCCACTTCTCATGGATCAATACCACTCAGTTGAAGAGAAAAGAAAATCAGAACCTGGAGAATATCTCGACCATACAGTTTCAAAGGAACACGAATTTCATTAAGTTTATCACTCCCAGATACGAAATCTTACAAGCCTACAGCAACCATTAATTGATCAATGAGCAATTGATTACCGAATGAGCTAAGAACTTCTGACCATCATCATTATGCAGTAGGATACACTGCGCTATCAGCATCAACAATTCTTATGCTATACATAGGATACCAAGCATCAAACGCATGGTCATGACATTTAATACCAGCGAAAAGGAAGAGTCACAGGAAGCAGAAGAGTTGCTCCTGAGAGAGTAACAAAATAGAACTTGAAACGATGGATCACTTTAATAAACAAAACCATGCTTAAAGATATCAAAACATGGATCCTTGTTTAAATTGTTATCCAATTTTGAAGTTTCTAATTATTAGATTTTCCATGAATGTCGCTTTATTAAATGCATCCTGTTATTCGAAATATTTAATGTATATATTAAAAGATATGCTTCGTGTAAACTAAATCCTAGCTCTAGGCGAATTCCAGTGTTTTCTGTATGGCTTTTCTTTAAATTAAACACAACAGACGCACTCTGCTCGTCTGCCACGCCTCCTCGCCCAGCATCGAGCTCGACAACATCCTCTCATAGAAGGATTTCTTTGACCACGGTCATCGAAACGGAACGAAGCAATCCCGAGCTTTGCTGAAGAATTGATACCTGGGATGAATCCCGAATCCTTCATCTGTTGAGCGTTGGGAGGTAGTTCTCCTCCCAGACTTCCGAAAACCCAACATAAGTCTGAAATTTGTGAAAGTAAAGAGTTAAAGTAAAGTTTGAAGTGAGTTTTGAATACAAGAAATTCAATTTAAATCATTATGTGATTGATTTAAATATTTACGTAGTTACTAATCATTCGTTCTGTTTATTTGAATATATATAAATATATATGTATAGTTTGAGTTCTGTTTATTTATTTATTCACTAAGTGGTGCAGGCGTGTAGATAAAAAGACATCGATATTATTATGTTATGTTTGAAATTTTTTTTTGATATATTTATCAATTTAGTGAAGCACTGAAGTGTTAAAATTTTATTATTTTTTTTAGTCAGTATTTCAGTATTTACTTGCATTTCATGATTTGGAATATGAGCAGCAAAAAATTTTCAAAATAACAAACTGCAACGAAAGGAAACATAAATTTGCGCAGTGGAAATAAGGTTGTTTTAGGATTCGGAGGGTTGACAGCACGAAATCGCCGGCATGGGTAGGTGAAGTTTAGTTTAGGCTGTAGGTTCTATTAAGGTAATATAAAAGAGGCAGATAGCCAATAGTTAAGAAAAAGCATACACACAAAAAGAACCCGTGCCGTGAAGTTTGACGTAAGCATATCATCTCTCCAAGAAAAACTCCGTAAAGATAATACATCAATAAGAAAACTCAGAATGGCAAACAGACCGATGGCAAACAGGGTGTGGAACTTGGATTTGTTATGGACTTACCCAGCCCGTTGATAACAACTGGACCGGCTCCAATGGAGGGCATAATAAATGTAGTGGGAACAACACGAAGAGTTACAATGTTACACAGGTAGTAACATTGTGGCGTCAGGCTCTAACATAGATTCCTTAATAAGTAGTGAGTATGGTAGTCAGGTAAATGGTATGGTTGCTGAAGCGTGTAAAGGTATGCACACATCGTTGAATGCAGCGATTGAACGCAACGTCCAGGATGGACAAAATGATGGCGCGAATAAGCAAAATGATAAAGGCTCTAGAGAAAGCACAGAACTTTGCTGAAAGATCTGAAACAATGCAGTTAGATGGCTGCCATGTGAGTTTTGAGAGCTGTCCTTAATGCGCAGGCTAGTTCGGCAAATTATATAAAGCCTACTGTGATGTAACGGGTATAGGCCAAGAGGATGGCGTGTTACGCATTGCGGATCGAGGACTAGAAAATGCTGCTTTGTCACGAGATCCCAGCGGATGTCGCCCAAACCGACACGAACCTCCGACGAGAGAATCAGCCCTACAATAGGTCCTTACAAGTATAACAAATAACTCATCTATTGTATTAGATATGATCATAGAATGTCTTATTTATTTTTTTACCTTCATTTGAACTAAATACTTTCAATATTTAATTTATTGGCATATTTGCATTTTCTTTTAATATTATTAACATGTACATTACTTAATTCACCTTTTTTAAACTTAGGTTGTTTCTTATGTCGAACATTTGTATAATTTTTAATACAATCTTGTTTTCTAAATTCCTTGTAATTTTCTCTATTCAAATTTTTGTTATTTATATATCTCATCTTTTCATTAGTTATTGGCTTGTATATGTTAATTTTATTGCAATTGCCAGATTCTACATTAATTGGTTTTCTTTTGCAATTTAATGGTATAATATCCAATTGATTTACTTATTTTTTCTTTGATACTCATTAATTTGGTTTTGATTTTCAGCATATTGATTTTTTTAATTAACGAGTGCAAAATTATTTTTTCTGACTTTAGATAGTCTATAATAAAAGACACTTCGAAATTCGTTATCTGCTATTAAAACTTCGAAATGTCCCTTTTGTGATTTGTATTGTCTCAATTTCTCAGTTATTATAAACAACACCTTAAGGTTGAGGGTATATTCACTTTCTACCGGAGTGTGTAACGCATAGAACTAGACAAGATAGTTATGGAAAAGTATATATATTCTTGATCAGCATCACCACCAAAATTGAAATAACGATGTATGTCCGTCTGTCTGTCCGTCTGTCTGTCTGTCTGTCTGTCCGTTGAAATCACGATCACAGGAGAATGAATTAAAATTTCAAAATGAAATTTGGCAAAAATATTCGTTGGTATGGTGGGGTGTTTCGTATAGAAAATGGGCAAAATCGCCCAATGACCACGTCTAATTTTTATATCGAGAGTGCAGGTACCTCTGGTTTGCCTATTAAAAAAGGCCATATCAGCATCACTTTTTGAGAGAAGACAAGAAAATTTTATATGTAGGTTTAGGCTAATGCTTCCAGTTAATATGTGGAACATATCAGCATCACTTTTTGAGAGAAGACAAGAAAATTTTTTATGAAGGTTTAGACTAATGCTTCCAGTTAATATGCCAAACATGGGCGTGATCCGCCCACTTTTAGTTTACAGAGGTCATGGAGGGTTTTACATGGATTGTATTGAAAAGTATATAAGTTTCCTGAATAATGGTGTTCATAATATTGTAGTTTGTGAACCAATAATATTCTGTTGGGAAAAAATGGGCGGTTCACGCCTCCTTTTCACCCATCCACCCAGTATTGCAATATATTTTTATACCCTACACCTAAATTTTGAGAGTAAACGCACTTAGTACCGGTGTTTGTAACGCACAGAAATAGTTAAGCAGCTATAATTATAGTTTATCTTCCGAATTTAGACGTGAGCCGCCCACTTTGAGTTTACATAGATCATGGAGGTTTTACATGGATTGTATTGAAAAGTATATAAGTTTCCTGACTAATGGTGTACATAATATTGTAGTTTGTGAACCAATAATATTCTGTTGGCAAAAAAATGGGCGGGCCACGCCTCATTTTTACCCATCCACCCAGTATTGCAATATATTTTTATACCCTACACCTAACTTTTGAGAGTAAACGCACTTATTACCGGTGTTTATTACGCACAGAAATAGTTAAGCAGCTATAATTATAGTTTATCTTATATATACGAGTATATATGCAGCTTTAAGGTGTAGGGTATTTCGGCTATAGCCCGGCTGTAGACAACACCTTTACTAGTTTTTTGATTGTTTCTGTCCTCCAGATAATAAGCTGTAGCAAATTTGGAAAATCGGTGGATGAATGTCAAAAATTTCGATTTCGAGTTTGTATATACGTCCATGTTTATGATACTATTTTTATCTTTTCGACTCTCAAATACAACAAATTTCGACTTTATTGGATTTCGATCATACTTCACTCGGTTACAAATACCGCAAATATTGTCGTAGATTTGAATTAATGTTTTCAAATCTGGGTAATAAATACACCTTTTTAGTCCTTCGTTTTCGTTAGTATCGATGTGTCCTGTCTCATACCTATGGTACATATGAATTTGTTTAAAAGTTTCATCTTTACAAGTCATATCTTCAGCTTGGTACGAGTATTTATAAAATTTTATATGGCTCCTTTTCGTAAATTTAAATTATTTTTTTTGGAAGATATTGTACTTCTAATAATCAAGGTCTGTGTAGATTCCCACCTTTGTTCTTTCAATATGTTTTCGTAAAATATCTACTAAATTTTCATTAAGATCTTATAAACTTATAATAACTTTCTTTTTGTTATTGACTACTTCAAGGTCGAGTAGTTTTGTATTTTTAAATATAATCTGAACCGGAAACCCTTTGACGACTGTACCGTAAATGCTTATGTAGTTATGTAAATCTTCTTCTTGAAAGTGTATTGTTATTGCATCGTCATCTACATTATTATATAAAAAATTGGAATCTTCATATCTATATTTATTTCATGATTATCTATTCCCCTGATACAATTTATGTTAAAATTATAGTCTCTTAATTTAAAAAACCACCGATAAAGCCTGGAATTTGCGTCCTTTCCTTGTGTCTTTGTATATAACGACTTAAGTGGCTGATGATCGGACGTGATATTAATCTTAACGCCATAACATAGCTAAGAACTCCCTTTGTGTGACAGAATAATTACGGTGATGGTCGTTCAGGGTTCGACTGGCATAGCAAACAGGATGTTTATCGTGTTTTAGAACTGCTCCGAGTGCAAGTGAGCTGGCATCGGTTGGCAACTCAAAACGTTTGTTAAAATCTGGGTACTAAAGTATTGGAACTTCTGTAACCATTCGTTTTAGCTTTTCGTACGAATTGATAAAATTAGGAACTTTTTTATTAATTTTAATGTCTTTCTTTAGAAATCTTACCATTGGGTAGGTTACGTTTGCGAAATCCCTAATAAATTTTTGTGTAATATCCACATATACTTAGGAACGATTTAATTTGCTTAATGGTTTTTGGTATCTTTAGATCCAATACATGTCTAATTTTTTCTGGATTTGGTTTTACGCCGTCCGGTGTCAAAATATGTCCTAAATACTGTGGCGAAAATACAGCGCCATCTATACGTCATGCAATAATGTGATATACAGCGCCATCTACACGCCGATACGTGCAATATTTACGAGTGTTACAGTGTTACCAAATCTTACAGTGTTACCAAATCACAGTCCAAATTCTTGTGGAATACAAAGACATCTATCGAGCGCTATCGAAAGATCTAGAAGTTACTTGATATTTCCACTACGCAGCATACACAATAGAACATGATTCATTACTGAAACAAACAATTCATGGAAATGGAAGTTTCTCGACAATCTAGTAAGATCTGGAGAAGTCTGACGATAACATAGCGATAATTATCGGACAGTATAAATAGACACAAACCACAGCAGCGAAGACAGTTTGATTTTGGAAAGCAACAAAGTGGCATCGTGGAAGTAACAGTTTGAAAAGTGTTGAATAGCTTCAAATAAGAATTCGTGTATAAGTGTTTACGTGTACAAGTTATAAACAGCGATAGTAAAGAAGTGTTAAAATAAGAGCAAGCAATAATAAATATTTGATTTATTATTTGAAACTAACGACTTTTTATTATTTCGAATATACGATTATTCACAGTCCAGTGATCGAACCTGAAGAGAGTTCAAGCGGAAATTTTGGAAATTACGTAACAATACAATACTTCTTTCGAAAAAAACTTGCATTTGGTGATCTGTATTTTTAATTGAGCTTCTTTTAGCTTAGATATAACTTTTTTATACTTGAAATGTGCTCCTCGAAACACTAGACGGGTTGGCCGCCGGGGGAGTACTTTCTCCACTACTGTGGAGCATCATCGGGAATGAGCGCTTGTGCAACCTGACAGAAGCAGGACTCTACTGCCAAGGTTATGATGATGACAAGGTTATGTTATATTATATCGAGGTAAATTTGAAGAAGCTCTCCCTGCAAAAATTCAACAGGGTCTGAGAATAACAAGACAATGGTGCAATAATGTAAGGATCAAATTTAACTCAATCAAAACTATTATTGTGCCATTTGCAAGAAAATATAAACTCAAACCACTTGATCCAATAATAATGGAGAGACTGAAAATCACGTACGTCGCCCATCTTTTAAACACCGATTAATTAACCTTTGAAAAGTTTCAGGAGGGTTTTTGAAACCAAAAGGCATCTGAACGTACTCATAATGACCATAGGGAGTGGAGAATGCAGTTTTCAACCGATGTTCTTGCTTAACAACAATTTGGTGAAACCCTTTTGCCAAGTCCAATGTCGAAAAATATTGTGCCAGACCAAGTTTGTCTAGTAAGCTAACGATATTTCGTATTGGAAATTTATCGTCCGATGTAATTTCGTTCAATTTACGATAGTCAACGAAGAACATAAATAGTTCTTCGTGGCTAGATAAAGGGGCGGGGGGGGGGGAGGAATTCCAAATGGCATCACAATGAATCTAAATGGTCCAAGTGTGTTTCGCATGAACTGCCATACTTGCCTACCTACCTACCTACGATAGTCAATAACAATCCTCCAGGTTTTTTCCGGCAAAGTCTGTCTTCTTGACCCACAAAGGACTGTTGTAAGGAGAATTACTTTCTTGTATTATGCCTTGTTGCAACATATCTGTTATTTGCCTATTTACTTAATTTTCCTGGAGCTGGAGATATCTATAAATTGTAGTGTAAATTGATTTATCGGTTATTGTTTTAATTTCATATTGTATAATATTTGTGTTAGTGAACTGTTGACATTTATTGTAAATGAAATCCTGAAATTCTTTCAATATTTTCTTTAATGCATTCATTTCTTGCCATTTCAAATTATTTTATAAGTGACCAGTAGTTATTTTATCTAGATTCATAATATCAAGTTGATGGATTTCGTTTAAATTGCATAGATATTCTTTTAAAAATGCTATTACAACATTCTTTATAGTAATACTTTCATTTTCCATGTATACGATAGCATTTAATGGTTTTAATATATTTTGTCCGAGAATTGCATCGAAAATTGTCCCTTCAAAATTAGTCAGTTTCCAAGACATTGTTGCATTTCTGTTAAATTCTTTTAGCAAATCATTATTACTTCAAAGTTAAGTTTAATTTCACTATTGAGAGATTTGAATTTTAATGGGTTTTTACGTGGAATTTGTTTCTAATGGGCTAAGACACTTTCATTTAAAAGTGTAGTAGATGGGCCCGTATCTATAAGACATACAATTTTTTCGTTTTTAGTTTCCTCTATCAACGGAAATGATTCTTTCAGCCCATTATGTGAAAATTTTACACCTCATCCACCTGTATATGATCCGTCTCCATCAACTCTACTTCATTTCTTCTAACATTCTGACGTCTGTTTGAAGTTTGAAATCGAAACTGTCGTAAATTATTATAACTATTCTTACACTCTGCTCCCCCACAGCAGAACAGCATATATTAAAGATATGTACCGATAAAGGCATACAATTCCAGTTCATTCCGCTAAGAGCCCCTAATTTTGGAGGATTATGGGAAGCAGCCGTAAAATCTGCAAAGAATCTTCTAATTAGAAGCGCCTCTACTGCAAATTTGACCTACGAAGAATTAGAGACAGTCATTATTGAAATAGTAACTATTCTAAACTCTAGACCTTTAACACCTATGTCAAACGATCCCAATGACTTAACAGCGCTAACTCCTGGCCACTTCCTCATTGGGGAACCATTGACTGCACAGGTAGACACCAAAAGCTCTAACGCAAATCCGTCAGCTTTAAAATGGTGGAATTTGGTTTCTCACTTGAAGCAAGAGTTTTGGAACTGATGGTCAGCCGAGTATCTAAACGAGTTGCAGTATCGACGAAAGTGGAGAGAACGGCAACCTAACGTACAAATTGGGACAATGGTTATCCTTAAAGAGGATAATCTACCACCTCTACAATGGCCACTTGGAAGATTCATCAACACTTTCAAAGGCAACGATGGAGCCGTTCGGGTCGCCGAAGTAAAGACTTCAACAAGTACATTGCGGAAGCCAATTCAGAAATTAGCGCCACTTCTCATGGATCAATACCACTCAGTTGAAGAGAAAAGAAAATCAGAACCTGGAGAATATCTCGACCATACAGTTTCAAAGGAACACGAATTTCATTAAGTTTATCACTCCCAGATACGAAATCTTACAAGCCTACAGCAACCATTAATTGATCAATGAGCAATTGATTACCGAATGAGCTAAGAACTTCTGACCATCATCATTATGCAGTAGGATACACTGCGCTAAAACGCTTAATGATAAAACTCAACCCTCCACAACCCCTTCCACGGCAGCACTCAATGAATCCGAACTTCACCGTTTCGGTCGCCCTATTTATTTGGCTCATTAACACAATACAATCGATTACGTAAACCAAAATTTAGAAAAATCACTTTTTCCTCCTCATTGCATTTCCAAACCAGGAGCTTGGATCGGCTAAATGTTCAGATCTCAATAGTGCGAGCGAGGTATGCAAGGCTGACGAAAGAATCAAATAAAAATTAAAATAAAGCTTAGTAATATCAATAGCGTGCAAACTCGGAAGAAAAAAAGTTAAACCTTCGATGAAATCATACAAATCTGAAAGCAAAAGTTTACTTCAGTCAAGTTACAGAAATCAAAATGCTTGGTGTATTAAGTATCATCAATAATTTTTCTCAGTGGAAACTTTCACTACACACGCAGCTGTTGACAGGGTTGCCGCAGGCTCTTTTTTAAGCATGGTCATGACATTTAATACCAGCGAAAAGGAAGAGTCACAGGAAGCAGAAGAGTTGCTCCTGAGAGAGTAACAAAATAGAACTTGAAACGATGGATCACTTTAATAAACAAAACCATGCTTAAAGATATCAAAACATGGATCCTTGTTTAAATTGTTATCTAATTTTGAAGTTTCTAATTATTAGATTTTCCATGAATGTCACTTTATTAAATGCATCCTGTTATTCGAAATATTTTATGTATATATTAAAAGATATGCTTCGTGTAAACTAAATCCTAGCTCTAGGCAAATTCCAGTGTTTTCTGTATGGCTTTTCTTTAAATTAAACACAGACGCACTCTGCTCGTCTGCCACGCCTCCTCGCCCAGCATCGAGCTCGACAACATCCTCTCATAGAAGGATTTCTTTGACCACGGTCATCGAAACGGAACGAAGCAATCCCGAGCTTTGCTGAAGAATTGATACCTGGGATGAACCCCGAATCCTTCATCTGTTGAGCGTTGGGAGGTAGTTCTCCTCCCAGACTTCCGAAAACCCAACATAAGTCTGAAATTTGTGAAAGTAAAGAGTGAAAGTAAAGTTTGAAGTGAGTTTTGAATACAAGAAATTCAATTTAAATCATTATGTGATTGATTTAAATATTTACGTAGTTACTAATCATTCGTTCTGTTTATTTGAATATATATAAATATATATGTATAGTTTGAGTTCTGTTTATTTATTTATTCGCTATGTGGTGCAGGCGTATAGATAAAAAGACATCGATATTATTATGTTATGTTTGAAATTTTTTTTTGATATATTTATCAATTTAGTGAAGCACTGCAGTGTTAAAATTTTATTATTTTTTTTAGTCAGTATTTCAGTATTTACTTGCATTTCATGATTTGGAATATGGGCAGCAAAAAATTTACAAAATAATAAACTGCAACGAAAGGAAAAATAAATTTGAGCAGTGGAAATAAGGTTGTTTTAGGATTCGAAGGGTTGACAGCACGAAATCTCCGGCATCGGTATGTGAAGTTTAGTTTAGGCTGTAGGTTCTATTAAGGTAATATAAAAGAGGCAGATAGCCAATAGTTAAGAAAAAGCATACACACAAAAAGAACCCGTGCCGTGAAGTTTGACGTAAGCATATCATCTCTCCAAGAAAAACTCCGTAAAGATAATACATCAATAAGAAAACTCAGAATGGCAAACAGACCAATGGCAAACAGGGTGTGGAACTTGGATTTGTTATGGACTTACCCAGCCCGTTGATAACAACTGGACCGGCTCCAATGGAGGGCATAATAAATGTAGTGGGAATAACACGAAGAGTTACAATGTTACACAGGTAGTAACATTGTGGCGTCAGGCTCTAACATAGATTCCTTAATAAGTAGTGAGTATGGAGGTTAGGTAAATGGTATGGTTGCTGAAGCGTGTAAAGGTTGTAACGAAGCTATCCGGTTCTCCGGATTTAAGCAGGGATTAGCTCGCCGGCTGTCCAGGGTTCGTCACAGAATATTTATCAAAATTATAACAATTTCGACCTCTATTACAATACACGCTTTATTTCTTTATTACTGGTTACAAATTACCGCTCGTAGTTTGGCTAAGGTACTTGCGGGGCGATGAGTTGAACCGTGGCGATTCTATGCTCTCTCTGGACCGATATTTACTCTATGTAAACGTCTCTCTCTGCTGTCAAACGATCACTTTGCTTGGGTTGAATGCGTCAAGTAGTCGCGTGCTGTCTCGTTCCCTGAATTCCCTTGTTCCGACCCCTTGTGTGTGACTACAGACCGCCGAGCCACTGGGTACCAAACAACAGCAGACTTCTAGGGCTGACAAAAGGGTGCCAAACCACAAGTTGCCAGTCTAGTCGACGGTGTTTAGTCATTGGTGCACCAACTCGCGCTTTCGTCTTGAACGTTTGCTCAACGGAGCTTGCCGATTATATATATTGCCGAGCCGCTGGGTACCAAACCACGACGGGCTACTAGGGCTGACAAAAGGGTACCAAACCACAAGTTATCAGTCTAGTGGACGATATATAAATTACGCGGCACAAAACTGTGACTATTGAGTTATACTAAGTTCGGGCGCTCGTCAAATGATCGATGTATATATATATATGATATGTGTCGCCGAGCCACTGGGTACCAAACCACAGCGGACTACTACGGTTGACAAAAGGGTACCAAACCACAAGTTGCCAATATAGTCGACGCCACGTATATATATATATATTTATTCCGCGGCACAAATCTGTGCTTCTTGCTCGCTTCAGCTGTCGAAGTCTGTTCACTAAGAGTCTACTTGATTTACCTGCCTGTGTCGTCTGTGTACTGTATTCCCGAGAGATCGCACGTCCGTCGCGTTCAGCAGCCAAAGACCAAGTGCTTGTCGCTGTTATCTTTGCTGAGCTCGCTGCCTCTGTTCAGCTTCTGTTTTCCACTCGTCGTGTTTTCTTTCGCTCTCTTCCAGTTTCTGTACTTGCTTGTGTGTGTCTGTGAGTTCTCTCATCGACGGCTTAACTCATCGGTACATTCCAATGCTTACCTCCTACTCGCTCCCTCCTTCTCTTACGCTAACTATTGGCTTAACTCTACAAACTTAAACTATCAATTCAATATTAACTTAAACTAACAATTCATTTTTAACTTAAACTAACAATTCATTTTTAACTTAACGTATCAATTATTTATAAAAGAAATATATATCCAAAAAGAGTTTCTCTTGTGGCTGCGTGTACGCTGAAATTAGGCAGCGCCTTATTTCGTCGTTACAAGGTATACACACATTGTTGAATGCAGCGATTGAACGCAACGTCTAGGATGGACGAAATGATGGCGCGAATAAGCAAAATGATAAAGGCTCTAGAGAAAGCACAGAACTTTGCTGAAAGATCTGAACGAATGCAGTTAGATGGCTGCCATGTGAGTTTTGAGAGCTGTCCTTAATGCGCAGGCTAGTTCGGCAAATTATATAAAGCCTACTGTGATGTAACGGGTATAGGCCAAGAGGATGGCGTGTTACGCATTGCGGATCGAGGACTAGAAAATGCTGCTTTGTCACGAGATCCCAGCGGCTGTCGCCCAAACCGACACGAACCTTCGACGAGAGAATCAGCCCTACAATAGGTCCTTACAAGTATAACAAATAACTCATCTATTGTATTAATTATGATCATAGAATGTCGAATTTATTTTTTTACCTACATTTGAACTAAATACTTTCAATATTTAATTTATTGGCATATTTGCATTTTCTTTTAATATTATTAACATGTACATTACTTAATTTACCTTTTTTAAACTTAGGTTGTTTCTTACGTCGAACATTTGTATAATTTTTAATGCAAACTTGTTTTCTAAATTCCTTGTAATTTTCTCTATTCAAATTTTTGTTATTTATATATCTCATCTTTTCATTAGTTAATGGCTTGTATATGTTAATTTTATTGCAATTGCAATATTCTACATTAATTGGTTTTTCTTTTGTAATTTAATGGTATAATATGCAATTGATTTACTTATTTTTTCTTTGATACTTATTAATTTGGTTTTGATTTTCAGCATATTGATTTTTTTAATCAACGAGTGCAAAATTATTTTTTCTGACTTTAGATAGTCTGCAATAAAAGACACTTCGAAATTCGTTATCTGCAATTAAAACTTCGAAATGTCCCTTTTGTGATTTGTATTGTCTTAATTTCTCAGTTATTTTTTGATTGTTTCTGTCCTCCAGATAATAAGCTGTAGCAAATTTGGAAAATCGGTGGATGAATGTCAAAAATTTCGATTTCGATTTTGTATATACGTCCATGTTTATGATACTATTTTTATCTTTTCGACTCTCAAATACAACAAATTTCGACTTTATTGGATTTCGATCATACTTCACTCGGTTACAAATACCGCAATTATTGTCGTAGATTTGAATTAATGTTTTCAAATCTGGGTAATAAATACACCTTTTTAGTCCTTCGTTTTCGTTAGTATCGGTGTGTCCTGTCTCATACCTATGGTACATATGAATTTGTTTAAAAGTTTCATCTTCACAAGTCATATCTTCAGCTTGGTACGAGTATTTATAAAATTTTATATGGCTCCTTTTCGTAAATTTAAATTATTTTTTTTGGAAGATATTGTATTTTTAATAATCAAGGTCTGTGTAGATTCCCACCTTTGTTCTTTCAATATGTTTTCGTAAAATATCTACTAAATTTTCATTAACATCTTATAAACTTATAATAACTTTCTTTTTGTTATTGACTACTTCAAGGTCGAGTAGTTTTGTATTTTTAAATATAATCTGAACCGGAAACCTGTTGACGACTGTACCGTAAATGCTTATGTAGTTATGTAAATCTTCTTCTTGAAAGTGTATTGTTATTGCATCGTCATCTACATTATTATATAAAAAATTGGAATCTTCATATCTATATTTATTTCATGATTATCTATTCCCCTGATACAATTTATGTTAAAATTATAGTCTCTTAATTTAAAAAACCATTGATAAAGCCTGGAATTTGCGTCCTTTCCTTGTGTCTTTGTATATAACGACTTAAGTGGCTGATGATCGGACGTGATATTAATCTTAACGCCATAACATAGCTAAGAACTCCCTTTGTGTGACAGAATAATTACGGTGATGGTCGTTCAGGGTTTGACTGGCATAGCAAACAGGATGTTTATCGTGTTTTAGAACTGCTCCGAGTGCAAGTGAGCTGGCATCGGTTGGCAACTCAAAACGTTTGTTAAAATCTGGGTACTAAAGTATTGGAACTTCTGTAACCATTCGTTTTAGCTTTTCGTACGAATTGATAAAATTAGGAACTTTTTTATTAATTTTAATGTCTTTCTTTAGAAATCTTACCATTGGGTAGGTTACGTTTGCGAAATCCCTAATAAATTTTTGTGTAATATCTACATATACTTAGGAAAGATTTAATTTGCTTAATGGTTTTTGGTATCTTCAGATCCAATACATGTCTAATTTTTGGATTACAATACATGTCTGGATTTGGTTTTACGCCGTCCGGTGTCAAAATATTTCGTAAATACAATACTTCTTTCGAAAAAACTTGCATTTAGTGATCTGTATTTTTAATTGACTTCTTTTAACTTAGATATAACTTTTTTATACTTGAAATGTGCTCCTTGAAACACTAGACGGGTTGGCCGCCGGTGGAGTACTTTCTCCACTACTGTGGAGCATCATCGGGAATGAGCGCTTGTGCAACCTGACAGAAGCAGGACTCTACTGCCAAGGTTATGATGATGACAAGGTTATGTTATATTATATCGAGGTAAATTTGAAGAAGCTCTCCCTGCAAAAATTCAACAGGGTCTGAGAATAACAAGACAATGGTGCAATAATGTAAGGATCAAATTTAACTCAAACAAAACTATAATTGTGCCATTTGCAAGAAAATATAAACTCAAACCACTTCATCCAATAATAATGGAGAGACTGAAAATCACGTACGTCGCCCATCTTTTAAACACCGATTAATTAACCTTTGAAAAGTTTCAGGAAGGTTTTTGAAACCAAAAGGCATCTGAACGTACTCATAATAACCATAGGGAGTGGAAAATGCAGTTTTCAACCGATGTTCTTGCTTAACAACTATTTGGTGTAACCCTTTTGCCAAGTCCAATGTCGAAAAATATTGTGCCAGACCAAGTTTGTCTAGTAAGCTAACGATATTTCGTATTGGAAATTTATCGTCCGATGTAATTTCGTTCAATTTACGATAGTCAACGAAGAACATAAATAGTTCTTCGTGGCTAGATAAAGGGGCGGGTGGAGGAGGGGAGGAATTCCAAATGGCATCACAATGAATCTAAATGGTCCAAGTGTGTTTCGCATGAACTGCCATACTTGCCTATCTACCTACCTACGATAGTCAATAACAATCCTCCAGGTTTTTTCCGGCAAAGTCTGTCTTCTTGACACACAAAGGACTGTTGTAAGGAGAATTACTTTCTTTTATTATGCCTTGTTGCAACATATCTGTTATTTGACTATTTAATTAATTTTCCTGGAGCTGGAGATATCTATAAATTGGAGTGTAAATTGATTAATCGGTTATTGTTTTAATTTCATATTGTATAATATTTGTGTTAGTGAACTGTTGACCTCTATTGTAAATGAAGTCCTGAAATTCTTTCAATATTTTCTTTAATGCATTCATTTCTTGCCATTTCAAATTATTTTATAAGTGACCAGTAGTTATTTTATCTAGATTCATAATATCAAGTTGATGGACTTCGTTTAAATTGCATAGATATTCATTTAAAAATGCTATTACAAAATTTTTTATAGTAATACTTTCATTTTCCATGTATACGATAGGTTTTAATGGTTTTAATATATTTTGTCCGAGAAGTGCATCGAAAATTGTCCCTTCAAAATTGCTCAGATTCCAAGACATTATTGCATTTCTGTTAAATTCTTTTAGCAAATCATTATTACTTCAAAGTTAAGTTTAATTTCACTATTGAGAGATTGGAATTTTAATGGGTTTTTAAGTGGAATTTGTTTCTAATGGGCTAAGACACTTTCATTTAAAAGTGTAGTAGATGGGCCCGTATCTATAAGACATACAATTTTTTCGTTTTTAGTTTGCTTTATCAACGGAAATGATTCTTTCAGCCCATTATGTGAAAATTTTACACCTCATCCACCTGTATATGATCCGTCTCCATCAACTCCACTTCATTTCTTCTAACATTCTGACGTCTATTTGAAGTTTGAAATCGAAACTGTCGTAAATTATTATAACTATTCTTACACTCTTCTCCCCCACAGCAGAACACCATATATTAAGGATATGTACCGATAAAGGCATACAATTCCAGTTCATTCCGCCAAGATCCCCTCATTTTGGAGGATTATGGGAAGCAGCCGTAAAATTTGCAAAGCATCTTCTAATTAGAAGCGCCTCTACTGCAAATTTGACCTACGAAGAATTAGAGACAGTCATTATTGAAATAGTAACTATTCTAAACTCTAGACCTTTAACACCTATGTCCAACGATCCCAATTACTTAACAGCGCTAACTCCTGGCCACTTCCTCATTGGGGAACCATTGACTGCACAGGTAGACGCCAGAAGCTCTAACGCAAATCTGTCAACTTTAAAAAGGTGGAATTTGGTTTCTCACCTGAAGCAAGAGTTTTGCAAATGATGGTCAGCCGAGTATCTAAACGAGTTGCAGTATCGACGAAAGTGGAGAGAATGGCAACCTAACGTACAAATTGGGACAATGGTTATCCTTAAAGAGGATAAACCAGAGGAAAATGTAAAATGAAAATGTATGTGAAAATGTGTGGATAATCTACCACCTCTACAATGGCCACTTGGAAGATTCATCAACACTTTCAAAGGCAACGATGGAGCCGTTCGGGTCGCCGAAGTAAAGACTTCAACAAGTACATTGCGGAAGCCAATTCAGAAATTAGCGCCACTTCTCATGGATCAATACCACTCAGTTGAAGAGAAAAGAAAATCAGAACCTGGAGAATATCTCGACCATACAGTTTCAAAGGAACACGAATTTCATCAAGTTTATCACTCCCAGATACGAAATCTTACAAGCCTACACCAACGATTAATTGATCAATGAGCAATTGATTACCGAATGAGCTAAGAACTTCTGACCATCATCATTATGCAGTAGGATACACTGCGCTATCAGCATCAACAATTCTTATGCTATACATAGGATACCAAGCATCAAACGCTTAATGATAAAACTCAACCCTCCACAACCCCTTCCACGGCAGCACTCAATGAATCCGAACTTCACCGTTTCGGTCGCCCTATTTATTTGGCTCATTAACACAAAACAATCGATTACGTAAACCAAAATTTAGAAAAATCACTTTTTCCTCCTCATTGCATTTCCAAACCAGGAGCTTGGATCGGCTAAATGTTCAGATCTCAATAGTGCGAGCGAGGTATGCAAGGCTGACGAAAGAATCAAATAAAAATTAAAATAAAGCTTAGTATTATTAATAGAGTGCAAACTCGGAAGAAAAAATGTTAAACCTTCGATAAAATCATACAAATCTGAAAGGAAAAGTTTACTTCAGTCAAGTTACAGAAATCAAAATGCTCAGTGTATTAAGTATCATCAATAATTTTTCTCAGTGGAAACTTTCACTACACACGCAGTTGACAGGGTTGCCGCAGGCTCTTTTTTAAGCTTGGTCATGACATTTAATACCAGCGAAAAGGAAGAGTCACAGGAAGCAGAAGAGTTGCTCCTGAGAGAGTAACAAAATAGAACTTGAAACGATGGATCACTTTAATAAACAAAACCATGCTTAAAGATATCAAAACATGGATCCTTGTTTAAATTGTTATCCAATTTTGAAGTTTCTAATTATTAGATTTTCCATGAATGTCGCTTTATTAAATGCATCCTGTTATTCGAAATATTTAATGTATATATTAAAAGATATGCTTCGTGTAAACTAAATCCTAGCTCTAGGCAAATTCCAGTGTTTTCTGTATGGCTTTTCTTTAAATTAAACACAACAGACGCACTCTGCTCGTCTGCCACGCCTCCTCGCCCAGCATCGAGCTCGACAACATCCTCTCATAGAAGGATTTCTTTGACCACGGTCATCGAAACGGAACGAAGCAATCCCGAGCTTTGCTGAAGAATTGATACCTGGGATGAATCCCGAATCCTTCATCTGTTGAGCGTTGGGAGGTAGTTCTCCTCCCAGACTTCCGAAAACCCAACATAAGTCTGAAATTTGTGAAAGTAAAGAGTTAAAGTAAAGTTTGAAGTGAGTTTTGAATACAAGAAATTCAATTTAAATCATTATGTGATTGATTTAAATATTTACGTAGTTACTAATCATTCGTTCTGTTTATTTGAATATATATAAATATATATGTATAGTTTGAGTTCTGTTTATTTATTTATTCACTAAGTGGTGCAGGCGTGTAGATAAAAAGACATCGATATTATTATGTTATGTTTGAAATTTTTTTTTGATATATTTATCAATTTAGTGAAGCACTGCAGTGTTAAAATTTTATTATTTTTTTTAGTCAGTATTTCTGTATTTACTTGCATTTCATGATTTGGAATATGGGCAGCAAAAAAATTTACAAAATAACAAACTGCAACGAAAGGAAAAATAAATTTGAGCAGTGGAAATAAGGTTGTTTTAGGAAATTGGAATAATGGTTTTTTTTTTATGCGTGTAAATATTAAACACCCATATTTTCCGGCATCAGCGTTATCACACAAACAAATCCGGTCAATTGGCAGATCGTATAGCTATTTCGAAACCAGCCACGGTTTCTCATCAGCGATCTTTTTCTGGTGTCTTATGAAAATGCAAGACTCGCTATATAAACCACACATTTTCAAGAATTAGTTCCTATGAATTTTTGTGAAGCGAAAAGCTGCTTACGTTTAGAAGCAAGTTCTACATTTTTAGGAGCAAGTTCTTAATTGCTGAAGACTGAATTTTTTTAGGATTCGAAGGGTTGACAGCACGAAATCGCCGGCATCGGTATGTGAAGTTTAGTTTAGGCTGTAGGTTCTATTAAGGTAATATAAAAGAGGCAGATAGCCAATAGTTAAGAAAAAGCATACACACAAAAAGAACCCGTGCCGTGAAGTTTGACGTAAGCATATCATCTCTCCAAGAAAAACTCCGTAAAGATAATACATCAATAAGAAAACTCAGAATGGCAAACAGACCGATGGCAAACAGGGTGTGGAACTTGGATTTGTTATGGACTTACCCAGCCCGTTGATAACAACTGGACCGGCTCCAATGGAGGGCATAATAAATGTAGTGGGAATAACACGAAGAGTTACAATGTTACACAGGTAGTAACATTGTGGCGTCAGGGTCTAACATAGATTCCTTAATAAGTAGTGAGTATGGTAGTCAGGTAAATGGTATGGTTGCTGAAGCGTGTAAAGGTATGCACACATCGTTGAAGCAGTTAGATTGCTGCCATGTGAGTTTTGAGAGCTGTCCTTAATGCGCAGGCTAGTTCGGCAAAATATATAAAGCCGATCTACCCTGATGTAACGGGTATAGGCCAAGAGGTTGGCGTGTTAGGCATTGCGGATCGAGGACTAGAAAATGCTGCTTTGTCATGAGATCCCAGCGGCTGTCGCCCAAACCGACACGAACCTTCGACGAGAGAATCAACCCTACAATAGGTCCTTCAAGTATAACAAATAACTCATCTATTGTATTAATTAAGATCATAGAATGTACCCTTTTTTTTTTACCTACATTTGAACTAAATACTTTCAATATTTAATTTATTGGCATATTTGCATTTTCTTTTAATATTATTAACATGTACATTACTTAATTTACCTTTTTTAAACTTAGGTTGTTTCTTACGTCGAACATTTGTATAATTTTTAATGCAAACTTGTTTTCTAAATTCCTTGTAATTTTCTCTATTCAAATTTTTGTTATTTATATATCTCATCTTTGCATTAGTTATGTGTTTGTATATGTTAATTTTATTGCAATTGCCAGATTCTACATTAATTGGTTTTTCTTTTGTAATTTAATGGTATAATATCCAATTGATTTACTTATTTTTTCTTTCATACTTATTAATTTGGTTTTGATTTTCAGCATATTGATTTTTTTAATCAACGAGTGCAAAAAAATTTTTTCTGACTTTAGATAGTCTATAATTAAAGACACTTCGAAATTCGTTATCTGCAATTAAAACTTCGAAATGTCCCTTTTGTGATTTGTATTGTCTTAATTTCTCAGTTATTTTTTGATTGTTTCTGTCCTCCAGATAATAAGCTGTAGCAAATTTGGAAAATCGGTGGATGAATGTCAAAAATTTCGATTTCGATTTTGTATATACGTCCATGTTTATGATACTATTTTTATCTTTTCGACTCTCAAATACAACAAATTTCGACTTTATTGGATTTCGATCATACTTCACTCGGTTACAAATACCGCAATTATTGTCGTAGATTTGAATTAATGTTTTCAAATCTGGGTAATAAATACACCTTTTTAGTCCTTCGTTTTGTGTATGTGTCCTGTCTCATACCTATACCTATGGTGCATATGAATTTGTTTAAAAGTTTCATCTTCTCAAGTCATATCTTCAGCTTGGTACGAGTATTTATAAAATTTTATATGGCTCCTTTTCGTAAATTTAAATTATTTTTTTTGGAAGATATTGTATTTCTAATAATCAAGGTCTGTGTAGATTCCCACCTTTGTTCTTTCAATATGTTTTCGTAAAATATCTACTAAATTTTCATTAAGATCTTATAAACTTATAATAACTTTCTTTTTGTTATTGACTACTTTAAGGGCGAGTAGCTTTGTATTTTCAAATATAATCTGAACCGGAAACCTGTTGACGACTGTACCTAAAATGCTTATGTGGTTATGTAAATCTTCTTCTTGAAAGTGTATTGTTATTGCATCGTCATCTACATTATTATATAAAAAATTGGAATCTTCATATCTATATTTATTTTATGATTATCTATTCCCCTGATATAATCTATGTTAAAATTATAATCTCTTAATTAAAAGAACCACCGATAAAGCCTTGAATTTGCGTCCTTTCCTTGTGTCTTTGTATATAACGACTTAAGTGGCTGATGATCGGACGTGATATTAATCTTAACACCATAACATAGCTAAGAACTCCCTTTGTGTGACAGAATAATTACGGTGATGGTCGTTCAGGGTCCGACTGGCATAGCAACCAGGATGTTTATCGTGTTTTAGAACTGCTCCGATTGCAAGTGAGCTGGCATCGGTTGGCAACTCAAAACGTTTGTTAAAATCTGGGTACTAAAGTATTGGAACTTCTGTAACCACTCGTTTTAGCTTTTCGTACGAATTGATAAAATTAGGAACTTTTTTATTAATTTTTATGTCTTTCTTTAGAAATCTTACCATTGGGTAGGTTACGTTTGCGAAATCCCTAATAAATTTTTGTGTAATATCGACATATACTTAGGAAAGATTTAATTTGCTTAGTGGTTTTTGGTATCTTTAGATCCAATACATGTCTAATTTTTTCTGGATTTGGTTTTACGCCGTCCGGTGTGAAAATATGTCCTAAATGTTATAATCTTCTAATAATGCAAACAGCTTCGAAAGAATTAACAAAAGAACTTTTCAGTTTTATTTGAAAAACAACAATATACAGCAATTCTCAAGACGATCTGAACAACAATAATTTTCTATTATTCTATTAATGATTTTTTAAATGACAGCAAACAACAATTCAAATATATATTCAATTACAAAACAATTGAAATAAGCAAGTTATTATACAGTAGTATAATTTAATAATGATTCATGTAAGATTGCAATTATTCCAATACCCCTTCTCAATCGCACAACTCTAACATCAAACTTAATTTTTTATATTTTATAACATCCACTGCTTTTGTACATATATCTGCTACTTGATCTTGAGTGTTAATTGATTGAATATTAATGAGTTTATTTTCTATGCAGTCTCTAATAAAATGATGTTTAATATCAATGTGCTTAGCCCGTTTTGATTCCGTTGAACTCGCCATTCCAATACAGCCTCTATTATCTTCAAATATTGTTATTGCTTCATCATCAATTTGTTTTAAATCTTGTAATAATCCTCTTAGCCAAATTGCTTCAGTTGTTGCTGTACATAATGCCACGTATTCGGATTCACTCGATGATACTGCTACAGTAACTTGTTTTTTACTACTCCATGAAACTGTGCAACCATATACTTGAAAGATAAAACCACTTACTGATTTTCGATCAACTGTATCACTTGCCCAGTCAGCATCTGCATATCCTACAAGTACTTTGCTGGTATTTATTTTATTAAAAATTAATTTAGTAAACTTAGTTCCTTTCAAATATCTAAGTATTCTTTTTAGGGCTTGCCAATGTTCTTCCGCAGGATTTTGTTGAAAACGACCCATGTATCCAACCGGAAAACAAATATCCGGCCCAATGCATAGCATAATATACATTATGCTACCCAACATTTCCCTATATGGTTTATGTAAAATAGCATCATCTTGCTTTTTCAAGAGTTGCAAACCTTTTTCCATAGGGCTTTTTACTGGATTACATTCGTTCAACCCAAACTTCAGCAATATCTTCTCAATATTTACTTCCTGTGACAGCTTTATACGTCCATCCTTTGATTCAATTTTCATAAAACTCATAAGATCATAAAATCATCCTTTTTATTTAATGTGTATAAGCAGTAATCATGTTTCGATCTGATAAAGCCAAGTTTTATTAGATACTCGTTAAATTTTTCATTCCAGCACCTAGGTGCTTGCTTCAAACCATAAAGAGATTTTAACAAATTGCATGCTTTACCATCTTAAGCAGTTACACCTTCAGGTATTTCAATATAAATTTTTTCCCTTAACTCACCATGCAAGAAAGCTGTCTTCACATCAAGTTGATGAAAAAGAAAACCTTTGTTAATTCCAACCGCTAAGACAACTCTTATAGTTGTTAACTTGGCCACTGGAGCGTATATTTCATTATAATCTACACCAGCTTTTTGCAAAAAACCTTTCACTACCAGTCTAGCTTTGTATCTAGTAGGAAGCCCATTTTCAGTTTCTTTAATTCTGAAAATCCACTTAGTTTTGAGAAGCTTGATGTCTTTAGGTTTATCAACAATCTTCCATACTTAATTTTTACGTAGTGAAGACAGTTCTTCATCAATTGCCTTCTTCCATTTTACTTCATCACTTCTACCACTAACTTGTGAGTATGTTTCTGGAGTATCTATGAAACAACAAGTATTCGAGATCGCTTCATAACCAGTGAAGTAATCAAGAAACTTGCTTGGAGCTCTTCTTTCTCGTTCACTTCGTCTTGGAATTTCATCATGTGAGTTACCGTTACTGTTTTCCGATGGTAATTCAAAAGCGTCTTGAAATTCTTCATTAATTACTATATCATCCGAAGAGTCTTGAGCTAAGTCCCTAGTAGTTTGATTTTCATTAGGAATGAGTACGTCTCCATAATTATCCCCTTCTTGCTCATTACTGTATTTAATATATATATCTCCACAATTTAACTTTGATTTTTCTATTTCCAGTGTTTGAAACGGAAAAGAATTTTCATCAAATTTTACATCACGTGCTAGAAAAACTTTATGCTTCTGTAGATCCCATAGTCTATATGCTCCCGAAGCATATCCAACCATCACAGATATTGAACTTTTAGCATCCAGCTTCTTTCTGCATTGACTAGGTATCCACGCAAATGCCTTACAGCCAAAAACTCGCAATTTATTAAGATCAGGTTTGGTACCATACCACATTTCTGCTGGAGTGCTTTTATTTTTGAGGGATTTCGTGGGCCTTCTATTAATTAAATATACTGAAGTAGACGCTGCTTCACACCAAAGTCGCTTCGGTACATTACTTTCCAGTAACATTGTCCTTACTTTTTCAATCAGTGTTCTGTTAAATCGCTCTGCAACACCGTTTTGTTGCGGTGTATATGGTACTGTCATTTCTACAGAAATTCCTTTTTCTTTATACCACTTATCTTGACATGCTGAAATGTACTCTCCTCCTTTGTCAATTGTCAGCTTTGAAATTAAACATCCAAATTTTGCGCTTACCATTGCTTCATATTCTTTCATTACAGAGAAGACTTCAGATTTTTTCTTAATTGTATATATCATGGCAAAATGTGTAAAGTCATCGATAAAGGATACAATGTATTTTGAACCATTCCAAGCAACAGGATCCATCGGCCCACATACATCAGAATGTATTCTTTCAAGAACTCTTTTAGACTCGTCCCGGGTACCTTTAAATGGATCACGCGTTTGTTTACCTTGAACACAAACATCACAAAAACTAAATTTTCGGTTTTAACATCTAATACCTTTGCCAAATTATTTTTTATCAAGTCATTAAATGCTTGTTGACCAATATGCCCAAAACGCTTATGCCATAGTTTCACCTTATCAGAATTGCATTCGTAAGCATTCTTCTGATATAAATCTATATCTATTTCAAACAATCCTCCTCGTAAGTACGCTGTGGCAATTCTTTGACCATCTTTGATTAAACTTACTTCTTTTTTGCAAAATATTACTTTAATTCCACTATTAGTAAGTTTGCGAACAGAGAGCAAATTATCACGTAATTCTGGAACATACAACACATCCTTTGTTAATAATTCAATACCGTGATTGCTCACTCCACAAATTTGTCCAAAACATTGCGCAATCAGTGACTGATTATCCTTGGCAACATTTATGTATATGGTGTTCTGAGCTCAAGTAACTGGGAGAAATACCAGTTTTCATTAACCATGTGATCACTAGCGCCAGAATCCAATTTAAAAGTTAATTTTGACTTTTTCATATTCTGTTTGGTGCTATCAGCCATAAAACAGACTTTTGTATTTTTCTCTACGGCACTTCGCGCATCATATTGCCGACAAAATTTAGCTTTGTGACCAAACTTATTACATTTGAAGCACTTACCTTGAAATTTAAAAGGTTTCTTAAATTGCTTCTTACCAGAAAATGCCATATTTTCTGACACTTCTTCCACTTGGCGATCAGACAACTTTGTTTCTTCAGATATTAATCTTTCTTTTACTAGCTCAAGCGTTAATTTCTTATCATCCATGTTTTGCAGTGCGGTAACAAGTGGATCAAATTTTTCAGGCAATGTTAGAAAAAATTGCGCCAACAAGTCACTATCCTCCATTGTAGCTCCAGAAATCTTAAGCTGTCTAATCAGCTTATCAAATTTCATTAAATGTTCTACTATTGTGTCGCCATCCTTCATGCGAAGTGTTGTTAGCTCCTTGCGGACTAATAATTGACTAACAATAGATTTCTTTGCAAATACTGATTGCAAACTCAGCCACATTTCCTTTGCTGAACTTTTGTCTTGAACATAACTTAAATAATCATTGTGAATAAAATCTACCAACCGATCTTTCGCTCTTTTATCCTTCTTCAAAAATTCAATCTTAGCTGTTGCTTCTGTTGGTGGTCGTCTGTTAGAACATCCACCAAGTTGAGAGCATCCAGATGTGTTTTCACCAGGAACTGCCACTGATCAAATCCGCTGCCGTTAAACTGCGGTACTCCATTAGATGATTCCCTTATGTCGAGCATAACCTGTTATAAACTTCTAATAATGCAAACAGCTTCGAAAGAATTAACAAAATAACTTTTCAGTTTTATTTGAAAAACAACAATATACAGCAATTCTCAAGACGATCTGAACAACAATAATTTTCTATTATTCTATTAATGATTTTTGAAATGACAGCAAACAACAATTCAAATATATATTCAATTACAAAACAATTGAAATAAGCAAGTTATTATACAGTAGTATAATTTAATAATGATTCATGTAAGTTTGCGATTATTCCAATACTAAATACAATACTTCTTTCGAAAAAAACTTGCATTTGGTGATCTGTATTTTTAATTGAGCTTCTTTTAACTTAGATATAACTTTTTTATACTTGAAATGTGCTCCTTGAAACACTAGACGGGTTGGCCGCCGGTGGAGTACTTTCTCCACTACTGTGGAGCATCATCGGGAATGAGCGCTTGTGCAACCTGACAGAAGCAGGACTCTACTGCCAAGGTTATGATGATGACAAGGTTATGTTATATTATATCGAGGTAAATTTGAAGAAGCTCTCCCTGCAAAAATTCAACAGGGTCTGAGAATAACAAGACAATGGTGCAATAATGTAAGGATCAAATTTTACTCAAACAAAACTATACTTGTGCCATTTGCAAGAAAATATAAACTTAAACCACTTGATCCAATAATAATGGAGAGACTGAAAATCACGTACGTCGCCCATCTTTTAAACACCGATTAATTAACCTTTGAAAAGTTTCAGGAGGGTTTTTGAAACCAAAAGGCATCTGAACGTACTCATAATGGCCATAGGGAGTGGAGAATGCAGTTTTCAACCGATGTTCTTGCTTAACAACTATTTGGTGAAACCCTTTTGCCAAGTCCAATGTCGAAAAATATTGTGCCAGACCAAGTTTGTCTAGTAAGCTAACGATATTACGTATTGGAAATTTATCGTCCGATGTAATTTCGTTCAATTTACGATAGTCAACGAAGAACATAAATAGTTCTTCGTGGCTTGATAAAGGGGCGGGTGGAGGGGGGGGACGAATTCCAAATGGCATCACAATGAATCTAAATGGTCCAAGTGTGTTTCGCATGAACTGCCATACTTGCCTACCTACCTACCTACGATAGTCAATAACAATCCTCCAGGTTTTTTCCGGCAAAGTATGTCTTCTTGACCCACAAAGGACTGTTGTAAGGAGAATTACTTAGTTGTATTATGCCTTGTTGCAACATATCTGTTATTTGCCTAATTACTTAATTTTCCTGGAGCTGGAGATATCTATAAATTGTAGTGTAAATTGATTTATCGGTTATTGTTTTAATTTCATATTGTATAATACACCTAAGTCTGTTTTTACACGGTCTTTTTGTACACGTTTTTGATATAACACGGTTTGAAAATTGAATATTTTTAATTTTTTTACACGATTTTATTCCATTTAGCACGATTTGAAATTTTATGTACTTAAATTTTTTTTGTCAAATTTAATTTTTGCGAAGTTTGTTCATATCACAAAAAAGTATTTATGAAAGAAAAAAGTCTGAAACCATCGATAGTATCGATATTTTTCGAACACTAGCTTAAATAAAATAAACATGAATTCTTGTTCTTAAAAATTCTTGTTTTTCACTAATTTTAATAGGTTTTAGAGATTAGGAACAAATCACCCATTTTTGTATAAGATCAATGTCTTTTTTACACGTTTTTTTTTTTACACGGCTTCTTCTGGAACCAATCTACCGTGTAAAAACAGACTTAGGTGTATTTGTGTTAGTGAACTGTTGACCTTTATTGTAAATGAAGTCCTGAAATTCTTTCAATATTTTCTTTAATGCATTCATTTCTTGCCATTTCAAATTATTTTATAAGTGACCATTAGTTATTTTATCTAGATTCATAATATCAAGTTGATGGACTTCGTTTAAATTGCATAGATATTCTTTTAAAAATGCTATTACAAAATTTTTTATAGTAATGCTTTCATTTTCTATGTATACGATAGCTTTTAATGGTTTTAATATATTTTGTCCGAGAATTGCATCGAAAATTGTCCCTTCAAAATAAGTCAGTTTCCAAGACATTGTTGCATTTCTGTTAAATTCTTTTAGCAAATCATTATTACTTCAAAGTTAAGTTTAATTTCACTATTGAGAGATTTGAATTTTAATGGGTTTTTAAGTGGAATTTGTTTCTAATGGGCTAAGACACTTTCATTTAAAAGTGTAGTAGATGGGCCCGTATCTATAAGACATACAATTCTTTCGTTTTTATCTATCAACGGAAATGATTCTTTCAGCCCATTATGTGAAAATTTTACACCTCATCCACCTGTATATGATCCGTCTCCATCAACTCCACTTCATTTCTTCTAACATTCTGACGTCTATTTGAAGTTTGAAATCGAAACTGTCGTAAATTATTATAACTATCTTCTCCTGACCATGTATCCGCCGTTTCTTTTTGAATATCGTTGAGAATTTTTGTTTGTTTTGCTTTATACTGTTAAAACTATTATTTGATTGGAAGTGACTATTATTATGTCTGTTGTTGTGAATCAAACTATCACTTTCCAATAAATTATAATATTCTTTTAAACTAGTTAACTCGGTGTTAATTACAACCGAAGCTAAATTTGCATCTATATTATTTAAAAATGTATGAAAAACTATTTTTTCTATGTTTGAAGGGTTAAACTCTAATAGTTTGCTAACATCATATTCGTATTTTTCGTTTAGCCTAAATAATATGTTTAACAATAATGTAAAATAGTCGGTTATATTATTATTACGAGCTACAAACGCCTTCTGGGAAGTTGATGATAAGTCTCCCTTATACCAAAATATTGTATGAGGATTTGTTTGATTGCATTCCATTTTGCATTTTCAGGTAATGTTCTTATTGTATGTGATGCTTTACCCTGTATTTAGTTGACATCAATTTTGCGAAGAACATATTCGGCTGCCAGTGGGCTTGTATGTAGCAGTGCAAAGATAGTATCCCCTTCTCCCAGAACCGAGGAGAGAGCGTATTCTCCATCGCCTGTGAGCTTATGCACTCTACGTGCATCTTTAATGATGTCATTCAGTGAGAGCTTTTGCCACATATCGATATATATATATACATATATATATATAAATTGTGATGGCACAATGTCGAGTGCGAATTGCACAACACAAATTACCTTGTTAGCATTAGTATTTTTGGTTATTACAAGAGAGTGAATTAAAATTTAAATGAATTATAATATTAAACTTTAGAAGTATTTTCCTCGTGTAAGCATAGGCTAAGTTTCCAGTGACCCTGTTTTGAAACACAGTGTATTGAATATGCATAAGATTAGGATGTATATAAGAGTAGCTTATAAGAGTAAGTTAACTAATAAACTGAGGAGGGCGGAGCCACCATCGAAAAACCACCATCGAAATCATCACATGAGCACGAGCAACACAGAACAAGAAACAAGAGAAACGGAGAACAGCAACACACGGGAAATGGAACATAAGCGGAGACTACGCAAGAAGACGGATTGCGATCGACACTCTCTTGGTGGTCGACCAGCGGACAGAACACAACGTCACATTTGGCGAGCTCCCGATCAGACGGACATAACACAAGGTAAACAGAATATATAGAGTGCAGGGCAGACATTTTACTACACAGTGTAGATGTTAAACTCTCGATCATATCGATTATAATAAAATCCGTGATTTACTCGCAAGGCTAGGAACAGCGTAGATTTACGCCGTGTTATAACAATATATCGTTGACTGTACTGGTGACTCGCGCGGCTTTCCCGTATCCCGTTACAGTAGTCGGATGCGCGGCTTTCCCATCCACTCAACAATATATTCACGTTTGATTTACTCGCAAGGCTAGGTACAGCGTAGATTTAAGCTGCGTTAAACAATATATCGTTGACTGTACTGGTGACACGCGCGGCTTTCCCGTGTCCCGTTACAGTAGTCGGATGCGCGGCTTTCTCATCCACTCAACAATATATTCACGTTTGATTTACTCGCAAGGCTAGGTACAGCGTAGATTTACGCCGCGTTATCGAATATCTGTTGCCGATCCCCACCTGCGCGGAAACAGATACATACCCGTCTTCCGTAGACACGAGTACCGCGTGTTTGGTTACTTATTTCCCGCATAACCAACGTGACATAATCGAGACTCAAAGACGAACGTTGTTCAGTCACACCAAGCCAACGATACGGAAACGCAGAGTGCGTGCGGACCCTCCTCCTCCTCAGCAGTGTTAGGAATCATACTATTAAGAAGGAAATTGTATCATTGGATCTGGAATCAATAAAGGAATTGTATTTTAACAGAAGTCCACACAGTGTATAAATCTTTTCTGTGACGAACCCTGGACGTACGGCGAGCTAATCCGTGCGTAACTCCGGAAGAACCGCGTGACTTCGTTACAGCGGCGCCCGAGCAGGGACCCTGTTAAATACAATCACATTGTTAACAACTTTATTGCACAACGAGAGTATTTCCAAGAGAAGATGGTGGGAGTTTCATGGATCTATACGTTACGGAAAAACGTATTAGTAGAATGCATGACAGAATTCGGTTTAAACAGCGAGGGCACTGTTGAAGAGCTCCGAAAGCGATTTGCTGCTTTCGCTTTGGAAGAATCACGATCGGAAGAAGATCTGTCATGACTCAGCGAAATGGAGAAACTCCAACGACCGTGCGTAAATCCCCAGGTTAATACCTCACTACTCGGGTTAGCGGCGTCAGCGTCAGACGCTCAGAGAACGCTCGAAACAGCGGCGTCAACGTCAGACGCCCAGAGAACGTCCGAAACAGCGGCGTCAATATCAGCACCCCAGAAAACCCCCGTAGAACCACGACCGGATCCTAGTTCTACGCAAGGAACTGGCATTCCACAGCCGGAACACCGTTTGGCATTAACGGCAGTTATATCGCCACATTAGACCGCATAAAGAAGTGGGGCGTCAACTACGATGGTACGCAGGACCCACTGATATTCGTAGAGAGAGTTGAAGAGTTGGCCGAGGTATATAATGTAGACGTCGAATGCATTCCTAAAGCAATGCCAGAAATGCTACAACGACGAGCGGCACAGTGGTTTCGGTGTAACAACAAAAGGTGGGCAACATTTTCTGCAGTTCTTTCTACCGCCGCGTTTCTTCGAAAGACTAGACGACGACATACGGCAGCGGCAACAGGGACCACGAGAGTCTTTCAAAGAGTACGTTGTGTCGTTACAAGGTCTGATGCGACATGCGAATCTAAGCGAGGGTGAACAATTGGACCGTATATACCGTAACAGCTACCATGAACTACGGTTGTACGTCAAGCGAGGCGAATTCAACCGACTAGAGGAACTGGTGAACCTCGCCGGTGATTTTGAGATGGACAAACAGAGCCACGCTCCGCATAGACCGCAGCGCACGGAGAAAGTTTCGGCTCGCAGAAATGGACGAAGCCACGAACTTCATCGTCAAGTTGTCGATGACAACACACACGTAAGAAATCCGCACGGGGCGTGCAGACGATGTGGACAAGGAGGTCACGTCGCAAGGGAGTGTCGAATGGAGGCACTAATATTTTGCTGGGAGTGTGGACTCAAAGGCGTCAGGACACGAGAATGTTGTCGCAAGCAGCCGGGAAACGGCAGACGGCCACATCCGGATCGAGTGGATGTTTAGACGGCCGCAAGAACTCGATAGCACACGATGGGCCGCGAACGGAGGACCAACTGGTCGTAGCCACAGTGAGGGTGAATGGCAAGGAAATTGAAGCAACTCTAGATACAGGATCTACTAGAAGCTTCATTAGCGCCCAAATGGTACGAACTTTTTGTGACGCGCAGAGAGTCAAGCAAAAGACGAAAATCTGTTTGGCAAATGGTAATCCCCAGGTGATAAGTGAAGGCCTCACTATGGAGGTGCAAATGGGCAAGAAAAGCTGCCCCATTCCGTTCCTTGTGTTAACGGAAGTGGTCGACGAAATAATCCTAGGATTTCACTTCCTGGCTAATATGGGAACAACCATTAAATGTGGTGAGTACTCCACCGAGATCAGTGCAACACAGCCAACGTCATCAGTCAACATAACTCAGTCAAGTGTACCCACACCACAGTAGCGATTACAGACGAAGAACGCAACGACGAGGCCCAAAGAACAACGACCATTGCGTGCCACAAGATAACTATGCGGGACGGAAACCCGATAAAGCAGCGTTACTTTCCTCGCAACCCCGCAATGCAGAAGATAATCGACGAACAAGTCGACGAGCTACTGAAACAGGAGTGTATCGAACCTTCTTTCAGTCCGCACAGCGCTCCTATAGTGCTAGTGAAAAAGAAATCTGGGAAATGGCGCCTATGCGTTGACTATCGGCAACTCAACGCACGCTCTGTACCCGATGCATATCCCCTGCCACGTTCCAACGAGCGCTGGACACAGTTATCGGTCCAGCTATGGAACCTGTTGCATTCGCCTACCTGGACGACATTATAGTAACGGGAGAGACGTTAGAGCCACACATGAGTAATTTGAAAGAGGTCTTCAGAAGATTAAGAAATGCGAATCTGCTGTTGAATGTCGACAAATGCGAGTTCTTCAAGAGCCGAGTAAAATACTTGGGGCACGTTATGAGCGAGGAAGGGATTCACACCGACCCCGACACGATTGCTGCTATCAGGGAGCTGCAGCCACCACACGACGTTCTTGGACTGCGAAGATTCCTGGGAATAGCATCCTGGTATCGCAGATTCGTTCCAGATTTTTCCAAGGTGACTCATCCCTTGACCGCACTGCTGAAGAAAGGCAAGCATTTCCGATGGAGGCAGGAGCAACAAAGCGCATTCGAGGACTTGAAACGACGGCTCACGGATGCCCCAGTCCTGGCTTGCCCCGATTTTGAGCAACGATTTACGCTACAGACCGATGCCAGCGATGTAGGTTTGGGTGCCATATTAACCCAAGTCCTGGAAGGTCACGAGCGAGCAATAGCCTAAGCAAGCCGTCATTAAAACGGCGCCGAGAAAAATTACACTACCACGGAGAAGGAGTGTCTCGCGGTAGTTTGGGCCGTGCGTAAGATGAGACAATATCTCGAGGGCTACCAGTTCACCATTATCACGAACCACTTAGCTCTAAAATGGCTAAACTCCATAGAAGGTCCTTCGGGTAGGATTGCCAGCTGGGCGTTAGAGTTACAACAACACACCTACGATATCCAATACCGGAGAGGTAAGCAGAACGTAGTGGCAGACGCACTGTCTCGACAACCCGCTGGAGAAGTGTGCGCTCGGACTAAAATCAATTCACGAAGCACATGGTGGGAGCGTAAAATCAAGGAAGTTTAGTAGCAACCAGAAGAGTTCCCTGACTGTCGAATCAAGAATGGCAACCTATATCGGAATTGTACGGACCAAGATCAGAGCCAGTGGAAACTGTATGTGCCAGAACGTATGCGTACGGAGGTAATCCAAGAAAACCATGACGCGCCAACGGCTGGACATTTAGGAATAACAGCAACAGCCGCGACATCAACGAACCGCAACAGCGACAATCAAACGAATCGCTCCACTAACGACCACGTCTTAGCAGCGAAACCCAACAGTCGAAAAACAGCATCGAAATCAACGAACTGCCGCAGCGACAATCAAACGAATCGCTCCACTAACGACCCCGTCTAACGACCCCGCGAAACACAATAGTCAAAATAACAATAGCCGGAAAATGGTAGCAAAGTCAGCCGAACACAGCAGCAAGAGTCAAAGAAACCGCACCAATAGCAACAACGTCTTTGAAACGAAACACAACAGTCGAACAACAGCAGCAAAATCAACAAACTACAGCAGCAACAGTCACATGAACAGCAGCGTGCTAGCATCGAAACCGAACGATCACAATAACAGCATGCACACGGCATCAAACAGCAGAAAGCAGAGAAATAGTAGACACGCAAATAATCATCCCGCGAGCAAAACAACTAAGAACTAGCAGCTTCCAATCGCAAACGAAGAAGAGGCGGACGAAGAAGACGACATCACCGAGGAAGGCGACGACTTTAACGAAGGTGAGCAGCGCGTGTTTTATAACACAAGTGCGGAGACAGAGTTGGTGACTGAGGAAAACGGTACTAGATCCCGTAGTCTGGACGGAAGAGGCGCTGGCAACTGGCGGTTGGCCGCAAATAATACCAAGGCCGTTGACGCAGCACTGCACCCACATGGCCGAAATAGCGGATCGATCCGGACTGGCAACTATCGGCCGCCCACCCACACCCGAAGCTCACCCGAGTCGCGTAGATCGTATTGGCGTGATGGCAACCGTACCGAAGCCGCCCACATCCCCAGAACCAGCACGCGCAGACGAAGCGGAATCGGAGGAAGACATCCGCCAGTGGTTAGAGGATTTTCTGGGAGAGGTCTTGCCAACGGGGCAGGCGACCATCGGACAGGATTCCTACGAAACCGCCGCTAGCAGTGAGGAAGCCGCAGCTGACACCGAATTGGCTCGCGCGATAGAGCAGGACGTTGCTACATGGAACGCTCATCATAGCTCAGGGAGTCGTCACAGAATCATCTGTGAGATTAACGGCAGGAGATACCGGATCCAGGTTGGGAAAAACGGAGCCGCGACGTGGAACATCCTTCCGTCTCCGAAGTAGGAGGAGACTGTGATGGCACAATGTCGAGTGCGAATTGCACAATACAAATTATCTTGTTAGCATTAGTATTTTTGGTTATTACAAGAGAGTGCATTAAAATTTAAATGAATTATAATATTAAACTTGAAGTATTTTCCTCGTGTAAGCATAGGCTAAGTTTCCAGTGACCCTGTTTTGAAACACAGTGTATTGAATATGCACAAGATTAGGATGTATATAAGAGTAGCTTATAAGAGTAAGTTAACTAATCAACTGAGGAGGGCGGAGCCACCATCGAAAAACCACCATCGAAATCATCACATGAGCACGAGCAACACAGAACAAGAAACAAGAGAAACGGAGAACAGCAACACACGGGAAATGGAACATAAGCGGAGACTACGCAAGAAGACGGATTGCGATCGACACTCTCTTGGTGGTCGACCAGCGGACAGAACACAACGTCACATTTGGCGAGCTCCCGATCAGACGGACATAACACAAGGTAAACAGAATATATAGAGTGCAGGGCAGACATTTTACTACACAGTGTAGATGTTAAACTCTCGATCATATCGATTATAATAAAATCCGTGATTTACTCGCAAGGCTAGGAACAGCGTAGATTTACGCCGTGTTATAACAATATATCGTTGACTGTACTGGTGACTCGCGCGGCTTTCCCGTATCCCGTTACAGTAGTCGGATGCGCGGCTTTCCCATCCACTCAACAATATATTCACGTTTGATTTACTCGCAAGGCTAGGTACAGCGTAGATTTAAGCTGCGTTAAACAATATATCGTTGACTGTACTGGTGACACGCGCGGCTTTCCCGTGTCCCGTTACAGTAGTCGGATGCGCGGCTTTCTCATCCACTCAACAATATATTCACGTTTGATTTACTCGCAAGGCTAGGTACAGCGTAGATTTACGCCGCGTTATCGAATATCTGTTGCCGATCCCCACCTGCGCGGAAACAGATACATACCCGTCTTCCGTAGACACGAGTACCGCGTGTTTGGTTACTTATTTCCCGCATAACCAACGTGACATAATCGAGACTCAAAGACGAACGTTGTTCAGTCACACCAAGCCAACGATACGGAAACGCAGAGTGCGTGCGGACCCTCCTCCTCCTCAGCAGTGTTAGGAATCATACTATTAAGAAGGAAATTGTATCATTGGATCTGGAATCAATAAAGGAATTGTATTTTAACAGAAGTCCACACAGTGTATAAATCTTTTCTGTGACGAACCCTGGACGTACGGCGAGCTAATCCGTGCGTAACTCCGGAAGAACCGCGTGACTTCGTTACAGCGGCGCCCGAGCAGGGACCCTGTTAAATACAATCACATTGTTAACAACTTTATTGCACAACGAGAGTATTTCCAAGAGAAGATGGTGGGAGTTTCATGGATCTATACGTTACGGAAAAACGTATTAGTAGAATGCATGACAGAATTCGGTTTAAACAGCGAGGGCACTGTTGAAGAGCTCCGAAAGCGATTTGCTGCTTTCGCTTTGGAAGAATCACGATCGGAAGAAGATCTGTCATGACTCAGCGAAATGGAGAAACTCCAACGACCGTGCGTAAATCCCCAGGTTAATACCTCACTACTCGGGTTAGCGGCGTCAGCGTCAGACGCTCAGAGAACGCTCGAAACAGCGGCGTCAACGTCAGACGCCCAGAGAACGTCCGAAACAGCGGCGTCAATATCAGCACCCCAGAAAACCCCCGTAGAACCACGACCGGATCCTAGTTCTACGCAAGGAACTGGCATTCCACAGCCGGAACACCGTTTGGCATTAACGGCAGTTATATCGCCACATTAGACCGCATAAAGAAGTGGGGCGTCAACTACGATGGTACGCAGGACCCACTGATATTCGTAGAGAGAGTTGAAGAGTTGGCCGAGGTATATAATGTAGACGTCGAATGCATTCCTAAAGCAATGCCAGAAATGCTACAACGACGAGCGGCACAGTGGTTTCGGTGTAACAACAAAAGGTGGGCAACATTTTCTGCAGTTCTTTCTACCGCCGCGTTTCTTCGAAAGACTAGACGACGACATACGGCAGCGGCAACAGGGACCACGAGAGTCTTTCAAAGAGTACGTTGTGTCGTTACAAGGTCTGATGCGACACGCGAATCTAAGCGAGGGTGAACAATTGGACCGTATATACCGTAACAGCTACCATGAACTACGGTTGTACGTCAAGCGAGGCGAATTCAACCGACTAGAGGAACTGGTGAACCTCGCCGGTGATTTTGAGATGGACAAACAGAGCCACGCTCCGCATAGACCGCAGCGCACGGAGAAAGTTTCGGCTCGCAGAAATGGACGAAGCCACGAACTTCATCGTCAAGTTGTCGATGACAACACACACGTAAGAAATCCGCACGGGGCGTGCAGACGATGTGGACAAGGAGGTCACGTCGCACGGGAGTGTCGAATGGAGGCACTAATATTTTGCTGGGAGTGTGGACTCAAAGGCGTCAGGACACGAGAATGTTGTCGCAAGCAGCCGGGAAACGGCAGACGGCCACATCCGGATCGAGTGGATGTTTAGACGGCCGCAAGAACTCGATAGCACACGATGGGCCGCGAACGGAGGACCAACTGGTCGTAGCCACAGTGAGGGTGAATGGCAAGGAAATTGAAGCAACTCTAGATACAGGATCTACTAGAAGCTTCATTAGCGCCCAAATGGTACGAACTTTTTGTGACGCGCAGAGAGTCAAGCAAAAGACGAAAATCTGTTTGGCAAATGGTAATCCCCAGGTGATAAGTGAAGGCCTCACTATGGAGGTGCAAATGGGCAAGAAAAGCTGCCCCATTCCGTTCCTTGTGTTAACGGAAGTGGTCGACGAAATAATCCTAGGATTTCACTTCCTGGCTAATATGGGAACAACCATTAAATGTGGTGAGTACTCCACCGAGATCAGTGCAACACAGCCAACGTCATCAGTCAACATAACTCAGTCAAGTGTACCCACACCACAGTAGCGATTACAGACGAAGAACGCAACGACGAGGCCCAAAGAACAACGACCATTGCGTGCCACAAGATAACTATGCGGGACGGAAACCCGATAAAGCAGCGTTACTTTCCTCGCAACCCCGCAATGCAGAAGATAATCGACGAACAAGTCGACGAGCTACTGAAACAGGAGTGTATCGAACCTTCTTTCAGTCCGCACAGCGCTCCTATAGTGCTAGTGAAAAAGAAATCTGGGAAATGGCGCCTATGCGTTGACTATCGGCAACTCAACGCACGCTCTGTACCCGATGCATATCCCCTGCCACGTTCCAACGAGCGCTGGACACAGTTATCGGTCCAGCTATGGAACCTGTTGCATTCGCCTACCTGGACGACATTATAGTAACGGGAGAGACGTTAGAGCCACACATGAGTAATTTGAAAGAGGTCTTCAGAAGATTAAGAAATGCGAATCTGCTGTTGAATGTCGACAAATGCGAGTTCTTCAAGAGCCGAGTAAAATACTTGGGGCACGTTATGAGCGAGGAAGGGATTCACACCGACCCCGACACGATTGCTGCTATCAGGGAGCTGCAGCCACCACACGACGTTCTTGGACTGCGAAGATTCCTGGGAATAGCATCCTGGTATCGCAGATTCGTTCCAGATTTTTCCAAGGTGACTCATCCCTTGACCGCACTGCTGAAGAAAGGCAAGCATTTCCGATGGAGGCAGGAGCAACAAAGCGCATTCGAGGACTTGAAACGACGGCTCACGGATGCCCCAGTCCTGGCTTGCCCCGATTTTGAGCAACGATTTACGCTACAGACCGATGCCAGCGATGTAGGTTTGGGTGCCATATTAACCCAAGTCCTGGAAGGTCACGAGCGAGCAATAGCCTAAGCAAGCCGTCATTAAAACGGCGCCGAGAAAAATTACACTACCACGGAGAAGGAGTGTCTCGCGGTAGTTTGGGCCGTGCGTAAGATGAGACAATATCTCGAGGGCTACCAGTTCACCATTATCACGAACCACTTAACTCTAAAATGGCTAAACTCCATAGAAGGTCCTTCGGGTAGGATTGCCAGCTGGGCGTTAGAGTTACAACAACACACCTACGATATCCAATACCGGAGAGGTAAGCAGAACGTAGTGGCAGACGCACTGTCTCGACAACCCGCTGGAGAAGTGTGCGCTCGGACTAAAATCAATTCACGAAGCACATGGTGGGAGCGTAAAATCAAGGAAGTTTAGTAGCAACCAGAAGAGTTCCCTGACTGTCGAATCAAGAATGGCAACCTATATCGGAATTGTACGGACCAAGATCAGAGCCAGTGGAAACTGTATGTGCCAGAACGTATGCGTCCAGTGACCCTGTATTGAAACACAGTGTATTGAATATGCATAAGATTAGGATCTATATAAGAGTAGCGTATAAGAGTAAGTTAAGTAGCGTAAGAGTAAGTTAATCAACTAAGGAGGGCGGAGCCAATGGTTGAAAAACCACCATCGAAATCATCACATGACCACGAACGATACAGAACAAGAAACAAGAGAAACGGAGAACAGCAACACACGGGAAATGGAACATAAGCAGAGACTTGGCAAGAAGACGGATTGCGATCGACACTCTCTTGGTGGTCGACCAGCGGACAGAACACAACGTCACATTTGGCGAGCTCCCGATCAGACGGACATAACACAAGGTAAACAGAATATATAGAGTGCATTTTACTACACAGTGTAGATGTTAAACTCTCGATCATATCGATCATAATAAAATCCGCGATTCACTCGCAAGGCTAAGAACAGCGTAGATTTACGCCGCGTTATAACAATATATCGTTGACTATATACTATGGTGACACGCGCGCCTTTCCCGTGTCCCGTTACAGTAGTCGGATGCGCGGCTTTCCCATCCGCCCAACAATATATTCACGTTTGATTTACTCGCAAGGCTAGGTACAGCGTAGATTTACGCAGCGTTAAACAATATATCGTTGACTGTACTGGCGACACGCGCGGCTTTCCCGTGTCCCGTTACAGTAGTCGGATGGCCGGCTTCCCATCTGCTCAACAATATATTCACGTTTGATTTACTCGCAAGGCTAGGTACAGCGTAGATTTACGCCGCGTTATCGAATATCTGTTGCCGATCCCCACCTGCTCGGAAACAGATACATACCCGTCTTCCGTAGACACGAGTACCGCGTGTTTGGTTACTTATTTCCCGCATAACCAACGTGATATAATCGAGACTCAAAGACGAACGTTGTTCAGCCACACCAAGCCAACGATACGGAAACGCAGAGTGCGTGCGGACCCTCCTCCTCCTCAGCAGTGTTAGGAATCATACTATTAAAAAGGAAATTGTATCATTGGATCTGGGATCAATAAAGGAATTGTATTTTAACAGAAGTCCACACAGTGTATAAATCTTTTCTGTGACGAACCTTGGACGTACGGCGAGCTAATCCGTGCGTAACTCCGGAAGAACCGGGTGACTTCGTTACAAAATATATTGATCATTGAGATTTTCGTTGATGCTTCCGACAGGTTCGTTCGAAACGAAATTAGACACTGAAGATGGCACATCGCCAAAACCGGTTTGTCTCTAAACCAAATTTGACAAGGGATGACGGAAATTCGTTCCAATATCTTTCAATATATTGATCACTTCTTTTAGTTAAAGTATTTCAAAACACTTTTGCAATAATTAATATTCAAATCATTAATAATTGGTTTGCAAATTGTATCGACTTATTCACTTAAATTCCCTCACTTTTCTTTAAATTTAGTTTAGAGTTACTACTTTTCTTTGTTTATTTCGAAATTGCATTTCTATTGTACTTTCTATACAAGTTGACTGATAATTTTTTTGGTTGAGGTTGAAGATTGTGTTTTATTCGTAGTGATTCTTAAGACTAAACTGACAATGTGTTCTTATAAGAAAGAGAGAGAGAGAGAGAGAGAGAGAGAAAGAGAGAGCGAGAGAGAGAGAGAGATAGAGAGAGAAAGAGAGAGAGAGAGAAAGAGAAAGAGAGAGAGAGCGAGAGAGAGAAATAGAGAGAGAGAAAGAGAGAGAGAGAGAGAGAGAGAGAGACAGAGAGAGATAGAAAGAGTTTTACATCAAGTGTTAACAAGAATATAGTAATTATGGGGTTTAGTTTATGAAGAGCACAATAGTTGCATAGCAGTAGCAGATTTTATATTACAATTGAACGGAGGTGCCATGTTGCCATGTTACATTGAAATTTTTCGATTGCTGCAAACTGGAAAATTTTTACTCTCTTTAATTTTTAATTTCATGCTATGTTACATTGCAATCTTTTTGACAGCAATCTCACAAATAGTTTCTATAGTGATGTATTCCTTTTTTAGCACTAAAGAGTTGCTTTTACGCATTTATTTTACTGCAAAATTGCTTTTTTTAATATATATGTGGATCTTTTTCAGTCCAAAACGTTGTAACGATAAATTTTACATTATAAAATTTAACGTTCATACAAAGACGTGTACTCAGCATCAAAGTCAAGGACAAAGCAAAGCAAACTCGTTTTTGAAAAGTAAATAAAGAAAAATAGTCAAACGAGTTTGCTGAATAGCTCGTAAACACTGGAAGTGACGAACATGTCACATCACTTCCAACGAACAAGTCCGAAGTTCGGAGAAAGCTTTAAAGCTCCTCACAGAATGAGGAGCAGAGTATAAAAGAGCGCGCACTCAGTGTATCGAGACAGTCATTTCGCAACCACACCCGTGGACAGTCGTTTAGAAACCACACCCGTGGACAATTGTTGAGGAACCACGCCTGAAGACAGTCAGCATCGCAAGGACTCGCAGTCAGAATCGCAAGGACTCGCAGTCAGCATCGCAAGGACTCGCAGTCAGCATCGCAAGGACCTCAAGTCGGCATCGCAAGGACCTCAAGTCGGCATCGCAAGGACTCGTAGTCAGCGCCTCAGTCGACGTCACATTCAACGTCTCAGTCGCCGTCTCAGTCGACGCAGCAGTCGACGCCGCAGTCGACGACACATCTTCGCCGCCGCGTCGTAAATCTACAACATCAGCTGCAGCATCGTGGAGGCTTGAATCGGGTAAGAAACGTCGTTTCTTCCAAGCGTAACTACATAGTTACCAAGCCCTGTGGGTCTATTGGGTTTATACTCCGCGACAGTGGACAGTCGGTCTGTGGGTTTATACTCGGCTATCTATATTTAAAGCCCTGTCGGTCTGTTGGGTTTATACTCCGTGACAGTGGACAGTCGGTCTGTGGGTTTATACTCCGCGGCTATCTATATTTAAAGCCCTATCGGTCTGTTGGGTTTATACTCCACGACAGTGGACAGTCGGTCTGTGGGTTTATACTCCGCGGCTATCTATATTTAAAGCCCTGTCGGTCTGTTGGGTTTATACTCCGCGACAGTGGACAGTCGGTCTGTGGGTTTATACTCCGCGGCTATCTATATTTAAAGCCCTGTCGGTCTGTTGGGTTTATACTCCGTGACAGTGGACACACAATAATCAAAGTCTCTTTTCAGCACAGATTCGTAAGATAACCAAATAATCGACATGCAACTTAATAATAACCTCTGTTTCAGCCTAATGTTCATAAACTCTGTTTCAGGCTCTTAATCATAAACTCTGTTTCAGCCTAATAATCAAAAGCTTTGTTTCAGATTTTTTTAATCATAATATCTATTCCAACCTAATGATTGTAAACTTGTTAAATAAAACTTATCTTAGCCAAAACGTATCTCTAAGCATATTTCAAACTATTGTAACTACTGTCAATATTTAATAAATAAAGTTGTTAGTATCGAAATCGGTGTATTGCGTTCAAACCAATAAATAACTGGACGAGACCTTGGACTGGACTGAGTGATATCCATGCGAGAGAGGAAAAGTATCGTTACAGTGGCGCCCAAGCAGGACACCGAATATTTAACAGCTTGCGAACAACGAATTTAACAAGAATCTAATAAAATGTCGAAGCGTTCATGGATATACACACTGCGAAAAGACGAACTGATCGAATATGCCAAGGACTTCGAATTAGACAGAACGCCGATGAACTAAGAAAGCAGTTCGTTGCTTTCGTAATAGCAGCCGAAAAGGATCCTGTGGTACACGCGCGCTTGATGGAGTTAGAGGCAGCGCACACCGCGGCCCGAGGGCCATCACCGACATGCCAGCCATGATCAGGAGATGATCGGAACGAGATGCAGACTAGATCAGCTTCACCTAAGCTAAGTGAAAAAGAATTTCACCTATCGATACCCATATCTAGCGAACACATCCTCACCGAACCGGGAACGGGAAATGATGATGGACCCAGCAAGCATCATAGACAAAGGAACGTCCGATACGACGGTGGCAAGGACCCGTTACTTTTTATTGAAAGGGTCAAAGAATTGAAAAGAAAATCCCACGGAACGCGTCAACACAACAGTGAAGACTATGATCGCACAGCTAACAGTCGGAGAACAGCGCAAATGGGACGAAAGCCTACCAGAGGTAATGCTCGCTATAAACTCTTGCAGGTCAGAGACGACGGGCTTCAGCCAGATACTTTAATCTGAGGCGTCAACAAAGGTCACCCCTTATTAGAGAATTGGTGTTAGCCAAACAACACAATTTATCGAAAGGAATAGATTACTTCGCTGCAAAACAAAGGACCCTTCAGAGTAATATCGTTTATATCACCGGTCATCGCAAGGATAAAAGATTTGAAACATGCCAAAATCCACACGGTCCACGTTAGCCGAACCGACGCCACACAAGGAATTACAAACACTCAAAAAAAATACATGCCTGCGGGAGCAACAATAACGATTGTCATGAATGGCATAATAAACATTTAATTTCATGTTGTCATCCAAAATTTCTAGATTACTCGTTTCTTTCAGATATTATATCACCGCCGTTAATCAAGCTACGATTTTATTAGTCTTAATGGCTCAGTACAATTGCAAATCAATTCCGAGAAAATGCAGACAACTCAGATAACTCAGCGATTAGCGACGAACGAGAGCAAACAAATCAGCGGAACCAAGTAACAGATTCCAGCGCGCCGTAATATATTCAGAGGAATCGCCGCAGCCTGCAGAAGTCGCCGATTTCCTACAGGGGTAGGTTAGGTTAGGTTAGAAGGGCATGTGGCCAGGTCGACCACTTCCACCGAGGCCTAAGTGGCCCATTGTAATAGCCCTTGTTGGTGTGTCGGGATATGGGAAATGGATAGGGGTAGGGTGTGGTGTGGGAACCGGCGACTACCTATGTCCGTCACTCTACCAGCGGACCCCTCCCGACGTTGTACTTAGTCGGGTATGGGTCTGGAGAAGGCGTACTTGGTGCTCTTGATGAGTTTCAGTAGACTGGCGATCGGTAGCTCCGCCAGATCCGAGTCCTTCAGAAAGCCAGTTCCTGTTTATTGGAGTCGGCGGTAGTGAAGAGCTGGGCACTGACAGAGCAAGTGGATCACGGTCTCTTCCTCATCGGTGTCATTGCAGCACCTGCAATGGTCGATTACGGTGCCAGGTTTCCACCTAGAATACATATTTCCGACCGGGCAGTGTCCCGTTATCACTCCTGTCGCAAGACGAAGTTGCTCTCTCCAAGTGATATTCTAAGTGATATTCAGGCGAGAGAGGAAAAGTATATTTACAACGTGCATAAGTTTTTACTACGTCGCACAAATCCCTGTTTTAATTGAAATTTTATTTGAATCATTGACAGCAATTTTTTAATTTTTTAACAGAAAAGAAAAACAAATTGAAAAATTGTTTAATTGAAAAATTGCAATGTAACATGGCTATAAGAGATTTCCATTTGCTTCTGTCAAAAGAGGCAAAGGAATTGTACTGGTTGTTACTGAGCACAAATGTTGCGGCAGACTGGGACATGTTGAAGGAGGCTTTAATGCGTAGATTTCAATCACATCGAACAGATTTCGAAATCATGTGTGTACTACTAGAGAGAAAACAGCAGGCCAGAGTCAACTAAGTTTTTTTCCACTAGGTAGGGAAAATAAAAGCACGTTTACGTAGTCCATTGCTTGAAACGGAGGTAATAAAAATCATAAAAAGAAACCTTCGAGATTAAGTAGCGAAATTGGTATACCTGACTGCAGTAATTTAAACTAAACTAAACTGGTAAACTGTCGATAGAACAACCCTGAGAAGAATGTATAGAGAAAAGCTTTCCGAGGCGAGAAGTACGCGGTTTTCCACAGGCAATTACGAAATATCGGTGTCACGTAAGCGAAGTGAATATTCATCAGACCGAACAACAGTACGTGGAAAAGGATGCAGCACATGCAAAAAAAAAATGAGTTTGCGATGTGATCTAATGCTAAAGTAGGAGCATCGAGTCAATCGGAAAACGATAAGCTGGTTTGCCGGAATTCTAGGAAATCAGGTCACGTGCATATGGAATGCGAGTAGACGCGACGCAATATATTTTGTTATAAGTGTGGAGAGAAGGTTTCATAACTCCAAGGTGGTCGAAGTGTACCGGTGGAAAGAGAAATCTATTGAAAACCAACAGAAATGACAGGTAGAGGTAACCACAGGAAGGAGTTGTAGAAACAAACCTGTAGATAAAAACAGAATTAGAGTTAAAAAAGGAACAAACATTGTGAAAGGAGTAAGAATAGGTAGTACAGGGTTTGGGATAGTATGAGAAAAACGCTTAAGCAGCGAATAACCTACAATGAGGTTAAAGAAAGAATATTAGGTAAAAAGGAAACAGATTCAAAGTGTTCAAATGGCGAGTTCAAAAGGCAAGGCAGAGATATCAGAAACGTAAGGTATTTAGGCAACAATTTGCTACAGCGATGGGACAACATAGCGAGGAAGATCCGCGAGTTTTTGTAAATATAGAATGGAGGGATTCTGATAAAATTCGTTTCTGCGTAAGTTGAATCCAGTAACCGTGAAAGGGATATTAAGCAGCATAGATCACACTTACTTTATAAGCAGTATAAACGTAAAATATGCGTTCTGGCAAATTGAGCCTCACTACAAATCCAAAGAATGCACGGCCTTTACGATTCCTGGACATCCACTGTACTAGTTTCGAGTTATGACCGTCGGGTTATGTAATGCGGCTCAGCGATTATGTTGTCTCATGGATAAGGTCATTCCTTCAAGGTGTAAAACAAATGTATTTATCTACACACTTGGAAACACTTCGAGAAGTAGCAAAATTTCTGATAGAGGTAAATTTAACGATAGGCTTAAAAAAATCCAAATTAAGATACCTAGGTTTCATTGTTGGTGGTGGATGCTCGCGTACTGATCCCGAGAAGAAAAATCCATTGAGCGAATACCTGAGCCCAAGTCAGCTAGAGAAATGAGAAGATTTTTAGGAACAGCGGGATGGTATCGCCGATTTATTCATAATTTTATAGTCATTTCTTCTCCGACGCGGTAAAGAAAGGTACAAACCTTTTTTGCATGACGGCTGCGGCAAGTGAATCATCTTATAGGATGCGAGCATTGATAGCTGCTCTCGTGAAGCACGCGGATTTTAGCAAGCGTTTTTATATTCAGTGCGATGCGTTAAATACTAGTAGAAGCGGTTTTGTTTCAGCACGATGACGAACAGAAAGAGCGACCTGTTGCTTTTTATTTACATAAGTTCGACGGACATCAACGTAACCATAGCGTTACAGAGAAAGAATGTTTAGCAGCGGCGGTGTCCATAAAAAGGTTTGGATCATATGGACAAATCATTTATTTATTCATATAAACTAAGTACATACATTACTTTATAGTTCACTAAATTGTATGTAATAATTAATATAATCAATACTAAGAAATAAAAGTTAACATCTTTTGCTTTGTTAATCGAATTGAATCACAAAAGTTAACAACAGAATATACAGAATTAAAATCAACACAAGCATTCCGAAGAGGTTCATGTTGTAGATATGAAGTTTTCACAAGGCTTAAATGCTGCGGCGCATAATGGCTGAGAGTACGTTGAGGAACATTTATAAAAATGTTATCTAGCAGGTAAGGGCTATCAATAGCTCCATATAACAAACTTACGACGAAGGCAGCATTCAACATCTTACGACGATTAACAAGTGATGGTAAGTCTATCAATTTTAGACGAGATTCGTAAGGTGGTAAGTTTAAAGATGCATCGCAAGGAAGATGACTCAAAGCTAACAGTAAAAACTGCTTTTGAACAGATTTAAGTTCAGCGATGTAGCAGGCGAAGTTTGGGCTCCAGACAGGCGAGGCATATTCCAACAATGGTCTAACAAGTGATGTATATGAAGTGATCCTTAAAATCCTTAGCCCACCGTTTAATAAATCCCAACGTACTCTGAGCTTTATTAGATATATGATTTATATGTCTATGAAACCGTAGCTTCGGATCAAGACCAACTCCTACGTCGAGAATGGATTCCACGGGATCTAATTTGCGTCCACCAATTAATGAAGTATGGGTTCCGCCGACGTGCAAAAGTAATTTGTTTGCATTTCTTTAGATTCAGGTCCATGCAGTTAATATCACACCACGTAATTAAAGAATTCAAATCAGATTGGAGAAGATTTGCATTACTAATATTTTTATAGGCTAAAAAAAAGTTTCACGTCGTCAGTAAACATTAGTACATTTCCATATTTAGTGGCAGTAGGAAGATCATTGATGAATACCAAGAACAGCAACGGTCCCAAATGGCTCCCTTGCGGAACACCAGAAGGGACTAGAAATTAATTTGATACGTAATTGTTAAACACTACCATTTGATTACGATTACTAAGGTAAGACTGTATCCAATCAAGAAGAGGTGTTGGAAAACCAAATAACTTCATCTTTAATAATAGAAGATTATGATTAACTACATCGAAAGCTTCAGTCAGTATATATGACATCAGTTTGCATAGAATCTTTAAAGCTGTTGATAGTTGTCGATACCAATTCAAGTAAAATTGTTGTCGTTGATTTACCTTTGCAAAAACCATGCTGCGTAGGCGAAATTAAAGAATGAATGCTCCGCGGGATTTGGTTAGTAATTATCTTCTCAAAAAGTTAAGGCAAAGAACTAATTTTGACAATAACACGATAATTCTGAATATCACATCTATTACCAGATTTGTGAAGTGGAATAATAAATGAGGATCTCCATACTTTCGGAAAATATCAAGTGCGTAAAGAGAACTGAAATTAAGCAGTAATAGATGCTGCTAACTCATCAGCACAGAATTTCAAAACGCTGGATGGTAATCCATCAGGACCCAAGTTTTAGTTGCATTTAAGGTCTTTTGATGATTTTAGAACTATATCTACATCCAAAATTGGCATACTTATCAATCCAGACGAAACGGAGTATGGGTATTCCTGTAAGCTACTGTCTAAGCAATCCTTTGGAGAATAAGTAGCTTTAAAAAAGTCAGCAAACAAGTTACAAATAACTGCAGCATCACCAGATTCAGAATGGTCAAGTTTCATAACTGATGGGTAGGTAGAAACCTTCCTTTTCACATTCACAAACTTCCAAAAGGACTTCGGATCCGAAGGCAAATTTGATTTTACCTCTAATAAATAGTTGATGTAAGCTTCCTTACAAAGTTTCTGGTATCTGCGTCTCATTGATATATATGCAGCAAAGCTCGATGAAGAATGTCTTTGACAGTATGATTTATAATATTTGCTCTTCAATACCCTTAGTTTCCTTAATGAAGGAATAAACCAAGAAGGCTCGTTATGACTCGTTGTCCTACGTAGCACTGATAAATTAAACACATTACGAAGAGAGTTATTGAACATGTGAACAGCCTCATCCGAAGATTTAGAAGATGAATAATCCAGAATTTTGAGAACAGATTCCCAATTAATATTTTGAAGATAGGTTCTCATAGCTCCGAATTTTGCTCTGCGAAAGCAAAAATCTCTCCTCATAACAGAATTATGTCTCTCTATTTTAGATGACTCTTGTAATACTTTTAGTTCAAGTGTTGGGTGGTGACCAGAGAACTGCAACGAATACACTAAAGCGTAGTTTCGGATCATTCGTTAAAAAACGGATACCGAATCAACACTATGCATTGTTTTTTCATGTCCGACTACCATTCGCACTAGTTCTGAGAGGTGTCGTGAAAACATTCGTCCCGAAGTCTGCGATTGATAAAATGATGCGTGCCGAAGAATGCAGATCGTAAAATGATTCGCCACGAAGGCTACGAATGGTCAAATGATCCGTAAAAAGGCACGAGTATTTCTCATTTATTCGATGTCATTTTAGGTGACACGAGTATATTCGTACAAAAAAGCAAACATCGCATGCATTGAGTGCATGAGATCATCATTGTGCGTTTTGTTTACGCGTCTTTTGTTTTTGTTATCGGTTAATGAGACTCCGGCGTCGCAATGCTAGAGAGACGGTTGTTGTTTGTTCAGAATCTGAACTTCAGATCCTTGTTTTACGAAACTTGTGAACTGGCATTAGAGTTTTTCATTCCCAACGAGGATACCAAAGACGCACCACGTGAAACTTTCAAGTCGAAAGATACGAAAAAGATATGGAAAATTACAGCGACATAAAGAAAAAAATTGTAGAAGGCACTTTTAAAATCAATGAAAAACGAAAAACAAAAAGTAAAATTTGGACCATTTTTTTATGAAATCAGAAAACGTGATGATACATTAATAGAAAATACTGTTTATTGCCGTACATTAATAGAAAATACTGTTTATTGATACATTAATAGAAAATACTGTTTGATCTGAAAATACTACTGATTTCATAAAAAAATGGTCCAAATTTTACTTTTTGTTTTTCGTTTTTCATTGATTTTAAAAGTGCCTTCTACAATTTTTTTCTTTATGTCGCTGTAATTTTCCATATCTTTTTCGTATCTTTCGACTTGAAAGTTTCACGTGGTGCGTCTTTGGTATCCTCGTTGGGAATGAAAAACTCTAATGCCAGTTCACAAGTTTCGTAAAACAAGGATCTGAAGTTCAGATTCTGAACAAACAACAACCGTCTCTCTAGCATTGCGACGCCGGAGTCTCATTAACCATTAACAAAAACAAAAGACGCGTAAACAAAACGCACAATAATGATCTCATGCACTCAATGCATGCGATGTTTGCTTTTTTGTACGAATATACTCGTGTCACCTAAAATGACATCGAATACATGAGAAATACTCGTGCCTTTTTACGGATCATTTGACCATTCGTAGCCTTCGTGGCGAGTGTTTTCAGTATTCGTCACGGATCGGGTGCGAATCATGCATGTGCATTAAATTTACGAGTCCGAATATAGTAAAAGCACGAATAATGATCCGTGTCTTTCTTGCACAGATAAGAACGAGTGTATTCGCTGCAGTTCTCTGATACGTAGTAAATACAAGAGTGTATTGTAATCATGAAAAATTTCGATATTGAGATTTTAATGGTAACACACATTTTGACCAACGCGGAGTCCATTGTGACTAGTTTGGTCGTGACTTGTGTACGTATGTACTCCTGTACGTATGTATGTATCCTGTGAGGTGTGTTGAGGACCACGCTCGGTGTCGGAGCGCAGAGAGTGAGCGGACGGTAATTCGCTCATTCCATATCGTTGCCGCAATACGGTTATCGGCATCTCCTCTTCGCATCATGACGACGGAGAGAGTAGTCCCGTAAAGTGGCGTGATCGAAGTTTCTAGAAGAATTTTTTTTCTATAACTTCACATCACGCCATCCTACGGGACTTGCAATGAAAGTCGATCATGGTGAGATGGAGTGAGATGTCTGCGTAGCGGCGGCGACTGGAATGAGCGAAGCAAACCAGTTTGCTTTCTGCCGCTTCGAAAAAAAGCGTGGTTTCAGAAAAAGGAGTCGGTGATAAGATTTGTGTTGAGTAAGTCGGGAATTGATAAGCAAACGAAAAAAAAGCACGGAAATTACCAAAATCCGAAACTAGTAATTAACACTCGAACGCATTAATTGATTTACTGTGCGAGATTCAGTTATATAAAAATTTTACATTTGCATTGTACATCAGACACATCAAATTGGTCTAAAACTGAAATCCACTCAAAATGTTTTCGGGCACAATTACAATTTATGAACTCATTAAGTGACTGGCAAAGCATCAAAAACAACGCCTTGAAGGCCACCGAAAAGTGATGTGGTGGCCCCCCACTTTCCCTGAGCACGGCCGGATGAGCTGAGCTGCCCTGACAGTGGTCACAGTACGTGTGTTTTGGATAATATTTCTTTATAATGCTTTTTGTTTACCGCGACCACACCCACCATACGTTACAATCCGCAATAACTTAAAAACGGAGAATCGTAGAAAGTTGGTATTTGAGACTCTTATATTCACAGATACTTCTCATATAGTTTTTTTCAACTATCATACATTACTCAGAAAGTATATGCTAAGAAAGTATATACTATTTTGTATTTGGGCCTTACATAAGGCACAATTTTGTAGCTCCAATTTTGATGATGGTTCGCACCAAAAGGACTCTTCGCCAAAGGAACACGAAGCATGCATTATCCGAATTACATAAATGATAATGATAAATGAATGTTATGCTGCTATTACGATTGATAGTTAAAGCTGTGTAGAAACTAATTTGGACTTCCTTCTTTTTACTTACTACTATTTAAATTATTTAAATTAAGAGAAGCCTATGAAATTTTTTTCATTATGGAAGTAAAAATATATAAAATTTTTAAAACTTTAATTTTAAAATATAAATGAAATATATCAGTGATGGGAACTGGGCTGGTGGATGCGACGGAGGGTGCGGGTGAGGCTCTGGCCCGGGATCTGCAGGAGTCGCTGAGCGAGAGAGATCGGTCGGCGGGGTGCAGGAGGGTGTGACGTCGCTGTAGACGTGCGAGAACGCCAGACAATTGCTGCAGAACTGGAGCTTCCGAATGGTCTTCCAGTCTCGCTTGAGCGATTGCCGCAGGAATTGGCGGCACGATCGCAGGGCGTGGAGACCGTCGCACAGACCGTCAAGGGGGCGGTCGGAGGGCTTTTTCGAGCCATCACGGGAGAGGCGGCTGCGCCGAAGATCGTTAACAATCCTCGCCGCTTGCCGAGGGAGGAAGCATCGTTCCGGTGGGACCGATACCCAAACGGGGGGAACGCGGCCTGGCGTAGGAAGTCGCTAGGGGGAGATGGCGCGAGGGGGAGATGGCGCGAGGGGGATTGCGGCTGATGGATGGTATGTCATCCAGCCAGGCGGCAGTTGCCGGGGAAGGGCGTGAAGCGGCCTTGGTAGGCGCACCATCGTTCCAAGATGAGGTCTGGGAACGGATGGGACCAGGAAGGGGTTGGTCGACCGGAGGGTGGTCGTCCAGGCGCATTGCTCCGGAGGCGCAGCGGATGGATAGGATCGACTCTGTCTCATTCAGATCCTGCAAGGCGACCGGTGCCACAGGGTGGGCACTGTTCGGTGCGTCCGCCATTTCGACGTCGAGCGCCTCCGAGACGGACTTCACGTTCGCCGAGGTGATGGCGGTGGGTTCATCACTGGACCGGACAGAGGGTGCCGGGGATGGGGTAATTGATAGGTCCAGCACCGCAATCGGAGCTTGCCCCGGGAGTTGCACGTCGAGGAGCTCGTCGAGCAGATCGAGCTCATCGACAGTCGGGATGGTGGAGCAATTAGAGGGGCGAGGAGAGATCTTGGCCTCGAAGTCTGACCATGGTCTCTCGTCGTAGATCCCGGTGTGCAGCAGATAGCTGCGCTAGGTTTCGCCGGGCAGCTGATTGGGCGTCTCTTTCGGTGGGCTGGAGGAGTATATGTTGCGGTGATCTGAAAAGAGACGGAAAGCATATGGGTTGGCTGAGGGTCATTGGTGTGCGGGGAGGAATATGTGTCCTTTTTCGGTTCGGACGTCGGCGACGCGAATTGCGAAATGCTGCTGAGGGGCCTCGAGTTGAGGCACGCTTCCACTTTGGCGAGAATTTATTGAAATAATTTGTTTATACTCAGTATTCTTTGTACTTTGTAAAAAAATTTGTGTAGTAGCTTATGTAACTGAGCTCAAATATTTTTTCTATTATGAATAGAAAATTTTTTCAATAAATTTTTCATTCTAATTTTGCTGCTGTTCAAAAAGGTTGTCTAATTTTAATCGAATAAATTCAATGGGTTATGGGCCCAGACACATCGTAATACATCATCATTTTTTGGCTTTTAAATCTTTAATTTGTACAGACCTTCATTAGAGTGTTCTTCAAAGAATTTTTTCAAGGATATTGCAGCGAGTTTTCTGGAAGAGAATTTTGGAAATTTGGTCGCAGAAAAAAGGCTGTTTTGAAAATACGAGGGACATGGAACAGGATCTGAAAATTGAAAGGCTTAATGATAGTAGCCAATGGGCAGTCTGGAAATTTCATGTGAAGATTTCATTAATTGCTGCCGATGTGTATGATGTTGTTACGGGTCTCGAAGAGAAGCCAACCGAGGATGAGCAAAAGAGAAGTTTATGGTGCAAGCAAGATGCAAAGGCTCAACAAATAATTGGAATCACCGTTGGCAAATCGCAGATAACACATATAGTGAATTGCAATACAGCGAAGGAGATGTGGGACAAGCTACATGCAGTTTTCGAGAAGAAAAATGAGACCAGCTTACTTCTACTTCATCAGAAGTTTTTCAGTTTTGCTAAAGAGCCATCTGAAAATATCGTTCCGTTTATTGGCCGTCTCGAAGAACTGGTTGAACGATTAAGAAGCTTGAAAGAGAATATATCAGAAAATATGGTTATTACAAAAATTATTATGTCATTACCTCCAGAGTATGGAGCATTTGCTAGTGCGTGGGAATCAACTTCAAGAACGGATCAGTCTTTGGATAATCTGAGAGCCCGATTTATGATTGAAGAAGATCGGTTATTGTCAAGAGGTGCAGCAGAGCCTGTTGAAGCATTAGTCGCAAGGAAATCGCATGGATTAAAAAAACGACAGAATAATAGTAAGTTAAATGAAAATTCTAAGGGTATTAGAAAAGGCAACTGTTTCGCATGCGGTGGTGAAGGTCATTGGAAACGAAATTGTCCAAAGACCAAAAACGCAGGAAATAGTAGAGATGGCCAAGCGTTTACATCTGATGCTTTTGATATTCAAATGAGCAAAGATAGCTGGATATTAGACTCAGGAGCAAGTCATCATATGACCAATAGGTTAGACTGGTTGTTTTCGCAGTATCATGCATTAGATAAAGGCTTGAAAATAGAAGGAAATAGTCACTCGATTCAGTTGAAGCGTATGCCAGATAATAAAACAGTCATGACTGGCTTTAGAAGTGGAAATCTTACTATAATGAGAATAAGAATTGATTGTTTCAAGGAAATAAGCGCTAATACTGCATCACAAGAGCTAGTATCTTTGCGAACTTGGCATGAAAGATTAGCTCATCAAAATTTAGCATATGTCAGAAATTTTCTAAAAAAAAATGGCATATCATTTGTTAATGAGCAATTTACATGTGAGGGTTGCATGTATGGAAAACAGCATCGTGATAGTTTTCCGACACGAGAAGAAAAATAGCATAGATAGCAAGAGCTATCTATTGGTGGCTCAAGATATTTTCTACTGTTTCGTTTATTTTATTAAAGAAAAGTCTGAAGTTTTTGAACGAATAAAGGCATTTTTTAAATTGGTTAAAAATGCATACAACTTCAAAATAGAAATTTTTCGATGAGATAACAGAACTAAATTTGTTAATGCAAGTATTAAAAATTTCTTTGAACGCGAGGGTATTCGATTCCAAAGGACCGTTCCATATACTCCGGAACAAAATGGTTCAGCCGAGAGAGAAATGAGAACGATAATGGAAGGACCATGATACATTCACAAGGTATGGAACAGAAGTTTTGGGCGGAAGCGGTTAGTACAGCTGTTTTCGTAATTAATCGAACCAGTACAGTAGTCAACAAAACTCCATACGAGCTGTGGTGTAAAAAAGGATCTTCATTTGAATATTTTCAACCATTTGGTAGTAAAGTGTATATGCATGTCCCGAAAGAGCGACGTCGAAAGTTTGATGCAAAATCCGTGAAAGGTATTTTCGTTGGATATGATGAAAATGTTAAAGGATTTCGTATTTGGGATCCTGCCATTGGAAAAATACAAATTTCTCGAGATGTAAAGTTCACAGGAAATACTTCAGATGTATCAAACTCTAAGCTAGACGATTTTCGCGAAGCAAATAAAATTGATTTAGTATCAATTCATCATAAAGAAGTGGAAGAAAATATCAATGAGAACGTTGACATTTCATGTTCCTACGAACAGGAAGGAGAAGAGTTTATTGATGCAGAAGAATCTGTGTTACCAATACCAGTATCTTCACAAATACAGAAAAAGCAATCAAGAGAAATATCTAATTTAGGATATCAGAATATTTTACCGAGTCGATTACGAAAAGGTCCAAGTGGTGAAGATAGCAGTGAAAAAGGTAACATTAATAATTTTACTGCCTTACTATCTTTACACGAAGCAGATGAACCGAAAACGAAGAAGCTATGAAGTCTAAGGATAAAGATCAATGGCTACTTGCAATGAAGGAGGAGATTGACTCATTGCAACGAGCATGTATTATGAAGAGATTACAAAGGCGAATTCACGACAAAAATATTTTGACTTTGGTTACAAAGTTCGGGGACGGACCATTTCAGTCGACTCGAACTTCGTTTGCTTTTGTTTCATGCGTATGAGGCAGCAGAATGCCGTATAAACTTATGCAAAAAGTGCTTCAATGCAACCATCGTAGACATACGATGTGTGAAGTAAAACAAATGAAGATTATGGGTTTCTCAGGCGTGGAGAGGCAAGGGGTAAATTTACCTTCTTATAATTTTACAATAACAATTCCCAATCGTCCACTCAGGCAGAAATTTTCAATTTGGGTTTTACGACCTTTGAAATGTGTAATACTGTTGTTGTTATTTTTTCTTCGTTTGTTGAGAATATGCGTTTGTGATTTGCTTATTGGTGGAGGGGGAGAGAAGCGAGGGGTTGTTTCTGTTTATGATTTCTGATCAAATTTTTACATTTTTAGCTTCTGAGCATTTTTGGCTTTTTCATTCAATTTGCTCCTTTAACTACAATTTTAATGCGGGTAGTGCTTATTTTAAAATGTACGTAATTTCACTAAAATTAATAGAAAAATTAATACACAGAAAACCATTTTTATTTGAAATGCAATATATTTATTTTAGTAATATATATTAAAATTTATTTTGTATAATGTAATGTTAAACAATATTAAATTATAAAAATTTCAAATAAATATGAAAATATTAAGATTCGGAGTTATCACAACAATCGGAGTTATAATAGTCATCACACAATAATTGAACTGAAATTTACATTACATTTAATTTTTACATTTACATTTAATTTTTACATTTTTATATTTAATTTAAACTTAAGAATTTAACAGTCTTTGCTTTTTGACATTTCGTTTAGCTTTAACATCTGATTTCCTTTTCGATTCTTCACTTACAAGCTTTTCTCTTAGCCACCTACAATTTTTTCGAATTAAAACTATGATTAAGAAATCCAAAATTAATTTCCGATGTTCAAAACACCTTCCCGATGGGTCGAACCAATCTGGGTAACTTGCGTCTGTTTTCTTAATGCAGGCTGACATTATTTTTCTTTTAATTTTTATTTCGTGACTGCTTTTACGAAACATTGTGTTAAACAATTCAAACCACTGCAGGCAAATCAGGAAAAACTTTTCGGAGGGATTTTTTAAAAAAAGTTCGCAATTGCTAACATTTTTTGTTCGTAAAAATGTTTCAGATTCGGAAAAAAAATTATCTAATTTAATAAGGACTTCCTCGCAATAGTTGCATTGAATTCGGCTGCCGAGTTTAGCTTTAAGTCCGTATCCAATAAAATAGCGCCCCACCTCTCGTTCTACATTGTTAAGTTGATTGTTTTCCTCAATTTCCTCACTTGAGGTATCGTAGGGATCTTCGTAATCTTCAGACACAACTGTTGCAATGTTATTGTCTTCTGCAATCTTTGGCTGGTCGGAAGGTTGAAAATTCCAATCTAGCATAAGGTCGTCATCATCGTCACAATTCTTATTACGACAATGATAATTGTAAGTTAAAAATTTCATGGAGAGTATTCTCGCAGACAGATATTGCACTTCCCTTACAGATGGATCAGTGCAACTTCCTAGGCTCGATCTTAGAACTGCAAAGTAATTCTCAAGGGAATCTTGGTTTAGCCTTCCTAACATTATAAAGGCAATATCTGATTCCTCAAACAAATCATCAACCAAAATTAACATTGATTTCATTGTGAATATTAAACCACTAATGCAACGATTTGGTCTATTGCCAGGAAGTTTTAAAGTTTGTAGAAACGATATAAAAATTTTAATTTTGTCGATTTTTTCGGAATTTCTTGTAATAGGACGCTTATTGGGATTTTTATCTGTAAAGTTTTTGGAGTTGCAGTGGTCAAAACCATCATTACAATTTTTTATAAAACTTGCTGTCGCTCTGACATTTTTACGGTTCTCTTCCTGAGTAAAAATATTCTTTTCCGTGCAATATTGAATACAGGAAGCCACGGAAGCACTCAGCGTTTGCACAGCTACGGCAACACGCATTTTATCGAAGAGTTTGGGATATATATGCGTGTCTTTTATTTTTGGCATCATGCCTATGTTGTTCAATTTATCAATGAGGTATGCCTCTTTGATAACCTCCCAACTAACGATCCCTTCTTCTGTGATAATATTAGTGCAAAGAAGTGTGTTTCGCAAACTTTTAAAGAGGTGGCAATAATCGTACATAATGTAGATTTTATGACCGTTGCATTCGAAATAGTGACGACTAAAATTATTCGTCAGAGACTTGAAGCAGGCCACGTTTGGGCTGCCCTGATCTGCTATAATTCCTCGTACTGTAAATCCTGACTTCAAAACTGATTGCAGCACATTAAGCAATGTCGCTCTAAGATTGTCCGCTATGTACATGTATAAAAAACAAAAATATAAAATTGAAATTTAAATTGAAAATTTACTCACTTCTCATCACTCCGTTGACACAGTAAAAGCTATGAACGTACTTATAATTGACGAACAGGCCTTTTACCATAAAAACCAACATTTTATTGGCCAAAATTCCTTCTCGATAACCTTTACCTAGGTCAACGTAGCCATCAACTTGATCCAACTTATCATTATATTCCAATTCTGTTCGGAGAATTATTTCATCCATAAGGAGAACGCAATTTCTTCCTTGAGGGGTCATCTTTTCAGATAGCTGTTTAAATTGATGCGACATATTGTCATTGCAACCAGGCAGTAGAATTTTAATAGGTCGCCACCGCCAAAGGGAAACAAGACTCGGCATGTTAAAACCCAAGTCTTCCCGGAGAAATTTGTAGGCCCTTGTGGACTTAAAATTGAGCAGCTGAAATAGTTCGCGCTGCTCTTCTGTAAACTTGTGGGTTTTTTTGGTGTTCCTTATTATCATTGCAAACTCTTTAGCTGCGCTGCTTGCAGTGTCATCGACTTCATTTTTCGGAGCAGCAATCTTCGAAACCAAATCTTCCACTTTTTTTTGTAAATTTATTATAATTACTCCTTGCGATGCCTTTTCTTTTGCATATGATTTCTTTAAATCCTCAAGTTTCCCTTGGTAGTATTTTGCTATTTTGCAATACTTAAGACAGTTTTCACAATTAGAGTCAACAATAGGTTCAAAATCGTCAGTAACTTCTATGTCTTCAGAAGAGGCAATGAAGGGAAAAGCTTTCTTTTTTAATCGAAGTTTTCCCAAATGTGTTTTGTCGAAATGTTTTCCACAGATGAATCGCGGCTTATCCGAAGGCTCCAATCCACAAAGTTCGGTCCAAGCTGCTCTCTTTACTGCATCTTTCGGAAAGCGGAAAATTGTGCATATATCCGAGTCAGATTTGCATCTATTGATACAACATTTTCTGACCCTTTCATCAGTACGGAACAAAGTTGGAAGAAAAATGTCTTCATCTTCATCGTGACCTATTTTATAATGTGCACAACAACACAACGTATAATAGAAAAATGTACGCTCATATTTATGAGTTTAGATTCAAACTTTCTTACCTAGATCTAGTGTGGGCACTGCTCCTTCTTTTAATTTTTTTAAACCAAAGCAAGAAGGATCAAAATGTTTCTCACACACCCTAGAAGAGGATGTAACGACACGGGTTTGTGTTTTTAAGTTATCGCACCACATTTTAAAAAACATTTCACAGTTTGGAAATTTGTGTAACCGATTTTCAGCACTTGTAGCGCGGCAGGTTTTTACAATGCATTTAAAGTTTAAAGTTAAAGTCTAAAGTTTATATTTATATATGTATTTTATAATTCACTTTTAACTCAAATAATCCACTCCACAACAATGTACACTTTACGCAGTTGAACAAAGAGTAAAATTTATTTCTAAAAATCCATGGCCTCATCTCAAATATATACGTCGACAATTATAAGCGTTTATAAATATACCGTTAGAACACGTCTGTCGTTGCACATTATTTTAGTGTAGCAAAAAAGGTGCAACCATTAATAATGCGACATCGGTTACACAACTAATAGAAATTGAGGCAACTGCAAAAACAAATTTTTTATTAAATAACAATATATTAGAAAAAAGTAAATTTCAGTTCAATTATTGTGTGATGACTATTATAACTCCGATTGTTGACTTAGGTAATGTTGGCTATTTTAAAGTTAAACAAATCTTAATATTTTCATATTTATTTGAAATTTTTATAATTTAATATTGTTTAACATTACATTATACAAAATAAATTTTAATATATATTACTAAAATAAATATATTGCATTTCAAATAAAAATGGTTTTCTGTGTATTAATTTTTCTATTAATTTTAGTGAAATTACGTACATTTTAAAATAAGCACTACCCGCATTAAAATTGTAGTTAAAGGAGCAAATTGAATGAAAAAGCCAAAAATGCTCAGAAGCTAAAAATGTAAAAATTTGATCAGAAATCATAAACAGAAACAACCCCTCGCTTCTCTCCCCCTCCACCAATAAGCAAATCACAAACGCATATTCTCAAAAAACGAAGAAAAAATAACAACAACAGTATTACATATTTCAAAGGTCGTAAAACCCAAACTGAAAATTTCTGCCTGAGTGGACGATTGGGAATTGTTATTGTAAAATTATAAGAAGGTAAATTTACCCCTTGCCTCTCCACGCCTGAGAAACCCATAATCTTCATTTGTTTTACTTCACACATCGTATGTCTACGATGGTTGCATTGAAGCACTTTTTGCATAAGTTTGTACGGCATTCTGCTGCCTCATACGCATGAAACAAAAGCAAACGAAGTTCGAGTCGACTGAAATGGTCCGTCCCCGAACTTTGTAACCCAAGTCAAAATATTTTTGTCGTGAATTCGCCTTTGTAATCTCTTCATAATATATGCTCGTTGCTCATTGGCAAAAAATAACACTTGGACTTAGGTCGAGGCACCTACTGATCAGAAGGTAATTGATAACAAGTGGGTTTACAAAATAAAGTATAATACTGATAGAAGTATAAAAAGATATAAAGCTAGAATGGTAGCTAAGGGTTTTACCCAAGAGTATGGTGTAGATTACGAAGAGGTGTATAGTCCAGTAGTTAAGTTTACATCATTGCGAACAATTTTATCTATAGTTGCCATTGAAAAGATAAGCATTCGTCAATTTGATGTAAAGACAGCTTTTTTGTATGGTAGTCTGGATAAAGATATTTATATGCACTGTTTTCCTCGGATAAAACTTTACAGCCCTGGATTTGTCAAACTCTTAGAGTTAGGTTAAGTTATATGCAATACTCTGTTAAGCAAATCGTCTTTGTCTCAATAAAAATTAAATTGAATTGAATTGAATTGATATTTATATGCATCAACCAAAAGGCTTCAATGATGGTAGCGGCTCCGCATGTAAACTTAATAAGAGTTTATATGGATTAAAGCAATCGTCACGTTGTTGGAACCAAAGGTTTACAAATTTTATAAAGAAATTCAAGTTTAGACAAAGTAATTCAGATCCCTGTGTTTTTATAAGTAAAGATCCAAGGATGATTTTAGCCATTTATGTCGATGACGGGTTATTAGTTGGTGCAACGAATGAAAATCTTGATTCAGTCATTGAACATTTACGAAAAGAATTCGAGATTAAAACTTTTGAAGCAAACTGTTTTCTTGGATTAGAAATAGAAATATTTGCTGAAGGATCTATTCATTTGCATCAAAAGGCTTATGCATTTAAAATTTTGAAGCGTTTTAATATGGAAGACTGCAATGGTACAGCAACGCCATGCGACACGAATCAAGTTTTAGAAAATTTTGATGATTCTACTAAAACAAATTTTCCATATCGCGAATCAGTTGGTTGTCTTATGTATTTGGCAATAGCTACACGTCCAGATATTAGTTATGCAGTCGGTGTTGCTAGTCGTTTCTTGGAAAAACCTACACAAGGCCATGTAACTGCAGTAAAACGGAATTTACTTCAAAAGTTCGAAGATATTCAGTTTAGTCGGATACAGTGATGCTGATTATGCAGGTGATAAGGAGACTAGAAGATCAACTTCAGGATATGTGTTCTTGTTTGGTTCTGGTGTTTTGAGTTGGTCATCTGAGAGACAAAAGTCGGTGGCACTTTCAACTACTGAATCAGAGTACATTGCTGCTTCTGGAGCTGTCAAAGAACTTGTATGGTTAAGGCGTTTAATTTCGGAACTAGTTGAATCTGCAATTGAAGTACATTTCAACATGGATAATCAAAGTGCAATTCGTCTGATCAAAAATCCTGAATATCACAAACGTACAAAGCACATAGATGTTCGGTATCATTTCATCAAGGAAAAATATGCTAAACAAATATTTAATCTCCATTACGTTTCGACAGACGAACAATTGGCAGATATTTTTACAAAGGCACTACTACGCTCACGTTTTGAAATTCTACGAAGTTTTTTGAGTATTATTCAGAAATTTTCATTTTGTACTGTAAATAAATAGCGAGAGTATTGAAATAATTTGTTTATACTCTGTATTCTTTGTACTTTGTAAAAAAATTTGTGTAGTAGCTTATGTAACTGAGCTCAAATATTTTTTCTATGATGAATAGAAAATTTTTTCAATAAATTTTTCATTCTAATTTTGCTGCTGTTCAAAAAGGTTGTCTAATTTTTATCGAATAAATTCAATAGAATTGTGGAAAATTCTTCGAAGGTGAAGCGCTGAGTCCATTTTGACTAGTTTGGTCATGACGTGTGTACGTATGTACGCCTGTACGTATGTACGTATCCTCAATAACTTAAAAACGAAGAATCGTAGAAAGTTGAAATTTGGTGTTTGAGAATCTTATAAGACCTAATTATGCACCTCCCTTTTTGGATGCAATCGGTTGCGCGAAAAGGACACTTCTCATATAGTTTTTTTTCAAATTTCATACATTACTCAAAAACAAACACTCCTAGAAAGTATATACTATTTTGTATTAGGGCCGTACATAAGGCACAATTTTTTAGCTCCAATTTTGATGATGGTTCGTACCAAAAGGACTTCTCGCCAAAGGAACACGAAGCATGCATTTTCCGAATTATATAAACGATAATGATAAATTAATGTTATGCTGCTATATCATTTACAAAATTGGTTGTACCCTAACAGAACTAAACAGGGAAATCAAAATTAGTATGATTGATAGTTAAATCTGTGTGGACATTAATTTGTACTTCCTTGTTTTTGCATACAAGGAATCGCCGACAAACTTTCTGAAGTGAAGTTTGAAGCTTTTTACGCCGGCTTCCCAGAGTCTTCCCATGTGCGGTGCAGCGGCGGGAATGAAATGCCATTGCAGCTGGTAGTAGGCCCATTAGTTCGTGATGGAGTTCTTCGAACGGTTGACAAAGTCCGTCCATTCCCTTGCCAAGGACCTGGATGCTCCTACGAAGTTCCTCTCGCTGTCCGAGTAGACGTCCTTGGGGCATCATCTACTGGCGACGAATCGGTTGAAAGCGGCGAGAAATGGCTGGGTTGAGAGGTCACTGACGACCTCTAGATATATGGCCGTCGTCGCAAAACAGACGAAGACGCATACATACCCTTTGGTGGTGAGGCAAACGCGTTCAGTGTAGTTCTTGAGGTCGAACGGTTCCGTGAAGTCGAGACCGGTGGCAGCAAAGGGGCGCGAGATCTGGGTCCGTTCAGGGGGTAGAGCGGCCATGATTTGCGTTTTGTCTGCTTTTTCTGCAGGACACACGGTTTGCAGCTGTGAATCGTAGTCTTGATAAGATTCTTTGCTTTGGGGATCCAGAATTGCGTCCTTAGCAATGGCAACATGAGTGAGTTGCCTCCATGCAGGGTGATGTCATGCATGAAGCGGATCAGAAGCCGGGAGTATTGGCAATTGTACGGGAGGATGATGGGATGACGCTCATCATATGCCAGAGAGGGACATGATGCTAAGCGCCCACCCAGGCGGAGCAATCCATCTTCGGATAGAAATGGATTGAGCGAGAGGATCGAGCTCTTTGGTTCGAGGTTCAACTTCCTCTCGAGACAGCGGTATTCGTTCGGGAACTGATGCCGTTGGGTTAGGGCAATCATCCACGCAGTGACGAATCGGATTTCATCGGGGTAGGTAGATGGGTCGGTTCGTAGAAACTGGATGCGTTTCTGAGGGTAGGTATGGTCGTGAAATCGAAAGATATACGCGATCACGCGAAGTGCGCGAGCGGCTTGGCTTCCAAATCAGTCTCGGCCGACTGATGAAGGTCAGAATGAGGCCACAATCGCACGTTCTGTTGAAGCCAATCAGGGCCGTGCCACCAGAGTTTGTTGTCGCGTAACTCGAGCGGGAACATGCCACGGCTGGCCAAGTCTGCTGGGTTCTGCTGCGACTCGACGTGAAACCAATGGGTGGAGTCCGCAATCTCGATTATTTTGGTGACACGGTTGGCCACGAATGTGGTCCAGGTGCAAGGATAACGCTTCAGCCACGCTAACACAATGGTCGAATCCGTCCAGCAATACAATTTGTATTGTGGCAGATTGAGTTGGGGCAGCAATGCATTGGACGAATTTAAGCCACCTTTGAAGCGTGTGGTGGTTAAGCGGTTCGTCCCAACCAGTACCAACAACAATGACAGGTGTTAGTCAGCCGGCAGGATCGAAGAGTTTCGCGATGAGCGACAACATTTCTCGTTTGGTGTACGAGGGTAAGATTTTGGTAAGTTTGGCATCGAGATTAAAGCAATCGGTGCTTGCGTTCCACCTGATGCCAAGGTTTTTGGCGGAACTGGCGTCTTCGAGCTCGAGGAAGTCGGAGGTGAGAAGATCTTGCGGAGGGATGCCACTCAGCAGACTACCGTGGGTGGCAGTCCATTTCCGCATGGTGAAGGCCGCCGATTGAAGTGCGGCGACCAGCTCGTGGCGCAGACGTATAGCCGATTCGAGCTCATGGGAACCGCACAAGGCGTCATCCACGTACATGCTGGACTTCAGAGCTGAAGAGGCGAGAGGAAGTGTCTTTTCAACATCTTGAGCAAGTTGTTGAAGCGTACGAATCGCGAGTTAGGGAGCACAGTTGACGCCAAACGTCACGGTGCGAAGTTCGAAATCTTGAACCTCTTCGGAGGAGGAGTTCCGGAAGAGGATTCGCTGGTAGCGCGATTGTTCGTGGTGAACGAGGATTTGGCGGTAAATTTTCTCAATGTCGCCATTAAAGACGTATCGGTACAAACGCCAACGAAGTAAGAGGAATGTTAGATCCGACTGGAGCGGCGGCCCGGTGTAGAGGGCATCATTGAGGCTCAGGCCATTGGAGGTAGGACAAGAAGCGTTGAAAACAACTCTCACCTTGGTGGAGCTACTTTCCGGTTTCAGAACCGCATGGTGAGGAAGGTAATAATTTCCAGGGGTAGGAAATGTTTATGTCGGGGTGACTTTAGACATGTGATTGAGTTAAATCGAAGGTGATTTAAATGAATTTGATTTAATTGAGTTGGGTTGAATCAGGTTAATTTAATTTAATTGAATCGAACGGATAATTAAACGCGTTAATTTAAACTCTGTCGGGGCTGCGTTGAATTAATTTAATTCAATCGAGCCGAGAATAAATCGCTTTAATTCAAGTTTTTTTTTTTTTTTGTTTAATTTTGGGTTATTGTCTCAGGTCGTTGAAGTTTTTTTTTTAGGGTATGAGTTTGCTGGGAATAAAATCTTTTCCAGCTGGTGCTCCGACCACAGGTGACCAAGCACCATTTGTTTAGTGAGGTGTGGCGAGCTGCGCAGCGCCCGCGACTGAAATGTGCAAGCAAATCAGTTTTCTGTCTGCAGCTTAGACACAAAGCGTGGAGAAAAATTTCGGCAGTTGGTAATTGAATGCAAACGAATGTTTTGCAAGACAGTTTGGTGTGGTCACAGAATATGAAAGTATCGGGTTCTTTAAATTTTTAAAAGTCAATTATTAAGACTGAATTTACATCGATATTTGGACAGAAAGCATTCAAAAGCTCAGAATGGCTATCTTAAATATATATATAAACGAAAATGGACGTAGATTACTCAATAGCTTATTTAAGTTACATTTTATGTCTTCAAAACTTCCATCAAGTCAGAAATTGTGATGAGATTCGTTAAAAACTAATCAGTGCGAATAAAAACTAAAAGAACAACTCAAAACGTTTAATACTATGTTCGCACTAGCTCGAAATTGCCTTCGAAATTGAGACAATTTCGTCCGAAATTGAAAGTGTTCGCACTCGCATTCACAATTTCATTTGACGTTTCATTTGTTTACTGCGCGAGTTTCATTAGCATTAGCAAACAATGGAAATTGTCCAACTTTTACAATTAACAATTAACAATCAAACATAAATGCTTCGCAAATACAGCTGCGGAGGAAATGGATGTCGGACCAGTTTTCAATTAACAGCGCAACAGCCATTTCGCTTCACAGATTCCTTTTTTGTAGGTTCTCTTCATTTTTTCAAAAAACAATTCAATCACTGCGACAGTTGTATTTATTTGTCAAACGTACTCAGTGCAGCCAGATCAATAACAATTTATTATAAAAATCTATTACAAAACTATGGTTGTTTTTCATTTTGAGTCAATTTCGTTCTCAATTTCGTTGAAATTGCTTTGCCAACCCAATTTCATTTGACAAATTTTTGTATGGCGAAATTGTATAAAAATTCACAATTTCAGCCGAAATTGAGCTACGCATCGAAATTGCCTAATTTTGGTCTAGTGCGAACATAGTATAACAAATTACATTCAGTCATATTACTTTTTTTCAATACAAGTTGTGTTTAAACGTGACCCATTAATATGATCACATCTCTAAAAATTTGGATTATAAAATGTCCGTTAAGTAACATTATATTTGACCACACTTTTAGGTCTACATCGCATTAAAACTTACCGTTTTCAAGCAAGTCTCCTATATTACATATTACAAACATGATTTCTTTACGATTTTAACGGATGAGCTGACAGTGGTCAACTCATCCTTTTTTTTTTGTGTTATTGTTATTTATCGATCGCGACCCTCTCCATTCGTTACACAATGCACTGCATTCATATTTATATGATTTATTATTAGTCGTGTTTCTTTGGTAGCGGGTATACGCTTATTAATGCCGCTACCAAAGACACGCTTATCGCCGCTTACTAAAATGTTGATCAATTTTGGCAGCACCAGTTGCCAATTTTGTCATTTATAAAATCATTAAAAAAAAATTAGTCATGCAAGCTTAGGAAAAATACTACTGAAAATGATAAATTGATGAATTTGACGTTTAGACATGGTAATTTCTTCGATAATTTGCACTCGAAAAACTTGGCCACACTTGGTTTTATCCACACTTATTTCTTTAGCGGGTATAATTATAGCCGCTAATCTAAGCGTCTACCTGCTTATCTTTCCATACAAAAGTCTATCGACGCGACCAAAGAAACACGGCTATTATTTATAAGCAGAGCAATGAACAACGATGTCGAAAATGAACGCTTCTGAACTTTGTTCGTGACGTCCAATTTGTGCTTGTTTTAAGCAAAAGATAAAAGCATAAATGTACTTTGTCCCTTGTTCGTCTAATTGTGTAAGAGGGTTTACTATAAATGTATTTTGCTGACCGTTTACCGCGCTTTCTATTATCAACCGCATATAATTTATAGTTAAAAGCTAAAGATAAGTTCTTGCGAAAAGAAATTTAAAATATCTCATTAAACTTATTATTAAATATAAATAATGTCTTCTTGTAGGAATTTTGTCGGCGGTTACTAGAAACCCATTTTTATAGTTTTCCAGATATTAAGCAGGTGTAGAAGTATGGCCAGTGTATCAATATTTGTATTAGTATTAAAAACATATTTCAATAATTAATTGTTGTGTTTCTATATATATATTTAATTAAATTTATGTACATTCGTAACCCGTAGATGAGCGGTTGGGTGTTTTGGCGTTTTTGTTTTAGTAAAACTTTAACTGGTTAGAACGCCGGAAAAATAATTTAAGTATATAGAAATAGAAGAATGTAACCACTGTAACGCACTGGTGGCACTAGTCGCTAATGTTGATAACCGTCTTCGCATCTCTTCTACCGATCCTGCAGCCTCTAATCCGAAATCCTGCAGGTAACCTGCAGAGAGAACACTCTTTCGTAGAGTATAGATGCACGACGTCTTCACCATCGCGCCCCTTTTCTTCGACTTGTTCCCTTGCTTTCTTCGGTTGCTCCCCAATGGGTGTTATCTTCTTTGTAATTATTCTGAATTTACTAAGGTCTCTGCTCGGACGCCACTGTAACGCTACCCGGTTGCTCCGAAGTTTATAGCCGGGATGAGCTCGTCGGTTGTCCAAGGTTACAGAACAGAACTACTCTGCTTATTTGTTTTAAGGGACTATTTATTGGGGCCAAAAATATATTCTTACAATTAGTTGTAAAACAAATCAAAAGGGAGTGATTCTACAGTGATATAGAATGTGCGTCAGCGTGGGCGCACTCCGGCCCTCGGTTTGTTGTGGTCGTCCGGGTCTCGCTGTCAGCAAAGCTATTTTCCGCGATTCGGTTTGACTCGGTTGATTGTTCATCTGAGTGGCAAAGCTGTCCGAAGATTTGCAGTGCCGGCAAAACTGTCCGAAGGTTTGTAATGCTTTGACTCAACCGAATAATTAGAATTCGCGATGTAATTATCGTTGTCTACGCACTCGATTTGTTATGTCTCACGGTATATCTATATGTATTCTTGAAATAAGTTTCAATCCTAGTCTGCGCCACTCACCTGATAATTTTCCGATACGTGTTGTTCAGCTCGTCGTCTCACAGCAACTGACTGCTATGTTTTACCATGCTTCTCATGTCGTCTCTGTTTTCGTGATTTTGTCATTCCGCAGTGCTCTCACACGAAACATGTATGCATTCCCTTTCGCAGTTCGCTCCCTGGAAGTCTTTTGTGTGAGTGTATACATCTTACATATTCCAGACGTTTCGCTCTCATCTTCTTTCAAGGCTTCGTCGATGTGTACAGTGGTGACTCGATAATTATTACGAACTAGTCAAACAGTAATAAATATTTATCTTAAAAGTCTAACCAATAATTTAATGATAAAAATAAAGTGTTGTTGATATTCAAAATCCATCAAATCTTTATTTTACATATTCTACACTTTAAGTATTTTAAGCTGACCTTTCAAGGCGAGTATTTGGTTTGTGACACCCCAAACTAGCGATACTATTTTAGATCGTTACATTCCCCTCCTACTTCGGGAAAAGTCTCCAGGCGCCGTCTCACCTGACCTGTCTTGGCGATGTTGAACCGGTACCACGTCCTTTCTACGCATCGGCGTGTGGAAGGCTGCTTTCGGGGCTTCCATTCTTCTACCGTTTCCCATTCATTACAAATCCCTTTTTGCTTGCAATGCCTCGACTCATTGATGTCATAAAATTTTGCTTCTTATGAGCTTCGTTTTTTGTTTCTTAATGCTGCTCCGCAGTCGGCGTTATCCATTCCTTAATAGTTCCAATCGTATGGAGCCAATCTTTTTTTGAAAAAACGAGTAAAATCTTATGTAATCTCTTTGTGTATATATGCTCGTTGGTTCGTGTACCAAAAGTTGTAGCTGGAATGCATCTATACTGCACAGAGGGTCGTTGTTTGTAAGGTAGAACTCATGTAAAGATTTATTTTATTGAATGAAATACACATTTCTTCAATAATGCCCGCATTATTCCTCATTTGCTTAAAATTATTTGTGCTGTCTTGCCTTGCTATATCCTTCTTGCTGCAGAGGTAGTACAACAAAATTCATCAGTATATAAAACTAGTAAAGGTGTTGTCTACAGCCGGGCTGTAGCCGAAATACCCTACATCTTAAAGCTGCATATATGTATACTCGTATATATATTTAGAAGTGGTGCGATATACTCGTATATATGTATATATATACTATATGTATATATTATAATATATATATATATATATATACTGCGTCCTTGCAGTATACTGCGTCCTTGCAATATTGTCTCACTGACGCTCAATTTCTCTATATTGAAGATACCAATGAGCAAAAATTTGGCATGGAGTACAAAATTAGATAAACTGCCTAAAAGTGGGTGTGGCACTCCCATTTTTCATCCAACAAAATAATATTGATTCCAAAACTTATATGTATCCTATTAATCAGCAAAATTTGTATAATTATCAATACAACCCCTTTAGACCCTCCATGACCTACGTAAACTCAAAGTGGGCGGCTCACGCCCAAATTCGGAAGATAGACTATAATTATAGCTGCTTAACTATTTTTGTGCGTTACAAACACCGGTACTAAGTGCGTTTACTCTCAAAATTTAGGTATGGGGTATAAAAATATATTGCAAAACTAGGTGGATGGGTAAAAAGGAGGCGTGTTCCGCCCATTTTTTCCCAACAGAATATTATTGGTTCGCAAACTACAATATTATGTACACCATTATTCAGGAAACTTATATACTTTTCAATACAATCCATGTAAAACCCTCCATGACCTATGTAAACTAAAAGTGGGCGGATCACGACCATATTTGGCATATTAACTGGAAGCATTAATCTAAACCTACATATAAAATTTTCTTGTCTTCTCTCAAAAAGTGATGCTGATATGGCCTTTTTTAATAGGCAAAACAGAGGTACCTGCACTCTCTATATAAAAAGTAGGCGTGGTCCTTGGGCGATTTTGCCCATTTTCAATACGAAACACCCCAACATAGCAACGAATATTTTTGCCAAATTTCATTTTGAAATCTTAATCCGTTCTCCTGTGATCGTGATTTCAACGGACAGACAGACAGACAGACATCGTTATTTCAATTTTGGTGGTGATGCTGATCAAGAATATATACACTTTTCCATACCTATCTTGTCTAGTTTTATGCGTTACACACTCCGGTAGAAAGTGAATATACCCTCAACCTTAAGGTGTAGGGTATAAAAACACAGATATTTTCCTATGTTTCTTCATTCTCAATGAGTTTCTAATCTACGTATTCTATTGTTGTAGATCTGAGATAGCCGGCGACGGCAATTTTAACTATTGCCGCCGCAGATTTTACGGTCGGCTTAACTTCATATATTGGCAAAACTTGACCTAAGTAATAAAATAACATATTTGTAACAAAAATGGAAGAAAATCGAAATATTGATAAAGCTGAACAAAATAGGTTGCTTGATTTAAAGAACCGCGACGAATTTGCTGAACGTTTGCAAATGAAGAACAATGCCACCCAAAAGTTTGTAGAATCTGGAAATTTCAGACTAATTGATGCAGCCGTAAATAAACTAAAGAGTGAAGAATTTAACCAAAAAGAGCTGACACAGCTTCGAATTTTGTCGCGAAGGAAATATTTGGAAAAACGTAAGGACGACAAAGTTTCTGAATTGGAAGCAGATATAAACGATGATGAATATCTATTTGAAGACACTGTGTAAGTGAATTAATTCTCAATTTAAAGTAATGTCAATGGGAGCAGGTTAAGTTTAGGGGTCTCGGCTGAGCGCAATTTTTGGCCAAATTTACAGTTATTTTACCGTTATTTGGACCGTTAGTTCTTGAAATCCGCTTCCAAATTCCCGGAATTGGTCCCCATATTGGATTTATGGGCGTGTCAAGGTCTAACATTAAAAGGTCAATAACTCCATAATTATGCAACCCACAAGTCGATATTTAATTATTTTCCCTAAACAAGTATCAACTATGGTGTACAAAAAAAGATCACAAGATCTTGTAAGATTTGTACTAACAATTATTAATAAGAAAATGTAACTTAGGTATGTAAAAGGAACTGGTACTACAAGTAAAATAAAGTTACATCATATACATCATCAATTTTTAAAAATACAAATTCATTTACAATTAACGCTTTAGAACTATATTCAATTAATACGCTTATAGGCAGTGTTGGTAAGATAATAAATTGTATTGGCATAGCAAAAATGTGATTATGGCGTAAAAGTAAATGCAAGATATAAGTAAGTGAATGAATTAAGCACAGAGAGATAGGAGGAGAAGAATATAGGTAAAAAGAAAAAAAAACGCAAAAAATAGATAGATGGATGACAGATCTCTCCTACGCAATGCAAAAACAAAGCGCGTAACAGCCCGCAGACATATATGCACCCTATTCCAGCTAGCAGCATCACAACCTCCAAAGATCTCACATCCATACAGGAGTGCGGAACAATTAGTGGTAAAAAGTCCTTAATGTGATATAGATTTCTAAGAACAAGGCAAATTTTGCCACATACACGCCCAATATGATTACCCCAAGAAAGATCATCACTGAGAAGTATACCGAGACTCTTAATTTCGGTGCAATAACAGAGACCAACACCATCCAGAAGGACCCTCTGTAGCGAATCCATGTTAAGCCTGCAACCTCTATGAATAGCCATTAGTTGGGTTTTACTATGATTAAGAGACAGGATATTGTCTACGGCCTAGGGTGCTACTGCATTGATATCAACAACTAGGCGGCGTACTCCAAGGGCCACATCCTCACCCCTACCAGTTAAGAGTAGTTCAACATCGTCAGCGAAGATATGAACTTGAGACCACCTCACATGAGATGACAGATCATTTATGTACAGAATGCTTCTCCTATTTTGACTATGAATCCATAAATTTTGAAGATTTATATCGTGTTTGTGCAATGATTGACTGGGTTCAATTGCTGAGTGCTATATCACTGGATGATAAAGTGTCGTGTTTTGTAAATATGGTTCAACACTTATTTGATCGGTTTGTGCCAACTCGAACAATCAGAGTTAGGAATAGTGGCTGTCCGTGGTACTCTTCACGAGTTAAAGCTGCCATTAAATTAAAAAATTTTCTGCACTCGAAGGCTAAAAGATTTCCAGCTGATGCCAATTGGGTGAACTATAGAAGGGCACGTAATTTGGCTAATTATTTGGTGAGGCAATCCAAGGAAAGATTCTTTGCTTCGACCTTTAAGCCATCTTTATCGTCAAAGCAACTCTGGAGAAAGGTAAAGGACTTGGGAATTGGAAGTAAAAGGAATACACAATGTGCTCTGAACCCTTCTGATCTCAATAATTATTTTTTATCGAATACGTTAACCACCACTACCACTGAAGAATATATGTGTGATGCCAATAGGTATGACCTTTTTTATTTTTCGGGTGTGTCTGAGTCTGAAGTTGCATCGAAGGTACTGGCAGTGAAATCCTTGTCAATCGGATTTGACAAAATTTCTATCAGATTTATTAAAATTATTCTACCGTTTGTACTCTCACCTCTTACTGCAATAATAAATCAAATCATCACTACGTCATATTTTCCATCATTATGGAAATTAGCTATCGTTCTGCCCATTCCAAAGAAGTCTAATCCTTCACAGTTTGCGGATTTTCGTCCTATCAGCATCTTATCTGTCATTTCAAAAGTGACGGAGTCTATCATTGCCTCTCAAATTAGCTATCACATTCATAGCAACAGCATGCTCAATCCACTTCAATCTGGTTTTCGACCCAAGCATAGTTGTTCCACGGCTATGCTGAAAATCACTGATGACATTAGAATAGCTTTCGATCAACGGCAGATTACTCTTTTGTGCATTTTAGACTTCTCGAAGGCCTTTGATAGTGTTGATCATGTACTCTTGTGTAATAAATTAAAAAAGAACTTTCTATTCTCATCTAGTGCATCTAATCTTATTAACTCCTTTCTGACTGATAGGTTTCAGAGAGTAAAAGTTGGTAATTCTTTTTCTGAATTCAAGAAGGTTGATTCCGGTGTACCTCAGGGTTCAGTGTTAGGCCCTCTGCTGTTCTCTTTGTTCTTGAATGATTTATTCTCTGTAGTACAGAATGTCAGAATGCATGCTTATGCGGATGATGTGCAAGTTTACTTGTCGCGTCCTCCTCCTCTTATTAATGAGTTATGTGGGTGTATGAATGATGACATTAGGAATATTACTCTTTGGTCTAAGAGGAATAATCTGAAGCTAAATGTTTCTAAGACATTTGTTATTCCGATTGCTCGTAGTGTCCCGAATCTATCCTTATTGCCTCCATTATATATAGGTGACTCAGCCATTAAGTATGTGAACAGAATAAAAAGTCTTGGTTTTTGCATCAATTCTTCGCTAACATGCACGGATCATATTAATTCAGTTGTCTCTAGAGTGTATTGTGTCCTGCGTAACTTGCGGTATGCTGCTAAGTTTCTACCAATCGAAACTCGTAAAAAACTAGTCCTGGTACTAATTCTTCCAATTTTGACATATGCTGAGGTCGTTTACTGTAATCTTGACTCAGTTTCCTCTCATAAAGTAAGAATATTATTCAATAGTATGACGAGATTTGTGTGTCGACTAAGACGATTTGACCATCTTGGTGAATGGAGAACATTTCTCATTGGTGGTGATTTATTTGACTACTTAAAATTCAGGAATTGTCTTTTTCTTTTTAGGCTCATCCGTACTGGAATGCCTCATTATCTATATTCTAAATTGCAATTTGGTCATTCAATTCGGTCGCGTAACTTCATCATTCCACATTATGCGTATCTTAATACTGGAAGACTGTTTTTTATCAGTACCATCAGTCTGTGGAATAGGCTTCCCAGTAGCCTCAAGGCAACAGCAGTTGAGAGTTCCTTTATTAAATTACTCAAGGCGTACTTTCTTCACTCGCAAACATGAGCCCTTCTTCTTCCTACTTCTCTGTCCTCTTTCTATCTTTGTTCTTTAATTTCTACTTTTTCGGAATTGCTTTCCCTTCCTTTGCTTTAGTCTTAAGTTTTATTATTATTTTTATTTCTTATTGTTTAACTTGTTATTGGCAAGTATTTTTTGTTATTCTATTGTTAAATTTTCAATTAATATGCTATAAAAGATCTGTTCTTAGTGCATTGTATACAAATATGTTTTAAATAAAATACAAATACAAATACAAATAAATAATAAAGGTCCCAGAACGGAACCTTGAGGTACGCCACTGCCCACACATAGGGAATTGGAAACACACCCCATGGATGAGACTCGCTGTTTCCTATTAGATAGATATGAGTGAAGCAAAGTGCACGCTGCATTAGATAAAATTGCGTCTTGAGTTTAATGCAAAGGTATGCCCAGTCAACGCAATTAAACGCTTTGCTGAAATCTAGAGCAATTAAAAACGAAATGAAGTTACAATCTATGAAGCAGCTAATTTCATCAGTCAAATGCAATATTGCAGTAGTCGTACTAAATTTTGCTCGAAAACCGGATTGGCTTTCATAGATAGCGATTCTCGAGTCTGTTTCAAGAAAAGACTCGACTTTGAAAGACTTTGTCGTTTCATTATTCCCTCACATATCTTAGAATGATAGAAGTCTAATAGGTCTGTAGTCGGCGGGAGATCTTGGCCTAGAAGTCTTAGGGATAGAGACAACTTTCCGGGTACAGACTGAAAGTTATTTTCAATGGAGGGTTCTTTTTCCTTTGTAACGATGTATAATATGTTATACGTCTTGTGTTTACTTTTCGATATATACTCTGAAATAAGTAGGAAGTCTACTCATTCAGCTTAAAAAGTAGACATTGATAAGAGCGTGAAGTTAAATTCGTAAATCCAACGCGATCTTAGCAAAGACACCAACCAAAACCACGAATGTAAATTCGTATTTTGAGCCATTACCTGGCATCGCTAATGTAATGCGTACTTTTGTTCCAGAAACATTGTTTAAAAAAATGGATTTTGAATACATGTTATACACCGTTGAAAAGAAGAGGACAAGACCTTTCCAAAGGTGCATGATTTTTGCGTGCACAAGTTAGAACTTGGTGTCAGCGGTTGCATGAACATAGCGTGTTTACCGTACACACTGCAGCAGAATTCAATTAAAACTCGTAATCCAGACACACTTGTTCCAAAAAATATGGATTTTGAATACATGCTTGTCCAGACACACTTGTTCCAAAAAATATGGATTTTGAATACATGCTATACACGAGTATAGCATTACGAGTTTTAATCGAATTCGGCTGCAGTGTGTACGGAAAACACGCTATGTTCATGCAACCGCTGTCATCAAGTTCTAACTTGTGCACGCAAAAATCATACACGTTGGAAAGGTCTTGTCCTCTTCTTTTCAACGGTGTATAGCATGTATTCAAAATCTATATTTTTTCAAACAAGTGTGTCTGGATTACAAGTTTTAATCGAATTCTGCTGAAGTGTGTACGGAAAACACGCTATGTTCATGCAACCGTTAACACCAAGTTCTACCTTGTGCACGCAAAAATCACACACCGTTGGAAAGGTCTCGTCCTCTTTTCAACGATGTATAGCATGTATTCAAAATCCATTTTTTTTAACAATATTTCTGGAACAAAAGTACGCATTACGTTAGCGATGCCAGGTAATGGCTCAAAATACGAATTTAAATTCGTGTTTTTGGTTTGTGTTTTTGCTAAGATCGCGATGGATTTACGAATTTAACTTCACGCTCTTGACATTGATACATGTATTTCCAGAAATAAGAACAACTTTTTGGGAAAGAACAACAACAATAGCGCGATTATTGTTAAAGGTTTTTCATTTTACAAAAACAACAGTAACGCCATTTTTGGTAAAAATTTTTAATTCAAGCAAAAATGCACCGAAACAACAACACATTATAGGAATAACAACAGCAAAGCGAAATAACAATTAGGCATTATAGTAGCAACAACAACAGAAGAGAACAAACAAAACTAATGTCGTTTTCTTTTCTCAACAAAATTGTGCCCTCGTTCTGAGTTTTTTCGGAGTTCCGCATTTTTTCCTTTCAATTTTACAAAAAAAGTGCAGTCTCGTGAAATGTATGGTGTTCTTTTCTCGAAAGTGCTGCCCCGAAAAACATAAAAAGTGCAGAACTTTCTGCTCCGTCGATTTGTAAAGTGCAGACAATTCTGACCTCAATGTTTGCTTGACATTTCGCAAATCAATTTATTTGTAAGCAGAAGTGAACGCAAAATAATAGTAAAGTGTGAAAAGTAAGGTCTAAAAATGTCTGAGGAGAAAACTATACTGGCAGCTTCGCATTGTTGGAAACCTCATTGAAAGGTATAAGAGAAGCAACTTCGTCATTGGAAGGACATATAAAGGCTGTAGACAAACGGAAATGTTGTCTTCCTTGTGGTAAATAAAAGAAGTACTAATAACTGCATCTGTAATAGAAATATCACAATTACTTTTTAAGGTTCAGTAGCAATAAAAACAGCTACCGAGAAGTTTCAAACATGAGCATTTTATGTTTTAAAGCATGCATGGACAGTGTTTTATCTTTTATGATTGAGGAGATTTCGCCTGAAGTCATAAGGTTCCCTACAAGCGACGGGGAGAAGGAGATCATTACATTTGAAAAGGTAAACCCAAAACGAATAAAATTTTGACATATCTCAAAAATATTAGTTTACTGTTTTTATACTTTCAGATATCAGGTTTTCCTTATGTTTTAGGATGCATTATTATTATTAATTTTCCTTCTCACACTGCGACCCTTGGGATCTATTGTGCATGCCCTAGTTTAATCCAGGTGAAGGCTCTTTCAATATTTGAGCACAGTACCCGGATTGGTGTTCCAAATTTTGAAGTCAGGCACCTGTAAATCACTAAAGTACAGTAGACTCCGATTATTAAGGGCCGGATAATCGCAGAGGACGTGCTCTGAGGTTTCTCTAGCATCGCCACAGAATCTGCAAAGGTCCGAATCGGAAAGTCCGATTTTTTCCGGTGATAGTTCAGGCCACAGTGGCCAGTAAGGAAACAGACATTCTGTCCCAGGCATATGCAAATTCATTGTTCCCATTTCCGGGCTACCTCTAGTTTATATCCATTTGATAGTCCGCAGAACGGTCCAGGTCCAATGAAAGGCCTCTGTGCTCCGCATTTAGCAAGGCAATCTGCTCTTTCATTCCCTTCGAATCCTTCATGACCCGGAATCCAAACCAAGATAAGGGCATTACAGCTGCCCAGTTGGTTTATGATATTTCGGCAGTTATCCACAGATCTGGATTCAATTGTATCCGATCCAAGGGCTTTAAAAGCCGCCTGGCTGTCGGAGAGGATGTAAATGTGTGCACCAGCGATCCTACTACGAAGGCACTCCCTCACACATATCTCTATGGCGTGTAGTTCAGCCTAAAATATAGTGGCAAGCTTACCCATTGGTATCCCTTTTTGGAATTTGTGGCCAACAGCCTGAAATATAGTGGCAAGCTTACCCATTGGTATCCCTTTTTGGAATTTGTGGCCAACTATGCCCGCACCAGTGTCACCATTTTGTAATTGGAACCTTCGGTGTACCCAATTTGTGCGCCTGGTGCGAAATTAAAATCGTTAAGTCTCCAGTTAACTCGATCAAATATGACCACTGCATAGTTCCTAGAGATTGCCAGTTTCTTTGGCATCCTATCATTAAATTTGACAATGGGCTCTTTGATGATGATTTCAGCAATCTTCATATGCCCATTAAGATCCCCACCCTTCAAGGTTGAAATCTTGTTAAGTCTGAGCGCCGCTAAGCAAGCCTCCCTTTTTACAGTTGAAAGTAGGGGAGGGATGTGCAAGAGGACACCTAGGGCCAGAGTTGGGCACGATTTCATTGCTCCAGTGATGCTAACACAGACTAATCGGTGTAGTTTGTTCAGTGCGTTAGACGCACTAATTTGTTCAACCTTGGGCCACCAGACCAGGGCCGAGTAAGTAATAATCGGCCTTAATATAGTCACAAATGCCCAGTAGGTTGTTTTTGGGGCTAACCCCCCAGGTTTTTCCGCAGAACCTAGTACAGGCATAAAATGCCCTAGTGGCTCTGCAGATAACATGCCGGAGATGTGAGCTCCAATTTAGCGTCCTGTCCAGGATAACACCCAGATATTTAACCTCATTAAATAATTTGAGTACAGTACCTCCCAAGATTAGCTTGTTAAAAACTACACTACGTTTTCTCGTGAATGGTACTGAGATGGTTTTCTCAGGATTAAGTTTCAGACTCTTTTCCACACACCATCTGTTTGTGATATTGATGGCCCGTTGCATTCGTTCAGTTATGGTACATTGGTCAGCCCCCACAACGTGAACCAAGAGATCATCTGCATAAGCGTGCGTGCTTAAGCCTAATGCGTTAAGCTTTACGAGGAACTCATCCATGACCAAAGTCCACAACAGAGGTAGTATCCCTCTTTGGGGGCATCCTCTGGATGGCTTTAATTGATCTTTTTAGTCATCCCATCTCAAATTGCATGCATCTGGATTCCAGCATGCACATTGTCCAAGTAATAATCATGGAGGGTATATTCTTCCCTATCATGGAGGATCGAATCGCATCGTAAGATGTGTTATCGAAAGCTCCCGATATATCCATGAAGGCGAACAGAGCAATCTGTCTAGACTGTAACGCCTTCTCTATGACCGTAGTTAGACGATGAATAGCAGTCTCTGTTGATTTGGCAACCTGATAGGCAAACTGCAGATCATGTAGAGGGGATGCAACTAATATTGTGTCCCTGATATACAAGTCCAGTAATTTTTCCATAGTTTTGAGGAAAAAAGAGCTAATGCTAATGGGTCGATACGCTTTAGGTAGTTGGGCTGAGCCATTATTTACCTTAGGTATAAAAACAACACGTACTTGCGCCCAAGCCTTCGGTACATGTCCAAGCACTAAACTTTCCCTGAACAATCTTGTTAGAAGTGGAGTCAGTTATCGGCACCTTGTTGTGAAAGGCACGGATATATCCCGTCGGCCCTTGGAGCCTTAAGGGGGCTATAGCCCAACGGATTCGCTTCCTGTTAAAGATTGAGCCAGACAGACTTACCTCCCTCTTTGATACAAGAGAGATTGGTGCAATCTCCAGTACACGCTGCGTAGTAACGTCTATGAGGACACAATCTGGAAAGTGATTGCTCAGCAATAACTTGCTCAGTGAACTTGTCTCACTAGGAGATGTAGTGTAACTCCCATCAGGCTTCTTGAGAGTACCTAAGCCGTTAGAGTGATCCTTGGATAGGGCTTTCCTGAGACGAAGAAACTCTGGGAAATTTTTAATTTCCTCACAGCTACATTTCCATGAAGCCCTCTTGGACCTTCTTAACTCCTTGTTATAGTTAGTTAGGGCACTTTTATATTCCGACCAATTGGAAAGAACACCGTTGGAAAGGTCTCGTCCTCCTCTTTTCAACGATGTATAGCATGTATTCAAAATCCATTTTTTTTAACAATATTTCTGGAACAAAAGTACGCATTACGTTAGCGATGCCAGGTAATGGCTCAAAATACGAATTTAAATTCGTGTTTTTGGTTTGTGTTTTTGCTAAGATCGCGATGGATTTACGAATTTAACTTCACGCTCTTGACATTGATACATGTATTTCCAGAAATAAGAACAACTTTTTGGGAAAGAACAACAACAATAGCGCGATTATTGTTAAAGGTTTTTCATTTTACAAAAATAACAGTAACGCCATTTTTGGTAAAAATTTTTAATTCAAGCAAAAATGCACCGAAACAACAACACATTATAGGAATAACAACAGCAAAGCGAAATAACAATTAGGCATTATAGTAGCAACAACAACAGAAGAGAACAAACAAAACTAATGTCGTTTTCTTTTCTCAACAAAATTGTGCCCTCGTTCTGAGTTTTTTCGGAGTTCCGCATTTTTTCCTTTCAATTTTACAAAAAAAGTGCAGTCTCGTGAAATGTATGGTGTTCTTTTCTCGAAAGTGCTGCCCCGAAAAACATAAAAAGTGCAGAACTTTCTGCTCCGTCGATTTCTAAAGTGCAGACAATTCTGACCTCAATGTTTGCTTGACATTTCGCAAATCAATTTATTTGTAAGCAGAAGTGAACGCAAAATAATAGTAAAGTGTGAAAAGTAAGGTCTAAAAATGTCTGAGGAGAAAACTATACTGGCAGCTTCGCATTGTTGGAAACCTCATTGAAAGGTATAAGAGAAGCAACTTCGTCATTGGAAGGACATATAAAGGCTGTAGACAAACGGAAATGTTGTCTTCCTTGTGGTAAATAAAAGAAGTACTAATAACTGCATCTGTAATAGAAATATCACAATTACTTTTTAAGGTTCAGTAGCAATAAAAACAGCTACCGAGAAGTTTCAAACATGAGCATTTTATGTTTTAAAGCATGCATGGACAGTGTTTTATCTTTTATGATTGAGGAGATTTCGCCTGAAGTCATAAGGTTCCCTACAAGCGACGGGGAGAAGGAGATCATTACATTTGAAAAGGTAAACCCAAAACGAATAAAATTTTGACATATCTCAAAAATATTAGTTTACTGTTTTTATACTTTCAGATATCAGGTTTTCCTTATGTTTTAGGATGCATTATTATTATTAATTTTCCTTCTCACACTGCGACCCTTGGGATCTATTGTGCATGCCCTAGTTTAATCCAGGTGAAGGCTCTTTAAATATTTGAGCACAGTACCCGGATTGGTGTTCCAAATTTTGAAGTCAGGCACCTGTAAATCACTAAAGTACAGTAGACTCCGATTATTAAGGGCCGGATAATCGCAGAGGACGTGCTCTGAGGTTTCTCTAGCATCGCCACAGAATCTGCAAAGGTCCGAATCGGAAAGTCCGATTTTTTCCGGTGATAGTTCAGGCCACAGTGGCCAGTAAGGAAACAGACATTCTGTCCCAGGCATATGCAAATTCATTGTTCCCATTTCCGGGCTACCTCTAGTTTATATCCATTTGATAGTCCGCAGAACGGTCCAGGTCCAATGAAAGGCCTCTGTGCTCCGCATTTAGCAAGGCAATCTGCTCTTTCATTCCCTTCGAATCCTTCATGACCCGGAATCCAAACCAAGATAAGGGCATTACAGCTGCCCAGTTGGTTTATGATATTTCGGCAGTTATCCACAGATCTGGATTCAATTGTATCCGATCCAAGGGCTTTAAAAGCCGCCTGGCTGTCGGAGAGGATGTAAATGTGTGCACCAGCGATCCTACTACGAAGGCACTCCCTCACACATATCTCTATGGCGTGTAGTTCAGCCTAAAATATAGTGGCAAGCTTACCCATTGGTATCCCTTTTTGGAATTTGTGGCCAACAGCCTGAAATATAGTGGCAAGCTTACCCATTGGTATCCCTTTTTGGAATTTGTGGCCAACTATGCCCGCACCAGTGTCACCATTTTGTAATTGGAACCTTCGGTGTACCAAATTTGTGCGCCTGGTGCGAAATTAAAATCGTTAAGTCTCCAGTTAACTCGATCAAATATGACCACTGCATAGTTCCTAGAGATTGCCAGTTTCTTTGGCATCCTATCATTAAATTTGACAATGGGCTCTTTGATGATGATTTCAGCAATCTTCATATGCCCATTAAGATCCCCACCCTTCAAGGTTGAAATCTTGTTAAGTCTGAGCGCCGCTAAGCAAGCCTCCCTTTTTACAGTTGAAAGTAGGGGAGGGATGTGCAAGAGGACACCTAGGGCCAGAGTTGGGCACGATTTCATTGCTCCAGTGATGCTAACACAGACTAATCGGTGTAGTTTGTTCAGTGCGTTAGACGCACTAATTTGTTCAACCTTGGGCGACCAGACCAGGGCCGAGTAAGTAATAATCGGCCTTAATATAGTCACAAATGCCCAGTAGGTTGTTTTTGGGGCTAACCCCCCAGGTTTTTCCGCAGAACCTAGTACAGGCATAAAATGCCCTAGTGGCTCTGCAGATAACATGCCGGAGATGTGAGCTCCAATTTAGCGTCCTGTCCAGGATAACACCCAGATATTTAACCTCATTAAATAATTTGAGTACAGTACCTCCCAAGATTAGCTTGTTAAAAACTACACTACGTTTTCTCGTGAATGGTACTGAGATGGTTTTCTCAGGATTAAGTTTCAGACTCTTTTCCACACACCATCTGTTTGTGATATTGATGGCCCGTTGCATTCGTTCAGTTATGGTACATTGGTCAGCCCCCACAACGTGAACCAAGAGATCATCTGCATAAGCGTGCGTGCTTAAGCCTAATGCGTTAAGCTTTACGAGGAACTCATCCATGACCAAAGTCCACAACAGAGGTAGTATCCCTCTTTGGGGGCATCCTCTGGATGGCTTTAATTGATCTTTTTAGTCATCCCATCTCAAATTGCATGCATCTGGATTCCAGCATGCACATTGTCCAAGTAATAATCATGGAGGGTATATTCTTCCCTATCATGGAGGATCGAATCGCATCGTAAGATGTGTTATCGAAAGCTCCCGATATATCCATGAAGGCGAACAGAGCAATCTGTCTAGACTGTAACGCCTTCTCTATGACCGTAGTTAGACGATGAATAGCAGTCTCTGTTGATTTGGCAACCTGATAGGCAAACTGCAGATCATGTAGAGGGGATGCAACTAATATTGTGTCCCTGATATACAAGTCCAGTAATTTTTCCATAGTTTTGAGGAAAAAAGAGCTAATGCTAATGGGTCGATACGCTTTAGGTAGTTGGGCTGAGCCATTATTTACCTTAGGTATAAAAACAACACGTACTTGCGCCCAAGCCTTCGGTACATGTCCAAGCACTAAACTTTCCCTGAACAATCTTGTTAGAAGTGGAGTCAGTTATCGGCACCTTGTTGTGAAAGGCACGGATATATCCCGTCGGCCCTTGGAGCCTTAAGGGGGCTATAGCCCAACGGATTCGCTTCCTGTTAAAGATTGATCCAGACAGACTTACCTCCCTCTTTGATACAAGAGAGATTGGTGCAATCTCCAGTACACGCTGCGTAGTAACGTCTATGAGGACACAATCTGGAAAGTGATTGCTCAGCAATAACTTGCTCAGTGAACTTGTCTCACTAGGAGATGTAGTGTAACTCCCATCAGGCTTCTTGAGAGTACCTAAGCCGTTAGAGTGATCCTTGGATAGGGCTTTCCTGAGACGAAGAAACTCTGGGAAATTTTTAATTTCCTCACAGCTACATTTCCATGAAGCCCTCTTGGACCTTCTTAACTCCTTGTTATAGTTAGTTAGGGCACTTTTATATTCCGACCAATTGCTCGTCGTTGTTGCCCTATTGAAGAGCCTCCTAGTCTCGGCTCTTAAGAGCAGCGTTCCACCATGGGACCAGCTTATCACGCTTTCTCGTGGTCTGTGGACAACTCCTATTATAGGCCTTTGTCATGTTTGAATGGAGCTCTGCAGCTTCCAATTCAAGCTCTTCAACATTACTAATAGGTGTTTCAGAGCAATTAACGATACCTTTCAAAATAAAGCGATAGTGATCCCAGTCAGTTATCCTGGGATTTTTGTAAGGGCGGCATTGTGATCTTTGAGTTGTCAAGCCGCCCATTGAAAACCGTATGTGTCTATGATCAGACATGGATGTCTCTCGTGACACATGCCAGTTTGTGACGATGCCCGACATTTTATCGTTCGCCAGGGTCAAGTCAAGTACCTCACTCCGGACGGAATTGATAAAAGTTGGCTCATCACCCCGATTGATGATATTAATATTATTGTGAATAATAATCTCAAGAAGGTACTCACCCCTAGTGTTGGTGTAATAGCTGCCCCATGTAACATTATGGGCATTAGTGTCACAGCAGAGAATCCAGGGAAGTTGCCTGTGCTGGCAGTAATCAACCAGAGCACTAATTTCTCTTGGTGGTACAGCATCAGAGTCCCCTGGAAAGTAGGCAGATGCAATGACTGCTTCCACCTCCCCTTCAGCAGTGGGCACTTTTGCCCAGACGGCTACAAGATCAGCACTGATGAAATCTGAAAATGGAAGAAACTCCATACGGTATGCGTATAGTCCGGCGGTATAACTCCAAGCTTGACGCTGGTGGCCACCTCACTAAAAGAGGGTCTCTGAACCGCTAAATAAGTGCAAGGGCTCTTAAAAACCAAATAAGAAAGACCTATGCCAATAGACACGACGGCATATCAATAAAAATTCAGGGAATTTGTGATGCCAATTTAAAATTTCTGGACGTTTACACTGGAACACCAAGCAAAATGCACGCTTCGCGTGTTTTTAAACTATCTTTCATATCGAAAGACATACCGGCAATGTGTGGGGGAAATACATTTTGACTCTATACGGCGACTATGGAAACTTGAGTGAATCTGAAAGGCAGTTGAACTTGAAACTGTGTCAAACTCGAGTAAGAAAATACATTTGGAATGTTAAAAGTTCGATTCCGTCAGCTTATGAGGCTCGATTTTCATGATGTTGAGACTATGGCGAAATTTGTGCTGAGCTGTTGTGCTTTACATAATATTTGCCCGCAGAGGGATGAAATTTGGAGCATAGAGAAAACCACAAAAGATCTGACAAGCGATGCTTCCTTGAAGAAGCATTTTGTTTGTATTTTGAATGTCGCAATTTTGTCGCGTGCAGTCGTCGTGCTTCGCGGTTTGAAGTCGTCGTCCACGATTGCAACTTCAAGGAAAAAAAGCAGTGCAAAGCAGGCCGAATGACCGAAGCAGAATAGAATGCAAACAAAATGAGAGAGAGAACAAGAATAACTTAAAACACAAGAAACAATAACAATGGAAATAATAATAAAATTGCGGACTACAAAGGAGCACGAAACGAGGAACTGATTTCGTTTTAACCTTGTCGATTTTTGAGAAATGGAAAATTGATGCCTTTGGGAAGGAGTTGAAGGGTGATAAAAAGGAGAAAATTGATATGAGGAACCTTTCTATTTATAATGAAAATCAAGGAATAAATTATGTATAGTTTTTTCTATAGGAAATTTAAAGAAATCTTTAAGAGTCTCCGACCTTAAGAAGTAAGAGTCTACTTCATGGGCTTGTTGATGGTTCAATAACTCTGTCTTTCTGCATTTCATCTATCAAATGCTCCGCTTCTTCCCGTTTCGCTAGTGGGACTTTGCGTGGAGCTTGCCGGATCGGTCGTGCATCGCCAGTGTCTATCCGATGTTGTACGATAGCAGTTCTTCCAAATTTATTTCCATCGCTTGCAAATACAGCTCTATATTTTTGCAATAAATGTTTGGCTTTAGACTTTTCTAGTTCACTTACCTCATTCAACCAGTGACCCATTATAGCAGGGGATTTTGTTGTTTCTTGCGAAGCAATGTCTTTGCGTATCTTTTAAAGATTTCTTTAAAAGTCTTTTGTATCTTCTGACGGAGATAGAAGAGTACGCCTACAAACACAGTTAGGAGAAATTAGAAGAAATGAAATCAAAAGTAAAATTTGTAACTCCTAATGAAATCTGATCATCTGATGTAGAACATTTTGTAGCACTTCGGATGTACTTTGTGCAGCATGTGCATAAAAAGGAAATGTAAATGGATCATCCTGTTAATTTCAAGGAACACACGCGCAATTTACAAACCAGTCTGGGTGACCTGAAGAAGAATTTCAATAAAAGCAATATTTATTATATAAAATCAGTCATTTATTGGAAATATAAAATAATAAGAAGATTTACAGCCGTTCAGTTTCGTTTTCGTATGAATAGAATATAAAAAGTATTTCCATTAGTTTCTTAAATAAAAATGAAAACAGAGATATCCTTATATAAAATTAAAATAACACATGATTTCGAAGGCATTGTTTTTTCTTTCTTTCTTTCTTTCTTCTATGATGACTATAATGCATGTAGGAATAACAACATTTCAATAATTCTTTCTTTAGGAACTTATCATGAATAATCATGCGACGGAATATTTCGTTATTAAAACCGTCGTTTCATTATTAAAATCGTATACAAAAAAAATTTCAAGAAAAAGTCACATGGGCAAGACTTTGTTTGAACTATATTGTTCCGAACTTATTCGTTCTTATTTTATATTAGTTGGGCTAGAAGATATTGTAAGCCATCGGCCTTTTCCATTTTCTTTCTTGCCACTTCTTTCTTCATAAAAAAACTCGAGCATACTTTCCTGTGGTGATTTTTTTTTTGGTCGCTTAGGCGAATCGAACTTTGTTATTTCTTTCTTTTTCATATTCTGGCTGTTTATCTGGAAAGCCGGTTCTGGGTAAATACTTATCCAAAGTACTTATCCAAAAGCAAGCGTTGTTTCGCCATCGGTCCATACTGTACTAGTATAAATCAATTCAACGTAAAACAAGATTTTACTTCACTTACACTGGATGGTTTTCAGCGGACTTTTGTTTTCATCCCCACCATTATTATCGTTATTAACCAATTGATATGATAATTCAAAATCTGTAGATTACAAAAATTAATTTGCTTCAATTTATTGCAATTTATTTCAATTTTACATACCTTCAAACACGTTTCCCTCCATTATATATCTCCTTTGCTGTTCTTTCACTGAAAACAAATTGACATGACAGCCAACTTAACGCTGTTCAGAGTTGCGGTTTTTTTTAACATTTTTTGAGTGCAGTTCAAAATATAACATCTTCTGACCTCGATGAGTGAGTTTTGAAGTGACTTGCGCTTAAAATGAATTATCTCCGAAACTATTAAAAATATCAAAAAAGAGTTAAAACCTAAAAAATACCTTTCAAATGACACATCGTTCATTTCGATACACCTCTTTATAAGGGTCTGACGAAACCATTACCTATACCTCAATTAGGGTGTAATTGCACATTGTTATAGTAGATAGCACTTCCTGCGGGATTGTCTGGTTTTTTTCGAAATGATGGATATACAGATGCTGCATGGCTGTTGCTGTATATGTGCAGAACGAAACTAGTTCTTGTTTATCAGAATACTTTTCAGAACATGTACAAACATTGACCTATACTATTCCACCCCGGGATCAGCTTCACCACCACTTCATGGAAGTGGGCGTTTTTGTAGGCGTTTCAAGGTCGAATATTGGACTTTGATTTCTGCTTCAGAGCCGTATGATGAAAACGGCACGTTTGCACAGACCAATGGTGAAGCAGCTATTGTGACCAATTCCTTCCAAGTGCACTAAGAGTTTTGAATTATTCTGAAAGGCATTGAAATAGGCTTCCGAACCACTTACTTCACCTGGTGAAATACTGTTTTTTTGTAAAATTAAGTTTTTCCCGGAAAAATTATGTAAACGGCAGATTTGCACTGGGTGAGGCTAATGTGATGATCGAAGTAATTGGAATGAGCTTTCGAGCCACGTATCCCTTATACTTTTTCGTAGAATATAACTTTTCTCCAAAGAATTATGGAAACGACGGATTTCAGAGAATTTAAAATTTTTCAAAATCGACAATCTTCGAAGTGTATGTTTAAATTTTACTGAAATTTGATAGATAAACGGATATTTATTAATATTTGTGGTTCGGATCTTTGTGCAGTTATATTCGCGTTTATGAATTTATCTTCACGGAGCTAAAATTGAAAGTGATCTTCTATATTTGCCTTGCTGACATAATTATGAAATAGTTTTAAGGAGCATTTTTGAAGACAGGATTATGAAATCATCTAGTCCTAATATTTCTATATTTAAAGCTCTTCAAGGATCCTGGTCTGAAATAAATAAATTTAACTCTGAGGTCCAGTTTCCAGTGGCCGTTTACCCTTGTTTGTCGTTTAAAGTCAGTTTAAACCATACACAGTTACCGTGAGTTTAACCGAGCAAAATTCTCAGGTTAAATTCTATTAAAGTTATTTTTTTAATTGAGATAAAGAAACAGATGTTTATTGGAGTAATGTAAAAATTGTTTGTAAAGTGCAAAGAACTGATTTTTCCTCTAATTTTATCGTGTGTTGCTATTATTATTTGCAAATCTAATAAAAAAATTAAAATTAGTTTTTTTACGGCTGATGATGAAAGTGACGCTGAAATGCAGCAAGGTATGAATGTATTAATTTCAATAAGACCGATAGTTTTGTAACAAGTTTTTTGTCTAAGCTGAGATAGTCTCAGCGGCTCCAGGGTTCATTGTGATTGGAATTGAAAAAAACCACTCACTTTGTAACGTTTCCGAATTTCAAACGATTGTGTTTCAACAATCTGGCACTGACTGAAACAGTTCAGCTCGGACGTTATATTTGATATCGTTTTTTATTTAAATTCTCTTATATCTAACAATGTGTGCTTATTCTACTCCAATGTAACTTAGCCTAAGTCTTATGCTAAAGGGAATTGAATAGGAGTGGGAAAAGGACAGCTGAGCAACAGCCTCGGTGCGACGCTTCCGTCGAGTGAAATCAAAGAGTGTATAATCAACTCCAAGGTTGATTAATCGTAAACAAAAAAATGAGTATGAGCAAAAGCCCGTGGAGTCACTTCGGCATGACGAAATGATCGGTTTGAGTTAAAAAAAGGTTGAGCTAAAGCCCGTGGAGTTAATCAACTCTAAAGTTGATTAATCGTAAAAAAAACAAGTATGAGCTAAAGCCCGTGGAGTTAATCAACTCTAAAGTTGATTAATCGTACAAAAAAAAAAACAAGTATGAGCTAAAGCCCGTGGAGTCATACAGCACTAGCTGAATGATCGACTTAAAAATAAATTTATTTGCCTTGCGGCGCCAAAAATGAACCACTCACGAATGAGATAAAGTCTCGCATAACTGGTGAAGAGTTTCGCCGGTGGGAGACTGGTCGATTTTTTAAGTTCAAAAATGCTCGTTAAAAGCAGCACTTGAATTAAGGTTCTTAGGAATTGTAACGTCTGTATTGAACGCAAAAATAAATCACGTTGGAAGTTTCCATGCTTCTTGTTAGCATTGTCTTCCCATCAGTTGTGGTTGTTGTTGTTGTCGCTTTCCATATGTCCGGTTATGGAATCAGGTTTTGTCGTTGTTGTTGTTTCTTGCTTCTTGTGTGTGGTTTATGTAAAGAAGCAGTCTGTGCTTGTTCTTATTTTCTGTTATTGTTATTCTTCTTCGTTTCTGTTTCTGCAATCGGATGATTGTTTTTCGGCAGAAATAATTTGAAACGATGCTTGGATCGTTAAACCCTATCCCTACAAAGGATAGCGAGTGAGAGAGAGCAAAAAAAGTTTTTTAGGATTTGTTTTTCTCTGCGGTTTTTTCAGGGTTTCTTAATTAGGTAAGTAACAAATAAGTTCGGTAAGTATAAAAATTTATTATTACATTATTATTATTTTTAATTTTATTTCAGAACTTAAACTTACAATGTTGACTCAATGTTTTGCTAATTGTGTTTCTTTTGTAAAACGGGAATAATGTTCATTTCACGTGTAAATAAGAATAGTATTTCTAAGTAAATAAAAAGAACTATGAATTCAATTTTTTTTTTTTTTTTTTTTTTTGAATTGATTTAAAAAGGTAATACAATTACAATTTTAAGTACAAAGCTTAGCAACTAGCAACAGAGGCCTTCGGCTAAAAAGTGCGTAACAACTTAAATTTACTGAAATAAGGAGAGGTAGAAGAAGGTGAACTTAAGTTAGGTGCTCATGTAATAATGAAATGTATGTAATGAATGTGAGGTAAAAATCCGCTTAGATTTCCTTGGCGATGTTAAGTTTAGTCAAGATGCTCGAGAAGTTGTTGATATTTTGAAGAGTTACTTCTGATAAAAGTTGAACAATCGGTTGAAACTTGTGTATTTTACGGAGGTTTTCAACGATAGGGCAACTGACGACAATATGGTGCACCGATAATGTGTTTGTACAGCAGAGTGGACAAGTCGGTGCGGGATCTTTAGTAAAGTAGTGCTCATTTGTTAGCCTTGTATGTCCTAGGCGAAAGCGTGTGTACGCAATAATCTTTTTACGACGTATGTTCTCAATGGGGAAGCGAGGGGGTATTTGATGGGGATTGATGTCCTTGTAATGATGGGAATAGTTCACCCAGCGCATTTCTTTCTTTGTTAAAATACTCTTGTGTACGGCATGAAAAATATCCCTTGTAGAGTGTGTAGTAGCGGTGATGAGTGGAGACATAGTGGCTAGTTTGATGTTTTCGTTATTTATTAGGATGTCTCGAATTTCACATATATTGGCTGAATTATTATTGATGCATTCCATAGCTTTGATTGTGGATAAGGAGTCAGTACATATGACGTGTTTTGCTCTTTTGCTCTTAGCAAGTTTGACTGCATACAATACTGCTGTTGCTTCCGCGGAGAATATTGTTTGTGAGAGTGCAGGTCAAATATGAGGCTAGAAGAACGAAGATGCCATGGTGGAGCTAACTGAGTGTAACGCTTAGTACTGCATATTATTCCCTCATCACTTGCAAATTTTGTAGTTTGATATAATGTTGAAGGTTTTTTTTGGAATACGCTTACGATTTGACAGCTTCTTAAAGTAATCGTGTACTATATAGCCGTGCGAATGACTGAGTTTGTATATAAGTCTACCGGTGAGTTGTGTTAAGCGGTCCTCAATGGATGGTTATCCAGATTCCGTGAGTATGTTTAGTATAGGAGTAGACCTAAACGCTCCTAAAGCTATACGGAGACTAGAATGATAGATGGATTTAATTTTATTTAAGTTACGCTGGGATGTAAAACCGTATAATGCTAGTCCATAGTCAATTTTTGAGAGGATTGTGGAGCGGACAATCGAAATCAACGAATTGGTGTTAGCTTCTAACTTGTGACTACTTAAGCTCTTGATTACGTTGAGCCTAACAGTAAGTGACTTATGAAGATAATCAGTGTGACAATTCCATAAATATTTTTGATCGAGAAAAAGTCCTAGCACCTTCATAGAGGAAACGTTTTGGAGGGTAGAGCTGTTGATAGTTATGCTCATGTCACTACATACACGTTTTTTACATATGTGTAAGTGTTTTGATTTTTCGAAGGAAGCTTTGTAACCGTTGTAGTTGCCCCTTCTACTGAGTATCGAGAACAGCTCAATGACTTTTTCAATAAACACTGAAGCGCTTCTGACTTTGCAATATACGAAAAGGTCATCAGCGTATAATGTGTGATGCAAAAATATTTGCTCATCAATTAGTTTACTCAGGCTATCAAATGATATATGAAATAGTACCACCGATAAAGCGGATCCTTGAGGAATTCCGTTTACTAGTGGCCAAATATCAGAATAGCTGTTGTTAACTTTAACTCTTATCTTTCTGCTAGAAAGAAAATTTTTAACATAATTGATAATATTTTTCCTAACTTTCATTTAAACAATCTATCTATAATGGAGTGCATACCAACCCTATCAAAAGCTTTCTCGGCATCAATAGATAAAACTGAGATATGGTTTTTAGTGGACAGAGAATCGCAAATATCCTGGTCTAGTGTAAGGAGAGCATCCATGGTACTCCTGTCAGCTTTATAGGCAGTTTGTTTAGGTGATAGAAGTTTTTGCTCGGAGATAAACCAAAAGAGTCTCTTAGAAACTATTTTCTCGAGCACTTTGGGTATACAAGGCGGTGAGATCGGTCTATAACCAATGGTAGAATTCAAAGGTTTATTTGGTTTAGGTACAGGAATGATGGAGGCGATTTTCCACTGTTGCGGTATCACGCCTGTGGTGAATATATCATTGTATATAGCACAAAGTTTTGTTAGGCCAATATCCGGGAGTTTTTTAAGAATTGGGTAAGATAACTTGTCATAGCCAGGAATTTTGCCTTTTAAATTGTTAAGGCAGGATTTTCACTCAAGTATAGTAATTTAGGACTCGATGCACTTAGCCCGACGGCCAATTAGCTGTGTTGGATGTATACGATTTCTTAGATTGTTTTTTGTTTCGACAAAACATGGGCTAAAATTGTGGTCTAAAGAGTAGTCGGACCAGGATTTAGCAAAAAGGTTAGCGATTTCCTTAGGTTGGCAAACATTTAATCTATCTGCACCTTCGATGTATTTTATGGACGTCAGATTGTTGATATTTGAAAGAGATCTTACTTTTTTCTTACAATTCATAACGTATTTGTGGAAAATGGATACTTTTTTGTTGATATTATTAGTATCAAGATTTACTAAGACAAACTACAAAACAAACTTACAATGTTGACTAAATGTTTTTCTAATTGTTCATGTACATATATATTTTCTTTTGTAAAAGGGGAATAATGTTCATTTCACGTGTAAATAAGAACAGTATTTCTAAGTAAATAAAAATAACTATGAATTCAATTTTTGTTTTTGGTAGTATTTCTAACAATAGATAAAAATTTGATGAGTAAGATAAAGTGTTATATTATTTATATAATGAGTGAAATGATTGTCTCTAACAGAAATGATTCATTACAGGAAGTCGAAGTTTGGTGGATGAGGTTTCTTCTTAGCACGAGACTGCCTGGTGATTCTTCCGACGGGTTTTGGTGTAGTTCTTAATGTTTTGTAGTAACCGAAATAGCCGGCTGGATGGCTATCGTGAACTTGGTGCAGTATACATATTACGATTTTGATTTTCTCGCACCCACTGTCTCGAGTCTTCGTTTCTGCTTTTATGATAGCATTTCTGGTTCTTGATACAAAATTTGTGTGTTTTTGTAACTTTGCATTTTTGCAAATTGGAACGTCTAATTTTTAAAAGTTGTGCAGACTCAGGTGCGACCGGTAGCGATGATGCATCGGTGACTTCGTTTAACGTTCCTTTGCAGTACGCGTTATCAACGTCAAGTTGTCGCATTGCTGGTTTTCTGGGATAACTTCGTTGTTTGACGCGAACATCGCTGCTTATATGAATCGCGTGCTGATCCACTTTGCATAGTCATACCTTATGGTTAACAGCGTTTTGTTCGCGATCTTCGCACTGTCGTGCGCTGTCTTCTGGTCGGTTCGCCATGTGGAACTGTGCGGGCGAACCCATGTGTGTGACTTTTATATTTCTGCCGGCAATATTTACCGTGCAGTTTAGTTTCTTTAGTAAGTCAATTCCGATCACCATGTCTTCTTGTAGACCTGGAAGGTAGTAAAGCGGATGTTCGAGTTGACGTGTGCCAACGCGTAGGTGAGCACTGTAACAATTCCTTATCTGTACATGCTTACTGTTCGCTAACTGCAATACTTGATTTGTATTTATCGGTCGTGTGTTCTTCTGGAGATATTGATTCAGGTGTGCTCCCACGAACGTGAGCGAGGCTCCAGTGTCTATCAGTGCGTTTACAGTTTTTGTCTGGCACGTGATTTTTAGACGGAAGAAAGATAACTCAGGTTCAGTATTGTCGCTGGAGGATGGTCGAATTGCTACACTTCGACAACAATTGCGGGTTAATTCTTCACTTTGCCCGCAGTAAGGGCAAATAATTTTTTTAAATTCCTCGACAATCTTTGCGTTTGTGTCCAGGGTCACCGCATGACCAACAGTGGGTATTACGAGAATAGCGTTTGGCGGCTACCATGTTTGACACGTGCGGTCGTTGTATACGGGTTTCTTCGCCGCGTATGTGTTCATACTCATCGGCTAGGCTGATTAGTGGATCCGCGTTGTCGTGGAAGTCACCGCGCCTTATATATAAACCGTACTCCGGCCGTAAGCCTTCGTATATGCGGTCGATTTGATTTTCTTTACATAACCTCGGGTGTTGCCGAATCATCGCGAGCATACCTAAGATGTAGTCTTTCGATTTTTCCCGTTGGGTTTGTCGGCTTCGTATGATGTTTTCTTCTAGACGCTGTAGATATCGTGGCGACAAGAAGAATTGATATGCTGCCTCTTTAAAATGCAGCCAGGTGTGTACTTCAGCCTTCTTATAGCGCCACCATTCTTTGGCGTTTTCACGGAATATTTCGTTCAGCGGTAACAGCAGCTGATCGTAATTTATACGATAGCAGTCGGCTAGTTCTTCAATGCTTTCGATGAAGTCTAGGATAGATTTGGCGCCGTTGAAGTGAAGATTCCAATTCCGGACGGTGTTCATGACGTCACAGTCAATCGGTGAATGTAGATTCGGACAGGGTTTTGGTCGATCAGCAGCGGAAGTGCTGGCTGCGCTCATATTATTCCAATTGGCTGGTGTATGGGTGTTTGTGGGCGGCTGCTGTGGCGTTGTGGCTGTCGCAGCTGCTGTCTGCATGAGCAGAGTTGCGGGCGAGCTGGTTGTCTGCTTAGATACGTTATTGGTCGGTTTCTCTACTTGTCGAAGCTTCTTGATGTGTGCACTTAGTTGTGGTCTCATTTCTGTAACTGTGCTTTGTGCCGGTATACCTAACAACATCATTTGTGCCTCTAACTCCTCCTTTTTAAGTCGGTAAATGAAGGAAAGTGATTCAGGAAAAGATTCTTCAGGTGCGTTGCTTGGTGACGAACTCCTCGAAGCGGACGCTCCCTTTGGATTAGAAGGCGAGCTGCTTCTTTCGCTTACTGGTGCTGATGTGGAAGGAGAGTGACTGCTGTGTGTCGCAGACAGACTCTTTGAAGTTAAATTTTGACTGCTGTTCGTGACAGGCAGTCCCTCGACGGTGAGATTTGGACTGCTCTTCCCGACAGGCAGTCCCTGCTCGGGCGCCATTTGTAACAAGTTTTTTGTCTCAGCTGAGATAGTCTCAGCGGCTCCAGGATTCATTGTGGGTGGAACTTGAAAAAACTACTCACTTTGTAACGTTTCCGAATTTCAAACGATTGTGTTTCAACAATCTAGCACTGAATGAAACAGTTCAGCTCGGACGTTATATTTGATATCGTTTTTTATTTAAATTCTCTTATATCTAACAATGTGTGCTTATTCTACTCCAATGTAACTTAGCCTAAGTCTTATGCTAAAGGGAATTGAATAGGAGTGGAAAAAGGACAGGTGAGCAACAGCCTGGGTGCGACGCTTCCGTCGAGTTGAAATCAAAAAGTGTGTAATCAACTCGGTGCGAGTAGAGCTAAAGCCCGTGGAGTCATTCGAAACTATTCGAATGATCGTAAAAAAAAAGGTTGAGCTAAAGCCCGTGGAGTTAATCAACTCTAAAGTTGATTAATCGTAAAAAAAACAAGTATGAGCTAAAGCCCGTGGAGTTAAGCAACTCTAAAGTTGATTAATCGTAAAAAAAAAATCAAGTATGAGCTAAAGCCCGTGGAGTCACACAGCACTAGCTGAATGAAATAAATTTATTTGCCTTGCGGCGCCAAAAATGAACCACTCACGAATGAGATAAAGTCTCGCATAACTGGTGAAGAGTTTCGCCGGTGGGAGACTGGTTTTAAGTTCAAAAATGCTCGTTAAAAGCAGCACTTGAATTAAGGTTCTTAGGAATTGTAACTTCTGTATTGAACGCAAAAATAAATAACTTTGGAAGCTTCCATGCTTCTTGTTAGCATTGTCTTCCCATAAGCTGTGGTTGCTGTTGTTGTTGTTGTTGTCGCTTTCCATATGTCTGGTTATGAAATCAGGCTTTGTCGTTGTTGTTGTTTCTTGCTTCTTGTGTTGTGGTTTATGTAAAGAAGCAGTCTGTGGATGTTCTTATTTTCTGTTATTGTTATTCTTCTTCGTTTCTGTTTCTGCAATCGAATGATTGTTTTTCGGCAGAAATAATTTGAAACGATGCTTGGATCATTACAGTTTTCAAAAGACGACCAAACCATTTTAATTTGTTTGGAGACGAAGACTTATAAATGTTTAAGTTGAGAAATCCTACAGCTCGAATCGTGCTGCATCCTATTGCACCACAGATTAAGCATAAAACCAATTGGTAAGTTGATGCTTTTTAGCAATTCGGGAGATTTTAAAGGCCGTATTTAACAGGAATCACTCACTAACAGAGGAGCAAATGTTCCTAATAACTTTAAGGTTTTACGCCACCGGTAACATGTTGCGTACTGTGGGTGACGTATGTATATGGTGTCTCGACTTCAAGTGTCTCAAGAACAGTAAATATTGATTCGTATTATATAGCGCTCTTCAGATCGCGATTCATCCGGTTTCCATCCACTGCTGCGGAAATTTCTGACGCTAAGCGGGATTCTTGCTAAATTCCCCAATGCAACCACGGCAGTCGACTGCACATAATGTAAAGATAAATGTTAAAATTTATTGTTTAACCAAACTTTTCGAAGAATTTGTATTTATAGGCGGAAGTAGTGCCGCGTTATTTAGGAATAGGAAAGGATTTTTTTCCATACATGTTCAAACAATGTGCGATGCGAATTTGCGGATAACGACCATCGGAGCTCGCTGCCCAGATATATATTTTCAAATATTTTCATGAATTGCAGAATATGCACTCGGTTTGAAAGAAGGGAATTTCGCAATTGCCACGTCTTCGGCGATTAAGGACACCCAAATAAGTGCTATCTGATGATCGCATTACGTGAGACAAACAGCCTAGAAAAAACTTTATACAACGAATCCCAAATCAGAACGCGATGCTGATTTTCAGAATATTCATGCAATATGAAAAAAGGTATTGCCATGCCTCTCCGCCCGCAGACCGGCAATCAAAAATCACACTTCACAGTGTCACCCGGCTGAACACTCTGAAAACTTTCTGAAAATTTCATCAAAATCGGCCTGCAATATAAAAATTGGATTTTGCAAAGCCCCTCCGCCCGCAGACCGAAATTAAAAAGCAGAATTCACAGTGTCACCCGCCTGAATATTCCGAATATTCCCTTAAAATTTCATCAAAATCGGCCGGCAATAAGAAAATTGGGTTATGCCACGCCCCTCCGCCCGCAGACCGAAATTAAAAAGCAGAATTCACAGTGTCATCCGCCTGAATATTCCGAAGATTCCCTGAAAATTTCATCAAAGTCGGCCTATAATAAGAAAATTGGGTTATGCCACGCCCCTCCACCTGCAGACCGAAAAACAAAAATCAGAATTCACAGTGTCACCCGCCTGAATATTCTAAAAATTTTATTAAAATCGGCCTCCAATATGAAAATTAGATTTTTCCACGCCCCTCCGCCTGCAGACCGAAAATCAAACATCAGACTCCACAGTGTCACCCGCCAGAATATTCTGAAGATACCCTGAAAATTTCATCAAAATCGGCCTAGCCCTTTTGGAGTGCATACGTTACAAACATACAAACATCAACTTTTATATTCGAGTATATATATATACATAGATATTACTACTTCCTTTTAATGATTACTAATATTTGCGTATGTATTTTTATATGTATGTCGTAAGTAGTTCAAAGGACAAGTATTTGTTCCTAAAATGCAAATACTGGTCCTTTACTAAGTTATAAGTGCTTATGTCATTTTCTTATGACTTTATACCAAACGCTAAGAAACTGTAAGTATATTTTACGAAAACTTTCTTAAAAGAAGGTTCGTTCTTATTTTCCTATCCAAGACGACCCTATTTCGTTATCAAGTATTTCGATTCCTCTAACTTACCGTTACCAGCTAGGCATTAAGCTTTTTTGCACTATTGTTATTTCCTTTACTGATCGTTTTCAAATTCCAGTTGTCGAAGACCGTCTTCCTGCAATGCCTTAGTTGCCACATAACTGTCGTAGCTACCTTTTAAACAACCGAATTCCTTCTTCCAAGCGTTTAACTCTGTTGTTATTGTCGGATTCTTATGGAGTCATTTTCTAACTTCTAACGCGGACGTCAAAAAACGTTGGCACTGAACGTTAACGTTCATAAATTTCTATTGACAATCATTTCCCCTTAATTAACGTTGAGCGAACTCTCTTTCGTTGAACTTTCCAGACTACTTCCACGACAGAACGCATGGTATACACATGGTTCGCTCTTTTCCTCTTATAATTTTATGGGCTAAAGATTAGTTTGCGATACCTGTGGTCTTCTGGTGCATGCATGAAATTATGAATAGTTTCTGTACTTGCCAGCTGTCGAAAATCCAAGCGCTCTTCAATTCTTTTGTCTATTCAAATCTATAGTTAATAGTATAATAATAATATGTATCACTACACAATAAGCAATATCATACATATATAATTTATAAAGGTGCAAATTTCAATGGGATTTAATAAAACTTTAAAATATATTTATCCCAAAGATATAATATAGATATATATATATATATATATATATATATATATATATATATTCTAATAACATAATTAAAAACCTAAATAAATATAATTGAAACAAATAAAATTTAAAGCATGATAGCTATTTTCATAATTATACAAAATAATAGTAGAAATATATATATTTTAATAATTATACAAAATAAATAGCACAAAATAAAAACTACAAAAGAGAAAATACGCATAGTCCACCGCACTGCACTTGCACACTGCGCTGCAGAATGGCAACTACTTGATTTGTATGGGAACGTGAGCTTTTTTCTTCACGTTTCATTTCTCTCTAAAATCGAACAGAAATAGCGTTGTTCAATGTTCAAGAATACCATTTGACTGGAAATACTGTGTAATGTGTTATTGTAACTATGGAAACACCCCATTATTTTCTAGAAAGCTAACTATTTCAATAATAATATCCGCTTTTTATATTTAAGAAATGTCTTTCACCGAATTTATTCGCGATTTTATTAATTCAATTGTTTCCCTACTACTTACTGTACATTCTCAGTTCTCTCAGATTTTCTTTATGAACCTATCTAGTTCACCAGACAATGTTCTATATTTCACTACCAACTGTTCATATTCCTCTACCATTAATTAATGTTAATTTTCATTATCAACTCTTAATTACCTCAATTAAATCCACCATGATTGAATCTGTTCAAAATTTTGTCTTACTTAACTGTGAATTTATTCGAAACTTAATACTTATTCCCACGCCAATTAATATTTTTCCCGCGACCTACAATTTCACTTGGGTTGTTTTTGTTGTTTATTTTTCTAGTTTACTATGCCTCGTGCCATAGAAACAATTTTATTTTACTAGTTCTCCTTTATTTTATTGCGGATCTTAAATTTCAGTTTCCTCATGACATGTGGAGCTACTCGCACTTGCAAAAATGCAAACGTTGCATTTTACTCTAAAAACTCAAGTTCAAGTTTATTTTCTTGCTTATAAAATATGTGTCATCGCTTTAATAAGCTTTTTTTCAATTCTTCGTTCCATCACAAAAGTAACTTCGCATTAATAAAACTATGACTGCTGAATCGTTTAAAGCAAGCACTACACTTTGGTTATTTTAATTTGTTTTCCGATGGTTGTATTTAATTATCTATTTGGTTCGATTTTCAAGCATAAATATTAACTCAAGTATTCACTCATTTTTTGTTTTTAATAACTTCCCTTTTATATATTATTACTTATTCATAAAACAATATGAAGTACCTAATATACACTTGTTTTCCTCACCATAAATTAAACATTTTTCTTTCTTTTGTATATATTCCGCTGTCCGACTTTATTATTCATTTTCAAACAGCATAACATTAAATATGCAAATATCGAAATTTAAAATACTAACTCTCTCTCACCTGAACGATTATTGGTCCGAAAACCGGCTGCGCCAAAATGTTGTGGTCTCTTACCACGACAATTAGAGGATGCTGTGTGTATTTCTAACCAGGAAATATTCTGCACTCATTTGTTGCAACTACCTCAACAATTAACGCAAAGCAAATCAATAAAATCTTCATTTTTATAAATGCAAGAGCACACAGTTGTTTATCATCATTGATAATATAATAATATTTTTAACCTATTGTACAATGTTTCACCTTAGTAAGCGCGGAATATCTTGTGTTATCGAATGGTGTAAATATTTTGTAAATAAACGGAAAACGCGAATTTTTTAATGCCACGCCCCTCCGCCCGCAGACCGAAAATCTAAAATCAGACTTCACAGTGTCACCCGCCAAAATATTCCGAAGATTCCCGGAAAATTTTATCAAAATCGGCCTGCAATAAGAAAATGGGATTTTGCCACGCCCCTCCGCCCGCAGACCGAAATCAAAAATCAGACTTCACAGTGTCACCCGCCTTAATATTCTGAATACTCCCAGAAATTTTATCAAAATCGCCCTGCAATATAAAAATTGGATTTTGCCACGCCCCTCCGCCCGCAGACCGAAAATCTAAAATCAGACTTCACAGTGTCACCCGCCAAAATATTCCGAAGATTCCCGGAAAATTTTATCAAAATCGGCCTGCAATAAGAAAATTGGATTTTGCCACGCCCCTCCGCCCGCGGACCGAAAATCAAAAATCAGACTTCACAGTGTCACCCGTCTGAATATTCTGAAGACTCCCTTAAAATTTCATCAAAATCGCCCGGCAATAAGAAAATTAGATTTTGCCACGCCCCTCCGCCCTCAGACCCAAAATCAAAAATCAGACTTCACAGTGTCACCCGCCTGAATATTCTGAAGATACCCTGAGAAGTTCATCAAAATCGGCGTGCAATAAGAACATTGAATTTTGCCACGCCCCTCCGCCCGCTGACCGAAATTAAAAAGCAGAATTCACAGTGTCATCCGCCTGAATATTCCGAAGATTCCCTGAAAATTTCATCAAAGTCGGCCTATAATAAGAAAATTGGGTTATGCCACGCCCCTCCACCTGCAGACCGAAAAACAAAAATCAGAATTCACAGTGTCACCCGCCTGAATATTCTAAAAATTTTATTAAAATCGGCCTCCAATATGAAAATTAGATTTTTCCACGCCCCTCCGCCTGCAGACCGAAAATCAAACATCAGACTCCACAGTGTCACCCGCCAGAATATTCTGAAGATACCCTGAAAATTTCATCAAAATCGGCCTAGCCCTTTTGGAATTTTGCCACGCCCCTCCGCCCGCTGACCGAAATTAAAAAGCAGAATTCACAGTGTCATCCGCCTGAATATTCCGAAGATTCCCTGAAAATTTCATCAAAGTCGGCCTATAATAAGAAAATTGGGTTATGCCACGCCCCTCCACCTGCAGACCGAAAAACAAAAATCAGAATTCACAGTGTCACCCGCCTGAATATTCTAAAAATTTTATTAAAATCGGCCTCCAATATGAAAATTAGATTTTTCCACGCCCCTCCGCCTGCAGACCGAAAATCAAACATCAGACTCCACAGTGTCACCCGCCAGAATATTCTGAAGATACCCTGAAAATTTCATCAAAATCGGCCTAGCCCTTTTGGAGTGCATACGTTACAAACATACAAACATCAACTTTTATATTCGAGTATATATATATACATAGATATTACTACTTCCTTTTAATGATTACTAATATTTGCGTATGTATTTTTATATGTATGTCGTAAGTAGTTCAAAGGACAAGTATTTGTTCCTAAAATGCAAATACTGGTCCTTTACTAAGTTATAAGTGCTTATGTCATTTTCTTATGACTTTATACCAAACGCTAAGAAACTGTAAGTATATTTTACGAAAACTTTCTTAAAAAAAGGTTCGTTCTTATTTTCCTATCCAAGACGACCTTATTTCGTTATCAAGTATTTCGATTCCTCTAACTTACCGTTACCAGCTAGGCATTAAGCTTTTTTGCACTATTGTTATTTCCTTTACTGATCGTTTTCAAATTCCAGTTGTCGAAGACCGTCTTCCTGCAATGCCTTAGTTGCCACATAACTGTCGTAGCTACCTTTTAAACAACCGAATTCCTTCTTCCAAGCGTTTAACTCTGTTGTTATTGTCGGATTCTTATGGAGTCATTTTCTAACTTCTAACGCGGACGTCAAAAAACGTTGGCACTGAACGTTAACGTTCATAAATTTCTATTGACAATCATTTCCCCTTAATTAACGTTGAGCGAACTCTCTTTCGTTGAACTTTCCAGACTACTTCCACGACAGAACGCATGGTATACACATGGTTCGCTCTTTTCCTCTTATAATTTTATGGGCTAAAGATAAGTTTGCGATACCTGTGGTCTTCTGGTGCATGCATGAAATTATGAATAGTTTCTGTACTTGCCAGCTGTCGAAAATCCAAGCGCTCTTCAATTCTTTTGTCTATTCAAATCTATAGTTAATAGTATAATAATAATATGTATCACTACACAATAAGCAATATCATACATATATAATTTATAAAGGTGCAAATTTCAATGGGATTTAATAAAACTTTAAAATATATTTATCCCAAAGATATAATATAGATATATATATATATATATATATATATATATTCTAATAACATAATTAAAAACCTAAATAAATATAATTGAACCAAATAAAATTTAAAGCATGATAGCTATTTTCATAATTATACAAAATAATAGTAGAAATATATATATTTTAATAATTATACAAAATAAATAGCACAAAATAAAAACTACAAAAGAGAAAATACGCATAGTCCACCTCACTGCACTTGCACACTGCGCTGCAGAATGGCAACTACTTGATTTGTATGGGAACGTGAGCTTTTTTCTTCACGTTTCATTTCTCTCTAAAATCGAACAGAAATAGCGTTGTTCAATGTTCAAGAATAGCATTTGACTGGAAATACTGTGTAATGTGTTATTGTAACTATGGAAACACCCCATTATTTTCTAGAAAGCTAACTATTTCAATAATAATATCCGCTTTTTATATTTAAGAAATGTCTCACCGAATTTATTCGCGATTTTATTAATTCAATTGTTTCCCTATTACTTACTGTACATTCTCAGTTCTCTCAGATTTTCTTTATGAACCTATCTAGTTCACCAGACAATGTTCTATATTTCACTACCAACTGTTCATATTCCTCTACCATTAATTAATGTTAATTTTCATTATCAACTCTTAATTACCTCAATTAAATCCACCATGATTGAATCTGTTCAAAATTTTGTCTTACTTAACTGTGAATTTATTCGAAACTTAATACTTATTCCCACGCCAATTAATATTTTTCCCGCGACCTACAATTTCACTTGGGTTGTTTTTGTTGTTTATTTTTCTAGTTTACTATGCCTCGTGCCATAGAAACAATTTTATTTTACTAGTTCTCCTTTATTTTATTGCGGATCTTAAATTTCAGTTTCCTCATGACATGTGGAGCTACTCGCACTTGCAAAAATGCAAACGTTGCATTTTACTCTAAAAACTCAAGTTAAAGTTTATTTTCTTGCTTATAAAATATGTGTCATCGCTTTAATAAGCTTGTTTTCAATTCTTCGTTCCATCACAAAAGTAACTTCGCATTAATAAAACTATGACTGCTGAATCGTTTAAAGCAAGCACTACACTTTGGTTATTTTAATTTGTTTTCCGATGGTTGTATTTAATTATCTATTTGGTTCGATTTTCAAGCATAAATATTAACTCAAGTATTCACTCATTTTTTGTTTTTAATAACTTCCCTTTTATATATTAATACTTATTCATAAAACGATATGAAGTACCTAATATACACTTGTTTTCCTGACCATAAATTAAACATTTTTCTTTCTTTTGTATATATTCCGCTGTCCGACTTTATTATTCATTTTCAAACAGCATAACATTAAATATGCAAATATCGAAATTTAAAATACTAACTCTCTCTCACCTGAACGATTATTGGTCCGAAAACCGGCTGCGCCAAAATGTTGTGGTCTCTTACCACGACAATTAGAGGATGCTGTGTGTATTTCCAACCAGGAAATATTCTGCACTCATTTGTTGCAACTACCTCAACAATTAACGCAAAGCAAATCAATAAAATCTTCATTTTTATAAATGCAAGAGCACACAGTTGTTTATCATCGATTGATAATATAATAATATTTTTAACCTATTGTACAATGTTTCACCTTAGTAAGCGCGGAATATCTTGTGTTATCGAATGGTGTAAATATTTTGTAAATAAACGGAAAACGCGAATTTTTTAATGCCACGCCCCTCCGCCCGCAGACCGAAAATTTAAAATCAGACTTCACAGTGTCACCCGCCTAAATATTCCGAAGATTCCCTGAAAATTTCATCAAAATCGGCCTGCAATAAGAAAATTGGGTTATGCCATGCCCCTCCGCCCGCGGACCGAAAATCAAAAATCAGAATTCACAGTGTTACCCGCTGAAATATTCCGAAGATTCCCTGAAAATTTCATTAAAATCGTCCTGCAATATGAAAAAAGGATATTGCCACGTCCCTCCGCCCGCAGACCGGCAATCCAAAATCACACTTCACAATGTTACCCACCTCAATATTCTGAAGACTCCCTCAAAATTTCTTCAAAATCGGCCTGTAATATGAAAATTGGATTTTGCCACGCCCCTCCGCCCGCAGACCGAAAATATAAAATCAGACTTCACAGTGTCACCCGTCTGAATATTCTGAAGATACCCTGAAAATTTCATCAAAATCGGTGTGTAATAGGAAAATTGAATTTTGCCACGCCCCTCCGCCCGCAGACCGAAAAACAAAAATCAGACTTCACAGTGTCACCCGCCTGAATATTCTGAAGACTCCCTTAAAATTTCATCAAAATCGGCCGGCAATAAGAAAATTAGATTTTGCCACGCCCCTCCGCCCGCAGACCGAAAATCACACTTCACAGTGTCACCCGGCTGAACACTCTGAAGACTCTCTGAAAATTTCATCAAAATCGGCCTGCAATATAAAAATTGGATTTTGCCACGCCCCTCCGCCCGCAGACCGAAATTAAAAAGCAGAATTCACAGTGTCACCCGGCTGAACACTATGAAGACTCTCTGAAGATTTCATCAAAATCGGCCTGCAATATAAAAATTGGGTTATGCCACGCCCCTCCGACAGCAGACCGAAAAACAAAAATCAGACTTCACAGTGTCACCCGCCTGAATATTCTGAAAATTTCATTAAAATCGGCCTGCAATATGAAAAAAGGATATTGCCACGCCTCTCGGCCCACAGACCGGCAATCCAAAATCACACTTCATAATTTTACCCGCCTCAATATTCTGAAGATACCCTGAAAATTTCATCAAAATCGGCGTGCAATAAGAAAATTGAATTTTGCCACGCCCCTCCACCCGTAGACCGAAAATCAAAAATCACACTTCACAGTGTCACCCGGCTGAACACTCTGAAGACTTTCTGAAGATTTCATCAAAATCGGCCTGCAATATAAAAATTGGGTTATGTCACGCCCCTCCGACCGCAGACCGAAAAACAAAAATCAGACTTCACAGTGTCACCCGCCTGAATATTCTGAAAATTTCATTAAAATCGGCCTGCAATATGAAAAAATGATATTGCCACGCCCCTCCGCCCGCAGACCGGCAATCAAAAATCACACTTTATAATGTTACCCGCCTCAATATTCTGAAGATACCCTGAAAATTTCATCAAAATCGGCGTGCAATAATAAAATTGAATTTTGCCACGCCCCTCCGCCCGCAGACCGAAAATCAAAAATCACACTTCACACAGTATGAAATTTGGATTTTGCCGCGCCCCTCCGACCGCAGACCGAAAAACAAAAATCAGAATTCACAGTGTCACCCGCCTGAATATTCTGAAAATTTCATTAAAATCGGCCTGCAACATCAAAATTAGATTTTGAAGATCTGCATCTTCGTTCGTGGCGTAATACACCTTGTGTAGCTTCGCAATGACTGGCGAGATGAAACTCGTTACCACATAGGGTCCCGTCATATCGTGCAGCCAATTTCGCGGTGAATTTGTCCTCCGCTTTTGAGAGTGGGTTTGTCTCACCAACACTAGTTGGCCGTTTTCGGGTTTCCAAATCCTGCAACGAAGGTTGCAGTGTTTGGCTTGATTTTTCGCCCCTCGCTTCATATTTTCCCGCCTCATCTGCGATCTGCGTGCGCTAGTGGGGATGTCTCCATGCAACCAGTGCCATCTACTTCCCTATCGAACATGCGTTGTGTAGACACATGGTGCTCTCTTCCATGAACTAAGAATGCAGAAGGGTAGCTGAGCCTCTGACTGGCTAGAGTTCAAGACTAGTCCCAAATCCGGGAGGAACTCATCCCACGTGTTTTGCTGGCCCGGTAATCTGCGAAATTATTCCTTTCATTGTTCGATTGGAATGGCGGGTCCGTTGAGTTCTCCTAGGGAATGCAGGTAGGGTGTATCGTTGTTTTAGGACCAGGTCCTGTAGAGACTTTTTGAAGCTTGCCATTGTAAATTGGATACAATTATCGCAAATGAAGATTTTTGGTACGCCAAATCGAGCGCGGAAAGTTTTAATTGATGGATGCACAGTCGCACTTCGGCATGGTATCATTTCGATAAATTTCTAGAACTTGTCGGTTAACACTATCACCATGGAGTTTCCGTGCTTGGTTCTTGGGACTGTGCTGACGAAATTGGCGTTTACTGTAGCCCAGAGTTCGTCGGGGATATACGCTGGTTTTAACTGGCTGGTTTTGTGCAGTTGTCAACTTTTGCACGCGCGGACGTACCTGCTTGCCTAGCACTACATTCCTGGCCAGTAGTATTTATTTATATATTTATTTATTTATTCATATAAACTAAGTATCTACATTACTTTATAGTTCACTAAATTGTATATAACAATAAACATAATCAATACTAAGAAATACAAAATAAAAGCTTTTGCTTTGTTAAACGAATTGAGTAACAAAAGTTTACAACAGAATATACAGAATAAAAAAAAATTTGACAAGACTGAAATGCAGCGGCTCATAATGTCTGAGAGTATGAAGAACATTTAAATAAATGTTATCTAGCAAGTTTGGCCTATCAATAGCTCCATATAGCAAGCTTAGGACGAAGGCAGCATTCAACATCTTACGACGATTATCAAGTGCAACAATTATTGGTGCGCAATTCGTGTAATTGTCTTCTGAATGACTAAGTGGTTGGCGGTAGTCTATGGGTTTCCTTGAGCACCTCGCGCTTCTGGTTCTCAGGTACACATAGTTTCCAGAGTGGTTCGTCGTCAGTGTCTCTCGATATATGCCAGTACAACTTCCTATTCTCCACACAGTATTCCGGGAACTGCTGTGGATGTTCGCTCACCTCTCTGAATTTTCGCTGGTACTGATGGAGTTCTAGCGTCCACCGTGCGATCCTTCCGGAGGCTCCCAATCGAATTCAGCCATTTCAATGACACGATTGTGAAATTTAGCAGCGCATCTTTCTTACTACCACTACTACCGCTAGGCATTCCTTCTCCGTGGTGGAATAATAGTTCTCCGCCATTTAGGTGACGCCTGGCGTATGCTCTTGTTTATTGACGACTTGTGTTAGCACTGACCCAGAAAGTAATCACATGTATCCGTTTGTAAATAAAACTGCTAGTTAAAATCCGGGCGGGCTAACACTGCAGCTTTGGTGAGTCTTACCTTCAAGTCTTCAAATAAGTCTTGTTGTTCTTTGAACTCTTTTTTCAGCATTGACGTTAAGGATTGTAAGCTTTTTGAAAACTGGTATGTATCGCCGGTACCAGGAGGATCTTCCTAGGAATCTTCGCGAACGTGCTGGGGTGCCTTCAGCTACTTCATGTCGCCGACTTAATCCGGATTCTTGTAGATACCTTTTTCGCTAATCTCGTGTCACAGCTACTTTATCCGGGTTTTCAAAAACTCAGACTAGTTTTCGTCTTGGCTTCTTGGCTTCTCGGAGGCAAAGGAAAACTTCTTTTACGTATTCTAGGGTATCTCGGGTAGTGATAATATCATCGAGGTAGGCAAATGCTACGGGTTTCATGTTTGGGGCAATCATTGTTTGCAACGCCCGTTGGAACATTGCGAGGGCCGAATGCCGGCAAAATGGCATTACTTTCTGACGACTGGCTACTAAGTGCAATCGTAATGCACTGCTCACTTCTTCATGTGGTCCACAATCCTGTGGATTTCCTGTAGTTGGAGTTGATACGGTTTGTTCCTAATATAGATTTTTGATGGCGGTCTTGTGCATTGTGATTGTCAGAGGCCTCGATCCCATTACATTCTTCTTTAGAAAGGGTATATATCCATTGTGTTTTGACAATGCTGCCTTAGCCTCTACTTGACTTTGACGTGCCGTTAGCCTCTATGAGCGGTGCAAGCGTGAAACTACGGCCACAACGTATGGCTACTCGATAGGTACGCGCGTGGTAGGTGGCGCGACTCTTGGGAAACTACGGTTACAAGGTACGGCTACTCGACGATAGCTGTGGGATCGACCGAACACAAACGCGATAGCCTTCGAGTTTCATTATACTTGCAACGCTAGTTTTCGAGAAAATTAATAGTACAGCATTTGATCGCTCTGCTCGGTAGGCTTCGAGTTCGTGGTATAAGTGAAACACGAACAGTAGCCCTCGACTTCCACTATAATTCGGCAGCAAATCTATCTTCCCCGAAGGTGAATATTACCGCGTTGTATATTTCGATTTAATTCAAAGCGAGATTTGTGTACGCGTTTTACCCGGACACTATCTCACGCTATTGTATTGTCTGCGAGTGCTGTGTAGAAATACTACGACTCTTGCTCAAATACTGATGACACACACGCTACGACGTTTCCTCAGCTACTGATGATCCACACGCTACGACGGATGCTCTGATACTGATCGTTTGTTCCGATTCGTGTTCTTCTCAACCTCATGATACTTCTTCTCCTTTCCGTGAGTATACTACTTATTATCTATAAATACTTAATGTGAAAGAGCAGTCACTTTGACAGATGCCTTATGCAAGTAAGGCTACAGACCTTGTAGTAAAAGGAAACGTAGTATAAACAAAAGGCCGAAGAGCTACTTAACACTAGGTAAGCAATCGAAAAAGAATTAGTATGAGCTAAAGCCCGAAGAATCAATTGGCTCTGGCCAAGAGATCGCACGAGAGTCGCAATAGCCCGAAGAATCGTGTAGTGCTGACTACACGATCGCAACAAAAAGCTTGAGCTAAAGCTCGAAGAATTACTTAACGCCAGTTAAGTATCGTAAAAACAAAATTAGCGAAACAACAAAGAATTAGCGCTCGTTGGATGGTCGCCTAAATAATACACGTATCAGCTTTTCGGCGCCAAAACTTAATCCTTGGAAATATTTAAATATTTCCTGGTATGAGTTTCGCTAATTTTGTGTGTAAAAATATGCTCGTTAAAATCCATAGGTGAAATAGAGGTCGTGTGAATTGTAAATCTACCATGGTAGAATCTCATAAGAAAAAAAAACCCATCGCTAAATTCTTTTTATTCTATTTTTAGAGCTGTCTTTTCATTAGTTATCGTTGTTATTTTCTTTTCTTGTTTCTCACTCTGGAATCAGGTTATGTTGTTCTTGGTTTTTAATTACTTTTGTGTGGTTGACTGTTGTATAAATCAGTTTGCTGTTGTGGTTGTTGCTTATTTTCATAGTTTCGGTATTTCCCTTTGTTCTGTTTTGCTTAAAACTAAGTTTTGATAAATCGTATTTAATTGTTTACAAAAGCTTATAATGGCATTTTAGTAATTTAGAAAAAAACCGCATTTTCTAGCCTTGCTTTTCGATAATGACTTTCCGATTATTGCAGATCCGGATTTGTCAATGTTTTGTGTATCTTCCTTTAAAATTACCTGTGATGAGGACAGCAGATTGAAAATAAAACTGCTTTTGATTACCCACAGTATACATTGGTTTGATTAAAATTCAGCAAGTATTAGCTGGTAATAATTTTTATCGTATTAAATTTATTGTTTTCGATTTACTTTCGTTTAGAATTATGCAACGATACAAGTTTTACATAGGCACGTTTTTTCGCTTTTGGTAGTTTTGTTTTTGTCTAACCGTTTCGTGTTTGGTTATTTAAAAAACAAAAATCCAAGTAAATCTTTTTGAAATCGACTATCTTTACTGCAGAAAAATAATTTTTCGTGCAATCTTCCAGTTAAGTGTCTATCGAAGTCCCGTAGTTCAGAGGAACAAATTCTTCTCGCAGCTGCCATTATGCCAGTTTACCATACTGTTCCGTCCGTCCGCATGGTGAAAAGAGTAGGTGCCGATATCTTCAATGCGGACAGCGACCTGGACTGTATAAAAAAAACTATATATGTATATCACTAGTAAACAATTTTGTTCACTTCTTGCACAACACTCTTTTTTTATCAAGAACTATAGCAAACAAGTTGCGTCTTACGCTGGTCTGCTATTTTTTCCATTAAAAATATTTTCAACATGTTTTTCGGAAGAATAGAATTATGAAACAAATATATTACATTGTTTCTATGAGTTGTGAAAAGCAATAACAAAACACAAACAAACATAACAAAACACAATCATTTAATATCGTTATCTCTATTAAGGAAGGTTTATGCAAACGCTGTTAATTTTCAGAATATATGGTTTTCAAAACAAATTGTATGAATATTTTGCAACGAAAATCCTCGGCTGTTCTGGAAAGTAAATACGAGGATTTCGGGTTAGCAATGTTTGGGATAATGAAAACGGACGTTGACTTGGGATGTAATAGGTAAAAACTAAAATGAACTTCTAATTCGCAAGAAGCTCAGCTGAATAAGCATTTATGTCAGAAAGGCTTTTGTGAATGCATAGTGAATTCATTGTGTATTACGAATAAGTATATAGGACATGGTATGATGTACGTTAGCATATGTTTTCATTAGTCTATTGTCTTCTTTTCTCTTTCACTTGGAAAAAATATCTGATGTGGCCAACACATGACTTGCTTGTATGACGGCAATTGTATGGTTTTATTTCAAGAGCGGTTGATATATTTTATTTATATTTTAAAATTGAAGTTTTAAAAATTTTAAATATTTTTACTTCCATAATGAAAAAAAATTTCATAGGCTTCTCTTAATTGAAATAACTTAAATAGTAGTAAGTAAAAACAAGGAAGTACAAATTAGCTTCCACACAGCTTTAACTATCAATCGTACTAATTTTGATTTTCCTGTTTAGTTCTGTAAGGGTACAACCAATTTTTGTAAAAGTTATAGCAGCATAACATTCATTTATCATTATTATTTATGTAATTCGGATAATGCATGCTTCGTGTTCCTTTGGCTAAGAGTCCTTTTGGTGCGAACCATCATTAAAATTGGAGTTACAAAATTGTGTCTTATGTAAGGCCCAATAGTATATACTTTCTAGGAGTGTTTGTTTTTGAGTAATGTATGAAATTTGAAAAAAACTATATGAGAAGTGTCCTTTTCGCGTAACCGGTTGCATCCAAAAAGGGAGGTGCACAACTAGTTCTTATAAGAGTCTCAAATACAAAATTTCAAGTTTCTACGATTCTCCGTTTTTAAGTTATTGAGGATACATACATACGTACATACGTACAGGCGTACATACGTACACACGTCACGACCAAACTAGTCAAAATGGACTCCGCGATGGTCAAAATGTGTGTTACCATCAAAATCTCAATATCGAAATTTTTCATGATTACAATACTTTCTTGTATTTACTACGTATACAAGGAAGTAAAAAACGTAATCACCTTACTAAATTATTGTTCAAATTACTCATAAAGAAGTGCTGGTAATGTTTTTGTTCCATTTGCTCAAATAAAAAAATAATCATTTGACTGAGTTCCGGAATCTTGTATGATTTGTTGCCTAAAAAAAAAATGATTTAATATTAATTTGCAAACACATTTGATTTTAAAATACTTATATAATTCTCATTTTTTTATTCAGGCATGTAACACATTTTCAAATTTTTAATAATTCTTATAGCACTCTCTAATCCATTATACATTATGTAATTTGTAAATAGACTGAGTTCGAAAGAACGAGAAGACCGTGAATATAAACGCCAAGTTTTGATAATAGCTAAGGAACATGAGAAAGCTAGGGAACTACAACATGCGAAGCGTTATCACATTCCCAAGGATAATTTAAAGGGAGACACAGGTAGAATGTGTAGTATTTTTTATATTGCAAATAACTAAAATTTTTATATATCAGAAAATCATTTTCAAATCGATGAAGGCGAACGATATACAATCTTTGAACAGCAAACATGGGAATCTGAACAAATCGCTTTGGGTAGATTTCAATTCGGTGCTAAAGATGCAAAAACGAGCCAAGAATACCAATTACTGCTTGGTTCTCAAATTGAATTTATGCAATCACTGCCAGATAACTTTTCTATAAGGAAAACATTAAAAAGTGAATCCGACGTTGATAGAAAAAGATTAAGCATACGAGACACGAAAATATCGCTTCCTGTCTATCCGTTCAAAGAGGATATAATAGCGGCTCTTCATGATCATCAGGTAAATACACTTATATTTGAATAGAAGCTGGAGCGAAAGAGATATTTTAATAAAATGCATCTATATGATATTTATTTAATTACTAGCTGAACCGACGAACTTCGCCTCGCCCTAAATTAGTGTTGGCAAAAGCGTCAGTTTTTGTCTTTCTTGACGGTAGAACTGGTTCTGATTCTCTACCAGTTACTCGCTCTCAAATGCACCTTACTTTTTTATTTAACTTCATCGCATTAATAGTTTCCGAATTAGTGGGACAAACAAACAGACTGTAACGATCCAAGCATCGTTTCAAATTATTCTGCCGAAAACAATCATCTGCTTACAATAAACCGACTAAAACGAATACACATACTGACTTACATATATTCCGTGTCTAGAAGTCAATTACATACCGAGATGTATATGAAAGCAAGCAGCCGATCATATACATAAAGCACAACGACCAGAAATAGCAAAAGATGTACATACATACATACCGACATAATTGCAGAAACAGAAACGAAGAAGAATAACAATAACAGAAAATAACAACAACCACAGACTGCTTCTTTACATAAACCACAACACAAGAAGAAAGAAACAACAACAGCGACAAAACCTGATTCCATAACCAGAAATATGGAAAGCGACAACAACAACAGCAACCACAGCTGATGGGAAGAAAATGCTAACAAGAAGCATGGAAGCTTCCAAAGTGATTTATTTTTGCGTTCAATACAGAAGTTACAATTCCTAAGAACCTTAATTCAAGTGCTGCTTTTAACGAGCATTTTTGAACTTAGAAAATCGACCAGTCTCCCACCGCCGAAACTCTTCACCAGTTAAGCGAGACTTTATCTCAATTGTGAATTGTGGTTCAGTTTTGGCGCCGCAAGGCAAATAAATTTATTTTTAAGTCATAACTGATTTTTTTTTTACGATTAATCAACTTTAGAGTTGATTAACTCCAGGGGCTTTGCTCAACCTTTTTTTTAACGATCATTCGAATATTTTCGAATGACTCCACGGGCTTTAGCACTACTCGCACCGATCACATCGTCAGGCCGAAGTGACTCCACGGGCTTTAGCTTATACTCATTTTTGTTTACGATTAATCAACCTTGGAGTTGATTACACACTCTTTGATTGCTACTCGACCGAAGCGTCGCACCAGTACCGAGACTGTTGCTCAGCTGTCCTTTTCCCGCTCCCACTAAACTCTCTTTAGCATAAGACTTAGGCTAAGTTACATTGTAGTAGAATAAGCACACATTGTTAGATATAAGACAATTTAAATAAAAAACGATATCAAATGTAACGTCCGAGCTGAACTTTTCAGTCAGTGCTAGATTGTTGAAACACAATCGTTTGAAATTCGGAAACGTTACAAAGTGAGTGGTTTTTTTCAAGTTCCACCCACAATGAACCCTGGAGCCGCTGAGTCTATCTCAGCTGAGACAAAAAACTTGTTACAAGACTTGAAATTTTTATATTTGTATATTTATAATTTTTATATTTGTAGGACTTTTCCCGGAGCTTTTCAGGGTAATTTAAATATCTATAACAAAGAATCGTGTTATATCACAAAATTGATCTTTTTTCCATAAAAACAAATAACACTAATGACGGACTTTTCCCGGAGCTATTGATATATTTAAAAGTTTTTTTATATATAGTTTTCAGGAACAATTCATTGTTGCTTTAGTAGTTTCCGAGTAACTCTTGAGGGGGGCTGCCACGCCCATTTTTTGGTACGATTGTCGACAATGGCCCTACGAACATACCCACCAAATTTCATTCGGCTGGGATCAATGTGTGCCTAAATATTAAATTTTACCGATTTGCCACGCCTCTTTTTGAATTTTTTCGATGTTGTAATAGTTATTCTACTAATCGGAGCTGAGACAAATCCAACAAATCAAAAATCATAAAAATCTTTCCGAGCCGTTCTCGAGTTATACATGGTGTAACTAACACGACTTTCTTTTATATATATAAAACATAGGAAGTACATTCTGCTTAGGGCAAAAGTTGGATTACAATGGAGTCGTAGTGCGCCACGATCTGTTGTCTTTGCTTTGAATAAGGCGAAGTTATGCTTCCAATAATGAGGGCAGTATTAATTTTAAACTATATGTATTTGTTACTTTGTAAGTCTTTGCATTTTAGCTTGCTAACGAGTTTTATCTCTTTATTTCCAAAGCCTAATGGCGCTGATAAAAAAGTATCGAATGCGTGTGTAGAGAATCACAGCGATTATAAACTGTACACGAAAATATCATCAAGCGGCATGACCAATTACTAAATAACTGCCTAATTTTGGGAGAATTACGAACATTAACGTACGCGACGTAGGTGTCGGCGAAGCTCTGCTCTGATTTGCATTTCCTACGCTTTCCATACGTCTAGTTTTGATTTTTCTCTTTGTTTCCATTATGTATGTATGCCTTACAGACTGCCTTAGTTTGCAGAGCAAATAGACTTGCCATGTATAAGGTATTTTGAGGCAAGCTTTTAAAAATTATAGAAATAAATCCACATGGTAGTTATTTGACGGTATACGGCAACATTACTTTCAATGAAACAAATGATTAAATAATAATTGCCACTTTTAGTGCTCGTGAGCTAATGCGTGGAAATATGCAAGCATATGCTTGCATATTTCGTAGTAAAGGCATAATTTGGATTTAAATAAAAATTTTGTAGTAATAAATAGCTAGGTAGGTATGACTGTTCATGTGAACAGACTTAGACCATAAAGATCCATTGTGACACCATGTGGATCTCTCCCTCTCGACTACGTTACCCACAAAGTTCTATTATCCGCTTTAGTTAGCGACTCAGAGTCCTAACTTTAAGCGGGTTCATATTGAAGAGGTTTTTAAAAAAGTAGATTCTCATGTGGGCCCGTCTCCTCCTCATCTCTGCAGCTCCTATAATAGTTATTTGAGAAAAATACCAGACTTCTAGTATGAGCCCCAAAAAGTCATGTCATGATCCATATCACTCGCTGAATGTTAGCCGTACTTAACGCAAGGAGATCTCACGAGTTCTTCCAGTTATACGGAGGCCATATTTCTCTCGCAATGATGCAAGTTGCCTTCTCCTCACACCTTTTATTAGCCTCTATTAAGGGGGCCTATATGCAGGTAGCGTATAGATGCCTGCAGCTGAGTTATATGTGTTGTTGTAATTCAGTGCCCAGTGTTCATCCGCACGGCAATTTCGTGGAACGTTACTGTGTCCTGTAACCCATGTATCCTGTATTACCGATGGAGTAAGGTCCCATTTATTACCAATGACCAATGGCCAAGAGTAGAAACAGAGAGTATAGATATGTACAGAGATTTCATGAAGCTGCTATTGCAGCCTTCCAGAAATTTGCAGTATAGGTTATTAGGCAGAGATAATGAGATTCTACACTTATTCCAGCGTTCGTTCGGCTAGACTTCGGGTTCCAGAAGCTTGTCGGTATTCGTGAAAAACCTGGAATTTTTGTGGTAGTGTTCGTGAAAAAATTGAACAGACCTGTGTTGAAGAGCGGGCAGCGTGAAGAAAATTACCGATTATGCCTTGGATGAAGTGCGGGCAGCGTGATGAAAATGACCGATTATACCTTCGATGAAGTGTGGAAAACGAGAGGAGAGGCGACCATTTCACCTCAAAATACTACTTTGTTTACATGTTTTTTCAGTTGTCAGTTCAGTGTTTTGAGATTACAATTCAATTGTATCATTGCGTAAAATAAATAAAAAATAGGGATGAATCGCATACTGATTTACTTATTATTATTGCATTATATTTATGTTACAATTATTGAAGTTATATGCCGGCAGAAAGAACATAATATTTTAACATGTTTTGCATATAAAAACCTTTAAATACACATCTTTTATTTCGCATATACGTAGTAGATAATGTAAAAATTTTGGTTGCGGTTGCAAAGGAAAGAGATATTTTTAACATTATTTTATGCATAGACAAATTGGAGAATTGTTAACAGGTTTCTAGTAGCTTTTATTATAATTATTGATGCGACTCGAGGAGTTTCATGTACCTTTTTCGCTCAGTTTGCAATTTTAATTCGTTTAATGATATTTTTATTCTTATTTATAAGCATAAAAAGGAAATTATGTGATATTTATAAAAATAACATATAAATTCCGGTTATACATTTCTATAAAGAGAATAATATTGAATTATATATTGGCATATCTGCATTTTGGTTTCACCTCTGTAGTAAAATCATCATGTAAAATGTTACTCGTTTGCAAACTACGTATGTTTTCCAGTAATATTGCGAGTACTATAGTAGTTAAGTAGTTTGCTATTTTATTACTATTTATCAAAAAACATATTTATCTAAAATAAAATTGCCATTGGAATTGTTAAAAAAATCTATTTATTTAAGTAATGCTTCAACTCAGTTTGATCTCTTTTTTTATTATTAAATTAACAACATTTTTAGTGTAAATTTTTTCTAACATACAGTTTTTGCAAATTTGGTACTATAATTACTTATTTTAAGCAATCATGCTAACAATACATTCGAGGTGAAAATGGAATCTACAAATTTCATCAAACGAGGAATCCAAGCAAATATAAATCGTTATCAATTTCTTGTTTTCAATTCATCAATTGATTGTTTCTGCCTCACACAGAATAGGACTACAGAGTTTGTTAGCATCCCAAATGACGGACATTGAAGCTTTCGCTTGCTGCGAAAATTTCAAACAAACGGGATTTGTAGCGCTGTTCATTCGCATTAGAATATATTTTTTTTCAAAGTTTTTTAATAGAGATCTTTCAGCAATCTTCGCATGTATCTATATGGAATAATTAACATATGTATATAATATAATGTAATCTATGTATATAATATATTATTTATTTAATTTTTTATTCAGACAATTAGTTTTCTAAACAACATATTGACATTTTTACTGTGATGTAAATTATGTACTTTAATTGACTATCATTAACTATCATTAAACATGAACTGAAATAATTTGTATTTGATATCTCGTTGTATTTGGTTATGCGAAATCGGTTGCTTGCACATCACTATAATGAAAACACATCGTGGGGCGTTAAACAGCGTCAATAGCGCGCCGATTGCCAAAAACAACTGGATTCATAGTCGATTAAACGCTGAAATTTTGCTTAAAATGTGCAAGGAAATTCCTTTTATAAGCTCTAATTTGTCTTAGAGCGGACCTGCAAAGATTATTTGCTTATTAATATTAAGAATTTCAAGAAAAAAAAGAGTGTCAAAGAAGCTTTTATTAAACTTACGCGAAAAGTTTCTCTAATGGAATTTGATTGAGCAAAGAAATAAGATCATTTTCATTTGTGCCCAGAAAATCTACCTCAGGTGTTTGGCTATCCTCTTCATCTGAATTTATTAGTATCCAGGAATAATTCTATTTATTGCCTGCGTGATGTGATTAGTGTTAGGAACACTGTTGTTGTCAGCCATTCTGTCAAATTTCTGTAAAAATGCGAATTTATAATATTAAATGAAATTTTAGTTAAAAAAAATAGTCTACCCAACCTTCTTCAGCAAATTTCTCTGGACAACTGAAATCTGATTGAAATGAAATGACATTTCTTTCCAATATATATATAAAAATCTGAAAAACGAAGACGCAAATTTTCGGCAAACCGAGCGAGTCTCCTATCTCATTATCTCTGTTATTAGGTCAATGTTCGATATTCTCATCGAAAAAATAATGAAGCATGACAAAGATCGTGCTATGATGACTTATAGAGAGCTAGAAAGGGTAAAAAATTTTGGTTGTGTTATGTTTGCGAAACAGTCTTTTCTTCCCTTGTTATTTCGCAGCCCAATATACAGACATTTTTTCATTATTTTATTATTTATGTTCTGTGTGTATCGTTGTTGTTACACAAATGAAGCAATAATCGTCGAAATGATCGATATATGGATTTCAGCGGGCGATGAAATGCAAGGAGGTCATTCGTTTTTTTCTTGTTCCTTTACAATAACAAAACATGAGCAGTCCGTCTGCTGAGATTTCTTTCTGTTTGGCTTTTCAAAAGAAGTTTACTTTCTGTAATTATAGCATGCTACGTTTGTTAGTTTGAAAATAAGTGGACTGTTAGGTTTCAGTTTATTCGTTTGTTTTTATATATTAGAATACTATTAGATTCATAACCTCTTATTACATCGACGCATTTCCTTAGCTTATATTATTGAACTCAGTTATTTTTGAAAAGTTAATTTAAATAGATTTTAGAAAAAGTTTCTCATCTCACTTGCATAGCATGTAAAAGAACCTGATATGCCGAAGAAAATAAGTCTCCTGCTTTTGTTCGCCATTGGTTTATATGTAAATCTACTAGATGCGGATGGGAATGTGCCTTTTTCGTGCAAATATGTGTTTCATGTTTGTTAATGGTTACAATTATAGAATTTCTTCTTTTTCACGTTTCTCGCCAGATGTCTGTACAGCGTTCATAGACGCGATAAGCATTATAATTCGGCATATGGAATAGTCATAGTTAATGTAATGTACAAGTAACTCTGTATAAAAATATGTAACTTTAGAATCTTTTTGTAATCATATACAAATATTTCAATCAGATATTTGCGTTAGTCATGAGATACACCACACAAAATCACCTCGTAAAAAATAATTTGCAAAATAAATAGAAATGTGAATGGAATGTGAATTTTAAAGTTAATTTTAAATAACATTTTAATATCATGTGTCTTAATAAACGAAGTCGAAAAATAGAATTAAAGTAATATAAATGATTATTATTTATTATGTAAATTTTCATCATTTATGTACATATATGCTTCACAATATATTAATCGTAGTAAAATTACAGAAAGTATTGACTTTCGTTGAGACTGCCAAGAATCTGGGTGTTATGTTCTCCTACACGATGTCGTGGGACGAGCATGTGTCGCTAGTGAGGAGGCGAATCTATTTGGTTTTGAGAAAGCTTTACATGATAAAACATATTCTTCCTAAGGAGAGAAGGCTCCTGTTGGTGAAGGTTCTCATCATACCTCTGTTAACTTACGGATGCGAGAGATTCAGTGGAGGCAGTGTTGATTGCATTAAGAAACTGAAAACTTGCTTGAATTCTGTGGTTCAATTTGTTTTCTCACTGAGCAGTAGGGACCACATATCACATCTAGTCCCGTTTGTAATTGGGCTGCCGTTGGAATCTTTCTTTATTTGGAAATGTGTCATTATGCTGTACAAAATCATATCAAATCTTTATTGTATGGTCGAACGGGTAGTAAAACTTGTTAGTTATTTTTTTGCTCTTTTTATTATTATTATTTTTAAGTAGTATCGTAGCTATTTAATTACATTCCAAGTACAATTGATTTAAGGTTTAGGACCTTTTTTGTACATCTATTGAACAAATAAATAAATTAAATGAAATGAAAATGAAAATAAACTTCTTTTAAAAACTCAAATAGAAAGAAATCTAAGCAGACGGACTGCTCATGTTTTTTTATTGTAAAGGAACAAGAAAAAGAAGAATGACCTCTTTGCATTTCATCGCCCGCTGAAATGCATATATCGAAGATTACTGCTTCATTTGCGTAACAACAACGATACACACAGAACATAAATAAGAAAATAACGAAAAAATGTCTGTATAATAATAGGTTGCGAAATAACAAGGGAAGAAAAAATTGTTTCGCAAACATAACACAAACAAAATTTTTTACCCTTTCTAGCTCTCTATAAGTCATCATAGCACGATCTTTGTCATGCTTTAGTGATTTTTCGATGAGAACATCGAACATATTAAAACTTAATTCTAGCATGTCTTTCTCACACCTCAATTGTTCATACAAGTATTGACCTAATGAATACTTGTAAGATTATTGACCTTTGAGCATTTAGGCGCTTTCAGGTTAACACAATAAGGTTCTCCCGAGATTCCTTCCGCTTAATCGAGTACTCTGCAGGGTCACGAAACGGTTTACTCAAGACGGTCGTTCTTTACCTGTCGTAAGTACAAGGGAGACGTGACTTGGCCTAGAAGACTCAGGGTGCAATACACACGTACACGTTTATCGTTAAAAATTAAATCGTTAATTATCGTTATAGCAGACAAATGACACCTTTAGTAATTCTGAAGTACGACGACGCCTCTCAGTTGTGGGGAAAACATCTGTTCCAAAGGCAAGGACGCCAAAAAGGTAAGAAAAGTGAATTCACAAGTGCGACAAAATTTTTAATTTTTAAGGCGACAAGTATTTAGGTACCTAATCTCGAAGTCCTGCCGGTCTGTTGGGTTTATACCGCGCGGCAGCTGACAGTCGGTCTATTGGGTTTATACCCCGCGGCAGTGAATAGTCGGTCTGTTGGGTTTATATTTCGTTATCTAATCTTGAAGCCCTGTCGGTTTGTTGGGTTTATAACCCGCTGCAGCGGACAGTCACACTAATCAAAGTTCCTTTTCAGCATAGATTCGTAGGATAACCGAATAATGTACATGCAATTTAATTAGGACCTCTGTTTCAGGCTTTTAATTATAACCTCTGTTTCAGCCTTATTATTGTAAACTTGTTCGCAAAACTTATATCGAAGCATATTGACAATTATTGTAATTACCGTCAAGATTTATAAAATAAAGTTGTTAGTATCGAAATTGGAATATTGCGTTCAAACAAATAAATAACTGGACGAGACCATGGACTGCACTGAGTTATATCCAGACAAGGAGAGAAAGAAAAAACAAATAATTGCGAATGTTTTAAAAAAACAATCCACATTCTGATAAAAGAAAAAAAATTCAGAACAACATAAAGATAAAAAAATAATGTTTTGAAATTGAAGCTCAACATTTTAACAGATGCAGTGCTTGCAAGTGTTCAATGAACCTAATGCACGATAAATCGGTCAATGCAAAATCAGCAAAGTTCATTGAACTCGAAAATATAAAAAAAAATTAAATAAAACAAAATCCAGTTAAACGGTGATGCGATAGGTTTTGAGTTGACATTGAAATTTTAGATATGAATAATATATTATCAAGCACAGAAATTTTATAAAAAATGTATAAATATATATAGGACGATTTAATAATATTACAACTAAAATATGAAGTACAAACTTAAAAGAGTTATTAATTGATTAATGGCAAAATCTTTGTTAGATGAAACTTTTGGTACAAATTAATAAAGAATTAGAAAGAGAATTAACAAAATTTGTATCGAAACTTAGTAAGATTTTAAAGGAAACAGTAGGACATAAAGAAAATTAAGAATTAATAAGAGCAAGATTAAGAAATGCTAAGAAATTATCTTGGTAAAATGCAAAGTTAGACAGTAGAAAAGACGAAATAGCACAGTGGAAGGTAAAATTCGCATCAATAAAACTTAGGTACGAAGACAGCTAAACTAGTATAAGACATTAGGAATAGCTAGTAAGGGAAGCAGAAGAAGAAAGTAATAATAGCTTAAAAAGTTGCGAAAAGCAGAAGGTTTAACAGACGGAATGCTAAACAGGACATAAGAGGATGCGAAGAGAACAATTTGTAAATTACAAAAGGAAAATAACCAATTACGTAAATACAGTCAGCACACGGGAAAGCGACCTTAAGCGCATTTAATACTTGAAACAGTAATTCATTACAACTAAAGCCAGTTAAAAACAGAACAATAGAAATGGGTATAGAAAAAATCGCGAAAACTCCCAACAGATTAGTACCACTGTTTTCTGGGGCGCCTTCTTCGAATCTTCAAAATGAAGTCTACAAATTTATAGAAGGTTGCGACTTAGCGAAACGAAATATCACAGCGGCGGATATGCCGGATTTCTTAGCCTGCATCAAACAAAGGCTTCACGGGAACGCATACAGTTTATTGCGCTCAAAAACTTTTGCAACTGCAGAAGATTTTTGTGCAAAAATTAAAAAGAACTACCGAAAAGAAGTACCGATCGCTTGACACAGTTTAACGGCATATTAATGGAAGTGGAGAATAGTCTAATTTTCCTACCGCCTAGACTCAATAATATAAGTGATGAAACTATAAAGGAGTTCTGCAACGGATCTTATTACTTAAATAAACTTATGAAGGAGGATAAAAATGGATTCTGTCTGGAAGTGATGGTATATTTTCCTGTAGATCAACCTGAAATGTATTTTTTAAACTAAATGTTTTTATAGTGTAAATAAATAAATAAACGTAATTTTTGAAACAATAATCGTCTATTTATTGGTTTGAATTTTGTTTAATATAGAATACAATAGCATCAATTTCTGTATTCTTAAAATTATATGTTCTAACATATAGCAGGCACATGTATCAGGACCATCCAAACATTCATCGGAAGACCAACAACAAGCTGAATAATGATGTCCGTGGGATGATTTTATTAAAAATTGATTTTGATAATTACTTAGTTTGATGTAGCAATTAAGAGTTTCTACGAAATGCTCTTCAAGCAAAGTTTCTTTATATTTTACTAGAAACTCTTGAACACAGAACAAAAGCTCTGTGATATTTATTTGAGGCATCTTTACTCAACAACTGTCTTATATGTACTACTTTCAACTTTTTCATTTGTACGTTACTCAATCATGTTGAAACATGTTTAAATTCATGCACACCTGCAGATACGCTATTCGGAAATTTAGAGCACTTTTTCGAAATTTCGTAGATTTTCATTTAAAATAATCTTCTTCTTCTTCTCCGTTTCCTTCTTCTTTTTCTCTCCTTTCTCTCCGAAATTTTGTAAATTTTCATATAAAATAATCTTCTTCTTCTCCGTTTTCTTCTTCTTTTTCTGTCCTTTCGAAAAAATTCCTACAAAATGTCATTAAATTCAAACAAACGAAGTTCCTCTAATTGCCTTTGTTAGATAATGGACAATTGGTTTATGGAATGATTCCATTACGAATCACGTTTATTTGTACACTTGCACAAGGAATCCTGTGAATTCAGAGTCTCATCACTTTCTCCTAATTCATTGCCTTTCGATATAAATATTTTTTCCCTTAAAATTGAAAATTCTTTAAGATACCCATAAAATGTCAATGAAATTTTTCCTTTTGTAATTTACGTCTTGATAAGCGATCATTTTACGACAGAGATCATGTGAATTGCTTTTGCTGCCACACTTAGTGTACCTTAATTTTTAGGAATGATCGCATATAAAATACATACAAACAACAACAGCAACTACAAGACAAGAAGTAAAAACCTGAACTCAGGCCAACAAGAAAAATGACCACGATCGCACCATAGGAATTCGTCAACATATAAAATATACACAAACTGCATGAACTACAACACAATTGAAAAATACTGTACTCATTCAAAAAGGAAAACGCCCGCGATCTTGATATAGGAATTCGTTAGCAGTTAAAATACACACAAACACCAACAAGTACAACACAATAGAAAAATGCTGTACTCAGTCAAAAAGGAAAACACTCACAATTACGCCATCTACAACAGACTTAGCTTAGCTCTTTACCTACTGCTTGCTACCCTAAATAAAAGACAATTATATAAATTGGTAACACTATTTGAAAAGAAAACCAAACACACGCGGTTTAAATTTTATTTTATCTTGAACAACTAACAATTTTATCACTTGGGTCTCCTAAAACCCAGCAAAAAGAGTGCTGACAATCGAAATACTTAACGAGCATTGATATTCTAGCTACGAAATGCACCTAAATGATATTATTGCACAAAAGAAATATAAATCTACGTATATAAAAATCTAAACTAAATATATCAACCACTATTTAAAAGTAATACCCTCAAAAGAATACTACAAAAAAATTTAATTCACTAAATCAGAATAACATTAGCAATTATACCAACCTATAACAAGAAAATAAATTTTTTGTAGTAAAGTCACAAACCTATAATGCGAAAATATAATTTTATCGATAACAAAAGCAAGCAAACATAGTACAGACATAAACCAAGTATAACAGTACTTACCCATTTTTATAGCTAAGACACAAACCAAAAAGTAGCACCATGAGCACCCTCGATTTCCTTTGGGCCAGAACCCGCCTATTACTACTACTTGTAAGTATTGCGGATCAATTAAAGCAGGCAGAAATTAGACAATCTGGTGAGTTCGTTGGAATGGTAGGAAACGCGTAGAATATTAATTACACCGTCCCTCCGACACAGTCTCATCAACCGATAGTAACCCGACAACAGTTTGACAGGAAAATAGCCATACCACAAAGAAGTTATAATAACAACTTTTCAAACCAACCACCAACACATATAACGTTTAGTTTTTGTAATAGAAGGGGTCACACAACGGAAGACTGCCTAATTAGGAAAAACACACCATATTGTGGTAAATGTTTAGTATATGGACACGAAACAAATTGGAGGTGTAATCAAAATGCAAATAGAACACAAACCATAAGCGCTCCAAATAGACAACAAATGATTCACGACAGTACGGAAATACACAGAGACGGGAGACTTACACTTCTAACAGGGAAAGCGGGCCTTGCAAAACAAATAACTATAACAACAGCAAAGAAGACATGGGTCAACAGACAATGGTTAATAAGACAGTACGGACAGACAGTAAAGGAACAATTGTTTGCCACTGGTGCAACAGACAGGTCCAAATGGTAGTACTTTTGCATCGCAAGGACTCGCAGTCAGCATCGCAAGGACTCGCAGTCGGTATCGCAAGGACTCGCAGTCAGCATCGCAAGGACTCCCATTCAGCATCGCAAGGACCTCAAGTCGGCATCGCAGGGACTCCCAGTCAGCATCGGAAGGACCTCAAGTCGGCATCGCAAGGACTCCCAGTCAGCATCACAAGGACTCGCAGTCAGCAGCACAAGGATTCTCAGCCGACTTCTCAGTCGACATCGCAGTCAACGTCACAGCCAACGACGAACCTACGCCGCCGCTAAGGCGGCCTATATCGTATAGGCCTATATCTGGTAAAAACAACGAGAAATATCGCTTTCTTCCATGCGTAAATACATAATCACGAAGCCCTGTCGGTCTGTTGGGTTTATACTCCGCGACTACCTAATCTCGAAGTCCTGTCGGTCTGTTGGGTTTCTATCCCACGGCAGCGGATAGTCGGTCTGTTGGGTTTATACCCCGCGACTACATAACAAAGCATTGCGGATCCGCTCGCCACGGGGGCACACTAATCAAAGTTCCTTTTCAGCATAGATTCGTAAGATAACCGAATAATCTACATCCAAATCCAAAAGGTAGTCTCTTGAATTAAAAATGTCCATTTGTTGTGGAGAAAGCGGTTAGAGGTCGTAAATTTTTTATAAACCTATTTGATGAAAAGAGCTAGTCATATCAAGGGTTGAAAACCATTTTGCTCTTCCAAGTTTATCGAGAATGTCTTCAAGACGTGTGAGTGGGAATATATCATTAACTACTTTATCATTTATCTGTGATTCGGTAACAATGTAAGTTTTGGTAACACTCTTAAATATTGCACGTATCGGCGTGTAGATGGCGGTGTATACCACATTATTGTAGTTATTGCATGACGTATAGATGGCGCTGTATTTTCACCACAATATTATGTAAACACTAGTAAAGGTGTTGTCTACAGCCGGGCTGTAGCCGAAATACCCTACACCTTAAAGCTACATATATACTCGTATATATAAAATATATATAAGATAAACTATAATTATAGCTGCTTAACTATTTCTGTGCGTTACAAACACCGGTATTAAGTGCGTTTACTCTTAAAATTTAGGTGTAGGGTACAAAAATATATTGCAATAGTGGGTGGATGGGTAAAAAGGAGGCGTGGCCCGCCCATATTTTTCCGAACAGAATATTATTGGTTCACAAACTACAATATTATGTACACCATTATTCAGGAAACTTATATGACCTCCATGACCTATGTAAACTAAAAGTGGGCGGATCACGCCCATATTTGGCATATTAACTAGAAGCATTAGTTTAAACCTACATATAAAATTTTCTTGTCTTCTCTCAAAAAGTGATGCTGATATGGCCTTTTTTAATAGGCAAAACAGAGGTACCTGCACTCTCGATATAAAAAGTAGGCGTGGTCCTTAGGCGATTTTGCCCATTTTCAATACGAAACACCCCAACATAGCAACGAATATTTTTGCCAAATTTCATTTTGAAATCTTAATCCGTTCTCCTGTGATCGTGATTTCAACGGACAGACAGACAGACAGACAGACGGACAGACGGACAGACATCGTTATTTCAATTTTGGTGGTGATGCTGATCAAGAATATACATATATACTTTTCCATACCTATCTTGTCTAGTTCTATGCGTTACACACTCCGGTAGAAAGTGAATATACCCTCAACCTTAAGGTGTAGGGTATAAATACAATGAACAACACTAATATATCGGAAGGGTTTCCATGCAAGGCAAGTCTGTGGCATTACAAAATGGGTCACTTAAATAGTGAAGATTTAAACAAGCTTTTTAAGAAAAAGTTAGTGTATGTACTGGATATCAAAACAAATGAAAAAGTGCCAAAATGTGAAATTTGTATAAGCGAAAAGCAAACTCGAAAACCCTTTCGCAAAGAAAGTAATAGTAAAGCTAGTGAAATCTTAGGAATTGTCCACACAGATGTATGTGGTCCAATGCGAGCAACACATTTCACATTCGCGGAAACGATACTTCGTCACTTTTACAGATAATAAGTCGCGCTATTGTGAAGTAGTTTTTATAAGGCAGAAGAGCGAAGTGTTAAACGTTTTCAGAAAGTACAAAAACATAACCGAAAACTTCACAGGCAAAAGAATTAAAATTATACAATCGGCTAATGGTACAGGGTAAGTAAATAAATAATTCGACAGGTTTTTGCAAGAAAATGGTATAAAACGTCGTATAACAACAAAATCATTAATAAATGAAGTTCCATACAAAAAACCCTACGGTAAACTATTTCCAGGACTTCGGCGTAAAAGCGTATGTTCTAAATAAGGAAAATAATCGAAATAAATTCGACTCAAAATCTGAAGTACACATGTTCGTAGGTTACTCCAGCGAATCAAAGGCTTCTAGATTATGGTCGCCTACTATACAAAAAATTATTATAAGTCGTGACGTCACATTCGTCAACAGTTTTATGTACAACAAAAAGTATGAAGAAAAATATATTTGTGAAAGTGAAAATACTCTTGAAAACAAAAATAAAAGTCTTTATAAAGATATTGACACTGAGAAAATAAACAATAATTGAGATGTTTCTTTGATACTTAAATGAAACACAGACAAACTTATCAACAACAACAACAACAGGTGCCGAAAATACAGTGGAATGTCATCGAGGTAGGGTCGGCCTACGTACGGGCTCAAGAGGAAGGCAAAGGAAAGTTTACTCTGTAGCAAAAACTAACGGGACAGCGGACTACAATAATGAAAATTCATCAGGGGAAGCATCAGAGGAAATTGAACAATGCGAGTTCGTATACAATACGATGGCGAGCCCATAGGATCGTCAGGATCTAAATTAACCAATGACAATGTTACCCAGACAACTAAAGCATGGAGCAAATGCTCAAGTCAATTGCGAAATCCAGTTTGTCACCTGCGTAAAGCATTATAAGGACTTCGTCAATCAGGCCTCTCGTGGTATAATAAACTCACAAAAAATTAAAAGATTTCGGCATGATCTCGCAACATTAAGAGATCCGTGACTTTTGAAAAGCATAAAGACAATGACACGTTACTTATCGCAATATATGTAGATGACTTATTTATGGCGTCAAATAATAAAGACTTTATAGAAGAAATAAAAACGAAGTTAACACAAATCTCACAAATCAAACATCTTGGATTGGCAGGTGTTTGTCTCGGCATCGAATTTCAACACAATCAAAAGAGCCATGAAACCTTCTTGTCACAAACCAAATATACTAAAGAAATTCTGGAGCTTTTCGGCATGAGTGACTGTAAATCTGTACTAACTCCAATGGAAGCAAACATAAAATTAGAAAAACCAAAAAATATCGACGAACATGCTATGAAAACGTACCTGTTCATACCATATCACATTTTTTTTGTATTCTTTTGTCTGCACAGTGTGCACTAAGGCCAGCGCTGCTTCCTCACATAAGCATTCTTATCTCTCATAAACTATTTCCACAAGCGTCGCATTTCCGCGACAAGCGTCAGCACATTTTTTGGCGTTCGCTTATTCCCACAGGTGTAGCAGCGTGCTAGAATCGTCGACTGAGGCAGCAGCGCTGAGCCTCAAATTAGTATAAATACCAAAATATTGGATAATAAATGTCAGAATTAAATCAAAACTGTTGTCGTCAACTACTTGGGATTCAACTGGTTCTGCACTAGTTGTTTCAATCTTACAATCCAATCACTTACAGGATCAAATCTTTGGTTCAACTGGTTTTGTACTAGTTGTTTCCAATCAAACTCAACAATTAAAACTTTCATATAATTAAGGATTCAACTGGTTTGTACTAGTTGCTTCGATTAATTAAAACCTGGTTAATTAGCTGGTATTGAACTTGCTATTTACATTCACGTCAAAAGAGGCGTGAACATTTTGGTGACCCCGACGTGATTCTTCAAGCCGTCTTTCACTCATTTAAAAGAAGAAACAATCAACATGGAATCTTTCAGCACACTGATCGATAATCAGCATGAAGCAGGACAGGAGATTCAGCAAATAATCCGAAACTTCAATAAGGACTCTGCTGATCGTAAGGGAAATGTGTCGTACTACAAGGACCGTCTAGTACGTCTACAAAACATCTGGGATCGCTTCGAAGCAACAGATAACCGCATACGAATTTTAGATGAGCCTCCGTCAGACGACCAATACTTTACGAAGGATTATTACAACAAAATGATGGCGTTGGTGGAAACATATACTACAATTTTCAATGACGCTATTAAAAAATTGGAGTCACAGCTTGCCAGTCAAGGCGCCACTTCCAAGCCAACCTTGGAAGAAGCAGCAAACAACGCAATCACACAGCCCAATAAAGACGACAAAGAAGAAGAAGTCTCTCGAGTGTACGCGCTAATCCGTAAGCAGCAGGCAATAATCGCCTCATTACAGCGATTACTGAAAAGTACTACAAAGGACGTATCACCCCAACAATTCCTTATCGCTATGGAAAAGCTGTGGGCTCCGATCGAAGACGCAAACTTCACACTTTGGGAAATTCACAACAACCCTACGTCTTTAGGGTACGACATGGATGGATATATACAACTCGAGGAACAGGTGCGCCATCAGCGCGGCTTGTTGACACAAGCAAATACCACAACTCCTCAAAAAGAAGCGACAGCACAATCCACTGAGATAGCGACTTCGCTTCAACTTCCAAAAATCGAACTCCCGATTTTTGATGGCGACTACCTCAAATGGCGCCAATTCCATGACCTCTTTATTGAAATCATTCACAAGCAAAGCATACCGAAATGCCAAAAAATTTGGTATCTTAAAACAAATCTGCGAGGTGAAGCTGAAAGATTATTGAGGCATTTCACAGTTACAGCTGAAAACTATGACTCAGCATGGGCTGCGCTGCGAGAACGGTACAACAATCCACGTCAACTCGCGTCCACTTTGATACACAAGCTCCTTGATCAACCTTCCAGCTCGCAAGAAACCACTTCCGTCAACTTCATCAAGAATATTCATGACACAACGAAAGAGTGTCTGCAGTGTTTAGAAAATTTGGGCATATCTTCGAATGGTTGGGACCCCCTGCTCATACACATCTTAATTCGCAAGATTGATCGAGCCACGCATGCACTGTTCGAGCAGTCGTTGGCTAACCCAAAAGAGGTCCCCACACTATGCACGTTCCTCTCATTTTTGGAAGCTCGATTCCAGTCACTAGAAGCAGCAGGATTCAAGCACAAGGAAAAACCTGGAAATCACAAGGTGCTCACTTCCGCCATTGACCACAAACCAAAATCTCAAAATTGTAAGCTGTGTAAACAACAACCACATGCCTTATATTTCTGCGACGAGTTCAAAAAACTAAGTCCAGCAAAACGACTACACTACGTTCAAAGACAAAACCTTTGCACTAATTGCCTGCGGTCAGGACATGCTGCTACATCTTGCCAATCAAGGACTTGCCTCAAATGCGCTCGAAAACATAACACGATGCTTCACTTAGACTCTTTACCCACCAAATTGAAACCAGATACCAATACCATCGTAAAGGAGGTCCTCGGAACCAGCAATAATACATCTCTAGCCGCTTGCCAAGCGAAAGGACATGTGCTGCTTAGTACAGCTTTAGTTCAAATATACAACAATCAGGGACAACCAGTTACTTGCAGAGCCATACTAGATTGTGGATCCCAGGCTAGTTACATAACCAAGAAACTAGCCTCTAAACTTCGCCTTCAAAGAAAGTATGATCCTCAACAGGTCAATGGTATTGGACAATCAACTCAGCATTCCGACCACCGCATGACTGTCCTTGTGTCATCGAAGATCAACGCTTTTAAAGTAAAATTGGAAGCTTTTATTCTGCCTAGAATAACCTCGGCTGTGCCGTCAGCGCCTATTGACATTACAAATTGGACCATACCGGCTAATTTGCCACTGGCAGATCCTGAATTCCACACCCCAGGACCTGTCGATCTCCTGATAGGCAATGAAGTATTTTATGAAACATTAATGATAGGACAAGTTAAACTCGGAAAACAGCTTCCGATTCTCCAAAACACCACATTTGGATGGGTTTTGGGGGGAGTTGCACTTGACTCCACTGCAGCACCTACTACAATTTCAACATCTTCGACATTCTGCGGCATCGGTACCAGCGAAGAATTACATGAGCAAGTGAACAGATTTTGGCAGCTAGAAGAAATTGAGGACAAGGCAGCTCCGCTCACCACAACAGAGAAGAAATGTGAGATGTTTTTCGCACAGACAGTTCGGCGTCTTCCGCATGGACGATTTTCTGTTCGGCTGCCGTTCGCTCAAAAACCAACTGTACTAGGAGATTCCAAGACTGTTTCATTACAGCGCTTCTATGCTCTCGAGCGCAGATTGCAAAAGAACCCGGAACTGCGCACTTCCTACATCGAGTTTATGAGAGAATATGCTGCGTTAGGCCACATGAAGAAATTCGATGTCAATAACGTTACGTCAATACCACACTACTTCATACCGCACCACTGCGTGATAAAACCCGAAAGCACATCAACAAAGCTTCGGGTGGTGTTTGATGCGTCCATGACCACATCTTCAAATTTCTCGTTGAACGATATTCTCCTAACCGGTCCTAAACTGCAACGAGAGCTTTTCTCAGTATTATTAAGATTCCGGATGCCTCGATATGTGTTCACCGCCGACATAGAAAAAATGTATCGTCAAATTAAAGTGGACGAACAGGATTGGCCGTTTCAATTAATTTGGTGGAGAGAAAACCCTACAGACCCAGTGAAATGTTTTTCTCTTAACACCGTAACGTACGGAATAAAATCAGCTCCTTATCTCGCCATCAAATGCCTGCAAAACGTAGCCCTGAAGCATCAAGTAACAAATCCACTAGGAGCTGAGGCTATTCAAAGGGATTTCTATGTAGATGACCTAATGTCGGGTGCAGATTCAATAGCCGAAGCTACCACCATCCAAGAACAAATCATCAAAATACTTCAAGGCGCTGGCTTCAAATTAAAAAAATGGTGTGCCAATCATCCTTCACTATACAACAACATACCACTACAAGATCGAGCTCAGCAAACGGAGATTGTTCAACACGATACAACAATAAAAACGCTTGGTATGGTCTGGAATCCAACGAACGACGAATTTCATCTCCGAATCCAAACAACAGAACCAACTAAGGTTACCAAGAGGCAAGTTCTTTCCGAGATCGCTCACATCTTCGATCCACTAGGAATCTTAAGTCCGGTCGTGACAAGAGCCAAGATCTTCTTGCAGCAATTATGGACCTTAAAACTAGATTGGGACTCAGCAGTACCCCATGAACTTCATACATACTGGAACCAATTCCGAGAGAACTTATCTAAACTAGACAAGGTTAAGATACCGAGGCACCTCCTCTCCGCAAAACATGCCAAGACGCAAGAGTTGCACGTTTTTTGCGACGCATCGGAGAAGGCATATGGCGCCGTCGTGTACGGTAGAGCTCTACTTCACGATGGAACAATCATAGTTCGGTGGATGTGCGCACGAAGTCGAGTTGCTCCGAACAAAACAATTAGTTTACCTCGACTAGAACTCTGTGCAGCTCATCTAGCGGCAAAACTGCTCGAACGAGTAAGAACTGACCTCTCATGGACACATCCATGCTTCTTGTGGTCTGATTCCGAAATCACGCTCGCTTGGATTTCAGCACAATCCGCATCATATCAAACGTTCGTGGCGAATCGAGTTGCGGCAATTCAAGAACTCACAACCCACAATCAATGGCGTTACGTTCCAACCAAACATAATCCAGCAGATCTTGTCTCCAGAGGCCTCAACCCTCAAGACTTTAACTCCAACACGTTATGGCATTACGGGCCCTTATTTCTTCATGGATCTTCATCCCAATGGCCAGAAAATCTCTCTCATCCAGTAACTGAATTGGAAAAACGAAAGAAAATATCTCTCTTTTCGTCAGTCGCTGCAACAACCTTGATCGACTCGATTAACCATCGGAATTCCTTTAAACTTCTCGTGAGAATCAGTGCTTATGTCAGGAGATTTATCAATAAGTGTCGCAAGTCTTCCAGATACACAACCAAAAGTCTTGACGTGGCTGAAATAGAGGATGCCACAATTACCATTCTACGAGAAGCTCAATATTTTGACTTCAACATTGAGATCAATCAACTACAGCGACACGGTTCAGTGACAAACAGTAGCAGCATCAGCAGCCTGACCCCGTTCTTGGATAACTGCCATATACTACGAGTCGGTGGCAGACTCCAGAACAGCGAGCTCCCGTACGAATCAAAGCACCCCATTCTGCTACCCTACGGTCACATAGTGACCAGAATGCTGATGACCGATATTCATCTCACCAACTCTCACGTTAGCCCTCAAGGATTATTGTCCATAACTCGGCAAAGATATTGGCCTATAAAGGGGAAAACCATTGCTAGATCCATTGTGCAAAATTGTACTCGCTGCGTAAGATCTAAACCAAAACTGCTGACTCAACACATGGGATCATTGCCAGCTCAGAGGGTGCAACCAGCACGACCGTTCGTGAACTCCGGAGTCGATTTCTGCGGTCCTTTCTACATCCATTTCAAAATACGCGGAAAGCAACCAAGGAAATGTTACATTGCAATATTTTGCTGCTTTTCGACTAAGGCAGTACATATTGAAATAGTAAGTGACCTCACAACGGACTCATTCATCGGCGCACTGAAGCGCTTTACGAGCAGGCGGGGGAATTGTCGCCATATTCATTGCGACAATGCCACCAACTTTGTAGGAGCGAAAAACCAGCTTCAAGATTTAACGGAAATTGTGCATAGTCAAGAGGCTCAGGAAAGCATTAAAAGGTTCGGTCATGATCGCAGAATTGAATTTCACTTCATACCCCCCCGTTCGCCACACTTTGGGGGGTTATGGGAGGCAGCTGTCAAGTCAGCTAAGCATCTCTTCTATAAGGGGGTCAATGCAGCTTCTCTAACATACGAAGAAATGGAAACAGTGTTTACTGAGATCGAAGCCATTTTGAATTCACGGCCGATAACTCCAATGTCCGACGACCCGAATGACTTTAAAGCTCTGACACCAGGACACTTCTTGATTGGAGAACCCCTCACTAGTACTATTGATCACAGTGCTACTGAATATAAAGGAACCCTACATCAGCGATGGAGAACGGTATCATCACTGAACAAGGAGTTTTGGCATCGTTGGACCAAAGAATACCTCTGCGAATTGCAACATAAGTACAAGTGGAAGCAATCCTCCTCAAATATTAAGGCAGGGACCATGGTAATCATTCATGAGGATAATTTACCATCATTAAAATGGAAGCTCGGCCGAATAATACGTCTGATCTGTGGTGATGATGGACTAGTGCGAGTTGCCGAAGTTCAGACCGCATCAGGGCCTATCACACGCGCCATTCATCGATTAGCACCATTACCTAACACGAGCAGTGAGTCCCATACTGACCAATCCCCTACAACTCAGGATCCAAGTAGCAATGAGCTCCAGACGAATGGCCGCCGTAAAAGAGCAGCGGCAGTGAAACAAAACTCTACCAAATGTTTTCGTGGCCTTAGCACTGCTCCACTGCCATGTCTTAAAAGATGATTCTACCACCATCACAGCGCATTCTACTTTATGAGACCTCTTTCACTAGCTCCTTCCTTCCAAAAATTCATTTAGTCGAAATAATCACCAACGACAAGAACCTGCCAGTACTAATAGAAAACCATCGCCATAGTAAAACCATTTCAACGCATCTACATGAGCTCCGAACACAAATACAGCAACTTCAGCAGTCAGAAACGAAGTCCCTTAACAAATACGCACCAGAAGATTACCATCTCGGCATCAGCCTCAGCACACTTTTCATTGTCATCGTTATAATCCTCATTTTCATCACCAGATGGTTCACCAGACATCGTTCGAAAACATAATTGGCCGGTCCAATTGCTGCGCCGAGAAATAATTAGACTTTGAAATCAACCTGGACGAGCATCATTAGTTGAGAACCCTCAACGGGCCGGAGGATGTTCATACCATATCACATTTTTTTGTATTCTTTTGTCTGCACAGTGTGCACTAAGGCCAGCGCTGCTTCCTCACATAAGCATTCTTATCTCTCATAAACTATTTCCACAAGCGTCGCATTTCCGCGACGCTCCCACAGGCGTCGTATTCCACGACGCTCCAACCCAAGCCATTCCCACAAGCGTCAGCACATTTTTTGGCGTTCGCTTATTCCCACAGGTGTAGCAGCGTGCTAGAATCGTCGACTGAGGCAGCAGCGCTGAGCCTCAAATTAGTATAAATACCAAAATATTGGATAATAAATGTCAGAATTAAATCAAAACTGTTCTCGTCAACTACTTGGGATTCAACTGGTTCTGCACTAGTTGTTTCAATCTTACAATCCAATCACTTACAGGATCAAATCTTTGGTTCAACTGGTTTTGTACTAGTTGTTTCCAATCAAACTCAACAATTAAAACTTTCATATAATTAAGGATTCAACTGGTTTGTACAAGTTGCTTCGATTAATTAAAACCTGGTTAATTAGCTGGTATTGAACTTGCTATTTACATTCACGTCAAAAGAGGCGTGAACAGTACCCAATTCAAAGTCTAATGAGAAGTTTGATGTACTTGGCGGTAACAACACGTCCGGACATCGTACACTCGATTAATAGTCTCAGTCAGTTCAACTCTTATTACAACATTGAGCATTGGAAAGCGGATAAACGTATATGACGGTAACCATTTATCACGGACTATTTTATAAACGGAACGATGAAACATTATAAGGAGTCGTGGATGCAGATTGGGGCGCCGATACGATTGACAGGCGTTCCAGCTCTGGATTTGCATTTATATTATACAGTGCAGCCATATCGTGGGAATCAAGGAAACAAAAAACGATTGCCTTATCACGTACAGAGTCGGAATATTTAGCCATGTCTGAGGCTACGAAGGAGGCATTATATTTGAAGGGACTCTTGTCAGATATTGATATCGTATGTGAAAAGATCACATTATATAACGATAATCAAAAGGTGCCCAAAAGCTGATACAGAGTTTGGGTCACCACCCTCGTACGAAACATATAGATGTACGACATCACTTCATGCGTGACAATTTAAACAGTGGCTACATAAAATTGCTTTTTCTGGCTGTCGTTGGTACAACTGTTTTCTTTGGTTAATGTTCACTGATATACATAAAAAAAAGAAAAACGATGTACTTACTTTTCTTCCATTAAATAAAGAAACAAAACATTATTTTTCATAATATTTATAGTAAACAATATGCAACTTATGCACTAAGACAAAGTCTTTTATAGCAAAAATTATCCAAACAATGTGTTATTATAAGTATATAAAGTACAATAACTTAAATTAATTTAAGAGGTGAGACAGAGACAGCGGACAAAAAAAATGAAAAAAGAAAAAATTAAAATAACGCTTAGTTCATGTTTCAACATATAAAAAACCCTTTACTTGATGCCTGAATGACCTCTAAACTGGCAAGCTATTTCAAAGTCTGACAGTGCTGATGAAAAACATCCTTCCAGTGATAAGAAAAGAAAATGGAGGAATTATAAGATTCCGCGTCCGAGACGCAGTACCAAATTGTAACTTAGAATACAGATAACTTGGTATGCCTGTAGAGATCAGTTTGTCAGATGGTCTGCTCAAACGACTCGCTGTCACCTGCGTCAGAGCAAACGATACTGTTTCGGCGAAGGTCTTCTTTGGCATAGAGTAGACTGCGCGTTTCGTATCCACATCTCGTGTACCATTCATAAACGCCTGGATCTTCAGTAGTTCGATTACTTCTGTGGGTGCATTCGCGTTGGCCAAATGTGCGAGTCGCTCGATCTCTGTTGCATATTTCTGCAACGGCTCGTTATTCTTTTGAAAACGATTCATCAGCTCCATCTGGAACATTTGCTTTCGGTGATCGTCTCCGTATTGCCGCTCAATCGCTGCCATCAACGCATCATAATTACCTCGCTCGTATTCAGCAACCGTTTGCAAAACTTCAGCAGCGGAACCCTTCAACGACACCACCAAAGCTGCCACTTTGTCTGCCAACGTCGAGTGATTCGTTTGTGCCATTGTCTCGAACTGGAGTTTAAAGATTTTAAACGGCACAGTTCCGTCGAAGGTTGGCGCTTTCAATTTTGGTGCACTAACAGCTGCAACTGGTCCACTCAACTGTACATCTCTCATATGACCATCCAGCCGCAATATTTCTACCTTCAGTGTATGCAATTCATTTTGCGTTTGCGACTGTAGCCTGGGAAATTCATCTTCTACTTTATCTTGCCTCGCCTGCAGTTCCGCAGAATTTCCTTCAATGCGCAAAAGTTGCACCTGCAGTTGTGATGAGTTTTGTTTCAACTGAACTTGTAGTTGTTAAATATTTTGTTCCAACTGTGTGGTTAGTTGCTCTTGTAGTTGCGATGTATTTTGTTCCATCTGAACTTGTAGTTGTGAAGTATGCTGCGCCATTGCTGTTAAGAGCACATTCATGTCGAACGCTGGAGCTTCTTGCGCCTCTACCAACTCGTATTCAATTTTGGATGCAGTTTCGTAAATTAACTCATGTGTTTCAACGTCGATGCCCTCCTTCTCCATAGCGTCACGCAAGCGTATTTGTAGCTCAGCTTTATTTCTTGACACCAGCAAGGAGCGCGACTCCAACTCTTGCCTCAACTGTGGTATTTTCAAGTTTCAGTGGGATTATTCAGCAATCCCACTTCTGACACCAATTGTTACGTAAATTCCAAAATTACCTCTTGAACTCTCTTTAGGTTCGATCACTGGATTGTGAATAATCGTAAATTCGATTCGTAAATATGGTTTGTGTCTATTTATACTGTCCGATAATTACCGCTACGTTATCGTCAGACTACTCCAGATCTTACTAGATTGTCGGGAAACTTCCCTTTCCATCAATTGTTTGTTTCAGCTATGAATCATGTTCTATTGTGTATGCTGCGTTGTGGAAATATCAAGCAACTTCTAGATCTTTCGCTAGCGCTCGATAGATGTCATTGTATTCCAGAAGAATGTGGACTGTGATTTGGTAACACTGTAACACTCGTAAATATCGCGCGTACCGGCGTGTAGATGGCGCTGTATATCACATTCTTGTATGCCGTATAGATGGCGCTGTATTTTCGCCACAATATATTTGCGCTTAAATTTTAGTTTTTTCACATATCTGATGTCAGTAATTGATGTACAATCCCATATTCGAAGATGATCAGGCTTCTCATGTGATATACATTGCCCCTTGTTATTATCTTGTTTGCTCATGCCCCTTGTAATAATTAGTGTTTTCTTAACTGCCTCATCGATTTCACTTGGTTTCAATTCTTTTAATATGTCCGAGTTACTCTGTATTCCTGACTGCGTCTGCATTCGTATTTAATTTTCCTTTTTTATATATAATTTCAAAATCGTAATCGCACAAATCTAGTCTTATCCTTGTCATTTTAGATGATGGATTTGTGTGAAAAGAGATATTAATGGTTGATGGTCTGTTATCACTATAAATTTACGTCCGAATAAATAAGGTCTGAAAAAGTTTATACTCCAATAGATTGCTAATTTTGTAAGGCTTTGCTGGCGTATGAAATAGGTAAATCGTTGCCTATTTCGCCTTGTGATAAAACTGCGCCTAGAGCTATTTGCAGAGATTTTTAATCCAAAAGGTAGTCTCTTGAATTGAAAATGTCCATTTGTTGTGGAGAAAGCGGTTAGAGGTCGTGAATTTTTTTGTAAACCTATCTGATGAAAAGAGCTAGTCATATCAAGGTTTGAAAACCATTTTGCTCTTCCAAGTTTATCGAGAATGTCTTCAAGAAGTGTGAGTGGGAATTTATCATTAACTACTTTATCATTTACCTTGCGATAATCTACTACTACTCTCTATTTCTTCTTGTCAGATATATTTTTCTTTGGAACTTACAGAAGTGGTGCATTGTAAGGACTTGTGGAAGGTTCTATGATGTCGTCTTCTAGCATTTTATTCACTTGGTTGTTTATCACTTCACTATGAGAATGTGGAAGTCTATAGTTTTTAATGTATACTGGTGTTTTGTACGAAAGTGCAATTTCTTGTGGAAATGGAATTTCTTGTTTTCAAATGGAAAATATTTTGATATTTTTTTAGAATTTCTAGAAATAATGCTTTTGCTTTTTCATCTGGGCAGTCGAAGTGCAGTTTGTTTATAATATGTGATGTCAGTATTTGTTTTATTTAAAATTTTTATATGTGTGGGACCAGTTTTGGATGCTAACAAATTGCTAAGAAAAATGCCCGGTTCAATTTCTTTGTTTAAAATCAGTTTTTCTTCTTTGAAATTTAATTTAAGTGGTTGTATAATATCTGTTTTCGGAGGGATTTTAGTTTGAAATATTTTTGTTTGCATTGGTAACGTCACTGTGTTGTCGTTTGTATATATCGAAATTGTGTCTGCTTCGTCATCTATTTTGCACAAGAATCTCTGTAAGAAATCTTTTGCTATTAATCCGTCTGTTTCTATTGGGAATTCTTTGCTAACTAATTGGAAATTGTGATTTATATTTTCTTCTCCAAATTTTAAATTCAAATTAATCATACCTTGTGCATAAATTTTTTCTATGATGATGTCAGTCAATGCACATTTTTCGTCTGAGTAGTATTATTTGTCATTCAATTTTGAACTTATTTTGCATAGTGATATGTCAGCGCCTATGGCAATTAGAAATCTCAGATTTTCATTTTTAAATTTAAGTGTTATATAATTAGTATTATTATCCGATAGTTTGTATATATTTAGTTCTGGCTGTGTGGACCGTTCATATGTTCCGAGCCCATGTCGTTTCCACATTCAGTTACAATGTTTATATTTCTATTATATTGGTTTCTATTATTGTTTCTGCTTTGATATGTGGAATTTTTGTTGGAATTGTTATTAGTATTCCGATTAAAATTGTTATTCTTGTTGTTATATCGTGTTACATTTGGTTGGTAACTTGTCCGAATTTGGTTGTATCGATAACTGTTATTGTTATACCTTTGGTTGCTGTTGTTGTTATACCTTTGATTAATGTTGTATCGTTGATTGTTGTTATTGTTGTTGTTGGTGCCGTTTCTTTGGTTGTACATCTGTGGTCTGTAGTTTGCGTTTCTGTTACGTACGTAGTTTATTTGGAATTGATTCTGATTGCCTGCTTGTTCTAGTTCTAGTGCTGGGCTTACTGCATCAGAAAATGTTTTTGGCTGTGATGCGAATAATGTTTGTTGGTAATTTTCGTTAATGCCGTTCTTGAAGATTGTTAGGGCGTACGTGTCGTTGATTTTAGTTATTGTCGTTTTTTGTAATGTGGTTGGATCGGTACCAAGTTCTTTTATTTGTAGATTGCTTAGTTCGGCTATGGTCGTTAGTATTTTGTCTTTGTAAATGATTATGTTGCCTGTTTTTAACATATTTGCTAGATCTGTATGTAACTGCGGAATTGATTTGTTGGTTTTGTAACGAAGTTGAAGCGCGGTTTTCAGTTCATCTAATGTTGTAGGGGTTTATATCCAATTTAATGCTGTTCTTACATTTTGGCTCAATTTAATGTGATAAATGAATTCTATTGAGTCTTGCTTTGCAGTTGTTGACAAAGTTTTGTTTATTATTTCTACAACTTTTAAAAATGAATCTAATTCTTTATAATTTCCACCAAAAATTGGGATGGTTTTCATCGCGGTTTCTATGTTAAAGTTTGCCATATTTGTATCTTGTGTATTGTTTTTGTTGTCAATTGTAATGTCAATCTATGAGTGTGCAGTCTGAGTCTGAGTCTGTTGTCGATTGCGACATTAAAAGTTGTCTTACTATACAATATTCTTTTTCAAATTCTTCGATTCTTTTAACAATCGTACTATCGTTTACATCTACTATGCCAATGCAAAATCGTACTTGTGCTTTATATTCTTCTAATTCTTTTAGTTTTGATTTAATTGTTACAGGCTTGTATGGTCTACTACTTGTTTTTTTAGCGTTCGATATTATTTTTTGTACCGTTTCTATTATCTTATCTAAGTCTTCCATTAATCATAGGTTAATATATATACGTTAGTGCATATTTATTTTTATTTATATGTATATTTTTATTTATTTTTACACATCCGAAATAATTCTTAATTGAATACGCTTATTTACATAAGTTTTAAAATATATATATAGTGGAGCTATTAGGACTATAATTGCTATTCCGGCTACTTGTTGGAAGTTGTACGTTGTTGACAACGAATTGTTGTTGTTGTAGCTTACGTTTATTTGTTCTTGTTTTTCTAAAACGTTTCCCATTTTTGACGAACTAATTGCTGCTCCAGACGTTGTTATTATACTTCCCATTGGCTCTGCAATTTTTCAGCCGCTGTTCTATTATATCTATCTGTCGCCAGATCTCGCTAGCTGTATCCCATGGGGTGGATTGGTTTCATCAGTTACAATATTTTTTAGGTGTCGTAGTAATTTTCTATCTTTTACTAATTTTCCTCCTCTTTGTTTTTTTATTATATTTTTTGTTGTCGGAATTATGCACCTTTCTGCGTGTTTATGATCCTATAATCGTGTTCTGTATTCACTAAAGCTAATTCTTCTTGGTCCTTGGTCTGTAGTGTTGGTAGGAATATAAACTGGTGCTTCAGTGTTTCTGATTCATTCAGGTATATATTCATCTGACATTGATGCCGTCTTACAGAACCGTTCAGCAAGAGCAGAATATAAATTTGGCAGGAACAGTGATTTAAAACGCAGGATATTATTAGAGGACTTCAGAAAAGACTTAAAGTTGCAGGATCTCAGGTGCGGTATGCAGAATCGCCATGTTAAGTTACGTGAGTAATTCTTTCAAGAAGATGCTTTCCAAGTGAAAGAGGTCGCCCTAATGTGTGTCCTGGCGTAAGCGCCGCTGGACGAGAAGGAGTGCCTGCAATTAAGTTGGCACGTTTTGTGACCAAAGACGCCTTGCTATGTTGCTGGCGTAGAATTAAAAAGCCTTGAATGGTTTCTGGCTAGATTAATTCTTATTAAAGAGTTAATCCCATGTTTATGTTGAGTTAATAATAAGTCGCTCAACATAAACCAGAGCGACTTTATTTTGGATCGCTCGGGTTTTTATACCCTAAGTAATCCCATTTCTCTTAGAGTGTAAATGTACAAACAATATTAATATATATGGCTAAGCAATTCTGTCTTATACTTAATTCTATGCATAGTTATTTCTCTATGCTTCACATTTTTATTTTCACTCAAAATTTATATTTGTTTATAAAAATCATTGTACCGATACCCAATCATTGACGCGATTCAAAATTGGGCGTGTTAAGGTTCGTGTTTCAATGTGTAACGCTGAGTCGCGGTCACCAGCGAGTTAGTGGGTCAGTGCATGCAAAGTGCATACTCTGCATTTATTGAATGTTTCGAGTGCTGTTGTGTTTAGGAGCGGAGTGCGGTCAGTGGATACACTACACTTTAAAAAAAAAGTGAGCAGACAATATCAGATAGGTATCCGATTCCGGATACAAACGTTATTCTATCGAATTTGGGAAAGGCTAAGTTCTTTTCCACTATAGATTTGGAAACAGGATTTCATCAAATATTAATGAAAAATGAAGATATTAAAAAAACAAACATTAGAATGCATTTTGGTTTGAAAAACGCTCCTAGTATATTCCAACGCGCAATGGACGATATCTTACGAAATTATATTGTTAAATTCTGCCATATATACATTGATGACATAATAATATTTTCTGAAAATGTTGAAGAACATTCCCACCATCTCAAATTACTAATGGACACACAAAAAAATTCACATATGAAATAGTCTTTAGAAAAGTCACATTTATTCGAAAACGAGGTAGAATTTCTTGGTTAAGTAGTTAGCCACAAAATTATTAAAACAGACCCAAAAAAGATTATTACAATAACAAATTTTCCACAACCAGTTACATTAAGACAATTAAGAAGTTTTCTAGCACTCACGGGTTATTATCGAAAATTTATTAAGAGTTATGCTTCAATTGCCAAACCTCTAAGAAATCATTTGTCTGGCGGAAATAAATATTACATTAGATAAAGGAGGTTTACATGCTTTCAATAGATTGAAAGAATTATTAAGAAGTAAAATAGTATTAATCCAGCGAGATTATTCGAAAAAGTTTGTATCGACTACTGTTGCATCAAATATAGGAGTCGGCGCTGTTTTATCACAAAACGATAACCCAATAACCTTTATATCAAAAACACTAAATAAAACCGAACAAAGATATGCATCGAATGAAAAAGAACTGTATGCAATAGTATGGGCTTTGAAAAATCTTAGAAATTATTTATATGGAGTCTCATTGTTAGAAATTCATACCGACCATCAACCACTCACATTTGCTCTTTCAATAAGAAATCCAAATGCTAAAATTAAACGCTGGCATGCTTTAATAGATGAATACGCACCTGAAATCATTTATAAACCGGGATCAACAAATGTTTTAGCCGACGCCCTGTCTAAACAACATTTAAATAATTTAATGTGATCCCCAACATTCAGCTGAAAGCAGTGATCAATCACAAAAAATTATTCAACAAAGAAACCATTTAATAATTAATTAATTTAACCACTCAAGAAACACCTTTACCGCTCATAAATCACTAAAATGTTTTGGAAACAATAGGCATATAATAGAATATGATAATTTGGAAAATTTAAAATATATAATAATGGACCAAATATTATCACTGGAATTCATTGCACACTGCAAAATCTTTACGAAGTAAAAAAGACTCTTTTAGAAACATTTAAAAAAAAATTTATACACAGAAAAAGTTTTCCGATAGATATTGAATCACAAGATGATCAAGCAATAATCGTTGAACAAACACACACAAGAGCACACAGGAACTACAGAGAAAATATTAAACAAATAGTAAATATGTATTACTGGGCTTTAATGGCAAAACAAATGAAGGAATATGTGAAAAGTTCCGAGATTTGCAATAAGAATAAATATGATCGACATCCTAAGAAAATACCCATTGGCGAGACGCCAATTCCATCAAAGGACCTGCGTCTAGACTACATCTACAGACATATTTTATGCGCAAAAGCTAAAATTCATAACTTGTATTGACTCCTACTCAAAGTATCTTGTAATCAAAAATCTAGTAGATGAAACTAATATCGAAGTAAAGATAATGGAAATACTCCAGTCATTTCCTGAAGCTAAAAAATTAACAATAGATAATGAACCACTTTTAACTACAACCCAATTTAAATCTTTCAAGCAATGATTACGTGTAGATATTTTTTACTGTAGTCCACGACAGTTTAACTAACGTACAAGTAGAACGAGTACATTCCACAATTCTAGAAATAGCAAGATGTATAAAAGAAGAAAACAGTTTAGTTAGTGATATCGAAAAAGTTTATAGGGCTGTCCAGCAATACAATAAAAGTATACGCTCTGTAACTAATTCAAAGCCAATAGAAATTCTATACAACAAGATAAATCATGAGGACTTACCCTATAAATTATAAATTGCTCAGGAAAAAATGTTAAGTACACATAACATGAACAGGGTAGAGTAAAGATACAATCAAAATCAGGAAGTTTATGAGAAAATAGTGGATGAAAGAAATAAACTCCGACCACGGAAATAGAATTAGAATAAAAAACAGGAACAGAATGGTCCACAAAGATAAGATAAAATCATAATTGTTTTTCTTTTATTTTATTACATTATTGACTATACACGTGATAATTAAACTAATATTACCTTTTATAGTGAGTTAGCAGTGAAAACATATGACAATTATAAATTTGATGTAATAATTAAAACTAATGATAATGATAATTTAATAAAGCAACTCTTAAGACAATTACAGGGAGTTACTACACAAAAACGAGGACTTAACGAACTACGGAAAGTATGGAAATGGTTAGCCGGAACACCGGTCCATGACGACTTTGTGTTGCTTAAAAAAAAGTTGGACAAAATAAATTCAGAAATTTTCAAAGCAGTGTCACAATTAACTGATTTGATCACTAATATGTCATCTAACCCAAAAAAATGGAATGCTTAGAAAACACAGAAATTCTCTGATAATAATGGAGTTACAGAATATAATAAGGAGCGGCAATCGTGTTAAAGTTAGTTAAGGTAATTAAAAATTGAAAATGAAATTTAATATTAATTAATGGAAGATGAACAATTCGTTGTATAATATGGAACATTATCTGGTCAACTAGATAATTTCGTAGAGAAAATCTCGTAGAATTTTACATATACAGTAAGTAATAGTGAAACAATTGAATTAATAAAAGCGCGAATAAATTCGTTGAAAGACATTTCTAAAATAGAAAAAGCGGATATTATTGTCGACGAAATAGTTAGCTTCCTAGAAAATACGAATGCGGCGCTTTTAACAGAATTAAACGCATTGAAGAACGAATTCTACTGTTTAAAGGGTAGGTATGACAGTTATTTGGCAAATAAGGCTTTGCAGGAAGACAGTCTTCGACAACTGGGATTCGAAAACTAATAGTTAGGAAATTACTAGGTGCATAAGAGAAGATTTTTCCAGGAACGTAATTTGACAACCGAAAAGTAGAATCAAAAAGTTCGGTGGCATAAAAAATTAAACAACTTGAGACAGAAAACGATTGTTGAGAAAACAGATCGCGATATAGCGAAGCAACGAACAACACCGCAAAGATCCACCCAAAGAGGAGAAAATACTGCAACCACGGCCAATACTTAATGAAATGATAATACTGAGTTAAGCAAAATGGGCATTTAAGAAATAGCAAAGACAGTGAATGGGTAGTACCGTTATTTTCGGATGCACCATCTATGGACCTCCGAAATGAAGTATATAAATTCATAGAGGGATGCGATCTAGCGTACAGAAGCATCAAAGACAAGACTTCATAGCATGCATAATGCAGCGCCCGTACGGAATTGCATACAACCTTCGCATTTCGCTCGAAAAAGTTTGAGAGGCAGGCGGAATTGAGTAATGCTATAAAGAGATATTATTTGCAACATAAGTCTTAAGCCATAGTCCTGGTAGAAATGCATTCTGTGAGACAGTTGCCCAGTGAGTGTATCGAACAGTTCGCGAAAAATTGATGTGATTAAAGTCACAAGCGGAGGACATTATGACTACCAAAGGAAATCAGATATAGTATTAAGAGCAGAAGTGGAGAGGACAGTAATGAGGACACTCAAGCTGGGCTTACAGGACAGTTCGTTAAGGCTTTATTTAGTAGGTATAGAGAAGTCAACTTTTGAAGACTTAGCGGAGCAAGCAGTAGATGTAGCCGATAAGCAACCATTTGGTTATGGGATGGTTGGAAGCTAGTACACGGATTACACGGATTATGGTACATAAAATCGACAGTTGCAGAGCCCAATGCAATTCGATATAAGCATAAGAGTATAAGCAAAATGGATATCCGGAGGAAAGTGCATATCGATGGAGGAAACCAAGCCAGGACAATAATGGTAATGCACCACTAAATATAACTTGTAGTTTTTGTAACAGAAAGAGTCATACAAGAGATAATTGATCCCATCTACGAGTCTGAATGAAATACGTCAAACTAACACCCAACAGCAAATGAAAAAGAAACATCTGGAAACACGAAGAAGAGGTATAGTAAACAGTGAAATATACAGGGCAATAATAAAGAAAAAGTGGAGAAGGTAAAAAGTGCGACAAAAACATGCAAAATGGAGTCTAATGAAACTGTAAAGAAGATTATATCTCCCTTACAAACTAGGCAAAACAAAAACTATTCACCATCAAAACACAAAAGAAAAGGGAAAACGAAACACGTTGGGATTTCCACAACAACAACAACTACATCAGCGAAAGAATAAAACAACACGCGCTTGCCGAAATAGTGACCGAGATTTCGAAGCGGAGTTTAAAACAACAAATGTACATACTGAAAAAGTGCACTCAGGTTTACAAATTGAAGCTCGACAACAACAAACACACAGAAGCAATCGGACCGAGACCTAGCAATCAAAGCCAACAACAAATACATGCAATAAATGGGACCCAGTTTCACAAGCACAACTTAACAACGAAGACCCATTAGGAAAGAAGTCACCGAGTCTTAGAAGAAAAAGAACACTGATAGCAACAACAAATGCAAAGGTCTATGCACGAAGAGTGCAAATAGAAAGCGGAATCGAAGGTCCCATTAATTAAACTTTGTTAACAAAGAGATTAATTCAAGGTCGCCAATGAAGACTGCGAATATAAAAAATCGCATGCATAGTTGCAGTAAAAAAAAACGAGTAATTCAAGGCCACAAATGAAGACGGCGAACATAAAAAAAATGCTGAGTAAACAAAGGGATTAATTCAAGGTCGCCAATAAGCAATGAAGAAAACTACGGTTAACCTTTGAGGTATAAAAGCCACCATCAACGAAGACTCGGGGCGCTTTTGGTGGTCATACGCTGTATGGGTGAGTCGACTTTTTGATAAACTAATATTATTCTAGTCCAGTGTTTGCAAGTGTGGACATAACACGAACGAATCTTTGAATCCTTTTGAACTTTTTTTGAGTCCAGTGCTTTTAACTGTGGACAGTCATCCCAAAAACTAATCCATGAATCATTGCAAAGTATTTCAGTCCAGTGCTTGTCAGTATGGACATTCATGCTAAAACCAATGTTTGAATCATTCGAGTCCAGTGCTTTTAAGTGTGGGCAGTCATCCTAAAAACGAATCCTTAAATCATTGCACATTATTTATGTCCAATGCTTTTAACAGCCACATTCCCGATACTCGCTCGCGTCTCAGACGCTCCGTAGTTGTTTATTCTCTTTTGTGGTTTTCGTAGTTTTTCTTTGTATTTGACGCCAGCGTCGATTGTTTTTGAAGAAACTGCGCTGCCAAAAACCCAGACGGGACGCAGTCGCTCGCTGGCGTTTACTGTATAATTTTGTTGGTATTTTACCTGCTTTGCAGACCTTATCAGTTGTCAATCTTTAGTCGAGGCATTCCGGAAAAACGGAGTCGGTTCGAAATGAGACGGGAACAAAACAGTTGCCGACTTAAACAAAAATGTTGTGGTTGACAGAAATTTTTGTAAGGAAGTTTTTAATGAATAAATTTATAATTGCTAAAGAAATTTATTTATCAATTATATTTTAATAGTTACTAATTTATTAGTTATTAAATTAATAATTACTAATTTATTAATTGTTGAAGTAATAACTAATAATTTATTAATTATTAAAGGTAGATTTATTAAATTATTAATTATTTATTTGTTAATAAAGAACCTAATTTTTATTTTAAATTATCAAAATGTATTTCACAAGTGCTACGGTTTTATGTAAGGCTTCATTTTCGAACAAAAATAGGAATGGTATCGCGTGCTGCTTGCTATATTACACGAACAAGTCAAATGGAGGTTCTACATATGTAGTTGTTATTATAATGATAAGACAAATAGTTGCTTTTTGCTTCATACATTGTTGCCACACACTCATGTTCATATTTTATATACAATAATATATGTGTCCACTAGGATTCTCACGTAGTTGAAATCGAAGTGACTGCATTTTTTGGTGTTTTTGAAAGTGCTTCCAAACTATATCACCAAACTACAAAAAGGTTTCCCGTGGGTGGTAACACTATTCGGTCTGCAAACTACGACAGTCTGCAAAGCATAACATCAGGTAAAAAAAGCAAGACGCTGATTGACGCTGGCAGACGCTTGGATTACAGAATACAAAGTCTGTCTCAGTTTCGGCTACGCTGGCGTCTCGGGCGCTCACAGCGAGTGAGTATCGGGAATGTGGCCTTAAGTGTGGACAGTCATCCTAATAACGAATCCTTGAATCACTGCGAATTATTTGAGTCCAGTGCTTGTCAGTGTGGACACTCATCCTAAAACCAATCTTTGAATCATTTAGAATCACTTGAGTCCAGTGCTTTTAAGTGTGGACATTCATCCGAAAAACGAATCCTTGAATAACTTTGATTTATTTGAGCCCAGTGCTTGTAAATGTGGACACTCTTCCTAAAATTAATCTTTGAATTATTTAGAATCATTTGAGTCCAGTGCTTTTAAGTGTGGGCAGTCATCCTAAAAACGAATCCTTGAATAACTTTGATTTATTTGAGTTCAGTTCTTGTAAGTGTAGACATTCATCCTAAAATTAATCTTTGAATTATTTAGAATCTTTTGAGTCCAGTGCTTTTAAGTGTGGACAGTCATCCTAAAAACGAATCCTTGAATCATGGCAAATTATTTGATTCCAGTGCTTGTCAGTGTGGGCACTCAGCCTAAAACGAATCTTTGAATCATTTAGAATCACTTGAGTCCAGTGCTTTTAAGTGTGGACATTCATCCTAAAAACGAATCCTTGAATAACTTTGATTTATTTGAGTCCAGTGCTTGTAAATGTGGATACTCATCTCAAAACTAAGTGTTGAATCATTTGGAATCATTTGAGTCCAGTGCTTTTAAGTGTTGTTATGCTTGAATCATAGCTGATGTACAGAATTATATGTGTCCAGTTCTTGCTGTGGACGAATTCATCTGTGTGAAACTTCATAGAGACAAACTCCAGTAGAACAAGAGTGAACGGTGCATTTTGGCTCTCTATGACCGGAGCCTCTTACGACGACCTCTACAAGGAAATGGATCAACACTGCCTCCTAGCGATTCGCAAACCGGCACACTGGCGGACAACCAGGTAAATAATAACAAGGAAAGAGACGAATGGGTATTCCATAACTTGGCCGAAGTGGAGAGACACAAAATATCAGTGTTCAATCCGGAACTAATCGAGGCGATCCGGATGCGGTATAGTCGCCTGGAAAGCAGGAAGAAACGCCGACGTCTGCAGTGGCGAACTCACGACGACCGCATCCTGAGGACGCCCGCACAGCCAACAAAATTCTGATGCTTCAACCTCGGGAAAGTAAAGATGGAGTGTTAGGAGTGTATATCTCCCTTACTTGAGTCCAGTGCTTTTAAGTGTGGGCAGTCATCCTAAAAACGAATCCTTGAATCATGGAAAATTTTTTGGGTCCAGTGCTTGTCAGTGTGGACAGTCATCCTAACACGAATCTTTGAATTATTTAGAATCACTTCAGTCCAGTGCTTTTAAGTGTGGATAGTCATCCTAAAAACGAATCCTTGAATCATGGCAAATTATTTGATTCCAGTGCTTGTCAGTGTGGGCACTCAGCCTAAAACGAATCTTTGGATCATTTAGAATCACTAGAGTCCAGTGATTCTGGAGCAGGAAGAAACGCCGACGTCTGCAGTGGCGAACTCACGACGACCGCAGCCTGAGGACGCCCGCACAGCCAACAAAATTCTGATGCTTCAACCTCGGGAAAGTAAAGATGGAGTGTAAGGAGTGTATATCTCCCTTACAAGCTAGGCAAAACAAAAATTACTCACCATCAACTAACCATAACGATGATCGACGAACCAAAAAGCCCAAAGCTGCACAAAACATCGCGCGAAGCTTTTCAAAAATGTCACCAAACTTGAAATCACCAGCGGGGAATATCACACAAAGTACAGTACGCTACGAGACTTGTACAACAACAAACAAAATACAAAAGAAAAAAGGGAAAAAGAAACACGTTGGGATTTCGACAACAACAACAACCACACTAGCGAAAGAATAAAACAACAAACGCTTGCTGAAATAGTGATCGAGATTTAGAAGCGGAGTTTAAAACAACAAATGTACATAATGAAAAATTGTACTCAGGTTTACAAATTGAAGCTCGACAACAACAAACATACACAAGCAATCAAATCGAAAATTAGCAATCAAAGCCAACAACAAATACATGCAATAAATGGGACCCAGTTTTACAAGCACAACTTAACAACGAAGACCCATTAGGAAAGAAGTCACCGAGTCTTAGAAGAAAAAGAACACTGATAGCAACAACAAATGCAAAGGTCTATGCACGAAGAGTGCAAATAGAAAGCGGAATCGAAGGTCCCATTAATTTAACGTTGTAAACAAAAAGATTAATTCAAGTTAGCCAATGAAGACTGCGAATATAAAAAATTATATGCGTAGTTGGAGTAAACAAATCGATTAATTCAAGGCCACAAATGCAGACGGGGAACATAAAAAAAAATACATGCTGAGTAAACAAAGGGATTAATTCAAGGTCGCCAATAAGCGATCAAGAAAACGACGGTTAACCTTTGAGGTATAAAAGCCACCGTCAACGAAGACTCGGGGCGCTTTTGGTGATCATACGCTGAATGGGTGAGTCGACTTTTTGATAAACTAATATTATTCTAGTCCAGTGCTTGCAAATGTGGACATAACACGAACGAATTCTTGAATCCTTTTGAACTTTTAGTCATCCTAAAAACGAATCCATGAATCATTGCAAAGTATTTCAGTCCAGTGCTTGTCAGTGTGGACACTCATCCTAAAACCAATCTTTGAATCATTCGAGTCCAGTGCTTTTAAGTGTGGGCAGTCATCCTAAAAACGAATCCTTGAATCATTGCAAATTACTAGAGTCCAATGCTTGTTATTGTGGACACTCATTCTAAAACCAATCTTTGAATCATTCGGGTCCAGTGCTTTTAAATGTGGACAGTCATCCTAGAAACGAATCCTTGAATAACTTTGATTTATTTGAGTTCAGTGCTTGTAAGTGTACACATTCATATTAAAATTAATCTTTGTATCATTTGAGTCCAGTGCTTTTAAGTGTGGACAGTAATCCTAATAACGAATTCTTGAATCACTGCGAATGATTTGATTCCAGTGCTTGTCAGTGTGGACACTCATCCTAAAACCAATCTTTGAATCATTTAGAATCACTTGAGTCCAGTGCTTTTAAGTGTGGACAATCATCCTAAAAACGAATCCTTGAATAACTTTGATTTATTTGGGTCCAGTGCTTTTAAGTGTGGACAGTCATCCTACAAACGAATCCTTGAATCATTTAGAATCACTTGAGTCCAGTGCTTTTAAGTGTGGACATTCATCCTAAAAACGAATCCTTGAATAACTTTGATTTTATTTGAGTCCAGTGCTTGTCAGTGTAGACACTCATCCTAAAACCAATCTTTGAATCATTTAGAATCACTTGAGTCCAGTGCTTTTAAGTGTGGACATTCATACGAAAAACGAATCCTTGAATAACTTTGATTTATTTTGGTCCAGTGCTTTTAAGTGTGGACAGTCATCCTAAAAACGAATCCTTGAATCATGGCAAATTATATGGGTTCAGTGCTTGTCAGTGTGGACACTCATCCTAACACGAATCTTTGAATTATTTAGAATCACTTCAGTCCAGTGCTTTTAAGTATGGACATTCATCCTAAAAACGAATCCTTGAATAACTTTGATTTTATTTGAGTCCAGTGCTTGTCAGTGTGGACACTCATCCTAAAACCAATCTTTGAATCATTTAGAATCACTTGAGTCCAATGCTTTTAAGTGTGGACATTCATCCGAAAAACGAATCCTTGAATAACTTTGATTTATTTGGGTCCAGTGCTTTTAAGTGTGGACAGTCATCCTACAAACGAATCCTTGAATCATTTAGAATCACTTGAGTCCAGTGCTTTTAAGTGTGGACATTCATCCTAAAAACGAATCCTTGAATAACTTTGATTTTATTTGATTCCAGTGCTTGTCAGTGTGGGCACTCAGCCTAAAACGAATCTTTGAATCATTTAGAATCACTTGAGTCCAGTGCTTTTAAGTGTGGACATTCATCCTAAAAACGAATCCTTGAATAACTTTGATTTATTTGAGTTCAGTGCTTGTAAATGTGGACACTCATCCTAAAACTAAGCGTTGAATCATTTGGAATCTTTTGAGTCCAGTGTTTTTAAGTGTTGTTATGCTTGAATCATAGCGGATGTACAGAATTATATGTGTCCAGTTCTTGCTGTGGACGAATTCATTTGTGTGAAACTTCATAGAGACAAACTCCAGTAGAACAAGGGTGAACGGTGCTTTTGGGCTCTCTATGAGGCCACTCATTTCTCACTACCAGACCGAGTGCTGAGTAGCACTAACGATACTAACGTAGTGACGCTAACTATTTCACCTAGGCTAGGAAAAAGTATTAACTATAATAAGTAATACATGTAACCTCGGACATGGTTATCTGATCTTGTGTAAATATAAACCCATAATAAAGAGAAAACTAAACACTTGAGTTGCATTTGTTAAGTCACGAACCCTGGACAGACTGGGTATATCCCGGCAACACGAGGGAAACCTCGTTACAAAGTGGCGCCCGAGCGAGGACTGTAGATTCCCAAATACACGAAGCAAGGAAAATATAACAAGAGGCACGGTTACAAGGATCACGGTGCGGTCGAGAAAACTCTAGAGTGAAACCCTGATATTGTGCACAGTGAAAAAAAGTACAAGGTAAAGAAACTCTAGAAGAACATTGAACAGTGAAAGAAAACTTTACATTGAAACCCCTATACATGGAACAGTGAAAAAAAAATACAGTAAAAAAACTCTAAAAGAACATTCAATAGTGAAAGAAAACTCTACAGTAAAAAAAATATTCTACAGTAGAAACCAGATTAGGTGAACAGTAGAAAAAAATTTAAGGAGTAAAATAAGAACAGTGAAAACTCGATAAGGACATTGAAAAAAACACAACGAAAAAAAAACAAAAAAAATAAATAGAAACCACGTGCGAACCATAGAAAACTATAGTGAAATATACAAGGAAGTAAAAAAAAACAAAGGGACCTTTAAAAAAAAAAAAATTAGAATAGTGAAATAAGTCAGTGATAACGTCAGTGTAATGGGAAAGAGTTGGGCACTACTCTTTCTCTATGTGGCCAAGGCAAATCTACAGGAGATACTCGCGGAGTTTGGAGTTATAAATACCGGAGCGACAGAAGAGCTCCGAAAGGCCGTAGTCTGCTTGATCGTATCAACCGACCTAACGTCTCCCTAAATTGATCGTCTAAACGAGCTCGAGGAATATTGGACGCGGAGCTCAGCGCGAGAATCAGCGACAGCGAACGTACAGGGTGAATTCACCACATCAACAGGTAAGCCAAATGCGAATCGGGATCCTCAATTACCGAGCCACACAGTGAATGACGAGGCCGGCCAGCATACTCGAAACACTTGCAACTACGCGGAAGTAATGGATAAGGTGCGCAAATGGTCATGTCGTTACGTTGGAGGGAAGGATCCGATCGGATTCCTGGAAAGGATCGACGAACTGGTTGAGGCATACGAGTTATCCAAAGATGTTCTGCCACGCACGATGCCAGAGTTGAGAGACAGGGCCCTTTGGAAATCGTTAAAAACCAATTTCCAAAAATTTTTTCTACCAGCCCGACTTTCCGAGGAGTTGGGAGACACTATTAGAAAAAGAGTGCAAGGACAAGGGGAGAAATTTTAGGATTACGTACTCGCCATGCAAAGGTTAATGCGGCACGGATATACCAAAACTGCCATCGGGATTATCTTCTTTACATCAGGCGGACGGATTTCACAAAAATGGAAGAGCTGATGGCCAGAGCGGAGGATTTTAAAAGTATTCGCCAGGAACCGGAACAGGTGCGAATCAACCGAGAGCCATGGCGACCACGAGCCGAGCCACTTAGGAGGGCCTAAACGATACCGCTATGAACGCCACAGGTCCTTGAATAGGCCTGTCGGCAATGCGGCCTGAATGGATACTCTGGTTCGACATCGACCGGAAACGGATATTTCCAAGCAAATCAGAACGTGGTCAGAGGAGCAAGACAACACGCAGTGCGTATTCCCAGGACTGACGCAGGAGAAGCCTATTGCCGCCGGGGTCACTCAGGCTGCAAGCCCCGAAACAAGGAACGCGCATGCGGTAGAACTCCAAAAAGCTCCACCCCTATATGTCGCCCCACTGACCGGAGCCTCTTACGACGACCTCTACAAGGAAATGGACCAACAATGCCTCCTAGCGATTCGCAAACCGGCACACTGGCGGACAACCAGGTAAATAATAACAAGGAAAGAGACGAATGGGTATTCCATAACTTGGCCGAAGTGGAGAGACACAAAATATCAGTGTTCAATCCGGAACTAATCGAGGCGATCCGGATGCGGTATAGTCGCCTGGAAAGCAGGAAGAAACGCCGACGTCTGCAGTGGCGAACTCACGACGACCGCATCCTGAGGACGCCCGCACAGCCAACAAAATTCTGATGCTTCAACCTCGGGAAAGTAAAGATGGAGTGTTAGGAGTGTATATCTCCCTTACTTGAGTCCAGTGCTTTTAAGTGTGGGCAGTCATCCTAAAAACGAATCCTTGAATCATGGAAAATTTTTTGGGTCCAGTGCTTGTCAGTGTGGACAGTCATCCTAACACGAATCTTTGAATTATTTAGAATCACTTCAGTCCAGTGCTTTTAAGTGTGGATAGTCATCCTAAAAACGAATCCTTGAATCATGGCAAATTATTTGATTCCAGTGCTTGTCAGTGTGGGCACTCAGCCTAAAACGAATCTTTGGATCATTTAGAATCACTAGAGTCCAGTGGTTTTAAGTGTGGACATTCATCCTAAAAACGAATCCTTGAATAACTTTGATTTATTTGAGTCCAGTGCTTGTATATGTGGACACTCATCCTAAAACTAAGCGTTGAATCATTTGGAATCATTTGAGTCCAGTGCTTTTAAGTGTGCACAAACGTCGTAAAGTGTGTCATTGAATCATGCTTGAATCATAGCTGATGTACAGAATTATATGTGTCCAGTTCTTGCTGTGGACGAATTCATTTGTGTGAAACTTCATAGAAACAAACTCCAGTAGAACAAGGGTGAACGGTGCATTTCGGCTCTCTACGAGGCCACTCATATCTCACAACCAGACCGAGTGCTGAGTAGCACTAACGATACTAACGTAGTGACGCTAACTAGTTCACCTAGGCTAGGAAAAAGTATTAACTATATTAAGTAATACATGTAACCTCGGACATGGTTATCTGATCTTGTGTAAATATAAACCCATAATAAAGAGAAAAATTAAAACTAAACACTTGAGTTTTATTTGTTGAGTCACGAACCCTGGACAGACTGAGTATATCCTGGCAACACGAGGAAAACCTCTTTGCACAACAATGGTCGTAAAATACAAAAACCTTACAAAAATGAGTGTGTGACGATAATTTCTGGAGCATCAGAAATTACCGCACAACGCCCAATGTTAGTCATACTTACAACACATATCGATATTATTATTATATTACACATAAGTATATATCTGGAATAAGTTCAAATAACTAACAGCGTTGAAGAGTATTTTTTATAAGAAAATACAATGTTAATCACCTTGTATAAATTACTGTGCAAGAATAGTTCGATAACAATTAACATAACGGTCTAACAACGAAATAAATGTTCGAGCCGAACAAGCAACGGTGAGCGCAAAGTTGAGTGACACGAAACAAGGTCGAAGCTGAAAAAACAAGACGTGACAGAAAAGGTGAACAACAAAGAAGGCCGATGCGAACGAAAGCCAACGGATCATTAGAAGTCGTCAACCGAGCGAGGTCATACGAAAGCACGGGAAAACAGGAACAGCATAAATGTGTTGACGAACTAAATTATCGAACATAGCGGAGAACGGGAACTTGTTTTCGAGCAAAAAGAGACAACGGGAGATCATAGCGGAAAGTGGACAAATGCAGCAAGGAAAAGCAAGATATAAAAGAGCGAACAACCAAGTAGCGGGAATTCAGTTTTTGTCAAGACTTCGTCAAATACGGTAGTAAATTCCAGCCAAGCAGAGAAACTCAGTACAATTTAACAGTGAACATTTAACAGTGAATATCTAGCAGTGAATATATAACAGTGAATAGGGAACGGTGAACTCTCATAGAAGACAGTTACAGTGAACATTTACAGTATATATAGAAGACTTATTGACGTGTGTGGCTAAGCCCACAATAAGTTGCTTCGAATAATCTACAATCGACATTCGCTGCATCCGTTGTGCGTAAGCCCATCAGCGACCGACATAGAAGACTTATTGACTTGCGTGCGTATGCCCTTCAAGGAGTTTCTTCAAACAACAGAACTTCGCTGCATCCGTTGTGCGTAAGCCCATCAGCGAACGACAGACTTATTTATTTGCGTGCGTAAGCCCTTCAAGAAGTCACTTTCATCAACCAGCGATCGAACTCCGCTGCGTCTGTTGTGCGTACGCCCACCAAGGGGACCCAAACGACCACGAAGACGTTATAATTATAAGATTATTACCATTGTTAGCAGGAAAACACTAATTGTTAATTTTAAGAGTCAATCTATATATTGTATATATTTTAAATTGGAGTTGACTGAGCAACACAATATAAAAGGTGCACATAACAAGACCATACAAGAGACTCGTGAGGTTACCATGGAGGGGACAACAAAAATTCTACAAGCAGAGCTGGAGAAATTCGAAGACATCAAGGGTCCAAGCCACATTACGAGTCACAAGATCATCATGCGAGACGAGAGACCAATCAAACAACGGTACTTCCCACGTAATCCTGCCATGCAAGAGGTGATCAATGAAGAAATCAACACATTACTGGAGAACATATTCTAGACCGTCTGCGAGACGCTAAATACATAAGCAGTCTGGATTTGAAGAATGGATATTGGCAGATTCCCATGTATGAGAACAGCAAGCAGTACACTGCTTTTACCGCACCCGGCATGGTCTTATTTCATTGGCGAGTGATGCCCTGTGCGTTACATTTGGCCCCCAGCAACTTTCCAGAAAGCACTAGACCAAGTCATCGCCTCAGATCTGGAGCCGTACGCATTCGCTTATTTGGACGACATAATAGTCACAGGGTCTACGTTGGCAGAGCACATCAAGAATTTGAAAGAAGTTTTCCGTCGACTATGTCAGGCAAATCTCAAGCTTAACGTTGACAAGTGCGACTTCTTTAATCACGGGATGTGAAATACTTAGGACACATGGTCAGCGAGCAAGGGATTCACACGGACCCGGACAAAGTTTCTGCGATTCTGCAACTCAAGCCGCCAACGAATGTTCGAGAACTATCGTGGTATCGTCGGTTCGTACCAAGCTTCGCCGCCATAGTGCAACCTCTGACGTCAATGCTGAAGAGGGGCAAACACTGGAAGTTGGATACGTCACAAGTGGAGGCATTTAACACCCTCAAGTGCAAGCTGACAGAAGCGCCGGTGCTGGCTTGTCCAGATTTCGCGCAGGAGTTCACACTTTCTAGACGGACGCTAGCAACTTTGTTTTAGGAGCGGTGCCCACACAGGAATTCGAGGGGAGCCAGTGATCGCATATGCGAGTCGACGACTGAATCCAGCGGAACGCCATTATTCTGCAACGGATAAGGAATGTCTAGCAATTATCTGGGGAATCAGGAAAATGCGGTCATATCTCGAAGGATACAATTTTATCGTAATCACGCACCACCTGTCTCTGAAATGAAGTTGAATTCGATCGAGAATCCTTCAGGACGCATTGCCAGGTGTGCACTCGAATTGCAGCAGTATAGATTCGACGTAAAATATCGCCGAGGAAAGTTAAATGTGGTCGCCGACGCTTTATCGCGTCAACCAAAAGAAACCGTAGATATAGGCATGTGTCCATGGTTGGACAAAAGGATCAAAGACGTCAAGGAAAACCCGCAGAAGTTCAACGACTACTTCATACAGGACGGCCAGCTCCACCGCCATATCGCGAACACTTCAGATGACGAGGAATACATACCCTGGAAGTTATGCGTGGCAACGAACCAGCGAGCAGAAGTATTGCAGGAAAACCACGATAACCCATGTGCCGCACACGGCGGTATACGAAAGACATCTGCAAGAATTACCGCTAAGTACTACTGGCCTGGAATGTTCAGGGATATCAAACGATATGTCCGAGGGTAAGTTATGTCCACAATATAAACCGAGTCAACGCAAACCCGCAGGACATATGCAGTCACAAATCGGGAAAAGACCGTGGGAAACACTATGCACTGATTTCGTGGGCCGGCTTCCACGGTCAAAACATTGAAACTGTATGTTGTTGGTGTTCTTCGATAAGTCCTCTAAGTGGACCGAAATGGTACCTCTACGCAAAGCCTCTAAGGGTAACTTGAAGAAAGCCTTTCGAGAACGAATTCTGGCGCGCTTTGGTGTTCCTAAAGTTCTGATCTCTGATAACGGAGCACAATTTACGTCGAAGTTTTCGCAACTTTCTGCCGAAAATGGGCATCAGGCAACAATTCACAGCACATCAATAGCAGTGTATCAGAAAGTACGGGTTATAGCCCAGCCTTCCTCACGCAAGGAAGAGAACTGCGACTGCCAAAGACATTATACGACGGAGTCACGAATGGGACGGGACATGAAAGCAGCGTCGCGCAAGGGAGGGCAACGAGGCAGGGAAGCGTACCAAATAGCCCGCAGAAACATGCAACAATCGGCACAACAACAAGCACGACACTACGACTTTCGACGTCGTCAGTGGAAACCCTCAGCTGGCAAAGCAGTGCTGGTGAAGCAACACCACCTGTCTAAAGCAGTGGACTATTTCGCGGCGAAATTATTAATTAATTATTATTTTTAAAAGTCTTAAATAACTGTTATTCTAAAGACTTTTTCGATAGAAGTTATAAAAGTTTCAAGCTCTTCTTGTAGTTTTCATATTATGGCCATATTAATGGGTTTTCAAAAAAGTAATGTTACAAAAATATTCCTTTGCAGTTGGACGATGACCTTACTAAGTTTTACCACCGTCGGTGAAATAATTTCTGCGATTAACCGCGGCAAACGGACTTGAAATTTATATATATATATGTAGATTTACATACAAAAATTCAAAACAATATTCGAAACGAGCAAATAATTCAAGCTCCTGGTTTAACAGATGACTTCTACGAAGTAACACATCCAATATACCTCAGAAACGTGAAATAGTTGGCAAAGCATAGAGATATCCATCAAGCTGACGTTTCGTTTTGACTACGGTTGAAATTTATTATTATTTACCTATTTATTATTTAGTTCTCTCAATACTTCCAAAAATGCGAAAATCACAAATAAAACGCGAAAGAAATTATCATGCTCTTAAGTTTATGTGGCGATTGTTTAATATGGAATTTTAAATTTAATCTTTATCCATTTCAACAGATTTTAATTATTGAAGGTGAAACTGGTTCAGGAAAAACGACTCAAATTCCACAATATTTAATAGAAGCAGGATTTACAAAAAATAAAAAAAAACTTGGATGTACTCAGCCCAGACGTGTTGCTGCTATGTCCGTAGCTACCAGAGTGGCTGAAGAAATGGGTGTTAAATTGGGAAACGAGGTTGGGTACAGCATTCGGTTTGAAGATTGCACCTCTGGTAAGTGCCTAGTTTTCCCCTATTAATTCCTTGTTATTTTTGAAAAAGTTTTATATATTAACTTTTCGTAGAAATCACACCATAGAATTTATAAAAAGGAAGCTTTGAAAAAAGGGGATTTTAGTATTTTTTGTAATCGACTGACTTATATGAATTATCTCTTTACATTTTACTACCCATATTCGCCGACATCGAAACTTCTTCAGTTGGTCGCTTATGTTGTAAAAATTGACTTCAGAGAAACTTGGTTGGTTCCCAGATATTTTGTATATATGTCTTTGAGCAAAGTTAAATTGCGGTTAGCTTGACTGAAATTCTCTGTAATCGAGGGGCTTGCAGCTAGCAAAACCAACTGATGCCTGTGAAGCAAATACTAGCAAGTATTTACATGTTCAAATGGAAGTTTATATATGAAATGATACATGTTATACCGCGATTACATAAAATGGTTTTTCCAGAAATTCGAAGTAAAAATTAGGACCTAAAACCGCTCGTCAACTTTTTAAATAGCATGGAAATTGTTGTTGCAATTCCATCCTAACCCGAAATGCTTTTGGGTTTTAGCTTCACAGTTTTAGTTTGCAACTCAGGTTCGAAGTTCGGAATTGCAGGGAACTTATGGTTCTCCTTGTCTAGTGGCAATAAGTTGGAAAGAGGTCACCAAACCGGTTTCTAAATTCTGCAAAATTACGAATTTTTCACCGAATTCACATATATTTCTACTATTTTTAATATTATTACTATTTTATTCATTTTGAACAATAGCTGCACAACACAAAATTAATACAATTTTACAATATTAACACAAAACAACAGCTGTTTACTTTTCCAGTGTGACAGCCAGGACCGGATTACAAATGGCAACTTCTAGAAAGATGATCAGTTTTCGCACAGCTTAATCGGATTAAATATTTTTATTTGAACGGGGTATTACTGGGCAAACGTCAAGTTAGTAAATTTTTTTTTTATTTACGACATGCGAAACTGCTAGAGCTATTACAATTTTTGAAATTGTTCTCTTTGTTCTATGTCGGAATGATTGTGCAACTAATAACGACGCTTAACATTCTTATTACTATAGATATTTGGCCCGTGTTAATACGTCTTAACGCTGGTAACACATATGTCCAGCCATAGTCAAATAAACTAATTGTCGTCCTTAGTCGAAAATTCGACCAATAACACAATATGCTTTATATATATAAAAAACGCACTAACCACAAAATTATGCATTAATTTGGTCTGAACGAAATTTGCTTTAAAAAACGGATGCTTTTCGATTGTTATAATTGTTATTAATGATGAGGAGGGTGCAGTGCGACCTGTTGATCTATTGTTCTTCCAACTCGAGCTCACAGTTCCTGTACGAGCCCTGTTATCTCTAAGAAACCGATAATTTTACCCAGCTTCACGGATCTTACGGTTTCCTGACCCATGTAAACTGTTTCGAATATTGCCAGCTTGCAGGCGGAAGGCACTGACATGATGTGAGTATGTGAATTCATGGATTTTCTTTATCACCCATGCATAATCTTCATGACTCGTCGTCAATTACTTATATAGTGCATAGGTGTTTCTTCAGTCAGCAGTGGCCCGTTAGAAAACCGCTCCTTATTAGCAGCCTATTTCTTGGTACGTTGTAACGCTACTCCCGGTTGTCCGGGTCTATAGCCGAGGTAACTCGTCAGATGTCCAGGGTTCGTTACAGACAAGGAAAAATTTTAAATTGTGTTTTACAGGACCTTGACTTTATTGTGGCCTTTCAGACTGATTGTCGAGTATTATCGATGGCCTATGAAATCTAATATACGCGCCGGAGAGTTATGGTACGCTACGCTGCACTGACTGGTTTAGTAATCGCAAGGGCAGCGTTGGTCGTTCTGTTGGTGCCAGGACTGCACTCAACCGAAAAATTGGTCTTCACGATTTCAAATAATTCTCGCTCACGGTTATGTATTTCGAAAAATTGTTCGATTGAGTGGTAAGGCTATCCGAAGATTCGCAATACCAGTAAGGCTATCCGTAGATTCGCAATACCTTTACTCAACCGGAAAATTTGTATTCACGCTTTCAAATAATTCTTGTTCGCGATTATGTATTTCAGAAAATTGTTCGATTGAGTGGTAAGGCTATCCGAAGATTCGCAATACCAGTAAGGCTATCCGTAGATTCGCAATACTTTTACTCAACCGGAAAATTTGTTAATTCTTGTTCACGGTTGTGTATTTCGGCAAATTGTTCGATTGAGTGGTAAGGCTATCCGAAGATTCGCAATACCAGTAAGGCTATCCGTAGATTCGCAATACTTTTACTCAACCGGAAAATTTGTATTCACACTTTAAAATAATTCTTGTTCACGATTATTCACGATTTCAAAAAAAATTATTTTACACGCGGCGATCACGGCGTTGCTTTCGAGTTCACTGTCTGGTTGTGCCCGCGTCGGTGTTAAGCCTTAAGCACGAGTGTCTTCGTCGATGGTCTCACAGCAACTGACTGAACGATTCTTTGCTGGTTTCAGTAACGACCCTTTTCCTTGCGTTTGCTTGATCTCTTTTGTTCGTTTCTTCTTCTGTGCTGTTTCCACAGCGTTCCGATGTTTGTACTTTTGCTCTCTGTTGTATACATGCGTTCTGTTCACTCCTTCGTTTGCTTGTGCTCTTGCGTAGCCGCTCTCCTCTCCGGCGTGCATTTACATTATATATTAACTTATGCTATAATAAGTACCCAGTAGGTTTTTAAGTTCACATATGATCAAGATTAAAGTAAATAAAAATGCAAATAATATAAATGAATACAATAATGAAAATGAATATAATAGTTTCCTTTTTTTTTCTTCTTAAACAATTCAATAACACAATAAACTAAACTAAAAAAAAAATGATTTATGTGCGGATCAAATGACACCGCCATTTGGTTCGTTACATCTTCCCCCTACTTCGGCGTGGATTCCAGTTGCCATTTTACCTCACCTGTCCTGGAGACGCGGAACCGGTACCACTTCCCTTGGATGAGTCGTCGGGTGGAGATTTTCTGTCGTGGCTGCCAGTTTCCCAGGATCTTCTCTGCCTCTTGTTCGCAAGTGGTGTGTTGACTGGTGGAGGTTTCGGGGTTTAATTCAGCATTCGCTACCATCGCTCTACCAGATGGGTTGGTTGGTACTAGTTCGTCCAGCCATTCGCCATCCATCGAGAGGATGTCGTCCATGGCCCCTCCCATGAATTCATCGACAAGGGCCTCTAGGTGGGCAGCATCTAGGCCCTGCAGGGGATCGCTGCCTCTGTCGTTGGGGTCGCGCTGTGGTCCGACCGTTGAAGATTCATCGATGGGGTCGACGTTCGGGATGGCTTCGGCTTCCGTGGCTGGCTCGGCGTCTGCTGTGTCGTATGGGAGCTCGACGTTTGCGTTGACTTCTTCGGCGTCGGCTTGGAACTCGTATACATCGGTCGCGATTGTTGGCGGCGACGGGTGTGTGAGACGACTGAGGCCGGATGCCGGTGCAATGTCTACGTCGTCCTCCGCTTCATCAGTGATGGCTCGTGGTAATCCTTGCGGCCATGTACCTTGTGACAAGTGTGTGTCCGTCCAGACCTCTGGATTTAAGGTGGTGTAGGTGATGGACATGGTATAGACCGTCTGCGTGTAGCCATGCCCCTCCAGGACGTCGACGTAGCTATTGACGGAGAAATGTTGCCGCTGCGGGCCTTCGACTTCGCCCTCAGATTCGGGCCACTCCTCATCGTCTGTAACCTCAGGGATGGAGGCAGCTTCGGGGCTGAGGAGTCCAGGTGAAAATTGTACCGTCTCCAGATCACTTTCGTCTCCTGGGATTTTGTGGTTATCGTCGGGTGGGCTGCTGACCTCGATCACGAGCTCTTCCAGGAGTGCTTCCTCCTCTTCCGGTACGTCGGCTGGCTCGTCTGTGTCCTGGTGTCCTTCGGGAGAGTCGCTGTTCGTCGGGCCAATCGAGTGCGTGTCCTCGTCGGATATGTCGAGCGGTCGTGACCTTTTTCGTCGACGCGCGCCCACATACGGCTCTTCGTCGGCCGCTTCTTCGGCTGGTCTCTTCTCGGGACCGTCAGGTGGTTGGCAGCGCCGAACGCGGATGCGTGGCCATTTGTCACCCGGACGGTCGATGACCTCTTCCTCTCCCTCGCTCAGAGGGAGGGTGGTGCGTTGCCTACGTTGCTCCCTGGTCAGGTGGTCTTTGAAACGTTTTTTGGATGCTGCGAATTTTCCTTCGTAGTTGTCCATGATGTGCACGGCACGATGTCTGCGAGTAAACTGATCGTGCTCTGCTCGACTGCCTCTGCCTTGACTGTGTTTGGCTTGACTGCGGTGGCACTTTTCCACTTCCTCGTGCGTATATGAAACAGCATTGCGAGTCATATTCTTGTTATGTGAATGTCTTGTTTCTGCGGAAAGCGCCTCCGTGGTGTCATGGCGTGGCTTCTCTGGATATAATTTCGGGGTGTAGAACTCCTTGATGTCAGCTACATGAGCGGTTCTGGGACGCCTTTCCCCTTCCCTACGAACCGTTACTATTACGGGGGATATGAAACCCTCGACCTTATATGGCCCGTCGTACTTGGGTGCCAATTTAGCGGCAAACTTTTCCGTAGCTTTAGAGAGTGGGTGTTGCTTGAGCATGACCAATTGGCCGACTTTTGGTTTCCAACCCCGCCTCCGCAAATTGTAATGTTTTGCCTGCGTCTGGGCCGCCTTTTGCATATTTTCTCGCGCGATCTGGAATGCTTGTCTCAGTCGGGCGGTATGTTCGCCGACCGAGAACTTTTCGTGTCCCGTACCCCTCGTTTCTTGATCGAAGAGTGCCCTTGGCAAACGTGGTTCCCTTCCTTGGACTAGGAACGCGGGGCTATATCCTGTTGACTCAGACTGGCTGGTGTTGAAGGCCAGGTTTATCTCTGGTATTAACTCGTCCCATGTCGTTTGTTGTGACTCCACGAATTGTGCTATCATCACTTTTATAGTACGGTTTGCACGTTCGGCTGGGTTTTCTTTCGGTGTATAAGGCGCTGTGTACCGATGCATAACTCCGAGTTCTTGCAAAAATCGTTGGAATTTTGTACTGCTGAATTGGGTACCATTATCGCAGATGAAGATCTTTGGCACTCCGAAATGAGCAAGGATTCTCTCTCGAAAGGACTTGATCACCTGTTCGCTGGTTGCGCTTCTACAAGGTATTAGCTCGACCCACTTCGTAAATTTGTCAGTAAAGACTAACAGCATCGTGTTCCCATGTTTCGATCTGGGAAGGGGTCCGACAAAATCTGCGCATACCGTAGTCCATGGTCCCTCCGCGAGGTGTGTCAGCATCTCTCCGGCTGGCTTCTGCTGTGGGACTTTGTACTGCTGGCAACTTCTGCATCCTTGAACATATCGTCTAATTTGGCGGAACATCCCAGGCCAATAATATCTTTGGGCTATTCGAGCCATTGTTTTACGCATGCCCAAATGACCGGCCGTAGGTGCGTCATGGTTCTCCGCTAACACCTTATTAAGTAGACGCTCTGGAACGCAAAGCTTCCAGGAAGGTGAATCGTCGTTGATTCCTCCAGTCGTATGTTTGTATAGAGCTTCGTTTTCGATGGCGTAATCTGGGAATTGCTGTGGCTCTTTTCTCACTTCATCGAACTTCCTGGTGTACCAAGATGCGACTTGATTTCCATCCGGTGTATTTGAACGCGCGCAGATTGGTTCCAATGGTTGGCGAGAAAGAGTATCCGCAACCACATTGTTTTTCCCTTTCCGATACTGGACTTCATAGGTAAATTGCTGTAACTCCAGGGCCCATCGAGCGATTCGTCCTGAGGGACTCTCTATGGAGTTGAGCCATTTCAGTGCAAGATGGTCAGTAACGATGGTGAAGAAATATCCCTCGATGTACGGTCGCATTTTCCTCACGGCCCATACCACCGCCAGACACTCCTTCTCTGTGGTCGAATAGTTCTTCTCAGCGCCATTAAGATGACGGCTAGCGTAGGCGATTACTCGTTCTTGACCGCCGATGATTTGAGTTAAGACCGCTCCTAAGCCATACTCACAAGCATCCGTTTGGAGATGAAATCGCTGGTTAAAATCGGGGCAAGCCAATACTGGGGCTTCTGTGAGTCGTCGCTTTAGGTCTTCGAAAGCTTCATGTTGGTCTCTGGTCCACTTGAAATGTCTTCCTTTCTTGAGGAGTTGTGTGAGTGGGTGTGCTACTTTTGAAAAATCCGGCACAAACCGCCTGTACCAGGAAGCGGTCCCGAGGAATCTTCTCAGTTCTCGTACATTCTGCGGTGGGCGTAGTTCTCTTATTGCTGCCACCTTATCGGGGTCCGTATGAATGCCTTCCTCGCTGATTTCATGTCCGAGGTATTTGATCCGACGCTTAAAGAATTCACATTTCTCTGCATTTATGCGAAGGTTAGCTCGCCTTAGTCGGGCGAGAACTTCTTTTAAGTTAGCCGCGTGGGCTTCAAATGTGTTTCCTGTCACAATAATATCATCCAGATATGCGAACGCTACTGGTTCCATATCTGGGCCAATTACAGTATCCAATGCTCGTTGAAAAGTGGCCGGGGCCGAGTGGAGACCAAATGGCATCACCTTCCATTGGTACAATCCACGTCCCGGAACAGTGAAAGCTGTATAAATTTTGCTGGATTCCTCCATCGGAATTTGCCAATACCCATTCCGTAGATCTATACTACTCACGTATTTGGCATCGCGCAGTCGCTCTAAGATGTGGTTTATCCTAGGTAATGGATATGCATCCGGCACCGAGCGTGAGTTAAGTTGCCTATAGTCTACACATAGGCGCCATTTCCCAGTCTTTTTCTTCACTAATACAATCGGCGCACTATGTGGGCTTCGAGATGGTTCTATACAGCCTTTCTGTATTAATTCATCAATCTCTTCGTCGATGATCTTCTGCATCGCCGGGTTCTTGGGGAAGTACCGCTGTTTTATGGGGCGTTCATCGCGCATAATTATGCGGTGGGCAGCTATATCAGTCGTGCCTTTCATATTCTCAAAGCCCTTCAACTCGGTAGCCAGAAATGTCTCAATGCGCTCTTGTTCTGTTTGTTCCTTTGTTGCGCGTTTGCAAACTATTTCTTCTTCTGTGTTCTCCGGTACTCTAATGTGGACCACTTTACCACCACATTTTATCTCCGTTCCTATGCGAGCCAAGAAATCGAATCCTAGGATGAAATCATCGACGACTTCCGGCAGAATCAACAGCGTTATCATGCAGCTCTTGGTACCGAAGACTACACGAGTTCTCAATGCCTCTGTGATTTCCTGCACTTTACCATTCGCCATGCACATCCTTGTCTGAACTTTGTATATCCTGTTTGCAATTCTTAATTTGTGGGCATAGTAACTGCTGAGGAAACTCCGCGTAGCACCCGTATCTAAGGTAGCATCGAGGAGTTCATTTTCGAGGGCCACGGTTGCCACAATACGTTGGCCCTCCCTGCGTAAATCTTCTAATAATTTCGGGGATTTCTTGCCATCTGCACATCTCCCCGAATTGGATGTTGGCGTTGCGCGTTTCCCGGACGTTTGCGGCAGCATTCTTTAGTTCGTACACTCTTGCGTCCACAATCCCAGCAAAATATCAACGTTTCGTTGCGACAGTCACGAGCGAAATGGCCAGCTTGTCCGCAGCGCCTGCATGCGGACCGTGGGTCGCTTACGAACTCCTCTCGATTATCCACGACTTGTCTGTGTCTCTCTATTGGTCGTTGCGGGCGTTGTTGCTGTTGCTGGGGCGTGGCATCTGACTGCAGGTTCTCCCAGTCGCCGGCCAAGTTGATTAATTCTTCCAGCTGTTCGAATTCCCGTCTCTTTACGTAATGTTGCAGCTCGTGGTGGCTATTACGATAAATTCTTTCGAGTTGTTGTGTCTCCGACATTCCTGTGTGGCGCATCAGGTTTTGCAACGCCACAACGTAGTCTTTGAACTTTTCGCCGGCTTTCTGTTTTCGCTGCCGAACATCGTCATCTAGCCGCTCGAAGAAACGTGCTGGCAAAAAAAATTCCAAGAAGTCTTTTTTAAATAGGAGCCAGGAGTTCCACCTTTTATTATTACTTCTGAACCATTGCAAAGCTTTTTGTTGCAACAGTTCCGGCATGGCTTTCGGCAGCATGTCAATGTTTACGCCGTATAATTCCGATAGTTCTTCTATCCTTTCCACAAACACTAATGGATCTTGGCTGCCATCGTAGTGTGTCGCCCATTTCTTTATACGGTCAAGAATGGCACAGTAGCTTCCTGCCGTTACGTACATCGTCGTGTCGGCCACAGGGTTTCCCTGGTAGTGTGTTTCTTGGTCTTGGATGGGGTGTTGTTGCAACTCCCTGCGTTCCCCTCCAGTAGTTTTGTCGGCGACTTGTTCGTTAGCCGCTGAAGTTCCTTGTTCTAATCTGTCTGTCAGCGTGGGATTCTTTGGAGTCTTGACTAAGGTGCGCGTGTACATTTCCTCTAATTCGTTGAGGCGTCTCACTTCTTCTGTTGATAGCATAGCACTGTTTGCAAACGTTACGAGTAGTTTTCGCAAGTCTTCTACGGATCCTTCGACCCCCAATCCAAATTCTTTCGCGTATTCTTGCAATACGTCTTTTTTTTAACGTATAAATCCACGATGTCTTTCCCATAGTTATTGTTTAATGTAATTCTTATCAGATTCTTGTCTCTTCGTTTGAGGCGCACAATAAATGATATTTCGTCAGGGTCCCTGCTCGGGCGCCACTGTAACGCTACTCCCGGTTGTCCGGGTCTATAGCCGAGGTAACTCGTCAGATGTCCAGGGTTCGTTACAGACAAGGAAAAATTTTAAATTGTGTTTTACAGGACCTTGACTTTATTGTGGCCTTTCAGACTGATTGTCGAGTATTATCGATGGCCTATGAAATCTAATATACGCGCCGGAGAGTTATGGTACGCTACGCTGCACTGACTGGTTTAGTAATCGCAAGGGCAGCGTTGGTCGTTCTGTTGGTGCCAGGACTGCACTCAACCGAAAAATTGGTCTTCACGATTTCAAATAATTCTCGCTCACGGTTATGTATTTCGAAAAATTGTTCGATTGAGTGGTAAGGCTATCCGAAGATTCGCAATACCAGTAAGGCTATCCGTAGATTCGCAATACCTTTACTCAACCGGAAAATTTGTATTCACGCTTTCAAATAATTCTTGTTCGCGATTATGTATTTCAGAAAATTGTTCGATTGAGTGGTAAGGCTATCCGAAGATTCGCAATACCAGTAAGGCTATCCGTAGATTCGCAATACTTTTACTCAACCGGAAAATTTGTTAATTCTTGTTCACGGTTGTGTATTTCGGCAAATTGTTCGATTGAGTGGTAAGGCTATCCGAAGATTCGCAATACCAGTAAGGCTATCCGTAGATTCGCAATACTTTTACTCAACCGGAAAATTTGTATTCACACTTTAAAATAATTCTTGTTCACGATTATTCACGATTTCAAAAAAAATTATTTTACACGCGGCGATCACGGCGTTGCTTTCGAGTTCACTGTCTGGTTGTGCCCGCGTCGGTGTTAAGCCTTAAGCACGAGTGTCTTCGTCGATGGTCTCACAGCAACTGACTGAACGATTCTTTGCTGGTTTCAGTAACGACCCTTTTCCTTGCGTTTGCTTGATCTCTTTTGTTCGTTTCTTCTTCTGTGCTGTTTCCACAGCGTTCCGATGTTTGTACTTTTGCTCTCTGTTGTATACATGCGTTCTGTTCACTCCTTCGTTTGCTTGTGCTCTTGCGTAGCCGCTCTCCTCTCCGGCGTGCATTTACATTATATATTAACTTATGCTATAATAAGTACCCAGTAGGTTTTTAAGTTCACATATGATCAAGATTAAAGTAAATAAAAATGCAAATAATATAAATGAATACAATAATGAAAATGAATATAATAGTTTCCTTTTTTTTTCTTCTTAAACAATTCAATAACACAATAAACTAAACTAAAAAAAAAATGATTTATGTGCGGATCAAATGACACCGCCATTTGGTTCGTTACAACGTTCATGCATACTCTACAACGCGAATGTATGTTGTTTACATGTTATAATTTGTCGTGACCTGACCTGACCCTTGGGTCTAATGTTACTTCTAAAGACTTAACTTCTTTCATGTCCATGATTTCGAATATATCCATTGTTATTGGACAAGGCTTATATTTTCTTGTAAATGGGACAAGAAGTTTTTGTAGTTTTGTTTGGGTTGAGTTTGAGCCTCACCTTAATGCACCATTTTCTTGTTATTCTCAATCCTTGTTGAATTCTACTAGGGAGAGCTACTTCAAATTTACCTCGACAAAGCATAACTATGTCATCAGCATACCCTTCGCAGTAGAGCTTTGCCTCTGTCAGGTTGCACAAGAGCTTATCAACTACGATGCTCCACAGCAATAGAGAGACTCCTCCCTGCGGCCATCTTTTCGTGGTGTTTATTTGTAACGCTCTTCGAAGAGTGCCTTTGAATTTTGTACCTCTCTCTATAATTTCATTCTATTTCCCCCTTTGTATTCAATAGCCCACGAAGAGAAAATGTTAAAGAGATATTCTCAATTTTCAACAACAAGAAAATGCTCTTCACATCTCTGTCAAAATTGCATGCATTAAAGTAGACAGCAAATTGCTTCCTCTTGCTTATGATATGATTGTTCAGAAAATTATATCGATTCTGTGTGTTTGCATGAAGCACGAGGGATGAGAGGTGTAATTTTGATATTCAAAGAAAAATTCCATTTTTTGAGATAAATCATCGCATGTTTATTTCATGCGATGATTCAAATGGCCACCACGACCACGCTTACAGGACCAAATCCTGTTCAGGAAATTTTCCATAACCAAATCGCCAAGTGGCTGCCCTATGTCCTCGATAGCCTCACGAATTCCATCTTTGAGGTCTTGAATCGACGCTGGGCTGTTGGCGTAAACCTTATCTTTCACGTGGCCCCAAAGGAAGAAGTCGCAAGGTGTTAAATCACAAGATCTTGGTGGCCAATTGTGATCACCTCTTCGAGAGATAACACAGTTAGGAAACTTTTCCCGTAGAAGATCAATGGTTTCGTTGCTTGTGTGGCAAGTAGTGCCGTCTTGTTGAAAGTAAACGTTGCCCAGATCAATACCATCTAAACGTCTAACTTCCGAAAAATCAATTAAATATAAATTTGAGAAATGTTTTTTGATGTCGCAATAGATCCTGGATGGTATGCATATGGCTTAGTGACAATTATTTGCAATTTGTAAAAAAATGGCATATAATGAAATTAGCCATTAAGACGATTTTTAGCTAGATTACTAATTTTCATGATTTTTATACATTTTCGTCTCTTTTTACAGCAGAAGCATAGCTTGGTCTTCAAGCATTAGCCTTAGCATCATCAGCAACACCAACACTCTGAGGCTGAGAGGAATCAACTACAAGCTATTAAAGAAAAACTATTAGTATTACACTTTAAAAAATGAATCAATAGCCACCTTTGACATACACCTAAAAACCGTGCCTATAAAAATCATTAATCATCTCTCGATAGCACAATCCAATCACCGTAACTGTTGATCCAACCTTATTTTCGTAAAAATAAGGTCCAATGACTCCGACGGACCATAAACCGCACCAAACAGTCACAATAACTCCTGCGTTTTCGAGCCTCAGATGCTCATTTGTGCTTGTTGACGTAGCCACCGAGGTTGAAATGGCCTCATCAGTCAAGATGATTTTTCGATGGAATTCCGGATCATTTTCATGCAATTCAAGGACCCAATCAGCAAAGACGCGACGTCGTTGATTATCGGCCGACTTGAATTCTTATGTTAACTGATCTTTATAAGCCTTAAGACCCAAGTCTTTATGCAAACTATGGTGTAATGACGTTTGGGGAATGCCCAATTCCATAGAACGACGAGGAATAGACAAACCTGGGTTATCCTCAACACTTTGGGCTACAGCAGCAATATTCTTAGTTGTCTTTAAGCAACAGCACGGGTTTTATTCTTCACATCACTAACTTGTCCCAACAGGTCGAATTTTTCCACCAATTTCTGTAATGCGGTCCGACAAGGTGCTTCACGACGACACAAAAATGCTTTAGTTTTGCGAACTGTGACTGCAAAATTTTTTTTGTAGTGAATTTTAATAATTTCAATGCGTTGTTGCTGCGTGTTTTTCATTTTTACTAATGGCGTAGTCAAATGTCAACAATAACAGCTTTAAAAGTGACAGTTACCGAAGTAGCGGGCTATTCAAAATTACACGTCTTATTGGAACACCCTTTATTATCCGCTTGTAACAATTTCTCATCCTCTTCGGAATGCTGTACCGCTTATCCCAATTATTGCATTTTCTATGGTACTGCATTTTCGATTACCAGTGTCATTTCTAAATTTTTAATTTTTTAGGATTTTTTTTCGGATATATTTATTCTTGCCGCTCCAAACCTACAAATAATTGTATATATTTGTGTAATATTGTATTAAGTCAGCTGAGTGCTTAATTCATTAACTTTATCTATAGTTGTGATTCAACTGTTTAATAAAACTAAACTAAAACAGTTGTATTTAATTATTATTACTATTATTATTACTGTAGGCAGTAATGTATCGCGACCCCATAGATCTGTTATGCATGCGCTTGTCTAACGCAGATCTAAGCTTTTACAGAAACATAGCACCGTTCCTGAGTTAGTGAATAAGACTTGGCGACGATTTTTTGAGGTGTATCGTAGGCCATATTGGCCCGTCAGAAAAACTTAAAGGAGACGTACATCCTTCCTGTTTCATTGATACTCTCTTTACCAGGTTATTTCTTTAACTGGCGATGGCCTAGAGTCTTTGTCTGTGTTCGCTCAAACTCACTTTCCTCCCATTTCCGGATTACCTCTCGCTTGTACCCATTGGATAGTCCAAAAAAGGGTTCCGGACCTATAAAAGGACGCATGACCTTGTGTCTTGTCTTTAGCATAACCTTGTGTCTCCTGGTAAGGGTACTAAGACGGTTTTCTCACGACTTAGGCAAAGGCTCCTATCCTCACACCATCCTTTTGTAATCTTAATGGACCGCTGACGACCACTATGTCATCAGTAAAACCTTGAGCGCTGAAGCCGAAGGAATTGAGTTTTATTAGGCTTTCGTCAACAACCAAAGTCCATAAGAGTGATGATCGTACTCTCCTTTGGGACCATCGTCTGTTATCCTAAATTGATAGTAACTTCCCCTGAAGCTCAAACTGCATTATACTTTGGTAATCACTGAAGTAACATTCTTCCTTATTTATTTATTTATTAATAATAAATATGGAATACAATAAGATATAAAATCTTTTTTATAAACCTGTTAGATGACGGTTGACCTGTTGATGGTGAATCATAAAAAATATAGTCAAAGAAAATTAAGAAGAAATAAAATTATATATAGTAAACGAACAAACCAATATCGTAAGCCAGCCATGAGGTTTAGAAAAGTAATTTATAGAAAAGATAGGGTTAGGATAAAGTATATAGCAGTATATAGAGAAAAAAGAAGAGATATAGACCGAACTAAAGAATGTAATAAGAGTCAAATGTTGACAAGGCAGCCAATCTTGATAAAAAAGAATCTGCTTGAGTTTAAGGTTTTATGCACCTGCGCAATAAGCAATGTTCATTGCGTGTGTGCCCGAATCGTAATTTATCGAACAGATAAGATGATGTTTGAGTTTGAATCAGCTTATGTAAAAAAATACAGTTTCTGATCCTCAAATAGGTGAAAATATCGTAGCCAAGTGTACCATTTCTGAACTGCACTAGATGATCATAAGTCCGAAATACAAAAAAATATTTCGTCGCATGATTAAATGCAACATAAACAGTGGACAACTAGTTTGCGGCTAGTATCCGTGTAAAACTAGTAAAAAATATTGCATCTACTAGATCCTCTTTAAGATTTTCATTCCCGCCCAGGAAAACTTGTATATTATCAGCATGCCCAAGAAATAATGCATATCTACAAACAACAAAAATGTCTTTGTCTGACGTCTGACAAAAGGATGGAACAACAATGGAACAAAAACAGATCCTTCCACCAGAGTACCCATTATTTATTCTAAATTTTTATGTTCTGCCGGTCAAATAGCTTTTCAGTAATTTAGTCGCAGTGTCTCTAAACCAAATTTATACCTTAATTTATTACATAGCAATACATTATTTACAACATCAAAGGCCTTCGAGAAGTCTATTAGACATAATAACGTGATAGATCTGATTTGATTCTATGAAAGGCCATTGTTACTTCATATTCATAAACACTACAGAAATTAAACGAACCAGACATGATTGTGGGTGTCGCAGTTATGGTATCAATATGGTCTTTATCTATTCAAGAAAATTTTTTCAGAATTTTCCACAATACCTTGGCAGGTAAAGGATAGTTCAGCTTATTGAAGTAATAACGCATCTTAGCTAGCCTGAAGAAACTGACAGACTTATTTCTGGCATATCTATACATCTCCCATCTTTCAGGTGAAGGGTGATTTTTCCACAAGCTGCGTAATTTGTTACGCTTACGTATTGAGTCAAGAACTGAGCTCGTAAACCACGGACACGCTTTTCTTCTGCTTCTGAACGTTATATAAGGCATATGCTTTAAAAATAATGATTAATAATGTTAGCGAACACAGATACTTTTTCATCAACAGTTGACAAAAACCATATATCACTATCTAAAACTGCGATGTCCAATCGGGCTGACTTCGGGCCAATCGGCCCAGTGGGTCACAAAAACTCCGTCATTTGAAGATCATAAAAAAGCGACGAACTATTGGTACCCAACGTTTGGTGGGCTTTTTTCCCACTTCTTCAGAGTTTTATGACTTTATTGATGATAATAATTATTTTTAATAGATATAAGTATGTCAACTATATTTTATTAAAATTTAAAATTTAAATAAAATTGGAGAATTTGAAAAACAAATAATTTTTCCTAATCTGTGGTAATTATTAGTCTGGTTTGCTTTGTGCTACTAAATAAATTGTGCTTATATTGTCTATGCCTTCTCTATTGTTCATCATGCTTTTTTCTAATTGATGTCTCTTTTGTGTTCCGCTATCCTGGTTTTTAGGCTGCGTGTTGTTGTACTATACTATGTATATTTTACTTTAAAATATACTATGTATATTTTGTTACATTACTCATTTTTGTTGCTCAAGCATTTGATTTCATAAACAACATTATTCGTGTTTTCTATTGGCACTTTCTTTTCAGTATTTGTGTAAAGACTTCTTGTTGTCTTATGGGGTTTGTAAGCAAATTTGTTTGTTTTGTTTTTAATTAGATCATTGAGTCTCGCTTGGTTTGTGAGATTCGGAATGTAAGTTAATGCATACAGAAAGAATAACAAGTGGCCGAATCTTGAACAAAAATATTTTCCACTTGCGATCCAGTACTAGATATTTTTTTTCACTCATTGCTAAGTGTTTCGCCATCTTCTCTCTTTCTATTGCAAATGTTATTATGTTTTCATTGATGCTCTGAGAATTTGATTCTTATCCACTACTGAATCGATGATGGATTACTATTAGACGTGTTTGTGTGTTTGCACTGATGCTCGAGTATTCGGTATCCAGTTCTGGATCGTATGAAGATTTCTGAGTGTTTTGCTTTTTTATTTTGCTTTCGTGCTCTGAGCGTTTTTTTGTGTCCACTACTGGATCGTTTACAGATTGTTAGTGTAATTTCGTTTCTTCTTACATTTTTCCAATTCGTCTTTTTCTCATTATTCCTAGTACTGTTTTGTTTGTGTTTTTTGTTTTATTCTTTATGGTGCAAATGCAGAGTGTATGTATGTATGTCGAAGGAATATATGTGAATACATATTGATAACTTTGTGCTTTGTGATTTCTGGACATTATTTTGTGTGTGTTTTTTATAGTTATGGGCTTCGTATGGATTTGTATGTTGGTAGATTTGTTTTTGCTTTCTTGTGCTTGCCCCTAGTGGTGCAATTTTACATTAGGAATTCGATGAAGGAGGTTTGGACGATCTTCTTGATCAGTACATTTATAGAAAACTAAAAATTTTGAAACCGTTTCAAGCATGTTAAAACAGAGTGATTTATTGAAAAGAAATATTCGCTGTATGCGTGGGTAAATTTATTGAAATTTTCTAGTCTCTCCTGAGGACGCATTTTAAACTCGTTTCCTTTCTAGGTTTCCCTTGCGGACCGACCGCTTCCATTTGGCGTTCGAGTAAATTTGGGTGATTCGGCCCCTTGTAATTCTTTCTCTATGGTTAATGTAAAAAATATAGGTTTTTCCTTCGTGGATTTCTCCTCAAGTTGAGTATCAGCTATATTTGTGTTGCTCTGTTTTTTATTGCTATCATTTTTGTATTTCCATAACTGGTTATCTATAGGTTAGGTTAGGTTAGAAGGGCATGTGGCCAGGTCGACCACTTCCACCGAGGCCTAAATGGCCCATTGTAGTAGCCCTTGTAGGAGTATCGGGATATGGGAAAAGGGTAGTGGTAGGGTGTGGTGTGGGAACCGGTGACTACCTATGTCCGTCACTCTACCAGCGGGCCCCCTTCCGACGTTGTACTTATTCGGGGATGGGTCTGGAGAAGGCGTACTTGGTGCTCATGATGAGTTTCAGTAGACTGGCGATCAGTAGCTCCGCCATATCCGAGTTCTTCAGAAAGCCAGTTCCTGTTGATTGGAGTCGGCGGTAGTGAAGAGCCGGGCACTGACAGAGCAAGTGGAGCACAGTCTCTTCCTCATCGGTGTCATCGCAGCTCCTGCAATGGTCGATTACGGTGCCAGGTTTCCACCTAGACACCATATTTCCGACCGGGCAGTGTCCCGTTATCAATCCTGTCGCAAGACGAAGTTGGTCTCTCGAAAGTGAGAGCAGTGCCTTCGACTTGCTCCAGTTCAACCCATGCCATAGTAGTCTGGTATTGTTGCAATTTGACCTGTTTATCCAGGTGCGATTTTCGTCACCCATGACTATGATTTCAATGGTTCTTTTTAGATGCCCCATTGGGACATACACTGAGGCGACTGTCGTGTGTTGCTCCAGTGAGGCTCCAGTTTTGGCAAGGCGGTCCGCCAGCTCATTGCCCTCAATATTTGAGTGCCCTGGAACCCAGCAGAGTTTCACTGTGTTGTCTCTTAAAAGGCTCCCAAGCCTTTCCCTACACTTCAAGACAATTTTGGACTTCACTTTTACAGCAGATATTGCTTTCAGGGCCGCCTGGCTGTCGACAAAGAAGTTGATATTCTTATTGAATATCGTTTCTTCGATGACAAAGTTAGCAGCCCTTTCTATGGCGAATATTTCGGCTTGAAACACACTGCAGTTATTTGGCAATCTATACGATCGCTGTGCCTGCAGTATGCTGGAGTAGAAGCCTGCACCCGTACCCTCTTCGGTCTTGGAACCATCGGTGTAAAAGTCGATGCCCCCCGGAGGTTCTTGGCCTAATGACCATTCCTCTCTGCGGGGAAATATCACCTCCGGTATTCCGTCAAAAGTCAACCTCGGGAGAATATAGTCTATATATATGTATATATATGGAATACACCTTAGGATATGAAAGGGTGTCAGTGTTCTCATTGTTAGACCTTATGTTGCTATGTGACAGCAGCACCGCGGCCTTTTGTGAGAACTGGTCCCAGTTCGTTTTCCTTGGGCTCCTAAAGGGCACGACTCTTGGTTTATGAAATGAGATCTCGAAGAATATCCTAAAATGGTCCGAAAAGGAGCACTCTTGGGACACCCTCCATTTCAGGATTTCAAGGTCTCTACAATTTTTAAGGGTGAGGTCTATTATCTCCGATCTAACTCTATTGCTAAAGGTGGGCGAGGCCCCCCTATTACAGATAATTAGGTCGCTTGTAATAATGAAATCGAAAATAGACTCACCTCTTACATTGGTATCCTTACTTCCCCATTGCGAATGATGTCCGTTAGCATCACATCCTATCACCAACTTCAACTTGCTGGTTTTGGCAAGGGTCGTTAGTGCACTGGTTATCTATAAAATGTAAACGATTTCTTTCTCAAATTTGGACTTACCTATTTCGAAAGTTTTTTTTATTAGATTTTTCACGTTATTTGTTTTTTGTCGCATAGGGTGATTTGAAAGATAGTTGATTATCCTTCCAGATGGTGTTGGTTTTGCATACAAATTAAAGTGCTAATTCACAAGTAAGCCTGTCGCATTAAGGCGGTGACGCCTTGAGAGACGCGTTTATGCAAAACTTGAATTAACAAGTACACCTTTGGCAAGGCCTTTGTTTGCCTCTATTCGTAAGTTCTTCGTCAATTTTTCGAAGATGTTGGAATTTTTAGTGTTGGGGAAACAATTTAATTAGAATTAGAGCTGCGTTTCATAAGTAAAGTTATTGCTGAAAATTTTATAACTTTTAAAAATTGTTTTATTTAACAAAATTTGACTGAAAAATGTGGTAAAAATATAGAATAACTCTAAAAAAAATGTTAGACAACTTTTTTGATATTTCTATAATTTTTGGTATATTTTTGCAACACAAACTCTTTACATTATTTATTGTATTGGAAGTCAATCAACCCTTCAAGCAGTACACAAATCAGAGACCACATGCGTCCACACATTCATACATACATGTATATGTAAAGAAATATTTTGTGTGCACATGTTAGTATACATGCAGCAATGACGATCATTCCATACATTCCTTTCAGAAATATGTCTGAGAACTGTGGTTAACTGAACTATTCATTTCATACTCAATAAACTTTGTGATTATGTACATGGTATATGAATATATTTGATAAAATATTATTACTTTACTTTTCGTTATTTATTTTTTTTACACGCAACCTGAAAATAAAACTTCTTACAGTTAAATACTGAATGTCCACTAAAAATAAACGAAATAAGCAAGTTTTGTAAGAGGCGACACCGAGGACGGCACCTAAATAGTTGTCGTCTTAAAGGCGTCACCTAACACCTTAAAAAAGTGTTTTTTGTCGCACTTGTGAATTCACTCTTCGTACGTTTGTGGCCTCCTCGTCTTCGGAACAGATGTTTTCCCGACAACTGAGAGGCGTAGTCGTACTTCAGAATTGCTAAAGACGTCATTTGTCGTCTAAGATGACAAACGCGTACTTCTGATTTACACCATAAATAAGATTCTGTTGTGCTCATTATATAATGTTTCCAGAAAGCATATAGAGTTGTTTTGTTCTTTTTCATATGTCAATTGTATCCTGTTATGGTATGTGGTCAGTGCTTCTAAAATGATATCGATATCCCGTTTTTCAGTTGTTGCCAATATATCATCAACATATTTAGTTATGTATTTTATAGTTATTTTATGATGTTTCTTTAGTTCCTTTATTGCGTACCCTTATAATTCATCCATTGCGATATCTGCTAACGTTGGTGATAGTGGGTTCCCCATACGCTTGCGAAACTCTTGAGTAAATTCTGATAATTGAATAATAGTAGTTGTTATCTTGAAGGCCAAATTTTAACAGTCGTAGAAATTGTGCTTTATTGATTTGAGTTTGTTTCGATATTGCATCCTATTTCTTTATAATGCTTTTTATGGCTGTGTATATATCAATATTCGTGTATAATGATATGACATTAAAAGAGACAAGTATTTCATCTTCACTTAAGTTCATTTCATTTAATTATTCTTTTAATTGTCTGGTATTTTTGATGTTTAGTTTTTCAGGAATGATTTGTTTTAGAAGGTGGCCTACGTGTATTGAAGATGCTTTCTGTTTAAAGGCATGATCGGCTTATCGATCGATTATAAGAGAATGACGATACACAATGAGCAGACCACAGTTGAAAGTTAAACTTGCTAAAAGTTATATCGTGATTAGAGACAAAATATATTTGGTCATAAAAGTTTACATATCTGAGGTCAGAAACAATAACATAGTCCGAGAGGCTTAGGATACCGTTGTGCGAAAACATAGTTGGTGAATTCACATTCAATTAGAGATTTAATATTATCATTTAGAGATTTAAATCACGACATATAATAAATTATGTGTAGTCAATTATATGCTTAGATAATTTAAGAGAGTATTTATCTAAAGAATTCAGCCAGCTAGTATTATGGATGCAAGATATAAAATTTTCGGGTTGTTGTCGTAGACACAAACATTTAAATACTTAAATACTATAGCACTTTTTGATGATGATTTCTAACTCCCTCAGGACCACAACTGTCATTTATGTATAGTTCATAACTATCTATACCATACATATTATCACAAATCTCGCCATAAAACCAAGTTTCAGCCACACAAATTATATCAACTAATGAGTCATTAAAAAAATATCTTATATAGTCCAACATAGCTGCGAGCATTGAAATGTACTGCATTAACTCCATAATATCTGCTACATAAAAGTCCAAGGTTTAAACTATTTACTATGTGAACTAGTGATCGTTTTTTCTGCCGGCTAAATCTCGGTATAATTTTAATTATTTTCTTGTAGTCGGAGTTTCTCATCGTGTTACTTATTTCTTGTGTTTGTTTGTTGTTTCGTAAGTTTCATAGAGTAATGTACCTCGTGTGTTTTTACGATCGTGCCTTCTGGTTCAGGAAAGTGGTTACAAATTTCTCGCGATGTTTTTGTTCTTTTTGGAGCTTTGAGCTTTGGTTCTATGTTTTACGTCAATCGTCGTTGTGGTTTGCTTTCGATGGTGTTAATTGGTAAAAAAGATTTATTTTTGATGGTGATTGAATTAAAACCATTATAGTTGTATATAAATACTAAATACTAATTCGTAACACCATCGTCGTTGTTCATAGCTGCAAATATACTTTTTTATCTTCCCAACAATGTCGGGTTTCATTCGGTTGCTGTGTTGTAAAATTTACTGAGGTATTTGTTGTTAAATAAAGGTAGGATACAAGTTTGTAGTTCATAGTTGTGTATAAATACTGAATCCTATTTCGTAACACCAGCGGTCAGGTCAATTAAGTCATCGTTGTTCATAGCTGCAAAATATACTTTTTCATCTTCCCAACACCGAAATGTAAATATTTCCAAAAACTCTTCAATGATATATCTGTATAACATGTTTGTTGCAAATATTCTGTAACTTTTTTCGTCTTGTTTAAAAATAATTATAAAATTTTGTAACTGAAAGCTACCGGAATATGCTTACAAATATACTTTTTATTATAAATATCTAAACTAATTAAAACGCATTCAAAATCTGCGTAAACTACAAACGGGACGTCCAACCTGCGCTCGTAGTTCTTAAATCTGATTGTGGTCTTCTCCAACTCCGGCATTACTGTAACAGTTTTGTTACATTCGTCTCTATGGCTCTTCATTATATTATTATTTCTTGAGTACTGCAGGCAGGTGTTGCAAAAGTGTGTAGCAAGAGTTCTTTTAGTCAGCTGGCTGCGTACAAGTCTATTGAGAACAAGAAAATAGAAAAACAAAAAAAACCAATTTAAAAGTAAAATTTAACAAATTATTTAAATTGGCAAATTAAATAAAACTAAAATATTCTGAAAGTATTAAAAAAAACCAAATGAAAAAAAGTGATAAAATAAAAAATAATATAACATAAGGAAATTAAAAAGTAGTTTAAAAATTTTTATAACCCACCTTGAAATAAATTTTATCCAAACGTAGTGTGAGAGATCCAAGTCTTGGATAAGCAGAATGTTGATGTGATGTTCTTTTTCAGCTTGAGTGCTATAAAATGGTCCTATTATAGCGCCAAGCTGTTCATCAAAGCCGAAAACGTTTATGCTTATACTATTATTTAGTCGTTCGAAATCCGAAATTTCTGTAAGCGGTAGAGGAAATGTCAAGCGCTCAAAGTTAACTACCATTCCATTTGGTAGTCTAACTATACTAACTTGAATATTTGTAATGTTCTAGTTCTGTGGCCTATGAGGATGATCCACAGTGGGGCTAAGAGCAGCTATGATTGCCCAATTGAAGTAGTATTCATCATCATTTCGTACATTGATGCATGCTTTCTTATTATCTAAAACTTTTGGTAGTGGCATATACGAGGATCCCTTTAATGGCTTGTACTCATTAATATTAATCTCTGCATGGCATATTTTAGATAGAGCCCAGCCACTGTCTCTTTCCTGGAATTCTGTGAGCTTGCTTAATAAGCTTGCAAATTTTTGGCTCAGAATCTGGTCGAGCTGGTTTTTTAATTGAACTATCATCATTTTCGTTTGGAAGGATTTGATTTCCACTAATCGTCAGATGTTTTAACAAATTCACAGAATAACTCCAAATTAATTTTAAAAGACAAATGCTTTTCGAGGCAGTTAATTAGCTCTAGCATTATCTCATTTTTGCCTTTCTGGAGGAATTCTTCCGGCATAAATGTACTGACATCTCTATTCTCTCTTTGAAGTTATCATTTATAGATTTCAACTTGCTGCTGTTGGTCGGAACACAACATTTTTGCTTGTGTGCGTTTGTTTTGATATGGTAAGCCCAATTTTTTAATTCAATGTGTTTTGCACATCCTGTGTTTTGCGCCATATGATGTGTTTTGCGCCATATGATGTTGCTCGTTCTAGGACACTTAATTCACTTGTACTATCAGATCCTTCATTTCTGTGAGACTTATTTTTATGGTCATGTAACTGGTAATTGCGCTCAAATTTCGCGTCACACTCTTGGCATTTTAATAATTTATGTTCATGTTTTGCCTTTGTGTGCCGGCTTAAGTTACGTTTTGATGCATAAGCAGCTTTACCACTTTTCACATATGAATTGCATGTTTCTTTTTTCGTTTTCTAAATCAATGTCTAAAAGCACAGACTATAAACAATTTAATTTGTTGCTAAAAACTATTACAAAAAAAAAACTATTACTACGATTTATTGTTTATTAAACTCCAAGAATCTCACAATTTACATAAAACTTTATCTTTTTTTTCTTCTTCTTTATTTTCATTTGCTTCGTTGTTTCTCTGCTGCCCTCTTTTTAAGTACTATATTTATGTTTTCCACTCAAATTCTTTTTTTTGTATAATGTTAAATTAATTTTTTTTCACTTGACTTTATTATACCCTACACCTTAAGGTTGAGGGTATATTCACTTTCTACCGGAGTGTGTAACGCATAGAACTAGACAAGATAGGTATGGAAAAGTATATATATTCTTGATCAGCATCACCACCGAAATTGAAATAACGATGTCTGTCCGTCTGTCTGTCTGTCCGTTGAAATCACGATCACAGGAGAACGGAAGGTGTAGGGTATAAAAATGAAATTTGGCGAAAATATTCGTTGCTATGTTGGGGTGTTTCGTATTGAAAATGGGCAAAATCGCCCGAGGACCACACCTACTTTTTATATCGAGAGTGCACTTAGCTCTGTTTTGCCTATTAAAAAAGGCCATATCAGCATCACTTTTTGAGAGAAGACAAGAAAATTTTATATGTAGGTTTAGACTAAAGGTCCAGTTAGCGAATACGGTCGTAAATGTCAAACCCAATATCTATCTTATGGAAATTGCATGTATCGGGTTACCGAAAGCATGTTCGAATGAACGTAAGCGACAAATATCTGCGGGGATTAGATATTTGTGAAAAAAAATACGTTGTTTACTACATATGACAGCTAAACGTGGTTGCCATACGCTCTTTTAGCAAACAATGGTTGCCATCATTTGTGCGCTTTTGCAATAAATGCTTGGGAGTTACACGGGATTTAAATAAATACTTCGATAATGTTGTTTATGTAACTTATGTTATATATTTTAAGTCAAATTACCAAATGTATAAGTTTTTTTACGAAAGCTAAATAATAGCGCGACTTGTTAGGGATTTTTTACATATTTATAACCCAAAATTGTATCAACGTAAACCAATTGAAGTGTCGATATGGCACCCCTGCTTACAATTGTTCCATTTGTTAATTCATTTGCAACTTCCAAGTGCGTGGTAACTAATTGTGCATTACTAATTTAAGAAAATAACAAAATAATAACATTTGCAGTTACAGAAAACCATGGACGATGAAAAGCTAATTGCATTGGTGCAAGGCTATCCAGCTTTGTACGACAAAGCGTCGCCTGGATACCGGCAACAGGAAACCAAGCAACGAATTTGATCGGAGGTCGGCTGCTCTATGGGATGCTTAGGTTCGTGCTAATTTTTTCTCCATCTTCAGTATATGTAGTTAATAGTTCCATATATAGGTGCAGAGTGCAACAAAAGGTGGGTGCAGCTGCGCGACAAATATACTAGAGAAAAAAGAAAATTGGATGCTCCTTCAGGCAGTGCTTCATCTGGAAGGCAGTGCTGGCCACTATTAGATTGTATGCGTTTTTTGAATCCGTGCACCGAACCGAGAGCGTAAGTAAAAGAACAGCGAACATAAATTGTGTAGAAAAATTAATATATATTTACTCTTGTTGTAGGACTCGATGTTCTGAAAACATCGCAATACCATCGCCATACTACCATGATAATGTATTTATCTCTGCGCCGCAATATGAAGTCTCTGTGCCGATGGTGTCGCCTGGCCAGCACATTCCGCTGCACGAGAAGGAGTCGCCTTCAGAGGAACGTCAAATGACTTCGTTGCCGCTTTTGTCATCTTCCACCGCCTCGTTCTCCCCAACGCAATGTATGGACTCTTGCGACACGCCGCCAACACCACCGAATTTTTGCGGATCGTCAGGCCGAAAACGGAAAAGAAATATAAATTTGCAAGAAGAGATACATGACGCTTTACAGAAACACAAGCAGCTGCTTGATGTGCGAATAAAAACTGGAGCCAACGCCACTTTTCACGCATTCGGCGAAATGGTTGCGAATTGCATAATAAACTTAAAAAGCTCAAGGCGACAGACCGACGCAATTAAAAAATTGACAGAAATTCTTATGGACCTAAAAAAGGAGGACGATGATGAAAACGCATAATTGGTAAGTGCTTTGGGAAATTAAAATTTGTGTATGTTAAAGATTAAATGGATTGTTGTGTGGGTAGTTAAATATTTAAAACCGACGATCTGTCGCCTTGAGCTGTTTAAGTTAATTAAAATATTCATCGCACAGCGGGCAACTTTTCTGTTTCTGTAAAGCGTCCTGAATGTCTTCGTTTAAATCGTGTTCTTTTGTGCAACTTATTGCTAACATGTATTTATTAAAACAAATTTTAATTTCCAAAAGACATACCAAGGAAGTGTTTATTTTACATTATATAATTACTTTTTTTTATACTATATACATATACTATTTTTTTTTATTTCTAATAAAACAATAATACAAGTAGTTGCCTTTTATTCAAGTAGTTGTCTTCAGCCCAACTTTATATTGAAATGGCACAGCGCCCTCGTTCATAAAGTATTCTGACAACTTGTCTCGCAGCTGGAAAACAGCTGTGGATGCGTTCCTTGTAAAATTTCTTATGGAAGGCAGAGAACCACCTACTTCGGCCAGCTCAGATTTCCACAATCCATCTTCGCAGAAATGTTCGGAGTTCTCCCAATCGGCGTATTTCTCCGGACAATACCAGCGCTTAGCATCATTTAACATGATGAAGTTTTGCAGTACCAAGCATCCAAGAACAATTTTTTCGGAATTCTCCGGACTGCACTCAATGACAGAACGGAGAACACGCCATCGTGCCGTCAAAATTCCAAAACTATTCTCAATTGTCCGGCGAGCTCTGGACAATCTGTAATTGAAAATTTCCTTCGTTGGAGTGAGATTTGTGCCGGGGTAAGGGCGCATCAAATTCTTCCTTAACGGAAAGGCCGCATCTCCAACAAAGAAGAAGGGGAAATTTTCGCTGCTTCCAGGCCAAAGAGGAGAATCCGGTGGTGATGGCAACGTATTTTGCATTAACCTTTGGCCGAACTTGGTACTCCGTAGCACTCCTGCAAATTAATTTTAGAAAACTATAATTTTTTTTACATGTAAATCAATTTAACCATACAACCTCCATCGCTTTGGCTTCCGTAGCTTCCGACGGTCACTGAAGTGAAGGTGTACTTCGCATCGCAGGTTGCCATTAACACAATACTATAAAATTTTTTATAGTTATAAAACAGCGAACCCGAATTAAGTGGGCAAACTATGGCGACGTGTTTGCCATCTACCGCTCCCAAACAATTCGGCATTTGCCACATAGTTTGGATGTCATCGGCGATATGTCGGTATTGCTGCTCCGTTGGCTCGCTCAGATATACAGGAGACAGCGCACTCCATAATATGTCGCAAGTCTCTAGCACAATATTTCTGGCAGTGGTTTTGCCTATTTTGTAGCTCCAAGCGATTGTTTGGAAAGACATTCCGTGCGCTAAATATCTAATGGAAGTCATTACAAAAATGTAAATGCACTAAAAATATTTTCCACTTACAAAAGCGTTACTGAAAGCCTCTCCTCGGCACTAATGAGTTGCCGCGGCTTCTCCAAAAACGGCCGGACCAGCGTCAGTAGTAATTCGTACACTGTACGCGTCATACGTGTATGGATGAAAAATTGCTCCTCGTCATTATTTTTCATCTTTTGGAATACCTGACGAAAGTAGCCGTTCGGATTCCGGTCGCGATTTATTGGCCGCACAGACCATCGCCTCCTTCTATTTCGCGTCCACTTTTCGCGCAAAGATATTAAATTAAGAAAAGCTAGGTCTATTTCCGTATCCATAATAATTTTTTGTTCAACCTCAAGCACTCTGAAATGAAATACTGATAGCGCAAATCAACTATCAAAATTTCTTAGTTGCATACGTAAAAAAGTCCCACAAAATTTTGAAAACACCCACAATGAAATCAAGTTTTGTAAGTGGCAGCTCGATAAGACAATTTTAGCTAATGTTCGAAAGAGCACTACCCCCTTGCTTCTTTCGAACTGAAATTTACGGCCGTAAATTTTACGGCCGTAAAATTTGGCTAACTGGGCCTTAATGCTTCCAGTTAATATGCCAAATATGGACGTGATCCGTCCACTTTTTAAAAAAAAATTTTTTGTTTTTATTATTATTATTACATATATATTGTATATTTATTATTAGATATATAATATATATATTGTATATATATACGAGTATATTATATCGCACCACTTCCAAATATATATACGAATATATATGCAGCTTTAAGGTGTAGGGTATTTCGGCTACAGCCCGGCTGTAGACAACACCTTTACTAGTTTTATATTTACTTTATTTTTCCCACTTGTTTACACGTTGTGAACAGACGAAACTATGTTCAAACACTGTTTATGTAATTAAATTGCGCGACGTCTTATAGCATATGTGTTCTCTTTGCTATATATATATAAAAAATAAAGTTAAATTTCAGCGCATAAAATGCGCATCTTCAAATCAATGACCCTGGGTGCTCTTCATTAGTATCGAAATAAAAATTAACCTAATGTATAAATGTATAATAAAATCAGATGATCTATTATTGGAGCAAACTACTCCTGTTTCAAAAAAAAGAGTGCAATAAAACTAAAATGTACTTGAATGTCACCGATCTTAAGACCGGAATTCTTTAATATTATATATATATATATATATATATATATATATATATATATATATATATATATAACGAGGTACGGTAGGAATTGTTCTTCTAGGATACAAATATGTATGCTGTTGTTGTAACAGTGAGCAATCGTCGTTGTTGTTTTATTTTATCGTTGTTGTTAATATTAATATATATAATATAATATAATATATATATATAATATATATATATATATATATATAATATAATATAATATAATATATATATATATAATATAATATATATATATAATATATATATATATATATATATATATAATATATATATATATATATATATATAATATAATATAATATAATGTCCATTGTCGCAGAATCTATCTATCTTACTAGCATTGTCCATCATAGCGTTGACTCACTTTGTATGCATGATATAATTGATCAGCGGTTTAATAAGATCAACTTTCATATAAACTAAAATATTATACACTCATCCATGGATGCTACAAATCTACGATCAAAGCAATTAAGGAATCACAAAAAATTTTATCACACTAACAAGATCGACGGCACTTCGCTCAGGAAACATCACAAACACACGACCATATGTATATATTACAAGTCTACAGCAAAGCGAAATTACCTACATTTGTACGAAAAATGAAAATTCAGCCCTACATTTGTTAAATGAACTCAAATTATTCACATTTGTAGCAAGCTGATATTTGGGTAACGGAATCCACTTGAAAAGGTCATTTACCAAACTATAAAAAAATAAAAATATGAATGTCACCGCTCACAAGGAACACATTCCTAAAATAGAAGAGAAAACAACAACAACAAAATATATTTCATGCCACGCATTGCTCATACACATAATCCTACCACATGTCACCAAGTATTGAAAACAAATCCACAACAACAACAGCATAGGCAAGAAAAGGGAAACCCAACGGAATTTGTTTGCATTAACTCCATGGCGATCTGTTCTACTAAAAGATTCCTATTAAAACAAATAACAACAACAACAACATAAGCAATTAAATAATCAAAACAATCACGCAAATTTTATTACACCAACTCTAACTCTGGTTACACTAACTCTGTGGACCGACGGTCTCGTTCACTACAAAATCTTATTACAACAAATAACAACAACAACGTGCTCCTACACAACGACCATCTGCATCTGCTGCTCTCATATCACTTCGTTCTCACACACACACTTTCCCCCTCATTTCCTTCCCCAAATCATAGTATGTCCGTCCATCGGTCTATCTGTCTGCCTGAAGTACATATGTACATATGTATGTATGTCCGTCCGTGATATGTATGCATATCTATCTGTCCATCGGTTTTTTTGTTCGTATCTCTTTCACTCGCGCTCATAACTCGCATAGCCGCATCTCCCTCTAACACGTAAAGCATAGCGCCAAACAGATGTCTGTCGGAAGCTTCTATTGCCTTCTTACTCGGACTTACAGTATCCGTATAGCGCTATCTCACTCTACCACACGTAAAGCATAGCGCCATGGCGCACAGTTGGCCCAGAACAGACCTTTCCATGTTACTCCTATTACTCGCTGAATGTTAGCCTTATTTAACGCAAGTTCTTCTGGTGATACTGAGGCCATATTTGTCTTGCAGTGTTACAAGTGGCCTTCTCCCAACCACTTTTTATTAAGTTCCGTTAAGGCTTCTGCTGTCAGTAAATATTTGCAGGTAGCATATGGAATTCCTGCTACTCAGTTATCTGTTATGGCAAGTACTTCAGTTCCCAGGCGGGCTAGTTCATCCGCACGGCAGTTCCCTGGAATGTTACTGGGTCTTGGGACCCAGCACAATGAAGATATATTCCAGGGATAACAATGCAGCCTTTCTATTGGTATAAATACAGACATCCATAGATGATGTCTAATTATTCTTCATCCCGGACATTGCATTCCGAATGGCCATTACTTCTGCTTAAAAAACGCTACCATAATCTGGATAGCGACATTTTCTCTCTATTCCAAAGGTTTTGCACAAAATTCCCGCTCCAACTCTGCCACGCAGCTTCGAACCATCGGTATATATTTCTATACCCCCATTGCCTGGCAGAGTTCCATCCACCCAGTCACATCTCGCCGGTATGTCCGTTCGAGACTTTTAAACTGGAAGCAGCGTTGGGATGGTGTAATCAAGGTTTTCAAAGGAGGAAGAGAGTCCTTCCAATATGGACTGATGGGCTATATTTGTAGCTAGCAGCCTTCCCCATATATCTATGGGGAGAAGATACAGAAACACCTCAAGTGGTGGTCTTGGTGTTGACCTCAGACACCCTACTATGCACAAACAAGCAGATCTTTGGACTCTTCCCAGCAGTCTGCAGATTGCTGCCTTACGTAGAGCTGGCCACCAGACGACCACGCCGTATAACAATATGGGCCTGACTAGTGCACATAAATCCAATGTATTATCGATGGACTAAGGCCCCATTTATTTCCAATGGCTCTCCTGCAAGAGTAGAGAGCCACCGTGTCCTTATTCATCCTATCGTTAATATTCAGTTTTCAGCTTAATTTTCTATCCAGCACGAGACCAAGAAATTTTGCATTATACTTGAAATTAAGCCCTACTTCATACATTCTAAGAAGTTCAATTTGAGGAATTTCATGCTTCCTCGTAAAAAACCCCAGTTCAGTTTTCTGCGGGTTTAACCCCAAACACATAGAAGCTGCCCATCTTCTTAAAGTGTTCAGAGCATGCTGCACCAGGTTTCTAATTAAATATGGGTACTTGTCTGACGCCAGTATGAGAAGATCATACGCATATGCAATGACTTCCAGACTTTCTCGCTTCAATGCTTACAGTTGTTAAGTTACGTGAGTAACTCTTTCAAGGAGATGCTTCCCAAGTGGAAAAGGTCGCTCTAATATGTGTCGTAGCGTAAACGCCGCTGGACGAGAAGGAGTGCGTTTATTATACTAAAAGTTGTCATAGCTGCAGCAGCAAATTCGATTTAATCGAGCGTCAAAACCACGAAAAGTGCATTAATCTCTAGTCCACTGCAATCCTCGATCCCCACCTATTTCTCAACGACTGTACAGTCGCTTCTTATTGCGGTCCACGCCATTCGAAAGTACATCATCGTCGTCTTGACGGCGGACGTTTGACTTCCACGGCACGCATTTCGTATTCCGAGCGCTGTAATTGTCTTTTATGAGTTTTTGCAAATGGGTCTCACACTTGCAAAAAATGCTCCATTTAATACACTGCAATTAAGTTGGCACGTCCTGTGACCAAAGAAGCCTTGCTACGTTGCTGGCGTAGAATTAAATAAAAAGCCTTTAATGGTTTCTGGCTAGATTAATTCTTAACTTTATTTTGGATCGCTCGGGTTTTTATACCCTAAATGATCCCATTTCTCTTAGAGTGTAAATGTACAAACAATATTAATATATATGGCTATGCTTCTGGTTATTTCTCTATGCTTCACATTTTTATTTTCACTCAAAATTTCTATTTGTTTATAAAAATCATTGAACCGATACCCAATCATTGACGCGATTCAAAATTGGGCATTTTAAGGTTCGTGTTTCAATATGTGACGCTGATTCGCGGTCACCAGCGAGTTAGTGGGTCAGTGCATGCAAATTGCATGATCTGCATTTATTGAATGTTTCGAGTGCTGGTACGTACAAGAGCGGAGTGCGGTCTGTGAATACACAACACAGTAGCCCATTGATCACCAAGTTCCACATCAACGGAGATACAAATCTCCCCGAGGGGTGCCTATCCACACCATTCTATTTACCTGCTCATGACCTAACCGTGCCTCAATTAGCCTTCCTACAAAAAGCTGTTTAATGAAGCACACATGAGACTCAATAACTTGCAGGGTTCTTAAAGCATCCAGTATTGAAATTGCCGTCACATTTTTGAAAGCCCCTTCGTTGTCCACAAAAGCAACCAAGGAGAACTCCTTCAGTGCTAGTGAGTTTCTATGATACCAACTAGGCAGTGTAGAGCCGTCTCTACAGACCTAACCTTTAGGTATCTTTAATATCCAAATCAATAATCCTCTCAATAATGTTTAATAGAAACGAGGATAAGTTGATGGGTCGTAGATCTTTGGCGGTTTAATGCGAACGTTTGCCCGTTTTGGGAATGAAAACCACCAGACTGCTTCTCCATTTTTGAGGAATATATCCAATTCGTAGGCAATCCTTGTAGATGATGTTTAAACAAGGCATTACCACATCACGAGCCTGCTGCAGCTCTACTTGGTAGATACCATCCGATCAAGGGGACTTGAATGGCTTAAAACTGCTTACGGCCCAATTAAGCATGAATTATTTAAGCATTGTCCGTTACCAAATGCTGCAGGTCCAGTAGAGACGAATAGGGAAAATTATACTCATAGTCCCTAACGTGTCTTTTTCCGGAAAGTGAGTGTCAACCAGAAACTACAATGATTCGGCCTCTGATGTAGTCCACGAGCCATCTTCCTTCCTTATGGAACCTATAGTGGCCGGATTTTCCTCAACCTACGGGCTTCAGAGGAACTTGTTATATTATCAAATAAATTTCTCTATGAGTTCCTCTACGCCGCACGCCTGCACCTCTTTCCCATCTCCATGAGTTCAGTATTCCATCATGGTGGTTTCCTTTTCCCCTTAGAATTTCTAATTGGGTACCCTGCCTCCAGAGCTCTATTTAGAGCACTAGAACAGAATTCTTATCTACTATCTAGTTCTTCTTTATTTGCAACAATTCCCAGTTGCTTAGACCCAAGAAGTGTTGCAAGTCTAGCCCTGTATTTTACGCAGTTAGTGTTCCTGACATTTCGAGTTTGCCAAGTTAAATCAGTAGAAGTCCCCTCAAGCGTGAAGACAATGTATCTGTGATCAGAGAATGAATGTTCCTTCGAAACCCTACAATTGCCTACAAGAGGGATTAACCTCTGAGATACAATTGTTAGGTCCAGAACTTCCTCTCTGTTGCTAATAAGAAAAGTTGGCTCCCTCCCATTGTTACATATGAAGGGATTTTCGCAAGTTATAAAATCAAAAAGCGACTCACCTCTCGTACTGATATTCGAGCTGCGCCAGATGGTGTGGTGTGCATTTGCATCACATGCAAACACCAACTTTGCCTTGCAGCGTTTAGCGGCCGCTACCAAACTTCTGGTGAGGCCCGATGGAGGGTCCGGCTCTGCGGTCGGCATGTAGATGCTTAGCCAAATAACTTGCGTTTAGCCTCCACAGGCTATAATGGTGATGATAATATTATTTCTACAATGAAATTATCTAGAAGCAAAGCATTCAATTTATTCTTCTTCAGACTACAGGATATGGGCCTACCTTCACCCCTTCTATAGAACTGCCTGTATCCAGGATCCCGTAATCAACATACCTGGCCATGAACGACCGAAGGTTCCTCAATTAGGTCGATATCGTCTTCGTCCTTGGAGGCAGGAAGAACAAGAGCAGCTGACGCTCTTAAACCTACAGTCGTGTAGGTTTATCTGAATAACCCGGAGATCCGTAGGAATTCATCATCTTCTCCATCACAGTACTCTCTAGCTCAGAGCTAGATTCCAGAAGGTCCTCTTCCTCCTGGGACGTCATGTGGAGCCCCTGCACCAATTCCTTCCCATTTCGGGATCATCAACAGGCCCTGAACTCAGAGACTCCTTATGACCCAGTGCAGATGCTTCGGCCGCATCTCGGTCACCCTTTTTACTAACTCTTGGTCTTTTTTGTAGACCTTCAGGTTGACCGAAGTAAAACCATAACATTTACCCAGCCCATCGTCTCCAGAGGTTCTCTTTATTAATTCCAACTAACGCTGACCTAAAGTCACCTTTCAGCTCCTCCAGTTTTGAAAATTTCCAGTTTCCAGAGGGTAGATCCGGGTTGCTACACTGGAGTATTTCCAGCACAACTGCTGGTGGGTTCGACGGCTCCACCGGAATCCATCCTCCAGTGGAATGGCGGCTATCCTAGCTCCCGGCCATACCTCGCCTAATCTAGCTATCGCCATTTTATGAAGGTCCCACGACCGCTGGTCACCGCATAAAACCAGCTTAATGCGACCCTGATGCCAGCCTGCATCCCTTACTACACGGGCTGGGCCTGGAAACTCCTTCATCATTGGGAGGAAGCTGACTGCTAACTTAACCTCCACCTTCTTCCACCGAACTACAGATATAGAATCGCTCCTATCAATCACTGCCAGCATGACCCGATCCTTAGCTGCTTCACTATAGCACATAACCCTATCACCCACTTAGGGCTTGCTGCACCAACTCTAGCCCCATTTGCTGTCGGCGGCACTATATCATCACCTGATCTTAGCCTTTTGGTTAACGTGGGTGCTGCAAATTCGCCGACACCGAGCACCTCCGTAACCACCTTCAGAGACTTTCTGTCCTTGTCGGTCAAAGCCTTTTCAGGAATCTTCCGCAGATTGTCCCGTAGTCTCTAAGCGTTTCGTCGCGTCCTTAATTTCCCTTGAAACATTGTCCACCAGTAGAGTCCATTCTCAAGGTCCGTCGCTGTCACGGCAAATCCTTCTCTTGACAGCCGCTGGATTTGCTCAGACTAGATGCGCTGATCTCAGTCTTTGCCACCATTGTCGCGGAGTTCTCACTCCACTTCCACTGCCTTTTTACTGCCCACATATTTCAGTGCCTAAAGCACCCTCTATACTATCGTCAGCAGACATTTTAGGAGTTTCGGCTTCTCTTTTTTTTTGTTCTTGTTGTTTTGTATTTTTGGTTGTTCTATTCATGATATTTCCACGAGTTGCGAAGAAGGGGTGGTTCACCTGGGCAGAGATTCGCAATACACTGGTAAAGCTACTTAATGCGGAGGGCGGCAGGTATCCGCTATTTTTAAACTGGGACCCCAGCCGGTGCTACACCGACTGATCCTGCTGAGCAGATGAATTAGGTCCTACACCACGACAAGGTCCGAGTAGGAGAAAGGAGACCTATGATATCAATGCATCGCAGAGGCAGTTTATTCAACGTCACAGGAGTGTCGCTCCCTCATCACACAGTATCATTTATGCGTCGCTCAGCTAAACGAAAATACCACACCGTGTAGTACTTCTTCGGCGCTACATATATAGTTATAAAGCAACGAATAAAAAAATACTCGAGACGGTTTTGATGACAAATATTCTCTAAGAACGCTGGATAACACTGAGGAAGTTTCGTTGCATACTTATCGACTATAGTAAAATTGAATAATGCTACAATTAAACAGATATTCCTTATCCGAGGATGAATGATATATTAGATCAGTTAGGTGCAGTAGATATTTTTCTTCATTAGATCTAACTAATGCATACCATAAACTTCTGATCTACGAAAGAGAAAGGGAGAAAACGGCATTTATAGTAGTTCAGCTTCAGGGCAGATCGAATTTAGTAGTTTTCGTTAGGTTAGGAAAACAATTTGGTGGCATTTGGTTTAGCAGGTTCGTCAATAACTTTCCAAAGGATAATGATTCATATTCTGGCGGAACTACAATGGAATACGAATAGAATGTTTCGTTTATCTTCTAAATGATCGGACTTCCAGCTTGGCCCGCTTCAGCTCAGGAGTTGAGAGAACAGCAAAAGCCAAATACCGAAGGTGAAGAAACAGTAATTAACGACTTTCACCATTCACGACTAGGAGGACTTGAAAGCTGTAACAACATATGGAATGGAACAACAGTTTAAAGAATTTGTCAAAAAGTGTTAAATTATTAGGAACTAAATATAAGTACATATAACACCACATCAAACTCAGGCAAATTGTTCCGTGGAATGAAAAGAAAATTAAAAGTAAAAAAAAAAGCGTAAAACGCAAAAAAAAGAGGATGAACTAACAGCCTCATTTCGGAAGACATTCAAAAATAAGCGTACGTCCCGCTGGCGTTGGCGAAGCTCTGCCCAGATTGGTATTTCATAAGATTTCCGTATGTCTATTATTTTCGTAGGCCCAATTTTTTGGTTTCCAATGTGTAAATTGTTTTCAGAAAATATTGTTGCCATGAACCAAGGAATATTTTGTGACACTAAACGCTTTCTGAATTTAGAGTGACGCTTTCTGATTTACAAGTGACGCTTTCTGAATTTAAAGCAACGCTTTCTGAATTACAAGTGACGCATTCTAAATTTAACGTAACGCTTTCTGAATTACAAGTGACGCTTTCTGATTTACCAATGACATTTCTGAATTGCAAGTGACGTTTTCTGAATTACAAGTGACGCTTTCTGATTTAAAAGTGGAAAAGGTGTAGATGGCACCCACGTAAGAATCGTAGCGCCTAGTGAAAACAAGCACTTATACTATAATCGTAAAGGCTTTTGTAGTTTAAATTCAGTGATTGTAAGTTTAATACATTTTTATATGTATGTGCGTTCTTTTCATTTCCATCAAACGAATTCCTTTTTGGCAGATATGTGATAACAATAAGGTGATCGGCTTTGTTGACGCAAGGTCACCTGGCGGCAACCATGATTCCTTCATTTGGAGGATGACCGAGGCTGGCGACATCATGCAATCAGCATGCGACTCTGGAAGGAGGAGCACTTGGCTCTTGGGTAAAATTTCTAAGCTTTGTTGTACTATGTACCTACTGTACAATTTGTTTCCTTCATTGCAGGCGATACGGTTTATTAGGTAGTACCGTATCTGATGACCCCATATTGACAAGCCAGCGAGCGATTCCAAGTAATGTTCAACACAAAGTTGAGCAAAGCCAGAAATGCTGTGGAGTGATGTTTCGGCGTATTAAAAAATAGATTACGCTGCATCTCTAATGAACGCGGGCTGCACTACTGTCCACAGGTTACAACGATGGTAATAAATGCGTGTGCCGCGTTGCATAATATATGCATTTATTATCAAAAACAGCCTGGGAGTGCGAGGAACCATCGCTTTCTGAAGATTTCCCAATTGGCGACGCGATGGCTGTTCCATCAACGACTTTTGCGGCATAAAAAAAGCGTCATGCGATAAAACTAATCGGTCCTTTTCGGGACCAGCAACACAAATAATTAAAGAGACTTTTTTACTTTTCGTAAAATGCACTTCAAATAAGTGTTACCAATGCATTTACTCTCAATTCATTTAGGGAAATAGTGTTTCTTTACTACTTGTGTTTGGCGTCAATCCATTTATTCTTATCTGTTTAAAACACACTTTTCGTTTAAAGATAACAAAAATGTTATTAAACAGATAAGAATAAATGGATTGACGCAAAACACGAATAATAAAGAAAAACTATTTCTATTACGGTAAATAGTTATGCATCAAAAATATTAAATAAAAATTTAAATGCAGCATATAAAAATTTGTTTACTTCGAATGTTGATTCAAAACCGAGTAGAGGAGTGTTCTAGTTCCTTAAAAGGTATTCTTTGTGCATAGATCCTTCCGAGAAGTGAATAAATATCATGATTAAAAAAATATGAGTTTTTATTTATTGTGTATAAAAACATAAGCTATATTTCATTAATAATACGACTACATTTTATTTTCTTAACATAAAAAATATTCAAAATTCATTATAGTATGATCACAGTTAATTTCCTTTACAAAAAAAATATTAAAAAAATTCAATTTAATATGATGATTTCATAAAAAAGGTTTAGGTTACATATATTTGACCTCTAAGCCCCAAAAAATAAACACCGAGCGAATCAAGCCTTCTCCGTGTTTACTAGAAGAGGGCAGCATTTTCGCACGGATCTCCGGAGGAAACAATCTCGTACGCGTATTCCAGCCGCTCAATTGAACGTGCCATCTTTGCGATGCCTTTAGACAATGCCTCAATTGATGCGGCAATACTCGCCACGTTCGCTGATAACTGCTTTTGCACATACAGCTGTTCCTCAAATTTTCATGTATGTGTAAGGACGAGTTTTCTTTCCCAGCCGGGAATAGCTCACTCGTCCCAGGGTTCGTGGCAAGTGGATCTCGTAACCACTTGCGAACAATACTTCAAGCTGCGTTTCCGAATTTCGTTCAAGTCCTAATATCGTTTTTATTTAATTTCCTTAACAATTTTTATAATACTTAGAATACCTTATAATTTATAAAGAGCCGCTGTTGCGGTCAAGAGCCAACTAAGGGTCGTTTTTAAAGAGCCGCTTTTGCGGTCAAGAGCCAACTAAGCGTCGTTTTAAAGAGCCAACTAAGGGTCGTTTTAAAGAGCCAACTAAGGGTCGTTTTAAAGAGCCGCTTTTGCGGTCAAGAGCCAACTAAGGGTCGTTTAAAGAGCCGCTTTTGCGGTCAAGAGCCAACTAAGGCTCGTTTTAAAGAGCCAACTAAGGGTCGTTTAAAGAGCCGCTTTTGCGGTCAAGAGCCAACTAAGGGTCGTTTAAAGAGCCGCTTTTGCGGTCAAGAGCCAACTAATTGTCGTTTTAAAGAGCCAACTACGGGTCGTTTAAAGAGCCGCTTTTGCGGTCAAGAGCCAACTAAGGGTCGTGTTCCTTACAAATACTTAAAAATAAAAGAGCCACAAATGTGGTCGATATGTATTCAAAAGGTTTTCTAGGGCCACTAGAATACCTATCCAAAAAGCGAACCTTGCCAACGACACTGCTATACGTGTATATCAGTGCTTGTGTCGATCAAAAGCTGATCTAAAATGTTCGGATGAGCTCGTTAAAAGCGACACTCGAAATAAATCATGTGTGAATCATACGATATTTCCAATGAAATCGCCCGTGAAATGAAGACAAATTCTATTTGTTTAGCATCATATTTTCCATCGGTTGCCTTTCCATGTTACCCGGTATTGCTGTGTTGTTGTTGTCTTTCCATGTTTCTTTATACGGAATCAGGTTTCGTTGATGTTGTTGGTTATTGCGAGTTTCTATTCATTCGTATTTATGTTGAAATGTCGGTATGTAGTCTTTATGTTGTGTTTTACTCTGTTTGTAGGTATGTTTGCATGTACATCTTGTTAACGCGAGTGTAAGTTTGATTATTTTCATTTCGTCTTTTGTTTTGCTCTTCGTAACTAACTGATATATGTATGCAAATATGTGTATCTAATTGTCTAATCTAAAACTATTTATATTAAAATATTATTGTAACGAATTGTGGTCGTTACATATGTATGCCTACTTTTTTTTTCTTCGGCTGCGGTGTGGTGGTTGTCTATGTGGGATCATCCACTAATTCTTATAATAGTGGAGAAGATAGAATTTCCCTCACAGGGGATTCAGCGAACTGTCGCAAAGGCGATGCAAGCGAGGGCGGATCCGCGAATTCTAAGTTCAGCGACCGAAGATGCACCAGCGAAAGTAACATGAAGTGGTGTCCCAGAAGCTCTATTAACTGGAGATGTAGCTGTTTGCAAATTTAAACATAAATAAAGCACTCACTCTACAATTAAACACTCACTTATTTAATAACACTTACCTTCGTCACCTCTCATGGCATTCTTTAACCGCTTCGCGCTGTTGCCAACTTGAACGCTTCGCTTCGGTAGCACTTAGGCAGTTAATGCCATAATTCTTTCGCACACCTTCTCGGTCGGTGTGAGAATGCTAAAATTGGTGGCGCCTCCGCCCACCAATTTTTATTTTGTTCGGGCCTTTAAATCTGCCCAAACTTGCAAATATATAAAAATCACAAAAAAATATTCATAAATAGCAGAAAGTTTACCTTAAGCGAAAATATTCTGATATCATCTGTAATTTTTAACAGAGCTGTCGAACAGCTATGACCTCTCCTAAAACCAGATTGTAGAGAAGACAGGAGGTTATTGAAGTTAAAAAATGTAGACATTTGTTAAACATTTACCCTTCAATGACTTCACCTAAAGCTGGTAAGATACTTATGGGTCTGAAGTCATCAAGGTCAGAAGCTGTAGGAGTCTTAGCAATAGGAATTACTATATATTACAATGATTTATTATATCAGACAATGGACGAACATTAAAACGAATAATAATATTTATAAAATTAATTGAGATTCCATCCACTCCAACTGCTTTGGAGGTAACTCATTACACTCACTCACGGCGGAAAACCCAAAAGGGCAAGAGAGAATGGCACAAAAATCGTGGAGGTAAGTTGTAACAATCCAAATATCGTTTCAATTTACTCCGCCTGAACCGAAGTTTCTTCTTTAAAATAAACAAGCAATCACTGACAAGCAAACCAACAAAAAGACAAACGAACTTAAATACATTCAGATTTAAGAAAAACATGTACTACATACCGACGTACATACATAAACACGGACAAAGAGGAACTAAAAAACTACTAAAACAAAAACAATTGTAGTGCTTGGAGACAATTGGTCCTCTAAGCTCATCTATGTAGTATTATTCTAGCGTGTGTGTGTGTTTGTGCATACCCTTTTGGATATAGGCGGTTAGGTTCCGCCGATTGCTGAGGCGATCAGGTGTCGCCGAATTATTTAGAGGACAGGCGAGCTAGTGTCGCCAATTTATGTCCTTGGTATTTGTTTTCTTTACAGGCGAACAAGTGTCGCCGATTTATGTAAAGAATTAATTACGCAAGCTGATTCTTGATTGACCAGTTAACTCTAACTTTATTTTAAATATTGTAGTTCTTATATACTAAATTTTCTTCAACTAAATTCGAAAATATTCCAACTTCGAAATTTCTGATTGGTTGTCCCTTGATTGGTGGTCGTCGAAAAAATTGCCATGTTTTGTTTTTGCGTTATTATTTTTGATTAACATTTATTTGCTTTATTTTAGTTCACGAATTTAAAGTGCAGCGCATGCATTTCTTGCAACGCTCACAAATACGTCGCGAGCGGTCAACGCACTTGATGACTCGGGTTTCGTTTTGAAGTTGATGACCCAAAGACTGATGACGAAAAAAGCTTGCTAATAAAACAAAAATAGAATGCACAAAATATTATGCATTGATTATGCAGGGGCCAAACGTGTGGCACGCAGTACACCTCCACCCTCTTAATGAAAAAATTTTTGTTTCTTAAGGAAATAAAAATTTTTGATTTGGGAATATTTTCGAATCTGCTTTTTTTTACAATTTTATATATATATAATTTGTAGGTGTAGATTTCTTATTAATACAAATTTTGAATTAGTTTGATTGTTGATCTCCGTTTAGGTATTTTTTTAAATTATTATTATGTACAGTTTTTACTTTGTTCTTAACCTTAATTATGCAGTTAACTCCATCTGTGCTTATTATTTTGTATGGACCATCATATTGATTGGCAAATTTCTTTTGATTATGTCTTTTTAAAAATACTAAATCTCCTGTTTTAAAGTTTACTTTGTTTATTCTTAAATCATACTGTGTTTTTCTTAATAATTTTGATTTTTCTAAGAGTTCTTTTGCTCTTTCGAATGCAAAATGTAGTTTTGTCTTAAGTTCTTTTAGGTAGTCATCTGTGTTGTGTATATGGTATGTCGAAAATTGTTCTTTTGGAAGTGTCGCCAGTCGTCCATGTACCAGTTCAAAAGGTGTGTAGCCTGTGTCTGTATGAGGTGTAGTGTTGTAAGAAAATGTGTAGTAAGGTATCCATGTGTCTCAGTCTAGGTTGTTTGTGAACGATCGCATATATTCGTTCAGTACTCTGTGGTTTCTTTCAATTGTGCCTAAGTTTTGATGATGATACGGAGTTGCTGTTTTGTGTGTTATGTTTAAAAGTTTACATATATTTGAGAAAATTTCGCTTGTAAATTCCGTGCCTTTATCTGTTTTAATTATCTTGAATGTGCCGTGTCTTAAAATTATTTTTTCTACTAGTGTTTTTGCTATTTCTGCTGTTTCTTTTGTGGTCATAGGATGTGCTTCTATGTATTTTGTCAGTTCGCATTGTGCTGTCAATATGTATTTGTAACCGTTAGCTACAGGTAATGGTCCTACTGTGTCTATAGTGATTGTTTGAAAAGGCTTGCAAGGTGTGTCGGTTACAATAAGTTCGTCATTTGTGTGTCTTATAATTTTATTTTTGTTACATGTTATGCATTTGTTTATAAAATCCTTTGTCATTTGTGACATTTTTTTCCATACGTATTTTTGTTTTAGTCTTGCTATTGTTCTCTTTATACCGTTATGACCTCCATGTGGCGTTGCATGGTGTTCCTTGATTAATTTTTCTTGGTTTACTTTGTCATTGATTGCTATCGGAGCTTTATATATTAGGATTTTTAATGGTCTGTGTTTGCCAGTGTGAATTAATCTTTTCATTACTTCATTAAACAACTTTATTGCGCTTTCTTTCTTTATAAATTCGAATATACTATCGTTATCTTCAATTGCTAGCTTTTCAATATTGTTTTTATTCATTGAATATATTAGTTTCTCCCATACTGACTCTAGTGTCTTATCGTTGAGATTTTCGCTAATTACTACCGGTACCATTACTACGGTTTTGTCTATAATTATATTCATAGGATTGCAATGCGTACGACTTACGAGCTCAAATTTTAATTTCTTTACGTTCCTAACATCAGATATGGAGATACAATTCCACATGTAGAGTTGATCAGGCTCTTGTGCAACAGCATCTTCATTCCGTGTTTTGACGTTATTTTTATCACTTTTATTATATAATGCCTTGCTTCTTGTTATAATATTTATCGTTGGTACCATTGTTTTTAATATGTCTGAATCAAGCTTAATTCTAGATAGCGCGTCCGCATTTGTATTTAATTTACCTTGCGTATATATTATTTTAAAATCGTAATCCATTAAGTCTATTCTAATCCTAGTCATTCTACTAGATGGGTTCTTATTAGTAAAAAGTGACACTAGTGGTCTGTGGTCTGTAACTACTGTAAATGTTTTTCCATATAAATAAGGTCTGAAATGATTTATTCCCCAATGAATAGCGAGAAGTTCTTTTTCTATAACGGCTTTATTTATTTCGTGTTTATTTAAAGATCTGCTAGCATAGGATATTGGTAGGTCTTTATTTATTTCTCCTTGGGAGAGAATGGCACCTAATGCGTAATCTGAAGCGTCAGTAGTTAGTATGAATTCCTTGCTCATGTCAGGGTAATGTAGTATTGGAGGTTCCATAATGCATTTTTGTAAGGTTTCGAATGAATTTTGACATTCATCTGTCCAATCAATTTTTGATTTTTCTTTAGAAGGTTATTTAGAGGCTTAGCTATCTTTGCGAAATCTTTTATGAATCGTCTGTAATAGTTACAGAATGCTACGAATCGCCTGGTATCGTCCGCGCTTCTTGGTATAGGATAGTTTTTTATGACTTTACTTTTCTCGGGATCAGCAGTGACGCCGTTTGATGTGATTAGATGTCCTAAATATACTACTTCTGTTTTTAAGAATTGGCATTTGGATGGATTTAGTTTGAGGTTGTATTTATCAAGTCGTTCAAATATTTTATTCAGGTTTTTATTATGGTGTTGCAAAGAGCATCCGAAAACTATTATGTCGTCGACATATAGAAATGCATTAGAGTCTAGTCCAGCGAGTGCTAGTGTTAACATTCGTTGGAAACTATTGGAGGATATCTTCAATCCAAAAGGGAGCCGTTCAAACTGATATTGTCCGTCATTTGTTGAAAAAGCTGTTAAAGGTCTTTGTTGCAGATTTTGAGATTTATGCGTTTGGTGGAAAAAGAATTGCGTAGATTATCGAAAAGCGTGGCGTTTGGGTTGACGTTTTCTTTATTACTAATTTTTAGGTATACAGCTTATAACTATGTAATAGATCAGAGATGGTAATGACACAAGATGGTAATAGATGCAACTCAACATACCGCCCGCCTTGAACAATTAAGTTATTGTTAAAGACATGCTTATGATGTACTATGATAATACATAATGCGACGGTAAGCGTGACAGGGTAATAAATCCCGCAGCAGCGATCTTTACTGGAACATATCACCCTTAGTAGGCAACAGGCACAGTTTTGCGATTGGGCGCACGAGCTCTCCCTCGGCCGTCTTTATCGTTACTACTCGAACACGCCCATCACCACCGGGATGGCACTTTATAACTTTAGCCAGCTTCCATTTTGTTGGCGGGGTACACTCATTCATTACAGATACAACGTCATGTTCCTGAACGTTTAGGGAAGCGCGAAACCACTTCGCTCGTCTTTGCAAATTAACCAAATACTCGTCACGCCACCGTCTCCAAAAATGCTGCCTCATGGCCGAAATAACTCGCCACCGTTGTCTTAGAGTACCCACAAATTCTTGAGTTTCTGGGTCAGGCAACGATTTCAAGGGTTCACCTACCAGAAAATGGCCAGGCGTCAATATTTCCAAGTCGCTGGCATCTACTGCATGGGCGCATAGAGGACGTGAGTTGACGCACGCTTCGACCTCGGACAGCAACGTACTCCATTCTTCAAAACTGAGCCAGCCGTCACCCACGGCGCGTTTGATATGGTACTTCACTCGCTTTACTCCGACTTCCCAATAACCGCCCATATGCGGTGCGTTTGGGGGATTAAAATTCCAAGTAATGTCTGACTCAGCGAAAAACGCTCGTATCCGTTCGTCAGCCCGACATCGCTCGAGTATGTCACGCAGGACCCTTTCGGCGCCGACGAAATTTGTGCCGTTATCGGAGAATACGGTCTTACAGTAACCCCGACGATTGATAAACCTTTTGAAGCACATAAGGAACGTGGCTGACGAGAGATCCCCTGCGAACTCCAGATGCATGGCGCCAGTGCTCATGCAAATAAACGAGCAGATGTAGCCTCGTGTTGATTTACCTCCTCGTCCATGAGCGAATTTGAACGAATAAGGACCCGCAAAGTCCACGGCGCTGCTCAAAAAACTGCGAGCGTAATTAGCACGGCTAGCCGGTAGGTTCCCCATAACTTGAACACCATGACAGCGGTTCAATCTAGTGCACTTAACACATTTATGGTACACGTTGCGTACTAAATTGCGGGCTGCTACAATCCAAAAACGGCGTTGCAAGACGGTTAACATAATTTGCGGTCCAGCATGCAATGTGTAAGTGTGTATCGACTCAACGATAAGCCTTGAGAGAGGGGCCTCTTTGGGCAATATAACGGGATGCTTAACATCGACGGCGACTGTCGCATATTTCAACCTTCCACCCACGCGTAAAATTTTTTGTTCATCGAGAAATGGCTGCAAGCGCAGGAGACTGCTGCATAACGGTAAGGGGCGTGATTCGCCGCAACAAGCTAGTTCATTAGAATAATAATATTTTTGTGTATACCTTATCAGGGCTGCTTCTGCGTTGGTAACCTCATCGCAACTCAAAGGACCAGTGGCTCTCGAACTCATAGCCTTGCCGATTCTAGTATTTGCGATAAAACGTAATGCAATGGCGGTGACTCTTTTCAGCTTCGCGTACGAAGAAAAATGCGTGATTAATCCCCAATGTTCTTTAGTTGTTGTAACATGGGACGCGAGGCTGCTAGGCCGTACTTCCAAACTCGTTGCATGCTGCCCTGTCGGTTCTAGCTTCCACACTTGTGTGGGATCCCTGAGGAACGCTGGCCCGTTCCACCATAAATGGTGTTCTAACAGCTCGGCGGGAGTCACGCCTCTTGAAGCGCAATCCGCGGGATTGTGCTCAGAGCGCACATGATGCCAAACATTCGACGGTAGAACATCCTGTATTGCTGAAACACGGTTTGCAATGAAGGTTGTCCATCGCTTTGGATGGGCTTGCAACCATGCCAACGTTATAGTAGAATCGGTCCAGGCGTATATCGGCCAGTCGCTGTGATCCCAGCTCGCTAGCACCCCTTTTATAAGTTTCGCGGCTAGGTGAGCAGCGCATAACTCCAGTCGCGGCAGCGATATTGTTTTGAGTGGGGCGACTTTGGTCTTAGATGCAACTATAGAAACCCTGGCGTGCTCATTAGTCTGGATTGTCACTGCGTACAAGACCGCAGCGTAGGCGCGTTCGGACGCATCGGCGAAAACATGAAGCTCTGTTCGCTCGTTTGGTATGCTGTTGCCCATCCATCGGTTTAGTTTTAGCCCTGTAAGCAATTGCAGCCCTTCCCTCTGCGAATACCAGTCATTTGCTATGTGGACAGGCACTTGGTCATCCCAATCGACGCAAGTTTGCCAGATGTCCTGGAACCAAATTTTCGACTTTATAGTGCATGGGGCGAGCAACCCCAGCGGATCAAAAATCCGACTTGCGTCTGATAAGAATGCTCTTTTCGTCAATACCAGCGGGCGCTGCTTAAGATTTATGGTAAAGGACAAGCAGTCCTCCTCAGTATTCCAGATCAGACCTAGAGCGTGGACCTCCTTACCTTCAGCAAAATAATGAGGAATATTCCTTGCAATATGAAGTGATTCGTCAGCTGTATTGCAATTGGACGCCCATTGCCTCAACTCGAATCCGCCCTGGGCCAACACGCTGGATACTTCCCTTTTCAGTGTCTGTAGCTCATGGCGCGTCGCCGCGCCCGTGAGTAGATCGTCCATGTAGAAGTCCCGAAGAATCGTATGCGCAGCCTTCGGATGGGTGGACTCAGCTTCCTTAGCTGTCTGCTGCAAGGACTTCACGGCCAAATGCGACGCTGCAGCGACGCCATAAGTAACACGCAGCAGCCTGTAGTCCTTGATAGGAGCTGAAGCATCGGCGCGCCAGACAATGCGCTGAAGATCAACATGTTTTGAAGCGACGTGTACTTGACGATACATCTTAGCCACGTCTGCGCTGAGGGCATAGCGATGAGTTCTAAAGCGCACTAGAATAGCGAATAAGTCGTCCTGGAGCTGCGGACCGACCATTAACGCGTCATTTAAGGAGTGGCCGGTAGACGATTTAGCCGAAGCGTTAAAGACGACCCTGAGCTTGGTTGTCGCGCTGGATTCCTTAAATACGGCGTGGTGCGGCATATAATAGCAACTATTTGTCGTGTCGGCTGCAGGCTCCATATGCTTCATATCCAGCAGCTCCTGCATGAAATGACTATACCGAATGCGCAAATCTGGGTTAGCTGCAAAACGCTTCTCCATTCGTATTAAGCTGCGGACGGCGCCACTTCGAGACTCTCCGAGAAGCACGTTGGACTTTAAAGGGAATTCGACAACGAATCTCCCTTCAGGCGTACGGGAGTGCATTGAATTAAAGAAGTCCTCACAAAACCGTTCCTCGACTGTGAAATGCTTCACTTTCGGAAGCTCTTCTAGCTCCCAAAACTTACTCAAGGCACTTGCTACGTTAGTGTCGCAAACCAGAACTTTCACCGTTTTCACAGTATGCTCACCACCGGTGATGCAACCGAAAAGTGTCCAACCAAATACTGTGCGTTGTGCCATAGGCGTTCCGGAGGCACCCTTGCAGACCTCGGGAATTATGAACTGGTCCATTGTGTCCATGGCGATTAGAATATCCACCGGACCGGGCCTCATGTACCCCGGATCAGCAAGTGGAAGATTTTCCACATGTGGCCATGCGGACTTGGCGATTTTCGTGGCCGGCAAGTCATTAGTAATTCGTGATAATATAAGTGCGTTGATGCAAAAGCGCTGCGCTGTGTGGATGGACGACAGTATTAAAGGCACCTCACCCTTAGTACGTCCCCCGCAAGCAGAGCCGATTCCGGTGACGATCACTGATGATGACTTTCTTGGCACTGGAAGACGTTGGGCGCAGGCTTCGGTTACAAAGGTGGCGTGCGATCCGGTATCAAACAGTATGCGCGCACTTTGCCATCTACCGCAGCGATCCTGAACACGCGCGACGGCCGTAGCTAACAGCACAACAGCCTTAGACTCTTCTTTGAAGTGGGAAAAATGGCTGGTTGTGGCTTCAGTGGATTTGGTTACAGCTTTGGGAACCAAAGACTTCAGGTGATCCCTTTCACCTTCAATGAGCGCTGCTTCGTCTGTAAGATCATCCTTATGAATCAGCGTATGATGTCGCTGTTGACATATACGGCATACGGAGTAGCTGCGGCATTTGTGTTTTAAATGACCTCTGCATAGGCAATTCAAACAGGATCGGGTTTCCTTCACGAACTGTAATCTATCGTCGACCGCTAATTCTAAAAATGCTTCACAGCTATAGATTTTATGGCTGCCGTTGCAATACAGACAGCAAGGATCTGTGGCATTGCGAGACTCAAAAGCATGCAACACGTTCGTTGCCTTTCGGGAAACGGCTCTTAAATTGCGGCTCGCTGAATGTGCTTCGAATCCCATTGCTGACCCTAACGCGGCAAGAGAACGACATCTCGTCTCCAAAAAGTGTCTTAGCTGCTCAAAATTTGCGGGCTCATCGTCGTCAAGTGTCAACTCCCACTGCTTCCTTGTCTCAAATGCCAGCTTATTTACAACGACGTGAACCAACCAGTCATCCCAAAACTGCACGGGTCGCCCTAAGGCCTTTAATGCGCTAACATGCTGCAAGGTTGGATCCAAGACATCTTTAATGGCACTGGCAGAGTCACAGCTTGCGATTTGTAATGTGCTGATTCCGCGGAGATGGCTTTCAATGATGACTCGTAATACTTTGTAGCGATATCTCAACAAGTCCCAAGCCTCTGCATAGTTTGCATCGCATACTTGTAGGAAACTTATTAAGGCTAATGCCTCACTACTTAAACAGCTTCGGAGGTAATGAAGCTTCTGGCTATCTGTCAAATTCCTGTTGGCGTCCACTAAGGAAGAAAACGCGTCACAAAACGGAATCCAATCTGTGGCCTCACCTGAAAACTTTGGCAGCTCCATTTGCGGCAAGCGTATACCAGCTGAGACTTGAGCACACACGTTATCTGTTGCCGTAGGGGCGCTCAAGCTTTGTATCAGCCGATTGAAATTTGCACGTGCGGTGGTGCACCAAACTTCGGCCCGATCCCGTATACTCTCCTCGCCTTCCAGGGCGTCCTTATCAGTACATGCGATTTCTACTGACTCTTGCGATTGTTGGAAACGCCCCCATTGCTCGTCTAATAATTGCAAATAGCTGGTGCAAGTTTCCGAATTTATAGCTAAACTGTCGTTTTGGCTTTTCAAGAAATATCTTTCGAGCGCACTGCATGCAGAGTCGCGTATTTTAACAGCTCTCGTTGGCATTTTGCAAGCAATTCACCGCAAGCGACGAATAACGGCGAACTTTCACGGCCTGCGATGAGCAGTGACAAATTTCTAATGCAATTCAAGGTTATGATTTCCAGAGATTTCGTTAAACACTTTAATGAATGAAATTAGCTCGATTGCGTTTATTCAATTTTCGTTTGCGTATGCGGCTCGAAGGACCAAAATGTTGCAGAGTTTGAGATTTATGCGTTTGGTGGAAAAAGAATTGCGTAGATTATCGAAAAGCGTGGCGTTTGGGTTGACGTTTTCTTTATTACTAATTTTTAGGTATACAGCTTATAACTATGTAATAGATCAGAGATGGTAATGACACAAGATGGTAATAGATGCAACTCAACAGTCTTGATTGTTTTTCTAATTCTATTTGGTGGAACGAACTAGTCATATCCAGAGTTGTGAAGTATTTTGCTCTTCCTATTATGTCCAAAACATCGTCCAGTCTGGTTAAGGGGAATTTGTCGTTTGAAATTTTCTTGTTCAATTGTCTGAAATCTACTACGAGTCTCCATTTTTTTGTGTCGTCTGTGCTCTTTTTTGGAACTATAAGTAGTGGGGAATTATATGGGCTTACTGAAGGTTCTACGATATCACTGTCTTGTAATTTTTGTACTTCGGATTTTATGATGTCTTTTTGTGTGATTGGCAAACGGTAATTTTTTATGTACACTGGGTTGTTGTCGATTAGACCTACGTGTTGTTTGTAGAAATTGTTAACCGTCAATTTATCGTCATCTAAATGGAAGATGTGTTGGTATTGTTTACATAATTCTAGTAGTTCAGTCTTTGCTCTTGGATCCTCAGTGTCTATTCTTAAAATGTTTTTTACACTATCCCATCTGTTGTTTGTTTTGTTTTGGTGTTCTGAGAGAATGTGGTAATTCCTAAGTGGTTTTACTTCAAGTGGCGGCTGTGTTATTGATATTTCCTTATCTGAAGTGTTAAGAATCCTAATGTGCTTGATGCCCGTTGATGGTATGATTGAATTGGCTATGTATATGCTGTTAGATATTTTTTTATTACATACGAGGCTATCTTTAGTTATGTTTAATTTTATAGGGTGTAGAATTTCACTTCTTGGGGGAACGCTTATTGTGAATACCTCAGTTTTTATGTCGAAAATGTTATCCTCGTCATTTTGTGTTATAGTTACTGTCAAGGTTTCATAATCTATTTTGCATTGATATTTACGTAGGAAATCTCTGCCAAGAATACCATCTACTAATATTGGGAAATTATTATCAACTGTCTGGAAATTATGACTGATTTGACCACTACCCAAATTTAATCTAATTGTAGTAAGTCCTATCGTATTGATATTTTGATTTGATATACCTGTGATAGTACAATAATTGTTTTTATCAATAACTTCACCATTTAATGCTTTAAATTTTACGATAGATATGTCTGCACCAGTGTCTATTAAGAAACTTAAAATTTTATTGTTACATTTAATGTTTATATGATAGCTAGCATAGTTCTTATTATATAAGTTCAGTATTTGTCTTGTTTTTCCCGAACTACCAAATTCACGTTTTCTACCATGGTAGTGGGGTTCTAATCGTTTTTTGTTTCTTCGTAGTTTATTGTTCTATCTCGATATTGGTTATTATAACGATTACCTCTGTTATTGTTATAGTTATTGAATCTGTTATTATTACTGCTATTGTTTGTGTAATTGCCCTCGTTTTGGTTGCCATTTCTTCGATTATTTATAAAGTTATTATTAGTTCTATAGGTGTGATATCGGTCGCCATTTCTTTGATTATTTATAAAATTATTATTAGTTCTATTGGTGTGATATCGGTCGCCATTTCTTTGATTATTTATAAAATTATTATTAGTTCTATATGTTGAGTTATATGGACGTCTGCTGTTGAAGGTGTTATGTGGGTTTGTATTTCGCTGGAAGTTGTTGGAGTTTCTGAAGTGTGTATTTGTTTGTTGGAATTGTTCATAGTTTCTGTAAGTTAGTATGCTGTCAGTGTGATTTTCTCTTGTTTCTTCTGCTATAGCTACGGCTTCGTTGAATGTTTTAACTCTACTGGCTTCTATTGTTTGTCTAATTGCTGGGTTTCTAATGCCGTCTTTAAATGCATTGAAGGCTATTATGTCATTGGATCTTACTATTGTATCGTTATTAGTAGGGCTATCTAATTCTGAAATTTGTATACTGTTTAATTCAGTGATTAGAGAACTTATTTCGTCACTGTAAGCTGTTATTGTTTTGGGGCCTTGCTGAAGCTGTATTAGTTCTTTGAAAATACTATTCGCTGGACGTGTTCGTCCTTCTTTACTTTTTGTAATTCGTCTTTAAGTTTTGTATGCAACTCTAATAGATACGAGTTCAACGTGTTGTGATATTTTTGCGTGTATCTTCTATTTGGATTCTTTTTTAAATTTACTAAAATTTTCTTTAGTTCATCAATAATTTCCATTTATTTTATTAGAATAATGTACGTGGTTCTATGGTGTGGTATAATTATCATTTATGGATTTTGTAATTGTGCATTGCGTACCTGTCTTAGAACGTATTTTTTATAATGTTTATTTATCTTATGGACTAAATAAGCTATAGCGGCCGTGCATACAATTATAACTATTATTATGATAATTACAGCGTCTTGTGTGTAAAGATTATTTAAGGTGTATGTGTTTGTTGTTTCGTAGCATTGTGGTTTGGTTTGTATGAGACCCATATTTATTCTATATTAATTTTTATTTGGTTTTTGTTTTAAAGTTTTTAGTTGGAATCTTAAATCATTAATTATTCTTTTATTTGTTTCCAAGTTTATCTGTTTGTATAAAATGGCTATCTCCTTTCTCTTGTTAAAAGTTTTTCCGCCCCTCTTTTTTTTTTTCTTTAGGAGTGTTGGTTGCAGTTGAGTTTGTATCGATTTCCTTGAAGCTTGGCGACGTCTATATTCTTCCAAACTTATTGGTTTCGGTCCTTGTGTTTTTTCTGTTGCCTTGTATTCGGGTGCGTACTCTGGCACGGGCCCCGGATCGTATTCTGCTAGTTGCTCCCACTTCGCAAATATGTTCGCAATGTCCGCTTCCGAAGGTGCATTTATTTCTAGTATGTCATCGCAGGAACGTGACGGGCAGGATCGCCATGTAGTGCTTGGAGACAATTGGTCCTCTAAGCTCATCTATGTAGTATTATTCTAGCGTGTGTGTGTGTTTGTGCATACCCTTGTGGATATAGGCAGTTAGGTTCCGCCGATTGCTGAGGCGATCAGGTGTCGCCGAATTATTTAGAGGACAGGCGAGCTAGTGTCGCCAATTTATGTCCTTGGTATTTGTTTTCTTTACAGGCGAACAAGTGTCGCCGATTTATGTAAAGAATTAATTACGCAAGCTGATTCTTGATTGACCAGTTAACTCTAACTTTATTTTAAATATTGTAGTTCTTATATACTAAATTTTCTTCAACTAAATTCGAAAATATTCCAACTTCGAAATTTCTGATTGGTTGTCCCTTGATTGGTGGTCGTCGAAAAAATTGCCATGTTTTGTTTTTGCGTTATTATTTTTGATTAACATTTATTTGCTTTATTTTAGTTCACGAATTTAAAGTGCAGCGCATGCATTTCTTGCAACGCTCACAAATACGTCGCGAGCGGTCAACGCACTTGATGACTTGGGTTTCGTTTTGAAGTTGATGACCCAAAGACTGATGACGAAAAAAGCTTGCTAATAAAACAAAAATAGAATGCACAAAATATTATGCATTGATTATGCAGGGGTGGCCAAACGTGTGGCACGCAGTACACAATCACAAAACCTGATTCCATCACCAGACACCTGGAAACACGTAGCAACAACAACCGACTAGAAGACAATGCTGAAAGAAAAGCAACAAAATTCCTAGTGTGACGAATTTTTGCATTCATGACCGGTTTTCGTAATGGAAAACCTTAAGATTCGCAAAAACTCTAATTCAGTTTCCGCTATCAACGAACATTTTTACTAACATAAAATTAGCCAAACTCCTACCACGGCACAAATATGTATATGTGTTCATTTTGTGTGAGTGAGTTGGTTCATTTTTGGTGTCGTAAGTCTAATACATGTATTCAGTAAGCGATCATTTAACAAGCGTTAAATGATTCATCGAGCTCATAATCGGTTTTTTTTTGCAATTGTTCAACGAGTGTTCAACAATTTATCGGGCTCCGCCCACACTTCTCTTTGCGATTGCTTTGCGATTACTCTAGTGCAAAGTAATTCATCGAGTTTTTAATCCAAATGTTTTTTTTGTGATTGTGTAGTCCGCACCGCACGATTTATAAGGCGATTATTTCTCCATCCAAACGATTTTTTGGCTAGAACCAACTGATTCATCAGGCTTTGGCTCATACTGTTCGCGATTGTTCAAACGTTGAATAATTTTTCGGATTTTGCCCATATCTATTTTACTATATTAGCTATAGCCCCACTTTCTTATATCAGCCGACGACGGAATAGTTTTGCCTTGCTGCTCTCTTCTTATTAAAGTAGTTAAGACCGTAGTATGTAGTGGCAGGCCGGGTATGGTATCTTTTAAACCAAAGGAGGGATTTATTTGTTTTTTTAAATTTTTAGTTGTTGTAATTAGTTTTAGGTTTGTGTGGTTTAAGTGTTTTATGTTATATGTTTAATTTAATTTTTTTTAGATTCACGAGCACATATAATCCACAAAAAACATTTAAGATTAGAATATTTTTCCCTCCCAGCAAAAGCCCAATTATCCTAGCTAATAGTGTTGCGTGTTTGGTATGTTTTGTAGGTGATTGGGAACATTGTTTGAATGGAAGTGTGACTGGAAGGGGAATTTGGGAAATTGTGAAATTGGAAAAGAAGGGGATTGAAAAAGAGGATGATGGTTTTTCGATTCGTGCTGAGGAAGCGTTTTTTTTTTTTAGGGCTTAATAATAAAATAGCAATGAGAGTGGTTTTTAAGTTGTATATTTAAATAATTGACAGAAAAGAGAAATAAGAAAATAAAGAATTATTAATGTTAAAAGAAATAACAAAGAAACTATCGAAAGGAGTTAAAGAACAAATTTTCTTGTGGTCAAGAGATTAATCCATAGAGAAAAATGCGGGAAATAAACGCTAACTAGCACAAAGTGCGTGCATTTCTCAAGAAAAAGGAAATATATACAGTGAAAACAATGTGACTTATTTATGTGATTAATCAAGTTATGCGAAAAATACACAAACCACAAATAGAAAAACAAACATTTCGCAAAACCTTTTTTTTACATACCGCAAACAACAACAACCACTGCAAAGCTATACATAACTGGCTACATATACATACTATATATACATATATATACTAAGCTTGTACTGCTAATTATACATGCCGATGTATATATATTTTATAACTAATATGTTCATCAATAACAACCGATACATATCGTTGAAGCTTTCAAAAGGGAGAAGCAGAGTTGCCGTCAGCCCTGAATTAATTGCCGTTACTTTCGTTGTTACAAATTTCGGTTCTTTTATTAATATTATTGCTCTCATGTATAACATAGTAGGAAATTATAATAAAATGTTTTATAAAAAAATGTATTAAAATCATTAACATTGAACTTAACATATTGAAGTTATCATATATATGTATTGGATATTTCCTAATAGTTTTTTTTGATTCTTTTGTTAAATTGTATTAAAAGAAGAAGAAAAAAAAAACAAAGAAACACTCATATATGTCCATACTCACTAGGAATATCAAAGCACACATAAGAACCACGTTGCGACAAAAATTTTTTTTTACTTTCAGGCACTAAGCTGCACGGGTACAATATATAATAAAATAAATATCAACAAATTTCATGCAACCTATCTGCTACGATACAAAATTAGGTACATATACATATTATACTTATTTTGAGTTGATTTAATTAATGAACGAAATATTGAACGAAATTAATGAACGAAATAAAAAACACAAATAATCAGATTAGTAATAAAAATCGTATAATAAGTGAGTGAAGTAAATAAAGTAGAAAAATAAGTGAAATGTTAGAATTAAAAAATAATGACTGAGTTAATAAAGAAGCGAAGGATAAAATAAAATATAAGAACAATAATAATAACAATTTCTTTTTTTACTTCCTTGTATACGTAGTAAATACAAGAAAGTATTGTAATCATGAAAAATTTCGATATTGAGATTTTGATGGTAACACACATTTTGACCATCGCGGAGTCCATTTTGACTAGTTTGGTCGTGACGTGTGTACGTATGTATGTATCCTCAATAACTTAAAAACGGAGAATCGTAGAAACTTGAAATTTGGATTTGAGACTCTTATAAGACCTAGTTGTGCACCTCCCTTTTTGGATGCAATCGGTTGCGCGAAAAGGACACTTCTCATATACTTTTTTTCAAATTTCATACATTACTCAAAAACAAACACTCCTAGAAAGTATATACTATTGGGCCTTAGATAAGACAGAATTTTGTAGCTGCAATTTTAATGATGGTTCGCACCAAAAAGGGTTCTTCACCAAAGGAACACGAAGCATGCATTATCCGAATTACATAAATGATAATGATAAATGAATGTTATGCTGCTTTATCTTTTACAAAAATTGGTTGTACCCTTACAGAACTAAATAGGGAAATCAAAATTAGTACGATTGATAAATAAAGCTGTGTGCAAACTAATTTGTACTTCCTTGTTTTTACTTACTACTATTTAAATTAAGAGAAGCCTATGAAATTTTTTTCATTATGGAAGTAAAAATATTTAATAAAATTTTTAAAACTTCAATTTTAAAATATAAATAAAATATATCAACCACTCTTGAAATAAAACCATACAATTGCCGTCATACAAGGAAGTCATGTGTTGGCCACATCAGATATTTTTTTTTTTTGTTACATGGATTGTTATTATTTATTATGAATTGCTAATTGCAGTCATTTAGGCTGGTGTGCTGGTGTACCTGAGGGGAGGTCACCGTTCTTGTAGGTATGGCATACGGACAGACATCACGAACGTTATGGCATAGACAGACAGACTAACAGTTGCAAGCACAGATTAAGGAAATAAGGGAACCACGGTGCACTTTGCGCGAAGTGCGGTTCATGGCTGTAGCTCGTAAGAGGTACAGACGGGATGGCCGGCTCACAGACGGCCGACGACATAGGTTGTATTGTGCTAGGGTGTATGAGATACCTGTTGGGTTATAGGTTGAATGCATTCTGTTTGTTTAGGTGAATAGCGCTGGTTGAAACTGGGTAATCGTATGATAGGTTTTATGATTACGTGGTTGTGAAAGTAAAAGGATTAGCTTGGGATGACCCATTAGGAATCATAGTTGTTTGTGACTCTTTCTTTACAACAAAAAAAAAAAAATATTGGCACGACTTGTTTTCTGTTGTGGGTAGGGCTGCAAGAAACCACCCCATATTGCCGTCGAGCTTAGCCGCAGCCACCGTGCCACGACACCCTAACCTTGCTCACCACAATTATTAAGATTTTATTAAAGTAGTAGCTCGTATCACTAAGTACCGAATTGTTAGACTAAGGAATTAGTATTGTTAAACTTCAAACTTTCAATTTAATTTAGCTAAGGAATTAGTATTGTTAAACTTCAAACTTTCAATTTAATGAATGGACACTACATGATGTTGCCTTTTGATCAACTAGACTTCATTCTTATAATATGATGTTTTCGTTTGTATAATGACACATATTAACTGTATAAACCGGAAATTTAACCTTGACTGACAATGTTGTACTAAACAAAAGTTTTGAAGAGAAGAGAAACTAATGCTAGTAGTGTTACGATAAAATGCAGCACTCGATCTCTTTATATGATACAAAAAGAGAAGTGCGTGTTTAGTTCTACATCCCTTATAATAATAAATAAACTTCAAATATCGTTCGAGCTGAACCATGATTAGTCAATGCTAGACTGTCACACACGACAATCAATCGAAATTTAAAAATAGAGAATTGGTGGAAGTGGTTGTCGAAATGCACTTCACTCATTAAACCCGTTTAAGTCCCTAAACACGTGCTTATGTTCACGTTCAGCCATACAAAATTGAACGTGTTCAACTTCTCGTTTAAAAATAAAATACAATACTAAACGGTTAAAATTTGGTTTGCAACCCTGATAAATGGAACCGAATTCTACGAGAGAAAAATGACAATAAAGTTTATTTATTGTTTACGAGCAAAATTTTTTTATTTCAATTTGTGGTTGTTGCTAAGCAATTGTTGTGAGCAAGGTTAGGGTGCCGTGGCACGGTGGCTGCGGCTAGGCTCGCCGGCAATATGGGGTGGTTTCTTGCCGCCCTACCCATAACAGAAAAACAAAAATCGTTCCGTTATTTTTTTTTCTTTTAAAAGAAAGGGGAGCAAATAGTGGAAAAATAGGAAAGGGATTTAGACAAAACAATAGTCACAATCACCTATGATTCCTAATGGGTCATCTCAAGCTAATCCTTTTACTCTCAGAATTACCTAATCATAAAACCTATCATTCGATCACCCAGTCTCAGCCAGCACTATTCACCTAAACAAACAGAATACATTCAACCTATAAACCACCAGGAATCTCATACACACTAGCACAATACAACCTACGTCATCGTCCGTCTGTAACCTTTTTAAGTTACAGCCATGAACCGCACTTGGCTCAAAGTGTGCCGCGGTTCCCTTATTTCTTTATCTGTCCAAGTAACTGTTAGTACGTCTGTGTATTCCATAATGTCCGTCATGCCTGTCTGTATGCCACGCCCACCAGTGCGGTGACCTCCCCTTAGGTCCACCAGCACATCAGCCTAAATAATAGTGATTAGCAACACATAATCACTAGTTTTATTTTCAAAAATATAAAAAAAAACTAACGCTCTCTTTATATTTATTTTTTTTTTCTTTATTCTCTATAACAACTCATATTATTGTGTTTTAAAATTTATAAGATTATTTAATTAGTTCAATTAAGTTTTACAAATTTTTATATGTATATACATATCCATATTTAAATAATAATCAAATGAATTCATTACAACAAAACTTACTAGGTTCCAGGTTGATGATGGCGCCACCTTGCAGCCCCGGACCTGTAATGACAGAAAATTTTTGTTCCTAGTTTCCTTTTTTTTTTCTAATTTCATACTGTTATTTTATTACTATATTTCATTATTCTTTCCTTCATAATTTTTACTTTGTTTCGTGACAGTTTGCTTTCTTCTTTCCTTTATATTCCTAATATTAATTTAAACATATATCATGTACACAAAAAAATAATGTAATTTAAAATTCTACAATAATTGTAAATTTTTATAATAAGAAATAAAATATGGTTTCTATGATAATATTAAGCTAGAGTAGACGGCAACACTGCTTTTGTTCTACGATGCTGTTTGCTGTTCAGTTTTCGCTATCTACTTGCTTGTTTTCATGTTTGAATTGTTGATTTTGTTTAATGTTGATATAACTTCTAATGTTGTTGTTGTTGTTGCTGTTTTACATATATAATTTATATGTAATTCTCAAATTGTCATCTTGTAACACATGTAACGTGGTTGTTCTATTGATGTTGACTTAATACTTGTTTTGTGCTCACTATGTACTATTTTTCTATGTACTTTTTGATGTGATTGTTATTTATATTGCTTATTTCCAAAATATTTTTTTGGTGGTGCAAAGTTATTGATGTGGCTGTTTTGCTTGTTGTATTATTGAGATGTATTCATGAATTTATGTATTAAGCTAGCGTAGACGGCAACACTGCTTCTGTTCTACGATGCTGCTTGCTGTTCAGGTTTCGCTATGTACTTGCTTGTTTTCATGTTTGAATTGTTGATTTTGTTTAATGTTGATATAACTTCTAATGTTGTTGTTGTTGTTGCTGTTTTACATATATAATTTATATGTAATTCTCAAATTGTCATCTTGTAACACTTGTAACGTGGTTGTTCTATTGTTGTTGATTTAATACTTGTTTTGTGCTCACTATGTACTATTTTTCTATGTACTTTTTGATGTGATTGTTTTTTATTTTGTTTATTTCCAAAATATTTTTTTGGGGCAAAGTTATTGATGTGGCTGTTTTGCTTGTTGTATTATTAAGATGTACTCATGAATTTATGACTGTTCTGTTCACTTTTTTTATATTTTTCTTTCTTATATATGTAATTCTATTGTATGTACGCTAATTGGCGGAAATTTATGTTTGGTGTATGCATTTATTTGCGTAACTTTTCTTGTATCTCTTTTTTTTTGTTTTACTCTATGTAGTTTTTATGTAAATAATATTTTTATGTTATATGTCTGTGGAGTTCTGGCGCCAATCCGCCACAATTTGGCGCACTTTTTCTTTATACCGCGTTTACATAAAATGGTTTTTCCAGAAATGGGAAGTAAAACTTTTTAGGACCTAAGACCGCTCGTAAACTTTTTAAATACGATTGAAATTGTTGTTGCAATTCCAGCGCTAAACCGAAATGCTTTTGGGTTTTAGCTTCACATTTTAGTTTGCAACTCAGGTTCGAAGTTCGTAATTATAGGAACTTATGCTTCTCCTTGTCTAGTGCCAATGTGTTAGAAAGGGACAATTACAGGCGACAAACTGTTAGCGCATATGTCCACACACATGGTAAAAGCTCAACTACACAAAACAAAACAAAGCAATAACAAAACACCTACTTTGCTTGACCGGATTATGTATGGAAACACCTAGAAAGCTCATCAGTTTTCGAACAGCTTAATCGGATTAAATATTTTTATGTAAACGGGGTATTATGTGGTATTAGAGCACTTTTATGTCTACGTGTTTCTTTTTTTTCTTTTGCGTTCTCTATCAACATTTTTCCTTCTTAAAAGTTTCATGCCTTTCTTTTTCTTTCTTTTGACATTTTTTTTTGCGATCACTTAATTTTTTTTTCTTTGTTTTTTTTTTTAAACCCGCTTCTAAAGAACCGTCCGACATTCACCCGTATCCAAACTCTTTCTTCATTTTTTTTTTCAATCCTCCTCCTCCCGTTCCGATTCCCATCTTTCCAATCTTTTCCAATAATTCCCCCTTCCATTTACAATTCCCACTTTCCCTAATTCCCTGTTCAATCACACTTCCATTCACACCTTCCACAATCACCTTTCCATACAAATCATTCAACCAGGAGACTTAGGGGCTTACTGTGAGGGAAAAATATTATATTTATAAATATAATTTAACATATAACATAAAACACTTAAACCACATGATTCTAAAAGTAAAACTAAAAGTAATTACAACAAGTGATACAAACAAACAAATAAAGAAATTTTAAAAACAAATAAATTCATCCTTTGGTTTAGGAGATACCTTACACGGCCTGCCACTACACAATATTTGTTTATTGTTTACAAACAAATTTTTTTTTATTTCAATGTATGGTTGTGCCAAGCAATATTTGTTTATTATTTAAAAACAATATTTGTTCTTATTCAATTTGTCATTGTTTCTAAGGAACATTTGTTTATTGTTTACAAACAAAAACAATAATCTTAAACTTACAGCCTTATAATGAATCCATCGCGTTTGCGTTTCTTGCTCGTTTTGCTTTGTGCTTTTCGTTGTTTTGTGAGAATGGAGAGCGTAATATAGCGTCAAACTCTCAAACGCAGCCCAAACGCGAACGCGAACGCAAGAGAGAATTTGTTGGTAATTTTCATGCTTTGCAGTCCCCGTCGCGTTTACGAGGTATAACAGTAGTCACTTCGTAGAAATCGGCTGTTAAACCAAGCTATCGAAAAAACATTGCGTTTGGCGTTGTTTCAATCAGTTTGGGAATGAAATTTGTAAGTGAAAGAGCAGTGCGAAAATCAATTAGATATGTACAAAATATTTTACTGCATTATAATAAAATATACAGCCTTATAATGAATCTATAGCGTTTGCGTTTCTTGCTCGTTTTGCTTTGTGCTTTTCGTTGTTTTGTGAGAATTGAGAGCGCAAAATAGCGGCAAACTCTCAAACGCAGCCCAAACGCGAACGCAAGAGAGAATTTGTTGGTAATTTTCATGCTTTGCAGTCCCCGTCGCATTTACGAGGTATAAGCTATAAGCATTTACAAGCTATCGAAAAAACATTGCGTTTGGCGTTGTTTGAATCAGTTTTGGAATGAAATTTTTAAGTGAAAGAGCAGTGCGAAAATCAATTAGATATGTACAAAATATTTTACTGCATTATAATAAAATATAATATATTCTAGTGCAATACATATTCTATTCCTACTAAAATAATAGTTTGTGATACACAATTGGTAAAATGAGAAGGTGAGTAAATTGTATGCATGCACATGTGCAAATTGCAATTCATTTCCAAGTAAAGGAATTCTTGGAATTCAAGTCAATTCAATTCAATTCAACTCTAGAACAATTCAATTGGCTTCTGTTGTAAGTATACTTTTGTTACATGTGTTCCTTCTTGCAGTTCCAAATCTAACTGCGAGCAATTCAAGACGCTGTTAAATGAGCTGAGAAAGCGGCCAGAGATGGCATACAACACACCGGTGTTCGGACAGAATCGGCAGCAGTGGGAAAAAGAGTGGATACGGATTTGCGAACTGCTGAACAGCCTTGGCCCACCCGTGAAAAAAGTTTCTGAATGGAAAAAGGTTAGTTTTTAGTAGAAAGTTGATTTTAGTTGTATATGAATGCCTGTATAATTTTAGGTGTGGACTGATTTAAAAAATCGCACTAAGAGGAAACTTACTGAAAACTCTGCCGAGATGAGGAAGCCTGGAGGTGGACGCGCCTGTTTGAGCTTCCTTACTGCAATAGAGCAAGAAGTCGACGAACTTCTGAACATGTCACACAGTATCGTCCGACCTGGACTTAATGATGGAGCCATCCAAGGGCCACGAAAACGTCTATGCCTCGATGGGGAAGGTAAGCTATGAAATGTTTATGTACCGCTTTTTACTTATTATTCCAAAATTATACTCTGCAGCAACTACGTCCTCGGCGACCTTGTCAGTTTCTTCTGTAATGTCGAAGGCACCGGTTTTCACTGCATATACTACGCTGCCAGCAGCTTCACCAGATTTGCCAGTGCAGTTGCTGCCACCAACTTCACCAGACTTGCCAGTGCAGTTGCTGCCACCAACTTCACCAGGTTTGCCAGTGCAGTTGCTGCCACCAACTTCACCAGATTCGCCAACGCAGGTGCTGTCAACAAGTTCTTTAAACACTCCTACTGCGGCAACTTCAGCATTGCCACCAACAGCGGCAAACACAACACGTGGCAAGTCCGAAGATCAGTGCATTGCATTGCTCCATCAACAGTCTGTCCTGCTTTCTGGCATACGTGATGCTGTGGAGCGCATCGCAACCGCACTGGAAAACTAAAACCTTATCAGGTTACAGTGCAAAGAAAATTAAAGTGCTATTTTATGTGCCTGAATGAATACTTAGTTCTTTTATATATATATGCTTACACACGTACTGTGAAAACGGTTGAAGTTCCTTATTTTGTTTTGGTGTTTATAGACATGTTAAGCTGATTCTTAAGTTATGCTGCTCATTATAATGCATATGTAATAAAAAATTTTTTCTGTATAAGGAATGTCTTCTGCCTTTGCGTCTGTTGCGTTTTTTAAAGAAAACATGCGTATTTTAACAATGAAAACAAATATATATTTATTGGTACGAGTGAAGTATGATATTGTATTAGTATTGGTATGATTTTATTAACGTCTTAGCGACATTGCTAATGCATCCCGTGTTGTGTGTCGCAATAACAACAACTAAGTTCCAATTTAACGGAACAATAATATTCAAGGCCAACTTAAATATAATTAGTTCAAGGCTACGATCGACTCAAATAACAGAATAGTCGAAGCGAGCCAAGAGCCGTTAAAATGCAAGCGCAGCACTTTTGCTTCGCTTCATGCGTTCAACGGCCGCTGTTAAAAACAAATTAAACGAATGACCAATCATGTTAACTTCGAATTATTGAAGCAATTCGAAGTTAAACAAGTAAGAATACTTTTAGGCCGGAGTTTTGAGTTTTAAGCTTTTATTAAAAAGAACAATAAAAAGAAACGAAACTAAAGAAAATTGCAAAGCGGAACACAAGAGTTCTACTTAGAAAAGTAGAACATGTGATTGCGAAATTAATATCAATAAAATATTAATTTCGCGAATTAAGAAGTTCTGAGATTGCGACATCCGAATAACTGACCCACTTCAGCGCCGTCCAGAGACGACGCCGAACTTAATGTGTAATAGTAAGAGTGATTTAAGAAACAGAAGTGTTATAGATTTAAAAGCGACCGGTGCTCGGTCTAATGGTGAAAAAGGGATATAAAAATTAATATAAAAAAGATAATAAAAATACCACAAGTGTTTTCGTGAGAGAGGCTTCCATTCACCAAGGCTCTGATTCGTTACACGGGACACACAACTTAACACAACACCCGGATGGCCGATGCTGCTACTGATGTCGTCTCGTCCTCAATAGACAAATCTGCAGGAGCATCTGGTTCCTCAATTACTTCTTCAGCAATCGGCAAATCATTCCGTTTGGAAATGCAAATGTTGTGCACTGCGCAACATGCATTTATAATTTTAGTCGCTTGCCTGGGTGAATAGTGCAATCCTCTTTCGGATATAATGCATCGAAAGCGGTTATTCAATACACCGAAACAGCGCTCGACAATATTCCGGCCTTTGCACAACATTTTATTAAAATTTTATGTTTCCGGCCGTTGATGCATTCTGTAAGGTGTCATAAGGTACGGTAAGAGCTGATAACCAGAATCTCCTGAAATTTTTGGGAATGGGTAAACTTGCTAAATTGTTGTTTGATTTGGCATAATTCTTACCTAACAACCACGTGTTGAGTTTTCCGCTATTGTACCCTGCCTTCAGTATAGCATCTGCAGGGCTAGTCTTCCAAGCGAAGGCGTTATGGTTTGCACCTGGAATAGTGGCATCGCGCGTACCGAATCACCATATCGAAATCGCAAATCTAAAACGATTTGTAGGTACTTGTTTTTATTCCACACATATGTATCATAGAGTTATACTTACTATCATGGCATTGAGGCTATAGAAGCCCTTGCGGTTATAATATAGATGGCGGAGTTCACCGGGCGACATTATTTTTACGTGCATTTCATCTACGCAACCAATCACTCCAGGTAAGCCGCAATGACGATAATATTTTGTCTTCATCGCAGTTTCCTCGTCCACCGACATCTCAAATTGGATCCATTTTTTGCATATGTGGCGCTCGAAAATATCCAAACATTCAGATATGTTTTGAGATTTTGTTCGTTGCCTACAGCTGCCTGATAACTGCCTGCTGCAAGGAAACGCAAAAATGAAGCCAATCTGAGGATTGGAGGAATCGCACTTCATCTGGACACCTTTTTCATCCACGGCTGCACCTCTTCCAAAATGCCTATGAAAACTTCTCTGCTCATACGATAGTTCGCTGCAAACCTGTTCATGTAGAGATAATAATTTATATATGTATATTTCGGGAAAAATGTAAGAACTTACAAATCTTCCGGCAATTCCAAAATATTGGACGCGTCCCTCAATCGTCGCCGCTGTATTACAGCGTTTTCCTCCTGTCGATGGCGCTGCACTATCCTCCTAACCGAAATTACTGCTGCCATAATTATTCTTTTAAAAAAATTCTCACTTTTTATATGAAAAACAAAGTTCCTCACAATAAAAATAATAGCCTTTGAGCTGTCAGTTTTTGTTGGTTTAAAAATTGTTGCCATACATCAATAATCAAAGAATTACACCCAAAATAGCCCTAATTGAAAACGTTATAGCATACATGGTAATCCCTTTTTTCTGCAAACAATGGCATGCGATACACGCCCTATCAGAATGCATGCATCAACAAAATTTACGAAGGCCATGTGCACGTAGGAGAAATAAGAGATGCGCTCATATTGGTGCTCGTGTATCATGGGCACCGTGAATGTCTGCAAGAATGTTTATGTTTTTGTTTCCCCTCAAAATCTCAAAAGCAGGCTACTCGATAAAGTTCTATTATGCCATTTTAAACGAATTGGTTTCATAGTTGAGTTTGCGTTTGCGTTTGAGATCCATTTTAAGGCTGTTATTTAGTGGTGTAAACAGTTTGCAAACAAATTGGAAATAAAACGAGCGGGACAGGAGCAACCATATTGACAGGTGCACAAATTTTCGCAAAAATAACAGGGAGATTCTCGTGGGACTTGAACGGGATACCATTGAAAACAACATAAGAAGGCACACACTTGTTATCATACCTCTCACATTTTAAGTTCGCAATCTCCGTATTAAGTGTTAAAGCAAGAGAGTTATCAGCGTCGCCCTCCAATGCATTCATTTTTACATAATCGTTACAGTATCTCTATCATATTTCTCAACGTAGAGTTAATATTCAGTATCTTAGCTGCAATCTTAAAAACTCTCTGAAGCACCCTCTCTTTAGATTCAGCAAGAGCTTTAGTTACCTGATCAATAATGCTGTCCTTAAGGTTATTTAGTGAAGCTTTCCAATTAGCGAGAAGTGCAGGGAAAGACCATCACATATACAGAATACTTCGTGTACACTATATAAAATGTATACGTTTTATATTCACATCTTACCGTTGCACTAATGTTACAAGCATACATATTTTCATGTACATACATTCCTCTTATTAGCAAATATATTTCCACGCATGTACATATGTTTGTAGTATTCTAATGTGATTGCAATGGAGCCAGTATAATGGAGCAATGAAAGAAACAAAACAAAAAATTTTGTAGCAAGCACTGATGGAAAATTTATTTTAAGGGGTTTGTTTCTCGTACGTCAAAATAAATAATTATAAGTATTATGTTTTTCATTCGCGAAAAACATGTATAAAACACAGTTTTAATGTTAATAAATATATTCTATTACATTTTACACAGCATTTCCTAATTTGCTTCATTATATTTCCTATAAATGCAGTCGGTAATCAAAGGTTTTTTGTTATAAATACATAATTATGCGCCTAATTACGAAAATATTTTATAATGAATTAGCAGAATTGTATAAATGAAACTGAATACAAATTGTTACGAAATAGTTAAAAAATTATACGTTATTGGCCTAGTTGGGGCTCTAAAACCCTTTAGCACCTACGGTTGCACTGTTAACAAATCGTATCCATTGATTGATAAAAAAACAAGAACAACAATTTGGTACTTCTCACGTATTGTATACGTAGGTCCAACATACCAAACAGTCAAATGTCAAACCAATTTTTTGGAGCGGTGAATATCAAGTGTCACATCTAATAATCTATGATTAAAACTACCACAGAAACTCGCGACGTTTCAAAGTGGCGTAGAGGGAGTACAATTCAGGAGCGAATTTGTAGCACTTCTTGTGATTATTAGGGCAGTTTTCACAATGTTCGGTTAAACTTATGGTTAACCGAAGGTTAGTTGACCGGAGGTTCGAAACTTATCCTTTGGTTAAAAATTTTCGTTTTCACCAAACTTCGGTTAACAAACCATTGGTCAACTACAAGTTGTAAGAGATTGTGACGTTTGTTCTATTACATTCGAAAAAAAACAATCAGCTGTTCAATAAATACTACTTCATATATTCAGAAAATATGAAGATTAATTGATTTAAATAACAATGGATAAGAAAATGGATAAAAAAAAAATTATAAATGGTATTATTTTATGTAGTAAATTCCATAACAGTCTCATGCTAGTCAAATGAATTGTAATTGGGTAAAATTTGTGTTCCTTTTTTTGATTTTGTGATGAACATTGTGATTTTTTTTATGTTTTTATTTGTGAATAAAGCAATTAAATATACAATTATACAAATTACAATCATCAATTCTTACTTTTTTCATGTTTCAACTTTCATTATTACTTATATTTCATAACATTAATTAGTAATGTCAGACAAATTCAATGAAATCTATAGGTTAAACGGAACCCCAGGTCTCGGTTAAGTTAACCGACACTTTAACCAGAAGAATCGCTTAACCGAACATTGTGAAAACGAAATTCTGTGTATCCTCAGAAAAGTCTCGGATAGCACTTAACCGAACATTGTGAAATCGGCCCTTAGTGGCTTAGCCATTACGTGTAGGTGTAATTGCAGCATTACGAAATATTCCTTGTGTAGAATAACATATACTACAGTTCTTTTAAAAACCCAGCTTATAAATGGAAAAAGTTCATCTGTACATTATATTTGCGAGTACAAATTTTTTATTAAAATACTCAAGGAAATTTTACCAATCTTTCTGATCGTCCTTTTAACGTGCGTTGCTAAATAGCACAGTTTTTTCTGCAGCAAAGAAATTTATAATCGTTTAACACATAACGCAAATGTTTGTTTTCAATATCAATTGTTTGTATCAATCTGTGTAAATTTGCCACAATTGTAAGTTGGGTGATAAATTTCCATTAATCATTATTTTATAGAATTATTTATAAATTGCATATGAATTAAAGTTAATCCTCAAGTAACCACGATTATTAAGTTGTTGTTTGGCAGGTATTCCGAATGTACCTATGTTGGGCTGATTAGGACGATAATCACATATGTAAGTGTGGCCAATAGGCAGACCGTATAGCTATTTCGAACCCAGCCATTTATGTATATGAATGTAATTTTATATAAAGTATTGTTTAATTATATTTTATTTATATATTTTTATACTGTGATATTATATTCCTATATAGTATATTATATCTTTTTTCATTTAGAACGAACTGTTTTAAAGTATATGACAGATGGTACTTTGCACAGAGAATTTCTCTCAGAACCTGATCTGTCATCGTATAGCGTAATAATTATAGATGAAGCTCATGAGCGCACACTACATACAGATATTCTCTTCGGGCTTGTGAAGGATATAGCCAGGTTTCGCCCTGAATTCAAACTATTAATCTCCAGTGCTACATTAGATGCTGAAAAATTTTCAACATTTTTTGATGATGCTCCAATTTTTAGGATACCAGGCAGGCGATATCCTGTATTTTAATTCACTTGTAAGTGATGTTATATATTTTAATATAAACCTTTTTTCAATAGGTGGATATATTTTATACAAAGGCTCCTGAAGCGGACTATATTGATGCATGTTGCGTATCCGTATTACAAATACATGCAACTCAACCACTTGGAGACATTTTGGTTTTTTTGACAGGTCAAGATGAAATTGAAATTTGTCAGGAGGTATTGCAAGATCGAATTAAGCGACTTGGTTCAAAAATAAAGGAACTTATCATTGTCCAAATATACGCAAATTTACCTAGCGAGCTACAATCTAAAATTTTTGATCCGACGCCTGTCAATGCACGGAAAGTAATATTGGCAACTAATATAGCAGAAACATCTCTTACTATTGATAATATTATTTATGTTATTGATCCCGGTTTCTCTAAACAAAGTAATTTTAATTCTCGAACTGGACTGGAATCGTTAATGGTAGTTCCAATATCAAAAGCAGCTGCCAACCAAAGGGCTGGAAGAGCAGGACGTACCGCACCAGGGAAATGCTTTCGATTATACACTGCATACGCTTATAAATATGAACTTGAAAATAACACAGTGCCAGAGATTCATAGAATTAATTTGGGCAATGCAGTATTAATGCTGAAAACGTTAGGAATTGATAATTTACTTCAGTTTGATTTTTTAGACCCTCCACCACATGAAACACTTGTTATAGCCCTTGAACAATTATATGCATTAGGTGCTTTAAACCACTACGGTGAACTTACAAAACTAGGAAGGCGTATGGCAGAATTTCCCGCTGACCCGATGATGGGGAAAATGTTGATAGCTAGTGAAAAGTAAATAGTAATATGTATATACTAGGTAAATGTGAAAATTAAAAGCTACGAATTATTCTTGTTTTCAGATACAAGTGTTCTGAGGAAATGGCTTCTATTGCAGCTATGCTATCAGTAAATAATGCAATTTTTTATAGACCGAAGGATAAAATTATACATGCCGACACAGCAAGGAAGAATCTGAATCACATAACTGGTGACCATCTTAGCCTTTTATATGTTTACAGACAGTGGTCAGAGACCGGTTTTAGTACACAGTGGTGTTATGAACATTTCATTCAGTATAAATCAATGAAGCAAGCACGGGATGTGCGTGAACAGTTGGTTGGACTCATGCAACGCGTCGAAATAAATATGTTTTCTTGTCTTCCCGAAACTATAAATATTCGCAAAGCTATAACTGCAGGTTACTTTTATCATGTAGCAAAGCTTACTAAGGGAGGGAATTACAGGACTATAAAACATAATCAGACAGTGATGATTCATCCCGATTCATCTCTTTTCGAGGAACTTCCACGTTGGGTTTTGTACCATGAAATGGTTTTTACCACGAAGCAGTATATGCGCCAGGTTACTCTAATTGACAGCAAGTGGTTGTTAGAAGTAGCACCACACTACTATAAAGCGAAAGAATTAGAGGACAGCACGAGTAAAAAAATGCCTAAGAAATAGGTTTTCCAGAATTGTATTTTTAGCCAATATAATACCAATTGACGTTAATCCAACTGAAATTATTATAAAAAAACAATAAAACAAAATGATTATAAAATAAGTACAAGTAACAGCTGACCACATAAGAGCAACGACAGCAGCAGCAAAACTCTTATTTTCGCTGTTAGCCTGTCTTTGTTTTTTAATAATAGTTGTTGTCATGGTTCTGAAATGTTTGTTTTGTGTTATTTCTAAAGAATATTTGGGATTCCGACTCGAAACTATCTCAGAAAAAAAGAGCGAGAGAAATTTTATTTTATTTCGCTTGCTTGACAGCGAAAACTTCTATATGATTTGTCTGTATTTAATTTTGCTGTTGCTGTCGCTGCTCTTATGTTGTTCAGTCCTAAATGGAGACTTTATTAACTTTTTAAGAAGAATAATTTAATTATTATTGTTGCTATTGTTACAACAGTCACTTAATAATATTCTGAGTTCTAATTTAATTACAACGGAGTAATAAAATAAACCAAAACTAGTAAAGGTGTTGTCTACAGCCGGGCTGTAGCCGAAATACCCTACACTTTAAAGCTGCATATATACTTGTATATATAAGTTATATAAGATAAACTATAATTATAGCTGCTTAACTATTTCTGTGCGTTACAAACACCGCTACTAAGTGCGTTTACTCTCAACGTTTAGGTGTAGGGTATAAAAATATATTGCAATACTGGGTTTTTTTTTTTTTTTTTTTTCCCAACAGAATATTATTGGTTCACAAACTACAATATTATGTACACCATTATTCAGGAAACTTATATATTTTTCAAAACAATATATATATATTTATATATTTTCAATACAAACTAAAAGTGGGCAGATCACGCCCATATTTGGCATATTAACTGGAAGCGTTAGTCTAAACCTACATATAAAATGTTCTTGTCTTCTCTCAAAAAGTGATGCTGATATGGCCTTTTTTAATAGGCAAAACAGAGGTACCTGCACTCTCGATATAAAAAGAGAGCGTGGTCCTTGGGCGATTTTGCCAATTTTCAATACGAAACACCCCAACATAGCAACGAATATTTTTGCCAAATTTCATTTTGAAATCTTAATCCGTTCTCCTGTGATCTGTGATTTCAACGGACAGACAGACAGAAAGACAGGCGGACAGACATCGTTATTTCAATTTTGGTGGTGATGCTGATCAAGAATATATATACTTTTCCATACCTATCTTGTCTAGTTCTATGCGTTACACACTCCGGTAGAAAGTGAATATACCCTCAACCTTAAGGTGTAGGGTATAAAAAGACTAAGTGCACGGCTTCGCGAAAGTCTTGACAATTACCATAATGACCCATACAGCAGGTAATAAAATTTTAAAAGAAATGTTACAATTTCTTTAGTGGCAGCAGTAATTAGGCAAATTATTGAGCAATAAACAATGAAAAACATACCTCAAATGATAGCATATATTTATGTTTGTTACGTTTGTATGCAGGTACATGCAACCCAAAGCAGTCGCTGCTCGGAAGTTATACGTATTTACCAACTTCTACGTTTTTTAAAGCAATGCAAGAAAAGAGCTAGCATTTTTATGGTTTACAGGGAAAAGGTTGTTTATAAAACACGAAAGCTGCAGTTTAAGTATAAATATTTATTTAAGTTTTTTTGAGAACTAATTCTATTACCTCAGTGTATATACATATTTATATATATATATTATAATATATATATACTGCGTCCTTGCAGTATTGTCTCGCTGGCGCTCAATTTCTCTATATTGAGGGTACCAATGAGCAAAAATTTGGCATGGAGTACAAAATTAGGTAAACTGCCTAAAAGTGGGTTTGGCACGGCCATTTTTCATCCAACAAAATAATATTGATTCCAAAACTTATATGTATCCTATTAATCAGCAAAATTTGTATAATTAGCAATACAACCCCTTTAGACCCTCCATGACATATGTAAACTCAAAGTGGGCGGCTAACGCCCAAATTCGGAAGATAAACTATAATTATAGCTGCTTAACTGTTTCTGTGCGTTACAAACACCGGAACTAAGTGCGTTTACTCTCAAAATTTAGGTGTAGGGTATAAAAATATATTGCAATACTGGGTGGATTGGTAAAAAGGAGGCGTGTCCCGCCTATTTTTTTCCCAGCAGAATATTATTGGTTCACAAACTACAATATTATGTACACCATTGTTCAGGAAACTTATATACTTTTCAATACAATCCATGTAAAACCCTCCATGACCTATGTAAACTAAAATTGGGCGGATCACGCCCATATTTAGCATATTATTTGGAAGCATTAGTCTAAACCTACATATAAAATTTTCTTGTCTTCTCTCAAAAAGTGATGCTGATATGGCCTTTTTTAATAGGCAAAACAGAGGTACCTGCACTCTCGATATAAAAAGTAGGCGTGGTACTTGGGCGATTTTGCCCATTTTCAATACGAAACACCCCAACATAGCAACGAATATTTTTGCCAAATTTCATTTTGAAATCTTAATCCGTTCTCCTGTGATCGTGATTTCAACGGACAGACAGACAGACATCGTTATTTCAATTTTGGTGGTGATGCTGATCAAGAATATATATACTTTTCCATACCTATCTTGTCTAGTTCTATGCGTTACACACTCCGGTAGAAAGTGAAAATACCCTCATCCTTAAGGTGTAGTGTGTAAATATGATAAATCCTTCAAGACATTTCAAATACCTATTATTTAGATTGAAATTATTTTAATTTCTTGTATACGTTGTAACGAAGCTTCCGTTCGTCCGCGTTTTTAAGTGCGGATAGCTCGCCGGTCGGCCAAAGTTTGGTACAGACAATTTTTAACTTCAACATATACTAAATACACTTTTATTTAAGCCTTCGTGGTCTTACAATAGACAATAGTTACTTTTGATGACAGCCAGACGAGAGGACTTTATGCGTTACGAAGAGATATGTGTGAAACACTTCGTTTAAGAAGTTGCCGTTGGCGGGTGACGCAAGCGTGTTTCTGGATTCGACTATGGTAACTTATGTGACGCAACTCTGGGGAAATTCTGGCCACAAGGTGCGGCTACTCGACGACAGCTGTGCAATCGAGGGAACAAGAATGCAGTAGTCGTCGAGTTCAACTACACTTAGAAAGCAAATTTATTTTCCGCGAATATGAATATTACTACGTTAGGTCGCTTGGCTCTGCGCCAAGCTATGTTTGGTCGCTATGTGATTCTGCGGACATTACTTAAATAAATAGATTTTTTTAACAACTCCAGTGGTAATTTTATGTTAGATAAATATGTTTTTTTGATAAATAGTAGTAAAATAGCAAACTACTTAACTATGATAGTACTTGCAATAGTACAGGAAAACACGTAGTTTGCAAACGAAAATGTAGATATGCCAATATTTAATTCAATGTTATTCTCTCTCTAGATATGTATAACCTTAATTTATATGCTATTTTTATAATAATCACAACTTCTATTTTTGCATGTATAAGTATGTATAAAAATGTAATTATAGGTTTTCATAAGGAGTGCATAAATTATAGTTGCAAATTGCGTTAACCAAATACATGAAACCCTATGAGGTGCATTAATGTTTATAATAAAAACAATCAGTAATCTTATAAAAACTCGATTTTTTTGTGTCCTTTGCAACCGCAACAAAAATTTTTGCATTAACTTATAGGTATATGCATAATAACAAATGTGTATAGACAGTTTTTTGTATGCAAAACATGTTAAAACCAGGGCATGTAAACGCACACTCACGTGCGCACGTCAATAAGGACGCGTGCGCTTGGAAATTTTTTTAACGAACGGTTGCGTGGGCTTTAAAATTTTTTTAGCGCACGCGTCCTGTGCGTTTAGCGCACGCAAGGTGAGTAGCGCACAGGACGCGTGCGCTTGGAAAATTTTTTAGCGCACGCGCACGCGGTTGCGTGCGCTTCAAATTTTTTTTAGCGCACGCGTCCTGTACGCTACTCACCTTACGTGCGCTAAGCGCACAGGACGCGTTCGCTTAGAAATTTTTTTAGCGCACGCGCACGCGTGCGCACGCATACGCACACGGTATTGCCATACCATAATAACTATTTGTGAAAATATAATAAAGTTGAATAAGGTTTTGCAATAACGACTAAAACTAATATGTAATCACAAAATAACTACTACTACATATGTATATGGATACGTATATAGAGTTTCATCTGCAAAAGTATTTGAGACCATGATTTTGAAGTTTTTTGTAAAATAAGATTTAGAAAAGCATATGACAACCTGTAGAAGGATATGATGATTAGATCGCTACAAACGCAAAAGCTGATTTCACAAAGTATAGAAAAATTAAAGAATCTTGGTTTTCTTGTAATCAAAGAAAAGAAAAAAAAATCTGAATGCATATAAAAAACTTCGGTCTCAATTTTGAAATGCATTTGGAAACTGCAAAACGAAAACAGTCCTAGGTAAAAAATAAAATATGCCGCTTTTATTGTTTGAAGCAAGCGTTTTTTTGTCGTTGGCGCCAAGGTATCGTCTTTTGGCTAGCTAACACTTCATCCTCTTAATTGATGGAAAATCCCGAATACCGTAATGAGAATCGTAATGAGTGTACGAAACGAACAACATTGAAGAATATACATATGTAAATATGTATGTTTGTCTGAGCGAGATGGTTTTCTTTTGGTGTTTTGTTTGTAATACGCCTTTGCATGCTTAAAGGGTTACAGCACGACAGGCATAAAATTTTGCCATCTTCAGTGAAAATTGTCTTACAATACAAACTTTGAAGTAGCAACAGGAAAATCAGCAGCAAAATCATATTCCTCAGTTTTGTCTGCTAGAATATAATCCGTCTGCCTGACGCCAATGAATGGTGTGATAGATACAGGGTCTCATAGGCAATTTTCTGCCATTGGCCACTTAAGAAAACTTGTATGTGCGAAGCAAAAGTCTAATAAATATTAAGCATCCCATTTAAGATACAAAATTAGAGATAACGAAATTTTGAAATATTTTGTACAAGAATGAATAATAGAAACATTTTTGAGGAGAACCGCGAAAACCGCATCAAAATCGGTGCTACCGTCTAAGAGTTAACTAACTTTTAAATTTCATGCTACTAATTAGATTTTAGTACCAATATTTATTCTATTAAAACAAATGCACCACCAAACGGCGGTAGTTTCTGCATTCAAATCTTTATAACAGCTGAATGTAAACAATCAACAACAACGCACTCTTTCTCGCACAAGCGAAACGAGGAGATGTTTTCTCAAAGCACTGGCGTCGCTGAAAAGGTCTGCGGCCGAAACAGTGATCGATGCAGGCAGCGTTCGCTGAAAGGTTTTCTTTTCTTTGATTACAAGAAAACCAAGATTCTTTAATTTTTCTATACTTTGTGAAATCAGCTTTTGCGTTTGTAGCGATCTAATCATCATATCCTTCTACAGGTTGTCATATGCTTTTCTAAATCTTATTTTACAAAAAACTTCAAAATCATGGTCTCAAATACTTTTGCAGATGAAACTCTATATACGTATCCATATACATATGTAGTAGTAGTTATTTTGTGATTACATATTAGTTTTAGTCGTTATTGCAAAACCTTATTCAACTTTATTATATTTTCACAAATAGTTATTATAGTATGGCAATACCGTGTGCGTATGCGTATGCGTGCGCTAAAAAATTTTCCAAGCGCACGCGTCCTGTGCGCTACTCACCTTGCGTGCGCTAAAAAAATTTTAAAGCGCACGCAACCGCGTAGTATTTCTCGTTTTCGTTTGCATATCGAGCGCTTTGCTTTCTTCTTGCTTTGCAGGATCTCGCGTAATGGCCTATTTTGCCACATTTGAAACACTCTACGTCGTTTTCACTTTTGTTTGTTGCGTTTCTGTAGTATTTGCCATGATTCTTACTCGATTTCTGCTGGTCATAGGTATACATAGCGTTGTCCTTTTCATATTCTTTCGATTTCCTGCTCTCGCTTTCTTCGAGTATTTTAACTTTTAGAACCTCTGGTGTTGGCAATGCGTCTCTGGTTTCTAATGCACATCTGAACGTTTCATAGGAGTCTGGCAGGCTGTATAAAAAAGGATGGCAAGTAAGTCGTCTCCGATTGTTACGTTGATTTCTTTTAGCCTTGCTACCGCATCGAAAAAAATGGTTAAGTGGTCTCTAATGCTCTCAGCTTCTTTAAGTCTGGAAAGAGCCACTTTCTTTAGCAATGCCGCTTTTCGCGCAGGCCCCTTGGACTGATATATGCTTTGCAGTTTTAACCACATTTCCCTTCATGTATTGCAATCTGAAATCTGCCCCAGCTCTGATGGCAGCACACAAAGTATGATATCAGCCGATGCTTTTTGATCGTTTGAGATCCACTCTGATGCGTTTTCCGTTGGACAGAGTTTGGTGCCGTCGACATAAGCCCATAAATCATTTTTTACTAACACAGCACGCATTTGCAGCTTCCACGTGTCATAGTTCTCTGCGTTTAGCAGTTCGATCCTTGCTACAGATGCCATTTTTTTGGTTACTTACAATTGCGTTTGGTCTGGGCCCATAACCTGATGAAAAGTAATGTTTTGTTTCTTTATTATTGAATAAAATTAAGTACATCGTTTTTCTTATTTTAGGAGTATTAGTGAATGTTAACCAAAAAGAAAAAGTTGTGCCAACGCCAGCCAGAAAAAACGCAGCGTTGCAAAATAAGTATAAAACTTTAGGTGATGCCAATATATATATATATATAATTAAATTGTAACCCAACAGTAAGTCGAATGTCAACGAGGTAGGGGTCGGCCCACGTATATACGTACGGGCTCAAGAGGAAGGCCAAGAAAAGTTCTGTAGCAAAAACTAACGAGACAGCGGACTCCAATAACGAAAATTCATCAGGGGAAGCATCAGAGGAATTTGAAGAATGCGAGTTCGTATACAATACGATTGTTGGTGATCCCGTTACAACGAACCAAGCTTTCAATAGCCAAGAAGCTCTCCTGTGGATAAAAGCACTAGAGGATGAAATTCTAGCTCAAATCAAAAACAAGACGTGGGTTTGGCTAAGCTTTTACTTGATTAATCAAATAAAAACGCGTAATTTTATGTTTCGTTTTTTATTCTATCTTTATTATTAAGTATCTTCTAGTATTTTATATATTTACACTCTTCCTTCGTTCCGCGCGTTCGGGGTATCGCGACGTACGAATATACAACTTTCCGATGCGACGGTTTATTCTACACTAACTTGATCAAGTCGCTCAACGGCCATGGCAGCATATCTGCGAAGATTTGCCACCATGGCCGCGCCAACAAAAAGTCAACGACGAAGTAGCCGAGGGCTACAATTAAGAGGACCACAACAACGAATTGAAACATTGTTATCAAAGTTTGGCTTCGTCCAACTTTGTATTTATACCTACCCTGCGATCTGTCAACGTCAACAACAATGTCGTTGTTATCGTGCGTTACTTTGTGCTCGGCGATCGGTCGCCGACACAAATATTATTCTCCGCTTTCGTGCGGGTCGTCGCCACTTATCGAGGTGCGAGCGATCAGATATCCGATCGGATCGCTCGCAATGGCTAAATACCGCGCTATGTGGAGCGGCATGTACACTCGTCAGCGTACATACAGCAGCACATGCGCATGCTTGTATTTACTATGCACATGCCCGTCTGCATGTCCGCTCGTCAGCGAACACACAAACACACATGTGCCTGCCACATGGGAAATAGTAGAACGTCCAGAGAATCGCAAAATCATAAACAACAGGTATGTTTTTGAAACAAAAGATGATAACAAGAGAAAGGTGCGTTTAGTTGCAAAAGGGTATGCTCAACGTCCTGGTCCCACTGGCCCTGGCCCACTTGGCCCACTTCAATTCGACTAATGGTAGGCTTATCAGCAAAACTTAACATGCAGATCCATCAGATGGACGTGGTTACAGCGTATTTAAACGGTAAACTCGATGAAACAATATACATGAATATAACCGATTTATTATTACCTACTCTAAAGAAAATTGAGAGCGGCGACCCATAGGATCGTCAGGATCTCAATTAACCAATGACAATGTTACCCAAACAACCAAAGCATGGAGCAAATGCTTAAGTAAATTGCGAAATCCCGTTTGTCTCCTTCGTAAAGCATTATACGGACTTCGTCAATCAGGCCTTTCGTGGTATAATGAACTCACAACAAAATTAAAAGATTTCGGCATGATCGTAACATTAAGAGATCCGTGCCTTTTTGTAAAGCATAAACATAATGACACGTTACTCATCGCAATTTATGTAGATGACCTATTAATAGCGTCAAATAATAAAGACCTTATAGAAGAAATAAAAACGAAGTTAACACTAAACTTTGAGATGAAAGATCTTGGATTGGCAGGTGTTTGTCTCGGCATCGAATTTCAACAGAATCTCAAGATCCATGAAACCTTCTTGTCACAAACCAAATATACTAAACAAATTTTGGAGCGTTTCGGCATGAGTGACTGTAAATCTGTACGAACTCCAATAGAAGCAAACATAAAGTTAGAAAAACCAAAACATATCGACGAACATGCTATGAAAATGTACCCATTTCAAAGTCTAATAGCAGGTTTGATGTACTTGGCGGTAACAACACGTTCGGACATCGCACACTCAATTAATAGTCTCAGTCAGTTCAACTCGAATTACAACATTGAGCATTGGAAAGCGGCTAAACGTATTTTACGGTACCTACGGGGAACTATTAATCACGGACTATTATATAAACACAACGATGAAACATTATACGGAGTGGTGGATGCAGATTGGGGCGCAGATACGATTGACAGGCGTTCTTACTCTGGATTCGCATTTATTTTATCCAGTGCAGCCATATCGTGGGAATCAAGAAAGCAAAAAAACGATTGCCTTATCAAGTACAGAGTCGGAATATTTAGCCATGTCTGAGGCTACGAAGGAGGCATTATATTTGAAGGGACTCTTGTAAGATATTGATATCGTATGTGAAAAGATCACATTATACAACGATAATCAAAAGGTGCCCAAAAGCTGATACAGAGTTTCGGTCACCACACTCGTACGAAACATATAGATGTGCGACATCACTTCATGCGTGACAGTGTAAACAGTGGCTACATAGAATTGACCTACATGCCAACCGAAGAGATGCCAGCCGACGTACTCACCAAAGGTCTTACTATATCAAAACACGACCATTGTATACTTGATCTGGGCATTTTCAATCATCAAACTTAATAATATAATTAATTTGAGGAGGGCTGTTGGGTTACAATTTCATATTTCGTATTCGTATTTCGTATTTTTATTACTTCATTATTCTTTGTTACAAATAGTACAATAACTCGGAAATCCTGCGAAGTCCTTCGGACTTGTCTGCAGGAACAAAAACCATTTACACATATTCAATTTTAAACAATAATGTTGGTTTAAGTAGCAATAAAATGAAACAAATTTAAAAATTCATATATAAATCATAAAATTTAACAAGACTAATTAATTAATGCAGTGTCTAAGACAACTCCCAATTATAATTTCTATGATACAAAATGGCTTTAAACTAAGAAACAGGTAAATTTAAGAAACACTAACTCTGTTTTCATTTACACCCACCCCCTTCACTGTTTATAAGATATTTTCTAATAAGCTTCCTCCGCTGATGTAACAATTGTATGTTTACAAAATTCGTTGGAAGCTGATTTAGCAATTTTGGCACCGAAACACTAAGAGCATTTTTTCCATAGTCGTTAAAATAGCTTCTGACTGCATACCGCCCTTGTACTCGCCTCCGCGTTTCGTAAGAGTGAGCAATTGGTTGTCTAAACCGGGATTCTTCGTAAAATTCCATCAGCAAAGTATACTTAAAAATGTTTTCGATACTGAACACATCTAGATACGACGTCCAAGACCTAGTACCCAATGCTGTCAAATCCGTATTCAAACTGCCACTTCGCTTACTCCTTGCCAATATTTTCAAAATATAATTTTGACTCTTCTGTAGACATTTGCATCGAATTGATGTTCCCCACGCTGTGATGCCATGAGGTAGTGAAGATTCACATATCGCAAGATACGCTTGCTTTAGCACAGCAAAATTGCAGTTATTGCTCAAGTGATAGATAAAATATGATGCTTTCCGCAGTTTCTTTTGCAAATATTCAATGTGAGCATACCAGTTAAGGTTGTCATCAATTATTACTCCGAGATACTTATATGTTTTAACCAGCTCAATATGCACGTTGCAGTTATCACAAATGTTTGTGTGGAGACACCTCTGGTCATGAAATTTTATGCGTATATCCGAATATAAGAAGTGTATCGGCTTTAGGTGCATTATTTTAGTTTTCCTCACATTTAGTATTAATCCTTTGTCGTGCGACCAACGCGTCACTGAATTGAAGTCGGCTAGTATATTTTCCAATGCAATGTCTAAGTTGCGATTTGTTACCACCAAAGCAGTGTCATCTGCGTATGCGAATGCGTAGCTATTTTTAATACATTTGAGCATATCATTGGCGTAAATTATGTACATCAGTGGTCCTAATTTAGATCCCTGCGGTACCCCATAAGACACTTTCATCTCGCTGCTCAGCTCTCCGCCGACTCTTACACGAAATGTTCGTAAACGCAAATAACTACGAAACCACATTAAACACTCTCCGCGCACTCCCGCTCTATGCAATGACGTGGTAAGCGTTATGTGTGACAGCGTATCAAATGCCTTGCTGAAATCCAGGAACAACACCAAAGAGTGATGCCCTTTACTTAACCCTTCATTCAAAATGTTAGCAAAGTTTCCCAGGACTTTGTTAATATTTTTCCCACTCTGGTATCCGTATTGACTTGGATGAATGATATTGTGCTTGGCGATGAAACCCTTCAGGCGTCTTGCAATTATTTCTTCTAAAATTTTTTCCATCACGGGCAAAATTGATACCGGTCTATAGTTCTTAATATCGGATTTGAGACCACTCTTGAATATTGGCCTTACAATTGATTGTTTGAGTGACTCGGGCACTTTTCCCTCTCTAATGCTTAGATTAATTAGCTTCGTTATAACTGGTGTCAGCGTCTCCGCATTATTTCTTAAATCCTTTGGCCTTATGCCGTCACATCCAGGGCCCTTCTTTACATTCAAAGTCGCGATGATATTGTACACCTCCTGCTCAGCTGTCTCACTGACATAAACCGACTGACCAATGGAATCATTCGTGGTTGGTTGGTTTGGTGGTTTTATGGTTGGTTTTATGGTTTTAATCTGACAGTCATGTATAACATTTCTTGTAGTACTGTCAAAAAAGTCTGCGAATTCATTTGCAATGCTTAGACTGCTATTATCGGGAAAATTTTTCTGTATGCTCTCATCTAGATTTAGTGTTCTTTTCCCCAAAACTTCATTAATAGTTTCCCATGTTTTTTTAATGTCATTCCTATGTTCATAAAATTTTTCTTTGTAGTATTTATTTTTCGCATTTAGTAATTTCTTATTGACTAGGTTCCTAAATTTCTTGTATTCTGTTTCTCTTGCCTTGTCATTCATTTTGTCTCGCCATCTCTTGTACAGTTTATCTCGTTTATTACAGTACTCTCGCACTTCAGCGTTGATCCATGGATGCGGCTTCCGCTTTTTGCCTTCTTTTCTGCCTGATTTGCACTTATTGTAAATTTCACTAAAGGTGGTTTGTATCATTTTGCAGAGGTTATCTACATTTTCAATAGCCAACAGTGGGACCCAATTTGTGCCCCTTATGAAGTCATTCACCATGTTATCTTCTATTTTGGTGCTTCGTTGTTGCGGTATGATTTCTGCTTGCCTGACATCATATAATTTTATTGAGCACCATAAAGAGAAATGATCTGATACATCCGTTATCACTACACCTGCCTCAACTTCAGCCCTACTGTATTTAACGAACAAATGATCAATGCAGGTTTCCGTTCCCGTTCTGTTGTCAACTCTTGTACTATCTGTAATGCATTTTTGCAAACCAAAAGACGAAAGCATTTCAAGATATGCTGCCGTGGACGCGTAAGTGGATTTCAAATCTATGTTCATATCTCCCACCAGAATAATGTTCTCATGTCTGCTAATATTATTAATTAATTGTTCCAATTCTTCTATGAAAACATTAATGCTGTATCCTGGCGGCCGATAAACTGCAATAAAGGAAGCATGACATTGTGCGATGCGTACTGAAATATTCAAATATTCAAAACTGAGACTGCCGATAAAGTTACATTGTTCTATCTTATATGATATGGAGTTTCTTAAAAACATTGCAATGCCACCTCCCCTCCTACTTTCTCTGTTAATATACTCCATATTGAATCCTGGAATCTGATACAGATCTGCTTCATCATTGGTGATGTTCGTTTCTACCAAAACAATGAGATCTACAATGCTCAGAAGATGGTCGACCGCACTGACAAATGTTAGAAAATTTTTCCGCAATGAAATTCTAATAATTTTAGCGGATTCATGCTTTTTGGCAAAAATATTTCCTTGCCTCACTCAGACAAACTTCCAACTTTTTTCTTTGGCTGTAGATTTCGTAATCCAAAGCAACTGACGATTAATGTGAGTTAGCTGATCGCCGATAAATATTTGTTGTGCGTTAATACTATTCTCACTCTCTCCCAATGAGGTGAACGCATTTGATGTAGTTGTCTGGTTTGCTTGCACTTTGCCTCGCGTCTTTCTCAACAGTTCTCTCTTTTTGTTTGCATCAGCAAATTTAACAACAATGTTCTTATTTTTTTGTTTTACTCTGTATAGCTCTACAATATCTCTCTCACAGATCTCTACGTTTGCTGCTCTCCCAATATCAATTACAAATTTTTTAAAATTCTCACTAGAAATATTCGGTGCGTTTCTTATCTCCGCATTATTTTCAAGTGCCCTCTGCTCTAAAGCGTTGACGTTCTGCTCTAAATTATTTATTCTTTTTTCCTTTTCCTCATTTTCTGCAGACAGATAAACAACCTTTGCCGTTAGTTGAGTAATTACATCGTTAATTTTTGTGAGCGCACTTGAGAGTTGACCCTTTATGTCATCATGCGAATTCGATATTTGCTTCGTGAGGTTCTCTATGCAATTTTTCATGTCTTTTGTGTCTGTTTTGAGTTATATATATATTGGCATCACCAAAAGTTTTATACTTATTTTACAACGCTGCGTTTTTTCTGGCTGGCGTTGGCACAACTTTTTCTTTTTGGTTACTATTCACTAATACTCCTAAAATAAGAAAAACGATGTACTTAATTTTAATCAATTAAATAAAGAAACAAAACATTACTTTTCATCAACCTCCCTTAAATTTGTAATCAGTTTGTATCAGTTTATAACTTTGCTAAATCGGCTGCCTCTGCACTTAACCAACATAGCAAATATTTGGAAGAGGAAAAAAGAAGTCAAAGCGTTCGTGATGGATAATACCAATTAACACAATGAAGTTATGCACATTAGCAATAGAAGGTAGTACAGAAAAGTAAGGAATATAAGAGAAGTCGGAACATGATTAAAGGTCGCATTATAGCGACGCCCAATAGGCCGCGAGAATTGGTGGACACATTGAGAATTATTGGTTACAATTAATTTATGAATTACAATTGAAATAAATATTTTTGAATACTTCAGCAATAACGAAATTTACATTGTTAGATAGTAAAATCCTGCAGAAAAGCTCTTTTGCGCTTCGCGGGATATTTGTAGTAGCAATTAAGATATGTACATTGAAATGAATAAATTGAAATTGAAATTGAAATATACCGTCGTTATCAGAAGATTTTAAAAGAAATTTAATTTTCAATAATTTTTACAAAAATTTATTTCAGATCAAGGTGTAGCTTATATTTAAGAAAAAATGGGTTACAATTAATTTATTATTAAATTTATTTATGAAAAAAATAATGGAATTGGATTTGATAGTAAAAATTTAAAGAATAAAATTTTGATTTTAGCTCTAAAATATGCACACATCGCCCGTCACTCTTATTATTAAGTTAAGATAAGTCGTAACATAGTAGATGTACCGGAAGATGTATCTAGAATGCGATTTAAAGCTTATTTAGTAAAGTATTTCATTTACATTGAAATGATTTTGTGCAAATCAATATAAATCGATAAAATTTGTTTATTAATTAAATTTGATTGTCAAATATTTTATTAAAAATAATTATATATTTTTTAGTTTTAGTATAGATAAAGAAAAAATAAATTTTATTATAGTTTATTAGTAATGAATATGAATATTGAAATATTTGAAAAATATTTAATTTTTAAGAAAATTTGATTTATTGTACATTGTGTATCAGGGTTTATTAAATAAAATGTATTTATTATATATTTCTCGAATTGAGAATTCTCGAATTGTCTGTCAACACTTGTGAGAAACTGGAAGAGAAACAGAGACTAAGAAAATGAGTGAACTTTGCAAACATTGTAAAAATGCACTACCAGCGCCTAATGAGTTTGTGAGATGTCAGCAATGTAAATCGGGATATCATTTCTCATCATGCTGCTCGCTCTCTGAGCGCAGCTTTGCACAATATACATTGGAAAAGCGAAATGAGTGGAAATGTCAACATTGTAGGCAAAGATCTAAGTCCGCGTCTTCGTATGGGGGAGCAGTGTCGGCGCATGTCAACACAGGTCAACAAGCGGCTCTAAAACCACAAGCTGCGATCACGGGCAGTTTGGCCTCCGAGATTAACACTTTACATTCAAATGTTTCAGAGCTTAAGACGGACACAAAAGAGATCAAGAAGGTTATTGAAAATTTAAGTCAACGAGTGTCTTTCTCTTATGACGATATCAAAAGTCAGCTCTCGAGTGCTTTGACTAAGATAAATGAGGCAATGTCCGAATTGAGCAGGTGAAAGAGCTTTCCATAAAAAACGAAGAGAAAGAACGAAAAATTACATTGTTAGAGCAGAAAATAAACACAATGGAACAACAATCGCTGGACAATAACATTGAGATAAGGAATGTTCCGAACATGGAAAGTGAGTGTGTTAAAGCTTTCGTGGTAAATGTTGGCAAAGCAACGAATGTTGATATTAAGGAGAGTGACATTACTGATGCCTATAGGTTAAAACAGAAAAACAACATGATTATTAAATTCTCCGATGTCAATAAAAAGAGAGAGTTAATGCGAAAGACACGGGGAAAGGTAAGCGCTGCGATTCGTCGAATGAGGTGATGAGCACAAACAATAATAGCGGTCAAAGTATGTACATTGGCGATCAGCTGACGCAAACGAATCGTCATTTACTTTGGATGGCAAAAAATACAGCCAAGGAAAAAAATTGGAAATTTGTTTGGGTACGATACGGAAAAATTTACGTTAAAAAACAGGAAAACGCCACTGCTGTTAGAATATTGGCAGAAAAGGACGTAAATTTAATTTTTTAAATAAGTTTGAGTAAACGCCAATCATATAAATTTTTAAGATGACCATAAATTTAACAACAGCAACCCGTATTAGTTATAACTCCATAGATAAAAACAAATACAGTAACTACAATCTCTCATGCATCTACCTAAATATCAGGTCCCTGCGAAAAAACTTAGTGTCTTTTACATCAGCAATAGAAAACCTAATAGATATGCTTGATATAATTGTACTGGTAGAAACAAATATTTCTGATGAAGAGGAGGGGTTTTATTCGATTCCGGGTTTTAATATGGAATATCTAAATAGGCAGCGAAGACGGGGTGGTGGAATTGCAGTTTATCTGAAAGAGTCAATACGATACACGAGGGCAGGAAAATCTGGACTATGTACGGAATCCTTTGAGAGTATTCATGTATCATTGATGATCGATAGGAAAGCTTTTCCGCTAGTTGCTATATACAGACCGCCGTCTCAAAGTGTAAATGATTTCATTAGGGAGCTGGAACGCAAAATTGGCCGGATACACGCAGCTCAGGACATCGTATTAATAGGAGACATGAACATAAATTTGAATCTTCGTGACCATGCCACCAATTTAGAATATCTCAGTATGCTTGCGTCCAATGGTCTTATGAATTGTGTAATTGGAAATACTAGGGTTGACCTAAATAGAGAGACAGAATCGGCCATTGATCACTTATTTATGCGAGGCAGCGGATGCGATGTAGATGCGGCCGTCGTCACAACAAGCATCTCGGATCACTTCTCGGTGTGGTTTGCCGTAAAGTATTTTGAATTACCAAAAAATGATAGGATAATAGCTGATCATAGCATAATAGTTGATCGAGAAGTTAATGCGAAAATTCGGTCTACAAACTGGAATGAACTGATGAAATTTGAAAGTGTTGATACGCTCTGCGGCGCAATACAAACAACATTTAGTGACATCTACAATAGTTCACAGAGGAATATTAAGATATGTAAGCAACGGCGACCACATCCGTGGCTAAAGAATGATATACTTATCTGTTGCGAGCAACGTGACAAAATGTACAAAAAGTGGCGTAAAAAGCCAAAAGATAAAAGCCTGGAAAGACAATACAAATCATACAGAAATGATGTTAACAGAATTCTGTTGACAGCCAAGAATAATTATTATAGAGACAAATTTCAAAAGTTTAAGTATGACGCTAGGAAAACATGGCAAACTGTGAATGAAATCCTAGGCAGAAAAACAAAAAATTTTGGACGTCTTTGTACTGAACAATTTTGATAAGCAAAATTCAAACTTACCGGACGAGTTTGCGGAATGTTTTCGGAGTAATATAATTAACGCAGTACACGATTGCCAGATTGAAACATTGCAAACGAGAGCCGAATCAAATGCAAATTCGATGTACTTCAGTGACGCCACTAAAGAAGAAGTGTTTGCTATTATCGCTAGTATGAACGCAAATAAAGCTCCAGGTTGTGACGGGATAAGACAAAAAGACCTGAAGAACAACAAAGAATTTCTTACACCAATAGTAACCAAACTTATAAATTTGAGTCTTAATACGGGGAAAGTACCAGAATCTCTAAAGCAGTCAATTGTAAGACCAATTTATAAAAAAGGCATGAAAACTGCAGTGGAAAACTATCGCCCAATTTCTATTCTACCATCACTGGAAAAAATTTTGGGGGAAATTGTATGTCAAAGACTAAAAAGTTTCATAGCCAGATACAACATAATTCACCCATGTCAGTACGGGTATCAGAGTGGCAAAAATATCAACAAGCTTTTGGGTAATTTTGCAAATACTTTAAATGACAGCTTAAGTAAAGGTAATCACAGCCTAGCTTTATTCTTGGATTTTAGTAAGGCATTCGATACTCTTTCTCATGAGAAATTGATCGTATCATTAGAGCGCGTAGGGATTCGTGGCGAAGGTTTGATGTGGTTCAGAGACTATCTACACCTGAGGACTTTTCGCGTCAAAGTCGGCGGAAAATTCAGTCAAGAAACCGGAGTCTCACATGGTGTCCCACAGGGATCTAAATTAGGACCACTCATGTTTATTATATATACGAACAGCATGCTAAGGGCAATAAGATACGGTAAAGCATTCGCTTACGCGGATGACACAGCATTGGTGGTTTCTAACGCAGACTTGAGTGTAGCTATAGAACGTATGCAAGCGGATTTCACTGCTATCGCCAGATGGTCACACGACAACGGATTGCTGTAAAACGTATCGAAAACAAATATTATGCATATCAGACCACCGCATCTTTTGTATAGTCCAGTGGAAATCATATCGCACGACCGAGAATGCCTTCATGCAAATCATGGTGAAAGGGAAAACATTACGTGCGGCACGTGTAAGACACATATTGAATTGGTTAGAACTTATAAATATCTGGGAGTCATAGTTGATGAACATCTGAATTGGAACGCCCATATAGAGACGCTTCAAAAAAAAACCAACAAAATATCTTATTTCCTCTACCATCTAAGCAAGCCATGCAGTTATCCGGTCCTCAAACAAATCTATCTAGCGCTTTGCGAATCTACTCTTAGACACGGTGTTACAGCATGGGGATCATCCATCAGATGCAAACAATTGCAGAAGAATCAAAATAATATCCTAAAAATCTTAGCCAAAAGGAAAAATGCCAACTTTTCACGTTCGGACGCCATTTCATTGCCAAGCTATTTACGTGTATTGAACTTAGACGGCATCTTTAAATACACAACATTGATGGAGTTTTATGAAGACACTCGCTTTAGAAATATGATTCGACATTCATACGAAACAAGACGCAGGACAGAAGGCAGATACACAGTTCGACAATATCATAATGATTACGGAAAAAACACCCTTGACGTCACAATTCCCAGAATTCTTAATCAGCTTCCATTAGAGCTGCTCAGTATACCAACCATAAATCGGCGGAAAATGAGAATTAAGGAATATTTGATAAATCACGAAGATAGAAATTTCAGTTATACTTAAAACATATATACTTTGTTATTTTATATACTTTTTTAAAAAATCCAGTTATTTTTCTATTATTCTTCATATTTCACTTAAAAAAACAACACTTTTTCATATGATTTGGAGTTGCTATTGTATTTAAATTGGATTGCAATATAAGATAGTATGTCAAGTCGCATTACAATCTTTATTTTTTGTATTTACCACTTAGATGAGTTTTTCAATCCTGCAAACAAGTCCTAAGGACTTCGCGGGATAACTAATTGAAACTGTAATTATGTACTATGTTTATCTTAAATAAATGAAATGAAATGAAATGAAAAAATGAAAAAAATGAAAAATTTAAGGGATTTAATAATTTATTAAAGTTAATGTGGAATAATTATTTTTTTTAATAGATTATTAGAGATAAAAAATCATCCGGATTTAAAGATATCTAGTTTTTTTAGAAATAAATTTAATTTAGAATATAAAATTAATTGAATTTATTTATTAAAATTTAATAATTTTATATTTGATATTTTATGGGATAAGCTATAAAATATAATTTTATAAGAAAGGAAAAATTTAAATGAAGTAACCTTAAAAATAGCTATATATTTAAAGTTTGTTATAATTTAATTTATAAAATAATTATTTATTTATTCTTTAAGTTTTTATAAAAAAAATGTTTATAATGTTATTAAATAAGGTATTATGATAAAATTAGTATATTTTTGTATTTTTATTTTTAATAGGAAAATATAAATAAGGAACTCGGCAATTTAATGCCCGCCTGTTTAACAAAAACATGTCCTTTTGAATTTAATTTAAGGTTTACCCTGCCCAATGAATATTTATTGGCCGCAGTATTCTGACTGTGCAAAGGTAGCATAATAATTAGTCTTTTAGTTGAAGGCTTGTATGAACGGTTGGACGAGGTATTAACTGTTTCATTTATAATTTTAAACGAATTTTATTTTTTAGTAAAAAAGCTAAAATTTATTTAAAAGACGGGAAGACCCTATAAACCTTTATAATTGTTATTTGTTAAATTTTTAAGAATTTTTTTATTTTTATAGTAATAATTATTTTATTGGGGTGATATAAAAATTTATATAACTTTTTATATAGTTTTTCATTAATGTATGATTTTTTGATCCTTTTATAAAGATTATTAAATTAAGTTACTTTAGGGATAAAAGCGTAATTTTTTTTGAGAGCCCAAATCGATAAAAAGGATTGCGACCTCGATGTTGGATTAAGAGATAAATTTAAGTGCAGAAGCTTATAGTTTAAGTCTGTTCGACTTTTAATTTCTTACATGATCTGAGTTCAGACCGGCGTGAGCCAGGTCGGTTTCTATCTTTAAATTATTAATACATTTTAGTACGAAAGGACCAAATGTATAAATAATATATTTTATACTTTGAATATTATTAGCTATTTTGGCAGATAAGTGCAATAGATTTAGAATTGATTTATGTAACTTTTACAAATAGTATATTTTTATGTATGATATATATATGATATAAAAACTTATTCTTTATTCACGATCTGCGCACAATCGTTCCAAAAAAACCAAAGAAAAACCTTCACACGACCAACGAGTATATATTGTAAAGAGATTTCAACGCAGGCTACTCGTTACAGAGCACCTCGAGATGGTGCGCGGACTTAAGGTGACAGAGAAAATGAAGCCCTAGAAAACGTCGACAGCGATCATACGGCAGAAACTACGAGTTCGTATGTATGTTCGAAGCGATGCTCATAGCAAAGCAGAATTGTATTATCGCTTAAGGAGTGAACGCTGGACAAACAGCAGCTATTAAATTGTTAATGGGTGGAAAGGAATAGGAACATTCTGTGAGTTGAAGGAATTCGACTTTGTTTTCGTCCATTGCACTAACAAAATATATGCAGTCTGTCCGTCTGCGAAGGTTGATTTTTTTTGTGCATGATTTGGTTTCTTGCATTGATATTTTAGTGAAGTCTGATATTTTCAGCTTCAGGTCATTTTTCGTTTTTCTATTCAATTTGCTCCTTTCGCACTTATTGACTACAATTTTAATGCGGGAATAGAAAAAGGTAGTGCTCCTTTAAAAAGTAGTTAGTTATCTTACATATGTATGTATATTATTTAGTATAGATTAGTTAATTAATTAATTTTTAAATTAATTAATTGAAGCTTTCTTAAATATACGTACTTCTTTATAATTCTAAACTTTAAATCAGCAAAGTGCTAATACAAAAAAAAAATTTAAAAAACAATTTTAGGGAAATTAAAAAACAAATTTTAATAATTAATGTTTAATGACAAATTAGGAAAATTTTTTAGTTTTCTTAATTGTACTTAAAATAAATAAAATCTTCTTTGTTCTTATTTTATTCAACTGACCTATTTTTTAAAATCAGCAGTACCTTTTTCAACATCCGCATTAAAATTGTACTCAATAAGTGCGAAAGGAGCAAATTGAATAGAAAAGCGAAAAATGACCAGAAGCTGAAAATATAAAACTTCGCCAAAATATGAACGCAAGAAACCAAATCATGCACAAAAAAATTCAACCTTCGCAGACGGACAGACTGCATATATTTTGTTAGTGCAATGGACGAAAACAAAGTCGAATTCCTTCAACTCACAGAATCGTCCTATTCCTTTCTACTCATTAACAATTTAATAGCTGCTGTTTGTCTAGCGTTCACTCCTTAAGCGATAATACAATTCTGCTTTGCTATGAGCATCGCTTCGAATATACACACGAACACGTAGTTTCTGCCGTATGATCGCTGTCGACGTTTTCTAGGGCTTCATTTTCTCTGTCACCTTAAGTCCGCGCACCATCTCGAGGTGCTCTGTAACGAGTAGCCTGCGTTGAAATCTCTTTACAATATATACTCGTTGACACGACTCAGATCTAAATCAGCATCTTATGGCATTGCCAGTACAAACAAAAACAGGCAGTACCATTCATGGGCCCTGTCTACACTACCATCCATGCAAAACAATCTCATTGCTCTAACATATATGTCTTTTATTAGAGTGGTTATTTTATAAGTTTGTGTTTTAGTAAGAGTTGCATTTTTAACTTTACTAGAACGTAAGGTTTTAGGGTATATTCAACTTCGTCGAGGTCCTAATAAAGTAGGAATTGCCGGTCTCCCTCAACCGTTTAGTGATGCAGTAAAATTATTTACTAAAGAACAAACTTTTCCTAGAGTTTCAAATTATTTACCTTATTTTTTTTCTCCAGTATTTTCCTTATTTTTATCTTTAATATTATGATTATGTATCCCATATTTAATTAATTTATTTTCTTTTAATTTAGGGGTTTTATTTTTTTATGTTGTACTAGTATAGGTGTTTATTCAATAATAATTGCAGGGTGATCTTCTAACTCAAATTATGCTCTTTTAGGTTCCTTGCGAGCCGTTGCTCAAACTATTTCTTATGAAGTAAGATTAGCTCTAATTTTGTTATCCTTGATTTTTTTAATAGGGGGTATAATTTAATAATATTTTATAATTTTCAATTTAACATGTGGTTTTTAATTTATTTGTTTCCTTTAACAACGGTTTGATTTAGAATTTCTTTAGCTGAAACAAATCGGACACCATTTGATTTTGCAGAGGGAGAATTAGAGTTAGTATCGGGATTTAATATAGAATATAGAAGAGGGGGATTTGCATTAATTTTTTTAGCAGAGTATTCTAGAATCTTGTTTATAAGAATATTGTTTTGTTTAATATTTATAGGAAGGAGATTTGTAATTGGGGTAAAAATTTATATAATTAGATTATTATTGTGAATTATAATTAGTAAAGTTAATAGAAATTATTTTTCTATCTTATGTTTTCAAGACATAAGCTTATTCAAGCTCATTAACTAATTTAAAATTTTATCTCAGACCTTTAAAACTAGAGGATTAATTAAATAATAAGAAAAATAAATTACAGTTTGAATCTGCCCTAATATAATATAAGGGTCTTCTACCGGACATGCTCCAAATCAAGTTAATAAAATTACAGTAATTAATATAAATCAAAACAAACATTTATTTAACGCATAAAATTGAATTCCTCAAAAATTTCTTTTTGAGGTAAATGGTAAAATTATAATAATTCCAATAGATAAAATTAGAGCAATAATTCCCCCTTATTTATTTGGAATAGATCGTAAAATTGCATATGCAAATAAAAAGTATCATTCGGGTTGAATATGAACTGGAGTTACAAGAGGATTAGCTGGGATAAAGTTATCCGGATCTCCTAGTAAATATGGATTAACTAAATATAATAAAATTAATAGTATAATTAAAATAATAAACCCTACTATATCCTTAAATGTAAAATAAAATTGGAAAGGAACTTTATCAATATTAGAATTCAACCCAATCGGGTTATTAGATCCTGTTTGATGTAAAAATAATAAATGAATTAAAGTAAGTGATAAAATAATAAAGGGTAAAATAAAGTGAAATGTGAAAAATCGAGTTAATGTTGCATTATCTACAGAAAACCCCCCTCAAATTCATTGAACTAGGATTCCTCATACATAAGGAATTGCAGATAAAAAGTTTGTAATTACTGTAGCCCCTCAAAAATATATCTGTCCTCAAGGAAGAACATACCCTATAAAAGCTGTTGCTATAACTAAAAATAAAATAATTAACCCAACTATTCAGGTAGAAGTAAAAATAAAGGTTCTTTAATATATTCCTCGTCCAATATGTAAATAAATGCAGATAAAAAAGAAAGAAGCTCCATTTGCATGTATTGTACGAAGTAGTCAACCATAATTGATATCTCGACAAATATGGTTTACTCTATCAAAAGCTATATTAATGTTAGCAGTATAATGTATTGCCAAAAATAATCCAGTTAAAATTTGAATTATTGAACATGTTCACGCCAAAACCCCTGGCGCCCTCTAGGAGCGAGTGTGTTTCCCGCACCCGTGGAAATGCATTCGCTCTGGCAGCACTGCCCCGTTCCCGGCCTTCCCATGGCCATGTTTTTAATTTCTTTCCAGGTTTTTTTTCCACAACACTTCCGGTATATTTTTACCTTCTTACCTTTTTGGACGTCACAAAATCAACATGCAAGTTATCATCACTAACATCGTCTCGCAACCCTTTTTGGACGTCACAAAATCAACACGCAAGTTATCATCACTAACATCGTCTCGCAACCTTTTTTTCGACATCAAAATCAACACGCAAGTTATCATCACTAACATCGTCTCGCAACCCTTTTTTCGACATCAAAATCTACACCTCATCCATCAATCTACCATCTCGGCCATCATTAATCAGAAAATCATCTCGCATCTCGCTACTCCATCAACCATCATCGGTGAGTACATTTGCCATTCCATTTTGCAATTAACTTTCCACCATTTTACCCAATCTAACCTCACACCTCTTTTTCTAATTTCTCTTTGCTCCCACCCCAACATTTTGGTCCTCTTCGAGCCGGATTACTAAGTAATCCGACTCAATCCACCCCATCCCATACCTTATTATACAAATATACATATATTATATAAAACCATACATATTTCACCAAAAACCAACATATATTTGTGCGTGCTCCACCCCGTTTGGTGTTCGGTTCGGCGTCGCGACCGCGTGATTTTGTACAAACGCAAAGCAACAAGTAAGCTGCAACAGCTCGCTTAATGAAACTCGCGGAGTAATTCCATCCCCGGAATACTCAGGTCGCTTAAAAGTGAAACAAGTGGTGTGCGTGTGAGTGGGAAATCGGCTCGTGAATTGCGTATTCATACGGACGATCGTGACGTCTCGAGTCACCCGCGACTCACTCGCTGAGACGAACGTTCGTTTCGTTACGTCACACGAACGCCTTACGACACCGCCACCAAAGTGTATAAATTCAAAAAAAAAAATATATATATATACAACTACAATAACAGCAACAACAACACACTGCTGTAAATTTGTGTAGATAAAATAAAAATAAATATTTCCCAAACCTTTTTTGTTTTATTTATCTTCTCTTATCCCACCTAGGTATTGTACAGTCCCGGCGAGAAAAATTACCAAAAATAAATAAAGTTTTTTTCAAAAAAAAAATATATATACACTTGTGTTTTATTGGCGACCTGCCATCTAGTGCACCGCTCCCAGGTGACACTGCTCATCCACCGCGCCGCGTCCGAATCCATACGAGCGACTCAGCAACGACATCGCGAATTCTTTTCCTCCAAATCTCAAAAAATATTTCGCGAATTATTTTCGATTTAACGCGCAGTTAATTTCCCCGCGAGTGAATTAAATTAAATTAATTCGGATTGTTTTCGATTCGTTTTAGATCAACTCGATTGAATTAAAGTAGATTAATTCGATTTATTTCAAAAGCAATTTCATTTTTGATTTAATTTGAATTAACGCGATTTTCTCAGCTCGATTAAATTAAGTTAATTCATTTCATTCCCGACGCCATCTCAATTAATTCGATTTATTTTAAAAATAATTCCGATTAACGCGGTTGACTACCAACCTTTATCAACACGGTTTACCGTCAACTTAATTTGAATTAACGCGACTTAATTCTCAAATACCGCGTTTGCATTTGAGATATTTTTAGAGCAATTTAATTAGACTCTAATTAAGTTAACTTCTCGGCTCTCGCGATTCGCTCAAGCTTCATCGACTGAAGCCGAGATTTGCGACCATACCCACACCCCTGTGAGTGTCCGCATGCCGTTGCTGGCACCCGTCGATCCATCGAACGACAACACCTCGACACCCCGCTCGAGTTCTCAATTGTCGTACCCCTCAACCCAAACCACTCACCGAACTGCCATGGACACACTCACCGGGTTCATGAATGTCTGCGATACCCTAGAGGATTTCGCTCGGGAACTCGATACGACCCCGGACACCGAGTATTCGGAATTCGCACTCAACACCTATATGGAGGAACTCAAGGCAGTATGGATGGACTTGAAGACCGCCTTCAATGAGGCCTTGGAATCTCTGGTAGCCAAGGCTGCACCTCTCGACAACTCTGACACCACCCCTAGCGAAATCATCGTTGCCCGATCCAAGCAACAACGATGCTTCAAGCTTTACGTACGGCTCGCTGCAAAGATTCAGGAGCTGCATCATCTCGCCGCAGCAGGCGCATCCCGAACAACGATCGCTGACCTTGATGCATCACACCGCGCGGATGAGGTTACTCACTCAGGACATAACATCAGTTTACCACCGTGTGACACTGATGTTTTCAAAGGCGACTACGAGTCGTGGCCAACGTTCCGCGATATGTTCTCCGCGCTCTATATTCGGAACAATCGACTTTCGCCCATCGAGAAGTTGTTCCATCTAAACCAAAAGACTCGCGGTGAAGCCAAGGAGATAGTTCAGAAGTCTCCTCTCGTAGACAGTGGTTTCGCTCAAGCGTGGCGAAAGCTGACAGATCGCTTCGAGAATAAGCGAATCATCATCAATTCTCATCTTCGTACCCGCTTTAATCTAACTCCCGTTACTCACGAGTCAGGCGCCGCGACCAAACGCCTGCAACGTGAAATCAACAATACTCTCGGAGCTCTCGACCTGCTTGACATCGATGTCAAGAGTTGGGATGCGATCATAGTTCATCTAGTTCATCGCGACTACCCGAAACCACCCTTTCTCTGTGGGAACGCTCGATCACACAGAAGCGCGAGATTCCCTCGTGGAAAGAAATGGATGAGTTCCTGACGTCGCATTTCCAGACGTTGGAAACTGTTGATGACATCCGAAAATCCGTACCAACACCCAAGAGGGTGACGGGCAGTACAGCTCGTAATGCCGCTCAACCTAAGCCTGTGAACACCTTCCAGGCAAACATGATCGCGGTCAACTGCCCCCTATGCAGTGACCCGTCTCATCCGATACGTCGTTGTTCGCGCTTTCTGGCGATGCAGCCAAGAGTGCTTTCACTTGCATGTCGTGCACCAAACGACATCATATACTCTTACATCGCGAGGTGGCTACCGCGACGTCTTCGCTAACCCATGCGAACTCTCATCCCTCCACCTCTCGCCCTCAACCCCAACCACACCGCGGCAACCACACGAGCAACCCTTCCCGACACCCTCCAGCGCCCTTTCGCGCTACACCACCCCCTCCACAATCTCAAATACAGTCCACTGCAACCCCTCCCACTTCAAACGTATTGACTTGCTTCACCTCGCGTCCGAAGCAAGTGCTTCTCGCTACGGCTATGGTGAATATCCGCCATCGCGACGAACTATACCCAGCTCGCGCGCTCATCGATCCTGGATCGGAAGCCAATTTCCTCACTGAACGTGTTCAGCAACGCTTGCATCTTCCCACTAAAATCATTCAGGCACAAATTGCCAGCGTGAATGAAACCGTCACTGCTCATGTCAGCAAACAGTGTAAATTAACACCGCTGCTTTAGTGCTGCCGAAACTCACCGGCAACCTACCAGTCTGTTCGCTCGATCGAACGCAATTCGATTCAATGCCTAACCTAGCATTGGCAGACGAACAGTTTTACCAAAGCGATCAGATCGACATCTTGATCGGGGCTCCATTGATCAAGACTTGCTCAAAAATTCCAATAACATTCGGCGACGACAGTTTGTTACCATCTGCATTTGATGGTGGTGATCTCATCAGCAACGAGCTCTTCTTAAACACATTAGACGTTTCACCCGTGCAACTATTCATCGACATTCTTTATATTAGGTGCAATGATCTAGTAACAAATTACAAGCGGCCCGCTGCCAAATTGGCGCTGCCGCGAAGAAAACAGAAAAACCAAGAAAACAACCTTATTAAGTTATGCCTAAATGTATGCCGCGGAAAGAAAAGAAACAGATCCGTGTTGAAAGTTTACAAAAGTTTATTAAGGACACCAACCCAAAGCTTTATTGCCAATGAGTACGCAAAGTTCTGTGCGGAGACACGAACCCAAAGCTTTAGTTTAATCTACTAAACAGAGCTCTCCGCTAAGCTAGATATTGTTTATTGTTGCCACTAAATTGCGCGGGATTCTATAATAGAAAAATTGTGAATAAAGGCAATAACGAATAATAAAAGTTATAACTTATCAGATGTTTATCGCTTCTGATGATCTTCCACAGTGTCCAAGCTGGCACTCGCGAAGGCACACGATTGCCACACTATCGCACGTAATGTTTTCTATATTAATAAATGCTTTTAAACACAGTAATCACTAATTAAAGTAGGAGTCGATGCAAATCGCGTGCAGTCACTTCGAACTCAACTTCGAAAGAGAATGCCGGAAAAAGAGCAAGGGACGACGACCGGAAGCGATACTGATTACCAAGAAAGACGGCAAGTCCTATGCTGATATACTAAGAACGATTAGGTCCAAGACTGAGTTGAAAGCACTGGGCGAAAATGTACAAAAAATAAGGAGAACAACCAAGGGTGATATGATTCTTGAACTGATAAAATCTGCTGATATGCAGACTACACAGTATAGAGATCAAATGGAGCAAATTTTAGAGAATGAAGCAAGTGTCCGAACACTTCCGCAGCAGACCACAATTAAATGCTGCATGCCATTATCTGCATTTATTTACATATTGGACGAGGAATATATTAAATAACCTTTATTTTTACTTCTACCTGAATAGTTGGGTTAATTATTTTATTTTTAGTTATAGCAACAGCTTTTATAGGGTATGTTCTTCCTTGAGGACAGATATATTTTTGAGGGTCTACAGTAATTACAAACTTATTATCTGCAATTCCTTATGTAGGAGGAATCCTAGTTCAATGAATTTGAGGGGGGTTTTCTGTAGATAATGCAACATTAACTCGATTTTTCACATTTCACTTTATTTTACCCTTTATTATTTTATCACTTACTTTAATTCATTTATTATTTTTACATCAAACAGGATCTAATAACCCGATTGGGTTGAATTCTAATATTGACAAAGTTCCTTTCCACTTTTATTTTACATTTAAGGATATAGTAGGGTTTATTATTTTAATTATACTATTAATTTTATTATATTTAGTTAATCCATATTTACTAGGAGATCCGGATAACTTTATCCCAGCTAATCCTCTTGTAACTCCAGTTCATATTCAACCCGAATGATACTTTTTATTTGCATATGCAATTTTACGATCTATTCCAAATAAATAAGGGGGAGTTATTGCTCTAATTTTATCTATTGGAATTATTATAATTTTACCATTTACCTCAAAAAGAAATTTTTGAGGAATTCAATTTTATGCGTTAAATAAATGTTTGTTTTGATTTATATTAATTACTGTAATTTTATTAACTTGATTTGGAGCATGTCCGGTAGAAGACCCTTATATTATATTAGGGCAGATTCAAACTGTAATTTATTTTTCTTATTATTTATAAACACCTATACTAGTACAACATAAAAAAATAAAACCCCTAAATTAAAAGAAAATAAATTAATTAAATATGGGATACATAATCATAATATTAAAGATAAAAATAAGAAAAATACTGGAGAAAAAAAATAAGGTAAATAATTTGAAACTCTAGGAAAAGTTTGTTCTTTAGTAAATAATTTTACTGCATCACTAAACGGTTGAGGGAGACCGGCAATTCCTACTTTATTAGGACCTCGACGAAGTTGAATATACCCTAAAACCTTACGTTCTAGTAAAGTTAAAAATGCAACTCTTACTAAAACACAAACTTATAAAATAACCACTCTAATAAAAGACATATATGTTAGAGCAATGAGATTGTTTTGCATAATTGGTAGTGTAGACAGGGCCCATGAATGGTACTGCCTGTTTTTGTTTGTACTGGCAATGCCATAAGATGCTGATTTAGATCTGAGTCGTGTCAACGAGTATATATTGTAAAGAGATTTCAACGCAGGCTACTCGTTACAGAGCACCTCGAGATGGTGCGCGGACTTAAGGCGACAGAGAAAATGAAGCCCTAGAAAACGTCGACAGCGATCATACGGCAGAAACTACGTGTTCGTGTGTATATTCGAAGCGATGCTCATAGCAAAGCAGAATTGTATTATCGCTTAAGGAGTGAACGCTAGACAAACAGCAGCTATTAAATTGTTAATGAGTAGAAAGGAATAGGACGATTCTGTGAGTTGAAGGAATTCGACTTTGTTTTCGTCCATTGCACTAACAAAATATATGCAGTCTGTCCGTCTGCGAAGGTTGAATTTTTTTGTGCATGATTTGGTTTCTTGCGTTCATATTTTGGCGAAGTTTTATATTTTCAGCTTGTGGTCATTTTTCGCTTTTCTATTCAATTTGCTCCTTTCGCACTTATTGAGTACAATTTTAATGCTTATATATTATTATATATATATAAATTCTACAATTTTTTTTTTTAGTTTATAACTTTAATTTTACAAGAGAATTAATATATATTATGTTGCGAGAAAACAATATCAGTAAACTTAAACACGTCTGCTTCTTTCAAGTACTTTATTCGCAATGCTCAGCAGAGTACAAAGTAAGAATAGAGAGAGTAGAAATGAGATGTTAATCATATGTATATATATATATATATATATTCCCGTTAAGGTAGCGTGTTGGAATGTAATAGCAATATATTATATATACATACATATGATTAACATCTCATATGGTGTTTTTCCTGATAAGATCTTGGTTGGCGACCTATTTCGCAAGTACGCCGCAGTGGCCACTGCCTCTGCCCAGTACTTTTCATCCAAATCCGAGTGAAGTAACATTGTACGAGCCATTTCCACCAACGTTCGATTCATTCGCTCCGCTACGCCATTCTGCTGAGGGGTTATCACTTTGTACAAATTGAATTTTTCTACCGGTTAGCCGTTCTACCATCGCTTGGAAATTTTTAAAAGTTTCGAAAACCTCGTTTTTTCTTTTAAGAAAGTAGACAAATGTATATCGCGATTTATCGTCGATAAATGTAATTATATATCGATTTCCGCCATTTGAGCATTGGCTCATTGGTCCACATACATCAGTGTGTATTAATTGTAATATTTCCCTTGAACGCGACAATGATTTATCGGAAGGCTTTGCACAAATTTTGCTTTCTGCGCATGTTTTGCATAAAATGTTTTGGAAATCACCTACATTCATCCCTTTCACCATGTTTTTACTAGACAACTGATGTAGCGATTGAAAGTTCAGATGCCCGTAGCGATTATGCCATTTCAATTGTTCTTGACTTGAACTTCTTGAAAGAAAACACGAAATGTCTCTATGCTCATTTATAAAAAAATTGCCAGTCTTCTTCGCTTCAAACACAATTTCGCGATTTTTATTCATAAATACTCCTTTGAGTCTTGAAAAATGCACACTGAGACCGTTCTCCACTGCTTTATTTACCGAAATGAAATTGGTTTGTAAACCGGGTACAAAAAGTACTTCGCGTAACAGCACGTCAAATTTTGTTGTTATTAAACGTACGGTACCTATGCCGCAAGCTTCGATGCAATCGCCGCCCGCTATTAATATTTTCCGCTGTCGATACACCAACTATTCCAGTTCAGTGTAGTAGAGTTTGTTGCTGTTAGAATAAACGAAGTAGAGGGAGCGTGTTTCGATTGCGCTCTGCACTGCGATGCAAAATGCCCTTTGCGTCCACATTTAAAGCACTTTAAATTGGATTTGTTCCTTTTGTTACTGTTGTTTGTAGTCGTTTTGTCGTTGCTTTGTTCATTATTGTTATTGGCATTGATACTATTATAACTGTTTTTGCCTTTCGAAGCTGTGCGAGCAACGAATGCTTGAACGCTGTTGTCATTAGGTACAGTCACTAATTGCTCTCTTCTGGAGCCTTCTTCTAACAGTTTCACCTTAAGAGCATCCAATGTTGGAAGATTATCTCGCGCTTCCATCGCAATGACAAAATTATCGTATGATGATGGCAGTCCTGATAACAAAACGATGCCTAAGAACTCTTCATTGAGTGCTAGACCAGTTTCTTGCAATTTTTCAGAGATGCTTACGAATGCATCGACGTATTGAGGGACGCCCAACTCATTTACGAGTTTTAGGTTAAGAAGCTGTCTTAACAGCGTTACCTTGCGGGCCGGTCCATGTGGCTGATGGACTTGTTTATATTTGTTCCAGGCCGCCAATGAGGTAGTACAATGTTTAATGTGATTCAATTGTCCAGGTTTGACGCTTAGCGTTATCATGGCTAGTGCTTTCTCATCCTTCAGAATCCAAGCTGGGACGTTGCTCGTTTCCCTGGTCCTTCCGGCAGCATTCTTTTGTAAGGATGTCTCGGCGTCCGCACAGCCAACAGTGATATAGGACAGGGTTCTGGCATCTGCTTCGGAAGTGTCCCACTTGTCCGCATCGTCGACAAGCCTTGCTGACATCTAGCCGCGTCTTGTCTTCGGCTTCAGTCACCTGACGGTGCTTTAGGTGTGATACCCCTGACGGTGTTGTCCTCCGATCTGTTGAGATTTCGGGGCCCAGTAAATTCTCGTAATCGCCCACGAGATCTAGCAATTCTCGCAGCGTCCGAAATTCGCTCCGTTTGACATACAGCTGAACTTCTCGGCTGCTGTTCCGATATATGCGCTCCAGCTGTTCGCTCTCTGATCGGTGGGTATGGCGCATGAGACCCTGGATGGCCAGAACATAATCTCTGAAACATTCGCCTGGTCGTTGGTGTCGTTCTCTGACGTCATCTTCCAGCCTTTCAAAGAATCGTGGCGGCAAGAAAAACTTCGCGAAGTCTGTTTTAAAAGTGGTCCAGCTTTCCCAGCGGCAGTTATTACTTCTGTACCACTGTAACGCCCGGTCCTGCAGTAATTCGGGTAAAGCCCTAGGTATGTGATCGGCATTACATCCGTATGCTTCCACTAGTTCCTCTATTCGCTCCAGAAATGTCAGTGGATTTCCTTCGCGGTTATACCGCACGCCCCATTTGCGTACTCGGTCCATCAATGAGGCTGTCGTGGCTAATGTAGATGCTGCTTCAGCGCAGGGAGTATGTGGTGACCAAGGTCGAGAGATTTGACCCGGTAACGTGGTGTGATAGCTTGCTGTTGATGTCGACGGTAAGTGGCGACCTAGTTTGTCTTCGGACCTTGGTACTTGCAGGTTCACCAGAGACTTAGTGGTTGTTTCTGTGTTACCGACTGTCGACTGCGCTTTTACTGGTGAGCTCACATTCGGCGTTGCTGGTCCCGATGCTGGCGAAGCGTCTCTTCTGTGTTGCGCTTCCAATTGCTCCAGTCGCTGAACGGTGGCAGGTTCATGATTGTCTCTTCCTACAAATTCGCCGAGACGCTTACGTACTTCCTCAGCGTTGCCTTCTGTGTCTAGTCCAAATTCTTGTGCGTATTTCTGAAGATCCTCTTTGCGAACATTTCGTAACCACCTTACTCGTACCATGATGAGATTATTTGCGTTTTGTGCAACTATAGAAGAAATATTGTTGTAGTCTCCGGCTTGTTGGTCAATATTGTATGCTTAGAGTGTCCCTGTTCGGGCGCCACTGTAACGAACTCCGGTTCTCCGGTTTTTCAGCTGGTATATACTCACCGGCTATCCAGGCGTTCAATACAGAAATTTCTTTTGGTGAGACGCTCTAAGATTAATTTTTGATGTTTATTTGTTCACCTTCAAGTTTCTGTCATACAATATTGCTTAATTTGACTAGCGAGAGAGAGACTAAGACGTTCACGATGATGCTGATCGGTTAGACGTCGGCGTGGCGTAAATGTAGCGATGACTTCGTCCACTCAGTGCCGTTGTCTAGGGCGCTGAGTGGAAATCTGCTGTGATGGTCGATGATGGCGTAGATGAATAGTCCGCCGTTGATCGTGGCGTGACTACGAGACGGTGGGACAACTCAGTGTTGTTGTCTGGAGCGCTGAGTGCTGCTGGGTGCTGTTGCGATTGTCGATGATAGCGTAGATGCGTAGTCCGCCGTTGATCGTGGCGTGACTGTGAGACGGTGGGGCAACTCAGTGTCGTTGTCTGGAGCGCTGAGTGCTGCTGGGTGCTGTTGCGATTGTCGATGATAGCGTAGATGCGTAGTCCGCCGTTGATCGTGGCGTGACTGTGAGACGGTGGAGCAACTCAGTGTCGCTGTCTGGAGCGCTGAGTGCTGCTGGGTGCTGTTGCGATGGTTGATGACTGTTGGTAATGGCGTAGATGTCTTGTCTTGTCCTCAGTAGGGTAGGTCGGGTTTGTTATTGTAGGTTCTTAGTAAACTCACGTTCCCGAAGGCCTCTAGAGTTTATATAACTTAGAGATTCACGTTCCCGAAGGCCTCTAGAATCTATATAACTTGGAGATTCACGTTCCCGAAGGCCTCTAGAATCTGTATAGCTTATATTACTTAGAGATTCACGTTCCCGAAGGCCTCTAGAATCTGTATAGCTTATATTACTTAGAGATTCACGTACCCGAAGGCCTCTAGAATCTGTGTAACTTGGAGATTCACGTTCCCGAAGGCCTCTAGAATCTGTATAGCTATTATTACTTAGAGATTAACGTTCCCGAAGGCCTCTAGAATCTGTATAACTTGGAGATTCACGTTCCCGAAGGCCTCTAGAATCTGTATAGCTTATATTACTTAGAGATTCACGTTCCCAAAGGCCTCTAGAATCTATATAGCTTATATTACTTAGAGATTCACGTTCCCGAAGGCCTCTAGTATCTGTATAACTTGGAGATTCACGTTCCCGAAGGCCTCTAGAATCTATATAACTTGGATATTCACGTTCCCGAAGGCCTCTAGAATCTGTATAGCTTATATTACTTAGAGATTCACGTTCCCGAAGGCCTCTAGAATCTGTATAACTTGGAGATTCACGTTCCCGAAGGCCTCTAGAATCTATATAACTTGTTCTGTCCCGTATATGTACCTCGTATAATGTCTGTATGAGCCGACGTTAAACTGCTGTGCAAATCAAACTATGCAAATCGTGGTACGGTGTGAGCAACCGTACTCCTTGAATACTGCTTCCTGGTGAGCAAAACGATGACGCAGCGATGTTAGTTAGCTCGTACGACGAGCAAGCGACTGTGCTTGATGAAGTTTACTCCCTGACTGAGCAAAACGATGAAGCAGCTAAGTTGAATAGCTGGTACGCAGAGCAAGCGACTGTGCTCGATGAAGTCTTCCCTCAGATTGAGCAAAAGCGATGAAGCAGCGATGTTAACTAGCTAGTTTTCTGCTTGTTCTAGCCGCGCTGCCCGTGTTGTGTTTCGGCGTTCGTGTGTGTGTTGAAAAGCAAAACTCGTTTTGCTTGTTTCTGCTTGTGCTTGTGGCGTTGCCTGTGTTTTGTGTGTTGCTTATGCGTGTGCGTTGGTGACGCCTTAGCGTCGTGCCGCCCGTCTCTCTCTCTCTATGTTCTTTATACATATATAACTTACTAGCTAGCAAATTCTTTTAGCTTACGCACTAGGTTTTAATGAAAAATATAAGTTTTAAGTTCATCGTTCAATTGTTTTAAGCTTACATACTAAGGTTTTAATGAAAAATATAAGTTTTAAGTTTATTGTTCAATTGTTTTAAGCTTATATACTAAGGTTTTAATGGAAAATATAGGTTTTTTAAATTCATTGTCATTTTTTTGTTTGAAGCTTACGTACTAGGTTTTATTAGATGTTTTAAATTCATTGGGTTTTTTTATTATTAAGATTATTAGATATTAAGGAAGTAATTTATATATAAAAGAAAAGAAATGTGTTGGTCATAATTTCAGTGGCGAATTATGGCCGTCACAACATTCCAACATATTAGAATATGTTCACGCCAAAACTCCTGGCGCCCTCTAGGAGCGAGTGTGTTTCCCGCACCCGTGGAAATGCATTCGCTCTGGCAGCACTGCCCCTTTCCCGGCCTTCCCATGGCCAGGTTTTCTAGTTTCGTTCCAGCTTTTCTTCCAGAAGACTTCCGGATTTGGCAAACCTTTTTTTTTCGTTTTCAATCAACACACGATCAACAAGTCAAATCACTCACACTCGCTTTCGTTTTCTCAACAAGCACAAAAACTAATTCTTCGTTTTCAACCATCGTTCAACCAACATCACCAAGCACCACATCTTTAACCAAACTAGTAAAATCAATCCATCACCATATTCGTCATCTCCGTTTCGGGATTTGGTTTTCTCAGTTTTTCCGTTTTACCTGGAAGAAAGGGCATTAAGCATCGACATATTCATCATCAATCTCATCATCGACATCAGCACACAACCACTCATCACTCATCGATCCACCAAACCTCCAAATCAACCGTCTTGGGTGAGTACATTTGACGTACCACATTTCCCACCCACTAACAACACCCACGCTTTGCGTTTTCTCATTTTCTCCCAACGTAACATTTTGGTCCTATTCGAGCCGGATTACTAAGTAATCCGACTCAATCCACCCCATCCTATAACATATTACACCATACTATAACATTCTTGGCATTTCAAAATATATACAGTCGAACTTCCCTATAGTGAAGTCGAAGGGACCACAAAATTACTTCATTATATAGAAATTTCATTATATAGAAAAACTAATACTTTTTTCAATTTTTATTTTAAATAATAAGTAATTTCAGTTTAGATTACACTTTTCCATTTTTGTTCTTCAACGAAAGCTTCTAATAAATTAAGAGATTCGAAAACTTTATTAGGTACATCATTTTTCATCTCCACAAAAGTGGTAGGCAGAATTCCAAATTGTTTAGCAAAATCCTTATTTTTTGCTCCACCTTCTTCAACTTTATTAATAATCAACAATTTTTTTATAATAGAGAGACTATTTCGCTGCGACATTTTCACACTGTTTGTTCACTTAATGCAAGTAACTCAATGCAGGTGTCAAAATTGTTAGTGATGGTCATTTTTTATCTTTTTCTGTTGTCATTTTCAAATTTCGGGGATGTCCATATAAAGTTTACTTTTCCATCGGAATACAGTGTTACTAGTATAGCCAACGGAAAATTATTTGAAAAAATTCATTATAAGGAGACAAAAACGTATGAAATTTGAGATTGCAACTGTAAAACTTGTTCATTGTATAGAAATATTCACTGTATAGAAATTCATTATACAGAGATCAAATAAGACTAGAAATTGAACGAAAAAGCAGTGTACTTGAAAAAAATTCATAATAGGGAGTGCTTCATTGTATAGAAGTTCACTATAGAGAAGTTCGACTGTATTTATATAAAACACACCATATTTCATTTAAAAAACATATCATATTTGTGCGTGCTCCACCCCTGTCGGTGATTTCGGTTCGGCGTCTCGACCGCGTGATTTTGTACAAACGTTGCTCCGCAAAGCAACAAGTAAGCTGCAACAGCTCGCTTAGTAAAACTCGCGGAGTAATTCCATCCCCGGAATACTCAGGTCGCTTAAAAGTGAAACAAGTGGTGTGCGCGTGCTTTATAAATCGGCTCGTGAATTTCGTATTCACCACGGACGAGCGTAACGTCTCGAGTCACGCGCGACTCACTCGCTGAGACGAACGTTCGTTTCGTTGCGGTACACGAACGCCGTACGACACCGCCACCAAAGTGCATCAACTACAAAATAAAATAAAATACAACAACAACAACAACAACAACAATACCAATTACAACGCACTGCTGTAAATTTGTGTAGTAAAATAAAAATAAATATTTCCCAAACATTTCTATTTGTTTTACTTATTTTCTCTTATCCCATCTAGGTATTGTACAGTGCCGGCGAGAATAAAATTACCAGAAATCAATAAAGTTCTTTTTTTTTAAATATATATACACTTGTGTTTTATTGGCGACCTGCCATTTAGTGCACCGCTCCCAGGTGACACTGCTCATCCACCGCGCCGCGTCCGAATCCCTACGAGCGACTCAGCAACGACATCGCGAATTATCCTGTTCCAAATCTCAAAATATTTCGCGAATTATTTTCGATTTAACTTGCAATTAATTTTCCCCGCGATTAAATCAAATTAAATTAATTCGATTCATTCCGGAATCAATTAAATTAATCCGATCCATCTCCGATTTAATTTGAATTAACGCAGTTTATTTCTCCGCGAGTGAATTAAATTGAATTAAATTAATTCCATTTATTCCGAAACCAATTAAATTGATCCGATCCATCTCCGATTTAATTTGGATTAACGCAGTTAATCTCTCCGCGAGTGAATTAAATTAAATTAAATTAATTCGGATTATTTTCGATTCATCACCGATCAACGCGATTAATCATCAACTTGACTGAATTAACGTAAATTAATTCGACTTATTTCAAAATCAATTTCATTTCCGATTTAATTTGAAGTGACGCGATTTCTCAGCTCGACTAAATTAAATTAATTCAATTCATTCCCGACGCCATCTCAATTAATTCGATTTATTTTAAAAATAATTCCGATTAACGCGGTTGACTACCAACCTATATCAACACGGTTTACCGTCAAATTAATTTGACTTAACGCGACTCAATTCTCAAATACCGCGTTTACATTTGAGATATTTCTAAATTCTAAATTTCGATTTAATTAGACTCTAATTAAGTTAACTTCTCGGCTCTCGCGATTCGCTCAAGCTTCATCGACTGAAGCCGAGATTTGCGACCACACCCACACCCCTGTGAGTGTCCGCATGCCATTGCTGAAACCCGTCGATCCATCGGGCGATAACACCTCGACACCCCGCTCCACCCAATCGCCATGGACCCACTCACCAAATTCATGAATGTCTGCGAGACCTTAGAGGATTTCGCTCGCGAACTCGATGCACCCTCTGACACCGACCACTCTGAATTCACACTCAACACCTATATGGAGGAACTCAAGGCAGTATGGATGGATCTGAAGACCGCCTTCAATGACGCCTTGGAATTTCTGGTAGCCAAAGCTTCACCTCTCGACAACTCTGACACCACCTCTAGCTAAATCATCGTTGCCCGCTCCAAGCAACAACGATACCTCAAGCTCTACGTACGGCTCGCTGCAAAGATTCAGGAGCAGCTGCACCTCGCCGCAGCAGGCGCATCTCGAACAATGAACACTGGCCTTGAGTCATCACACCGCACGGATGAGGTTACTCACTCAGGACATAACATCAGTTTACCACCATGTGACACTGATGTTTTTAAAGGCGACTACGAGTCGTGGCCAACGTTCCGCGATATGTTCTCCGCGCTCTATATTCGGAACAATCGACTTTCGCCCGTCGAGAAGTTGTTCCACCTAAATCAAAAGACTCGCGGTGAAGCCAAGGAGATAGTTCAGAAGTCTCCTCTCGTAGACAGTGGTTTCGCTCAAGCGTGGCGAAACCTGACAGATCGCTTCGAGAATAAGCGAATCATCGTCAATTCCCATCTTCGTACCCGCTTTAATCTAACTCCCGTTACTCACGAGTCAGGCGCCGCGACCAAACGCCTGCAACGTGAAATCAACAATACTCTCGGAGCTCTCGACCTGCTTGACATCGATGTCAACAGTTGGGAGAGCGATCATAGTTCATCTATGTTCATCGCGACTACCCGAAACCACCCTTTCTCTGTGGGAACGCTCGATCACACAGAAGCGCGAGATTCCCTCGTGGAAAGAAATGGATGAGTTCCTGACGTCGGCTTTCCAGACGTTGGAAACTGTTGATGACATCCGAAAATCCGTACCAACACCCAAGAGGGTGACGGGCAGTACAGCTCGTAATGCCGCTCAACCTAAGCCTGTGAACACCTTCCAGGCAAACATGATCGCGGTCAACTGCCCCCTATGCAGTGACCCGTCTCATCCCATACGTCGTTGTTCGCGCTTTCTGGCGATGCAGCCAAGAGTGCTTTCACTTGCATGTCGTGCACCAAACGACATCATATACTCTTGCATCGCGAGGTGGCTACCGCGACGTCTTCGCTAACCCATGCGAACTCTCAACCCTCCACCTCACGCCCTCAACCCCAACCACACCGCGGCATCCACACGAGCAACCCTTCCCGACACCCTCCAGCGCCCTCTTGCGCTACACCACCTCCTCCTCAACTTCAAATACAGTCCACTGCAACCCCTCCCACGTCAAACGTATTGACTTGCTTCACCTCGCGTCCGAAGCAAGTGCTTCTCGCTACGGCTATGGTGAATATCCGCCACCGCGATGAACTATACCCCGCTCGTGCGCTTATCGATCCTGGATCGGAAGCCACTTTCTTGACTGAACGTGTTCAGCAACGCTTGCGTCTTCCCACCAAAATCATTCAGGCACAAATTGCCAGCGTGAATGAAACTGTCAATGCTCATGTCAGCAAACAGTGTAAATTCACACTGGATTCCCCCAAAGACTCCCATCTACGCATTGAAGCCACGGCTTTAGTGCTGCCGAAACTCACCGGCAACCTACCAGTCTGTTTGCTCGATCGAACGCTCTTCGATTCATTGCCTGACCTAGCATTGGCAGACGAACAGTTTTACCAAAGCGATCAGATCGACATCTTGATCGGAGCTGATCTATATCCCTTCATCCTCCTTGATGGAATTAAGCGAAATTTCTTGGGCTCCCTCATAGCTCAAGAAACCATCTTCGGTTGGATAATAACCGGTCCAATTCCCCAAAAAACCGCACCTCCCGCGGTAACGACTAGAGTCTCGTTCTTCAACGAAGTCTCGATAGATCAGCAGCTCTTCCGCTTCTGGGAAATCGAGGAGGTTACGCAGAAAACTGTGCTCACACCCGCCGAGACATTCTGCGAGAACCTGTACGCCGCTACCACCCAACGGCGTACCGACGGCCGATACGTCGTCCGCCTCCCCTTCAAGGAAGGGTTCCCTTCGCAACTCCAGCTTGGTCGTTCGCGAGAAATTGCTCTCAAGCAATTCTTGCGCAACGAATTCCGCCTCTTGAAAACACCCGACTTCAAGAATATCTACGACAACGTGATTCGAGAGTACTCGGGACTCGATCATATGTCCAAGGTCACCCCGACAGAAACATTTCCTACACCTGGAAATTACTACCTTCCTCACCACGCGGTTCTGAAACCGGAAAGTAGCTCCACCAAGGTGCGGGTTGTTTTCAACGCCTCTTGTCCAACCTCCAATGGCCTGAGCCTCAATGACGCCCTCTACACCAAGCCGCCGCTCCAGTCGGATCTAACATTCCTCCTACTTCGTTGGCGTTTGTACCGATACGTCTTCAATGGCGACATTGAGAAAATGTACCGCCAAATCCTGGTTCACACCGAACAATCGCGCTACCAGCGAATCCTCTTTCGGAACTCCCCCTCCGAAGAGGTACAAGATTTCGAACTTCGCACCGTGACGTTTGGCGTCAACTGTGCCCCATACCTCGCGATTCGTACTCTTCAACAGCTTGCTCAAGATGTTGAAAAGACACTTCCTCTCGCCTCATCAGCTCTGAAGTCCAGCATGTACGTGGATGACCCCTTATGCGGATCCCATGAGCTCGATTCGGCTATACGAATGCGCCATGAGCTGGTCGCCGCCCTCCAATCGGCAGCCTTCACTATGCGGAAATGGACTGCCAACCACACTAGCTTGTTGAGTGGCATCCCTTCGCAAGATCTTCTTAACTCGGACTTCCTCGAGCTCGAAGACGCCAGTTCAGCGAAAACCCTCGGCATCAGATGGAATGCAAGCACCGATTGCTTCAATCTCGATGCTAAACTCACCGAAATCCTGCCCTCGTACACCAAACGAGAAATGTTGTCGCTCATCGCGAAACTCTTCGATCCGGCCGGCTGGCTGGCACCTGTCATTGTTGTTGCAAAAACCCTGATGCAACAAGTGTGGCTTGACGGCACTGGTTGGGACGAACCGCTAAACCACCACACGCTCCAAAGGTGGCTAAAATTCGTCCAATGTTATCACCAGATCTCCCTGCTGAAAATTCCGCGTTGGACGCATTACACGCCAGCCAGTGCTCTCGAGATCCATGCGTTTTCAGACGCCTCAGAGCTGGCATATGCAGGTGTCGTGTATCTACGCACTTGCACCCCCACTCACACCCATACCTCCCTCCTTTACGCGAAAACCAGAGTTGCCCCGATCAAGACGCTATCCATACCACGTCTTGAGCTCTGTGGCGCAGCCCTGCTGGCAGATATGCTTAACGCATTGTTGCCGCAACTCAATCTGCCACAAGACAAATTGTATTGCTGGACGGATTCCACCATTGTGCTGGCATGGCTGAAACGTCCTCCATGCACCTGGACCACATTTGTGGCCAACCGTGTCACCAAAATAATAGAGATAGCGGATGCCACCCATTGGTTCCACGTCGAGTCACAGCACAAACCAGCGGACTTGGCCACCCGTGGCATGTTCCCGCTCGAGTTACGCGACAACAAACTCTGGTGGCACGGCCCTGATTGGCTGCAACAGAACGAGCGATTCTGGCCTCACTCTGACCTTCATCAGTCGGCCGAGACTGACCTAGAAGTCAAGCCAATCAAGACGCATGTTGCTCGGTTACCCCCGTACGAAGACGTTCTGGAGAGATTCTCCTCTCTACCTAGAGCGCTTCGCGTGATCGCGTATATCTTCCGATTTTACGACCATACCCACCCTCAGAAACGCACCCAGTTTCTACGAACCAACCCATCCATCTACCCCGACGAAATCCGATTCGTCACTGCGCGGCTGATCGCCCTAACCCAACGGCATCAGTTCGCGAACGAATACCGCTGTCTCGAGAGGAAGACGACTCTCGAACCAAAGAGCTCGCTCCTCTCGCTCAATCCATTCCTCTCCGAAGATGGATTGCTGCGCGTGGGTGGTCGCTTAGCATCATGCCCCTCTCTGGCATATGATGAGCGTGATCCCATCATCCTCCCCTACAATTGCCAATACTCCCGGCTTCTGATCCGCTTCATGCATGACATCACTTTGCATGGAGGCAACTCACTCATGTTGCGATTGCTAAGGACGCAATTTTGGATTCCGAAAGCAAAGAATCTGATCAAAACCACGATTCACAGTTGCAAACCGTGTGTACTGCAGAAAAAGCAGACACGAACGCAAATCATGGCCGCTCTACCCCCTGAGTGGACCCAGATCTCGCGCCCATTTGCTGCCACCGGTCTCGACTTCGCGGGACCGTTCGACATCAAAAACTACACTGGACGCGCTTGCCTCATCACCAAGGGGTATGTATGCGTCTTCGTCTGCTTCGCGACGAAGGCCATACATCTAGAGGCCGTCAGTGACCTCTCAACCCCGGCATAATTTTCACTCACCCCTCTCAGTTCCCTACCCCTGCCGAAGTCCTAGGTCACCTCGACAACCCCCTCTCGAGATGCCATCCCCTGAGCTAAATTGCAGTACTGCAAGGCGGCCGGTATGTTCACGCCAAAACTCCTGGCGCCCTCTAGGAGCGAGTGTGTTTCCCGCACCCCTGAAAATGCATTCGCTCTGGCAGCACTGCCCCTTTCCCGGCCTTCCCATGGCCAGGTTTTCTAGTTTCGTTCCAGGTTTTCTTCCAGAAGACTTCTGGATTTGGCAAACCTTTTTTTTCGTTTTCAATCAACACACGATCAACAAGTTAAATCACTCACACTCGCTTTCGTTTTCTCAACAAGCACAAAAACTAATTCTTCGTTTTCAACCATCGTTCAACCAACATCACCAAGCACCACATCTTTAACCAAACTAGTAAAATCAATCCATCACCATATTCGTCATCTCCGTCTCGGGATTTGGTTTTCTCAGTTTTTCCGTTTTACCTGGAAGAAAGGGCATTAAGCATCGACATATTCATCATCAATCTCATCATCGACATCAGCACACAACCACTCATCACTCATCGATCCACCAAACCTCCAAATCAACCGTCTTGGGTGAGTACATTTGACGTACCACATTTCCCACCCACTAACAACACCCACGCTTTGCGTTTTCTCATTTTCTCCCAACGTAACAGAATAATTATTGCTTTTTTAGTTAAAATACCAATATTTTTAGTTCATTTATGGCTTCCTAAGGCTCATGTACAGGCCCAAATTTCAGGATCAATAATTTTAGCAGGAGTTATATTAAAATTAGGAGGATACGGAATACTACGAGTATTTCCTATAATAATATCTTATTGTTTAAGTTATAATTTTATCTGAATTTCTGTAAGTTTAGTGGGAGGAGTATTAATTAGATTAATATGTTTACGTCAAACCGATTTAAAATCATTAGTTCCATATTCATCGGTAATTCATATAGGGGTAGGTGTGACATGTCTCGTAACAAGATCTGATTTCTATAATATAAAGTAGGGCAAGAGTTTGACGAGCTGTCGGATACTGCAATTTAGTCGCTAGTGTCACCGACCCAAGGGCTCGGTTAACCCGTGTTAAAAATAGCTGACATTGCATTGCATTAAATACCTTAGTTTGTGTGTGCATTCTTTTCCGTTCAGTACTTATTAGCAACTAGTTGAACTGTAGAATAAGCAATTAAAAAGTATAAAAGCTGAATAAAAATGTAAAGAAGGGGAGTCTTAAAGTAGCAACCAAAACACCTTGTTTCTTTTCAGACATCGGCAGACTTGCCTAATAGAAATCAAGAGAGCTAATATCGGCATCCTTGCCTAGCTCCAAAACCACTAACATCGGCATCCTTGCCAGTGGCTCATCACCTACAAGCCTGATATCGGCATCCTTGACTGGCTCCAGAAACCACTAACATCGGCATCCTTGCCAGTGGCTCATCACCTACAAGCCTGATATCGGCATCCTTGCCTGGCTCCAGAAACCACTAACATCGGCATCCTTGCCAGTGGCCCATCATCTACACGCCTAACATCGGCATTCTTGCCTGGCGCTACAACGTGAAGCAGCTTAACAACGTCCGAGCTCGGCCCGACGGCCGACATAGCATGGCGATCCTGCCACTCAACGATCCTATTGCGCAACAATCCTGCTGCTGAATTACCGAGTCAAGCTTTCTTCCTGTAAACCAGCCGCTATTGCGAGGAAGTCGTGTCAACCGATCCTATTGATCAACATTAATCACAGATGCCATCACTTATTTCGATTGAGGAGGCACTGAAGGACAAAGCATTAGGACCGAGGCCTTTGACAATCGAAGAATACCGTAAACGACAACAAAACAAGCAAGCACCAGTTTTAGAAGAAGTAAGGGTCAAGACACCAAAGAAAAGAGGCGGGAAGAAAGTAAGACGTCGTCAAGAATTAGGGAACTTGTACCGTCTAGCAGCGATAGCAGTAACCAAAGAAGAAAAAAACAACTTTATACAACAAATAAATGAAATTAAGCGGAAGTAAACAAAACTGAACCAAGGGCACAACTCAATCCAGACAAGATGATATCATCGTTAACAATAATGGAGCGCAGCAGAATACCTCTAGCCGGCTAGGAGACAGCTTATTTTCAATTGATGTAACAACAGTAATTGTTGTAATCGTATTAATAATAATATATAATATTGTAAAAAACCAAATTCAGAAAAAATTAGATAGAGTAGTCACAAGAAAAGTAAATACCAAAAATATAATTTGTCGTAGATTATCAGTATGAAATGTTAAATAAAATGGAATAATAGAAAACGAATACATATTACAAATACATTAAGATCTTTTCCTCAATACATATATGGATGAATTAATCCAGTTAGTAAATTCATTGCACGCAATAGTTGTTAATTTAAGAAAGGACGGTCCAAATAGAAAAAGAACAAGACAAGCAGGAGAAAAAAAAATTGAGCGTATTGAAGAAATAGTGCAGGAAGTAAATCTTTTAACAAATAAGATAGACAAGTCTAAACTTAGTAAAGAAAGCGAACAAGACTTTCTCGGATTATTGGAAGATCTTACCAGATATAAAACAGAAGCAATTGCAAGAATTTCAGCAAGCATCGTAGACGAAAAAACTAAAGACGTAGGAATACACATACAAGATAGAGTTATGGCTGTTTTCGACTTTAATACTGCACAAAAGCTTCCAGTCTTAAATGTAGACGTGGATTCCAAAAGGGAGGAAAACGCTAGGGATTTCCTAAATAATGTAGAGTTTTATCACGACATACTTGGGGAAACGGAAAGGCCTATGCTCATAAAATTTTTACTCAAATGCAAAATACAGGGAAAGGCGCTGACTGAATTGGGGTCAATTGTAGCAGGCTCATTTACAGAATTGAAGACAGCACTACAGCTAAAATGCGGCGCAAGGGAAACCATTGAAGAAATTCAAACTAAGTTGACTAACTTGAAGCAAGGACGTAGACCAACAAGAGAGTTCACGAATGAACTTGAAAATTTAATTAAACGAATGACAGACCTTGAGGTAAAAGTCCAGGGTGAACATACAAGACCGATTCTAACAGCTGCCAATGAACAGAGGGGTTTGGTGTTCCTAAAAAAAGGAGTAAATGAAAGATTCTATTAATTTTATAAGGAATACGTACAACACTGACCCAAGGGATAGGTACAACAGCAATGCTAGGAGCAATTACGGAAACAGTAGGAATAACTATCTAAACAATAATAGAGCCTATAATCAAACTTACCATAGAAATAATTATCAAAATAGCAATAGGGGTAATTTCCAAAATTCCACAGGAAACAGATATAGGAATAATTACAATAATAGCCAACAGGATAGGAATTTTTATAATAGACGAAATCAACTCCAACGCACGGATCAGCTACAAAGTAGAAGCTATAATAGGATTAATGAAAATACAAGAGGGCAGCATACGAATCAATATAGAAATAAACCCTCGAACAGAGTTTTAGTAATCAATGAGGGAAACGAGACGACCTCCGAACGGGAAGCCGACCATTTGGAGGAAAGTCTGTAGGCCGAAGCATACCTCCAACTATAGTAGCAGGGGATTGTTCAAATGGGTTATACGTAAAAGTTAGGCTAAATGATAAAGAGAGACATTTTCTAATAGACACAGGTGCCTCGATATGCGCAATAAAACTAGAATCTATTCCTGATGCACAATCAATTAACGAGCAGGGTAGCACTACTGTAATTGGCATATCAGGGACGTTAAGAACAATAGGGACATGCGAAGTAGCGTTAAACTGCTCCAATCACATTCTCGAACATTATTTCCATGTGGTGTCAAATAATTTCCCAATTGCAACTAACGGTATACTAGGGGCAGACTTTTTACGAGAACATGAGGCGAATATAAACTTGGAAACACTGAAGTTACAGTTTAAAACTAAGAACAGGACCGACGTAACCTTACGAATTTATAATCAAAACGAGTTAAGCATAGTAACGCTAGCACCGCGATGTGAGGCAACATATTGGCTCCAGTCAAAACACACAGATCACCGGATTTTTCATCCAAAGGAACTTTGCGAGGGGGTGTTTTTAGCCAGCTCGATGTCTACTCCAAAGGAAGGGAAAATACCGGTACGAATACTTAACACAAGAGATAGCGAAGTTAATATTAAATGGGTGGAGCCTGACTCGGATTCACGAAGTAACTATGACGTGATTCATTTCAATACAGTAAAAATTTCACAAGAACGGGTTAATGAATTAATGAATGCTTTGGATTTAGAACAATTAAACGGAGAAGAGGAAAAGGAAGTGCGTTCACTGTGTATGAAATATCATGATATATTCCATTTGGAAGGTGATGAACTTACCGTTACGCCAGTGGAGCAAGCACATATAACGTTGAAAAAAGGAGTAGCACCAATTTATATAAAACCTTATAGAATACCACATTCTCAGAAGGCCGAAATCCAAAAACAGGTCGAACAAATGGTTAATGACGGTATAGCGGAACCATCCGTCTCAGCGTGGAACTCACCAATACTAGTTGTTCCCAAAAAACCCGATCCAGTCACAGGTGAAAGAAAATATAGACTATTAATCGATTACCGGAAGGTTAATGACACAATCGAGGACGATAAATTCCCACTGCCAAACATTGCAGATATTTTCGATATGCTGGGAGGAGCTAAGTACTTCTCATGTATTGACTTGCGTCAAGGCTACTATCAAATGGAGTTAGCTAAAGGGAGCAGACCGTGTACAGCATTCTCCACAGAAAAAGGACACTACCAGATGACCCGGTTACCAATGGGTCTAAAAATCTCTCCAAGTCTGTTCTCTCGTATGATGTCGATTGCAATGTCCGGACTAACATACTCGAAATGTTTCGTATAATTAGACGATCTCATAGTATTCGGTAGAAATCTACAAGAGCATAACAGAAATCTAGCAGAAGTTTTCCAGCGACTCAAGACGGCAAATCTTAAAATACATCCTAGTAAGTGTACATTTCTCCGAAAGGAAGTTCTCTATCTTGGACACATAATTTCCGAAAAAGGCATTTTTCCGGATCCTGAGAAGTCACGAGTCATTAGGAGCTATCCAGTACCTACTAACGCCGACGAGGTGCGTAGATTCGTAGCTTTTGCAAACTATTACAGGAGATTTATACAGAATTTCGCATCAATAGCAATTCCATTGAATGCTCTACTCAAGACGAAAGTGAAGTTCGACTTCAGTGACGATTGTAAGAAATCATTTGAAACTATAAAAAACATCCTCGGAGGCCCAAAAGTCTTACAATTCCCAAACTTCGATAAAGAATTCATTTTAAGAACGGATGCATCTGGATATGCGTTAGGAGCCGTGTTGGCAAATTTTGATGACAGCCCTGTCGCTTACGCAAGCAAGACTCTGAATGCAGCAGAGAAAATATACTCAACAATAGAAAAAGAGCTTCTTGCCATAGTGTGGGCAATAAAACATTTTCGGCCATATCTTTACGGCCGTCGGTTTAAGGTATTGACAGATCATCGTCCATTGGTGTATTTGTTCTCGCTAAAAGAACCCTCCAGCAGATTGACAAAATTCCGACTTCTATTAGAAGAATACAATTTCTATGTGGAATATGCACCAGGTAAGGAAAATTGCGCAGCCGACACGTTAAGCCGCGTAAAAATTACTTCAGATGATTTAAAAATATTATACACAAGAGTTAACACTAGAGCACGAACAAGACAGCAGGCGGAGAGCAAATTATGCGCAGCCGAATCAAAAATAAAACAACTCTTAACGCGTAGAGAACACAAGATTGCAATGGTAGAATTGAATTGTATTGAAGAATCTCAACTGTGATGACGCATTCTCTAGCTTCAGCGATGAAGATATAATAGTAGGCCCAAACCAAGTGTTAGCATTCATACCTAGGAAAAATGTTTTATTATTACAATGGACAGATAGCACTATTGCCCGAACAGCTGCATTTGGCAAAATGTTGGCAAGGGACGTGCAACGAATCTGTGAACCATTATCCATACGAGAGGTATATATTACGCGTAAAGAATTCAAAAAACTTATGGATGGCCATCCTCAATATAATAAGAATAGTTTGAAAAAACTGATGAGCGAAATATTACATTTAAAAGTGCACATTATGACAGATATAATTGAAATAACGGAACCAGGTATGAAAAGGATTCTATTAAATGATTATCACATACTACCCACAAGCGGGCACGCTGAGGTTGTGAGAATGTTAAAAAATTTGAAGAAAAAATATTATTGGACAGGTATGCAGAACGACATTATAACATACGTTAGACACTGTCAAAGTTGCCAACGAAACAAGCACATAAACCCAAACAGAGAACCACTGACTATAACGACAACTGCGGAAACAAGTTTTGAGAAGATATACATGGATCTAGTAGGCCCGTTAGACGCAACTAGAACAGAAACGCGGTACATTCTTACCATACAGGACGAACTAACGAAATTCATAGAAGCAATACCAATCACCAACAAATCAGCCAATGCCGTAGCCAAAGCGTTTGTTGAGGGTTTTATATTAAAATATGGAATTCCCAACCAAATTGTATCCGATCAGGGGACAGAATTCATCAACCAAAATTTAAGGAAATATGCAAGCTTTTAAAAATAGACCAACTACAATCCACGGCATATCATCACGAAACTATTGGATCATTAGAGAATAACCACAAAACCTTGGCTGCATATCTAAGAACGTACACCACAGATCAACACAGGGACTGGGATGACTGGTTACCATACTATGTGTTCAGTTATAATACCTCAGTGCACTTCGAAACAAATTTTTCACCTTTTGAGTTAGTGTATGGGAAACAATGCAAGCTACCATCGAACATTGGGAGCACAATAGATCCGGTTTACAATTATGAAGACTACGCAATAGAGCTAAAAAACAAACTACAAACAGTGCAATACGACGCCAAACAAATACTGCTAAAAAGCAAGCAAGACAGGAAGCATAGGTACGACAGGACGTTCAAGACAAATCACAAGACCTTTGAGGAAGGTAGTTTAGTATTGTTAAAAAACGAAAGTGGGAAAAAACTAGAACCAATTTATTGAGGTCCCTACGAAGTTGTGGACGACACTGGAGTAAATTGCAGCATTAAGATAGGAAATAAGCGAATGACTGTTCATAAAAACCGCGTTAAGTCCTCTTACTGAGTCGGAATATGACAGAAATTTAACTAACAAATTAGTGTAGCAATGCAACGAATCCAATAAGATAAAGCAAATATTATTATAGACACATGTAGGCATAAAAACACCTGGGTTAGGATAAATCATAATTTAAAATACGTATGTTTAAATAGATAAGTAGGTTGCGTATTAAAATAGCTAAATAGAAAAGTTATTGCTAATATTATAATTAAACTAATAAGATAGCGGAAAAACACACATTTACGCAACAAAATAAATAACTTAAATAATGTTAAAACAGTTTATAGATAAATATAAGTAATGTTAAAACTATTATTAAATAATGTTAAAACTATTAATAGCTAGATGAATAAGTTCAGCACAACAAGAAAAAAAAAATTACCTGCTCATCAGCAGATAACATACTGTAAGCAAAAGCAAAATCAACCACCACCGTAACTAAATCAAAACAACACATTTTGAAAGGAAAAGAAACGCAACACAAACTTCATTCAATTGAAACCACTATAAAAATTGTGGGTAAATATGAAAAAAAAAGAACAAACCAGCAACATTTAAACAGTCAACGAGTGCAGCATAAACACCAAATCAAGGAAAAAAAAAATTAATTTAAAAATCAATTTTTTCTTTTCTTGTAGGGGTGAGGTGTGCCATGCCTCGTAACAAGATCTGATTTCTATAATATAAAGTAGGGCAAGAGTTTGACGAACTGCAATTTAGTCGCTAATGTCATCGACCCAAGGGCTCGGGTAACCCGTGTTAAAAAAACATGCTTCGTAACAAGATCCGATTTCTATAATATAAAGTAGGGCAAGAGTTTGACGAACTGTCGGATACTGCAATTTAGTCGCTAGTGTCACCGACCCAAGGGCTCGGTTAACCCGTATTAAAAATAGCTGACATTGCATTGCATTAAATACCTTAGTTTGTGTGTGCATTCTTTTCCGTTCAGTACTTATTAGCAACTAGTTGAACTGTAGAATAAGCAATTAAAAAGTATAAAAGCTGAATAAAAATGTAAAGAAGGGGAGTCTTAAAGTAGCAACCAAAAGACCTTGTTTCTTTTCAGACATCGGCAGACTTGCCTAATAGAAATCAAGAGGGCTAATATCGGCATCCTTGCCTGGCTCCAAAACCACTAACATCGGCATCCTTGCCAGTGGCTCATCACCTACAAGCCTGATATCGGCATCCTTGACTGGCTCCAGAAACCACTAACATCGGCATCCTTGCCAGTGGCTCATCACCTACAAGCCTGATATCGGCATCCTTGCCTGGCTCCAGAAACCACTAACATCGGCATCCTTGCCAGTGGCTCATCACCTACAAGCCTGATATCGGCATCCTTGCCTGGCTCCAGAATCTACTAACATCGGCATCCTTGCCAGTGGCCCATCATCTACACGCCTAACATCGGCATTCTTGCCTGGCGCTACAACGTGAAGCAGCTTAACAACGTCCGAGCTCGGCCCGACGGCCGACATCGCAGTAGCTTTATCTGGAATAATAACAATAATAACTTGAGGGTTAAATGGAGCTTATTGTTTAATAATTGGACACGGCTTATGTTCATCAGGTTTATTTTGTTTAGTAAATATAAGATATGAACGAATTGAAAGACGAAGCTTACTATTAAACAAAGGAATGATTGTATTTATACCCTCTATAACCCTGCGGTTTTTTAGAGCAGCTTATATATTATATTTTTATTCATATAGTCAACATGGGATTCCAGTATCAAATTCTAATTTTTGAAAGCCATTATTACATTGAATCCCATTGGATTTATTAATTTTAAAAAGAGATATATGTTTTATATGGTTATATTTTAGTAGTTTAATTAAAACACTAGACTGTGGGACTAGAAATATATAGATTACCTAAAATATTGAAATATATTTTTATCTGTTTTTATTGATTTTTTATTTTAATAACTTTAAGAATTAGCTTATTTTTATTAAGATTAAATTTTTTAAATAATAATTTAATAATTTTTATAGAATGAGAATGTATTACAGTTAATTCAAACTCTTTATTAATAACTATTTTATTAGATTGAATATCTTTATTATTTATATCCTTTGTTTTATTTATTTCCCCTCTATTAATTTTATATGTCTTGAATAATAAATTTTGGAAGATGAAACTATATTTTTTATCTTGAAATATTACTTGACTAGTGAAATTATAAAAATAATTACTTGTAATTATTGCAAGAATAACAAAAAGAGGTCAAATCCCATTTTCTTCTTGACTCCCCGCAGCAATAGCTGCCCCTACCCCTGTATCTGCTCTTGTTTATTCGTCTACTTTAGTAACTGCGGGGGTATATTTAATAATTCGGTTTAATGTAATATTTAAAAATTATTATATAATAAATTTTATACTCTTAATCTCTGGTCTTACTATATTTATAGCTGGGTTAGGGGCAAATTATGAAACAGATTTAATAAAAATTATTGCATTATCTACATTAAGCCAATTAGGTTTAATAATAAGAAGTTTATCTTTAGGGTTTTATAAGCTAGCATTTTTCCATTTATTAACCCACGCAATATTTAAAGCTTTATTATTCATGTGTGCCGGAGCAATTATCCACAATATGAATAATTGTCAAGATATTCGAATAATGGGAAGAATAGCAATTCATATACCTTATACAGCAGCTTGTTTTAATATCTCTAATCTTGCTTTATGTGGAATACCGTTTTTAGCAGGATTCTATTCGAAGGATTTAATTCTTGAAGCAGTAAGAATAATAAATTTAAATATTTTATCTTACTTTTTATTTTATTTTTCAACTGGATTAACAGTAAGATATACGTTTCGTTTAATTTATTATTCAATAAATAGAAATAGAAACTTTACTCCATTCAATATATTAAACGACGAAAGATGAATTTTACTGAGGGCGAATAACTGGATTAATAATTATATCATTATTATCAGGAAGAATATTAAGATGACTAATTTTTTCAGAGATTAAAAATATTTGTTTAACCCCTTCTATAAAGTTTATAACAATAATAGTTTGTGTTACAGGAGGTTTAATTGGGTATTTTATTTCAAAAAAGGAAAAATTACATTACTACAATAACCTATATAAATCTATTATAAGAAATATATGGTTTATTCCGGTAATTTTTACCTATGGTATTTGTTTTTTCTCATTAAATATTGGAAGAATCATATATAAAACAATAGATCAAGGTTGATCAGAAAAATTTGGAAGACAAAATCTATACAGTATATTAAAAAAATCCTCAATATTTTATATATGATTTCAATTTAATAATCTTAAAATTTATTTAATAACATTTGTTATATGAATCTCTGTTTTGTAAATTATATTATTATTTATTTATCTAAATAGTCTATATAGGACCTTACATTGAAGCTGTAAAAGAAATTAATATATTTTTAGATATAGTGAATTACAATTAGTATATAAAAGATAACTTTATTTTTATAATGAAAATATAATGTTTTAATTAAACTATATAAAAGAGATAAAAATGGAATTTAACCAGTTAAATAAAGAGTTAGCAGCTCCTATTTGTCTCCTTATCTCCTTAATTAGAATATTATTCAATAATATTATTAACAGTAATACGCCGCTTTTTGGCTTTAATTAAAAATAAGAATTAATATATCGCTTCATATTTAAGATAGACTGAAACAGTACCTTTTGAATGCAAATCAAATATTATATTTAAAAAAATTTTTTAAATTCTTATTATAAAAATTATTTTAAAAAAATAATCGCAATTAAAAAAAATCGGAGAGAAAAGGGTGTTCGAGAAACTGATTTTGGATCAAATCCACACTCAAATGGAGAGGATTTTTCTCGATCAGAGAGGGATTTCTTAGATAAAATAGAAGCAATTAGTATTACTAATAAAGATACTATAAAAATTATAACTCTTAAATACAACAATAAATAAATTATTTATACTACATTAAATAGACCTTATGATTGGAAATCAAATATACTAATATACTACATAAATAACTACTTTCCTCATCAATAAATTGGTACATATAAAAATAATCATACAACATCTACAAAATGTCAATATAAGCAGTTGCTTCAAACCCAAAATGATGAGAACTAGAAAACTGATTTTTTAAGTGACGAATTAAACTTACTAATAAAAAGGAAGTACCAATTAATACATGAACACCATGAAAACCAGTAGCTATAAGAAATGAAGAGCCATATACAGAATCTCTAATACAAAAGGATGCCTCTATATATTCATAAGCCTGTAAAATAGAAAAATAAATCCCTAATAATACAGTAAAAAATAAAGCTTGAGTAGTTTGTGAATAATTTCCTCTTATTAAACTATGGTGAGCTCAAGTAACTGTAATACCTGATATAAGTAATACCTGTAATACCTACCTAAGTAAAATAACTGTATTTAATAAAGGAATTTGTAAAGGGTCAAATACATTAACCCCCTTTGGAGGTCAAATTGCTCCAATTTCAATTGAAGGAGATAAACTTCTATGAAAAAGGCTCAAAAAAATGAAACGAAAAATAATACCTCAGAAAGAATAAAAAGAATTATCCCTCACCGTAACCCCTCTACAACCTTGTAATGTAAGCCTTGAAAAGCACCTTCTCGACAAACATCTCGTCATCATTGAAACATAGTTAATAATACAATAATATTTCCTAAATAAAACAATGATAAATCAAACTGATGAAACCATTTTACTAACCCTCATACTATAGTTATTGTTTCAATTGACCCAGTAATAGGCCACGGACTATAATCTACTAAATGGAAAGAGTGATTTGAATGAACTGACATTAATTTACTTCTCTAGAATATAAAGATCTTAAAACCGAAAAAACATATGATTGAATAACTGCAACAGCTGATTCCAATGTTAATAGTATAATTTGAACTAAGATTAAAACTCTTAATAATGCATTTAATGAAGGGCCTGTATTTCCTAATAAAGTTATTAATAAATGACCAGCAATTATGTTAGCAGTTAAACGAACTGCCAAGGTCCCTGGACGAATTAAATTTCTAATTGTTTCAATACATACCATAAAAGGTATTACAACAGGGGGAGTTCCTTGAGGAACTAAATGAGAAAATATATGATTTGTATGATTCAATCAACCATAAACTATAAAACTAACTCATAAAGGTAAAGCTAAAGATAAAATTATAGTAAGATGACTAGAACAAGTAAAAATATAAGGAAATAAACCTATAAAATTATTTAACAAAATCATTGAAAACAAAGAAACAAAAATTAAAGTAGACCCTATTCTTTTTCTTCCTAATAAAACCTTAAATTCACCTTGAAGACTTAATAAAGTTTTATTTCAAAAAACATATTGTCGACCGGGAATAAACCAACATAAAGAAGGAATAATAAATAAACCAATTAAAGATCTAATTCAATTTAAAGATAATCCAAACAAACTAGAAGTAGAGTCAAATACTGAAAAAAAATTAGTAATAATTTTCAATTTATCAGTAATAAATTACTTTCTATTTTAATTTTTTATTGAATTGATAAACTAATAAAAAAATAATAATTTAATACATTAAATAATAAAAAAACAAATAAAAATCAAAAAAAAAAAACTTAACCATCTAATAGGAGATATTTGAGGGATTAAAAAATATGAAATTATTAATAATTTCAGTATGACATACTAATGTTATAAATTAACTAACTTTTTATTAAGAATAATAGTAAATTTATAATAACATGGTTTAAGAGACCAGCACTTACTTTCAGCCACTTAATAATTAAACATTACAAATAACTCAATCAATAAATAGATTATTCTTTACTCTCTCAATAACAATTGGGATTAAAGAATGATTTGCCCCACAAATTTCTGAACACTGACCATAAAATAAACCAGGGCGAATAATAAAAAAATTTGTTTGATTCAATCGACCTGGAGTGGCGTCTACTTTAACCCCTAAAGAAGAAATAGTTCACGAGTTTTTATTGAGTTTTTATAGGAAGAATTACTCGATTATCTACATCCAACAATCAAAACCCGTCCAAAGATAAATCACATAATGGAAGTATATATGAATCAAATTCTAAATCCGAAAAATCTGAATATTCATATCTTCAATACCATTAATGACCAATTGATTTTAAAGTAATAAGAGGATCATTTACTTCATCTAATAAATATAAAAGCCGAAGGGAAGGAAAAGCAATAAATAATAAAACAATAGCAGGTAAAATTGTTCACACTATTTCAATCATTTGACCATGTAACAAAAATCGATTAATTAATTTATTAAACATTAACATTAATATTACATATCTTACTATTACTGTAATTATAATTAAAATTATTAATGTATGATCATGAAAAAAAACTAATTGTTCTATTAAAGGAGAAGATCTATCTTGTAAACCAAAATTAGCCCATGTTGACATTATTCTAACAAAAGATATCTTTATATATGAAGCTTAAATCCATGGAACTATTCTGCCATATTAGAAATTTATTAATAAAGGTAGCTCAGAATAACTATGTTCTCTAGGGGGTGTTTGTTGAAATCATTCAATTGAAGAATTTGTTTGTGAAGAATATAATACACTACGTTGTAAAATTATTCTTTCAAGTAAAATATATAAAAAAAATAAAATACCTAGTAAAGAAATTATTGACCCAATAGAGGATACTAAATTTCAAGCTGTATAACAATCAGGATAATCAGAATACCGTCGAGGTATTCCCGCTAAACCTAAAAAATGTTGAGGAAAAAAGGTTAAATTTACCCCAATAAATATTACAACAAACTGAGCCTTTAACAACAATATATTTAAAGTTAATCCAGTAAACAGGGGAAATCAATGAACAAACCCTGCTATAATAGCAAATACAGCTCCTATTGAAAGAAAATAATGAAAATGAGCAAAAACATAATAGGTATCATGTAAAATAATATCAATAGAAGAATTAGCTAAAACTACCCCAGTTAAACCTCCAACTGTAAATAAAAAAACAAAACCTAAGGACCAAAGCACAGAAGGGGAATAGGATAACTGAGCACCATGAAAAGTAGCAAGTCAACTAAAAATTTTAATTCCTGTAGGGACAGCAATAATTATAGTAGCAGAAGTAAAATAAGCTCGAGTATCAACATCTATTCCAACAGTAAATATATGATGAGCTCAGACAATAAAACCTAACAAACCAATTGACAATATAGCATAAATTATTCCTAGAGAACCAAAAGTCTCTTTCTTTCCTGTAATAATATGAGAAATTATTCCAAACCCCGGTAAAATTAAAATATAAACTTCAGGGTGGCCAAAAACCAAAATAAATGTTGGTATAATACTGGATCTCCCCCTCCTGAGGGATCAAAAAATGATGTATTTAAATTTCGATCAGTTAACAGTATAGTAATTGCCCCTGCAAGAACAGGGAGAGAAAGCAATAATAATAAAGCAGTAATTACAACCGACCAAACAAATAAAGGTATTCGATCAAATGATATACCGACAGAGCGTATATTAATTACAGTAGTAATAAAATTCACTGCACCTAAAATAGATGAAATTCCAGCTAAATGCAAACTAAAAATTGCTAAATCTACTAAGGATCCTGCGTGAGCAATAACTGAAGATAAAGGGGGGTAAACTGTTCACCCTGTCCCAGCCCCATTTTCAACTACTCTACTTGTGAGCAACAATATTAAAGAAGGAGGGAGTATTCAAAATCTCATATTATTCATCCGAGGAAAAACTATATCAGGGGCTCCTAGTATAAGAGGAACTAATTAATTTCCAAACCCTCCAATTATTATTGGTATACCTATAAAAAAAATTATAACAAAAGCATGAGCTGTAACAATAAGATTATAAATTTGATCATCCCCAATTAAAAAGCCAGGATGACCTAATTCTATCCGAATTAATATTCTAAGAGAAGTTCCTACTATCCCTGCTCATGCACCAATTAAAAAATATAAATTTCCAATATCCTTATGATTTGTAGAAAATAATCATTGTCGCTATAGATTAAATGGCTGAAAATAGGCAATAGACTGTAAAGTTATCCATAAGAAAATTCTTTTTAATCAGCCTTATAGTCAAAAATGACACTAGACTGCAATTCTAGAGGAGTAAATTTACTAAGGCTTAAAAGACCCTGTAATATTCTTAACTTTGAATTTTAAAAGTTTAATTAACTTAAAGCCATAAAATAAAAAATATAGTAGTCTAACCAATAAAAAGCCAAAAAGAGAAAAAAATAATATAAATAAAGAAAAAGAAACTAAATGACTTCTTGTTTTAATAAATATACCAGAAAATTCAAATGAATTTAATATTAAAGATCTGTTGAGAGCAAAGTTAGGGTGGCGTGGCACGGTGGCTGCGGCTAGGCTCGCCGGCAATAGGGGGTGGTTTCTTGCCACCCTACCCACAACAGAAAAACAAAAAAAATCGTTCCGTTATTTTTTTAAAAGAAAAGGTGCAGATAGGATAGGATATTGAAGGAATTAAAACAAAAATTAAAACAATCACCTATGATTCCTAATGGGTCATCTCAAGCTAATCCTTTTACTCTCAGAATTACCTAATCATAAAACCTATCATTCAATCACCCAGTCTTAGCCAGCACTATTCACCTAAACAAACAGAATACATTCAACCTATAACCCACCAGGAATCTCATACACCCTAGCACAATACAACCTACGTCATCGTCCGTCTGTGAGCCGCCCACCCCGTCTGTAACCTTACAGCCATGAACCGAACTTTGCTCAAAGTGGGCCGCGGTTCCCTTATTTCTTTATCTGTCCAAGTAACTGTTAGTATGTTCGTGTATTCCATAATGTCCGTCATGTCTGTCTGTATGCCACGCCCACCAGTGCGGTGACTTCCCCTTAGGTCCACCAGCACATCAGCCTAAATAGTAGTGATTAGCAACACATAATCCCTAGTTTTGTCTTCAAAAAAATATAAAAAAAACTAACGCTCTCTTTATATTTTTTTTATTTTTTTTTCTTTTATTCTCTATAACAACTCATATTATTGTGTTTTAAAAATTTACAAAATTATTTAATTAGTTTAATTAAGTGTTACTAATTTTTTTTACATGTATAAAAAAATATCCAAATTTAAATCATAATCAAATAAATTCATTACAAATAAAAACTTACTAGGTTCCAGGCTGATGATGGCGCCACCTTGCAGCCCCGGACCTGTAATGAAAGAAAATTTTTGTTCCTAGTTTTTTTTTTTTTTCTTCTTTCCTTTATATCCCAAATATTAATTTAAACATATATGATGTACACAAAAAAAAAATAATGTAATTTAAAATTCTACAATAATTGTAAATTATTATAATAACAAATAAAAAAAAATGGTTTTAATGATAATATTAAGCTAGTGTAGACGGCAACACTGCTTCTTTTCTACGATGCTGCTTGCTGCTCAGTTTTCGCTATCTACTTGCTTGTTTTCATGTTTGAATTGTTGATTTTGTTTAATGTTGATATAAGTTCTAATTTTGTTGTTGTTGTTGCTGTTTTACATATATAATTTATATGTAATTCTCAAATTGTCAACTTGTAACACTTGTAACGTGGTTGTTCTATTGATGTTGATTTATTACTTGTTTTGTGCTCACTATGTAGTAGTTTTCTATGTACTTTTTTTTTGATGTGATTGTTATTTATATTGTTTAATTCCAAAATAGTTTTGTGGTGCAAAGTATTGATGTGGCTGTTTTGCTTGTTATATTATTGAAATGTATTCATGAATTAATGACTGTTCTGTTCACTTTTTTTTATACATATTTTTCTTTCTTTTATATACATATATGTAATTCTATTGTATGTACACTAATTAGCGGAAATTTATGCTTGGTGTATTTATTTATTTGCGTAACTTTTCTTGTATCTCTCTTTTTTTTGTTTATGTACATATAAGTTGTAGTTGTAGTTTTTTTATGTAAATATAATTTTTATATTATATGTCTGTGGAGTTCTGACGCCAATCCGCCACAATTTGGCGCACTTTTTCTTTATGTGATATTAGAGCACTTTTATGTCTACGTGTTTCTTTTTTTTTGTTTTTTTTTCTTTTGTGTTCTCTATCAACATTTAACTTTTAACATGTTTTTTTTTTTTTTTTTAGTTTTTGCGATCACTTAATTTTTATTTGCCTTTTTCAAACTCGCTTCTCAAAACCATCCGACATTCACATAAATTCAATATCTTCCCTCTCTTTTTTCAATCTTCTTTCTCCCGTTCCGATTCCCATCCTTCCAATCCTTTCCAATAATTCCCCCTTCCATTCACAATTCCCACTTTCCCTAATTCCCTGTTCAATCACACTTCCATTCACACCTTCCACAATCACCTTTCCACACAAATCATTCAACCAGGAGACTTAGGGTCTTGCTGTGAGGGGAAATCTTGATGGTTTATTTTTTTTTTTTTTATATATACCAAAACAACCATATTTGTACATGCAACAATTAAATAAAACAGTAACATCTATTAACAACAGAGACAAAACATACTATTGCTAAAATCTCTCCTCTGGTTTAGGAGATATGTCAACACGGTCTGCCACTACAGATCTATAAGCTAATCGTAAATAAAAAAATACAGTTAATAAAGCTGTTATAACTAAAATTAAGGTTGTAAATATATATAAATTTCTTACTATACAATAAATAACCATTCATTTAGAAAAAAAGGCGATAAAAGGGGGGAGACCTCCTAAGGAAAGAAATCTAAAGATAAATAAAACCCTAAATTCTGAAGAATAGTTAATAAAACTAAACAACTCATTCATATGAGAAATATTTATTTATCTTATTTATTGATAAAAAAGAATACAATAAAAAATAAATCAACCATATAGTTTCGTTCAAACAAATAGCTATAATTATCCACCCTAAATGATTAATTGAAGAAAAAACTATTAATTTACGAAGAGAAGTTTGTTTTAAACCCCCTAAAGACCCTACAACTGTAGAAAGAATCACTCTTAAATTTATCAACCAATTGAAAGAAAAATAAGAAACTAATACTAAAGGGGCAATTTTTTGTCAAGTAAGCAAAATAAGACCATTTATTCAAGACAAACCTTCTATTACTGAAGGAAGCCAAAAATGGAATGGAGCTCCCCCTATTTTCATTAAAAGAGCAGAAAATATTATTAATGAAATAATAAATACATTTATATTATTTCCATTAATATTTATTAAAAACAAAATTGCCAAAAATAATAGTACAACAGAAGCTAATGACTGAGACAAATAATATTTCAAAGAAGCTTCGGACGATATCGAATTATTAGATCTTATTATAGGGATAAAAGACAATAAATTAATTTCTAATCCAACTCACACTCCTAATCATCTATTAGATGATACAGTAATCATAATTCCTGTTATTAATATACTTAAAAATAAAATCCTAGTAAAATTAATTACTAAAAAGAAAAAGATTTTCTTTTATATATAGGGTATGAACCTATTAGCTTATTTAGCTTACCTTTTTACATTTTAGTGTACGAAGCACAAAGATTTTTGATATCTTAGGAATAGTTTAATTCTATAAAATGTAATTTATATTTTATATAATGGTTCAATAATGAATATACAAAGCATATAATCTATTCTATCAAAATAGCCCTTTTATCAGGCAATTCATTAAAATAATAAACTTAATAAATTTTTTATATAATTAATTTTATAAATTTTATTTAAATAAAAATTATTTAAAAACCAGATTTTTCCTATTTTTTTTTTGTTTATATACAATATTAAATCATTATATAATATTTATTAAAGTATAATTATTTTATTTAAGTAATTAATTATAATTAATATATTATGTATTAAAATTTAAATTATTTTATAAAATAAATTATTCATTTTATAATTTTATATTTATTAATCTATAATATTTATTTAATAAATATATTATATATTAATATTTAATAAATACTATTATATTATTAACATATTATTATTAAAATATAAATAATTTTATTTTATGAATTGTTCATTTGTAGATATATATATATATATATATATATATATATTAATTAATTTATAGTATTTATTCAATAAATATATTATTAATTAATATCTAATAAATACTACTATTCTATTTTATATATTATTAAAATATATAACAGTATTTATTATATTATATAAATATTTATATATTAATATATATATATATTATATTTATATAATTATTATATTTATATATATTATATATATCTTAATATAATATAATTATATTATTTATTTATATTTATTTATATAATAAAAAATAAATAAAAATCTCTACCTGACCCAAATAGACTAGAAAGAGTAAAAACCATCCCACCTCCAAGAAATAAAAAAGAACTAGAAACGTTTTTAGGTTTAGTAAACTATTACAGGAAATTCATACCGACACGACAAAATTATCCCTTCCAATAAATAAACTACTGAGAAAAGACACAACATTTATTTGGACAGAAGATCGGCAAACAGCCTTCGAAAATTTAAAAGAGGCTATAATAACACCACCACCACTACCAGTTTTAGCATATCCAGATTTTGAAATAGAGTTAATTTTAACAACAGATACAAGTAGTGAAGCACTGGGAGCCGACCTTTCACAATGAAAGATTGGACAAGTTATACCCGTAGTTTTTTCAAGCTCTCAATGACGGTGAAAAAAGGTATTCTACAATAAAGAATTTTAAAAAAAAATGAGAGCATATTTACTCGGAAGACCATTTAAAAAAGTAACGGACCATCAACCATTAAAATGTATAGCAAATTTAAAAGATCAAACATCAAGACTGTGATTTTTGTGAAGATTTGGACACAAATTATCGGAATGTAATTTCGAAATAATTTAAAAGCCGTGTAAAAAGAATTTGAGCGCAGACGCTTTAAGTAGAATACCTTACAATAACAATAACAACAAAATTGCAGCGGTCCAAATACTAGCGAAAACAAGAGAGTTAAAAGAAAAAATAAACATGAAAAAAAAAGACAACCAAAATTGACACTAGTCGACCCCGATGATAAACTCACAAATGAGAGTAAAAGAATTTTATTACAAGATCCAATAGAAATAGAAACCGTATTGAGAGACTTTCATAACACACCGTTAGGGGGTCACCGAGGAGCTCTAAACACTTATTTCATTTAATTTTCATTTATTTATTTATTACATCTTTGCTAACCATCGTAAGATAATAAGATCTTATAAATTGATAGTATCTTAAACAACATTCAATTATTGAGACTACATGTATATGCTTATGTTTAAATTCCTTAGAAGATAGGTATTAAAAAAGAAATTGAAAGAAGAAAACGGGTCGACAGAAGAAAAGGAAGGAATTAATTCCTATTTAGAAACGAGGAAAGTTCAGACCTAAATTTGCCCTTGCTGGTAATTCTTCTAATGCGTGCAGGGAGAGAGTTTCATCGTCTGACGGCGCTCACAAAAACTGTCTTCCAGACGCAAGGTTGGAAAACATAGGCAGGATCAAAGTACGCGATCTCTGCGAGAGCGAAAAGATGATTTCGTCAAACATATATTCCGACTGCTTAATCTGTATTATTTTATGTACAAAAAACAGCGTCCTTAACTTTAAAAGATCACTAGGCGCGCAGTCAAAGATTAAAGCAGATAGACTAGGTTATTATTATTATTATTGTTATTTGACTAGAGTAGTGCACTGCGACCTGTTGACCTATTTTGCCTCCTGCTCGAGCTTACAATTCCTGTAAAAGCTGTATCCTTTCTAGGAAGCTGATTGTTTTACTCAGCTTCACGGATCTTACACTTTGCTCACTCATGTACGCTGTCTCTAATATCGCCATTCTTGGAGGCGCCAGCGCCGCACATAAAGTGAGTACTATAGGAATTGGGGTTTCTTTTTCCCCCATGTCGATAACTCCTATGGTATATAGGACCTCAGTCTGCAGTGACCCGTTAGAAAACCGGTCATTATTCGTAACCTATTTATTGGTAGGTTTATGCATTCCCCGAAACGCGCTTGGTTGTATGTCCCTAGCGCCATTTTGGAGTGCCCCAAGCCTGGTTGGTTATTCCAGTATTCCACTCTGAGTTCTTGTTTTTCGACCCTTAGCTTCTCGTAAATTGTTTTCGGTGCAACTCCGCAGAACGGTTCGGGCCCACTAGTAAAGTATTAGCTCCCTCTCTAGTTAGGCGATCTGCTTCTTCGTTGCCTTTGACACCAACATGCCCTGGTAGCCACAATAGATGTAACTTGTTTTTTTTGCTCCGAGCATGTTAACTTTGCCAAGGCACTCCCATACAAAACTAGAGTTAATACGGTATGACGTTAGTGCCTTGCTTGCAGCTTGACTGTCAGTTAAGATTGCAATATTTTCTTCTCAAAATTCTCATCCAAATTGAATTTTGCACATCTGTCGATAGCAATTATTTCGACTTGAAAGATGCTTGCAAAGGTGCCCATCGGTTCCAAGTATCTTGTTCTGGGTCCGAAGACTCCAGCCCCAGCACCGCTTGGCATTACGGACCCATCCGTATACCATGTAATCAAATGTTTGTCCAGGATATACGTGTCTGTTCCATTATCCTTTTTATTATTTCTTGTTGCTTAATTCTGTTTTAAAGGATTTATTAAAACTGAATTTCTGTTTCATCCTGTCTCTTGGGAACAGATATTCAGGGAGATTTTGAAGGATATTTTGACTTCTCCTTCCAGCTCTTACCATAGTATCGTCATTACTCAGTTGCATCCTATAGTGTGCCCTCTTTGCCTACATTTGAATATGCAGATGTAGATGTGTCAGTTCCAATAGGACTTCCATCGGTAGCGTGGGACAAGTACGCATCGCTCCGGTTATACACAAGCGTGGAACAGTCTGATGTTCCCTGGCTGCCGAAGCTATTGCTCCTTAAGTGATGGTTGGCCTGATTAACATCACATATATCCATGGCATAATAGAAAGATATTGGAACGAATTTCCGTCATCCCTTGTCAAATTTGGTTTGGAGACAAACCGGTTTCGGCGATGTGCCATCTTCGTTCTGAGAACGAAATTAGACACTGAAGATGGCACATCGCCGAAACCGGTTTGTCTCCAAACCAAATTTGACAAGGGATGACGGAAATTCGTTCCAATATCTTTCAACATCCAACCCTGTCGGAAGCATCAACGAAATTCTAAATACATGGCATAATTGACGGTACACAGATCATCAGTGATCTTATTGCTCGTTTGACTGTTGAGTCAACGTGCGGTTTCCATCTTAGCCTTTGGTCTAAAATTACCCCTAAGTATTTGGCTTCCTTCACATACATGATTTCCACTCCCTCCATTTTTATTGAATCTAGCGGTCTGAGTTTTTATTTTCTTGTAAATGGCACAATTGTAGTTTTGTTTGGGTTTAGTTTGAGCCCCACCTTATTGCACCATTGTCTTGTTATCCTCAATCCCTGTTTAATTCTTCCAGGAAGAGCTTCTTCAAATTTGCCCCGACATAGTATCACTACGTCAACGGCGCAACCTTGGCAGTAGAGTCCTGCCTCTGTCAGGTTGCATAGGAGCTCATCAACTACGATGCTCCACAAAATTGGAGAAAGTACTCCTCCTTGCGGCCAACAAGATATATGATCGCCTATTTTTTTGTTGTATATAAAGCCAGCAATACTGTTGAAAACAACAGTGTATTTTCTCAATGAAACATAGTCTAGACTGTGAAAAATTTCACATCCAAAGGTGAGCATCGGAAATAGAAAAGCCTTAGCCAAAAGAAGCTTCGTTGCTGTAGGTAGAAAGTGCTGAGTTTGCCACAACATTCGTAACCCACCATAAACTTTACCGATATTAGCATTTACATGCAATGACCATGAAAGCGTCTCATTAAAGACTACTCCCAAAGTTTTGGATGAATCAACATATATTGAATCGCTACCTATGCAAATTAATTTTTCTTCTTTAACTTGAAATAAAACAATATATTTCTATTTAAGCTCGACTGCTTGGTTTGACATCAAATCTTAACATAAAGTTTTATACGCTTAAGTCTACGCTTAAATACTAACACTTTTGTTGTATAACTTAAAGCAAAGTCCAATAGCTGGACTTTAGCTTGTTTCGAATTTCATAGCTAGACATTTAACTTCTTTTGAATTTAGAGTATTCAATTCAATCGATGAATACTCGATGTGTCTCTAATATGAAGAATTTGTTTATGAATTCCAACTTGTTTACCAGACGTTCGTAATACGTTTTGTTCCCAGTCATGTTGCTTATCGATTGCAAGCAAACTTCCCTCATCCTTTAAGAGAAATGCACCGGTTCTCATGGTTCTTTCATCAGAAAATGAATTCTACTATTTATTGCATCAAAATTAGGTTTGTTCGAAATTACGTTAGATTTAACTTCGCATGTTTTCAAAACTTTCATCGAATACCTCAAGGTTAAATGAATTAATGTTATGATTAGTAGTACTAATGCCAGCATCCAAAAATAAGGTTGGTTCATATATACATTCCAGTCACTATATTAATATTATCAGGTTGAAATTTTAAACGTTGGTTTTCCGTTTCAAGATATTTAGTTATTTCAAATACATCTATTTCTATGTCTTATCATTATGCTTTCAGGTGAGCTACCAGGTATATTACTTATTGTATTCGTTAGTACTTTGATAGCTTTAAACATTTCGGAATTAATTATGAATTGTTTATTAATGTTTCGTACTATTTCTTCCAGTTTACATGAAAGTAAAACGAAATCATCGTGATCTTTTGTTCCAGCCAACCATTTCCAAATCGTTCCTAACTCATTTATACCCCGTTTTTGTCTCTTATTATTTTTTATTAATTGTCCTAACAATATTTCAATCAAATCAATTTCGTCATGTCCATCGACGAAGTAATTGGTATTCGTATAGTGTATCAATTGTTATATTTTTATTTCGGTATTTAACTTTTTGTACACTTTCGTTGTAAAACGTAAAGTTGGTTATATGGAATATTTCGCCATAATCCTTGTAAACTACGTCGCCGTTTTCTATTAGAACATAATTATCCCTGGTGTAATCGATAATATCCATCCTTACAAGTTCGATGATTAATAGGATAATTATAAATTTCATTTCATGCAAAAGGAAAATTATGTTTTAATATTATCCTTATGTACTATTCTATTTCTACTGTATATTCTTACTTTAGTCCCTAAGTCTTCCTTAACTTTTTGTTTTTTAAATTTAGGCTTTAATTTATTTCTTTCAGTCACAATCTTTTCATAGATTATCAGCCACATTCCGGACAAAAACTTCTTATTGGAAATTTTGCGAAGATCGCGTTTGCGAAACAATACGTACCAAAGTGATGCAACCGGTTTAGCGTTGATTGCAAAGCGAGGAGCGCACGATATAAAAATGTGAGAGGGTGTAAAATCACATTGTTTTACTAAACCACATTGTTTTACTAAGGGCCACATTCCGGATACTCCCTCGCTGTGAGCAGCCGAGACGCCAGCGTAGCCGAAACTGATGCAGACGATGTATTCTGTAATCCAAGCGTCCGCCAGCGTCAGTCAGAGTCTTACTTTTTTTACCTGTTGTTATGCTTTGCTGTCGTAGTTTGCAGATCGAATAGTGTCACCGTCCACGGGAAACCTTTTTTAATAATTTTTAATAATTTAATATATTTACCTTTAATAATTAATCAATTATTAGTTAATACTTCAATAATTAATAAATTAGTAATTATTAATTTAATAACTTATAAGTTATTAACTATTAATTGAATAATTATAAATAAATTTCTTTAGGAATTATAAATTTATTAATTGAAAACTTCGTTACAAAAATTTCTGTCAACCACAAAATTTTTGTTCTAGTCGACAACTTTTTGTTCCCGTCTCATTTAGAACCGAATAGGTTTTCACGGAATGCATCGTCTAAAGATTGACAACTGATAATGTCTGCAAAACAGGTAAAATACCAACAAAATTATACAGCGACCGACAGCGACCGGCTGAGTCCCGTCTGGGTTTTTGGCAGCGCAGTTTCTTCGAAAACCATCGATGCTGGCGTCAAATACGAAGAAAAACAACGAAAACCACAAAAGGGAATAAAAGTACATTTCTCTTAAACTATAAAAGGAATCGCTTGAAAAAATGTGTATATATATCAAAAAAAACTTTGGTGATTTAAATTGTAGAAAAGTGATTTTTGTAATGTGATTCATTACAAACTTTGGTGCATTAATGCAATAAAAGCGCGATCAACGCAAATAAAATCAGAAATAATTTGAATTTATGTGTTGTGAGCAGTCTGCGAGGTGGTGTGGAACGGCAATCGCGTGCAGAGTCATCGAAAAGTATTTTGTAAATAAATAAATGGAAAATAAATAAGTTCATGTTCAGTTTTTGATTGAATGTGTAACGACCACAATTCGTTACAATAAGATTTTAATGTAAATAGTTTTAGATTAGACAATTAGATACACATATTTATATACATATTAGTTAAACATGAAGAGCAAAGCAAAACAGAAAGATTACAAACAGACTACGAAGAATAGAACTGGAATTAACACAGAAAACCTGTTTCTTCCAAGTGACCGTTTGCAAACAAGTACACACTAAGAATACATAGCTACACATAAACACAAATATTCCCATTAGCAGATCGAGTAGAGAAAACCAGAAAGCATACATCTACCGACAGATATACAGACATACGAATGAATAGCAATCAGCCGACGGACAAAATGTTGTTTGAATGGAATTTGACTTCGTTCACGGCCGATTCCATTGGAAATCTCTTAGAATTCGGGGATAGTTTATTTCGCTTGCCGCTTTTAACGAACTTATTTGAACATTTCAAATCAGCCTTTGATCTGATGCTAAACTAATATTAGTCACGCAACAGTAGACACCAAAGGTTCGCATTTTTGAGGTATCTTGGTGACCCCAAGAAGGCCTCGTATAATACATATCGACCGTGCAAACGGCTCTTTATTTTTACGCGACCCATTGTGGCTCTTTATTTTACGCGACCCACTGTGGCTCTTTATTTTACGCGACCCATTGTGGCTCTTTATTTACGCGACCCATTGTGGCTCTTTATTTTACGCGACCCACTGTGGCTCTTTATTTTACGCGACCCATTGTGGCTCTTTATTTATGCGACCCACTGTGGCTCTTATAGTACTAATTTTATAAAAATTGTTACGGAAAAATAATAGATACGATTGTATAAAAATTGTTAAGGAAATATAATAAATACGATACTCAGCATTGCGTCCGAGCTGAACTCTCTGAGTCAGTGCTAGATTGGTGGGAACTCCAATCGAACGAAATTCGAAAACGCAGCTTAAAATATTGTTCGCAAGTGGTTCCGAGATCCACTTGCCACGAACCCTGGGACGAGTGAGCTATTCCCGGCTGGGAAAGGAAAACTCGTCGTTACAAATGGCGCCCGAACAGGGACCGCTTCCCTCTGGAAGCAGTTCAGTAAACACACAAAACGAACAACCGATTGTTCAAACAGGCGGTGCTTCCATACAAAGAAGTAACTCACCGCAGCAACAAGATATTCAACACAGGAATATTTCACCAGATCAGCGCAGCATTTCTCCACACCAGCAAGCTGATAAATTAAGCAATCCTCCGAACCAGTCAAGGAGTAATTCACCAGATCAGCAGGGAAACAAATGCAGCAGCGCACCGAGCCACTCGAATGCTCCAACCATGCATTCAAAGCCACAGCAAGTGCAAGTCAACTACGATGAACAACTACCGGAAAATTTAAGTTTCATCTACAAATTAAAGAAAGAGGAATTAGAAGCTCAAATGAAACTTCTAAGCTTACCAATAGATGACACTGTGAAAGAGATGAGACAACGCTTGAGCCAATGCATAAAAGGACAGCGATCGCGACGGAGCTCGGCAGAGCGCTGTAATCTGAAAATCGATTCACTCGCAGTACCGGCAACAACCGCATTGTTTTCGTTACCAACCATCGTCAATGAAATACAGCATTCTAGTTACCCAATGCAGCAACCGCATGACCATAGAGAATACGACATCATGAATACGGTGCGCAAATGGAATTTGCATTTCAATGGGACACGTTCCATTTTAGAATTTATTGAAAACATGGAAGATCTAGCAAGCTGTTATCAAATCAACTACAACAGCTTGCTCTTGCCATTAAATGAGCTACTCCGCGATCGCGCCAGAGACTGGTAGCGCTATAAACGGTCCGATATAAACACATGGCAGCAGTTCAAAGACGCTGCTATGATATTCTTCTTACCACCGAGATACATGCAAAAGTTAGAAGAGGATATAATACGAAGACGCCAGGGGCCTCGCGAAAAAGCGAAAGAATACATCATGAGTATCATGAACCTGATTCGCCAACATCCACGCATGAGTCAAGAAAATCCCGCAGAGCGAATTTATGAAGGTTTGCGATCAGAGTACCGTCTTTATATTCGACGCAGTAACTTTAACGATTTGGATTCGCTCATGAGCCATACCGATGAGTATGAGTATATTCGTGGAGAAGAAGCTCGTCACACCCGACCACACGTTTCCAACTGGGTAACCACTCAAGGTTATGCACGCCAGAGCCACTGCTGGCGATGCGGTAAACCAGGTCGTAGACGAACTGAGTGCCATGGAAACCCGAAATTATTCTGTTCGCATTGTGGAAAGGCCTCTATCGCGAGACTGTAGACTGTAGATGCCAAATGAAAATGACAACTCCAGATGGAACTACGCAGTGTCACGATCATCCAATGTACCGAATACCGATTGTATGCAATGAGAAGCCAATTAACGCTCTGATAGACACGGGCGCCTCACTCACTCTAATAGGCAGAACGGTCGATGAGCATTTACAACACAAATGCATTCCCGAGAAGGGTAAAGCTCAACAGCTATCACTAGCTAATAGCCAACCAGTGTCAACCGAGAGAAGTTACTACGCCACCATAGTAATAAACAAATTGCGAGTCCGACAAGAAGTTCATTTCCTATCAGGTCTCCAAGAAGAATTAATTATAGGAACCGACTTGTTGGCACAATTAGGATGCAAGCTACTAATCGCCGGTCAGACTTTTCAAAGTTGCTCTCCACCTGAATTAAAAAGGAGTACAACTGCCAATCCTGAATTCGTCGATGAGAGCAAAGCATCGTTTCCAACCGGTAAGGCACGACAGCACTTCACACCAGGAAACCTGAACTCGGACACCAGCACATGTCGCAACAAGTTGAAGAAAGAACCAACCGAATCCAGACCAACGGTAAAGTCCGTTGAACAATTTTCACAACCGCATACACAGAAGCCCAAAATCAACACCAGTCGCAGGAAATTAAGAAGGGATCAAACTTTTCCAAGACCAACAGGACATAAACCTCAATCAAACGAGCGCCCAGAGAGTAAAGCACCGCATATGACCAAATGTATTATTCATATACCGAAACCGAAGCATAAACCGTTGTCAGTCAAAATGACACAAGCAGAACGTTTACCGCCTACCGTACAGTACCGCAGACATTATGTGAGTCCCGCCCCCGCAAAACAACCGTCTCAACATGAAAGACAGCATTATTCTTTCACAACCAGAAAACATAATCGCCGAATACAACATGTGAAATACAACAGCTACGATACCGAGACATCAATGAAGTCGTCACCAGTAACAGACATAGGACATTTTCTTTCAACCGGTAGCATCACCGCTGTTCGCTTTCACCGAATGATTACTGCTTTTTTTTTTATAATAATAATAAGATAATAAGATTTTAATGTAAATAGTTTTAGATTAGACAATTAGATACACATATTTATATACATATTAGTTAAACATGAAGAGCAAAGCAAAACAGAAAGATTACAAATAGACTACGAAGAATAGAACTGGAATTAACACAGAAAACCTGTTTCTTCCAAGTGACCGTATGCAAACAAGTACACACTAAGAATACATAGCTACACATAAACACAAATATTCCCATTAGCAGATCGAGTATAGAAAACCAGAAAGCATACATCTACCGACAGGTATACAGACATACGAATGAATAGCAATCAGCCGACGGACAAAATGATGTTTGAATGGAATTTGTCTTCGTTCACGGCCGATTCCATTGGAAATCTCTTAGAATTCGGGGATAGTTTATTTCGCTTGCCGCTCTTAACGAGCTTATTTGAAGATTTCAAATCAGCCTTTGATCTGATGCCAAACTAATATAAGTCACGCAACAGTAGACACCAAAGGTTCGCATTTTTGAGGTATCTTGGTGACCCCAAGAAGGCCTCGTATAATACATATCGACCGTGCAAACGGCTCTTTATTTTTACGCGACCCATTGTGGCTCTTTATTTTACGCGACCCACTGTGGCTCTTTATTTTACGCGACCCATTGTGGCTCTTTATTTACGCGACCCATTGTGGCTCTTTATTTTACGCGACCCACTGTGGCTCTTTATTTTACGCGACCCATTGTGGCTCTTTATTTATGCGACCCACTGTGGCTCTTATAGTACTAATTTTATAAAAATTGTTAAGGAAAAATAATAGATACGATTGTATAAAAATTGTTAAGGAAATATAATAAATACGATACTCATCATTGCGTCCGAGCTGAACTCTCTGAGGCAGTGCTAGATTGGTGGGAACTCCAATCGAACGAAATTCGGAAACGCAGCTTAAAATATTGTTCGCAAGTGGTTCCGAGATCCACTTGCCACGAACCCTGGGACGAGTGAGCTATTCCCGGCTGGGAAAGGAAAACTCGTCGTTACAAATGTAATGCAGATACTGTAAGGTTAAGCAAAACGAGAACAGAGTTTTCAGTAATAAAAGTGAAATATTGTACATTTTAAGCAAGGAAAACCGTTGAAAAATTGCTATTCGATAAACGGGTGTGGAAATAAGAAAAAGCCGAAGAATATCAACACGAGTTTTTCTTCAGTTCATGTGAAAGAAAACATCAGTTTTTTTTTTGGGAGTATTTAATAAAATGATATGAATTATTTGGTAACCAGCAACTAAAACTACGACAAGACAACAACAGCAGCAGCAGATTTTTACTCAGCAATACACATCTTCGTCATCATTGGACAAAGCGGTTCCGCATCGCTTTTCTTCCCAGCCTATAAAAGCTATACTTCAAAACAGCCATTGATAGCGGATTTCGACTTATTCACTTGAGCGCAAAGCCAAATCCGACAACTATCTCCACTCCTACTGAAAGGGCTTTCGTCGCATACACGACGAAGTAGATGGTATTTGCCTCCCCCTTCTTTACCCACCCTTCCATGGTTGGCGCGTTGGGATGCTGTTACGCCAACCCCGTTTCGTTTATCTGTCGCCTGGCTTCTGCGGTGTGTATAGAGGTGACTCAGATTCATCCTTGCTCACTGAATAACAAAGTCTGTGATGAAATCTTTTAATATAGGATTAAAATGCAGCACTTTAAGACTACATTTGTAAGGATCGTCAGAAAAATCACTAGAAGACCTTGTAGAGCATATTGTGAGTATTGCTGATCAATTGAAGCAACCATAAATTAGACAATCCAGTCAGTTAGTTTGAATGGTAGGTAACGAGCAAAACATTAGTTACACTGCACCTGCGACACAATTTCATCAACCGGTGGTAAACCGACAGAAGGTTGACAAAATTAACGGCATACCAAAACAAAACTATACTAACAGCCCATTAAACCAACCAAAAGTAAATATAACGTATAGTTTCTGTAATAGGAAAGGTCACACAAGGGAAGATTGTCTAATTAGGAAAAGCACACCATACTGCAATAAATGTTTGACTTATGGGCATAAAAGGGCGAAAAGGCACCACTTGTTCTGGTTTGCTTTGATATCCGCACCGAAGAGGAAGGTGTTAGTGGGTAGTCCACCTGAGTGGGAGTTCCACACTATGGGTGTTGCTTCGGCAACCGTACCGGTGTTAATGCGTACATGCATCTCCTCCCTCTATAACAAAAACAAAAAAAAATATATGGACACAAAACGAACTGGAGATGTGATAAGAGTACAAATAGGACCGAAAACGTAAACACTACAAATAAACAACAAAATTGTTCAAGACAATACGGAAATATACAACGAAAAGATAATTAGCTTAATCAATCAAAGGCAGTACTGTTTACCTCAAATGCACAAAGAGGAAGTGAACTGACAAATTGATAAATTGTTGAAAGAGAACATAATATCACTAAGCGTGTCGCGATGGAACTCACCAATACTACTTGTTCCAAGAAGCGGAAAAAATCGCGTTCAGTTCCGCATTAGGCCATTTCGAATTCAATAGAATGCCATTCGGGCTAACAGGCGCACCTACAAATTTCCAACATCTTATGAATCATATTCTAACAGTGTTACCAGGAATAGACTCTTTTGTATATCTGGATGACATAGTGATATACGGCAGTAACCTCGATCAGCACGCATATAGTTTAGCGAGAGTATTCGACACTTAGCGATTAAACAACTTGAAATTAAATGTCGGTAAATGTCAATTCCTAAGGAGAATAATAGTTTACTTAGGACATAAATGCTTAGAAACGCTGAGGATCTTGGTGTTGTGTTTGATAGTAAACTTCGTTTCCACGCTCATATCGATCCCATAACCAGTAGATCGCTAAGTCTACTAGGGTTTATAAAGCGCCGGGCAAAGGAATTTGATGATCCTTATATCACTAAACTGCTTTACATCAGTAGATTCCTAAGTCTACTAGGGTTTATAAAGCGCTGGGCAAAGGAATTTGATGATCCTTATATCACTGTTTTACACCTCATGAATTCGTCCTATACATTCGTCCTGCTACATCTCGAATATGGAAACAGTTCAAAAGCAGTTTCTTTTATTCTGCTTGCGTAATCTGCACTGGAATCCATCGTTACGACTTCTACCTTATGAGTCACGCCTCAAGTTGATTTCTTTGCCGTCACTTACCAATCGCAGAATAATGCTTAATTCATTATTTATCCTAAATCTTCTCCAAGGGACCACGGATTCTGAGTACCTCTTATGTTCAAAGTATCACTTCGAGAAGTCACGAATTCTTGCATCTAAAATTCTGCAGAACTTCATACCTCCATCAGGAGACGTTCCGGAAAGCTTGTGTCAGATTTTAATTCAGTCTCTGCAGTAGTGAATTTATCTGATTCGTTATTTATTTCTAAGCGTAAAATTCTAACCTATCTTATGAATTAAATTGTAAATTAAATTTTCATTTAATTTTACTGTCAGCTATAAAGCTTTGTTAGCTTAGTTTTAATTCAATTAATAAATAAATAAATAAAATGGAGCTCTACCTGACCCAAATAGCGTAGAAAGTGTAAAAACCATCCCACCTCCAAGAAATAAAATAGAATTAGAAACGTTTTTAGGTTTAGTAAACTATTACAGGAAATTCATACCGACACGACAAAAATCTCTTCCAAGAAATAAACTACTGAGAAAAGACATGACATTTAATTGGACAGAAGATTGCCAAACAGCCTTCGAAAATTTAAAAGAGGCTATAATAACACCACCACCACACCAGTTGTAGCATATCCAGATTTTGAAAAAGAGCTAATAACAGATAACAACAGCTTAACAACAGATACAAGTAGTGAAGCATTGGGAGCCGACCTTTCACAATGAAAGATTGGACAAGTTATGCCCATAGTTTTTTCAAGCAGAGCCCTCAATGACGCTGAAAAACGGTATTCTACAATAGAGAATTTTAAAAAAAAATTTCGAGCATATTTACTAGGAAGACCATTTAAAATAGTAACAGACCATCAACCATTAAAATGTATAGCAAATTTTAAAGATCAAACATCAAGACTGTGCAAAATTTGGACACAAATTATCGGAAATAATTTAAAAGCCGTGTAAAAAGAATTTGAGCGCAGACGCTTTAATTAGAATACCTTACAATAACAATAACAACAAAATTGCAGCGGTCCAAACACTAGCGAAAACAAGAGAGTTAAAAAAAAATAAAGATGAAAAAAAGGACAACCAAAATTAATACTAGTCGACCCCGATGATAAACTCACAAATGAGAGTAAAAGAATTTTATTACAAGATACAAAACAAATAGAAACCGTATTGAGAGACTTTCATAACACACCGTTAGGGGGTCACCGAGGAGCTCTAAACACTTATTTCATTTCATTTTCATTTATTTATTTATTACATCTTTGCTAACCATCGTAAGATAATAAAATCTTATAAATTGATGGTATCTTAAACGACATTCATTTATTGAGACTGCATGTATATGCTTATGTTTAAATTCCTTAGAAGATATTGAAAGAAGAAAAACGGGTCAACAGAAAAGAAGGAAGGAATTCATTCCCATTTAGAAACGAGGAAAGTTCAGACCTAAGTTTGCCCTTGCTGGTAATTCTTCTAATGCGTGCAGGGAGAGAGTTCCATCGTCTGACGGCGCTCACAAAGAACTGCCTTCCAGACGCAAAGTTGGAAAACATAGGCAGGATCAAAGTACACGATCTCTGCGAGAGCGAAAAGATGATTTCGTCAAACAAATATTCCGACTGCTTCATCTGTATTATTTTATGTAGAAAGAGCAGCGTCCTTAATTTTAAAAGATCACTAGGCGCGCAGTCAAAGATTGAAGCAGATAGACTAGATATTATTATTATTATTATTTGTATGGAGTAGTGCACTGCGACCTATTGATCTATTGTGCCTCCTGCTCGAACTTACAATTCCTGTAAAAGCTGTATCCTTTCCAGGAAGCTGATTGTTTTACTCAGCTTCACGGATCTTACACTTTGCTCACTCATGTACACTGTCCCGAATACCGCCATTCTTGCAGGTGCCAGCGCCGCACATAAAGTGAGTATATGAAATGGGGTTACTTTTTAACGGTAAGGGAAGATAACGGAAAGGGAATGAAGTTGGTCATCTAAACCGGCCCGTGCCAAGAACGAAGTCTGCTATTAATATGCTCTTTCCAATCAAGTTTCTTATCCAGAATTACTCCGAGATAATTGACCTTGTCTCTGAGCTTCACCACTTCGCCTTCTAGGACTGGTAGAGTAAAACTCGGTACCTTCCTTCTTCTTGTGAAGAGGCATAGTTCCGTTTTTTCAGGTTTGATGTTTAGGCCCCTGGGTTTAGATCACTCGACTACGTACCCCAGTGCCTCCTGAATCCTCCTTGACAGATACTGTGGGTACTTTCCAGTCACTACAATTACTATGTCATCAGCATAGCATATGACTCGAAAACCCTCATTTGTTAACCTCTTTAGGAGGCTGTTTACTACCGTGACTTATAGCAGAATACCACCCTGCGGGGTCCCCTGCAACACCCTTCCTTTCACCTCTATACCACATTGCTCACACCTAGAGACGATTTGACCCCTGACTCTTAAAAATGTCATGCATGTGTGCGTTAATTGACGACGATCCCAACAACAAATCCATGTAAATTTTTGTTTACGCAAAACCCCGGGGGCATTGCGTACACAAAACAATCACAGCCATATTTCGTGTTTACATTCTTCTTCTTCTTAGCACAAAAAGTGTGTTTTTGGTACAATATTCACTCCGCTAAATAACCACTTTTTTTTAGATTTCTGAATTTTACTTTCACGAAATAGTTTTAAAAATGTTCTCGCTTCATTTTTTTATAAAACTTATAAGTTGTCAACAACGTTTTTCAATAGAAATTACTGATTAAAGTTAGCGATTTTTCTCCCGCGCTTTTATTTCTGTGACTTGGACTGACACTTCGATACAATGTTTGTTCAGAGATTTCAATCCAAAAGTGTAAGTTAAGTTAATATTTTAGAGAAAATTTTCGCATACGTGCTCAAGTAAAAAATAGTTAACTAATTTAGATTTATAAAACTTATTATACATTAAATAGCCACTGCATTTCCAAAAAATAGTATAATACTAAAATTTTGCGGCAAAGACTTAGTTTAGAAGTTAAGGGCTTTTAAAAGTAAAAATCACTCAAAAAGTGCTGTTCAATGGAATGTTGTTATTTAAATACCATAAGAAGTATAATTAAAAAGATCGTTTTTGGTATTGCGGTTTAATTAGCAACAAAGTAGGAGTCGGCCAGTGTATCTTTGATGAACTTCTCGGAGGGGCACCCTATGTTTGTTGCAATAACTGCAGCAGTGAGGCTTTCGTTGGTTTATTTGTTAGAGTTCGAATTTATTTCGTAATAAGATTTTTTAACAGAGATGCATCAACTTCTAGTTTTAGACAAAAACTACTTCGCATAACGCACTTTTAGCGTGTTTGCATAAGGGTGAAATATGCCTACAGGAGAAACGACATCCAAAAAAACAGGTAACGCATCGAACTGTATACTTCACGGGCGGTGTGGAAATACAATATAAATAGTAGTATGAAAAATGAATAACAATAAAATTATATTCAACAATATAAAAAGTAGTATGAAAAATGGTTCCTTATAGCTCTTTAACTAAGTAAAATGAACATATTCTCTGTAAGTTTGTCAAACCGTAACAAACATTTTGTATTTGATTGCTTAAATTTTTATTTTGTACGTTAACAAGTTAATAAAGTGGATTAATACAGTGCAGTATTTATATTTAATTAAAGTTAAGTTAAAAGACATATCCACTGGACCTCAAAAAATAAATTTTCGCAGGTCAACGTAAGTTTAAAATTCTATGGCACGTTCTTATTCCCTAATAAATTTTCGAATATATGATAATTCTTCTATATTCCATGCAAAATAAAAATTTTCAACATTAAAGTTTCTTTATAACATTGTATCAGTTGTAAATTGTTTTCAGTAAATGGATATCTCATTCAATCTGTCATTGTGTAACCATAGTAGCAGCGGCCCGTCTAAAACCAAAAACAATTCAATGGGAAATCTCATGTATAGTGTACATGTGTTTTCATTTTGCATTTTTTGATCCGGGGTCTCGTCGTCTCTGCTCACACCTAATATATCTGTCACTCAACATGCGTTCTATCCATCTAAGTATGGAGCGGTCCACATTGAAAGACCTCAAGGATGATATAAGGGTTTCTGTAGTGACGTTATTGAAAGCACCCTCTATATCTACAAAAGCAGAGAGATTGTATTCCTTAGAATCTAGGGATTTTTCAATAACGTGCACTAATTCCTGCAATGCGGTTCCACCGATTTACCCTTGACGGTATGACGTTAGTGCCTTGATTGCAGCTTGACTGTCAGTTAAGATTGCAATATTTTTCTTCTCAAAATTCTTATCCAAATTGAATTTTGCACATCTGTCGATAGCAATTATTTCGGCTTGAAAGATGCATCTAATCAAATGTTTGTCCAGGATATACGTGCGTGTTCCATTATCCTTTCCATTATTTCTTGTTGCTTAATTCTGTTTTAAAAGATTTATTAAAACTGAATTTCTGTTTCATTCTGTCTTTCTGGGAAGAGATATTCAGGGAGATTTTGAAGGATCTTTTGACTTCTCCTTCCAGCTCTTACCATAGTACCATCATGACTTTGTTGCATCCTATAGTGTGTTGAAAACAACAGTGTATTTTCTCAATGAAACATAGTCTATATTGTGAAAAATTTCACGTCCATAGGTAAGCATCGGAAATAGTAAATACTTAGCCAAAAGAAGCTTCGTTGCTATAGGTAGAAAGTGCTGAGATGCCACAACATTCGTAACCCACCATAAACTTTACCGATATCAGCATTTACATGCAATGGCCATGAAAGCGTCTCATTAAAGACTACTCCTAAAGTTTTTGATGAAACAACATATATTGAATCGCTACCTATGCATACGTTCGGCAGAGTGCATTATTTCACATGCTTCTAGTAAACTGGCAAAACTTTAGATTTGGTTGAATTGAGGCTTAGTCCGTTGCAACAGGCTCAACCACTAATCGATTCAAGATCATTATTGAGCAGTTGGATTGAGGTGTTTATTTTATTGATTAGACAGCTGAAGATCAGCTGAACATCAGCAGCATACATATGTTGGAAACAATTATGCACAACTCGCGGTAGACCATTCACGTTGAGCAAAAATAAAAGAGGACCTAAAGTTAATCCTTGAGGTACACCTGAAAAAACCGTTAAGAAGGAAGACATATTCCAATTAGCAAGGACTCTTTGCTGCCTGTCTGTCAAGTATGATCGGATTAGCTTGCTTGATTGAATAGAGAAATTAAAATTCGATAATAAAATAATATAGTTCACAGTATCAAAAGCTTTCGAAAAATCGAGTAAAGTCAAAAAGGATACATATGATTTATCCACAGTTTTCCGCAGTTTCTCAATGACAAGTGTCAAGGCAGCATCCACGGGTCAAGGCTGAGATGCACCTTCCACTGGATCGAAAGCCAGACTGACAATTGCTAAGCAAATTATTGCTGGAAGTAAAAACCAGAATTGGATCACAAACTTACCTTTCAAAGAACTTAGAAAGATAAAGCAAGACCGACATTGGTCGGAAGTCATTTACATGCGACTTGGAATTCTTCGGAATAGGTATAATTTTCATATACCTCCACTCATCATTGACCTCGTTAAGAGGTTTAATGGATGTTGGGATACTGTGACAAGCGCAGCTGTGATAAAAACCTGGCATTAACCTCTTTGCAGTCACCATCTCTTGATACATCAGAATTGCCAACTCCTAGATTTCTGACTTTAATCCAGAAGGATTTTGTTGACTGATATTTGTCAAATTTCATTCCAGAAATTTCATTTCAGAGCCTTGGAAGCTCTGATCTTGGATATAACTTGATTGCGAAGGAGTCGAAAGAGAACGAGATACTCATTAAGTTTAAACTTCTTAAACTTCCTGTACACAACATCACACTGACGCATAAGAAGAACAATATTGTGATTTAGCTACACTGGTTTATTATGATTAATCACTTTTCTCATAAGCGGGACATATTTATTACACAAGACGTTAATTATTTATTACGCAAGACGTTAATATTATTGGATTTAAAGTCAACTTGATCATTAACCGCGGGCATATAATAAACACTATCTCAGTTGATACTTGCTAATTCATGTTGCAATGAGAAATAATTAAAGCGATTATAGTTTCTGAATCGTACTGAAACTATAATCGCTTTAATTATTTCCCATTGCAACATAAATCGTATCCACATTAGCACCTAAACCACATAAGACCTATCAACCTTATTATAGGAGTACGTCAAGAATAATAGATCGTGCATAGCAAAACCTGGAGCATTCAGCTGCTGATAAAGATGAACGTTGCGCATATTGTTAACAAATAGTAGACAAGATCGACTAGAGAAGTGAGTGGGCGTAACCTTATTAGCTAAGTTCAAATCTGAAGATAGCATAGTCTGTAAGAGTTTATTCGTAGGCGGCCGCAAACAAAATCACAGGGGGTTTTCAATCCGTGACCAACGCAAGGATCATCAGTCACAGCGGGTTTTCACTCCGTGACCAACGCGAGGATCATCAGTCACAGCGGGTCTTCACTCCGTGACCAACGCGAGGATCATCAGTCACAGCGGGTTTTCACTCCGTGACCAACGCGAGGATCATCAGTCACAGCGGGTTTTCACTCAGTGACCAACGCAAGGATCATCAGTCATAGTGGGTTTTCACTCCGTGACCAACGCAAGAATAATCCTTGAAGACTAACATATACTCATATATACATATATGTAGATATATATAAATAAGATTTTAAGTTGCATATATCATAACTTTTGATTATAACATAAGAAAGATTATTGTTATTATCTTAACAAATAGGCGTTAAATACATCCATCTTTGAGAGGTAAATGAAAGTGTGAACGGGTCACTTAAATAAAAATAACTTGACGAACCCCGGACGCATCTGAGAAATACCCCGGCCGAGAAGGTTGCGTTGCAGGCTAAAACTGTAGCTGACGTATTTGTTCAGAAGGGTCAAGCGATTCGGCACACCAATCGAGTTGCACTCCGATCAAGGACGAAATTTTGAGTCTTCAATATTTCAAGAAATGTGCCGATTGCTGGGTATCAAGAAGACTCGAACGACGCCTCTATATCCGCAGTCAGATGGCATGATGCACATCAGAAGAGCATCTGCGGGCATCGTGGGCAAATGTCAGCCCAATTGGGATAAGCACATTTAAATGTTCTTATTGGCTTACCGATCAGCAGCCCATGACACTACTACTTGAGACTTCCGACAGATCTAAAATTTGGAATGAGCAGTGATCTTACCGAAATAGAAGACAACTACTGGCACATGTTCCAATCTGAAATTAAAGAAATACACGAAATGGTGAGGCAGCGTACACAGCTAATGAGTTCTAAAATGAAGGATCGCTGTGATCGAGCTATGAATACGGACGGATTCAAAGAGGGCGACTTGGTGTTACTGTACAATCATTCATATTCATGTTTTGCCTTCGTGTGGCGAACTAAGCTGTGCATGGATTGGTAAGCAACGTTACACTTTTCACATATGATTTGCATGCTGGTTTTTTTTTTCGTTTTCTAAATAATCGTCTAAAGCACACACTATAAACAATTTAATTTGTTGTTAAAAACTATTATACACAATTAGTACTACGATTTAATGTTTATTAAACTCCAGGAATCTCACAATTTAGACAAAACTACCTTTTTTGTCTTCCTTAAGTTTCCTTTGCTTCGTTGTTTCTCTGCTGCACTGTTTTTAAGTACTATATTTAAGTTTTCAACTAAAATTCTTTACTATTATGTTTAATTTTTTTTTTCACTTGACTTCTTTTATTTTTACTTTATTTTTTCAACTTCTGTACACGTTCTGAACAGACGAAAGTATGATCAAACACTGTTTATGGAATCCAATTGCGCGACGTCTTATTGCATATGCTCTTTGCAATACATTTAAATTTTAGGCTGTTGAATAATAAAAACCCAAAGTATAAAAGCAGAACCGAAGCATAAGGTAGAGCCGAAGTATAAACCCGACGCTTACCGCGCTTACAAAAAAAAAACACTCACCAATTCCTACCGAATAAAAATTACGCACACGTATATATATAGTATGTATCCATACATACATACAGATGCATACATATATGTATGTAAATCGATGCACCCACAGAAGTAATCGAACTACTGAAGATACAGGCGTTTATGAATTTTATACGGGATGTGGATACGAAACGCGCAGTCTACTCCATGCCAAAGAAGACCTTCGCAGAAACAGTTTCGTTTGCTCTCACGCTGGAGACAGCGAGTCTTTTGAGCAGACCAGCACACAAGGTTCGTCGACTTGAGATTCAATCAAGTGAGTCGCTAAAAACGACCATGAGGGACTAATGCAAGTGATATCGCGAATGATGCCGGTCTCGCGCAAGAGCTCGGACGCAAAATGTTACAACTGCGGCAAAATTGGACATTTTGCACGAAACTGTGATAAATCAGTGAGTAAAGTGTGACTGAAACTGTGATAAAGAGTGACGCCGGAAATGTAAATGACTAAAACGGACCAGCCCAAAATGACCTAGAAAACTTAAACATTATGTTCAACGAACTAAAATTATCTGCATTTGCACTAAGCTAAGATTTGGCTAACAAAGCATCCACTTAAAGGGTCTCAGTTCATTTATAAAAGTAAAAGAGCTATAAAATGTAAATGTGAGCGCTCACAAGAAAGGCATTCCCAAAATGAAGAGAATAAAGAGAAGACAACAACAAAAACAAAGATTCTGTCGTGGACATATTGCATATACACAATTTCTACCACATGTCACCTTGCATTGAAAGCAAATCAAAGAACATAGGCAAGAAAAAATTAAACCACAGAAATTTGTTTACACTATACACGTCTGTATATATTCCATCATCTTGTCTCTCCGTATCTCCTTTTCCTTCGCACTTATAACCCGTATAACCGAATCTCCCTCGAACACAAGTAAAAGCATAATACCTCACTTTGACCAAAGGAAGTAGAAGTTACATCCTTAACCCGAACCGAAGAGCCATTTTCAAACTTGAAGCGAGATTAGACGATCTCGGGTGCTAACACCATTTCATAATAACGACTAAGTCAATCACTTCTTCCGATTTTACAATTAGCTCGTGCAATAACTTATTGGGATTTTACAATTAACTTGTGTCAACGACTTCGTTCAATCTCGCCACCATTAATGGGTCAATGACCTATTAACGTAATAATTAGTTTTATCGATGCTTTGCCCATAACTATAATACTATATTATTGATGGTTGTGAAATCGTCCATAATATTCTAGAGAATAAGAATAAACCAACATGAGATATGTATTGCAAAACACTAACTTAAATTCCTCAAGACATGTACTATAATTTTAACATTCACGATAATTCCCACAGCCAAAATATTATTGCTGTTGATATTTAAACATGAATATTATCCGAAAGAGCAATCTAAAAGGTCTACAAACAAGATTGTATTTCACGACATCGAAGTAGCAATAATATTGTCACACTGCTTTGACCAAGTGAAGAAAGTGTGAATAAACAAGAAGGAATTCTTTATAATCGAAAATAAAGAATTTTGAAATCAACAACTTGAAGTTTGTTTTCTTTTGATTTTGTCCTAAGGGATAAACTTAATTCAAGCGCAAACTGAACCAACTTAAATTAAATAAAAACCTCCATACTAATATATAAATGCGAAAGTCTTTCTGTCTATCTGTCTGTCTGTTACCTTTTCGCGGCTAAACTGCTGCACCGATTTAACCGAAATTTTACATGGGGACACATTGAACCATGGGGATGGACATAAGGTAATTTTATAAAAAGTCGTCCAGTAAATGGTTTAAATAGGCGTTTTAAATACTATTGTTTATTTTTAATTAATTAATTTTGTTCTAGAAAAAAAAACAATTCAGACATGTATTTCTGTTTCCCTGGAAAATGGAAAAAAACTAAATGAAAACCATGGAAACGATATGTATGGCTTTATGAGTCTTAAGGGCTAATTAGTTGAACTTTCCGTGACAGAGCAGGGCAGATTGAACTGTCAAAAACAAAGTCAGACTTAGAAGATATGCATGTAACCGATTAGTAGAACTTTGACATTGCATGGCAGAGCAGAAAACTCAGATCGATTCTGATATTTGAGGAATTTCTGCTATGTGACAGCTAAAGTCGTGATGCCATTTGTTTGTTTTGATTTGAAAACAACGAAGTGAGCTGATGATATCATGGGTTTTGAAACTAAATTAAATATTCCGAAACCTAAAATAAATATTAATATAGGACTTAATAAAATAGTAAGCAGTTTTTTACATGTGAGCGAATGTTTTTAAAGTTCTATTATTGTATTTGTATTAGATTGTATATAATATATATTGTATATAATATTTATATATTGTATTGTATTATATTAGTATATATCTAATCGTATAAAAATAAAATAATTTTTCGATTTGTGTGCGCTTTCAACAGCACACGCATTCAACAGTACCAAACCGTATATAATAAATTATTTAAAAGATATGACTTCTTAAAATGTTTAGCGGTAAACTTCGAATCGGAAAAAATTAAAGAAAAATAGAAGATTTATTTAGATTTAGAAGACCTGCAGGTCTAATACCCATATAATTCGGTTTACATACAGTTACATTAAGTGTTTAAGAGTTGTAGATGCGAAATATTTGCATTTGTATGGTTAACTATCATAGGAATAATAATGGTTGCAATATGTTAGTTCGTTTTCTATATATTATTATTATACCTTACCATAAATATATATCTAATAATATAGCAAATTTGAGAGGTATAGCTAGCAAAAAAAAAATGTTTACCAAATTAATGCAAGCCTGACACTTCATTGAATCTCAAATCGTATCTTTGTTCGAAAATGCATGACGAGAAGCTGATAAACTTGGTAAGCCAATACCCGATGTTATTTAATAAATTTTCGGCGGGCTATTGCTTGCCGAACCAAAAAAACAAAATTTGGGAGGAGATTGGAGTGGAGATGGGAGCTAGAGGTGAGTTGCAAAGGATTATTTTATGATAGATGCTCGAAATTTTTACTTTAATACTTTGTCCTCAGGTGAGCAGTGCAAAAAAAGGTGGACGAGTTTGCGGGAGCGGTATTGCAAGGAGAAGGCGAAGCAGAACGCACCGTCCGGCAGTGGAGCGGCCAGTCACTGTCGATGGGCCTTGAGTGATGCAATGGCGTTCATCGATTATCATGTTACTCCTCGAGCGTAAGTAGTTTTTATTAATAAATACAAAAAAGACTAATAGAGAATTTTTAATAGGCCCCAATGTTCGAGAAACGTTTTTGAGGAGCCGCTAATGAGCCCGACACCGACAACAACGCCGATACCCATGTTGTCACCTGGTGTGGTTCGGCCGTTGTCGGTGGCGTCACCGCACGCACTGCGGCTGCCATCTCCTTTGGGGTGGCCAGAGGACAACAGAGCAAGCACCCACTCGGCTATAACGACGCCCTCACCGGGGCTTTCGCTGGCGGTCGCCAAAGCTCCGCCAGGAAAAGGGCCGGTGATTCCTTGGAGGAGGAAATCAGAGGCGCATTGCGCACCTACAAAGAATTGACCCAGCAGCCACAAAACGCAACTATCCGCGCCTTCGGCGACGTGGTTGTTGGGTCTATTTCAAGCATAAAGAGCTCACGGATTCAAACCAGGCTCATGCGTGACATCACCAATATGGTGATGACGGCTAAAATGAAGGAGGAGGAGGAGGACACATGATGGATATACATATATCATATATTTATCCATATATCCACATAATATATTATATATATGATGTAATTTAATAAACATTGCAAAGTCAATAACACAAAAATTTAGTAGATATTTGTATGTTATTTTCTATTTTGGAAAGGAACAGCACCGTCTGTTACAAAATAATCCGCCAATTTGTCTCGTAGTGCAAATGATGGCATGGACGCATTCCGATATTGTGTTATTATTGAATGAAGATGACCTCCATCACTACTTAATTCGCCTTGCCATCCACCGGTTTGAGTTTCGTGGTCAGAATTTTCCCAATCCGCATATCTTTCGGGGCAGTACCAACGTTTGGTGTCATGTAGCATAATGTAATTGTGCAAGACTAAACAGCTTAACACTATTTGTTCACAGTTGTCTGGACTGCATTCAATTACTGACCGCAAAACACGCCAACGTGCAGCTAATACACCGAAACTGTTCTCGATCGTCCGGCGAGCTCTGGACAGCCTGTAGTTGAAAATTTCCTTTTTCTCATTTAAATTCGAGACGGGATAAGGCCGCATCAAATTTTTCCTTAGCGGAAACGCCGCATCACCAACAAAGAAAAATGGAAACTGTTCTTGGTTCTGTCGACACAAGGGAGCATCTGCAGGCAGTGATTAAATTTTGACCGAACTGAGAGTGGCGTAAGATTCCTAAGGATTCCATAGTCAGTGGAAGGTAAATAGTAAAAACAGCGAAATCTTACCTACATCGCTGTTGCTTCCGTAGCTTCCGACATCTACAGAAGTGAAGGTATAATTTGCATCGCAAACTGCCATTAATACAATGCTATAAAATGTCTTGTAATTATAATACATAGAGCCGGATTTGTTTGGACAAACAATAGCGATATGCTTGCCGTCTATTGCTCCTGCGCAATTGGGCATGTCCCACATTTTGGAAAAAGCATCAGCAATATCTTTATATTGGGATGTTGTTGGTTCACTTAAATATATCGGCGAAAGCACATTCCAAATGACTTTACAGGTCTCCAAAACAATATTCCGTACAGTCGTCTTTCCAATTTTGTACGACCATGCAATGGTTCGGAAAGACGACCCATGTGCTAAGTATCTAAAGAAACAAACCTTTAAATTCAGTTATTATGCAGGATTCTATAACTTACAGAAGATTGATTGAAAGGCGCTCCTCGGGACATATGATTTGCCGTGATTTATGTAAGTGGCTCTCAACAAAAGAAAGGAGCATATTATAAATTGACCTCGTCATGCGAGTATGTACGAAAAATTGCTCTTCATCAATATCCTTCATCTTTAAAAACCATGTATGGCGTAGCCATGTATGGCGCGGTCACTATTAAGTGGACGCGTTCTCCAGCGCCTGATTTTTTGATTCTGCCTTTTCTATTCGCTACAAACTAGCAGCAACTCCAAAAAAGCAATGTCAACTTTCTTCATTATTTTAAGCTGAAAATAAACTATTTTAAAAAACATTAAAAATTAAACATAATATGTTCTACTCACGTTCACCAATTATCAAAGATTGTAGTTTGATATCGTTTGCGAATGTGGGATTAAAGTTATTCACAAGATATTTACATAAAAATATTACCTGCCAACGATGACAATATTCAGACGACAAGCAAAATTGTGGCAATGAATCAGAATGTGGCAAAACCTATGTTTACAAATTTTCCAGTTTTTGGTTTTCTTTCCCTTTACCCTCCTATGTTCTGCTATGTCAAGTTTTTGCCCTTTAGTCCTCTGATTGGGAATCTTCTGTTGATATGTTTTTGTTTACTTTATTCCATACTAATACATAAATGCAAAAGTCTTTCTTTCTGTTACCTTTTCAAGACTAAACCCCCTACCTATTTCTACGATATATTATAAGCATATAGCATGAGGGGTGGTATATAGGGTATCTATTTCGCCAAGTACTCTACCACGCAAACGAAGTCGCGGATAACCAGCTAGTATTGTTATAATTAAGCGTTTATGTTTAGACGAAAGTAAAGAATAGTGATTCCATCACTATATAATAATCGGCATAAGAATAGTCACAAATTATAGTGATTCTAACATCACAGAACCTTCTGCAGAACCTAATAAAGGCATAGAATGCCATTGTTGCCCTACAGATAACATGCAGAAGGTGCGAGCCCCAATTTTGCGTTTATCTAGGATGACACCTAGATAATTCACTTTATTGTAGAATTCAAGTTCAGTACCATACAAAATTAGCTTATTTAGAAAAAGATTGCGGTGCCCTTCTTGTTGGCAACTCACTCCACTACTACCACTACTCGCTGCAAACTAACGAGTTTCCTTTTTGCCTCAACGGAGTAAGCATCGTTTTTCTTGATTTCATAGTCCAACCATTCCAATTCATTTCAAGAATAATGCTGTAAACACAAACTTTTGCCGGCGACAACGACAATTGCAATTTACGTCAAAAAACGCTGCTGCAGAGATTGAGGCAGAGATATTTTCAGTTTGTTTACAACGAAATTAATTGTGAATGTTAATATGGATAATAGGCTAATGGAAACAATATTTCTCATAATAAAAATAACTACAATTGTTGCCATTGCTTGTGAGGTGAGACACGCATAAGTAATATTAAAATATTTAATGAAAATATAATATTATAAAAAAATAATAGGTACGTAAGCTTTTGAATCGCCGTAGCCGTAGGAGATGGTGGATTCGACCGGTCAACCTGACTCGCGATAGATTCGGTTTCTCCGAAACATGCATGAGGTCCATCCAAGCTACACGGATGGACCCTGAAAACTTCAATGTACTTCTCGAACTGCTACGTCACAGATTGCAGCGCTCATCAAAGAGAGCCATTAGTCCAGAAATCCGTTTATCAGTTACTATTTTGTAAGAAAGTGCTGCATTATGTTTCACTGATAGCTGAAAATATTATTTGATAATTTTAGATATTTGGCTCAAGGCACCAACGTTCAAATCTTAGCGTGGGCGCACAAAATGGGATTTTCCACCATCAGGAAAGTTATTTATAAAACGTGTGACGCTATTTGGCAGGAGCTTCATGAGTTTTATGTGGCCTCACCAAATTGTACCGATTTCGAACAAAACGTTACAAAGTTCTATTCAGAGTGCGGAATGCCCAATTGCTTGGGGGCAATTGATGGAAAGCATGTATCAATTGTTTGCCCGAGAAAAAGTGGAAGTTTATACTTCAATCACAAGCGTAGGTTTAGCATTGTGCTATTGGCAGCTTGCGATGCTAACTATAATTTCACTTTTGTGGGTATCGGAGCACTAGGAAGCCAAAGCGATGGCGCTGTTTTTGTACGGAGTGCTTTTGGCAAAACAATTTTAGCTGGAACCCTCGAAGTTCCACCCTCGAAATAGTTGCCTGATAGATCAAGGAAATTCCCATATTACTTTGTTGCCGATAACGCTTTCCCGTTAAAACAGAACATCATGAGGCCATTTCCCGGGCGTAACTTATCAGAAGACAAGGAATGCTTCAACAAAAACTTGTCCAAAGCGCGAGTCCGTATCGAAAATGCGTTTGGAATATTGGCGAAACGATGGAGAGTACTTCACTCAACCATCTACGCTAAACCCGAAAATGTTGATACAATTGTCCTAGCGACAACTGTAGTGCACAACTTTTTAATGTTTAAAAAGGACAACGGTTACTTTAATGGTGAACTGTGTAACGACCACAATTCTAGGCAAATTCTGGCGTACACGAAATCTAATTTCTATTTTTTTTTATTCTACACTTATACATATTTTTCTACATAATTTTATATTACATTTATTACAATCATTTAATTACATACATATTTTTCTAAGCTGATGAATTATAGACTTAAGTTATTGTATTTCGAATTTAATTATCATAAAAGAATTTTGGAATATATATTCATTTCTAAGAAAGAAACAGCTATCTACATAGCAATAGACATAAGCAAAGACTCATGTGAATATATGATAAGAATTTTGTATCAAGAGAGAGAGAGAGATCGGTGGCTATGACTTTCCAGTTCACCGCTGGAACCAAACCCATAACGAATACACACTCACCACTAACGACACCGAACACACACGGAACAAGAAGAAGCACGCTGAGATTAGTCCAACGATATGCAAACAGCGACGAATCAAGTTCTTGAAAGGCGCTTGCCGGAGACAGTCGCCACGCTGAAGACAAAGCCAACGCGTCACAGTCACACAAGCTCTGAGTTGAGCGTTTACAAACAGTTCTTGAGAGGCGCTTGCCGAAGCCAGTCGTCACGCTGCAGTCAGAGTTAGCACTTCACAGTCACACGAACGCCGAGCTGAGCTTTTACAATCAGTCCTTGAGAGGCGCTCGCCGAAGACAGACGTACAAGGAAAACCAGCAAGGAAATAATTACAGGCGCTCGCCGACCACAGTTCTGAAAGGCACTTGCCGAAGACAGTCACCAGCTAGAGCCAACGCTTCGTAGCGAAAACAATTAAACGCCGAATAGCGAGCCAGGCGCCCGCCGAAGATAGCCTCAGAGACACCAGCACGCATTGCGCGCAGAGAATTGACCTCAGCGGGTCAACGAGAGCGGACGTTCAGCAGACGACGTTCAGCAACACCACCTCGACAGTTTAGTGTGAACGACGTGCTCGCGAATTTCTATAGAATTTCCACAGTAAGGTTATTTGGTCCAGGAGAATACAAATAATATTAAATAAAAATTATATAGTTGCACGGCCTCAGGGTCGGGGCTTTAAGTTATACAGTTTTCACGGCCTTAGGGTCGGGGGACTCTAAATTATATAGTTGCACGGCCTCAGGGTCGGGGCTCTTAGTTATACAGTTTTCACGGCCTTAGGGTCGGGGGACTCTAAATTATATAGTTGCACGGCCTCAGGGTCGGGGCTCTAAGTTATACAGTTTTCACGGCCTTAGGGTCGGGGGGCTCCAAAGTATATAGGTTCACGGCCTCAGGGTCGGAGCTTAAAGTTATATAGTTTCACGGCCTCAGGGTCGGGGCTCTAAGTTAACTAATGCCTGGACCAAATAAAATTCGATAGCGCTCATACCATATCATACTAGATCCCAACGTTTTTATCCATTTTGTTTACTTTCACACTAACGCACGTCATTCACCACGCAAATCCGAAACCGTCGAACATTGTGTAGTGTAACCTTATTACTGAGTACGCATACATACGCTGTACTAAACACTTGCTCAGCGCATACGTCGACTACGTGCGCGCCGGTCACATACCCTAGGTGACCCTCGTCCGACACAGGCTCCAGCGGCCAGCTCGACCGATCTCTCTTTCGCCGATAGAGCTTACAAAAATTTCGAATATATGCTAGATTGTAAATAAGGACCTCAACGAAAGAAAATATATATAGCTAAAGAATAAATAATAATAAATCAAGAATATAAATTGAACTCAGAACGTCTCATTAAATAAATTTTGTAATTGAACCCCTGGTTACTCGCTGAGCATACCCCAGCTATAAATCCGAAAACGGAGTTTCGTTACATGGCGCCCGAGCAGGGACCGTTCTGAGTTGTACAACAGTAAGGTCATCAAGACGTGTAACTAAAGAAATAAATTTAAAATAACAAGCGACATTCTACAATGGTACGAGTGACTTGGATACGATATCTGCACAAGGATGAATTGCAATCATACGCAAAGGAATTTGGACTGAACGAAGAGGGGACTGTCGATGAATTGAGGAAGCGCCTCGCTGCGTTCGCTTCAAAGGATGATCATGACGAAAAGACTCTACAGTACCTTGAATTACTTGAAACGAAGCATAAGAGAGAAACTTCGCCGGCCTCTGGTACCACTACGCCAAGGGGGGATTCACCTGTACAACTTCATGTTCCAACGTTCGAGAACAAACCTTCAACGTCAATGGCAAGTCATAACGCCGGATTGACGGACCAGGTTTGTGGGATGACACACCGACAAGTAGCGCCCGCTGCAACACCAATGACGGCGACCACGATTTTTCCCTTAATGGACCGGGTACGCAAGTGGGGAGTAAACTATAATGGAGAGGAAAATCCATTGAGTTTTGTAGAACGTATAGAAGAGTTGGTAGAGTCCTATGGGTGTAATCCAGACCATATTCCCAAGGCCATGCCCGAACTACTGCAAGGCCGTGCGCTTCAATGGTTCCGAAGTAACAACTGCCGCTGGGAAAGGTGGACTTCATTCAAATCAGATTTTCTGAAGTTTTTCTTACCGCCGCGCTTTTTCGAAAGACTCGAAGACGACGTGCGGCAGCGCCACCAAGCCGTAGACGAACCATTTAGGGATTACGTCCTCACTATGCAAGGCCTCATGCGTCACACCGACATGGGCAAACGCCAACAACTGGAACGTATTTATGGCAACAGCAAACGTGAGATACAACTGTACGTGAAACGAAGCGAGTTCACTACGCTGCGGGAATTGTTAGAGATAGTCGGCGATTATGATAATTTGGTGGTCCCTGGTGCTAATGTAGAAAGACAGACGGCAAGAACCAATCACATCAATCATCGACAAATAACGGAAGCGGAAGGTTCAGACCGAGTCGACGTTACCAGAGCCTGCAGACGATGCGGCCAAGTCGGACACCGTCAAGGAGGATGCACAAATCAAACCCTATACCATTGTTGGGTGTGCGGACGGCGCGACATACTCACAAAGGAATGCTGCAGGAAGGTCCAGGGAAACGGGCAGCGTCCCCACATAAACCGAGGCAATGCGGGGCCGCCACTCGAACGACCTCGAACCCACTAAAAACATTGAAGCTGTCAGACCAGCGCATCGTAGCCACAGTACGCTTAGATGACTTTCAAATGCATGCAACCATTGACACTGGCGCAAGCCGAAGCTTCATCAGTGCTTACCTTGCACGGAAACTTAAAACCTCCACGAACATTATTTCTACACGGGCGATCGTTAACATGGCAAACGGCGAAACACAAGCAATAGAGGAAGCGTTGGAAACTTGCATATCTGTCGGAACCAAATCTCTGCGAATAGCCCTTCTCATCCTTCCACAGGTCATAGACGACCTAATCTTAGGACTGGACTTCCTCTCGGGAATCGGTGCAGTACTTGAAGTCGCCGGCTTAACGCTGGAAATCGGCCCGCAAACTTGCCCAGCGATACAACCCCAAGAAGAACCACGAGTGGGGCTCGTCCAGACAGACAGCATCGCAACAGAAGAGGAAAGGATCAGAGGTTTCCTGCGGGAAGAAATCGCACAGTGCGAGGCGGTACACGGCGTAACGGACATTGCAGAACATAGGATTGTGATGCGCGACGAAAGGCCGATTAAACAACGATACTACCCTCGAAACCCCGCTATGCAGAAAGTCATTGATGACGAAGTAGACGATCTCTTATCGAGAGGTTGCATTGAACCATCGTCGAGTCCCTACAGCGCGCCCATAGTCCTCGTTAAGAAGAAAACTGGTCAGTGGCGGTTGTGTGTGGACTATCGACAGCTCAACGCCCAGTCCATTCCCGACGCCTACCCCCTCCCTCGAATTCAACACATTCTCGACAAGCTGCGGAATGCAACATATATCAGTACCATTGATCTGAAGAATGGTTACTGGCAAATTCCCATGGAAAACAAGAGTAAACAATACACCTCGTTCACAGTGCCGGGCCGAGGACTTTTCCAATGGAAGGTAATGCCGTTCGGTTTGCATTCGGCACCCGCCACCTTCCAACGCGCCTTGGACAGGATCATAGGCCACGACATGGAGCCTCACGCTTTCGCATACCTCGACGACATAATCGTCATCGCGTCGAGCCTCGAGGAACACATGAATCATCTCAGAGAAGTCTTTCGCCGTCTGCGGCTAGCAAAACTCCGTATCAACCAGGACAAATGTGAGTTTTTCCAAAAACACATTAAATACTTAGGTCATGTCGTAAGCGAGAGTGGGATACACACGGATCCCGACAAGATTACCGCCATTAGCGAGCTGAAGGCTCCAACAAACGTGCGAGAGTTGCGCAGATTTCTTGGGGTCATTTCATGGTACCGGAGGTTTGTTCCGGATTTTGCGCAAGTCACGCACCCACTCACTACCCTACTTCGAAAGGGAAAACACTTTAAATGGTTCCCGGAACAACAACAAGCATTCGAGGAAGTAAAGAAACGTCTAACCGAGGCCCCCATCCTCGCTTGCCCGGATTTTCAGCAAAGATTCTCCCTCCAAACAGACGCCTGCGACTACGGTATCGGAGCAGTACTAACACAGAACCTCAATGGCGCCGAAAGGGTCATAGCATACGCAAGTCGGCATTTAAATCGGGCAGAATCAAATTATACCGCCACCGAGAAAGAGTGTTTAGCCATCGTCTGGGCTATACGTAAGATGCGACAATATGTAGAAGGGTACGCCTTCACTATTATAACGGATCACCTATCGCTAAAATGGCTGAATTCAATTGACAACCCCTCGGGAAGGATCGCACGCTGGGCACTCGAACTGCAGCAGTACCAGTACGACATCCAGTATCGACGTGGAAAACATAATGTTGTAGCAGATGCTCTGTCGCGGCACCCAGTGGAGGCGACGTGCGGAATGGTCGTAGGGGAAAACCAGCAACAACTAGACCAGGCAACAGAGAAAACTCGTGCGACCGAGCGCGATTGGTACAGTAAAAAGAAAAGCGACGTCACCGTACGACCTGAAGAGTTCCCAGACTACTGTGTACAGAACAACCAACTATATCGTCACATGGTAAGAGGTAGTAATGAAAACACCCCATGGAGAATGTGTGTGCCTACTCAACTCCGACAGCGAGTACTCGAAGAGTGCCACGACGCCCCTACGGCAGGCCATTTTGGAATAAGGAAGACCATTGCTCGCGTGGCAAGCAGATACTACTGGCCCGGCATGTCCCGCGAAGTGAGTAGGTACGTTCGGAATTGCCAAAGCTGTCAGTGCTATAAAGTCAGCCACATGAGGCCTGCCGGAAGAATGCTCACGCAGTTAGCCGACAACCCATGGGTCACAGTCTCCGCCGATTTTGTAGGACCACTTCCAAGGACAAAACATGGCAACAGCATGCTGCTAGTGTTTGTAGACAAGTTTTCAAAATGGGTCGAAATGATGCCACTACGCGCGGCCACAAGCGAACACCTGATCAGGGCTTTCCGTGAAAGAATCCTAGCTAGATTCGGGGTCCCAAAAACCCTGATAACTGACAACGGAAGCCAATTCACAAGCAGGAATTTCCAGAAATACCTACAGGACATAGGCGTACGGCAACAATACACAGCGCCATATACGCCGCAAGAAAATCCTACGGAGCGAAGCAACAGGACGCTAAAAACGATGATAGCCCAATTCGCGGGTGAGAACCAAGGCACCTGGGACGACCTCCTCCCCGAGCTGAGCCTCGCCATAAACTCCAGCGTGTCAGAGTCCACCGGGTACAGCGCCGCCTACCTGAACCACGGCAGAGAACCACGGTTACCAAACACCCTTTATGATAGTCAAACACCAGGGACAGGTCAAGAGGAGGAGGGGCCCGACCAACATGCAAGGAAACTAAAAGACATATTCCGCCTGGCACATCAAAATATGGCAAGAGCAAGTGAGAAACAAGCAAAATATTATAACCTCCGCCGCAGGCCCTGGAAACCCACTATTGGGTCACGAGTATTACTAAGACAGCACCCACTTTCTAAGGCAGTGGACAAATTTGCCGCGAAATTAGCTCCTCGTTACGCCGGGCCTTACATCGTGAAATCGTTCGTCTCCCCAGTCATAGTAAAACTAACAGAACCCGGTGAAAGGCGCGAACGAACGGCCCATATTTCGGACCTAAAAGTGTTTCATCCCACTTCAAAATCGAATGGAAACCAGGAGGGACGCCGACAGGATTCCCAGCAGCACCCAGCCGCAAGCCCGACCGTACGTATCATTACAGCCAGCCACCGCCACATCCCGACAACGAGCACTCGAGCCTATATAAAGGGACAGCACAGCGGATGCGCACTCAGTAGCGATCGTGACACCAGAGCGAGAACAATGGAAGGCAAGCCACAAAAAGAAGACGAGCAGGAGAAATTCAACCGCGCGCGAGAGACGTTCCGCAGACACATGGCCGAGGAAAAGGAACGACTACCCAGGACACGCCTCCTCAGTCCGGAGTGGAGGGCAACCATAGCAGACCCGACCGCTAAGATTCCGCGAGTGAGACTCCATCGTATGGCGACTGAAGAAGTAGAAGCTGCCCTCAGGGGAAACCAGGATGAGATACCGACGACATCCCGCGCAGCCAGGGAAAGGCTTGCAGCTACCATCAGTGGGAACAACAAGGAGGCGCCAACAACATCACGGGCGTCTAACCCGGGGCGGTGCCACGACCCCGCACCAAATGCCGACGTCAGGCCAACACCGACGGACAGCGAGGTGCCAACTATCCGCAAACAACACACGTTGCGAGAACCTGGACCTATCCCGACGATCTGTTTGACCGATACGGAATCGGAGATGTCAGACGAGGCTGAGGACTGCGTTGCACCGGAAGATGGCGGAGAATCTCCATTGTCGGAGGAGTACGCGGACGTCGAGATGCCAGACGAAACCGAGGAAGGTGAAACACCACCCCTGCCAGAGATGGAACACGGACCGACGACATGTCATGAAGAGGACCCCGCCCACGAAGCCGAATCGCACGCCGACGAGCCCGGAGACACTAGCAGCGAATCGCTATTTTCTGACGACGACGATGAGGAGAGGGTGGGGGCACGGGTAGACCGCGAGGTTCACCGAAACAGATGGATGATACCTGGAGCCGTCGTGTTCTGCGTGGAGACGAAAACGTTCCTCACCGTTTATAACCCCAGTCACCACACTGAAGAAACCGACGTGAGCGAACCCGTCGTAGAACTTCCCCCATCTCCACCCATCGAGATGATCCAAAGCGGGGAGGGACACCACGACACGACACATGAAGACGCAGAGGACTCCCGACCCAGTAGCACCGAAGGACCTTCAGGACCACCAACCGACAGCGCTAGAGAATGTCCGACACCAGCAAAACAGCAGCATGAAGAGCGCCCGGCGGAAACAACAGACGGTGAGCCGTTTGACCAGGCACGTAGGTCGGAGCCGTCATCCCCACTGCTGCTCCCAGAGGTGACAGAGGACGACCAGTGGACCGGCGAGCTCCAAGAGGTGATGGACCTGGTACTGGGGATGGAAGAGGATGCGAACCCCCTGGGGTTAGCTCACCCCGAAGACCATGCAGAGCTGGTACGAGCCATGGACGAGCTAAAACTGCACCACAAGCCAGGGGTGCGTCGCTACCAGAAGCACATCATAAATGGTCGTATATACATCCTCAAGATGACACGCGGAGGGGTGGTCTCACACCAACTCAAGCCCTAAATAGAGGAGAGGGGGCAGTGTAACGACCACAATTCTAGGCAAATTCTGGCGTACACGAAATCTAATTTCTATTTTTTTTTATTCTACACTTATACATATTTTTCTACATAATTTTATATTACATTTATTACAATCATTTAATTACATACATATTTTTCTAAGCTGATGAATTATAGACTTAAGTTATTGTATTTCGAATTTAATTATCATAAAAGAATTTTGGAATATATATTCATTTCTAAGAAAGAAACAGCTATCTACATAGCAATAGACATAAGCAAAGACTCATGTGAATATATGATAAGAATTTTGTATCAAGAGAGAGAGAGAGATCGGTGGCTATGACTTTCCAGTTCACCGCTGGAACCAAACCCATAACGAATACACACTCACCACTAACGACAACGAACACACACGGAACAAGAAGAAGCACGCTGAGATGAGTCCAACGATATGCAAACAGCGACGAATCAAGTTCTTGAAAGGCGCTTGCCGGAGACAGTCGCCACGCTGAAGACAAAGCCAACGCGTCACAGTCACACAAGCTCTGAGTTGAGCGTTTACAAACAGTTCTTGAGAGGCGCTTGCCGAAGCCAGTCGTCACGCTGCAGTCAGAGTCAGCACTTCACAGTCACACGAACGCCGAGCTGAGCTTTTACAATCAGTCCTTGAGAGGCGCTCGCCGAAGACAGACGTACAAGGAAAACCAGCAAGGAAATAATTACAGGCGCTCGCCGACCACAGTTCTGAAAGGCACTTGCCGAAGACAGTCACCAGCTAGAGCCAACGCTTCGTAGCGAAAACAATTAAACGCCGAATAGCGAGCCAGGCGCCCGCCGAAGATAGCCTCAGAGACACCAGCACGCATTGCGCGCAGAGAATTGACCTCAGCGGGTCAACGAGAGCGGACGTTCAGCAGACGACGTTCAGCAACACCACCTCGACAGTTTAGTGTGAACGACGTGCTCGCGAATTTCTATAGAATTTCCACAGTAAGGTTATTTGGTCCAGGAGAATACAAATAATATTAAATAAAAATTATATAGTTGCACGGCCTCAGGGTCGGGGCTTTAAGTTATACAGTTTTCACGGCCTTAGGGTCGGGGGACTCTAAATTATATAGTTGCACGGCCTCAGGGTCGGGGCTCTTAGTTATACAGTTTTCACGGCCTTAGGGTCGGGGGACTCTAAATTATATAGTTGCACGGCCTCAGGGTCGGAGCTTAAAGTTATATAGTTTCACGGCCTCAGGGTCGGGGCTCTAAGTTAACTAATGCCTGGACCAAATAAAATTCGATAGCGCTCATACCATATCATACTAGATCCCAACGTTTTTATCCATTTTGTTTACTTTCACACTAACGCACGTCATTCACCACGCAAATCCGAAACCGTCGAACATTGTGTAGTGTAACCTTATTACTGAGTACGCATACATACGCTGTACTAAACACTTGCTCAGCGCATACGTCGACTACGTGCGCGCCGGTCACATACCCTAGGTGACCCTCGTCCGACACAGGCTCCAGCGGCCAGCTCGACCGATCTCTCTTTCGCCGATAGAGCTTACAAAAATTTCGAATATATGCTAGATTGTAAATAAGGACCTCAACGAAAGAAAATATATATAGCTAAAGAATAAATAATAATAAATCAAGAATATAAATTGAACTCAGAACGTCTCATTAAATAAATTTTGTAATTGAACCCCTGGTTACTCGCTGAGCATACCCCAGCTATAAATCCGAAAACGGAGTTTCGTTACAACTGGTGGATAGATTTAGTGACGGGGTTGAGATCGCTGGAGGTTGGAGGGAAACGGATCCTTTGCAGTCTACCGCGCCACACCCAACTCGCTCCGAAAATGCGGCATTTGAATTTAGGAATAATTTAAAAGATTACTTATACCGAAACAATATCTGAACATTTTATCCTTCAATGTTATTTAATTCATACTCATTCATTGATACACTTCATATTATATAATAAAAATTTTAAAAAACAAAAAAAAATGTAAAAGAAGTCTATAAAAAAAAGGAACATTTCATATGCTGACTAGAATTAAAAAATAGAATTCACAATTAAGTTATTATAACTCAATTTTGTTATGAGCGGTAATAGCGTTGTAGGCAAAGCAACGGCAGTTTTCTAAAATGGAATGCACCACGTTCGGTGGCAGTTCGGCATGAACAATGTCTTGCGCCATGCCTTGAAAGAGATGTTCAACGGGGTCTCTCTGGTTTCCGTTGGCGAAATTTTTGGCGAGACCATTGATGGTTTCTAAACCATGCCCAAAAAATTGTTGAAATCAAACTTTTCCTAAAAAATTAATCAGAATCACTGAAGAAATCAATAAAAGCCAATTGGCAACGGCTTAATTTTTCCTGCCTCTGCCTTTTCCTCTTCCTGTGGGAAGTCTCCGCGGGCGCTGGTGCTTGGCCCAAAATCAGGCAACGGATCGTCGGGATCGGACGATGCCTGTTCCACTTGGAACATCGGCAACCAGTCATCATCCAACTGATCTGCCGGAGAAAATAGTTCTCTTTCACGGTGGCTTCGAAGCTGTGCTGTGCTCTATCTGCAAATTTCCTATTGTGCTATATAAAAAAATTTTTTATTTTTGTGAATAAAACTAATGTTATTATAATACAAACATTACATTCTGTGGGACTTGACATCGCCCAAAAACTGCAGCGCTTCAAAATGTTTCCACTGCTTCTTCGGAGCAGGTGCAGCACTGTCAGACGCCAGCATCTGTGTCCTATTTGTTCGCCGATACATATCGCGGAAACTTTTCCAGCGCTTCTTCGTTCAGTCCACTAAATTGGGTATATAGGTAAGATATATGTATGTAGTATAAAGATATATGTAATATGTTTGGATAATAACAACTTTTAAATATTAATTAGACTTACCATCGGTATTAATCACTTCCGCAATCTGCTGCCAAATCTTCTCCTTCAGATTAATATTTTTATAATTCCGGTCTCCCAGATTATAAAGGCACTCGTGGCTCCGCACTTCTTCGATTAATTTTTCCTCGGTTCGATCCATCATAAACACGAACAGAACCCTACAATAGAAAACTATATTAATGAAATAATTTGTTAAACATAATAAATATACATACGGAGGAATTTTTGCACCAAGCTTGCTCCGAAATAAGGAATTTCACAAAGTGTCAATCGGAATGTAAACAAGCAGAAAAGAAGAACAAGAGCGGCGACAACTTCAAAAAATCTAAAATTTCGCAGTTTCGCGTCGAAGTTTAGCTACGGCAGCGGCGAATTTTTTTTTTTTTTCGATTCCCATAAGAGCCCGTGTTATTTTGACACTTCTGACGTTGTCGTTGTCGCCGGCAAAAGTTATGTGTTTACAGCATAAAGATTACGTTTAAAAAATACTCAATTAATTAAAATTTGTACAATTTATTTCTACTTCTACTCACTTTCTATTCACTTCTACTCAAACCATCTGTTTGTAATGCAGGGAGGGGAGGTTGATCAGCCCATACGTATTAATTGCTAGTTATTTAATTGCTAGTTATTATTATAATTGTTACTAATTGAATTTGAAATGTTATAATTGAAGTCTGCGCACTTTTTAAAATTTTGTAACTTAAGTGTGTAGTTAAATTATAATTAATAAATAAATAGATTTGATTTAGTAAGCAAACCGTATATCATGTAAATGCAACAAGTACTCTTTCGCTGATATAAAAGTTCAGTAGTTTTTCCATTGTCTTGAGGAAAAAAGAGCTAAGGCTTATGGCCCGATGCGGTTTAGGCGATTGGATAGAGCCGCTGTTTGCACCAGATTTAAAGGCAAGCCGAACCTGTGCCCTCAGCATTATAGAATTTACTACCGTGATGTCGATCACCTTTGTTCTAAGCGCATCAACAAAAGTAAGTCACACATCCCTGTTTGCAATATACAAATCTTGCATTTATACAAATTCTAGTATAATCTCTCCTCGGTGATTATCACATTTACTACCCCGCACAGTGTTATGAGCATTACCTTCAAACCCAATTACCAGCCATGCACACAGAATTGCACCAGAGCCATAACTTCTCACATATTGGAGAGCAATTCTGTAATATGTAAGAGGTTATGGCTACTATGTAAGAAGCCGCATATGGAAGATAGGCATACGCAAGGAAGAAAGATCCAACTCCTTTAAACACCATCATCTATCCTTACGACGGTAAAGTCCGGTATGCGTAAGTAAGGACAGAGCACTAATTATACTCCACGCCTCACCAGGATGCAAATCCTTATTCTACCAACTATCTGCGAACAGGTTGGCCTTAGTACAGGATAAACCTATACTATAGCATCATGGGATATCCAGAGTTCTTGAAACAACGCAACATCCACTCCATATGCCACAAGGTGCAACTATTGCTGCTGAATCGCCTTTAATTTAGCCTGGCACGGGGCTAAATCGCAAGGCACTGTTAGTGCCATAAAGACGTCGTTATTGTAAATATGCCTATGGTGATGACCTATTCTTGCGTGATACTCAGACGGATAATGTAACATTTCCATCGTTATTATTATCATCGCCGATGGATTTGATTAATCTATATTAATAATTTAATTTTGTTAATATTTGATTTGGATTAATTGGATTAAATTATGAATAAAACCCTGAAAATACAAGTATGTATATGATACATAAACTCCATAGATGATAATGTTCACTTTAAAATTTAAATTTTCTTTTGAGATGCATATATTCCAGGCATGCAGAGAATTAGTTCAAACCGAAAATTCAGTGTCAATTTTGTAGTATGGTTTGTATGGTAAGCTCCGAAATGTATCTGAAATAAAAATAATTTTTAAGTTATTACAGTGGAAATAAGTGAAGGTATAAATAACACATAAAATGGTTGCAAATACCGTTACACTGCATAAATAAAGCATGTTAGAAACAAACCGCAAAAGCAAAAGTATTAAGCGGCTAAAATAATAAAAATTGTCAAATTATCAATACGATCAAACGTTACATAATCTTCTTTTCAATATTTGTTCCCTAGATTGATAGTTTTTTCGACAAAATACCATAATGATATATTCTCCAACGGTTTCTGTCACAACTTTTGAAACCAATTTTTGCAGAGTTTGACACCAAATCTACTGACACCTTGAGTCCGACAGAAAATCTCACTATCGTTCTCGGTTCAAAATGGGCCAAGGCCCTTTCGGTTTAACAGAGGGAATGAGTTTTTTTAACCACAGAACAGGATGCTCGGATTTCCCGTTGTTTAAAATGATTAAAATATCTCCTAAAGACTTCCACAAATGCTGGGATTTGCATTATGCTCTTTGCTTATATTTTTCATTGCATATTCAAATATTGCATAAGTAAACTTGATTCTGATTGGTTGCGTTTTGTCTTATTTTTGAGCATTGAAGATTTTCAGCGTTTCCGTAGTTTTCGATGGGGACTGTATACGCTATAGGACTAACGATTTCATGAGAGAAAAATTAAGTGCATACTGAAAGCTGTGCAGTAGCAAAACGAATAGAGACGGTCTATTTATTATTTAAGGTAGTCATATACATAATTACATCTAGAAGTTTTCTAGTTATATGTGTAAATGGAAAGTAACAAAATACTCTGTTTCCATCAAATGGTTTTTTATAATAAGATTTTTAAAAGAAACTCCACCCTGCCGAAAACTTTTTGAAAACTGTTTTATCTCCAATGAAATTGTTGCATATTTATATACATATATGTGTATATAAACATCTAAGAAGACAATGATGGCTGTGACTTTTTAAGGAGCAAATTTGACACGGAAATATCGGATGGTACGCTACCAATTCTTCAGAAATACTTTTACTATTATTCGAGAAAAAAATTAAAAGTTGGTTCTGCTTCTGCTTGCGGCTGCTATAAAATCGCAAGTGAATGCGTTTTTGTCGCAGTAGTCGCTCATTGTCATATTTTATGTGCGTATTTTCATTTTGGCATTAAACGCATGGAGTAAGTATTTATTATTATCTAGTATCATTATATGAAGTGTATTTATTAATATTAATATATTATTCTGCATTTGCAGCGGCGCTGCGGCAGAGGATTCCTGGCAAATCGCACCGTAAAAATAGCAGACCGATTTTCTATGTTTTTAAACTTTAAAGCATTTACTCAAAAAAACTCTATTTTCTTGCGGATAATGTGTTTGTTGAAAAAAGTAATCGTTGATTTTTAAATTCGTTCAGAAAAATATTTGATTTATATTTTTGAATAACTTGAAAAATATTTGATTTATATTTTTCTCATTCCGTAAATATTTGTTCATTGAAATTGTTGAATATAAATCAATCAATCATCGTTTATTCGTTTTTAATTCTTGCCATGTTGATAATTAGGAGTAAAATAGTGTTTCCATTAAGGATAAATAAAAAGCAACCATATCCTGTTTGGCAATTGCCGGAACACAAACACTTTTTCAATTAAGCCGTACCCCGAGCGCATGCTAATAGAGAACTCATATGACAAGCTTGGCTAAGCCAAAAAAAAGCGGACAAATTTGTGTTGGCCAAATTTGTGTTTGAACACTAAATGTGTCGGCTTTCATCCGATCTATTGAGCAATATACGCCTACGATATAGACGTGGATTCAGGATATAAAATGAGCATCCAAATTATATAGTAAATTATTATAAATTACAATTATAATTATACAGAATATTAAAGACGTCTGTGTTAAAAAAAATATAGTTGTTTATAAAACTGCTGTTTTTTTCTATTACAACTTTATTCTTCTATTATTGTGATGTTTTTGTATCTTCTATACCATTTGCTCTTTATTTATATATTTTATTAAAATCTATTTACACATTTTCCCACGAATTTATTAACAAGGATTTTTTTTTTTTAATTTTTTTTTTTATAAGTTGATTTACTCACCTCATTGTGTAGGTTGGAAGTGATGGCATGAAAAGCAGGAATAATACGTTGCCATTCTTATCTGATTTTACGAAACTCTTATGAAAACTAGAGCTAGCATACTGAATACATATTTCCACATTTTCATCGACGGGTATATTCAATATATATTTTAAAGATAAGCAATAGCTTTCATCAAAAAGCCTTCCACAAACTTTCAATGGTACGCATCTGTTTGCACTTTTTTCGTAGAAGTTCTGATGAATTCTGGTACGAAAGTAATATTTTTTTAATGTTTCGTTGACAATCATTATCCTAGAAAGTAAAAATTGTAAACTTTAAAAGATAATTCCAGTCATATGCAATTATTAGGAAATTATGTGTTATAAAACTGCTACTATGTATGTAATTATGTATGCAGTCTTACTGTGTTGGGCATTAGCTCGCAACAAAATCAGACAACACCTAAATAGCTCTTTTAAGCAGTCGTGTTTGTGGAAATTATTTTATTTTGTAAAATTTCGAGCTCTGAGTCGATATTAATTAGGAATTTTGTTTGGGGTTGTCTCCTGTGAGTTAGAAGTTGGTTTATACTGATCATAATCGGAATATCTTTACAACTTTTGAAGCACCTTCGTCAAAAAAGCAGTCAATTCGTCATAACAATATGTACAGACCGACATACATACTATAAATACCTACCAATACACATGTGACATCAACCAGTTAAGCTAAGTTTTATACATAGCCGAAAACAGTTTTTTGTTCGCTTCATTGCTTGTAATATACGTATATTACAGCCACATTCCCGATACTCGCTCGCGTCTCAGACGCTCCGTAGTTGTTTATTCTCTTTTGTGGTTTTCGTAGGTTTTCTTTGTATTTGACGCCAGCGTCGATGGTTTTTGAAGAAACTGCGCTGCCAAAAACCCAGACGGGACGCAGTCGCTCGCTGGCGTTTACTGTATAATTTTGTTGGTATTTTACCTGCTTTGCAGACCTTATCAGTTGTCAATCTTTAGTCGAGGCATTTCGGAAAAACCGAGTCGGTTCGAAATGAGACGGGAACAGAACAGTTGCCGACTTGAACAAAAATGTTGTGGTTGACAGAAATTTTTGTAACGAAGTTTTTAATGAATAAATTTATAATTGCTAAAGAAATTTATTAATTTATTAAATTAATAGTTACTAATTTATTAGTTATTAAATTAATAATTACTAATTTATTAATTGTTGAAGTAATAACTAATAATTTATTAATTATTAAAGGTAGATTTATTAAATTATTAATTATTTATTTGTTAATAAAGAACCTAATTTTAATTTTAAATTATCAAAATGTATTTCACAAGTGCTACGGTTTTATGTAAGGCTTCATTTTCGAACAAAAATAGAAATGGTATCGCGTGCTGCTTGCTATATTACACGAACAAGTCAAATGGAGGTTCTAGTTGTTATTATTATGATAAGACAAATAGTTGCTTTTTGCTTCGTACATTGTTGCCACACATTTATGTTCATATTTTATATACAATAATATATGTGTCCACTAGGATTCTCACGTAGTTGAAATCGAAGTGACTGCATTTTTTTGTGTTTTTGAAAGTGCTTCCAAACTATATCACCAAACTACAAAAAGGTTTCCCGTGGACGGTAACACTATTTGGTCTGCAAACTACGACAGTCTGCAAAGCATAACATCAGGTAAAAAAAGCAAGGCGCTGATTGACGCTTGGATTACGGAATACAAAGTCTGTCTCAGTTTCGGCTACGCTGGCGTCTCGGGCGCTCACAGCGAGTGAGTATCCGGAATGTGGCCGTTAGTAAAACAATGTGGTTTTACACCCTCTCACATTTTTATATCGTGCGCTCCTCGCTTTGCAATCAACGCTAAACCGGTTGCATCACTTTGGCAAAATTTCCAATAAGAAGTTTTGCGCCCTTTTCCGGTGAAGTCTTTAAAAACCTCCAGCCTATCAAAAATAAATTCAACAAATCAATTTAATTTCGTATAAAAATATTCGTGCGGCAATCGTTAAATATTTCGAGAGTGAAAAATATTCTAACTGATAAGACAGAAGGCAATTGCACTGTTCATACAACTTTAATCTCGTGGTGAATTAATAAAAAAATTACGACATACACTCAACACTCACTACGCGTTTACAACGTAGTACTCTAATCGTTGGAAGTGAGCTTGTTTAGTATATAAAGTTCCAACGCTCTATTAATTATAAACCGGCTGCGACGCCGCTCGCTGCCAGCGCTCTGCTCACTGCATGTATTTTGCAAACATATTTGTTTTTGTTCACTCGGTCAGCTTAGATAATTAAATATATTTTTGCGTAAAATCGAACATCTTTGGTTTTCTTATCAGATTTCCTGCACTGCTAATACAGAACTATTTCAAATAAAATTTTATATTAATTAATAATATAACGCTAATTATAATTTTATTGATTAGCGACTATTTACTAACAGCGAAAATAAAAATAGATTGTACTAATCATCTTAATGGTTTTATTTGCTGCACTGTTCGACACGGTGCCCCACTCATCAGTTTTATTGTTTTCAGTTAATTAACAATAACATTATTATTGCTCCTTTGAGTTCACCGTATGCAAACGAGACCCGTCAGTAAAAATTTTGAATCCGTTTAAATTCGGCTGCATAATTAAATATATTCATAATTTAAAAAAAATATAATAAGTGCCCCTCGACGCGCAATCGCTTGCAGCAATTTCTCCACTTGCATAAATCGAATTTCGTTGCGACTTACACATCGTGATCCGGATAATTTCCTCCACTGAAAACAATCAAAATAGCTTTACTGACTTCGTTCACGCGCTTAACTGAAAGCCTGCTCAATCTAGGCGAGGAGCTAGCAAAACTCCAGGACAAGCCAACCACGGCATTTGCACTCGAAGTGCATAGAACGGGATTAACTTCGCATTCTTGAGAAAATGGCCACGGACGAAACTCTCGCGCAGAAAAGGGACCGCTCCAAGGCAAAGCGAAAGAAATGCTACAATGTTTACGTGAAATGCATGGCAATGATCAACCAAATGATTCATTCATTGCATGCACCAGTCAAGCCCACCAAGTAAGATGAGTCAGTGGAATTACCGCCTACTGCTTATAATATTAACCTGCCGCCATGCGATACTGAGGTTTCTAAGGGCAACTGCTTGTCATGGCAGTCCTTCCGTGACATGTCATGGCAGTCCTTCCGTGACATGTCATGGCAGTCCTTCCGTGACATGTCATGGCAGTCCTTCCGTGACATGTCGAACGTTTTTGGGAGGTGAAGGAACTTCCCAAAACTCGATATCTACCCACTTCAGAATAGTTTTGCGAAGAGAATTTCGTTAGAACCACGAAGACGGAAAAAGATGCCCGATAAATCGTCACCCTGCCGTTTAAGGATCAAAAGTTCTCTTGTTAACCGCTAGACCATTCTAGGCAGATCGCTCTTTAGCAATTCCTGCGCTCGGATGCCAGGTTAAGTAAGAACAGTGACCACAAGAAACAATATGACGATGTGATTCAAGAATACATCGACTTGGGCCATAGCGCCACCAAGCCCCAATTTTGGCGGTGACATCCAGAACATGTATCGTCAAATCCGGGTCGACCCCAAGTACATCCCCTACCAAAGAATTCTCTATCGCGACCCCAGCGACTCACATATAGGACTATAAATTGCAGACGGTAACTTTTGACGTTAATTGCGCCCTCTTTTTACTAATTAGCACACGCTTTCAACTAGAGAAACATAGCCGAGAAACCTTCCCCCTAGCGTTTCAGATTCTCCAAAACTCCATGTTCGTTGACGACGTACTAGCAGGCGTTCATGACGCCTCCATTGCGGTCCAAATGCGGGATCAGCTAATAGGAGCCCTTCAGGAGGCCGAGTTCGTAGTGCGAAAGTGGACATCCAACACCAAACACTTGGTACAGGACTTTCCTGGCGGCCATTGCGTCTCCGACGCAACAGATCTTGCAGAACTATCATCATATCTCTGCCATTGATATTCCGCGGTGGATCGAGTTCTCCCCCGACTGCAATATTTACTTTCACGCATTCTGCTGCGTCTCGCAGAAACCATATGCAGGAGCCCGTGTTAAAATAGGCAACACCGTGCATGTGTCGCTTCTTTACTCTAAAAAGAGAGTGACTCCATTCAAAACCCTTTCACTGGCCCACAAACGTATATTGCTGCTCGGATTTGCGTTTATAATTCATTCGTAGCCAACCGCATTTTGAAAATCACTGAGAAAACTTCGCGCACGCAATGGTTTCACGTGGAATCACAGGACAACCCAGCAAATCTAGCAAGCTGTTTTTTTCATCAAAGTGTCACATGGGTCTTCATTCCGCCCGGCGCTCCTCACATGGGAGGACATTGGGAGGCCGCAGTTAGGAAACTCAAAACTCACCCGTCAAAGTGACATCAGTCGCGAAATTCACCTTCGAAGAGTTCTCGACATTGCTCAGGCGAATCGAAGCGTGCTTTAACTCACGCCCTATCCATCCTCAATCTTAGGACTCTAAACGATCGGGCCTTTAACGCCTGGACACTTCTTAGTCGGCGGGACCCCTTCTGGCGCATGCTGCCTCAAAGCGACTTCAAGGTTGACGATCTTGTGTTCGTCCGGGACGACAACATCCCATCGAATTCTTGTCGTTTAGAGCGTGTCACAAAAGTACTTACTCATGATGACAAGCGAGTCCGTGTGACCGAGCTCCGCACTGCCAATGGTCACCAAACTAGTGTCTTGCCTTCTTTGGCTAGAACTCCAACTAATTCCTTCTTTCTTCACAGGTTCCAGATGCGTCTCGCCGGCCTCCAGGGCGCCCGTTACCGGCTCGACCGCATATTGGCACCGCTGTGACGTCTCTTAACAGGCTCGGAGTAGACACCCTTGCCGCCGAACCTGCCGCCACAACGGCTGCAGGAGCGCCTGTGAGCTGCAAAGCAGCTCCGGATGCATCGTCTGACGTGATCGAGCTCGAGGCATGACAGCTCACCTCTCTCGTCCGTGGGAATGACATGGAGGGCTCTCCCGGGTCCTGGAATTTCCACAGCGGCCAAGCGACAGGTGCGGCATCAGCAAACCCACCCCCACAGGGATGCCGACCAATGTGTGCCTGAGAGTATGCGTTGCGCCTCTGCCCTCACTTTTTGGACCAGGCCGTGGCAGGCCGCGTAGATTTCCTGGAACGGGACGGCGCCACGCAGGTGTGAGCACGCCTGCACCAGCGTCCTCCGATGACACGAGTGTGTCGAAAGTACCACACTCTCCTCCACCGGATATAACAGCACAATCATCATGATCCACACCGAGGCTTCAGGTAGCGAGTTGTTGCAGCCCTGCAAGTGGGGCGGGATCTTGTCATAGACAATCGGCGAGCAAGACTTCCTATTTGTGAAAAGTGACAAATAAAAAACCTTTTTTTTAACAAGAAAAATAAACTATTGGTTTAATTAGAACCCAACAATCATAAGTGTGTTTGACAATCATGAATAATTTTACATCCTCTGCGTACATTAGGGATTTACAAGTTTTAAAACTAGACGAGTCATTAATAAAAAGTAGGAACAATAGAGGTTTTAAATTACTACCTTGAGGTATACCAGAAATAACATCAATGGGCATAGAAAAATGTTCATCAATTCTTACAATTAATTTCTTCCCAGACAGATACGATTCAATTCATTTAAGGAATGTGGAGTGAAACCCAATACAAATACATTTATACAAAAAATAGAGTGAGTTACTCTGTCAAAAGCTGTGTACAATACATCAACTTGTTGTCCATTATCTATAACATTCATGCAAAATTTACAAAATAAGGATAAATTTTAGTTATTTTATCTTCCTGAAACAAAACCTTGATGTTGATGCAAAATATAGTGTTTAATTTCGAATGACGGACGAGTGTTGACAATACCATCCAACATTTTAGGAATAATGGACATTTTTACAATAGGTCTATAATTTTGAATACAATTCTTTCTGCCGGACTTATAGACTGGAGTGACATAACAAGTTTTCCAAACCTCAAGAACAGTACCAGTAGCCAGACACTTGTTATAAATCAAAGTAAGCGCTGAGCAAAGCGATTGCGCACAATTCTTCAAAAACACCGATGGAAGAAGATCGAATCCAGCATCTTTATTAGCATATCATTTAAAGAGGTCGAGAGGAGGAATGAATTGCAAATAGAGGACAAATATCATGAGAATCATTAGCACAAAAATTCTTATATTCCATTGAATTAGGTAAATTAGAATATTTACCTTGAGAATTATAGCAATTCCAGAAATCTTTTGGACTAGCTTTAATATTAATTTCAATGCGTGAAATATATGTCCTATAAAGGAAGTTCGATAAGAAATCAAATTCTTTCTTGCGCAGAATAAATTTCTCTCTATCCACAGGCAGATTGGTTTTCAAGAACACTTTATGGGTTTAACTCCTCAAATTCTTATAATGACAGAGCCGCTTGTTGTACCACGGTAAATGAATAGGTGAAGTATAAATTTGCTTAGGTACAAACAGTTCAAAAGCTTCATTAACTAGAGCTTTAAAAGTAATATACATATTCTGTAGATCTAACGCTTTCAGAGTAGTTTCCCAGTTAATAATATTAAAATATAAATTAAGAAGCAAATAATTCCCTTTGTTAAAATCATACGATATCCCACGTGTTTTTGCAGTTGAATGTAAAAACACATAGAAACCAAATTTTATAATAGTCACATGATGCACAGTTTTTTTAGTCTGATTCTTTAGGAATATAGCACCGAGTTATAAAATAATTCAAGTTATTATATAGGAATATAAAATTTAAAATCCTGTTCAAGTCATTCGCAAGATTATTTACTTGACACAGATTAAGGGCATGCATTACGCCACAAAAATAACTCTCAGCAACAGAGTTTATATAAATAATAAACAAACAATATTTCCAAGATTAAATCACCCAAAATACAGGACTTCCGTTTGCAATGTAAATTAGAACAAATGTGTTTGATATTCTATACGTGATCTTCAAATACCCTTAACAAACTATTCGGCGGCAGATAGCTTTAAACAAATACAATTTCGTTCCTACAATTATTACCTAAATTAAATAAGACTGACACCGCAATTTTTTCAATAGGAAACTATGACTTAGGAAGAATAATTTTCTTACTGATGAATTTTTTGGAAACAGCAATCAGCACCCCCTCCTCCTCTCGATAACCCACAATTTGTATCACGATTTCGGCGACAACTCACATATTGATAGTCGAAAAGTTCAAAATGTTGGAAATTGTGGGATGCCACAATCTGATAAAGATGGCTTGTTTTTGTACGCAACCAACACCGTTGTTATAATAAATCGAGAAATCATAATTTGCAGAACTCATGAATCCATTGTCTGTAATCAGCACGGAATCTGAAAATGCTGAAGGGCTGAGGGTCCTTGATGGGGTGATTGGGGGGATACATGCATGAATTTCATATCATGCACCACTGCAGATCATTCAAAGAAGCTTGACCAATAAATTTGCTTTTGCAATTTAAATCAGAATTTTTAATTGTCCTTTTTCACACGGTAACAGAGTCATCTAACTCTGTGTAATTTTTTTAGTGGCAGCAGTAATTAAGCAAATTATTGAGCAATAAACAATGAAAAACATACCTCAAATGATAGCATATATTTATGTTTGTTACGTTTGTATGCAGGTACATGCAACCCAATGCAGTCGCTGCTCGGAAGTTATACGTATTTACCAACTTCTACGTTTTTTAAAGCAATGCAAGAAAAGAGCTAGCATTTTTATGGTTTAAAGGGAAAAGGTTGTTTATAAAACACGAAAGCTGCAGTTTAAGTATGAATATTTATTTAAGTTTTTTTGAGAACTAATTATATTACCTCAGTGTATATACATATGTATACATATATTATAATATATATATATATATACTGCGTCCTTGCAGTTTACTGCGTCCTTGCAGTATTGTCTCGCTGGCTCTCAATTTCTCTATATTGAGGGTACCAATGAGCAAAAATTTGGCATGGAGTACAAAATTAGGTAAACTGCCTAAAAGTGGGTGTGGCACGCCCATTTTCCATCCAACAAAATAATATTGATTCCCAAACTTATATGTATCCTATTAATCAGCAAAATTTGTATAATTATCAATACAACCCCTTTAGACCCTCCACGACCTATGTAAACTAAAAGTGGGCAGATCACGCCCAAATTCGGAAGATAAACTATAGTTATAGCTGCTTAACTATTTCTGTGCGTTACAAACACCGGTACTAAGTGCGTTTACTCTCAAAATTTAGGTGTAGGGTATAAAAATATATTGCAATACTGTGTGGATGGGTAAAAAGGAGGCGTGGCCCGCCCACTTTTTCCCAACAGATAATTATTGGTTCACAAACTACAATATTATGTACACCATTATTCAGGAAACTTATACTTTTCAATACAATCCATGTAAAACCCTCCATGACCTATGTAAACTAAAAGTGGGCGGATCACGCCCATATTTGGCACATTAACTGGAAGCATTAGTCTAAACCTACATATAAAATTTTCTTGTCTTCTCTCAAAAAGTGATGCTGATATGGACTCTTTTAATAGGCAAAACAGAGGTACCTGCACTCTCGATATAAAAAGTAGGCGTGGTCCTTGGGCGATTTTGCCCATTTTCAATACGAAACATTTTTATTTTGAAATTCTTATCCGTTCTCCTGTGATCGTGATTTCAACGGACAGACGGACAGACAGACAGACAGACAGGCAGACGGACAGACATCGTTATTTCAATTTTGGTGGTGATGCTGATCAAGAATATATATACTTTTCTATACCTATCTTGTCTAGTTCTATGCGTTACACACTCCGGTAGAAAGTGAATATACCCTCAACCTTAAGGTGTAGGGTATAATAATGTGTTTTCCCCTTTTTTTTGTAGTTTTCGTTTTACTTATAGTTAATATAAATGTTTCTAATACTTTGTATATATATTGATGTGTTTGTTGTGTGTTTGCAATCGTACTGCTTGTGTATGTAGCTATAGCGGCACCCTTTTTAAAAGGTCCTGTTCTGTGAGTGCTTAGGGTTTGTGGTGACAATCCGCCATATGCCGTCGCGGCTGATTTTGGCCTACCCATCTTGAACGATTACGGTTGCAACTCCCTCGGGTCTTCGGATGGTGAACGATCGTCGCTCCGGTGTATGTTGTGGTGATATTTTGATTTGCTTTAACCATTCCTCAGTGGTTCTTGCGTTTTTCTGCTGTATTTTTGGTTTGGCTAATGGCGCTGGGTTTTTAGGCTTTTGTGTTTGTCTTGTTGATGTCTTCCGGGGTTGTGGTGTTCGTAGAGTTCGCAATTCTGGTCTGTGTTTGTTTAGAGCAGCTCGAACTTTGTTGAGCTGTACGGTGGAGTATTTCCTTTTCTGTGCGTCTTGCGTCTGTCGGTGGTTTGAATTGTGGTACTGGTCCGACATATTCTGTTTTTGGTACATTCGGAATCCGTGGTCGGGTAAGTTTGCGTAGATGCGCCATCCTTGTTGATTTGCTTTTTTGTTTGATTTTCTTCTCGTGACAGAATTTTGATTGGCGTCCGCTTAGTGCACCTGATCGAGTGTGACTGATCGTTTGTGTGTTTTGCGTGACTGATTGCAGTGGGTGTGGTGAGTGGGTCTGCCGTGGTGAGGTGTGTTCTGGCTTTCGGTTTTTTATGTATCGGCAGAGGTTGACTCCTTTGGTCATGTACTCTTGGTTATGTCAATTGCGTTGTTCCATTATTATACCCTACACCTTAAGGATGAGGGTATATTCACTTTCTACCGGAGTGTGTAACGCATAGAACTAGACAAGATAGGTATGGAAAAGTATATATATTATTGATCAGCATCACCACCGAAATTGAAATAACGATGTCTGTCCGTCTGTCTGTCTGTCTGTCTGTCCGTTGAAATCACGATCACAGGAGAACGGATTAAGATTTCAAATTTGAAATTTGGCAAAAATATTCGTTGCTATGTTGTGGTGTTTCGTATTGAAAATGAGCAAAATCGCCCAAGGACCACGCCTACTTTTTCTATCGAGAGTGCAGGTACCTCTGTTTTGCCTATTAAAAAAGGCCATATCAGCATCACTTTTGAGTGAAGACAAGAAAATTTTATATGTAGGTTTAGACTAATGCTTCCAGTTAATATGCCATATATGGGCGTGATCCGCCCACTTTTAAAAAAAAATTTTTGTTTTTATTATTATTATTATATATGTATATATATTGTATATTTATTATTAGATATATAATATACTATATATTGTATATATACGAGTATATATGCAGCTTTAAGGTGTAGGGTATTTCGGCTACAGCCCGGCTGTAGACAACACCTTTACTAGTTTTTTGTTTTGCGGTGTTTCGCGGATAGTACCTTTGTTTAAAAGGTGCGTCGGTGTTTACACGTGTGGTTGGTTGTGCTATGTTACATGGTGTATGTGTTTTCTCACTGCTATTCTTTGTCTTGCTTATCAATTCTGGAACTTGTTTGTGTTCTACATTTTTATTGTAGTAGAGAGCAAGATTGTTATTTGCTGATCTCGGTTTTATTTCGTACCCACCAACGATGATGTTAATGCCGATTACTTCTAAGAAGTCCATGCCGAGTATTAACTCTTCGTTTAATCCTTGCATGTATTCCAGGTGGTGATAATATGTTCTATTATTTATTTTTATTTTTGTCTTTCCGTAGTTTTGGACGGAAACGGTTTTCCCATCAGCTAATGAAATTGGTATTTCTTCTCTATGATTTGATTTTGTGGGATGCCCTAGTTTGTTTCTAAGGTCGTCTCCCATTAAGGTTAGAGAAGCTGCGGTGTCAATTAAGGCATTAATTGTATATTCACCGCATTCTACCTGCATATAATATCGGGCAGGGACGGGTGGTGTGTATTTATTTCTCGTTTGATGACATTGGCAGTCACGAGATAGGATTCCCCTCTCCCCGCAGTGGGAGCAAAAAAGCAATTTATTTGTCTGACACTTTTCCCTAGGCCTTGTTTGTCGGCAGGACGAGCAGTGTTAGCGCTGATCGTATGTGAAAGGCGTGATGCAGTGGTTAGCATGTCGACCCATTCTTGCTTCCTCACCTTTGAGCTCATCGAGATTATTGAAATCGTTGCGCCTGATGTACAATCGGTATTCGGGGCGTAGTCCCTAGTATGCTCGTTCGATTTGCTGCTCGCTTTTCATATGTATGTGCTGTCTTATTAGTGTCATTAAGTGGAGAACATAATCTTTGGCGCGTTCGCGATTATTTTGTTTTCTCCGCATTATCTCTTCTTCTAGCCTGAGTAAGTGTCTGGGAGGTTGGAAAAAGATTTTTGCTGCTGTTAGGAAGTCCGTCCATGTGTGAACTTCACTTCTTTTATATCGCCACCACTCTCGTGCTCGTCTCTGAATATTTCATTCAGTAATAGCAGGAGATGGTTGTAATCGACTCTATAACAGTCAGCTAATTCCTCAATACTCTCTAGGAATTCGTTTAGCGGTTGATTCCCATTAAAAGGGAGTCCCCATTTTCTCACTGTGTTCATAACATCAATATTATTGTTATTGGTGTGATTTGCGGTTGGTTGCATTTACCAGTAGGCGTATCATTACAAGAAACTTGTGTCGGAGTATGCACAAGTGTTTTCTGTTTCTCCTCGTTGTCTTTTTTCTTTTGTAGGTGTATATAATTGCTAATTCGTTTTCGGATTTCTTTCATGGTACCATCAGTGGGTAGCCCCTTTTCGTTTAGGTATTTTTCTAACTCTTCTTTTCTTAGGTAGTAAACCCAGCTGGTGGACGTTTCGTCGATTTCTTTAATTGTTGTTGTTGTTGTTTGACTTTCTTCTGAAGAAGAATGTCCCTGTTCGGGAGCCATTTATAACGAGTTTTGCTTCTTAGGCTAGAATAAAACTTAGTCTGTCCAGGGTTCGTTAAAGGGGTCTCGCAACGCTCTAACATACAACGTATTTCCGAATTACTCACGACTGTTTTCGCGACAGTCTAGCACTGACTCTGTAAAGAGTTCGGTTCGGACGTTGTTATTGGTTTTTTAATTTTTATTATTTTATTATTATTCGCTTAACAATTTTTATACTTATATTAATGCTTAACAATTTTTATACCTAATAATACGCACAATGAAAGAGGGGGATAAAGTATCCCGTAGCAGAAGGTTGCACAATGTGTATGAAGTCCCTGTTCGGGCGCCATTTATAACGAGTCGTTAAAGAGGATAACTATCAAAGTGATGCAAGGATGCAGTCTGGTAAGGGAGTATGACGATAAATTTTAAAAGTATTAAAAATTAACGCACAACGAACGAAGCAAGCGAACGTTGACCTGCGTCCACATGTCAAGGACAAGAGACGAACCAAATAACAGAACGAGTTACCGTGCTTTGGTAATGAGTAAACAAGAAGTTTAATGCACAAAAGAAACGGCGGAAGAACGCATGATTGAGGGCATCGGCCAAGCAAAGTCAAAGGCAGAGCAGAACATAGAAAACGAGAACTTGTTTTCGAGCAAAACTTTCGAACGCAGCGGACAAAACGGGAACATGTTTACGAACTAATAAACAACGGGACGACGCTGCGGACAACAACAGCAAGAAGAAACATGCAACAGGAATTCAGTCATACAAAGGCAGTCGTGCAAGTGAGTCTGTGAAAAATAGTGTAGTTGAGAGGAAGTCCAAAGTGCCTCAGTAAGAATAATATCGAATTGAACTGAACGGAAGTTAAACAACAGCTACCGTAAGAACCGAGCAAAGAAGCGACTACAGTCAAGCAAGGACGATATTCGACGAAGATCCTTTGTGAGAGCAGTAGAGCGGTTGCGTACTCCCATCAACTCTCATCTTACACCCTACTGAGTGATAGCGTAGGCTCACCATTGTGTCAAACGTCTCAAGACCATTCGAAATGTGGATGCACGATTGCGTAAGCCCGGCATTTCACTAATTCACCCTACTGTGTAATAGCGTATGCTCACCAGTGTGCCAAACGACACAATACCATTCGAATTGTGGATGCACGGTTGCCTAAGCCCGGCATCTCACGAATTCGCCTCACTGTGTGGATACGTAAGCTCACCAGAGTACAAAAAAACAAACGAATCGATTCGCAAGAATGTGTCCACTGTCCTTTTGAGGAAGCAGAATCGCCGAGAAACAAATAGAACGTAAACGAGCGTAGTTCCGGAGAAAATACAAAATAAAACACTGCATAGACATAAGTTTATTACGTAAACGTTTATCTTATAATACATCTTAGATTAATAAAACGTAAAGGAAAACAAGAATCTTGTGTACTTTACTGTCTTTAGTCTTGTACGCGAACCCTGGCACCCGCTGAGGATATCTCGGCCGAAGTAAAGTTCGTTACAAGCCTTAAGAAATCGCTGATAAGCGACCCAATACTCACGTGTCCAGATTTTACGAAACCATTCACGCTTTAGACTGACGCCAGCGTTTAGGACTAGGAGCAGTGCTCACGCAAGAGATCGGTGAAGCAAAGAAAGTGATAGTCTATACGCGCACCAGGCGGAAAGCAACTATTCAGTAAACGAGAAGGAATGCTTGGCCATCATATGGGGAATTCGGAAGATGAGGTGCTATCTCGAAGGCTACTAGTTCACAGTGGTCACGGACCTATCGCTCAAATGGCTCAACAGCATCGACAGCCAGTCACGACGTATTGCTCGCTGGGCGCTGGAATTACAGCAGAACTAAAAGTTGTCGCTGCCGCCTTTTCCCGTCAACCCATCGAACGCCACCGCCAACGCCGTAGGAGATAGCATGACTCAACCATGCTCATGGCCCGAAAGAAGACTACAAGAAATCAGAGAAAAGCCTGAGAAATTCCCAACGAATAGAGAGAGGCCAGCTTTACACACGCATCCAAAGTGAACTTGGCAACGATGACAACGCACTGTGGAAACTCTGTGTCCCTTCATATCTGCGGGCCTAACTAAAAGCTTAAAAGCTTAAGCGGAAAGTTTAAACAAAGCTTAAAGCAAAGCTTTAAAAATTCATAAGTTAAATAAACACTTTTTGTTAGGCTTCATCGTACTAGTGAAGTTTCCAAGCACACGCTATCAAATTAAAGCACACGCTCCAGATTGAGTGACCAAGTGCTAGATTTACCGTCAGTCAAACTTGTGTTCTAGATTTGATTTCACGATCGCGGAAACTTGCAAATATTGCGAACGACCACACGTGTTTGGGTCAATGCAAGGCTCGCGCTCTAGATTCTAGCAAGAGCATTGGAGACGATGCAAACTTAAATGGGTTACGGTGGGAGAGAGTCAATAAAAAGACAAGTTGTCTTTTTATTAGTAGAATCGTAGTGAAGTCAGTAGTTAGGAAATCGTAGAAGATAAGAGCTCATCAATTAATTTAAAATACTATATTGAAAAGTAACTTCAAAAGGGTATAGTTGCTAAGTGATAAGTGAAAACAAAATTGAAGTTGAAAAGAAACCTTAAGTGAAAGCGTACTGGTTTTCTCGTTGAGACAGAAAGATGTTGTAATAAATGTGTATTAAATTATACTTAATTGTAAAAGCGATAATAAAATTTTAATGGATAATGAACAAAGTTATGATTCTCTAAAAATTGAGTATAAAAAATTGTCGGAACAGCTAGATAGGGTTATAGCAAAGTCCTCGGAGAATTCGAAAAAAAAATAGTTAACAAAGAAACTATTGCATTAATAAAAGAAAATATTACAGCAATTAAGAATATCTCGATAATTGAACAAGCAGATTTAATTATAGATGAACTGCTTGACTTCTTTGAACAAAGATCGAATGCAACAAGAGAAGAATTAAACACGTGGAAAAAAGAGTTTTCAGCGTTGAAAAAAAGATACGACAATTATTGTGTGATCAAACAGTTGCAGGATGATTGCATTGCGAAATTACAGGCGGAAAACAAAAATTTCAAAAGACAATTCAATATCAAAGGGGCGTAACTCCAGAAAGGGCATCCAAAGGAGAGTTCACAAGTATTAAGGAAGCCAGCGATAAAATTCGTCAATTAAGAAAAGAAAATCGCTTGCTTAGATAAGAGGTCGCGTTAGCTCACGAAGCTTCATTATTTCATAAAGAACCATCCACACAAGCAAAAGAGCAAGAATCAAATAAAACCCCAAAAATGAATAATAAATCTTAACAAAATGGGTATAGAAGAAATAGCGAAGGTTGTTAACAGATTAGTGCCGTTATTTTCGGGAGAACCGTCAATAGATCTGCGTAACGAGGTCTATAAATTCATTAAATGATGCGATCTAGCGAAAAGAAGTATCAACACATCAGAAATTCAAGATTTTCTATTATGTATAAAGCAAAGATTACACACATTACTTTCAACGTAAGTCGTTAAACATGGTACTGGAAGAAATACAAACCATGAAACAATTCCCAAATGAGGATATTCGGCAATTCGCAGATAAATTACTTTCACTCCGATCGCAGGCGGAAGATATCACAACCCATAATTACAAAGGTGAGTCAGATAAAGCTTTAAGAAATAAAGTCAAACGGCAGTAATCCGTGCATTCTAGCAAGGATTATATAGGAACGGACAAGGCAACACTGGAAGATGTGGTAGAACAAGCTGTTGATGTGGCTAATGATATTCGACAAGCGGAAGTCCGACAGGATAATCAAAGGATAGGAATGGTTAGCAAATGCACTAAATGGGCACTTTACAGAAAATAACAATAAATGGGTAAAATCTGGATTAAATACAAATAAAAAATTAAGCGCAAACATAGTTTGTAGTTTTTGTAACAAAAAAGGGCACGGAAGAGAAGATTGTCTTTCTAGGAAAAATACGCCATATTGACAAGAATGTTGCACATATGGTCATGAAATCAATTGGAACTGTAAAAGGAAAAATTGTACACATAATTTTCCAACTGTTCAAGGAAATCCGTTTAGAACCAATGCAGATCAGCGACAAAAAGCGCGAACAGGACTAGAGTTGAGAAGTAGCAACACAACTTGGAATAACGGATATCAGCAACGATTGACAGAAAAGAATCAAACAACGGAAGGACCCAAGAAAAGGCAACAGAATATGAGTATGACATGTCATTGGTGTAACCGGCCACGACATTTCGTAAAAGCGTGGCAAAGAAAAACTGGGAATCATTGCAGGGAAACGGCCAAGGGCCCAGGCAAGGCCAGTAACCTGGGAACCCGATAATAAGAAGGGTAGCTTTAGGCCACGGTGACTCAGTACGATAAGTTGTACGTCCGAGGAGACCGTTATCCTATCTACGAATCTCCAGCATGTGCAACAAAAGGTTGAAAAAGAACATAATGGAAATAATATGGAACTTGCGAACGAAAACAACGAAGACAAGAGGAACGATGAGAAAATATATAATAATAAGACAATCAACACTTTTAGTGTAAATATTAATGAGTGCTGCTACGAAAAGAAGCAAGAAAATTACGTGTTCATTGAATTTCCTTGCGTGGAGGCGATTAATGAGAAACTTTCCTTGCTGGTGGATACAGGAGCAGACACAAGTTTAATTAAAGAAAAAACACTTAGAAAGGAAACAGTAATCATCACTTCGAATACAAAAGTTTTAAACGGAGCTTTTGGAGGATGTGCTACAACAACAGGAACTGTCAATGTGGCACATAATGATTGGCCAAGTCCTACCTTAACGTTGCACATAATGGCACTTGAGCAAAACTGGCCGGGAGATGGTATACTTGGCAGGGACAATTTGTGGAACAGATCCGTCATAGATTCGCTCAGTAAAAAGCTGAAGTTTTTCCACTAAAACAAGGAGTTAATAGTGACTTTTGCATGCGTTGCTGCGGAAAACACAAAAAGAGAAAGTGAAAAAAATTCTGTGATGGTAAATTCACGGACAATAAAAATTGTACCATTTGAAATAGCATCTGAAGCAAAAACAACAATAATGCACCAGAAGGAAATAATATCGGGAGTGTATATTGCAGAAACATTGCAAATATAAATGCACATGAAGAAAACAAATAAACAATATATGTTAAAAGACAAATCTTTCCAATAAAAATAAGAGTTCATCACTTAACCGCGGTAGATTAAAAACGAAGAAAGAAATCGGTTACAATTCTAAAATTACAATAAGCAAAACAATAAGAAAAAAAGTTAAAATATATTCAATTTTCGTAACTGTAAGCGCAAGTAATTTGTTTGGTTGACCCACATTAATGGACAGCCAAGCAAAATGCATTGAAAGCATTTTAGCGACCACATTAATGGACAGCCAAGCAAAATGCATTGAAAGCATTTTAGCGACCACATTGGTGACTATAATTACTGACAGCAGTTATTATAATTGCGAATATGTAAATATGCATGAATATGTAAAATGCTATATAAATATATATGTTTAGCCGTAAGTTAAAGTTAAATGCATACTATATGATAATATACATGTCAGAAAATAATATAGATTACACTAAAAATCATACATATATAAATATATAAATATAGAGATGTTCACAGACAAACCAAGGAAAATAGAGATAACTTCATACTTTAAGACGATTATGTAAATAATAGATTTTAAAAAGATAAAATAAATGTTTTATAACAATCATACTTGATCGCATAAATTGTAATAATAGCAATTGTAGTCATAAATATATGTATATAAATAGCATATTGTATAATATAAGCGTATGGCCAATGATTATAGAAAAACTAGTTAAGGTGTTGTCTACAGCCGGGCTGTAGCCGAAATAGCCTACACCTTAAAGCTGCATATATACTCGTATATATAAGATATATAAGATAAACTATAATTATAGCTGCTTAACTATTTCTGTGCGTTACAAACACCGGTACTAAGTGCATTTACTCTCAAAATTTAGAAGTAGGGTATAAAAATATATTGCAATACTGGGTGGATGGGTAAAAAGGAGGTGTGGCCCGCCCATTTTTTTCCCAACAGAATATTATTGGTTCACAAACTACAATATTATGTACACCATTATTCAGGAAACTTATATACTTTTCAATACAATCCATGTAAAACCCTCCATGACCTATGTAAACTAAAAGTGGGCGGATCACGCCCATATTTGGCATATTAACTGGAAGCATGTGTCTTAACCTACATATAAAATTTTCTTGTCTTCTATCAAAAAGTGATGCTGATATGGCCTTTTTTAATAGGCAAAACAGAGGTACCTGCACTCTCGATATAAAAAGTAGGCGTGGTTCTTAGGCGATTTTGCCCATTTTCAATACGAAACACCCCAACATAGCAGCGCATAATTTTTGCCAAATTTCATTTTGAAATCTTAATCCGTTCTCCTGTGATTGCGATTTCAACGGACAGACAGACAGACAGACAGACGGACAGACATCGTTATTTCAATTTTGGTGGTGATGCTGATCAAGAATATATATACTTTTCCATACCTATCTTGTCTAGTTCTATGCGTTACACACTCCGGTAGAAAGTGAATATACCCTCAACCTTAAGGTGTAGGGTATAAAAAGACTAAGTGCACGGCTTCGCGAAAGTCTTGACAATTACCATAATGACCCATACAGCAGGTAATAAAATTTTAAAAGAAATGTTACAATTTCTTTAGTGGCAGCAGTAATTAGGCAAATTATTGAGCAATAAACAATGAAAAACATACCTCAAATGATAGCATATATTTATGTTTGTTACGTTTGTATGCAGGTACATGCAACCCAATGCAGTCGCTGCTCGGAAGTTATACGTATTTACCAACTTCTACGTTTTTTAAAGCAATGCAAGAAAAGAGCTAGCATTTTTATGGTTTAAAGGGAAAAGGTTGTTTATAAAACACGAAAGCTGCAGTTTAAGTATGAATATTTATTTAAGTTTTTTTGAGAACTAATTATATTACCTCAGTGTATATACATATGTATACATATATTATAATATATATATATATATACTGCGTCCTTGCAGTTTACTGCGTCCTTGCAGTATTGTCTCGCTGGCTCTCAATTTCTCTATATTGAGGGTACCAATGAGCAAAAATTTGGCATGGAGTACAAAATTAGGTAAACTGCCTAAAAGTGGGTGTGGCACGCCCATTTTCCATCCAACAAAATAATATTGATTCCCAAACTTATATGTATCCTATTAATCAGCAAAATTTGTATAATTATCAATACAACCCCTTTAGACCCTCCACGACCTATGTAAACTAAAAGTGGGCAGATCACGCCCAAATTCGGAAGATAAACTATAGTTATAGCTGCTTAACTATTTCTGTGCGTTACAAACACCGGTACTAAGTGCGTTTACTCTCAAAATTTAGGTGTAGGGTATAAAAATATATTGCAATACTGTGTGGATGGGTAAAAAGGAGGCGTGGCCCGCCCACTTTTTCCCAACAGATAATTATTGGTTCACAAACTACAATATTATGTACACCATTATTCAGGAAACTTATACTTTTCAATACAATCCATGTAAAACCCTCCATGACCTATGTAAACTAAAAGTGGGCGGATCACGCCCATATTTGGCACATTAACTGGAAGCATTAGTCTAAACCTACATATAAAATTTTCTTGTCTTCTCTCAAAAAGTGATGCTGATATGGACTCTTTTAATAGGCAAAACAGAGGTACCTGCACTCTCGATATAAAAAGTAGGCGTGGTCCTTGGGCGATTTTGCCCATTTTCAATACGAAACATTTTTATTTTGAAATTCTTATCCGTTCTCCTGTGATCGTGATTTCAACGGACAGACGGACAGACAGACAGACAGACAGGCAGACGGACAGACATCGTTATTTCAATTTTGGTGGTGATGCTGATCAAGAATATATATACTTTTCTATACCTATCTTGTCTAGTTCTATGCGTTACACACTCCGGTAGAAAGTGAATATACCCTCAACCTTAAGGTGTAGGGTATAATAATGTGTTTTCCCCTTTTTTTTGTAGTTTTCGTTTTACTTATAGTTAATATAAATGTTTCTAATACTTTGTATATATATTGATGTGTTTGTTGTGTGTTTGCAATCGTACTGCTTGTGTATGTAGCTATAGCGGCACCCTTTTTAAAAGGTCCTGTTCTGTGAGTGCTTAGGGTTTGTGGTGACAATCCGCCATATGCCGTCGCGGCTGATTTTGGCCTACCCATCTTGAACGATTACGGTTGCAACTCCCTCGGGTCTTCGGATGGTGAACGATCGTCGCTCCGGTGTATGTTGTGGTGATATTTTGATTTGCTTTAACCATTCCTCAGTGGTTCTTGCGTTTTTCTGCTGTATTTTTGGTTTGGCTAATGGCGCTGGGTTTTTAGGCTTTTGTGTTTGTCTTGTTGATGTCTTCCGGGGTTGTGGTGTTCGTAGAGTTCGCAATTCTGGTCTGTGTTTGTTTAGAGCAGCTCGAACTTTGTTGAGCTGTACGGTGGAGTATTTCCTTTTCTGTGCGTCTTGCGTCTGTCGGTGGTTTGAATTGTGGTACTGGTCCGACATATTCTGTTTTTGGTACATTCGGAATCCGTGGTCGGGTAAGTTTGCGTAGATGCGCCATCCTTGTTGATTTGCTTTTTTGTTTGATTTTCTTCTCGTGACAGAATTTTGATTGGCGTCCGCTTAGTGCACCTGATCGAGTGTGACTGATCGTTTGTGTGTTTTGCGTGACTGATTGCAGTGGGTGTGGTGAGTGGGTCTGCCGTGGTGAGGTGTGTTCTGGCTTTCGGTTTTTTATGTATCGGCAGAGGTTGACTCCTTTGGTCATGTACTCTTGGTTATGTCAATTGCGTTGTTCCATTATTATACCCTACACCTTAAGGATGAGGGTATATTCACTTTCTACCGGAGTGTGTAACGCATAGAACTAGACAAGATAGGTATGGAAAAGTATATATATTATTGATCAGCATCACCACCGAAATTGAAATAACGATGTCTGTCCGTCTGTCTGTCTGTCTGTCTGTCCGTTGAAATCACGATCACAGGAGAACGGATTAAGATTTCAAATTTGAAATTTGGCAAAAATATTCGTTGCTATGTTGTGGTGTTTCGTATTGAAAATGAGCAAAATCGCCCAAGGACCACGCCTACTTTTTCTATCGAGAGTGCAGGTACCTCTGTTTTGCCTATTAAAAAAGGCCATATCAGCATCACTTTTGAGTGAAGACAAGAAAATTTTATATGTAGGTTTAGACTAATGCTTCCAGTTAATATGCCATATATGGGCGTGATCCGCCCACTTTTAAAAAAAAATTTTTGTTTTTATTATTATTATTATATATGTATATATATTGTATATTTATTATTAGATATATAATATACTATATATTGTATATATACGAGTATATATGCAGCTTTAAGGTGTAGGGTATTTCGGCTACAGCCCGGCTGTAGACAACACCTTTACTAGTTTTTTGTTTTGCGGTGTTTCGCGGATAGTACCTTTGTTTAAAAGGTGCGTCGGTGTTTACACGTGTGGTTGGTTGTGCTATGTTACATGGTGTATGTGTTTTCTCACTGCTATTCTTTGTCTTGCTTATCAATTCTGGAACTTGTTTGTGTTCTACATTTTTATTGTAGTAGAGAGCAAGATTGTTATTTGCTGATCTCGGTTTTATTTCGTACCCACCAACGATGATGTTAATGCCGATTACTTCTAAGAAGTCCATGCCGAGTATTAACTCTTCGTTTAATCCTTGCATGTATTCCAGGTGGTGATAATATGTTCTATTATTTATTTTTATTTTTGTCTTTCCGTAGTTTTGGACGGAAACGGTTTTCCCATCAGCTAATGAAATTGGTATTTCTTCTCTATGATTTGATTTTGTGGGATGCCCTAGTTTGTTTCTAAGGTCGTCTCCCATTAAGGTTAGAGAAGCTGCGGTGTCAATTAAGGCATTAATTGTATATTCACCGCATTCTACCTGCATATAATATCGGGCAGGGACGGGTGGTGTGTATTTATTTCTCGTTTGATGACATTGGCAGTCACGAGATAGGATTCCCCTCTCCCCGCAGTGGGAGCAAAAAAGCAATTTATTTGTCTGACACTTTTCCCTAGGCCTTGTTTGTCGGCAGGACGAGCAGTGTTAGCGCTGATCGTATGTGAAAGGCGTGATGCAGTGGTTAGCATGTCGACCCATTCTTGCTTCCTCACCTTTGAGCTCATCGAGATTATTGAAATCGTTGCGCCTGATGTACAATCGGTATTCGGGGCGTAGTCCCTAGTATGCTCGTTCGATTTGCTGCTCGCTTTTCATATGTATGTGCTGTCTTATTAGTGTCATTAAGTGGAGAACATAATCTTTGGCGCGTTCGCGATTATTTTGTTTTCTCCGCATTATCTCTTCTTCTAGCCTGAGTAAGTGTCTGGGAGGTTGGAAAAAGATTTTTGCTGCTGTTAGGAAGTCCGTCCATGTGTGAACTTCACTTCTTTTATATCGCCACCACTCTCGTGCTCGTCTCTGAATATTTCATTCAGTAATAGCAGGAGATGGTTGTAATCGACTCTATAACAGTCAGCTAATTCCTCAATACTCTCTAGGAATTCGTTTAGCGGTTGATTCCCATTAAAAGGGAGTCCCCATTTTCTCACTGTGTTCATAACATCAATATTATTGTTATTGGTGTGATTTGCGGTTGGTTGCATTTACCAGTAGGCGTATCATTACAAGAAACTTGTGTCGGAGTATGCACAAGTGTTTTCTGTTTCTCCTCGTTGTCTTTTTTCTTTTGTAGGTGTATATAATTGCTAATTCGTTTTCGGATTTCTTTCATGGTACCATCAGTGGGTAGCCCCTTTTCGTTTAGGTATTTTTCTAACTCTTCTTTTCTTAGGTAGTAAACCCAGCTGGTGGACGTTTCGTCGATTTCTTTAATTGTTGTTGTTGTTGTTTGACTTTCTTCTGAAGAAGAATGTCCCTGTTCGGGAGCCATTTATAACGAGTTTTGCTTCTTAGGCTAGAATAAAACTTAGTCTGTCCAGGGTTCGTTAAAGGGGTCTCGCAACGCTCTAACATACAACGTATTTCCGAATTACTCACGACTGTTTTCGCGACAGTCTAGCACTGACTCTGTAAAGAGTTCGGTTCGGACGTTGTTATTGGTTTTTTAATTTTTATTATTTTATTATTATTCGCTTAACAATTTTTATACTTATATTAATGCTTAACAATTTTTATACCTAATAATACGCACAATGAAAGAGGGGGATAAAGTATCCCGTAGCAGAAGGTTGCACAATGTGTATGAAGTCCCTGTTCGGGCGCCATTTATAACGAGTCGTTAAAGAGGATAACTATCAAAGTGATGCAAGGATGCAGTCTGGTAAGGGAGTATGACGATAAATTTTAAAAGTATTAAAAATTAACGCACAACGAACGAAGCAAGCGAACGTTGACCTGCGTCCACATGTCAAGGACAAGAGACGAACCAAATAACAGAACGAGTTACCGTGCTTTGGTAATGAGTAAACAAGAAGTTTAATGCACAAAAGAAACGGCGGAAGAACGCATGATTGAGGGCATCGGCCAAGCAAAGTCAAAGGCAGAGCAGAACATAGAAAACGAGAACTTGTTTTCGAGCAAAACTTTCGAACGCAGCGGACAAAACGGGAACTTGTTTACGAACTAATAAACAACGGGACGACGCTGCGGACAACAACAGCAAGAAGAAACATGCAACAGGAATTCAGTCATACAAAGGCAGTCGTGCAAGTGAGTCTGTGAAAAATAGTGTAGTTGAGAGGAAGTCCAAAGTGCCTCAGTAAGAATAATATCGAATTGAACTGAACGGAAGTTAAACAACAGCTACCATAAGAACCGAGCAAAGAAGCGACTACAGTCAAGCAAGGACGATATTCGACGAAGATCCTTTGTGAGAGCAGTAGAGCGGTTGCGTACTCCCATCAACTCTCATCTTACACCCTACTGAGTGATAGCGTAGGCTCACCATTGTGTCAAACGTCTCAAGACCATTCGAAATGTGGATGCACGATTGCGTAAGCCCGGCATTTCACTAATTCACCCTACTGTGTAATAGCGTATGCTCACCAGTGTGCCAAACGACACAATACCATTCGAATTGTGGATGCACGGTTGCCTAAGCCCGGCATCTCACGAATTCGCCTCACTGTGTGGATACGTAAGCTCACCAGAGTACAAAAAAACAAACGAATCGATTCGCAAGAATGTGTCCACTGTCCTTTTGAGGAAGCAGAATCGCCGAGAAACAAATAGAACGTAAACGAGCGTAGTTCCGGAGAAAATACAAAATAAAACACTGCATAGACATAAGTTTATTACGTAAACGTTTATCTTATAATACATCTTAGATTAATAAAACGTAAAGGAAAACAAGAATCTTGTGTACTTTACTGTCTTTAGTCTGAGGATCTCTCGGCCGAAGTAAAGTTCGTTACAAGCCTTAAGAAATCGCTGATAAGCGACCCAATACTCACGTGTCCAGATTTTACGAAACCATTCACGCTTTAGACTGACGCCAGCGTTTAGGACTAAGAGCAGTGCTCACGCAAGAGATCGGTGAAGCAAAGAAAGTGATAGTCTATACGCGCACCAGGCGGAAAGCAACTATTCAGTAAACGAGAAGGAATGCTTGGCCATCATATGGGGAATTCGGAAGATGAGGTGCTATCTCGAAGGCTACAAGTTCACAGTGGTCACGGACCTATCGCTCAAATGGCTCAACAGCATCGACAGCCAGTCACGACGTATTGCTCGCTGGGCGCTGGAATTACAGCAGAACTAAAAGTTGTCGCTGCCGCCTTTTCCCGTCAACCCATCGAACGCCACCGCCAACGCCGTAGGAGATAGCATGACTCAACCATGCTCATGGCCCGAAAGAAGACTACAAGAAATCAGAGAAAAGCCTGAGAAATTCCCACCGAATAGAGAGAGGCCAGCTTTACACACGCATCCAAAGTGAACTTGGCAACGATGACAACGCACTGTGGAAACTCTGTGTCCCTTCATATCTGCGGGCCTAACTAAAAGCTTAAAAGCTTAAGCGGAAAGTTTAAACAAAGCTTAAAGCAAAGCTTTAAAAATTCATAAGTTAAATAAACACTTTTTGTTAGGCTTCATCGTACTAGTGAAGTTTCCAAGCACACGCTATCAAATTAAAGCACACGCTCCAGATTGAGTGACCAAGTGCTAGATTTACCGTCAGTCAAACTTGTGTTCTAGATTTGATTTCACGATCGCGGAAACTTGCAAATATTGCGAACGACCACACGTGTTTGGGTCAATGCAAGGCTCGCGCTCTAGATTCTAGCAAGAGCATTGGAGACGATGCAAATTTAAATGGGTTACGGTGGGAGAGAGTCAATAAAAAGACAAGTTGTCTTTTTATTAGTAGAATCGTAGTGAAGTCAGTAGTTAGGAAATCGTAGAAGATAAGAGCTCATCAATTAATTTAAAATACTATATTGAAAAGTAACTTCAAAAGGGTATAGTTGCTAAGTGATAAGTGAAAACAAAATTGAAGTTGAAAAGAAACCTTAAGTGAAAGCGTACTGGTTTTCTCGTTGAGACAGAAAGATGTTGTAATAAATGTGTATTAAATTATACTTAATTGTAAAAGCGATAATAAAATTTTAATGGATAATGAACAAAGTTATGATTCTCTAAAAATTGAGTATAAGAAATTGTCGGAACAGCTAGATAGGGTTATAGCAAAGTCCTCGGAGAATTCGAAAAAAAAATAGTTAACAAAGAAACTATTGCATTAATAAAAGAAAATATTACAGCAATTAAGAATATCTCGATAATTGAACAAGCAGATTTAATTATAGATGAACTGCTTGACTTCTTTGAACAAAGATCGAATGCAACAAGAGAAGAATTAAACACGTGGAAAAAAGAGTTTTCAGCGTTGAAAAAAAGATACGACAATTATTGTGTGATCAAACAGTTGCAGGATGATTGCATTGCGAAATTACAGGCGGAAAACAAAAATTTCAAAAGACAATTCAATATCAAGGGGGCGTAACTCCAGAAAGGGCATCCAAAGGAGAGTTCACAAGTATTAAGGAAGCCAGCGATAAAATTCGTCAATTAAGAAAAGAAAATCGCTTGCTTAGATAAGAGGTCGCGTTAGCTCACGAAGCTTCATTATTTCATAAAGAACCATCCACACAAGCAAAAGAGCAAGAATCAAATAAAACCCCAAAAATGAATAATAAATCTTAACAAAATGGGTATAGAAGAAATAGCGAAGGTTGTTAACAGATTAGTGCCGTTATTTTCGGGAGCACCGCCAATAGATCTGCGTAACGAGGTCTATAAATTCATTAAAGGATGCGATCTAGCGAAAAGAAGTATCAACACATCAGAAATTCAAGATTTTCTATTATGTATAAAGCAAAGATTACACACATTACTTTCAACGTAAGTCGTTAAACATGGTACTGGAAGAAATACAAACCATGAAACAATTCCCAAATGAGGATATTCGGCAATTCGCAGATAAATTACTTTCACTCCGATCGCAGGCGGAAGATATCACAACCCATAATTACAAAGGTGAGTCAGATAAAGCTTTAAGAAATAAAGTCAAACGGCAGTAATCCGTGCATTCTAGCAAGGATTATATAGGAACGGACAAGGCAACACTGGAAGATGTGGTAGAACAAGCTGTTGATGTGGCTAATGATATTCGACAAGCGGAAGTCCGACAGGATAATCAAAGGATAGGAATGGTTAGCAAATGGCACTAAATGGGCACTTTACAGAAAATAACAATAAATGGGTAAAATCTGGATTAAATACCAATAAAAAATTAAGCGCAAACATAGTTTGTAGTTTTTGTAACAAAAAAGGGCACGGAAGAGAAGATTGTCTTTCTAGGAAAAATACGCTATATTGACAAGAATGTTGCACATATGGTCATGAAATCAATTGGAACTGTAAAAGGAAAAATTGTACACATAATTTTCCAACTGTTCAAGGAAATCCGTTTCGAACCAATGCAGATCAGCGACAAAAAGCGCGAACAGGACTAGAGTTGAGAAGTAGCAACACAACTTGGAATAACGGATATCAGCAACGATTGACAGAAAAGAATCAAACAACGGAAGGACCCAAGAAAAGGCAACAGAATATGAGTATGACATGTCATTGGTGTAACCGGCCACGACATTTCGTAAAAGCGTGGCAAAGAAAAACTGGGAATCATTGCAGGGAAACGGCCAAGGGCGCAGGCAAGGCCAGTAACCTGGGAACCCGATAATAAGAAGGGTAACTTTAGGCCACGGTGATTCAGTACGATAAGTTGTACGTCCGCGGAGACCGTTATCCCATCTACGAATCTCCAGCATGTGCAACAAAAGGTTGAAAAAGAAGATAATGGAAATAATATGGAACTTGCGAACGAAAACAACGAAGACAAGAGGAACGATGAGAAAATATATAATAATAAAACAATCAACACTTTTAGTGTAAATATTAATGAGTGCTGCTACGAAAAGAAGCAAGAAAATTACGTGTTCATTGAATTTCCTTGCGTGGAGGCGATTAATGAGAAACTTTCCTTGCTGGTGGATACAGGAGCAGACACAAGTTTAATTAAAGAAAAAACACTTAGAAAGGAAACAGTAATCAACACTTCGAATACAAAAGTTTTAAACGGAGCTTTTGGAGGTTGTGCTACAACAACAGGAACTGTCAATGTGGCACATAATGATTGGCCAAGTCCTACCTTAACGTTGCACATAATGGCACTTGAGCAAAACTGGCCGGGAGATGGTATACTTGGCAGGGACAATTTGTGGAACAGATCCGTCATAGATTCGCTCAGTAAAAAGCTGAAGTTTTTCCACTAAAACAAGGAGTTAATAGTGACTTTTGCATGCGTTGCTGCGGAAAACACAAAAAGAGAAAGTGAAAAAAATTCTGTGATGGTAAATTCACGGACAATAAAAATTGTACCATTTGAAATAGCATCTGAAGCAAAAACAACAATAATGCACCAGAAGGAAATAATATCGGGAGTGTATATTGCAGAAACATTGCAAATATAAATGCACATGAAGAAAACAAATAAACAATATATGTTAAAAGACAAATCTTTCCAATAAAAATAAGAGTTCATCACTTAACCGCGGTAGATTAAAAACGAAGAAAGAAATCGGTTACAATTCTAAAATTACAATAAGCAAAACAATAAGAAAAAAAGTTAAAATATATTCAATTTTCGTAACTGTAAGCGCAAGTAATTTGTTTGGTTGACCCACATTAATGGACAGCCAAGCAAAATGCATTGAAAGCATTTTAGCGACCACATTGGTGACTATAATTACTGACAGCAGTTATTATAATTGCGAATATGTAAATATGTATGAATATGTAAAATGCTATATAAATATATATGTTTAGCCGTAAGTTAAAGTTATATGCATACTATATGATAATATACATGTCAGAAAATAATATAGATTACACTAAAAATCATACATATATAAATATAGAGATGTTCACAGACAAACCAAGGAAAATAGAGATAACTTCATACTTTAAGACGATTATGTAAATAATAGATTTTAAAAAGATAAAATAAATGTTTTACAACAATCATACTTGATCGCATAAATTGTAATAATAGCAATTGTAGTCATAAATATATGTATATAAATAGCATATTGTATAATATAAGCATATGGCCAATGATTATAGAAAAACTAGTTAAGGTGTTGTCTACAGCCGGGCTGTAGCCGAAATAGCCTACACCTTAAAGCTGCATATATACTCGTATATATAAGATATATAAGACAAACTATAATTATAGCTGCTTAACTATTTCTGTGCGTTACAAACACCGGTACTAAGTGCATTTACTCTCAAAATTTAGAAGTAGGGTATAAAAATATATTGCAATACTGGGTGGATGGGTAAAAAGGAGGTGTGGCCCGCCCATTTTTTTCCCAACAGAATATTATTGGTTCACAAACTACAATATTATGTACACCATTATTCAGGAAACTTATATACTTTTCAATACAATCCATGTAAAACCCTCCATGACCTATGTAAACTAAAAGTGGGCGGATCACGCCCATATTTGGCATATTAACTGGAAGCATGTGTCTTAACCTCCATATAAAATTTTCTTGTCTTCTATCAAAAAGTGATGCTGATATGGCCTTTTTTAATAGGCAAAACAGAGGTACCTGCACTCTCGATATAAAAAGAAGGCGGTGTCCTTGGGCGATTTTGCCCATTTTCAATACGAAACACCCCAACATAGCAACGAATATTTTTGCCAAATTTTATTTTGAAATCTTAATCCGTTCTCCTGTGATTGTGATTTCAACGGACAGACAGACAGACAGACAGACGGACAGACATCGTTATTTCAATTTTGGTGGTGATGCTGATCGAGAATATATATACTTTTCCATACCTATCTTGTCTAGTTCTATGCGTTACACACTCCGGTAGAAAGTGAATATACCCTCAACCTTAAGGTGTAGGGTATAATTAGTGAATATTAAAATTTTTTTTTAAAAAGAAAAGAGATTAAGATATTAGAGAGAAATAATAAGTGGGCACTAATTAACTAAAAGATTGTAAAATAAAATATGAAAAGAGTGAAAAATAACCCCAACAAAATAGATATGAAAACAAAATAAAATATGAAAAGGGGGAAAAATATAATAACCCCAACAAAACAAAATATGAGAAAAAAGCTAAAGCAAAATATTAAATTAGTTACACCAGCACAACAACAACGTCAACTTCAGTTTTCGACAAACATCTAACTAATGAGTTCCGACTCCACGAGGGGTACAACGCTGTAGGGGCATCTGTTGGTTATGGTTAACCACCTATATATTTAGAAGCATCAGTTGGTTAGCGATCTCAGTAAAAATGAGAAAGATTTTTAAATGGACATATGGTAGCGGTAGCGCAATTACGATTTTCATACGCACAAAAGTCGTTCAAAACAAGGCCATGTAGCCTATAACACCGCGGAATGTTCCAACGAAATACGTGAAAAAGAGTCAAATAAAGAATCGGGTGCAATCGTGTGACACAAAATCTGCTAAAACCAAAAAGTGTAGTAAGTCCAGGAAGTTTTTTTCAGTTGTGAAACAGAAATTAACGCAGGGTAATAGTAACGATTTCTTAGGCCATTACATCCACTGGTCAGAGAACACAGCAAGGAGTATATATTCATAAAGAGATTGCATGAAACATTTGTTGCCGGCAACATTGTAAAAGTTGTGCGCAACGATTAGGCCTCCTGCGCTGTCAGCAGCAAGCTGAGCAAAGCAGAGCAAATTTCAGACCCGAATATTACAACCGAAGTGTTTTTTGCTGTAGTTTTATGATCCGTAACGCGTTGTTGTTGTCTTGAACAACTGACGAAATCAGCATGGCAATGATCGATTTGTTGTTTTCAGCGGGGTATAAGAGGCAATGAGGGAACTTCTCTTCTTTCTGTCCCTTTACAATAACAAATCATTAGTAGTCGGCTGTTTGCTCAGATTCCTTTTCAAGTTATATTTTTGTAGAAATTTTAGATTTCTGATTTTGTGCATGCTACCTTTGAGAGGTTGGAAAGAGTGTGCCTCATTGGCTTTTGAGTTGAATGGGTTTCTTTTATATATTAGATGCTGTAGATTTATTACTATTGTAGCATGTAGAAACAAATGATATGCGGACGAAAATTAATATGTTACGTTTTATAAGCAATTAGGTTTATGTATGTGCGAATTTATTCCGAGTGGTTGTGTGCGTACGAGGATTTGGCCTTACTTGCAGCAATCGTTTTGCATATGATATGCTTGATCGATTTTATATCATGATTGATATTATCGAGACAAAACAATGCTGTTTTAATTTTGCTTAGTTATACTTTTAATCTATAAAATTACAAATAAATGAATGATTTAATAAAGATCGCAGGTATTGCTTAACGTTAGGTATTGATGAGAAATTTTAATTTGTTAACCAATGAGATTGTAAGTATGTACATATAAAGAAAATTTTTTAATTATTTTACTCAATTTTGTATTACGTTTAATATGCTAAGCAATATCCAGCAAATAAGAAGTTTAACAAATAAAATGTCATAATTTATAAGCGAACACTACTCTTATTCACAACCCAACATCCACAGCATATGCAAAATCACAAAAATGCAAATTTCATTCAAATACCAAAATTGAAAACAAAAAAAATGACTACTGCTCATAATTTGTTAATGTAAAAAAACAAGAAGAGGTCGAATTGCTCCGTTGCCTCTCATCCCCCAAAATCAACAAAACGATCATTGCGGCGATGATTCTGTTGTTCACCACAACAACAGCGCGTTAGGGATCATAAAACTTCAGAAAAAAAAGCAAAAAACACTTCGGGTGCAATTTTCGGGTCTCTGCTTGGCTGGTTTCTTTGCTTTGCTTTGCTCAGTTTGCTGCTGACAGCGCAGTAGGCCTAATCTTTCCGCACAGCAACATCGTGTTGCTGGAAAAAAATGTTTCATGCAATCTCTTTATGAATATATACTCCTTGAACACAGTCCGGTAGTGCGATACATTACAAAGAGTAGTATGTATATGTACCTTCTGGCTCAACGTAGCGACTGCGCTGCTCGTAAGGAGCGTGAGGAGCGTGAGGAGCTAAACTTTGCCGCCTCCATAAGCTTTATTAAGGTTTGTGTGTGGGCTCTCTGCCGGTGTAGAGCTCAGCTCTGACCTCCTCATAAGATTGTTAGTGTTTGTGTGTTTGAGGCTGCTCTGCCGGGCTGCTGCTGGATAAGATTTACATATGGAGGTGCTCTGCTCGGAGCTCTGCCGTGAATAGCTACCGCAGACGGACGGATGGACAGACAGACAGACGGACATACATGAGTAGGAGGAAGGAGAGGAAGGGGAATCATGTGAGCGTGGAGGGAAGGGGTGAAGATGCTGAATATTTTTGTTAAAGAATCTGTTGTTGTTGTTGTTGTATCATGAGACTTTAGCGAACGTGACCGTTGGTCCAGAGTTAGTGTAAACAAATTTCGGTGTTTTGAACGAAGTGCTATTGACTGAGTTGGTGTAATAAAATTTTTGTGATTGTTTTGATTATTTAATTGCTAATGTTGTTGTTGTTGCTATTTGTTTTAATAGGAATCTCTATTAGTAGAACAGATCGCCGTGGATTTAATGCAAACAAATTCCTTTGGTGGAGGGGATTTTTTATTTCTTCTGTTGTCTTTCGCTTTTGTTTCAATTCTTACTATGATATCGTAGTATATATGTATGTACAGTGCGTACAAAGAGAGTCTATGTTCGTGTTCTTGGGCATGTGTTTGTGTTTGGAAATGTGTGATCGGTGACATTCATGCACGTTCATGTTTTATTGAACCATTTCAGTGTTTCTCAATGTCAAATCCCAGCTTGCTAAAAATATGAATACTCTTAGTTCATTGAACACATGTAGAGTTGATTTTTCTTTTCGTATAAATGTAGGTCATTTTATATTCATTGATCTCAACTCCAACTACAAACACAGAATTAAATGATGATTTTTGGAAGGCACAATTAGTTTATGTTTTTATAAATACTTTCAATAGATGATGGAGAGTCGACGTTGTTGTTGTAATTTAATTACTTCAGTAGAACGAAGTGTCGTCGATCGAATTAGGGTAAACAAAACTCGTTCGGATGCTTTTCTTGCTTATGTTGTTACTATGTACATATATTCAAAGTGAAACATGCATCAACCAAAGGTTTAATTTTTTTTTTTGTGTTATTGATTATTGTTATATTTTTTTTTTTTTTTTTGTTTATAAATATTTCGTACGCAGTCTCTTCTAAATGAAATTATGTCATGAATATTAGATATTGTAAACAATGAAATGAAGAACTAGGGATCTGTGTCATGCTTAATATCGTACATATGTATATAAGGGGCGGAAGATTGCAATTTTCTCTCAGTTCTGAAACTAATCTTGAAGCCTTCGGAAGAATTGTGAAACTCGTCAATTGTGAAGTAATCTAATAAAAATTTAAGTGTGTAAAAATAAAACTTGTAGAAGAAAATTGTGAAATATTATATTAAAAAGAAAAACGTGAAATATAAAACGGGTAGACACAAAACGAAATGAAAATTTATTAACTATAGTACTTAAAAAACCCAACTAACTAAAATTATTAAAATATAGTACTTACAACAAACCCTAGAAAAGGAAATTAAAACTGTAAAAAACAGTATTTAAAATAAAAACAAAAACAAGTGCATATAAAATAAAACGCACAAAAAGCAAACTTACGCAAAACAAAGAAAAATAAAACCCCAAAGCTGTAAAACAAAACTACAACAAAATAGAAACTGTGAGTGTAGTTAAATATATTATTTAAAATAAAACAGCAATAAAGAGGAAGTGCCTCGCCCACAAAAAATATAAAACGTGTTAAATAAAACAAAATAACAAACGGTTAAATATAGGGTGTTAAAATAAAACATTAAAATAAAAGAAAAACTGTTAAATTTAGTATCTACGTACAGAGAAAAAACAACAACAACAACAAAAACAACAACATCATCAGCAACAGAAAGCAAACAAAACAAATAAAATGAAGGGATTTATTTGCGACATTTGTGGACAGGGTTTCACTGCGATGCGTAACCTTAAAAGGCATGCAAAAGCAACGCACGGCCACCCACAACTCCGCTGCGAAGACTGTGGGGAAAATTTTAACCGCATGGATAATATGCTCAGGCATCAGAAATTACTTCACCGAAAGCCATCGTCATCATCATCATCATCATCAGCACAGCAGATATCATCATTATCCACAACTTCTACAACAACACCATCATCATTATCTACACTTTCAATAACATCACCATCATCAACAGCATCATCGGCACCATTATCATCTTTAAATGCAACAGCAGCAGCAGCACAAGGACCATCATCGTCTTCAGCAGCGGTACAGGTACCATCGTCTGCAGCAACACACCGAGCTACTACAACACAACCACACATTGACGCTATCGAGAACGTTCGTTGCCCAACATGTAACGAAGATGTTTCTCGAAGAGGCTGGAGCTACCATCTGCGGACGATCAAACACAAAAAGAATTGTTGGTCGTCGCTAAGGTTTAAAGTGCATCAAAACAGCCTTTAAGGATAGAGTTCAAACACTTCTTTTCCAAAATGAGGATGAGGGACTTCTGATTCTAGAAGATTTCTTCAAAAACGCCAAAAATATAGTGACTAAGCAGATAGAAAATTTGCTAGAAAAGCACATAATGATAAAATTTAATATGGAATTGTACGCAGAATACTTTAAAATAACGACAGATGAGGAAATAGTGCTGGAAATAAAATCATTCCAAACAAAAATGATCTTAGCACAAAAAGTTGAAGACATTAGCAGCAACTACTCTGATATGTCTGAAGAACTGACCACCAAAATGGGTGAATTCCAGGAAAGGGACAGTGGATGGTCTCTACTTAAAATATGCTATATAGAGATAAATATAAATCAGTATCGTCCATTAAAGGGAACATCCTACATCCCTCTCCCGAAAGTCCTGCAGGACAAGTGTGCTTGCATAAATGTTAGAAACACTGATGTTTATTGTTTCAAATGGGCAGTCATATCTGCGCTTTATAATCTGCCAGTTAACCATAATAGACCGCATAGTTATAATGTGGAGAACATTGAAGCCGAAAATATAATAATAGAAAACGGATTTGCACTTGATTTTACGGGATTGAAGTTTCCTATGCCCATAGACGCCATTAGCAAATTTGAAGAAATGAATCCTACGATTAGCGTCAATGTGTTTGGTTTTGATAAGGATTCGGCAAACATTTAGGGACCTTACCACTGCACCAAGCAGGAAAAGGTGAAGCACATCAACCTGCTGCTGCTCCAAAATGATGAACAATTCCACTATGTGTGGATTAAAAATATTTCAAGGTAATTATAATTTATTTTTTTCTCAACTTCATGTTATTTCACTTTGATTTCATCTTTCATTTTACACTATTACTTTCTTTTGGCTTTTTAGATTAATAAAACAACAACAGACTGCTCACCGAAGGCAAATATTTTTATGCAACAGCTGTCTTCAGTACTCGCACAACGGGAGTACGCTACAAAAGCATAAAATGGTATGCGGAAAAGTTATAACCGAGATGCCGTCGCTAGAAAAGGCGGTAATTAGTTTTAAAAATTTTGAACGTAGCTTAGATGTTCCTTTTGTAGTATACGCAGATTTTGAATGCGTATTAAGTAGTTCAGGTTTAGATAGTAGCAATAAGTTTGTATGTAAGCATATTCCTGTAGCCTTTAGCTATAATATCCATTGTAATTTTAATAATAGTCTTAGTAAATTTGTTATTTATTCAGGAGAAGATGCTCCCAAGAAATTTGTAGAATTCTTAATTAAAGATATCTTAGATTTATATAATAACTATTTAAGTAAATCGAAACCTATGGCCTTTTTAAATTCTTTGCAGCTAAAGCAACAATTCCAGAGCAAAAACTGCCATATTTGCGATAAAGAATTGGGCTCTGATAGAGTGGCAGACCATTGCCACCTAACTGGCGAATATAGAGGACCGGCACATAATGAATGTAATTTCAAATATCAAATTGCAAAGTTTGTGCCTGTTTTCTTTCATAATTTTTCTGGCTACGATTGCCATCTTTTCGTTAAGGAATTAAATTCTTTTGAAGGTGATATAAATGTTATCCCTTTAAACAAAGAATTATATATATCCCTCTCAAAGCGTATCAAGGTGGATGAAAAGAAAACTTTTGAGATAAGATTTTTGGATTCTTTTCGCTTCATGGCATCAAGTTTGGATGCATTAGCGAAAAATTTATCACCAACTGATTTTAAAACTGTTCGCCAAATGTTTTCAAACGATAATGAATTTAAATTAGTAACAAGAAAAGGTGTATTCCCATACGAATACATCAATTCTTTCGGGCGACTTAAAGAAACCTCTCTTCCTCCTCAAACAGAATTTTATAGTCGCATGACAAATAAAACTTGTTCCAAGGAAGATTATGAACACGCGGTTAAAGTATGGGAGATGTTTAAATGCAAAACACTTGAAGATTACATGCTTCTATATCTGAAAACAGATGTTTTAATTTTAACAGACATTTTCCAAAATTTTAGAAAAATATGCAAAAACATTTATAAACTAGATCCGTGTTAATATTATACTGCACCAGGCTTATCTTGGGATGCAATGTTAAAGACTACAAAAATAGAACTTGAACTGTTTACAGATATAGACATGTATTTATTCATTCAGAAAAGTATTAGGGGAGGCATTGTCCAATGCTCTAAAAGGCATTCAAGGGCAAATAATAAATATATGGCGGACTACGATTGCAGTAAACCATCAGAATATTTAATGTATTTGGATGCCAATAATTTGTATGGCTGGGCAATGTCTCAATATCTTCCTTATGGAGGTTTCGAGTGGTTGACAGATACTAATAATTTTAACGTACAGACAATTCATGAAAATTCAGAATTTGGTTTTATTTTAGAAGTTGATCTAGAATATCCGGAAAATCTTCACGATTCCCACAATGACTTACCATTTTGCGCGGAAAATAAAATACCTCCCAATTCCAAATCTAATAAACTAATAACTGATTTAACCAACAAGACTACATACACAATTCATTACAAGAATCTTCAACAATGCATAAAAAATGGGTTAAAACTCAAGAGAACCCATAGAATATTAAAATTTAAGCAGTCTGGTTGGTTAAAACAGTACATTGATTTAAATACGTACCACAGAACAATAGCCAAAAACAGCTTCGAGAAAAACTTTTTTAAACTCCTCAATAATGCGGTATATGGAAAGACGATGGAGAATGTAGACAAAAGGAAGGATGTAAAAATTGTAACCGAATAGGAAAGTAAAGGAAGACATTTAGGAGCACGAGCTCTAATAGCAAAGCCAAATTTTCACAGCATGTCTTATTTTACACATGAAATGGCTGCTATACAATTGAATAGATCTCGCTCTGTATACAATAAACCAATATATTTGGGATTTGTTGTTTTAGAATTGTCCAAATGGAAAATGTATGATTTCCACTATGATTATATGAAACCTAAATTTACAACAAATATCAGTTTGAATTACATGGATACAGATTCTTTCATATATTCCATTCGATGCGAAGATTTTTACAATGATATTCGTGATGATATCGACTCAAAATTTGATACATCCGAATATTCACCTACAAATCCTTTCCATATGCCGCTTAAAAATGGTAAAGTCTTGGGCATGATGAAAGACGAGAACAAGGGACAAATTATGAAAGAATTTATAGGTCTTCGTTCTAAAATGTATACCATACAAGTTGTTGGCTGCGAGGAAATTAAAAAGGCAAAAGGTGTCAAGGCTACAGTTTTAGAAAAATTAAGTTTAAGTGATTACAAAGATTGTTTAGTTAATAAGAGAATTATATATGGGGACATGTTTAATTTTAGATCTAAGCTTCACAACATTTATACAGAACAAGTACATAAAGTAGCTTTAAGTCCATTAGATGATAAGCGTAAAATTAGAAAAGATAATATTCACACCTACGCGTGGAATCATTATAAGATAGATATAGAACTAAGCTTAGATAGCGATCAAGATATGTTAGAAGCATAAAATATTAACTGTAACTTTTATATAATATATAAGAAAAACTTTGTAAATATATAAGTAAAATTTTTTTATTCATATTAATAAAGCTGTAAATTTTACATTTGAAAAATGAAGCAATTAGAAACTTTTATTTATTATTGATGAAATACACATCTGTTTGCGATTGCATTCTCCAGTGCACAGTGTCAATCATGGGAATGACACATCCTTTGTAGTAAGTATATTTCTCCATTGTTTCAAAATTTACATGGGCCATTTATGCAACTTCAATTACAAGTTTTCTTAGAAACTGTTCAATTTAATTGTGCTTTACGACTCCTTCAACACAGACAATTTGCTTTTTAATAATCGAGAGAGTTTGCATGAGTAGAAATAACTCTAATTAATATCTAACCTACTTGTATACACGAATTCCTATACATTGGAGTCTCGAAAATAAAAAATTTTATAATTATTTTTAAACAAGACGAAAGTTAAAGAATATATGCAACAAATATGTTATACAGATATAATATTGAAGAGTTTTTGGAAATATTTACATTTCGGTGTTGGGAAGATGAAAAAGTATATTTGCAGCTATGAACAACGAAGATTGACCGTTGGTGTTACGAAATAGTATTTAGTATTTATATACAACTACGACCTACAAACTTGTATCCTACCTTTATTTAATAACAAATACCTCAGTAAATTTTACAATAAAGCAACCTAATGAAAGCAGACAGCAATCAACCTGAGCAAAATACTTAGCATCAATCATCCTGAAGAGTATTGTTATTATCAATCTCAACAATATCCTCAACTTGAACATCAGAATCACAAAATAATTTTAGCATTGATCTGAACATAATGCTTTCGTAAAACTAAGTTAGGACAATAAAATATTTAATTTGTAACACTTTGTTGTTTTAATGGGAATTAGATTTGAAATATGTTAAAATTCAAAGTGGACCACAAATTTCAAAGTGGTGGTGAAAGAGATGGTGTAGAATATCTGTCGTCTCGTTCAATACAGCTACCTTAAAATTGCTCCGCGAATCACTTCTACTGTTGTGTATGTGACACTACTACTGAACAGCTATCTGATCGGCTATAAACAGCTATCAGATCAGCTATATACAGCTATCAGATCGGCTATAAACAGCTATCTGATCAGCTATAAACAGCTATCAGATCAGCTATATACAGCTATCAGATCGGCATAAACTGCTATCTGATCAGCTATAAACAGCTATCAGATCAGCATAAACATAAACGCGTAGGTGTGAATGTTATCTTTTCTAGTTTTACGTTTATCATCTAATGGACTTAAAGCTACTTTATGTACTTGTTCTGTATAAATGTTGTGAAGCTTAGATCTAAAATTAAACATGTCTCCATATATAATTCTCTTATTAACTAAACCATCTTTGTAATCACTTAAACTTAATTTTTCTAAAACTGTAGCCTTGACACCTTTGGCCTTTTTAATTTCCTCGCAGCCAACAACTTGTATGGTATAAATTTTAGAACGACGACCTATAAATTCTTTCATAATTTGTCCCTTGTTCTCGTCTTTCATCATGCCTAAGACCATTTTTAAGCGGCATATGGAAAGGATTTGTAGGTGAATATTCGGATGTATCAAATTTTGAGTCGATATCATCACGAATATCATTGTAAAAATCTTCGCATCGAATGGAATATATGAAAGAATCTGTATCCATGTAATTCAAACTGAGATTTGTTGTAAATTTAGGTTTCATATAATCATAGTGGAAATCATACATTTTCCATTTGGATAATTCTCAAACAACAAATCCCAAATATATTGGTTTATTGTATATAGAGATCTATTTAATTGTATAGCAGCCATTTCACGTGTAAAATAAGACATGCTGTGAAAATTTGGCTTTGCTATTAGAGCTCGTGCTCCTAAATGTCTCCCTTTACTTTCCCATTCGGTTACAATTTTTACATCCTTCCTTTTGTCTACATTCTCCATCGTCTTTCCATATACCGCATTATTGAGGAGTTTAAAAAAGTTTTTCTCGAAGCTGTTTTTGGCTATTGTTCTGTGGTACGTATTTAAATCAATGTACTGTTTTAACCAACCAGACTGCTTAAATTTTAATATTCTATGGATTCTCTTGAGTTTTAACCCATTTTTTATGCATTGTTGAAGATTCTTGTAATGAATTGTGTATGTAGTCTTGTTGGTTAAATCAGTTATTAGTTTATTAGATTTGGAATTGGGAGGTATTTTATTTTCCGCGCAAAATGGTAAGTCATTGTGGGAATCGTGAAGATTTTCCGGATATTCTAGATCAACTTCTAAAATAAAACCAAATTCTGAATTTTCATGAATTGTCTGTACGTTAAAATTATTAGTATCTGTCAACCAATCGAAACCTCCATAAGGAAGATATTGAGACATTGCCCAGCCATACAAATTATTGGCATCCAAATACATTAAATATTCTGATGGTTTACTGCAATCGTAGTCCGCCATATATTTATTATTTGCCCTTGAATGCCTTTTAGAGCATTGGACAATGCCTCCCCTAATACTTTTCTGAATGAATAAATACATGTCTATATCTGTAAACAGTTCAGGTTCTATTTTTGTAGTCTTTAACATTGCATCCCAAGATAAGCCTGGTGCTGTATAATATTGACACGGATCTAGTTTATAAATGTTTTTGCATATTTTTCTAAAATTTTGGAAAATGTCTGTTAAAATTAAAACATCTGTTTTCAGATATAGAAGCATGTAATCTTCAAGTGTTTTGCATTTAAACATCTCCCATACTTTAACCGCGTGTTCATAATCTTCCTTGGAACAAGTTTTATTTGTCATGCGACTATAAAATTCTGTTTGAGGAGGAAGAGAGGTTTCTTTAAGTCGCCCGAAAGAATTGATGTATTCGTATGGGAATACACCTTTTCTTGTTACTAATTTAAATTCATTACCGTTTGAAAACATTTGGCGAACAGTTTTAAAATCAGTTGGTGATAAATTTTTCGCTAATGCATCCAAACTTGATGCCATGAAGCGAAAAGAATCCAAAAATCTTATCTCAAAAGTTTTCTTTTCATCCACCTTGATACGCTTTGAGAGGGATATATATAATTCTTTGTTTAAAGGGATAACATTTATATCACCTTCAAAAGAATTTAATTCCTTAACGAAAAGATGGCAATCGTAGCCAGAAAAATTATGAAAGAAAACAGGCACAAACTTTGCAATTTGATATTTTAAATTACATTCATTATGTGCCGGTCCTCTATATTCGCCATTTAGGTGGCAATGGTCTGCCACTCTATCAGAGCCCAATTCTTTATCGCAAATATGGCAGTTTTTGCTCTGGAATTGTTGCTTTAGCTGCAAAGAATTTAAAAAGGCCATAGGTTTCGATTTACTTAAATAGTTATTATATAAATCTAAGATATCTTTAATTAAGAATTCTACAAATTTCTTGGGAGCATCTTCTCCTGAATAAATAACAAATTTACTAAGACTATTATTAAAATTACAATGGATATTATAGCTAAAGGCTACAGGAATATGCTTACATACAAACTTATTGCTACTATCTAAACCTGAACTACTTAATACGCATTCAAAATCTGCGTATACTACAAAAGGAACATCTAAGCTACGTTCAAAATTTTTAAAACTAATTACCGCCTTTTCTAGCGACGGCATCTCGGTTATAACTTTTCCGCATACCATTTTATGCTTTTGTAGCGTACTCCCGTTGTGCGAGTACTGAAGACAGCTGTTGCATAAAAATATTTGCCTTCGGTGAGCAGTCTGTTGTTGTTTTATTAATCTAAAAAGCCAAAAGAAAGTAATAGTGTAAAATGAAAGATGAAATCAAAGTGAAATAACATGAAGTTGAGAAAAAAATAAATTATAATTACCTTGAAATATTTTTAATCCACACATAGTGGAATTGTTCATCATTTTGGAGCAGCAGCAGGTTGATGTGCTTCACCTTTTCCTGCTTGGTGCAGTGGTAAGGTCCCTCGATGTTTGCCGAATCCTTATCAAAACCAAACACATTGACGCTAATCGTAGGATTCATTTCTTCAAATTTGCTAATGGCGTCTATGCGCATAGGAAACTTCAATCCCGTAAAATCAAGTGCAAATCCGTTTTCTATTATTATATTTTCGGCTTCAATGTTCTCCACATTATAACTATGCGGTCTATTATGGTTAACTGGCAGATTATAAAGCGCAGATATGACTGCCCATTTGAAACAATAAACATCAGTGTTTCTAACATTTATGCAAGCACGCTTGTCCTGCAGGACTTTCGGGAGAGGGATGTAGGATGTTCCCTTTAATGGACGATACTGATTTATATTTATCTCTATATAGCATATTTTAAGTAGAGACCATCCACTGTCCCTTTCCTGGAATTCACCCATTTTGGTGGTCAGTTCTTCAGACATATCAGAGTAGTTGCTGCTAATGTCTTCAACTTTTTGTGCTAAGATCATTTTTGTTTGGAATGATTTTATTTCCAGCACTATTTCCTCATCTGTCGTTATTTAAAAGTATTCTGCGTACAATTCCATATTAAATTTTATCATTATGTGCTTTTCTAGCAAATTTTCTATCTGCTTAGTCACTATATTTTTGGCGTTTTTGAAGAAATCTTCTGGAATCAGAAGTCCCTCATCCTCATTTTGGAAAAGAAGTGTTTGAACTCTATCCTTAAAGGCTGTTTTGATGCACTTTAAACCATCGCTTAGCGGCGACCAACAATTCTTTTTGTGTTTGATCGTCCGCAGATGATAGCTCCAGCCTCTTCGAGAAACATCTTCGTTACATGTTGGGCAACGAACGTTCTCGATAGCGTCAATGTGTGGTTGTGTTGTAGTAGCTCGGTGTGTTGCTGCAGACGATGGTACCTGTACCGCTGCTGAAGACGATGATGGTCCTTGTGCTGCTGCTGCTGTTGCATTTAAAGATGATAATGGTGCCGATGATGCTGTTGATGATGGTGATGTTATTGAAAGTGTAGATAATGATGATGGTGTTGTTGTAGAAGTTGTGGATAATGATGATATCTGCTGTGCTGATGATGATGATGATGATGACGATGGCTTTCGGTGAAGTAATTTCTGATGCCTGAGCATATTATCCATGCGGTTAAAATTTTCCCCACAGTCTTCGCAGCGGAGTTGTGGGTGGCCGTGCGTTGCTTTTGCATGCCTTTTAAGGTTACGCATCGCAGTGAAACCCTGTCCACAAATGTCGCAAATAAATCCCTTCATTTTATTTGTTTTGTTTGCTTTCTGTTGCTGATGATGTTGTTGTTTTTGTTGTTGTTGTTGTTTTTTCTCTGTACGTAGATACTAAATTTAACAGTTTTTCTTTTATTTTAATGTTTTATTTTAACACCCTATATTTAACCGTTTGTTATTTTGTTTTATTTAACACGTTTTATATTTTTTGTGGGCTAGACACTTCCTCTTTATTGCTGTTTTATTTTAAATAATATATTTAACTACACTCACAGTTTCTATTTTGTTGTAGTTTTGTTTTACAGCTTTGGGGTTTTATTTTTCTTTGTTTTGCGTACGTTTGCTTTTTGTGCGTTTTATTTTATATGCACTTGTTTTTGTTTTTATTTTAAATACTGTTTTTTACAGTTTTAATTTCCTTTTCTAGGGTTTGTTGTAAGTACTATATTTTAATAATTTTAGTTAGTTGGGTTTTTTAAGTACTATAGTTAATAAATTTTAATTTCGTTTTGTGTCTACCCGTTTTATATTTCACGTTTTTCTTTTTAATATAATATTTCACAATTTTCTTCTACAAGTTTTATTTTTACACACTTAAATTTTTATTAGAGTACTTCACAATTGACGAGTTTCACAATTCTTCCGAAGGCTTCAAGATTAGTTTCAGAACTGAGAAAAAATTGCAATCTTCCGCCCCTTATATACATATGTACGATATTAAGCATGACACAGATCCCTAGTTCTTCATTTCATTGTTTACAATATCTAATATTCATGACATAATTTCATTTAGAAGAGACTGCGTACGAAATATTTATAAACAAAAAAAAAAAAAAAATATAACAATAATCAATAACACAAAAAAAAAAATTAAACCTTTGGTTGATGCATGTTTCACTTTGAATATATGTACATAGTAACAACATAAGCAAGAAAAGCATCCGAACGAGTTTTGTTTACCCTAATTCGATCGACGACACTTCGTTCTACTGAAGTAATTAAATTACAACAACAACGTCGACTCTCCATCATCTATTGAAAGTATTTATAAAAACATAAACTAATTGTGCCTTCCAAAAATCATCATTTAAGAATTGAAACAAAAGCGAAAGACAACAGAAGAAATAAAAAATCCCCTCCACCAACGGAATTTGTTTGCATTAAATCCACGGCGATCTGTTCTACTAATAGAGATTCCTATTAAAACAAATAGCAACAACAACAACATAAGCAATTAAATAATCAAAACAATCACAAAAATTTTATTACACCAACTCAGTCGATAGCACTTCCTTCAAAACACCGAAATTTGTTTACACTAACTCTGGACCAACGGTCACGTTCGATAAAGTCTCATGATACAACAACAACAACAACAGATTCTTTCACAAAAATATTCAGCATCTTCACCCCTTCCCTCCACGCTCACATGATTCCCCTTCCTCTCCTTCCTCCTACTCATGTATGTCCGTCTGTCTGTCTGTCCATCCGTCCGTCTGCGGTAGCTATTCACGGCAGAGCTCCGAGCAGAGCACCTCCATATGTAAATCTTATCCAGCAGCAGCCCGGCAGAGCAGCCTCAAACACACAAACACTAACAATCTTATGACGAGGTCAGAGCTGAGCTCTACACCGGCAGAGAGCCCCACACACAAACCTTAATAAAGCTTATGGAGGCGGCAAAGTTTAGCTCCTCACGCTCCTCACGAGCAGCGCAGTCGCTACGTTGAGCCAGAAGGTACATATACATACTACTACAAAGTATCGTAAAACCCACGCTATTTACTGTTCCGAGAAATCAATAAGTAGCAAAAGGTAACCAAACAGTTAATGAATAAGCTAGAGAACGATCAAGCCATGAACCATAAGCGGGTGCCGCGTTTTTCGTCTCGACAACAATAAGCAGAGGAAAAATTAAGACAACACACAAGAGCAGAAGGGCGTCGCTTCACCATCATCATTGGAAATAAAATTTTAATTGTTGTTTGTTAATGTAACCGTAGGAGATTTTAAATATTTATTAATTAAAAATTTTAACACTAAATAATGATGCGAATTAGTTATTATTGTTAAGTCAAATATACCAGCTAGGTAATTTAAAATACTACGATGCAAATTTAACTGGGTTACGGTTCCGACCAGGGAGTCAATAAGAAGACAAGTTGTCTTTTTATTAGGAGAGTTGTGCATCAGAAACTGAACAGTGAAGTCAGTAGTTAGGAAATCGTAGAGGATAAGATCTCATCAATTTATTTTTAATAGTATTTTTAAAAGTAACTTCACAACTGTATAATTGTTAAGTGATAAGTGAAAATAAAATTGAAGTTGAAAAGAAACCTGAAGTGAAAGCGTACTGGTGTTCTCAGTACAACAGAACGCGTCAAAAACACATTGAAGACTATGATCGCAAAGCTAGCAACCGGAGAACAGCGCAGATGGGACGAAAGCCGACCAGAGGTAATGCTTGCTATAAATTCTTGCAGGTCAGAGACGACGGGCTTCAGCACTGCATTCGAAACGAACAGACGATTAAAGATTTAAAACATTCCAAAATGGTTCACATTAGCGGGTTAAAACCATATGTCGCAGACGATACACTTCGTCAGCGCAAACCGACACCACAGCAGTAACTACAAACAATTCAACGAAAATGCATGTCAGCTGCGGGAATAACAGCGATTGTCATTACTGCCATAATAAATATTAATTTTCTGTTCTTTTAGATATTACATCAACGCCGTTAATCGTGCTACCATTTTATGAGATATAATGGCTCAGTATAATCTCAATTAAAGCACTTAAGGGATATGCAGACTGCAAACGTATAGAAAAAAAAATATAAAACTGAATCAGAAGAAGAAGACACCAAACTCCTGGTAGAAAATGAGATAAAAAAAAATCACCATATCAAGGAGCGACACTGTAAACATCAAGCACTTAACATCACCAGAATAATGATACATACGGACGTAGCATTTTCATTTATTTAAAATAACAGAAAAGTTTATTTAACGACAGCCAAACAAATCGAATAAACAATTAGTAAAAGTGTTGTCTACAGCCGGGCTATAGCCGAAATAGCCTACACCTATATATATATATATATTTTTCTCTGTCAAAATTGTCTGGCGTTGCCACCTTCGTTTCTCAGTATCCCACATTCGGCCATACTGACGTTTCATTCGCCTCGAATGAAGGATTCCATTTTTTCATAAATTCAGCGAACGTAGTAGTTCTCCTTGGGCCCTCGTGATCATCAACTTTTAAAACTTCGTACCGACCGTGTTCCATTTTTTTACTAATACGGTCCAACGAACTTCGGTTTCAATTTCAATCCGGCCCCAAATTGCGTTCGCTTAATGGCTAGGAGTTCACCGAAATTATAACTAGTCTCTTCTTTACGTCCCGCATTGAAGGTCTTAATGTTCTCGCGTTGAATCCGAGAAATATTTTCTTGGGCCTGTTTACGTATTTCCTCACGTTGGTCATCAAATTCCTTTATAGTAGCTTCGTCTAGTAATTCTCGTAACTCAATGTTCTCTTTCTTTCACATTTCTAAACCCGTTAGGAACTTGAAGGGTGACAGTTTCGTACTTCGGGGTGGTGTACTATTGATAAATTGTTGTACCTTCTCAACGTGTTTGTAGCACGTTCCAGGATTCGGGCCATACAATTTCGCTATCATAGGCAATACAATTTTGTGTATCCGTTCTACCTGCCCCTTTCCCCTCGGGATTCCATTCGCTATCAACAAGTGTACGATACCTTCAGTTTCGCAATAATCTTTAAACGCGTTTTGAGGTAAATGCTGCACCTCTATCTGTGATGACGCGCTTAGGGTTTCCAAAGACGACGGCTTGTTTTCTTAATCTATCTAATACAGAATCTACGCCAGTATTTTTCGTCGGGTATAACCATACGAATTTGCTGAATGCACCTACAACGACAAAAATATAATTATATGACTTAGTGGTCATTTCCATCGGTTTCCGGTGGAGAATCTTCTTTATGGATTGGATTTAAAAATCCTTCCCTTTTTCCCAACTTGCTCTCGTTCATTATACATTGAATACAATTTTTGACAATCTTCGTTACTTTTAAATTAAGTTGCGGAATGAAGAAATACTTTTCGACGGCATCTTCAGTTTTTTTGAGGGAAAAATGCCCTTGCTTATGAGCCATCCTAATAACTTCATCTTCCATAAGGGTCGGTACAATAATAAGTTCTTTAGTGGGGTCCTTATAGAGCACATCACGCTTTACATAAAAATCCTCGTACTCATTTGTTTCCAATACCTTCTTTACTGCCCGTATCCAATCATCATTGTGCTGGGCTTGCTGTAACCGATAATTCAAAGAATCTTCTAGTAATAGACATGAGACTCTACTCAACGCATCTACGTGATTCATTTTTGTACCACTTCTATGTTCAATTGTATAGTCAAAATCTTGTAAGAATATCGCCCAACGAGACACTCTTAATGGTACATCCCGTTTTTTTAATAGTCCTAATAGTTGCACTATATGTATTAAACAAGATACATTCATATTTTAAAACTTATGTAAATAAGCGTATTCAATTGAGAACAATTTCGGATGCGTAAAAATACATAAAAATATACATATTGTTACGTAATTTCTCTCTTCAGGTTCGGTCACTGGATTGTGAATAATCGTAAATTCGAAATAATAAAAAGTCGTTAGTTTCAAATAATAAATGAGGGTGTAGTGTATCCACTGACCGCATTCCGCTCCTGTACACAACAGCACTCGAAACATTCAATAAATGCAGAGCATGCCCTTTGCATGCACTCACCCACTAACTCGCTGATGACCGCGACTCAGCGTCACACATTGTAACAGGAACCTTGAGTCGCGTCAATGATTGGGTGTTTTGGTTAAATGATTTTTGTAAACAAATAGAAATTTTGAGTGAAAATAAAAATGTGAAGCATAGAGAAATAACTATGCATAGAATTAACAGCCACATTCCGGATACGCGCTCGCTGTGAGCGCCCGAGACGCCAGCGTAGCCGAAACTGAGGCAGACGTTGTATTATGTAATCCAAGCGTCCGCCAGCATCAGTCAGCGTCTTACGTTTTTTACCTGATGTTATCGTAGTTTGCAGATCGAATAGTGTTACCATCCACGGGAAAACTTTTTGTAGTTTGGTGATATAGTTTGGAAGCAGTCACCACGATTTTAACTACGTGAGAATCCTAGTGGACACATATATTATTGTATACAAAATATGAACATGAGTGTGTGGCAACAATATATGAAGCAAAAAGCAACTATTTGTCTTATCATAATCATAACAACTAGAACCTCCATTTGACTTATTCGTGTAATATAGAAAGCAGCACTCGATACCATTTCTATTTTTGTTCAAAAATAAAGCCTTACATAAAACGGTAGCACTTGTGAGATATTTTTTGACAATTTAAAATTAAAATTAAGTTAATTATTAACAAATAAATAATTAATAATTAAATAAATCTAACTAATAAATTATTATTTATTACTTCAATAATTAATAAATTAGTAATTATTAATTTAATAACTAATAAGTTAGTAACTATTAATTTAATAATTGATAAATAAATTTCTTTAGCAATTATAAATTTATTTATTAAAAACTTCGTTACAAAAATTTCTGTTAAACACAAAATTTTTGTTCTAGTCGACAACTTTTTATTCCCGTCTTATTTCCAACCGACTAGGTTTTTACGGAATGCATCGACTAAAGATTGACAACTGATAAGGTCTGCAAAGCAGGTAAAATACCAACAAAATTATACAGCAACCGCCAGCGACCGACTGCGTCCCGTCTGGGTTTTTGGCAGCGCAGTTTCTTCGAAAACCTTCGACGCTGGCGTCAAATACGAAGAAAAACAACGAAAACCACAAAAGAGGATAAACAACTACTACGGAGCATCTGTGACGCGAGTGAGTATCCGAAATGAGGCTGTTAGTATAAGAAAGAATAGTTTAGCCATATATATTAATATTGTTTGTACATTTACACTCTAAGAGAAATGGGGTCAATTAGGGTATAAAAACCCGAGCGATCCAAAATAAAGTTCAGAATTAAACTAGCCAGAAACCATTCAAGGCTTTTTATTTAATTCTACGCCAGCAAGATAGCAAGGCGTCTTTAGTCACAGGACGTGCGAACTTATACCCTGATTCACAAAGTCTTCGGCGAAGACAAGGTTTTTTGTCTTCACAAGTTGTTGCTGAAGACTGTCGTGGAATTCAGAAAGTCTTCTCGTCATAGAAGACAATCCTTTACGTCGCAGTTGTTGCCATTTTTCGCTGTTACGAAGGTTTTTGTATAAACTATGATTTTTGGTGCTGCCAAATTGTATTTATACAAAAATTTAGCTTTAATGATTATGTTGAATAATTGAAGACCTTGTAAAATGGGTTTTTGCAACCAAATTACTGTTTATAAATGTAGGGAAAAACTTAAATAATTATCCGAAGATTATTTGTTACAGTTTTTTATTGTTTTTATTGCATAAAGTGCTGCACGAAATGTGAGCAAAATTTCTTTCATTTGAAAAGCTTGCAACGCTGCAACAGTTTGTCGGCCATTAAAAAAAGAAGTGAATACATGTGTGCATGCATGAATGTATGTAATCATGTAGTTCTAAGCAGTAGTAGCATATAGTTAGTTTAAGTAGTTTGTATATAAAAATAAATATATTTTAGAATTATAATCATATACTATATTGAGTTATATTCATATCTATGGAGTATTTACGCAATTAAATTTTCTAATTCGCGGCAAAAAATTTTCGAATTAAATGTAAATAAAAAACTACTAACAGTAAATATAAATTATTATCTTTCTACATATATTTTAATTGGTTATCATACACAATTTACTGAAAAATGCCACTTCTAATATGAAAATGCACCAAAGACAACAGCTAGGTAGCTGTTGTCTTTTTTGAGTCTACTCAACGACTGCTGAAGACTTTCTGGTTACCATATCATTACGTTAAACATGTTGCGGGCCTTAGCAAAGACACCAAAGTAGACAGTGCTTTGTCTTCAACAGCTGTTTGACGACGAGTAGACTTTCTGGCTTGCAAATGGTGAAAAAGACAACGGCAACAACTATATAACAACTAAAAAAGACTTTGTGAATCAGGGCATTAATTGCAGGCACTCCTTCTCGTCCAGCGCCGTTTACGCCAGGACACACATTATGGCGACCTCTTCCACTTCGGAAGCATCTTCTTGAAAGAGTTACTCACGTAACTTAAAATGGCGATCCTGCATACCGCACCTGAGATCCTGCAACTTTAAGTCTTTCCTGAAGTCCTCTAATAATATCCTGCGTTTTGATTCACTGTTCCTGCCACATTTATATTCTGTTAGTTTCAAATAATAAATCAACTATTTATTATTGCTTGCTCTTATTATAACACTTCTTTACTACCGCTGTTTATAACTTATGCGGAGTTGCGGATTGTACAGTAACACTAGGTCGCCCTCTTTGAATCCGTCCGTATTCATACCTCGGTCATAGCGATCCTTCATTTTGTTACTCATTAGCTGTGTACACTGCTTTACCATTTCGTGTATTTCGTTTATTTCAGATTGTAGCATGTGCCAGTAGTTGTCTTCGGTTTCAATAAGATCACTGCTTTTGCCAAATATAAGATCCGCCGGAAGTCTCAAGTCTGAGCCAAAAACTACTTGCGCCGGTGAATGGCCAGTAGTGTCATGGACCGGTAAGCCAATAAGAATATTTGAATGTGCTTATCCCAATTGCGCTGCCATTTGCCCACGACTTTACGCAGATGCTCTTCTAATGTGGGGTTGAACCTTTCCACCATCCCATCTGACTGCGGACGTTGAGGTGTCGGTCGAGTCTTCTTGATACCCAGCAATCGGAACATTTCATAAAATATTGAAGACGCAAAATTTCGTCCTTGATCGGATTTGGTATAGGGTAGACTTCTGGCCATTTGCTGATATAGTCCATAATGACCAACAAGTACTTATTTCCAGAGTCACTAGTCGGAAATGGGCCAGCTACATCCATTGCAACTCGCTCAAATGGCGCTCCAGCGTTGTACTGCTGCAACTTTCCTCTGCTTCGAAATTTAGGTCCCTTAGCAGCCATGCACTGCGTGCAGTTTTTGATCCATTCCGCTACCGCTTCTTGACAGTTCACCCAATAAAATCGTTGTTTAATCTTCTCCACAGTTTTTGTAACACCGAAATGGCCACCACTTGGTCCATTGTGAAACTCTTTTAATACAGCATCTATTCGCGACTTTGGTAGAACAATCAAATCACGAGTTTGCTTACCGTCGTTACTTTCCCAGGAACGATGCAACACTCCGTTGTTCAGCTTCAAACTGCTCCATTGTGCCCAATACGCCTTAGTATGCGGACTTTCTAATGCCATTTCTTCTTTTCTTGGTCTTCGGTCCATTTCTTTCGCTTTCACTAATTTCGGCAAGTCTGCATCATTTAATTGGCTGTCTCTTAGCGCACTAGGTTGCCACTCAAAGTTAGGTTGCAGCCTCGCTATTCAGACATCGGCTATTCTTTCGCATCTTTCAGCCTTGAGCAATGGTTACCCTTAACTACACATGGACGTCAGAAGATTGCATGTTCATTTCCACACTGAACCTTACAAACCGATTTTTCGAAAATCGTAGCTTCCTCTCATGTGGTTGTTCGCATTTTGCAACCAATCAGCGGCTAGATATCATCTCGTACTAAGTCTGCTTGACGAATGGAATGCGTTGCGACTGTGTCCAGCGACTGCCCGTTTTCAGTTCCACTTAGTGCTAAGTTGTTGTTGTTTCGACGCTTTTGTGAGACAGAGACAATGGGGCAATCAGTTGTGGAGACCAGCTCACTCCGCTTTTGTCTGGTCCGTTTTAGTTTAATGATTCTTTTTCAGTAAAAAACACCAAATACTTTTTGGGCGCCTCCCTTTCTGCCACCCACTAATGTATCACAGTTTCGTGCAAAATGTCCAATTTTGCCGCAGATGTAACATTTTGCTTCCGAGCTCTTTCGCGAGATCGGCATCATTCTCGACAGTACTTGTATTAGTTCAGTTTGCAAAACTTCAGCAGCGGAATCCTTCAACGATACCACCAAAGCTGCCACTTTGTCTGCCAACGTCCAGTAATTCCTTTCTGCCGTTGTCTCGAACTGGAGTTTAAAGATTTTAAACGGCACAGTTCCGTCGAAGGTTGGCGCTTTCAATTTTGGTGCACTGCTGCAACTGGTCCACTTAACTATACATCTCGTATCTGAGCCGCAATATTTTTGCCTTCAGTGTGTGCAATTCATTTTGCGCTTGCGATTGTAACGTGCGAACTTGATCTTCTACTTTATCTTGTCTCGCCTGCAGTTCTGCAGAATTTTCCTCGATCCGTAAAAGTTGCTCTTGCAGTTGTGCAGTGTTTTGCGCCAACTGCTGCTCCATGCGTGTGGTTAGTTGGTCTTGTAGTTGTGACGTATTTTGCTCCATCTGAACTTGTAGTTGTGAAATATTTTGTTCCAACTGAACTTGTAGTTTTGAAGCATTTTGTGTCATCTTCTGCTCCATTCGTGAGGACTGATGTGCCATGGCTGCTAAGAGCACATTCATGTCAAACGCTGGGGCCGCTTGCGTCTCTACCAACTAGTGTTGAATTTCGGATGCAGCGTCGTAGATGAACTCATGTGTTTCAACGTCGATGCCCTCCTTCTCCATAGCGTCACGCAAGCGTGTTTGTAGCTCTGCTTTATTTCCTGGCACAAGCAAGGAGCGCGACTCCAATTCTTGCCTCAGCTGTGGTATTTTCAAGTCAGCGAATTTCATTATTATTCCGGATTATTTAGCAATCCCACTTTTGACACTAATTGTTACGTAATTTCCAAAATTACCTCTTGAACTCTCTACCGGTTCGATCACTGGATTGTGAATAATCGTAAATTCGAAATAATAAAAAGTCGTTAGTTTCAAATAATAAATCAACTATTTATTATTGTTTGCTCTTATTTTAACTTTTCTTTACTACCGCTGTTTATAACTTATGCACGTAAACACTTATAGACGAATTCTTATTAGAAGCTATTCAACTATTTTGTTCTTATTCAACACTTTGCAAACTGTTACTTCTATGTCAATTTGTTGCTTTCCGAAATCAAACTGTGTTCGCTGTGTCTATTATACTGTTTGTGTCTATTTATACTGTTCGATAATTATCGCTACCTTATCGTCAGACTACTCCAGATCTTACTGGATTGTCGAGAAACTTCCCTTTCCATGAATTGTTTGTTTCAGCAATGAATCATGTTCCATATCAAGTAACTTCATGTTCCATATCAAGTAGATGTCGTTGTGTTCCAGAAGAATGTGGACTGTGATTTGGTAACTTTTGATTTAACTTGGTTTAAAACGGATTTAAGGGATTCTATGCTAAAAAGGAATAATTTTAATCTGTTTAGGAATGACAGGGCGGGCAGAATAGGTGGTGGTGTGGCCATTTTCTGCCGCAGTACCTTAAAATCGAGAATTGTTTCAATGCCATCCAATGGTGATGTTGAGTACCTTAACATTTGTGTAAGTGTTAACAATTTAGAAATTCTTATTTCTAGGCGTTTATAATCCCTTTAGAAGGTATAGCCTAGACACTTACTTCGCTGAACTCTCTAATTATCTTATTGACTTCTCACACATCGTGGTTAGTGGAGATTTTAACATTGATCTATTATGCGATGACAATAGTGTAAGTCCCATGCGCGATAATGTGGCTTCACTAGAGCTGTGTATTGTTAATAATCAATGTTCAATCTTTTAAATGAACATTTTCTTTCTCTTCATTCTGCAAGCATCAGTAATGACATTGCTTTTCCTATCATAGCTCCCACTAATAACTCCTTATGTAGTTTCGAATTTACTGCTGTATGTGAGTCTGAAGTATCTAGTACGCTGCTAAGAGTTAAGTCTCATGCGGTCAGTGTAGATGGGGTGCACCTCAAATTTGTTAAAATAATACTGGCATTTATCGTAGGTTCATTTACCCATATTATAAATCATTGCTTTACGACATCTACTTTTCCTAGTTTGTGGAAAAATGCATTTGTCATTCCCTTACCTAAGAAAACGAATGCTGTTGTGCCTGCTGATTTTAGGCCAATAAGTATTCTATCTCCGCTACCTAAAGTACTTGAAATGCTCATGGCTGATCAAATTTCTAAATACTTATCTATAAATAAGCTTTTAGATGGCAGTCAGCTTGGGTTCCGTGCTGGACACAGTTGTACCACTGCAGTCCTTAAAGTCTTGACGACATCAGACACTTTTTACGATAATGGGATGCTTACCTTATTGCGCATGCTGGACTTCTCTAAGGCCTTCGACTCAGTCAATCATCGTATACTCTGCCGCAAATTACAGCATCTATTTGGTTTTGGTGACAGTGCCGCTGGTCTTTAGCTAAGTTTGTGAGAAAAAGCTATTTATGTGAGAGATTTCAGACAGTTAAGTGGTCAAATGGGCATTCCCACTTCAAAAGAACTGCAATGGTGTACCACAAGGTTCTGTTCTACCCCTACTCTTGTCAATGTTTCTGGATGATATTTTTCATATTTGCAAGTATTCGTCACTTCACGCATACGCGTATGATATTCAGGTGTACCTGTCTAGTAAGGACAATCTTAGAGAGGATTTGGTAGCTAAACTAAATGAGGACCTCGATATCATTCGATGTTGGTCAATAAAGAATTGTCTGCGGCTCAATCCATTGAAGTCGTCCGTTTATTTCAAGATATAAGTTGTGCTATTGTGACATTCGTGATATATCTCTTGGTGGCAATAAGTTAAAAGTTGTACAAGTGGCTTTAAGTTTAGGCTATCGTATTAATGCGTCATTGAGTTGCGTGGACCACATTAACAATGTTGTTAAAAATATTGATTTCATTCTCAGGAATCTTCGGTCCTCTGCTGTTTGCACTCCAATTGTCATTAAACGGAAGCTTGTTCTGCAGTTAATCATCCCTTTAATCACATATTCGGATGCTATCTACAATAAGCTTGACTCGCGATCTCTCACCACTTAGGTGCGCTTAGATCTGCTATTCTAGGCTGCGATGTTAGTGATTACCTCAAAGCTCGTACCTGCATTTTTCTACATAAAATTATTGATTCCCGCACTCCTGCTTATCTATTTCATAAATCAATATTGAAATAGAAGGTCTTTCGCTTAGAGGCCTTCTGTTAATTACCCCGGAATATAGTTGGTTAAACTCATCGAGATTGTTTTTTATCAGCCAGCGCTATAAAATTATGGAACTCCTTGCCTATGAGCCTTAAGCTCATTGCCGGGTCGTTCAAGCGTGCCATAGTTGAATACTTCTCGTAACATTGCTTCTCCTTTGACTGCCAGCATCACAGTCTCAGTGATGCTGTCTTTCTTTCCCTCATTTTCACTCACTATTTCTCTTACTCTTTCTCTGTTTTTTTTTCTTTTTTTTATATCTTTTTTGTTTTTTTTTTTTTTGGCTTAATTCTTTTAACTTTAATTTAAGATAATATAACTTTTTCATAAAAATAATAATAAAATATTATAATAAAATTTTTCGAAAAACACGAGCTTAACATCGCCCTCAAGACAAGGAATAACCTAGGAAGAGTTTTGAAAACAAGCACAAACGAGGACGACCCACTGAACAAGCAAGGGCTACAAGCAAGGGGTACAGCTACATAGGACAAACAGGACGTAAAATAAAAACAAGAGTCCGGGAGCACATCAGAGATTACAACAAGAAAACAAAAAAACCACACACATCAATTGAATCCAACTTCGCAACCCACTTGATAGATAACCAATGTACACCTACGCACATCAAAACAACGGTTAAGTTACTGCACGTGCAACATAAGGGACGACGCCTGAACGCACTAGAAAACATGGAAATCTACAAACAGAAAACATTTGATGGACGAATTATAAACGAACAAACAAATACTACATCGGGCGTAATGTTCGAACCCTTGAAATTATTCTACAGAAATCATAACAGACATCACACAAGAACGGAGGACGCAAATGAAACAGGTCAAAGCAACAACGACAACAACAACAACAACAACGAGATCACTGACTACTACCTGCCAGTAAACAAGCTACCAAATTTTTGGGGAAGATATCAGCAATGACACCCTCGAAATAATTTAATTTAATAAAATATCGACAACTGAAAAGAAGTAGGTACCTGGTTGAAGACAACAGAGAACTAACTGCTACCTGCTAACAAGCAAGAAAGAGACAGAAAGACAAAACAATAACTGCTACCTGTAAACAAACATGAAGGGCACATAGACCATACCTGACCAAAAAGCATATAAGAAAGCGTATGACGTTAAAACATTTCAGAACGAAATTAGACACTGAAGATGGTACATCGCCGAAACCGGTTTGTCTCCAAACCAAATTTGACAAGGGATGACGGAAATTCGTTCCAATATTTTTTCATATAACTTATTTTAAATGTATTATTCAATGAATTTTGTACTATAAAAGAAACTTGTGAAATTGTGGATTTATGCAAAAAAAATAAAATAAAAAAAATAAAATACGGTAAGATTTGGTAACACTCGTTAATATTGCACTTATCGGCGTGTAGATGGCGCTGCATATCACATTATTGTAGTTATTGCATGACGTATAGATGGCGCTGTATTTTCGCCACAATATAAATAAAAATAAATATGTACTAACATATATATATTCACTTATGATTAATGGAAGACTTAGATAAGATAATAGAAACGGTACAAAAAATAATATCGAATGCGAAAAACAAGTAATAGACCATACAAGCCTGAAATAATTAAATCAAAACTAAAAGAATTAGAAGAATATAAAGAACAAGTACGATTTTGCATAGGCATAGTAGATGTAAACGATAGTACGATTGCCAAAACAATCGAAGAATTTGAAAAAGAATATTGTATAGCAAGACAACTTTTGATGTAGCAATCGACAACAGACTCAGACTCAGCACACTCACAGATTGACATTACAATTGACAACAAAAACAATACACAATACACAAGATACAAATATGGCAAACCTTAACATAGAAACCGCGAAAACCATCCCAATTTTTGGTGGAAATTATAAAGAATTAGATTCCTTATTAAAAGTTGTAGAAATAATAAACAAAACTTTGTCAAGAACTGCAAATCAAGACTTAATAGAATTCGTTTATCACATTAAATTGAACCAAAATGTAAGAACAGCATTAAATTCGGTACAAACACTACCACATTAGATGAACTAAGAACCGCGCTTCAACTTCGTTACAAAACAAACAAATCAATTCCGCAGTTACATAAAGATCTAACAAATATGGTGCAAAGAGGGAACATAACCAATTACAAACACAAAACATTAACGACTATAGCCGAACTAAACAATCTACAAATAAAAGAACTGGGTACCGATGCAACGACATTACAAAAAACGACAATAACTAAACTCAACCACACGTACGCACTAACAATCTTCGAGAACGGCATTAATGACAACTACAAACAAACATCATTCGCATCACAGCCAAAAACATTTTCTGATGCAGTAAGCCTAGCACGAGAACAACCAAAGAAACGTCACCAATTACCCTTACTCGAGGCACCTTAGCAGCATGTCAGAAACCCCATCTAATCTGCAACGTCTCACACCCAGTCACTTCCTCATTGGAGGACCGATTTTAACATCCGCAGAACCCGAACTGCTCGCGTCACCGATGAGGGTTGTTAATCGATGGCAGAAGCTCAAAGACATCTATCAACAATTCTACAATCGGTGGAAAAACGAATATATTTCTGAACTCCAACGGCGGAGCAAATAGAAAATCCCGCAACCCGACATCCACGTAAACGATCTCGTCGTTTTACGAGATGACAACCTTCCCACTCAATGGAGGTTAGGCCACGTCTCGCGTACCTACCCCGGTTCCGAGTCCCGAATTGGCGTCGCCGACGTCCAAACCCAAAATGTATATATCAACCGGCCGATCACCAAATTGATACTGCTTCCCGCACACTCATGACTTCCAGCCCATGTATGTACCTTCCATCTCTTTTCAGATTACCACAACATGAACCCCTCCACCCTATTGAAGGAAACGCCAACTCAACGACCCGGTGGAAAGTATTGCAGCTTTCTGCTGTGCACCGGGACGTTCGAAGAAAGACAATGGTCCGGAATCGAGGGCATGATTTCCCTCTTCCAACTGCTCCACCAACTCCAACTGCTGATCCGGACTGTCGATGAGATCGATCTCCTCGACGAGCTCCTCGACCCGGCCCAAGCTCCGATTGCAGTGCTCGATTTGTCAGTGACCCCGTCCCAGGCAACCCTTTCCGGTCCAATGATGGCGCTCCCGCCATCACTTCGGCTGACGTGCCGTCGGCCTCTGAGGCGTTCGACGTTGAAATGGCGGACGCCCCGAACAATGCAAATCCCGTGGAGCCGGTCGCTTTGCAGGATCTGGATGAAACTGAATCGATCCTGTGCATCCGCTGCGCCTCCGCAGCAATGCGACTGGATGACCACCTTCCGGTCACCCAACCAATTCCTGCTCCTATCAACGGTAAACCCAACGAGCAATACCGTTCCCAGAACTCCTCTTGGAACGACGGTCCGCCTACCAAGCCCCATTCCGGGCAACTGCCGTCTGGCTGGATGATATCCAATCCACCAGTCGCCATACCCCTTGTGCCAAATCCCGCTGGCGACTTCCTACGCCAGGCCGTGTTCCCCCCGTTTGGGTATCGTTTCCACCAGAACGATGCAAGCGGCGAGGATCGTCAATGATCTTCGGCGCAGTCACGCCTCCCACGATGACTTGAAAAAGCCCTCAGACCACACGCCCTTGACGGTCTCGCGCAGCGAAGCACGCCGGTGCAAACTGTGCGAAGGGCTCCACGCCTTGCGAGCGTGCCACCAATTCCTGCGGCAATCGCTCAAACGCCGCCGGAAGACCATCCGGGAGCTTCATTTCTGCAGCAACTGTCTGGCGTTCTCGCATGTCGACAGCGACTGCCACTTCCCCACTACTTACAAATCTTCCACCCTACTGCGCTCGTGCGCCTCCATGCCCTGGGTGGCTTCGTGTACGTGAGAGCATTGTTAAATTCCGCGTGTGATACATCCAAAATCTCGCGCTCGCAGGTCGCTGCCCTCGGCCTCATCCCACTGCAACTCGGCTCTGACGCGGTGGTGATGCTCCAGATCCGGCCACGGGGAGATTTCCCGGAACCCTTCACCACACACGCCGCGGTTTCCGACTGGGAAATCACCACACCTGGCCCCGGAATAGAACCCCACACCCGTACCCTTTTTTCCAACTTTAAGTTGGCCGATCCGGACTTCCACATCCCCCATCCCATCCGTTTGCGCCTCGGGCCAGAGGCCCTTGCGAATATTTACCAACCCGGTATCCTCAACCATTATGGACATCCGTTTGCTCAGAACTACGTATTTGGTTGGGTGATATCGGGCACCCTACCCACTTAATTCCCCTCCAGTACGCATCTTCGTCGCTATACCCTTTAGCCTTCTCTGCGACCCTTCTCGACCATTGCTCCACCAGTAGTAGTTGAGCTGTGTCCGTCACAGACGAACGCTTCAGCAAGATCAATGCGAGTAGAAGACTTGACTTAAGTAGGAGCTTTCGAACGACACGCACCTGCGCTGCTGCAGGAATAATTGCGAACAGAGTTCTCTGGATTTTTGGAGTCTGAGTTTTCGAACGGCACGGACGTGCACTGCAGCTGTTATATTTGCGAACCGAATTTTCCGGTTACGATTGAAGCCTGAGCATTCCAATGGGATTTCTCCGAATAATAAGGTAAGCAAGTATAAGCGAACCACAAAACGACCGCGATCGACTTACGATAAAACAATTGCTTAACCACAGTGCAAGAAGTTTTGGTACAAGACGTTTTGGCATATATAGTGTACGATGGTTCTTTCGAACCGGCATTTCTAGTCGCATATATAGTGTAGGTTGGTTCTTTCGCAACGGCACTACTAGTCGCATATATAGTGTACGTTGGTTCTTTCGAACCGGCACTACTAGTGGGTTGGTACTAATACTAGTGTGTTGGTACTGCTACTTCTCGCACTGTGAGCTTTCCTTCTTCCTGCGCGAGACTACCTAGTTGACTGTTATTCACTGTACTTGCTCATCCCTGAGCGTATATGCCTGCTCGTCAAACGCACGCAATGCCTGCTCATCCACGCACGCATAAGCCTGCTCGCCAATCGGAAGAATTGGCCTGCTCATCAACGCATGCACTTCCTGCTCGTCAAACGCACGCACTTCCTGCTCGTCAAACGCACGCATGCGCCTGCTCTTCAATCGCACGCACTGCCTGCTCATCATTCCATACAGGATAATAATAACGAAAATGTGCACAAAGTAAAATGTGCCACTAAAACAGACAAAATGGAGTCCAATGAATCTAAGGTCGTAAAATACGAAAAATCTTACGAGAATAAGTGCAGTTACAGCATTGTGCTGAAAGATAATTGTGCTGGACCGAAAGAAATTGTAATACCAATATTAATAAGTGCTGCTACGGAAATAATACGGCGAATGACGTGTTCATTAAATTTCTTTGCGCAAAGGCGATTAATGGAAAACCCGTCTTGTGGTAGATACGACAGCAGACACGAGTTTAATGAAGGAAGGAGCATTGAAACATGGTACAATGGTTGATAGTTCAATCACGAAAGTGTTAAATGGAGCTTTTGGAGGATGTACTACAAGAAAAGGAACTGTCAATGTTACTCATAGCAATTGGTCAAACCTTATTTTATCATTACACGTAATACACGATAATTAATGAAATAGATCCATTGTAGACACAGTAAATAAAAAGGTAGTTTTTTTATGATGAAAATAAGAGGATTTTAGCGAAATTGCCATGCGTTGCGGCAAAGACAGAAAATGTAAGAAATAGTATTAAAGTAGATGCAAGATGTATTCAGATAATACCGTTGAACATAAAGTCTGACGGTAGGATAATAATAGTGAACAAGAAGGAATTAGCACCAGGTGTGTATATGGGGGAAACACTGGTAAATGTAAATAATAATAAAGTATACCTTCCAATTTTAAATTCTATAGAGGAAGATTTCGTTCTCAACGACAACTTTAAGGTGAACTATAGTAACTTTGACAACTATAAAATATTTAGTGAAAAAGCGAATATTAATAAAGTAGTCAGCCATTGTAATAATAGTATTTTTTATATTTTTTTTTTTGTTGACAATAATTAAATAAATAAAAGCAATAAGAATGCGGATTAAATAAATTTTTATAACCGTCTTTATGAACAATTACAAACTAGACCAGGGCGGCAGACGAAGGAAGTCCACTCCGGGATAGTCTGCTGCGACACGGAGTAATCCTAGCAGGTTATGTAGCTTCTCCGGAGTTGGCATCCTTGCGAGGATCCAGGATGACCCTCGAAATATATATATGCGGACTTAAGGCAACTGGACACGATTCGGGATAAAAATTACAACATGATGATAAACTAGGCCAATAGCATTGAATGTAGAGAGAATAAACACATTACTGGATGGGCTGAATACGACTCTACAACAGCAAACAGTATAAGTGATTGTAAGATAAAGGATTTAAGCATAAAGGAGCGTTCTACATGGTACAAGTTCAAACGGCGGTGGAAGCTAGTATGGCCTATATACAGGGGCAACAAGCATTGGGCATGGTAATAATTGATGACCTGCTGGCAGGAAGGTTACACCTGGCTATATTAAGCGAGGAGCAGCTCGTCAAGGTGTCCAAAGAATCGAAACTACCCGAAAGGACGTCATGAATGTGGGAATATAACTACGACCTGTGGAAAACGGGGAGTGTGACGTCGTTCAGAGGCGAGAACGGGTTATGTCTGGTAGAAAAAAATACCGATACCAGATGATGAAAGTTACAGTTAAGTTAAGAAGTTAAGTCTCACAGGAAGATCTAAACATGTGCAAAACGATGCTACGAAGGAACCGGATGTCACAAGGCAAATACGAGTTGCAAGCATAGCGGAGAAATATTAACAGGAAACAGCGATGTATCTGAGGTTACGCTGCTTCACCATAATAGCTTGGATGGCAATGCCTGTAAGCAGATAGCAATGTCACGTAACCGGGAATCCATGTGGAAGTTAATGTCACCGAATGCATGGCTTTTCAATCTCCGAAATCCTACTATTTTTGAAGTACAAGAGGATAAGCAGGTATTTAACGTAAGTTTGATGTGGTTGGGAGTTCTAAAAATGGTCGAGAGATGTATGGTACGAGGAGAAAGAATGGTGTTGCAATATGAGGAGACCGAAAATCATAGAATAGAAGACTTACGCAAGACTCCGAACCATACACTTTTGGTAAATTATTTGAAAGAAGTGTGTCCGGCATCGGTAAAGACAAATCTGACGAAAGCGAATCTGAAGCCTATTGTGTTATCCGATAAAATAGATATGGCATCGGGTGGTCGTAGGTTTGAAGATTTGAAGAAAAAAATGAAACAAATGGAAAATATATAACGTTTGAGCACGAAACAGGGCATGATGGAGATAACAGGTATAGTTGGCGGAGGAATTCTAGCGAGTGTAGGGATTATAAATCTAACCTTTCGAATAAAAAAGGAGGTAAGCAGCGAAGGGTAAGTCTAGGCATGGCAATGAGGCCAACAATCGACCCCCTTTACGGTGAGATCTGTACCGATTGGCCCTAAGTTTCAACCACCGTGTATTCATACAAACACAAAAAGGAACGGATAGTTATATGGATTTGGGGTTATATGAACCCCCGTTATATGGTTATATTATTCAGACAGATAGATTATTATGACGACTTAATTGTCATTGCTAAATAGAGTAATGGTAGTTTCTCTTGGTAAATCGGCTTCACACACCCACAACTGACGCTTTTACCCATTAATCACCATCAATTTCTATGTTAATTTTATACGCTGACTTTTTTTGTTCAACGCAATTTTTGTGTTGATTTGTTTTTGTTTACAGACTAAACATTATATGATTTGACTTTTTAACTAATGTTTCGATTTACCAAATGCTATAAATCTGTAATTATCCTGCGAGGAGGTTTTTTGCTTCCTTCCCGTGCTACAGTTGGACAGGAATGCGACAGGTCATTCAGCTTATCTGCTATCACGTGTACATATATATATATATTTTATATATTTTCCTTAAGTAGAGTTTCGTCACAGACTATGACATACGATTTTTCAGAACATATATAGATTTTTCTTTATACGAATTATTTTCGTTAGATTTTGAACACGTTTATGTCTTCTTTTTGTGCCATGCAGACATCCTTAATCACGTCAGATACTGACTTAATTTCAATTTTAGTGAATTTTTAATATTAATTTTGGTCTCAATTTTTAATTTTTTAATTTGGATCTAAATTTATTTTGTGTTTTTGTTTCACTCGTTTCAGCTTCTTGCAAAAAAAAATTTTTAAAAAATTGTAAAAACTTTCCGTGAATTTTTAAGATTTTTTTTTGAATTTTAAAAAACTTTTCGAAATCTTTAATTTTAAAAGTTTTTATAAATTCGTTAGGAACAACTATTGGATGGCGTAGTTAGAGAAATTTTTTAGCATTTTCAATTATTCTGTAGTCTACCACTGACTCGTAGTATATGGCAGCAATTTAAAAAAAGTGTCAGCCTACAAGACGGTGTAACTGATTTATTTCAATGAAGTCAAAATTGTGGCAGCTTCTATTTCAGTGACTTCAAGAATTTCTGTTGTGTAACTTGCAAGACTTGCGACACTTATTAATTAATCTCATGACACAAGCAATAATTCTCTCGAGTAACTTAAAGGACTTAGTCAATAAATTTTGTTGGAGTGACTGACGAAATGAGCGATATTTTCCTTCGTTTTTCCAATTTGGTTCCTGGAACTGAAAAAATCTGTTAACTTGTCCATATGAAGGATTTTGAAATGATAGGAGTCAAGGACTTATTAGGGATAGGACTTATTGATTTGAATCCTATGGATATAATTTTTGAATAGCTTCATTGAAAATTGTGGTATATGTTTCCAGCAAATCCATCATTTTCTTTTGGTAATCCTTCGTGAAGTATTGGTCGTCTGAAGCAGACTCCGGATTATTTGCTGAATGTCCTGTCCAACTTAACGATGAATATCTATCCGTTTGCTGATTGCTGATGGCCTTTTTCATGATAATGGACTTAGTTTAAAATTAACTTAAGACAAGTTGTGGAATCACATCGGCTCATCAAATGAACACGCCTCTTTTGACGTGAGGTATAGCAACTAGTGCAAAACAAGTTGACCCCTTTATTTATTGATTAGAACGAGTAGTGCAGAGAAAGTTAATTCTTCTTAATAGGTGTTTGAATTAAAAGCAACTCGGGCAAAACAAGTCGAGTGTTTTGCTATGTTTTTAACTTGAAGCAACTAGTGCAAAACCAGCTTTATAATGAAAGCACCGTGAAGTCTAAATGAACTATAAATGTTTATTATGCCTCACTCCAAAATCTGGAATACTAACTCAGGAAGGTGCTTGGTTTCTTATAAAGCTTAGATCTGGGTTAGGCAAGGGCATGCAGAATAGGTCCATGGGGTCGCGGTGTGTTACTGCCTACAATAATAATATTAGTAATAATATGCAATATTTGAGTAGTTATACTGATAAAACAGCTGCCTCAGTAAACGATTACGCAGCTGCCTCAGTCAACATATGTGTGGAAATAAGTGTACGCCAAAAAATGTGCTGACGCTTGTGGGTTTTGTTAAAGTCACGACGCGTATCCGCGACGTTCGTAAAAATAGTTTGTGAGAGAAAGGAATGCTGATGTGAGGAAGCAGCGCTGGTCTTAGTACACATTGGGCAAACAAAAGAATAAAAAATGTCATATGGTACATGTTGTTTGAATTCTTTGCTATCATTAGATCTCTGTGTTGAAGTCCCAATCACAAAACTCTTAATAGCGCACCTTGAACCAACCTACTGGCGAACATGCCTACTACAACTCAACCTTCCACAGTACAAACTGTGCTGTTGAACCTAAGATTGTGTTAGTATGGTTAAATCGACCGCCGAGACGCGCCGTGCACGTGGAACACCTTCGCCACCAACCATGTCACTGAGATCACCGAACTTGCTGATACCACTCATGGGTTTCATAGCGATTAGCAGCACTAACCCGCGGAATTGGCCAGGCGTGGCATATTTCCTGTAAAACGAAGCGATAAAACTGTTTGGTGGCACAATTGGAGATCGAGCACTACACACACGAACTGTAATATTTACTGATTCTCTAGTTAAATTTTGTGCTTACTTCTACAATAATTCACAACCAATTAAAAAAGTATTTTTATGTTGAAGTTGTTGTTATTGTGAAAAAATAGAATGTATTTTGTGTGAGCAGTCTGTACAAAAGATATTCACTTGAAAAAAAAAATTGGTATTGGAAAAATTCCTAATTGTAGTAAATATGAATGCATGGAAATTTATAGTACACGTTTGACCTCTATAATACTAATTTGTATTCTCTTTACTCTACACTTACTGTCAATAAAATTATATTTATTATTTTCAGTTCCCCATACAATTAGATATCGGTCGGATTATACACAATAATATACAATAATATAATAACCTAAACTCGTAGAATAAATAGCTTTATCGTACATAATAAAAAAAATAGTCATTAAATATATATGTATCTAAACAGATTTTTAAGATGTCATCTAGTATGCATATGTATATAAAAATATAAGTATGTATACCGGTACCCTTGGATATGCTGATCAATATCAGTATATTTATAAATACTTCTGCGTACACATTTCTGCAGTTGCTGCAACCCATTAGAATCGTTTCCAAATATGTCTAGGGCTTTCGAAAGTAAATTATCATACGAAGGCTCGGAGCCGCATACTGCACAAAGAGCGCCAATTCGTGGAACTAGCATTACCACAAATCTATACGGTACCTAAAAAAACATTAATTTAATGACTTATTGTATTATATTTAACCAAAAATATGTTAAGTAATAAAATTATCCAATGCATATATAATTATTGGTTTTTATTGTGACTAAACGTAATACTTCATGAGTCAGAACAATACGTACTTGCGTCCGGCTTTTTAAAATGTTATATTTCCTTACCACAAAATATAGGTGGTTGTTCTTTAAAGAAAGGGGAAAACGTCTCGAAAAAAAATGTTTCGGAAAACTGTATTTTCCGAACAATTTATAATGGGCTTGGCAGATTGAGGGACATAATTATTAAAAAAAAGAAATTATCAATATAGTTAATAAGGGTACCTTCTAGATTTTACACACCTAACCAGGTTTAACAGACCTTGTCGTATCTCCGTTTTCGAATTTATAGCAGCGGTATGTGCAGCGAGTAACCAAGTTCAATTGCAAAATTTATTTAGTGAGACTTTCTTAGTTTTGCTTTTCCGGGTTCGATTTATTAGATGGGTTCTTTCGTTTTAGGTCCTTATTTACAATCTAGCACTTCTTTAAAATTAAGCATGATTCTACAGGGCGAAAAAGATTTTTGGAGCTGGCTGCTGGTTACTGGAGTCTATATTTTACGTGGATCTCCTAGGGTATGTCAGCTGCAAAAACACTGTAGACGTGGTTACGTGTCGAGTGAGCGCTTAGTACAATATATGCGTACCTGGAGCGGAAATTATGCTACACAATTTTAGGGGGTTTGGGATTCGCGTAGTGAATGACGTGCATTAGAGTGAAAGAAAAACAAAAGGACGGTAATGCACGTAAACTTTTATTATATCACTTTAGCTCCCCTGGCCTCTTTTCGATCCGGCTAAATCTCGAAAACATAGGTTGTGGTTTTGAACCCGTTTAGGCGCGAGCTGAGGGTAAAAATAAATTCTAAAACGGAAAAAAAATAATTTCCTAGTGATTTACTCTTTCCCATTTCTTTCTCTCTCTCTCTCTCTCTCGCTCTCTCTCTCTCTCTCTCTTTCTCTCACTATTTCTTTCTCTGCTCCTACCTACATCATCTTTCCTCTCCTACGAAGCCTTTAACCCCCCGCTACCCTCCACCACCTTTGAAAGACACTTATCACATCATGTTAATAATCTAATCTTTAATTATAATTTGCATGTGAGATTGTAGTAAAACAATGTTATGTATAGTATTAAATATATAAATACACTTATACTACAAATAATATATTAATAAATTTTCTTTGGAATATATATATGGTTTTCTGAGACATTCGGTCACTAGCTCATTAAAATATAATCGTTTTTCCAGCGAAAATAGCTCAGGTTTAACAGCGGTCATTCTATTCTACCCCCCTACTTAACCTCGCCGGAAAAGCTCTGCTGGTTTGGGGTGCGAAAACTGGATTTATTTCGCTAACTAAACTAGGTGTTTTGCAATCTGTCTCAACCTCGATTTATTTCGCTAACTAAACTACGCGTATTCCAATCTGCCTCAACCTCTGTCACACTCTGATCCCGCTTCCTTCTGGTAATCTTATGTTCGAGCAGCTTTTCGATGTATTAAGACAATTTGTAAACGAAAAACTGCGCAAATGAAAATCTTTTGCTTGAATCGAAAGTTACTCTTTAAATATAAATACCAAATCACAAGAAAAAACTGAAATAGAATTTCACACTTACACCTGTTCACATTACTAGGATATTTGAACTATAGACTAACGCGAATTAACATATCTGATCGAAGTCTCAAAAAGTATACATAAGAAGATATAACTTCCTCATCATTCCTCATCGACGACTTTTACTGCTTCTCTTTTTTTATGGTTTGAAATCTGGATTTATCTCTACGCCTGCCTTTATGTCGACTGTTTTCAGTAATGCTCTGGCCACGATTTGTTGTGCTCACTATGGAAATATTTTACTTATGACTTATATCGATCATCTCCCTCGGCACTTCTTATTATGTTTTTCCAAAGTAGTTTTTCATAGAAAATTGCGCAAATCAATGCTGTCGCTTTTTATCGGGTTTCCAAACGTTGGTTTCAAATGCATCGCTGACTCAGGACTCCAGTAAACACACGATCCTTTTTGTTGCTGTTCGGACGATTTTTTAAAGCTGGTCAGACGAATTGCATCCTTTTCGCATCCTGCTCGAAGGTAGATTTTTCGTTATCTCCCGTCCTTTGCTTGTCGAGAGCGTAGACTCATCTCTTTCTTAAAATTTGTGCAACCTTCTTATCCTTTATTATTTTAACACAAAATTAATCTCTTTTCCGACTTGAAAACCGCGACTACTGATTTTCTTTGCTTCTGTGCTCTTCCGTTGTTCAATTGCTAACCTCGTCTTTAACTTTTCAATTTGCCAGATGACCTTAATTCTGTTACACCCACGATGTAAGCAAATTTTCTGAATTGAGCTAGTCGGGCAATATTTATGGAAATTTTAGAATACGGGACGTAATACGTTATCAAAAAAAAAAAAAAAAATTGTTTATCTCTGAGGTACTAAACATCACGCATTAACAATACTTCGACATCCACGACTAAACTCAACAAAACCAGCACATTCACGAACCAGCGGCTACACATCAACCATAAACATTTAGAAAAAAAAGGTATGGAATTCAATATTGCACTTGGAGTTATAAGTCTAAAACGGAAGATGCCTCTGGCTAAACCAACGAGTCACTACATGCAAGGCATACGATTATTTTCATAGTCTGATGTCCTTACAATGAAGAATCCCTAATCTTTGCCCTCTTAGATCTTGTAACACGTATGAACATATTATTAAAACTTTGTACGCTTAATCTTCTCAAATTTACTTTGTGCGAAATTTCTTCGATAGACTTCTTGCCGCGGAAAAAACTTCACATTCCCCTTTCGCCTATCGCGCTCCTTTTATAAGCTGTGTGCAAATTCATACTAATTTTTTTTCTCCACAATTGTTCTGCTTGGCTCACAATCACCTAACGCTTTCAATTTTCTCGCCAGCTCGTAATCCGTTCCGCTAGTGAACATATGGCAGCAAAACAAAGCAAAAAACGCTGTCACACCCGTAACTGATCCCAATTTATGTAATCTTCGCCCTGATCGCTGCCAACGAAAACCGGTTGAGCCGCTTTCTTCATGTCTTTTATTATGAGGTTTTCTGTAACTTTTAGAAATTCCTTGGATGCGAACTGCACTCCATTATCGCTATGTACAATCTACGGCACTCCAAAGTCGAAGAAATCTTCGTTCAGCAGAAACTTAACAAAATTCTTTACTTTGGCCTGATGATCGATTATAACGAAAATATAGGCATTTCCCCTCTTCGAAAGAGGATATTTCCTTAGGAAGTCGACGAAAAGTTTCTGGAATGGACGTACGGTAACTGCTTCTTGTCCTATTTCAGGTCGTAATTTCATATTAACAGGTTTCGTTTCCTTACACACGTCACATTTAACTATATCGCGTACTTCTCGTACCATACCCGGCCAATAATAAACTGACGCAATCTAAACAAAGTTTTTGGCCACGCCTCCATGCGCCGTTGTCTCGGGATCATGCACCTTCGCAATTAATGTTCATGTCAACGCTTCTGGTACCCACAGTTTCTATGAAAATTCATCGCCTGGTATGTTACCCGCAAAAGTCGCTTTCGTGAACACGAGACTGTCTTTTACCTTCAGGTCTGGCAACCACTCTGAAGTTCTCTTGATGTTTTCCTTTATTTCAAGATACTCTTGATATTGGAATTCAGTCGTCTCCATATCTAATAAGTTATCAACTTCTACGTTCACTTCATTGACTCACCTGGGCAGCACATCCGCCACCACGTTGTCTAAACCCGGTCTATGTTCAATTTCAAAATCAAATCATTGCAGCAATAAGGACAGTTTTGCTAGCCGACCGCAGATTGCTTTAAGTGACATGAGCTACTTAAGACTCGCGTGACCCGTAAGTATCGTGAAGTGTAGCAACTCCGCGTAAGGTTGAAAAAGTTTCACTGCCAAAATCGCAGCCAGACACTCCTTCTCGCTCATGCTCTAGCTGCGATGGTGTTGGTTTAGTTTGCAGATATAACTAGTAAAGGTGTTGTCTGCAGCCGGGATGTAGCCGAAATACCCTACACCTTAAAGCTGCATATATATAATAATAATAATAAAAACAAAAAATTTTTTTTAAAAGTGGGCGGATCACGCCCATATTTGGCATATTAACTGGAAGCATTAGTCTAAACCTACATATAAAATTTTCTTGTCTTCTCTCAAAAAGTGATGCTGATATGGCCTTTTTTAATAAGCAAAACAGAGGTACCTGCACTCTCGATATAAAAAGTAGGCGTGATCCTTGAGCGATTTTGCCCATTTTCAATACGAAACAACCCAACATAGCAACGAATATTCTTGCCAAATTTTATTTTGAAATCTTAATCCGTTCTCCTGTGATCGTGATTTCAACGGACAGACATCGTTATTTCAATTCTGGTGGTGATGCTGATCAAGAATATATATACTTTTCCATACCTATCTTGTCTAGTTCTATGCGTTACACACTCCGGTAGAAAGTGAATATACCCTCAACCTTAAGGTGTAGGGTATAAAAAGCAATAGGCCGCTCATGCTTCTCTTCGGCCAGTTAAAAAAGAACAAATTCCTGCATCCACAGTTGATGCTTAACATTGAATATAAAAGCTATTCTGCTGTCGTTAAGGCCTGTTTCAAACGACAAAATGCTTCTTTATCCTCAGGTGTTATTGAAAACTTATTATACTTTCTTTTAAAGTGTCACTGAGCGGAGCAGCCATCGCTACAAAATGTCGATACCTAATTTATACGGCTAGGAATGTCCTCAATATAACGGGTAAACATCCTTCACCATTTAGTTTTCTCGCGTCTAAGCAAAATCTGTTTTTCCCTGGTTTCCGCACGATTGCTGTCCTCCTGTTCCATAGGCTATCGCTCTCCTCATTTACTCTTAGTTCTAACATATTATCTATTTCGTTCTTTCTAACTAGACACGCTGTCCTTTACTCAACTTTTGGGCTTCTGGACTTGAGTTTTCGGAGCTGTCATCCATGCTCACACAGCTGATTCCGAGTACGGTTGGTGCAATCTCAAAAACTTTCCAAAAGTCTATCCGCAGATAAACGCCTCGCTCTAAATAAGGGCAGAAATAAAAAGTTAGTTTTAGTTACGGTTTTAGCTGTAAATCCGCTCGTCCGACTAGCTATGTTTGTGCAGCTGCTCCTGAATCTAGGAGACTTCGTATTGGTTGCTCACCGATTACTAGATGTGCGTAAGCCCTATTGAAACAGGTGTACTATGCACTTGTAGAATCAGGAATTCGGTATGGAATCCATTTTGAGGTGCAGCGGCCCAAACTCTCCTAGAAATATTACAATGTGTGCAAAATAAAGCTGAAAAATTCCTAATAGGTAGTGATAGCCCATAAGCAGGAATGAAAATTATTTCGGTTAAATAAACTTTTTAGCTGACTGCCATTCAGGAGTATTATGACCATCGTTTATTTCGCATTCCGATAAGCCACTAGTTCGATACATGTAGACGAGCAGGAGGTGTAGAAGACACGACTGGAAGCGAAGCTGAACAGAGGCAGCGAGCTCAGCGAAGATAACAGCGACTTGGTCTTTGGCTGCTGAACGCGACGGACGTGAGATCTCTCGGAATTATAGTAAACAGACAACACAGGCAGGTAAATCAAAGCAGACCTTTAGTGAAACAGACTTCGGCAACCGAAGCGAACAAGAAGCACAGATATGTGCCGCGGAATAAATATATATTACTAATTAATATATATACATATACGTAGCGTCGACTAGATTGGCAACTTGTGGTTTGGTACCCAGTGCCTCGACGACACATATCCATATATATCTACATCGATCATTTGGACGAGAGCTCGAACTTAGTATACCTTAGTAACAGTACAGTTTTGTGCCGCGGAATAAATATATATATACATATATATATTTAGCGTCGACTAGATTTACAACTTGTGGTTTGGTACCCTTTTGTCAACCGTAGTAGCCCGCTGTAGTTTGGTACCCAGTGGGTGGGCGACACATATCCATATTTATATATATACATAGATCATTTGGGCGAGCGCTCGAACTTAGTATACCTCAATAATCACAGTTTTGTACCGCGTAATCTGATAACTAGTCTGATAACTTTTGGTTTGGTACCCTTTTGTCAGGCATAGTACTACGTCATGGTCTAATAGCCAGCGGCTCGGCAATATATATAATCGGGATGCTCAATTTAGCGAACGCTCTAGACCAAAGCACGAGTTGGTGCACCAAGGACTAAATACCGTCGACTAGACTGGCAACGTGTGATTTGGTACGCTTTTCTCAGCCCTAGGAGCCTGCTCTGGATTCGTACCCAGTGGCTCGGCGGTTTCTAATCACACACAAGTGGATGGAATAATGGAAATCCACTTTCCATTATTCAAGATAGCACGCGACTACTTGACGCAGAGAGACATTTACATAGAGTCAATATTAGTCCAGAGACAGCGTAGCATCGCCACGGCTCAACTCATCGCCCCCCAAGTACCTTACCCAAAGTACGAGCGTAAATTTGTAATCATGTAACGAACTTCGGTTAGCCGAGATAATCTCAGCGGATGTCCAGGGTTCGAATTACAAGACCTGAGGTTCTATGGTACAAGGATTCGTTTATTTGAACTTATTTCGCTTATTTTCGTATTTACAATATATTGATATTTAAAACTAACAATGCGTGTTTTACTGCTAATAATAGTACTGGTAATATTAATATTAATAGTAATGATTATGCTTGTAGTGTCTTCGTGGTCGTTCGGGCTCCGCTGGTGGGCGTACGCGCAACAGACGCAGCGGAGTTTGGTCGTTAGTTGGTAACAGCGACTTCTCGAAGGGCTTACGCACACAACTCAATAAGTCTGTTGTTCGCTGAGGTTCTTACGCACAACGGTTGCAGCGATACGAAGGATAATCGTCAAAGACACTTTATTGAAGGGCTTACGCACGCAAATCAATAAGTTTCGATGCTGACCGCTGATGGGCTTACGCACAACAGATGCAGCAATACGAAGTGTAATCGTCAAAGACACTTTATTGAAGGGCTTACGCACGCAAATCAATAAATGTTGGTGCTGACCGCTGATGGGCTTACGCACAACAGATGCAGCGATACGAAGTGTATTCGTCAAAGTCACTTTATTGAAGGGCTTACGCACGCAAATCAATAAGTTTTGTATATGTACTGTAGATCTTCCCTGTGACTGTCTTTTATGAGAATTCTCTGCTCACTGTTCACTGTTTTAAAGTATACTCTGATTCACTGCTGGGATTTAACTCTGTACTTCACGAAGTCTCGGCTCAAACTGAATTGAATCCTGTTGCTTGGTTGTTCGTTCTTTTATAGACCACTTTTCCTTGCTTCCGTTATACGTTTCCCGCTATGCTCTGGCGTTGTCTCGTTTGTTCGAAAACAAGTTCCCGTTCTCCGCTATGTTCGATTATTTAGTTCGTCAACACGTTTATGTTGTTCATGTCTTCCGTATTTTCGTGTGACCTTGTGTGTTCCCGTGTTGTTCACCTTTTCTGTTTCTTCTGCTTTGACCTTGTTTCGTGTCACTCAACTTCGCGCTCACCGTTGCTTGTTTGCTTCGAACCTTTATTTCTTTTGTTAGTCCGTTATGTTAATTGTTATCGAACTATTATCAATTCCTGTTAGTGACTTATACAGAGTGATTATCATTGGCAATATTAACATTAATTAACTAATTAATAATAAATTGTTAATACAATAGTCCGAATGCATTTCAACAAGTTTATTTTTCAATTTATTCCATATGTTACTAATTTCCTCACTTCATGTAATATATATATATATACCTATTTATAATTCTTGTGATTAACTCACTCCGCGTTGTGTGATAATTTCCCTGCTGCGGGAAATAATCATCACACTCCCTCCTTTCCTCGGTGAGTGTAGCGTCCCTTCTCTTATCGTTGCACCTCATGGACCTGAGCCACGCCATTTCTCCTTACTCGGATCCGGAATTTCTTCCTGTCTTTCTCCTCCACCACCGTCCTTACTTTTCCACGCACATGGCCTTGCAGCGCTCTTTAAATCATCTTCCTCTAGCTCGTGTCACCATTCCTTGTGTTGGTCGCTTCTTCGCTGTGCCCTTCTCGCGTGTCTCTCCCATCCTGTTTCAGGCTTTGTTCTTCATGGCGGCTCGTTCCTGTCTTATGCAGCTCCGCCATCTTCCCCTCCACTTCTTTCTCTGTTCGCCTGATCGTAGCCAGGCGTTGCTCTCGCTGCCACTGCGCTGCCACTGCGCTGCCTGCTGCTCTTCGTGCACTTGTTGTTTATTCTCCGATTCCGCCTGAATCTTCCTCAGCTCTGCCAGCAGCACGTCTACCACCTTTGTTCTTCGTCCTTTTTCTGCTTCTAACTGTTCTTGTTTCTGTCTCTGTTGTTCGTGCCTGTCCTTCTCTTGTTGTAATTTCGTCTTCTGGTTATTTATGTTTCCTTCGATCACCGCGATCTCTTTTCCTAAGTCCTGAACAGCCGACTGTAAGCTGATCATCTTCTCTTGTGTTTGCTGGTTGTGCTTTTCTTCGTCCTCCACCTTCGCCTGTAACTCCCTCAACTCCTGTTGCTTCCTTCTGTCCGCCTCCTCAAGTCGTTGTTTCCTCGCTTCGTGCTGCATTTGCAAGAACTCATCCGCTTCGTTTTGCTGTTGTCTTTGTTCCAACAACTCCATGTATTGAAGTAGCCTGGTTCCCTCGTCTTCCTCCGTCGGCTGTATGTATCGTGTGTGTACATACATATGTTGTGTTACCGTCAGCAACCGATCCGTTAGCTGCACCCGATCCTCGAACGTAATCAGCTCCCGTTGTTCGCGTGGCCATTCGTTACAGGGGTATTCGTTAGCGTTAATGTCTTCCTCTGTGTTGTTGTCCTCATTTGTGTTGTTGTTGTCTTCGCTTGCGTTATTGTTGTCGGCTGTCAGCACTTCCTCTGCATTCTGTTGGCACATTTCTTCGAAATCTATATTTTCAAAATCTTGCTCAAAACCGTCAATAATTTGCTCCATATTTACAGCCGGGTCGTCAACGAGTCCATGTTCGAAACTTTCGTTTTCCTCCTCACTGTCACTAATGTTAATTACGAAGTCCATATTCTTCTCTGATTTTACCACAATGTTTGTCTGAAATTCACTTGGTTTTTCCCTTAACACTTTTACACTCCACTGGTCACTTCTAAGAATAAACTTAAAAGTGATTTTCCCGCGTCGTTAACATGACCTTAAAACCTACTTCTTTGTTTCGTCCGCTTTGTACATAACTTCAAATTTCCCATAACTATGTGTTTAGTTTTAACTCTCTAATTACTCACTTTTGTTACTCTTGTAAACCGGTAATCGTGGTTCAATTATGTGTTTATTGCGTTTGATTGCAATTTTTTTGTGTACATGTTGTTTCTTCGACTTTCGTTTTCGTTCGAGCTCACATGTATTTTCGGTCGACGACAGTTATGTAGTCGTTTTCAAGTTCAAGTTTCTGACTTCTATGTATATATTCTCGTTGATGCTTTATGTACTTGGTTTTCAAGTTCAAGTTCGACGATGCTTTATGTGTTTCGTTTCAAGTTCAAGTGCGTTGACTTTGGCTTCGTTTGTTTCTCGATCGCTTGTGTTTGTTGTTGCTGATGTTGCTCTTGTTTTCCTTTTACTTTCTTTAGTCCACTTTTATGTATTTGTTAATCCTAGGCTATGTACTATTTCTTATATCTCTTCAAGTAATTGTTTCTTTAATATTCAAAAGACGATAATCCATGACGTTATATTGATTCTTATCTTATTGCCTTAATATTAATTTTTATTGACATTACTATGATTTCGTACTTAATATTTATTAAATAGCAATTGCTGTTATATATTTAATATTAACTCCAATTTCGATTTCATTATTTATTTCGATCGCAATTTCATTATTAATTTTCCTTATATAATATAGTTTAAATTTTTTTGTATTTTTTTTTTTTAATTCTTAGCCTTCTCGGGGTTAGCTTTCGCCCTCACCTCTTTGTGTCCTTATTTCAGGTGATTCGTGCATTGTCCGTGCTCTATCATCATCCTAAAAGTGATAATTGTCGCTATAACTCGTGTACCATACACTTGGAATGATCGATCCTTCCAGTCGTCTTTGGTGTAACCCCACTCGTTTTCCAATATTTGTTGTGACATTCTGTTGTATTATTTCTTCGTGTGTTTGTTTCCATTCATGTTGTAAAATATATTTCAGTTCTAATGGTTAGTTTTTAATTAGATAAAGGAATAAATTTGTAATTTATAACAGGTGAAATGCAGCATAACGTGGAACGCAGCATTCGCATCGTTGTTGAGTGTCCGACCTCAGCTTCGGAAACTTGGTAAGTAACTTTTATGTTTACTCTTAGTTTCATTGTTTTCTTTGTTTAGGTTTTCATGGGATAATGTATTCGATGCGTTCCTCGTTGCTCGATGCCACTGTCTTTTCAAACCTCGGATGACTTCAGGTAAGTTGTTGTGTTCTTGGGTATGGTATGTACTCCAACACTTTTATTATATTGTTTATTAACGTTTCATGTCTTTCAGACTTCGCTGTTCCTTGTCTTGCCGCATTATAGGTTCGGTTCGGTGTAGTCGTGCTTCACGTCGGAATTTCTTGCGTTTTTTTTTCGCTCGCGACTCGCGTGTTCGTTTAATTTAGTGCAAATCTGCTTCGTCTCGTCGTTCTTGACCTCGGTATTTTTGCATCCCTTGTGCTGGACTAATTTGTCTTGCTATTGTTTTTAGAACTCTGGTTATTTATTCGGTTATCCGGATTACTGTCTTCACGTCGCGTAGTTACATTTGCTTCGAGTGTTTGCTGATGGAACTCCTTAAGTTCGCTTACGTGCGCTGTGCGAGTTCGGGTTTCTCCGTCTTTTCTAACTTTCACTATTACTGGTGATATAAAGTCAACCACGTAATAAGGACCTTCAAACCGTGGTGCCAATTTCGCCGCGAAATTGTCCACTGCTTTAGACAGGGGATGTTGTTTCACCAGCACTGCTTGGCCAACTGAGGGTTTCCATTGACGGCGTCGCAAGTCGTAGTGTCGTGCTTGTTGTTGCGCTGATTGTTGCATATTTCTGCGGGCTATTTGATACGCTTCCATGAGTTTCGTTGCTCTCCTTTGCGCGTCGTTACTTTCGTGTCCCGTCCCATTCGTGACTCCGTCGTATAGTGTCTTCGGTAGTCGCAATTCTCTTCCTTGTATAAGGAAGGCTGGGCTATACCCCGTACTTTCTGATACACTGCTATTGATGGCTAAAGATACCTCTGGCAACATCTCGTCCCAGGCTTTGTGGTGACTTCCTGCGAGTTGCGCGATCATTGTTGTCAAAGTTCGATTAATGCGTTCCGTCGGGATCTCTTGTGGTGTGTACGGTGCTGTGAATTGGTGCCTGATGCCCATTTCCGCCAGAAAGTTGCGGAAACTTCGACTCGTAAATTGTGCTCGGTTGTCAGAGATCAGAACACCAAAGCGCGCCAGAATCCGTTCTCGAAAGGCTTTTTTTAAGTTCTCCGTTGAGGCTTTGCGTAGGGGTACCATTTCGGTCCACTTGGAGAACTTATCGAAGAACACCAACAACATACAATTTCCATGTTTCGACCGTGGAAGCGGTCCCAAGAAATCGGTGCATAGTGTTTCCCACGGACTTTTCTCGATTTTTGACAGCATATGTCCCGCTGGTTTGCGTTGACTCGGTTTGTATTGTTGGCATAGTTTGCACCCTCGGACATATCGTTTGATATCCCTGAACATTCCAGGCCAGTAATACTTAGCGGCAATTCTTGCAGATGTCTTTCGTATACCGCCGTGTGCGGCACATGGGTTATCGTGGTTTTCCTGTAATACTTGTGCTCGTTGGTTCGTTGCGGCGCATAACTTCCAGGGTATGTATTCCTCGTCGTCTAAAGTGTTCGCAATATGGCGGTAGAGTTGACCATCCTGTATGATGTAGTCGTTGAACTTCTGCGGGTTTCCTTTGACGTCTTTGATCCTTCTGTCCAGCCATGGACACGTGCCTCTATCTGCTTTACTGTCCACTGCGCTGATTCTCCCTGCGGTTTCTTCCGGTTGACGCGATAAAGCGTCGGCAACAACAGTTAACTTTCCTCGGCGATATTTTATGTCAAATCTGTACTGCTGCAATTTGAGTGCCCATCTGGCAATTCGTCCTGAAGGATTCTCGGTCGAGTTCAACCATTTGAGAGACAGGTGGTCCGTGACTACGATGAAATGGTATCCTTCGAGGTATGAGCGCATTTTCCTGATTCCCCAGATAATTGCTAGGCATTCCTTCTCTGTTGCAGAATAATTGCGTTCCGCTGGATTCAGTCGTCGACTTGCATATGCGATCACTCGCTCGTTCCCGTCGAATTCCTGTGTGAGCACCGCTCCTAAACCAAAGTTGCTTGCGTCCGTCTGTAGCGTGAATTCTTGCGCGAAGTCTGGACAAGCCAGCACCGGCGCTTCTGTCAGCTTGGACTTGAGGGTATTGAATGCCTCCGCTTGTGGTGCATCCCACTTCCAGTGTTTTCCCTTCTTCAGCATTGACGTCAGAGGTTGCACTATGTCGGCGAAGCCTGGTACGAATCGACGATACCACGATGCTATGCCGAGATACCGGCGTAGTTCTCGAACATTCGTTGGCGGCTTGAGTTGCTGAATCGCAGAAACTTTGTCCTGGTCTGTGTGAATCCCTTGCTCGCTGACCATGTGTCCTAAGTATTTCATTTCCCGTTTAAAGAAATCGCATTTGTCAACGTTAAGCCTGAGATTTGCCTGACGTAGTCGACAGAAAACTTCTCTTAAATTCTTGATGTGCTCTGCCAACGTGGACCCCGTGACTATTATGTCGTCCAAATAAGCGAATGCGTACGGCTCTAAATCTGCCCCGATGACTTGGTCTAGTGCTCTCTGGAAAGTTGCTGGGGCCGAATGTAACCCAAAGGGCATCACTCGCCAATAAAACAAGCTCCTGCCGGGTACGTTAAAAGCCGTGTACTGCTTGCTGTTCTCATCCATGGGAATCTGCCAGTATCCATTCTTCAAATCGAGACTGCTTATGTATTTTGCGTCTCGTAGCCGGTCTAGAATATGTTGAATTCGTGGAATTGGATATGCGTCCGGAACAGACTTTGCGTTCAACTGACGATAATCGATGCATAGTCGCCATTTTCCCGTTTTCTTCTTCACTAACACTATGGGCGCACTGAATGGACTATGGACTATCTCCAGTAACGCGTTGATTTCTTCGTTGATCACCTCTTGCATGGCTGGATTTTGTGGAAAGTAACGTTGTTTGATTGGTCTCTCATCTCGCATGATGATCTTGTGACTCGTAATGTGACTTGGACCCCTGATGTCTTCGAATTTCTTCAGCTCTGCTTGTAGAATTTTTGTTGCCTCCTCCATGGTAACCTCACGACTCTCATGTATGGTTGTGCACCTTGTGTATGATGTTGGCACCTGATGTTCTGTCAGCTTCAGTGTATGGCCACCACATTTAATGGTAGTACCGGTGGAGTATAAAAAGTCCATACCCAAGATGATGTCATCGACGACTTCTGGTAAAACCAGCATTGACATTTTAAAGGTCTCCTTCTCTAAGCTAATCTGTAGTGTAACTTCGCCCACGCAGGTTTTCCGTGAGTTGTCGGCTAGTGTGATCGTGGTTGCTTTTGGTGTGACATTAGTATCTCTTCTAACTTTCTCCGCCAGGCGTCTGCTGATGAAGCTCCTCGTCGCTCCGGTGTCTACTGTCGCGTCGTATTGCTCGCCGTTCACTTGTACTCTCGCGTAAATCCGGCCCCTTTCGACGCACAGACTTCTGGCCTCTACTGTTCGCGAGTCGCCGGCCTCGGGATTTCCGCCTCCACTCGCCGTTGACGTGGTCCCAAGCCGTTTCCCGCTCGCTGGCGGCAGCAATCTACGGTGCGAACTCCTCGACGTCCGCACTCCCAACAGAACAAAACCTGTCTGTTACGGCAACCCTGGGCCCGATGCCCTTCCAGACCGCAGTTTCGGCAAGGTGTCCTAGGATCGATTTGGCGTTCTGGCAAGGCTCTGCGAGCATTTCCTTGTAATGGTCAGCCAATATAATCATTCTCTTGCTGAGGACTGAGAATTTTATTACCCGGGAACTTCCACTATGGACACACCAAGCTCATGGGTGGGCCTCCACTCGCGAGACACTCGAGGTCTGCAGCCAGCGTTAACAGTTCTTGTAGACTGTTAAAATCCATCCGTCTAATATAGAATTGGAATTCTTTCCTGCTGTTCCTGTAGATTCGTTCTAATTTTTTACTCTCGGTATAATCTGCGTATCTCATCATATTTTGTAGACGAACAACATAATCTTTAAACTCTTCTCCTTCTAGGTGATGTGATTTCCGGATCTTATCCTCCAGACTCTCGAAATAACGGGCCGGCAAGAAGAAATTGTGGAAGTCTGTTTTAAAAGCTTCCCAGTGCTGCCACTTTGCATTGTTGTTACGGAACCATAACAGTGCCCTTCCTTTCAGCAACTCTGGCATTGTCCTTGGTAGCATGTCAATATCCAGGCCAAACGTCTCTGCCTGTTCTTCGATGCGCTCTGTGAATAGGAGTGGATCCTTCTCGCCGTCGTATCTTTCTGACCACTTCCGCACGATGTCGATAACCATCGCGTAATGTGGAACCGGTACCTGCTGCGCCACTGATATACTTCTTGGAGTCAAGCTTGAGGAAGTCATGACGGTGACTTCTGGGTCTTCCACGCTGTTCCTCATATTCGCTGTCTTCTTCTCGAACCATGCGCCAGTTTTACGTCGGTGCTTCTCCTCGAGTGCGTTGAGCTCTTCATTTACAGCGGCCTCGTGGACCCCATTTACGATCCAAGCGCTGAATCGTCTTCGTTTTTCCTTACTGGAGCCTGCAGTGGATACGCCATACGTCTCCATGACTTTCACCAGTTCGTCGTTGGAGAGCTCGTGTACCCAACTGACACGAACCATCCTTCGGCCTTCGATGTGTGTATTGTAAGCGTATGACTTTGTAAACTTAAGTCCCTGCTCGGGCGCCACTTGTAACGAACTTCGGTTAGCCGAGATAATCTCAGCAGATGTCCAGGGTTCGAATTACAAGACCTGAGGTTCTATGGTACAAGGATTCGTTTATTTGAACTTATTTCGCTTATTTTCGTATTTACAATATATTGATATTTAAAACTAACAATGCGTGTTTTACTGCTAATAATAGTACTGGTAATATTAATAGTAATAGTAATGATTATGCTTGTAGTGTCTTCGTGGTCGTTCGGGCTCCGCTGGTGGGCGTACGCGCAACAGACGCAGCGGAGTTTGGTCGTTAGTTGGTAACAGCGACTTCTCGAAGGGCTTACGCACACAACTCAATAAGTCTGTTGTTCGCTGAGGGGCTTACGCACAACGGATGCAGCGATACGAAGTGTAATCGTCAAAGACACTTTATTGAAGGGCTTACGCACGCAAATCAATAAATGTTGGTGCTGATCGCTGATGGGCTTAAGCACAACAGATGCAGCGATACGAAGTGTATTCGTCAAAGGCACTTTATTGAAGGGCTTACGCACGCAAATCAATAAGTTTTGTATATGTACTGTAGGTCTTCCCTGTGACTGTCTTTTATGAGAATTCTCTGCTCACTATTCACTGTTCACTGTTTTAAAGTATACTCGGGTTCTCTGCTGGGATTTAACACTGCACCTCACGAAGTCTCGGCTCAAACTGAATTCCTGTTGCTTGGTTGTTCGCTCTTTTATAGACCACTTTTCCTTGCTTCCGTTATAAGTTTCCCGCTATGCTCTGGCGTTGTCTCGTTTGTTCGAAAACAAGTTCCCGTTCTCCGCTATGTTCGATTATTTAGTTCGTCAACACGTTTATGTTGTTCCTGTCTTCCGTGTTTTCGTGTGACCTTGTATGTTCTCGTGTTGTTCACCTTTTCTGTTTCTTCTGCTTTGACCTTGTTTCGTGTCACTCAACTTCGCGCTCACCGTTGCTTGTTTGCTTCGAACCTTTATTTCTTTTGTTAGTCCGTTATGTTAATTGTTATCGAACTATTATTAATTCCTGTTAGTGACTTATACAGAGTGATTATCATTGGCAATATTAACATTAATTAACTAATTAATAATAAATTGTTAATACAATAGTCCGAATGCATTTCAAGAAGTTTATTTTTCAATTCATTCCATATGTTACTAATTTTCTCAATTCATTTAATATATATATACATATTTATAATTTTCGTGATTAAACTCACTCCGCGTTGTGTGATAATTTCCCTGCTGCGGGAAATAATCATCACAATCATTGCCAACGATTCTTCTAATTTTGATAAATATTCTGTGACGAACCCTGCACACCCGGCGACGGAACCCGAGCCTCAAGCCGGAGAACCGGATAGCTTCGTTACAGTGGCGCCCAAGCAGGGTCCTCTATACAATACATTCAGCGTAAACACAGGCAAAAGTGCACAGCGGCAAACCGATAAAAGCCAATTTATACATCCAAGTAACATGGCGCAAGTTGGCTATGTGACGACGCAAGTCACCCCGTCTCCTTTGCGACCACACGAAAATTTGGCAGCCACTAAGTAGACCCCAAAAAGAGAAATATTCTGCATTATGTTATATTTGATTTCCCTAATAAATTAAGAAACAAATGCCAATGAAGGCCTGAAAGTAGCATGTAGTTACTTAGTACGTCAAATAGTGTGTAAACCACACTAAGCAGGAAAAACCCTGAGCTAGTAACAAAACGCACAACCCTGACGAGGACAGCCGAATTTTGAATACCGAACAGTAGGCTAGCTGGAATACCGAACGTTCTCTGGACTCCGACGGATGGTCTATCGGCCTTCGTCAACAACGAACGCAGTTCCCGACACGACGGATGGTCTCTCGGCCTTCGTCGCCCCGAACCGAACCCTCCCGAATTTCGAGGGATGGTCTATAGGCCTTCGTCACTAACGAACACAGCCTCTCCCGAATCCCGACGGAATACACGAGTAGAGTTCGACACAACGCGCAACCACACGCGAACACCCGAATACCCGAGTGGGCTTCGGCACGACGACTGCTCACCAAAATACCCGGGTAGACTTCTGCACGACGAGTGCTCACCCGAATACCCGAATCGACTTCGGCACGACGAGTGCTCACCAGATATTAAGACAACAGTGTATAGAACGAAATAGCAAATAAAGAAAAGTAAATAACTAATGCGGCGAAATGTGTTTCCTCTCTTTCCTCTCGGTAATTTCACAAATAAATATTCTGTGAGTGTCGAACCCTTCGGATCCGGCGAGCATACCCAGAGCAAAGAAAGCATCGTCACAGTGGCGCCCGAGCAGGGACCATAAGCTGAGCGAGAAAACAACAATACATAATGGAATTCTGTACAAGATGGTTCAAATAGGTTTTGATACCTATATTATTAAATTGATTAAGAGTTTTTTTGATGAAAGGAAGTTTTGTGTGCTTTTTAGTGGAATGCTTTCGAATTTTGGCGAAGTTTGCTGTGGAGTTCCGCAAGGTTCGATCTTAGCTCCTCATCTTTTCAACATTTTTATGTTTAATTCGACGCATCAGGAATGCTTCAGGCAAATGTAAGTCATTTGTTGTTCCTGAAAGCAAAACTTTACGTTACGCATTAAATGGGTCTGAGATGCCTTTTAAGGATGGTATAAAATATCTCGGAATTAATTTTTACACTCTTCTAAAATTTAATAAACATGCGAGAATCGTATTGAAATAAGCTTACCGGATTTTAGGCGCTTGTTCCACTATTTTTTGTAGTAGAAATTTGCCAAAGAAAACAAAACTTATGCTTTACAAAACCTTGTAGCGAACACCTTCTCTAGGTGGGCAAAGGCGGGGACAAAACTCGTCGGTTGTCCGGGGTTCGTGACAGAAAATTTATTAAAAGATAACCCTGTCGCTGCGTTTTAACAGATTAGTTTTATTATTTATATCTTACAGCCTTATTATAATGTTGTGTTAGAAAGAGTGTGCGGAAGGAGGTACGGTGGTAACGCCGTAGCGGTTGCGATGGCTTGCTGACGATGACGACGTGACGTTGACGATGGCGTCGTTGGCGATTGGGACGTGACGTTGACGATGGCGACGTAGTCGTCGACAATGGCGACGTTCTGCGTTAAATGGGCGTTGCTGATGACGACGACGTGACGTTGGCGATGACGTCGTCGACGATGCGACGTGACGTTGACGATGGCGATGAAGTCGTCGGTGACGGCGTCGATGACGATGGCGATGGCGACGTTGACGATGGCGACGGCGTCGTTGCCGATGGGGATGGCGACGTTGACGATGGCGACGGCGTCGTTGACGATGGCGATGACGTCGTTGACGATGGCGCCGTTATGCGTTAAATAGGCGTTGCTAACGACGACGACGTGACGTTGGCGATGACGTCGTCGACGATGCAACGTGACGTTGACGATGGCGATGAAGTCGTCGACGATGGCGACGTTCTGCGTTAAATTGGCGTTGCTGATGACGACGACGGGACGTTGGCGATTACGTCGTCGACGATGCGACGTGACGTTGATGACGGCGTCGATGACGGCGTCGATGACGATGGCGCCGTTGACGATGGCGACGGCGTCGTTGGCGATGGCGATGACGTCGTCGACGATGGCGTGAAGTTGGCGATGACGTCGTTGACGATACGACGTTATGCGTTAAATGTGCGTTGCTAATGACGATCTGACTATCGATTCCGTTCCTGGAGGGTCAGTAAGTAGCTGCGAGGCCTCGTGGGTTTCAAGAGTGTAATAGGCCACCCTAATGAAACTCAGGAGTACCTATTTCGCGGGTTTACCGTTCTTTCCCCGTGTGAACCGAATTAGGACTGTCGGTTACGTCGACGAGGACTCGTGAACCTTGCGGGCGTAAAAGGCCACCCTTAGGAGATCCAGGAGTACTTATAGCGCGAGTTATGACGGAGTTTTCCGAGAGCCAGTGGAGTAAAACGCCTCCTTCTGAAAACAAGTGAAACCCCTTCAAACGTTCCCTGTCTGGTGTCAAAAGGCAGTGCCTGATCTGTGAATGATCGCGTCGATAGTCAGAGTCTAAAGAATGCTTGCTTGCTGATTGTGTTCTCTACGTGTTGGCAGTTACTGATTATCAGAGCTCTCGAGCTCTGTTTACTGCTGCTTTTATAGCCGGGCTTCGCTGGAATGCCAACGTGCATGTGTCATGTGTGTTTGTATTCCCCGCTGGAATATTCTCTGCTTTTCCCACTCCTACGTCGTGCGCTGTGTAGTGGCTGATCGTGTCGCTCTGCGTCTGCGCTGGAAGGCAGCGTAGATGTTGGTGGGTATGTGTGTGAGTGCTCGGGTGGCATTCGGCTATTCTATCGCTGAACAAAGTTATGTCTGCTCTCTTTCCTCCTTCTCAACACTCTTTCCTTTTTAATGTATACTCTAGTTTAACGTTTCTTAGGTCTATTTATTATTTCGATATATGTGTTTTACATATTTACTTCATAACGTTTGTTTTAAGTAAATAGTAATTAATGTATGAACAAATGTATTTACATGTGACATGATTGAAATTTAGAAATAAGCAGAAATGGTATGATACATAATAGTTACAAAAATATGTACTAGTTGTGGAATGTGCATTGTGCTTATGAAGGGATAAACTTCGTGGGAAATTTATTCCTTACATCTCCCCCTTACTTCCACCGAGGAGATGCTCACCTTGCCTGTTCGATTGATGCGAACTCTCCACTTGCGTTCCCCGATGATGCGCCAGAAGCTGAGCTTTGCGCCCGGTCTGCGATCCTTTTGGCGTTGCTGGATGATAGCGTGCAACTCCAAGGGAATGTCAGGGTCCACGGCGGACTCCGACTCAGGTTCTATGGTGGCCACCTCGTTTCCAACCTCCCAGTTGTCCCCATCGCCGATTAGTGCTAGAATCGGGCTTAGAGGCGGTGTGAGATTGGGATCTCCTCCGTGTTCTGCAAGGATTGCTTCCAGGAGTGCGTCTTCTTCGGCCGTTAGTGGTGAAACTCTTCCTTCTTCTCCTCCTTCGCCGGTAATGGTGTGGTCGTCTATTCTCGCTTCGTCACGTGTCCAATGAGGCGAGTGAATCGGACTTTCGACCTGTGGGCACTCCCAGAAGAGTTCGCCGAGCGTAGTGTCGTCGGCTTCTAGACCAGTACACCATGGTGTAATCGTATGCCATGGTGGATTATCGGCGGGGCCGCGCTGCCCCGTATCCGGGCGTTCTAGAGCTGTCACTTCATTCCTCGGAGATGCCGGCGCCGTAACCGGGGATGTGATAACGCGGTAGGCCGTTGTAGGTTGTGGCGATGTCATGCCGGCACCGCCGAAGTCTGATTTGCTAAACTGGTCAAACATCATGGTGTCCTCGTCGAATGTCAGCGGTGTTATATCGATCGCTGTGACTTCACACTCCAGTGGAGTGGAGACGTCTCCAAAGTATGCGTATATTTTGCTGGGTGTTCTTTCTGCTTCCTCCGGTTGTGGTTGATCGTATAGTGGCAGAGTTCCTACATACGCTGTCCGGACAATTGGCGGTGTGTTTGATTCGACTCCTTCTGCGTTAAGCTGTGTCTCAGGATTCCGATGGCTTGCTGTCCTGCACTCTTGGTCGTTTGGTTCGGCTCGCAAGATTCATGGGACGCTTCTCTTAACTTCAGTGGTGGTAGTAATCTGGCGCGTTCCTCACTTGCCAGTGCCTGGACTACTTCCGCGATCTTCCGACGTTTCCCTTGCATTTCGGAAAGTGGAAACCACTTGGCGAGCGGTGTCTGGTAATTGCGGCCGGTCTCGGAGAGGAACTTTTCGGCATAGTGTAGTAGGAAGAGCCCAAAATCGTTGAAATTGTCTTGCTGTGGCGTGTCCACTGCAGAATAGGTCCAAGTTGACTCGGCGGTGTGCCATGTATCCTGTTCACGTCTAGCTTCTTTCTGCATGTAGCGTTCCAATAGAGGTCCTACGTGAGTCCTCGGATGGTTCCTCAGAGTGTCAAACAGTAGTATTTCGCCTTCTCTGTCCTTGGATGGTATACAGATGACCGCCAGCATCCAATGGTGGTTTTCTAGGATCGGCACCAAAATATGGGTCTTGCTGAACAAATTCGTTCGCCGCGTCCAGCGGGCGACACGCTCGTACTGTGATGGTGCGGATGTGTATTGTGACAGCAAAGTGAAAAATTGAGAGCCAAACACGTGGATCTTCTCTTGTTCCGCTTCCGGTCGTTGTTGAACTATCCATTTAAGGTAAAAGTCCACGATGACATCTGATAACCACTGGCCCTCGGACAGGCAGCGGTAGTCTGCGTTGTATATGGCAATGCCACCTCTTCCCGGTGGAAAGATCGCGATCGCTGTGTTATCGAATGTCTTCTCTGGCGGCGTCACGAGGCTGACCCTGTGAAATCTTACTCGTTGCGGTGTACTGGCCTGCGCTTTTGCTTCTTCATCCGATGCTGTCTCGACATTCATCGTTCTGTTGTTGTTAACACGTGTTATTTTACCGGTATTACTGGCGTGTTTGTCCTGTGTCACGACGCGTCCGCGTTGTTTGAAGTTCGCTTCACGACTGATGCTGGGTGGCTTGTGATGACTACTGCTGCGCTTATTTATGCGTGTGTGTGTGACGCGATCGCGCATCTTCGCACTGGGCGTCGTGAGGCGCTGTGTGTCTGTTTGAGTATGGGTGGCGGCCGCAGCTTTACCTATGTTATCTGCTGATATTTTAGGCAACGATTTCACCTCGCTAACGTGTGCTGTCTGAGTTCGACCTGGTGTTTTGGTACTCAGTTGCAGGATCACTGGAGAGATGAAATTTAACACCTTGAAAGGTCCATCGTATTTCGGCGCCAGTTTGGCCGCAAAGTTCTCGATGGCTTTAGATAGATGATGTTGTTTGACATAGACGAGTTCTCTAATTTTTGGGCTCAAACGGCGTCGTCTCAAATTGTAAAATCGTGCCTGATCTTTAGCAGCACGTTCCAGATTCCTTCGCACGATCGTGAAGATATCCTTGAGCTTATCCTCGCGTTCACTTGGCACTTGCGGTACTACACCGGTACCAAATGTGTGCTCGTCGTATACTGTTTTTGGTAACCGCAGTTCACGTCCTTGGATGAGGTAGGCCGGACTGTAACCGGTAACGTCGGAGCGGGCAGTGTTGATGGCAAAAGTTAGCTCTGGTATTAGTTCGTCCCAGTTTCGTTGGTCCTCGCTGTGGAACTGGGCTATCATGGTCTTTAGTGTTCTATTTGCACGTTCGGTGGGGTTCTCCTGTGGGGTATAGGGTGCAGTGAATTGTTGTTTAACCCCCATTTCGTGTAGAAACTTGCGGAAGAGTGCACTTGTGAACTGTGTGCCGTTGTCAGTGATGAGTATTTTTGGAGTGCCAAAGTGTGACAGGATTCGTTCTCGGAATCCTTTCTTTAAACTTTCACTGGTCGCTTTGCGGAGTGGGATGGCCTCAATCCATTTGCTAAACTTATCCCAGAAATCAACTAAAGGGTCCGCCATCGAACGTTTTTTTTTTTTTGAAGTGCTTATTTCGTGAATGGTAACCAGAGATAACGAGATAGCTGACTTATTCCAGCGATTGTTCGGCTTCCCATTCGTGTTCCAGAAGTTTGTTGGTGTTCGTGAAAAATATGGAATTTTGTATAGAACTGTTCGAGAAAAATTGGAAATCTGATGAAGAACTCCCCACCAGAGACCCCTACTCACCTCTTGACGCCCCGTAGATGAGGGGTCGGAGACGACAAGATTTCTTGACGCCCCGTTGATGAGGGGTCGGAGACGACAAGATTTTGCCTTTGTTTACAATATTTTATGTATGCCTTAACACTTTGTTTTGAGATTTCAACTCAATTGTAAACTTGTAAAAATAAAATAAATTATTTCGATTGAACGCATATTGATTTTATCTATGATTATTACTTTACATTAAGCGTATATATATATAGTGATGGTATTAAATGTTCGCAGAACAAAAAATTTGAGTGAATATTTTAATATGTCTTGTATTTACAGGAAATTTAATACACGTTTTTATTATGCGTATAATACCCAACTACATATTTCGGTTCCGTTTACAAAGTAAAATGATTGTTTATATTTCAAGACTTTTATTTTTGGCATAAATAATACATTTCAGATCTTTTTACAGCTTTCTAGTTGTTAACATTATAGAACCTTTTATTTCGTTAATGATTGTAGTTCATATCGAGGACTTCAAAGTATTTCGTTGGCTGCATTTTAACTTTAACTTAATCTAGTCCTTATAAAACACTTCAATAATATTTTACTTATTTATGTTAATACAAAATGTATATTATACATCTTCTCTAAAAATAATTTATTAATTGAGGTTATGAATTAATAGAAAGAGAACAGCATCAATGTAGTATTGGCATATCTACATTTTCATTTCCATCTTACTAGTGAATTTTATTACCCGTTTGCAAACTGCGTATGTTTCCGCGTACTTTTGCATGTACTGTGGTACTTAAGTAGTGTTACTATATTACTACTTTTTGAGGAAAAACATGTTTTCGCTACATTAAAATTACACTAACGTGTTTGAAATTCTTAATTGATTATGTAATGCCTCATCTCATTTTCCTTTTTGAGTTTTTTTTAAAAAACGAACAATATTATTGTACAATTTTGGTACCATACATTTTTGGCAATTTCGTACTGTAAAAATTTCATGAAATTCCTTATCTTTTCACCTCAAAGAAGAAGAAGTAGCATTTCATAATTTTATTTATAATATAATAACATAAAAACATGAATTATTAATGCTCTCATGTAATTTAACTATTGAACAATATTATCAAATACATATTGACACATATAAATACAGCAGAATTCGTTTTTGAAGAGTGCAGTAACATAAACGAATGTCTGCTTTATGGCAGCAGCAACATCAGCATAGTTCAAAAAGCCAATCAGATGTGAATTCGCGTGGTGCATAACACGTACAGTGTACGTGAAGAAATCGAAAAAGCGAAGTCACAAATCTTCGGAAACCCGAGAGAGTCATCTATCTCGTTATCTCTGGTTTTTAGTTAGTTTTAAGTATAGTATTGTACATAGTTAGTTTTAAGTATATTCTTTTTTAGGAGTTGCACCTCCAATCTATGTTAGCTCCAGGAGCAAGAGCGATTTACTTCCATGTTATTTTAAATTTTATTGTTGTCTTCTCATCAAAAGTTTGTTTGTTCAATACTCATGTTTTTTAGATATTACATTACAGGCTTTAATTTTTCAAGTTTGTTAATTGTATTAATTATACTTATAATGTTGTTTGAAAAGGCTCAATAAATTTCAACTTCATCTTTAACTTCAAGCATAGCTAACGCACATCAGAAACCCGAACTAAGAACAGCGAGCATTGAATTAAGGAATTTTAGTAGCGCTGGTGATTCGGCAGAAATGATTGAGGGAGTTGACAGCTGGCGTTAGCTTGGTATATCCATCGATTGTCACTTTCGCTGGGAGCCCCATATTTTGGCTTTGAGAAAAACACTATCCACGCTTGTTTGTCTGCATCATGAAGCGAACAGTAGTGTATTGAAACAGGTGTACTATGCACTTGTAGAATCAAGACTTCGGTATGGAATCCAGTTTGGGGTGCAGTGGCCCAAAACTCACCTAGAGAAGTTACAATATGTGCAAAATAGAGCTGAAAAATTCCTAATAGGGTGTGATAGTCCACAAGCAGGAATGAAAATCCCTTCGGTTAAATAAATTTTTTAGCTGACTGCTATCCAGGAGTATTATGACGATCGTTTATGTCGCATTCCGATATGTCACTAGTTCGATACATGTAGACGAGCAGAAGGTATGTATCAGCCAGGCTTGATAAATGAGTATGATAGGAGAGAACTCAAATACGTAATACCAAGCATCGTAAATAGACTTCTGGAGCATTTTAGAAACATAACTAATGTTAGATCCAGAACAAGAGAGCTTTATACACATTTTCGGAGTTCTATACCCTGAATTATTGAATTTTCTAGGTATTAGGGTATTTATTAAGTAATAGCAATATCTTGTAGCTTCGTATATAATGTAAGATTTGTAACGATGACTTGGTGACTTCACGAATTCTCCTTAAAATAACACTCTTATAAATCACTTTTTGCATAACAGTATGCAATTCCATAAAGCATTAAAAACGACTGCATTGATTCTTAATAACATGGTACACATACGCTCATAAACGTATATAACAGACGAATATAAGAAATGACGAGAATAACAGAATCCTATATCGACACATATTACAAACATGTGTAGTCCAGCCGACCAGAATAAACCCCATATATACACACCGTAAAAACATAAAAGAAGCCAAACTACATACGGACATGTAGAACAGCAAAACTAAAAAGGGACAATTTTTGCGCTCACTGCTTTAAATACGCCATAATTCGCGCGATCTTTATTCTAGCAGACGGACTTAACGGGCGGATTGCAATAGGGAAATCAGCCTGTGTCTCTTTAACGACCGATGCACGGCTCTTCTTGATCGCCCAGAGACTCTTCCACGACCCACTACGGCTCTTCTTGATCGCCCAGCGACTCTTCAGCGACCGATTCACGGCTCTTCTTGATCGTCCAGCGACTCTTTCACGACCGACTGCGGCTCTTCTTGATCGCCCAGCAACTCTTCATTGATCGCTCAGCGACTCGTCATTGATCGCCTCTTCGACTCTTCATTGACCGCTTGCGGCTCTTCTTGTCCGCAGCGGCGACTATTCACTGACCGCTTGCGGCTCTTTTTTATTGTATTTCGACTGCTACGGCACCTCTTCCGTAGTTGGCGAACCACTGGTTCTGCATTTTCGATACTGCGACGACTGCTGGAGCAGCTCTTCATTAGTTGGCGAGTCTTTTACGACTCTGCCCATGATTGCCACGGCGACTCTTCTTAGGTTAAACAGTACACGCAGGATAAGAATAAAATAAAAAACATTGTTAGGCTAAGATATAAACATTGTAATTAGCGAAAAGAGAAGAAACAAATTTGATATCAACGATTGCGTCACAGCTGAAGTCCCTGAGTCAGTACTAGATTGGGATTTAGCATCCAATCGAACGAAATTCGGAATCGTTACCGCTGAGTGTGATTTTTTCTACTCATTATGAACTCTGGACGACTGTTGTTACAGATTCATGTTATCACCTTGTATGTCCAATTGTGTTGAAATGTTTAGGAAACAAACTCGTGCAGATAAGCTTACAGGCTTAGGCTTCATATGTTATAACATTGAAATTTTGGCATTGTAAAATTGCATGAATAAATTTCACACTTCAAACATTCTCTTTGTTGCTGAATACTTAGAAATCTTTTGTATGTAATATATATGTACATATATTTATAACATTTTTACTTACCTGTTTACTACTTTATGAGTCTTACATCTACAACATTACAACTGTTGCATTGTAGAATTGTTACATTATTCAAATGTTCTTATACAGGTTTTTACATGAAATGTGCAAAGCGGTGTCGTATATCAGAGCGCACTACCTAGAGCGGAAACTCATAGTGCAATGACTTTTCGGTCGAGGTTTATTAACTTTCGCATTATTTTTTTTATTGACACGTATGTCTTGACAAATCAAAAATAATTAATGTGGATATCGGTGCTTCATTGCGATTTTAGTTAATTTTTTTTTTAAATATTTAATGCAATCTCAGTAATATTTTATTTTTTGTTTCCTTCTCCTATATTAAACTTGGGCATATGTTACTGTTGCAGTGTTGATTTTTTTTTAATTAATTATTGTTTTGTTTATATGCACTTATATTTACGGTTTTATTAGATTTTATGTATATATTTTCATGCAAACCTGTCGATTTTGGGCAGGCTGTTTAACGCTCGGTTCAGAACGACAACTGGCGTCCTAGGATAGCGCCGTCGATTTTCAAATAACGGCTCTATCGGAAGCAGAAATTGACAAAATATTTAACAAAAAGGAGGATTTGGTCCAAGAAGAACACGGCCCAGGACCAGTATCTGAGCGGCACCGTTTTATACTCCGACAACCAAGGACCAAGGGCGGAAGCCGATATCACTGGAAGATGCGGAACGCAAAAATTGCTATGAATTTTATTATTAATTAAATTAAATAATTTTTCTCGTAGTTTAATAATCAACTTTCAGCTATCATGGCATTTGTCAATATGGTGTCGCAAAAAAAAAATTTTTTTACCACACAAAAAGAAAAATTCGTATGTCTTTTATGTTCTATATCTTCGTCTCTATAATTGGCGGATATTGCTCAAAAATAGGTATTCTTGTATTTTTAGTATTGTATGTTTAACAAGTGTATTTTGGTTGCTTGTCGGTGTATTGTGTGAAGATAACGGTTTTGCCATCAAGGTCAGTGCAGTAGTTGTTTGTTACATTTTACCTCTACCGAAATGTCTTTATTATCTTATGACTCCAGTACGTGACTAAACTTTACATGTTAACTCTTCGATCAGTAATGTATTCTACCCATATTTCGTTGAGGTTATGGTGTGCTGTAATTCAACATTTTCACAGTTCATACTAACATATTCTTGTTATTTATATGTTCGTATGAAATTTTGTAAATTTGTATAAATTTTAAAATCATTCGCAGTCATGTATGGTGTTTTCAGTGGCCAACGCTCATACAGAAATGATATTTAATCTTATACAAGAAAAAATTAAATCTATTTATGAAGACGCTGTGACGATAATTTTTAGGAGCATTAAAAATTAACGCACAACCAACCAAACAAGCAAACGTTGACCTGCGGTTCAAGTCAAGGACAAGAGACGAGGCAAATAACTGAACGAGTTACCGTTTTGTAATTAGCTAATTAGAAGACAAGAAGATTAACGCACAAAAGAAACGGCGGAAGAACGCGTGATCGAGGGCATCGGCCGAGCAAGGTCAATCAGCAGAGCAGAACAGCGAAAACGGGAACTTGTTTTCGAGCAAAGCGTTCGAGCGGAGAAAACGGGAACTTGTTTACGAACTAATAAACAACGGGACGACGGTGCGGACATCAAAAGCATGAGCAGAAGAATATAAAAGGGAGAAGAAACACGCAACAGGAATTCAGTAGTACAAAGGCATTCGTGCAGTGAGTTTGTGAAAATAGTGCAAAGTGCCAGTGAAGTGAAATCGAAAGTGCCTCAGGAAGAATAATACCGAAGGGTAAGAACTAAGCAAAGAAGACGACCAGAATCCAAAGATCCTTTGTTAGAGCAGTTGAGTGGTTGCGTACGCCCGTCAACTTGCAGCTTACATCCCTCTGAGTGTAGGCTCACTCAAATGACGCAAGACTATTCGAATTGTAGATGCATGGTTGCGTAAGCCCGCCATCTCACAAATTCTCCCTACTGTGTGATTGCGTAAGCTCACTAGTGTACCAAAAGACGCAAGACCATTCGAATTGTGGATGCACGGTTGTGTAAGCCCGGCATCTCATGAATTCACCCCACTGTGTGGATGCGTAAGCCCACCAGAGTGCAAACGACGAACGAATCCAGTCACAGGAACGTGTCCATTGTCCTTTGAGGAAGCAGAATCGCCTAGAAACAACACGACGCAGACAAACATAGCTCCGAAGGAAAACACAAAATCAGACACTGCATAGAGTAGAGATAAGTTTCTTTCGTAAGCCTTATAAATATATCTAACATAGTACACATTACATCAATAAAGAGTAAAGGAAAAGAAGAATCTTGTATACTTTACTGTCTCAGGACTTGTACACGAACCCTGGAAACCGCTGAGAATATCTCGGCAAAGTAAAGTTCGTTACAAGTGGCGCCCGAACAGGGACCTTATTACACGAGTCAATCACAGATTTCACGATGGGTAACCGAGTCGACTGGGTATATGAGCTCTCTAACGACGAACTCAGAAAAGCAATGGAGTCGTATGACGTCGACGCTGCTGGATCACTGGAACAGAGGCAGAGGCGATTCAGCCAGTGGGTCACGGACGAGGTACACGAGCAGGAGGTTGAAGAGCAACTAAGCGTGTATGAGGAGAAATACCGCCGAAACAAGTCAGCTATGGCGGAGGCTAAGAAGACACAAAACACAGAAGGAAACTTGAGTACGCCTAGTACAATAAGCGTAAGCTCAGGAGACCAAACTAGAACACCGAGACAGGCACCGACGCAAAGGTACTTGAATACGATAGACGTTGTTCGCAAATGGTGCGAGGTTCGATGGAGAAAAAGATCCAATGTCTTTTACCGAGCGCATCGAGGAGTTAGCCGAGACATTCGGTCTGGACATCGATATTTTACCGAGGACGATACCAGAACTACTGAAGGGCAAGGCTCTACTATGGTATCGGAACAATAACGCTAACTGGCAGCAGAGATCCAGGGGCCATACGCTCATATACGTATATAACAGACGAATATAAGTGTTCTTGCAGAATGTTCTGCATGCTCAGATACCTGTCTGGCAACTCTTGTACTGCCGAACCAGATGTCAATCTGGCAACTTCGTTTTTAAGAAAGTAATGAATTTATTGCAACTCTGTACTTTGTAGCGTGCCTATCGAGAAAAACTCTACTTTTGGCGGTAGAAAATCAATAAAATAGCAATTTATGTTGATCATCAAGCGAACGCAAGTTATAGTAGTTGTTTTTCATTTTTTCCTTTCACTTTTTCATAAACATTAATTGGTCCTTCGAGCCGGATCGCGGCCTATAAGAGTGGTAGCCAACGGAGCACCTTATACAGTCCAGTGCATACATTCAGCGGAGCACCTTATACAGTCCAGTGCATACATTCAGCGGAGCAACGCAACTGCATTAATAAATGGAACAATTGAAACGGAGAAGAAAAACACTAAAAGGCTCGCTCACGCGCTTGCAGAACTTCGCTAACAGCAATCTGGACGCATCAATCGATGAGTATAAAGTTCGACTTGAAAAGCTGGAGATAATCTTTAAAGATTATGAATCACTTCAGGATGAAATCGATGCAGAAGAATCTGCTGCAATTGAGGACGAAGAGAATTATAGAGGTGAGTTCGAAACCATGTATTTTACATTGAAAGCAACATTTACTACACGTATTCGTGAGGAGGAGACGGTGGATACAACGGAACAGACAGCGATGGAAGTTGGTGCAACTGGAAACGATTTCTCAGAAGCAATAAACACATTAGCTAGTCACCAATCAACAATGAGCAAGTTGATAGAACAAATAGCTTCGAATACAAGTATTGTAACAAACTCGCCAATGTCTACCAACAGCGATATTCAACCCTCGCAGCAGCATGAGGTTCGTCTGCCACAGATACAATTACCAGATTTCGATGGCACGTACACCAATTGGATAAGGTTCAGAGACTTGTTCGAAACGTTAATACATTCGAGACCCAATCTAGCAGGAGTAGAAAAATTTGAATACCTGCAATCAAAATTAAAGGGAGCGTTGTCTTTAATTAAGCATTTGAAATTAACAAACGACAATTATGATATCGCTTGGGATCTCTTAAAGCAAAAATACGAGAACTCTGAGCAGGTCAAGAAAGCATATTTCGAATTGCTCTTCGAACAACCACCAATGAAATTGTACTCGCTTGCAGAGGTTAAACGAATCTATAACAGCAGCAATGAAGTCGTTAATGCATTGAAGGCATTAAATGAACCCGTGGATCATTGGGATTCTATCCTCTTATTTCACGTGGAGAAAAGGCTTGACATTGAGACGCATACTCTTTGGTACAGAGAGAAGAAGGTCAGAGAACAACAAACCTTTAAATCACTGTTAGTCTTTTTAGAAAAAAGAGTATACGAGCTCGAAAACGCTCCTAAACCATATCTACAATGAAGGCTACAAGGCCATATAATCAGAATTTTACAGAACGAACTCGAAAAGCAAACGCATATGTAGCGGCAGTGCATACATGCTTATTGTGCAAAGAAAATCATTTCTTATTCAATTGTAACGAATTCAAAAATCTTGATATCGACAGCCGTTATAAGTTTTTACGTAGCAACAACATCTGCTTCAATTGTTTACTCCATGGGCATCGAGCCCCCGATTGCAAGAAATCTTCGTGCAAAAATTGCAACAAGAAACACAACACGTTACTGCATAAAGGTAATAACGATACGAATCAGGATCCAACAATATGCATTAATTCAAATCGACAAGATCAGTCTGTCATTTTACTACCAACAGCCACAGTATTTGTTGCAGACGCCTCGAATGTTTTGCAGCCGTGTAGAGCTTTGCTCGATTCCGGAGCACAAGCAACATTAATCAGCGAATCGTGTGCTCAGCGCCTGCGTTTAAAACGACAATTTGACAAAACCCTGATGCATGGTGTTGGAGACAATAATGCAAGCTACACAAAGGGCAAAATATATATGAAAATAACATCGCAATCGCAAGACAAATATCTTTTCACCGAGGCTTACTGTATGCCGAAATTAACACAGAGCTTACCCGGTTACGCAGTTCAAAACAAAAAACTACAATATTTTCAAGGATTAAAACTTGCAGATTCGCATTTCGACAAGCCAGGCAGCATTGATATAATACTGGGTGCGGATATATTCACCAACAGCATTTTAGGTAACAAAATCACTCATCCTTCGGAAACACCGGCCGCGATGGAAACAATTTTTGGATGGGTCATAATTGGAAACATAGGCAGTGGTGGCGCATACAATACAGTGGTGGCGCATGTATGTGTGGATCTCAGCAATCAACTCCAAAGATTTTGGAACATAGAAGAAGTACCCAACATTAATACTAAATTTACTCCGGATGAAGAAGAAGCTGAAAACCAATTTCGACAAACATTTCAACGTACAAAGGAGGGAAAATATATCGTAAGATTGCCATTTAAAAACCCAAAAATAGAATTTGGCAATTCCAAATCAGCAGCTATTAAACGATTTAATGGATTAGAGAGACGTTTTAATCAAAATGCTTATTTACATGATCAATATCAGGAATTTATTAATGAATACATTGAGCTAGATCATATGGAGCCGTCACAGGAGGCGCTCGAAGAGAAAACCTTTTTTCTCCCTCATCATCCCATATTTAAACCAACCAGTAGTACGACTAAAATGCGTGTAGTTTTCGACGGATCGTGTAAAGCAACAAACGGAGTGTCTCTTAACGACCAATTGCTTATAGGACCTACATTACAAATTGACATATTTACATTACTCTTACAATTCCGAAAATACCAGATCGGTATGTGCAGCGATATTGAAAAAATGTATCGACAGATATTGATTCATCCTGACGATCTGTCGTATCAAACGATTCTTTGGCGAACCTCAAAGGAAGAGCCCCTAAAACAATATCAGTTGAAGACTGTCACGTATGGAACAGCTGCGGCACCATTCCTAGCTATACGAACGTTACATCAGGTGGCATGCGATAATGAAAGGGAATTTCCTGATATTTCACTCGCAATCAAAAATAATTTCTACATGGACGATTTTATGGCATGCACGCAGACACAACAAGAAGCGATAACATTGAAAAATAATATATGCTCTATATTTTCGAAAGCAGGTTTCCATCTTCGCAAATGGTCATCAAACTCGTCGCAATTATTGGACACCATTAAGCCTACAGACAGAGAGGTGTCGACAAATACCATTATCGATGACACGCAAACGGTAAAAACATTAGGCCTCTACTGGGATACAAAGCACGACATTTTTAAATACCAGCTTTCCCTTACAACCATGCCTGCTATAATAACAAAACGAAAAATTCTATCTGAAATAGCCAAAATTTTCGATCCCATAGGTTGGATGGCGCCGGCAGTGGTCTCATTTAAAGTATATATGCAAAGGTTATGGTTAAGACGCATCGACTGGGATGAACAAGTGCCTAAAGATCTTGCAGAGCGGTGGCTTAAACTGCATTCGAACATCCATCACATTACCAATGTTCATATTCCGCGATGGATTCAATATAAAAGGGGGCAATATGTAGAATTGCATGGTTTCTCCGATGCATCTGAACTAGCATATTCAGCAGCGATATATATCAAATTACAATATGATGATTCTACAATCGTGACACATTTGTTAGCAGCAAAAACAAGAGTGGCGCCGGTAAAGCAGTCGACATTGCCTAGGTTGGAACTGTGTGCAGCACAATTGATGGTAAAAAGGTTCAGGCCGCTTTATCAATGGAAAATACCACGCTTTTCGGATGGTCAGATTCTACAGTAGTCTTATCCTGGTTATCCGATCATCCTCGTAGATGGAAGACATTCATCGCTAATAGAACATCGTATATTTTAGAAGTTATTTCATCAGAACGTTGGCGTCATATTCAGTCTCAGCAAAATCTTGCAGACCTAGCTACCAGAGGCATTCATCCGAACGAACTTCTTAATAATCAATTATGGTGGCACGGACAAGAAATCTTGAAGAAACCAATTACAACTTTCACACCGATGGAATTAGATGACGTCGTCTACATGGAAGAAAGAAGGGAATTCGTCAATCACGCATCAGTCCCTCAAGAAGAATTTATTCAGCAATTTTCAAGCTACCGAAAACTGCTAAGGCTGACATCAATCTTATTACGTTTCAAAAACAACTGTATGGCGAAAAAGGAGAAGGGGGAAATTCGATCAGGCTTCGTGAGCGCAGACGAATTGCAGACCGCGCTCATCACACTAATAAAATTATCGCAAGCTGCGTCCTATCATGCATAAATTAAATCTTTATTATCTGGGAAACAACTGTCAAAAACCCACAAGCTTTCGCCACTGCTACCGTTCATGGATGGTAACGGAGGAAGAATTGAAAATTCACTTGTCAGTTTTAATCAAAAACACCCTATCATCCTCAGCAAAGATCATCACTTAACCGAGCTCATCATTCGCGACTATCACCACTGCTATCTGCATGCAGGAACGAGACAACTTCAATACCTCATCGGCCTTAAATATTGGATACCAGGCGTAATTCATGCTATTAAACGCTGCGTGTACAAATGCACAATATGCATGAGGTTTCGCAACAAACCCTTTGAACAACAAATGGGCAACTTGCCGAAATGTCGACTTCAACCAACTGCAACGTTTGCGAATGTGGGCATAGACTTCGCCGGGCCAGTGCAGTTACGATCATGGAAGGGAAGAGGCCAAAAGACGTACAAGACGATCGCCTTATTCGTGTGCTTGGCAACTAAGGCCATGCACTTGGATCTTGTTACGGAATTATCGCCAGCAGCTTTTATTGCTACTCTCCGTCGATTTGTGGCTAGAAGAGGCAAACCCGCAAACATATATAGTGATAACGGCACCAATTTTGTTGGTGGCAACCAATACTTGCACGATTTATATCAATTATTGTATAAACGATCAACTCAAGAAGCCATTACTAACGAGTTAGTATCACAAGAAATTAAATGGCACTTCACACCACCATCTGGACCTCATTTTGGCGGTATTTGGGAGGCTGGCGTAAAATCAACAAAATTTCATTTACGCCGAGTATTGGCGTCAACCTCAACGACTTATGAAGAATTGTATACGGTACTCTGCCAGATAGAGAGTTGCTTGAATTCGCGTCCCTTATGTCTAAAATTTGAAGGAGATCCAGATCCTCTCACCCCGGCGCACTTCATCATTATGAGACCGATGTCAGCCCTACCAGATGAGGAAGTCGCTAAACGTAATATCAATCGCCCGAATCGTTGGCAATATTTGCAAAGATTGGTTCAAGAATACTGGAAAAGGTGGTCAATAGAATATCTGACTCAATTGCAACGGCGTCCCAAATGGATTCAAAAATCGAATAATCTTCAGATAGGCGACATCGTCATCCTGCGTGATGATAATCTGCCTCCTGCACGGTGGACCTTAGGCAAGGTGGAAGAAACTCATCCTGGAACTGACGGTGTGGTTCGTGTAGTCACACTTAAAACGGCAAAGGGGTTCTACAAGCGTCCAATAACCAAGCTGTGCCCGTTGTTCGTGGAGATTTGAAGCAGATGCTTCAAAGGCGGTCGAGATGTTCTTGCAGAATGTTCTGCATGCTCAGATACCTGTCTGGCAACTCTTGTACTGCCGAGCCAGATGTCAATCTGGCAATTTCGTTTTTAAGAAAGTAATGAATTTATTGCAACTCTGTACTTTGTAGCGTGCCTATCGAGAAAAACTCTACTTTTGGCGGTAGAAAATCTATAAAATAGCAATTTATGTTGATCATCAAGCGAACGCAAGTTATAGTAGTTGTTTTTAATTTTTTCCTTTCACTTTTTCATAAACAATAAGAAATGACGAGAATAACAGAAACCTATATCGACACATATTACAAACATATGTAGTCCAGCCGACCAGAATAAACCACATATATACACACCGTAAAAACATAAAGGAAGCCAAACTACATAGGGACATGTAGAACAGCAAAACTAGAATGGGCAATGTTTTGCGGTCACTGCTTTACATACGCCATAATTCGCGTGATCTTTATTCTAGCAGACGGACTAAACGGGCGGATTTCAATAGGGAAATCAGCCTGTGACTCTTTAGCGACCGATGCACGGCTCTTCTTGATAGCCCAGCGATTCTTCCACGACCCACTACGGCTCTTCTTGATCGCCCAGCGACTCTTCAGCGACCGATTCACGTCTCTTCTTGATCGTCCAGCGACTCATTCACGACCGATTGCGGCTCTTCTTGATCGCCCAGCAACTCTTCATTGATCGCTCAGCGACTCGTCATTGATCGCCTCTTCGACTCTTCATTGACCGCTTGCTCTTCTTGTCCGCACCGGCGACTACTCACTGACCGCTTGCGGCTCTTCTTGATCGCTCAGCGAAGCTTAACTGGCCGCTTGCGGCTCTTCTTTATTGTATTTCGACTGCTACGGCACCTCTTCCGTAGTTGGCGAACCACTGGTTCTGCATTTTCGATACTGCGACGACTGCTGGAGCAGCTCTTCATTAGTTGGCGAGTCTTTTACGACTCTGCCCATGATTGCCACGGCGACTCTTCTTAGGTTAAACAGTACACGCAGGATAAGAATAAAATAAAAAACATTGTTAGGCTAAGATATAAACATTGTAATTAGCGAAAAGAGAAGAAACAAATTTGATATCAACGATTGCGTCACAGCTGAAGTCCCTGAGTCAGTACTAGATTGGGATTTAGCATCCAATCGAACGAAATTCGGAATCGTTACCGCTGAGTGTGATTTTTTCTACTCATTATGAACTCTGGACGACTGTTGTTACAGATTCATGTTATCACCTTGTATGTCCAATTGTGTTGAAATGTTTAGGAAACAAACTCGTGCAGATAAGCTTACAGGCTTAGGCTTCATATGTTATAACATTAAAATTTTGGCATTGTAAAATTGCATGAATAAATTTCACACTTCAAACATTCTCTTTGTTGCTGAATACTTAGAAATCTTTTGTATGTAATATATATGTACATATATTTATAACATTTTTACTTACCTGTTTACTACTTTATGAGTCTTACATCTACAACATTACAACTGTTGCATTGTAGAATTGTTACATTATTCAAATGTTCTTATACAGGTTTTTACATGAAATGTGCAAAGCGGTGTCGTATATCAGAGCGCACTACCTAGAGCGGAAACTCATAGTGCAATGACTTTTCGGTCGAGGTTTATTAACTTTCGCATTATTTTTTTTATTGACACGTATGTCTTGACAAATCAAAAATAATTAATGTGGATATCGGTGCTTCATTGCGATTTTAGTTAATTTTTTTTTTAAATATTTAATGCAATCTCAGTAATATTTTATTTTTTGTTTCCTTCTCCTATATTAAACTTGGGCATATGTTACTGTTGCAGTGTTGATTTTTTTTTAATTAATTATTGTTTTGTTTATATGCACTTATATTTACGGCTTTATTAGATTTTATGTATATATTTTCATGCAAACCTGTCGATTTTGGGCAGGCTGTTTAACGCTCGGTTCAGAACGACAACTGGCGTCCTAGGATAGCGCCGTCGATTTTCAAATAACGGCTCTATCGGAAGCAGAAATTGACAAAATATTTAACAAAAAGGAGGATTTGGTCCAAGAAGAACACGGCCCAGGACCAGTATCTGAGCGGCACCGTTTTATACTCCGACAACCAAGGACCAAGGGCGGAAGCCGATATCACTGGAAGATGCGGAACGCAAAAATTGCTATGAATTTTATTATTAATTAAATTAAATAATTTTTCTCGTAGTTTAATAATCAACTTTCAGCTATCATGGCATTTGTCAATATGGTGTCGCAAAAAAAAAATTTTTTTACCACACAAAAAGAAAAATTCGTATGTCTTTTATGTTCTATATCTTCGTCTCTATAATTGGCGGATATTGCTCAAAAATAGGTATTCTTGTATTTTTAGTATTGTATGTTTAACAAGTGTATTTTGGTTGCTTGTCGGTGTATTGTGTGAAGATAACGGTTTTGCCATCAAGGTCAGTGCAGTAGTTGTTTGTTACATTTTACCTCTACCGAAATGTCTTTATTATCTTATGACTCGAGTACGTGACTAAACTTTACATGTTAACTCTTCGATCAGTAATGTATTCTACCCATATTTCGTTGAGGTTATGGTGTGCTGTAATTCAACATTTTCACAGTTCATACTAACATATTCTTGTTATTTATATGTTCGTATGAAATTTTGTAAATTTGTATAAATTTTAAAATCATTCGCAGTCATGTATGGTGTTTTCAGTGGCCAACGCTCATACAGAAATGATATTTAATCTTATACAAGAAAAAATTAAATCTATTTATGAAGACGCTGTGACGATAATTTTTAGGAGCATTAAAAATTAACGCACAACCAACCAAACAAGCAAACGTTGACCTGCGGTTCAAGTCAAGGACAAGAGACGAGGCAAATAACTGAACGAGTTACCGTTTTGTAATTAGCTAATTAGAAGACAAGAAGATTAACGCACAAAAGAAACGGCGGAAGAACGCGTGATCGAGGGCATCGGCCGAGCAAGGTCAATCAGCAGAGCAGAACAGCGAAAACGGGAACTTGTTTTCGAGCAAAGCGTTCGAGCGGAGAAAACGGGAACTTGTTTACGAACTAATAAACAACGGGACGACGGTGCGGACATCAAAAGCATGAGCAGAAGAATATAAAAGGGAGAAGAAACACGCAACAGGAATTCAGTAGTACAAAGGCATTCGTGCAGTGAGTTTGTGAAAATAGTGCAAAGTGCCAGTGAAGTGAAATCGAAAGTGCCTCAGGAAGAATAATACCGAAGGGTAAGAACTAAGCAAAGAAGACGACCAGAATCCAAAGATCCTTTGTTAGAGCAGTTGAGTGGTTGCGTACGCCCGTCAACTTGCAGCTTACATCCCTCTGAGTGTAGGCTCACTCAAATGACGCAAGACTATTCGAATTGTAGATGCATGGTTGCGTAAGCCCGCCATCTCACAAATTCTCCCTACTGTGTGATTGCGTAAGCTCACTAGTGTACCAAAAGACGCAAGACCATTCGAATTGTGGATGCACGGTTGTGTAAGCCCGGCATCTCATGAATTCACCCCACTGTGTGGATGCGTAAGCCCACCAGAGTGCAAACGACGAACGAATCCAGTCACAGGAACGTGTCCATTGTCCTTTGAGGAAGCAGAATCGCCTAGAAACAACACGACGCAGACAAACATAGCTCCGAAGGAAAACACAAAATCAGACACTGCATAGAGTAGAGATAAGTTTCTTTCGTAAGCCTTATAAATATATATAACATAGTACACATTACATCAATAAAGAGTAAAGGAAAAGAAGAATCTTGTATACTTTACTGTCTCAGGACTTGTACACGAACCCTGGAAACCGCTGAGAATATCTCGGCAAAGTAAAGTTCGTTACAAGTGGCGCCCGAACAGGGACCTTATTACACGAGTCAATCACAGATTTCACGATGGGTAACCGAGTCGACTGGGTATATGAGCTCTCTAACGACGAACTCAGAAAAGCAATGGAGTCGTATGACGTCGACGCTGCTGGATCACTGGAACAGAGGCAGAGGCGATTCAGCCAGTGGGTCACGGACGAGGTACACGAGCAGGAGGTTGAAGAGCAACTAAGCGTGTATGAGGAGAAATACCGCCGAAACAAGTCAGCTATGGCGGAGGCTAAGAAGACACAAAACACAGAAGGAAACTTGAGTACGCCTAGTACAATAAGCGTAAGCTCAGGAGACCAAACTAGAACACCGAGACAGGCACCGACGCAAAGGTACTTGAATATGATAGACGTTGTTCGCAAATGGTGCGAGGTTCGATGGAGAAAAAGATCCAATGTCTTTTACCGAGCGCATCGAGGAGTTAGCCGAGACATTCGGTCTGGACATCGATATTTTACCGAGGACGATGCCAGAACTACTGAAGGGCAAGGCTCTACTATGGTATCGGAATAATAACGCTAACTGGCAGCAGAGATCCAGGGGCCATACGCTCATATACGTATATAACAGACGAATATAAGTGTTCTTGCAGAATGTTCTGCATGCTCAGATACCTGTCTGGCAACTCTTGTACTGCCGAACCAGATGTCAATCTGGCAACTTCGTTTTTAAGAAAGTAATGAATTTATTGCAACTCTGTACTTTGTAGCGTGCCTATCGAGAAAAACTCTACTTTTGGCGGTAGAAAATCAATAAAATAGCAATTTATGTTGATCATCAAGCGAACGCAAGTTATAGTAGTTGTTTTTCATTTTTTTCTTTCACTTTTTCATAAACATTAATTGGTCCTTCGAGCCGGATCGCGGCCTATAAGAGTGGTAGCCAACGGAGCACCTTATACAGTCCAGTGCATACATTCAGCGGAGCACCTTATACAGTCCAGTGCATACATTCAGCGGAGCAACGCAACTGCATTAATAAATGGAACAATTGAAACGGAGAAGAAAAACACTAAAAGGCTCGCTCACGCGCTTGCAGAACTTCGCTAACAGCAATCTGGACGCATCAATCGATGAGTATAAAGTTCGACTTGAAAAGCTGGAGATAATCTTTAAAGATTATGAATCACTTCAGGATGAAATCGATGCAGAAGAATCTGCTGCAATTGAGGACGAAGAGAATTATAGAGGTGAGTTCGAAACCATGTATTTTACATTGAAAGCAACATTTACTACACGTATTCGTGAGGAGGAGACGGTGGATACAACGGAACAGACAGCGATGGAAGGTGGTGCAACTGGAAACGATTTCTCAGAAGCAATAAACACATTAGCTAGTCACCAATCAACAATGAGCAAGTTGATAGAACAAATAGCTTCGAATACAAGTATTGTAACAAACTCGCCAATGTCTACCAACAGCGATATTCAACCCTCGCAGCAGCATGAGGTTCGTCTGCCACAGATACAATTACCAGATTTCGATGGCACGTACACCAATTGGATAAGGTTCAGAGACTTGTTCGAAACGTTAATACATTCGAGACCCAATCTAGCAGGAGTAGAAAAATTTGAATACCTGCAATCAAAATTAAAGGGAGCGTTGTCTTTAATTAAGCATTTGAAATTAACAAACGACAATTATGATATCGCTTGGGATCTCTTAAAGCAAAAATACGAGAACTCTGAGCAGGTCAAGAAAGCATATTTCGAATTGCTCTTCGAACAACCACCAATGAAATTGTACTCGCATGCAGAGGTTAAACGAATCTATAACAGCAGCAATGAAGTCGTTAATGCATTGAAGGCATTAAATGAACCCGTGGATCATTGGGATTCTATCCTCTTATTTCACGTGGAGAAAAAGCTTGACATTGAGACGCATACTCTTTGGTACAGAGAGAAGAAGGTCAGAGAACAACAAACCTTTAAATCACTGTTAGTCTTTTTAGAAAAAAGAGTATACGAGCTCGAAAACGCTCCTAAACCATATCTACAATGAAGGCTACAAGGCCATATAATCAGAATTTTACAGAACGAACTCGAAAAGCAAACGCATATGTAGCGGCAGTGCATACATGCTTATTGTGCAAAGAAAATCATTTCTTATTCAATTGTAACGAATTCAAAAATCTTGATATCGACAGCCGTTATAAGTTTTTACGTAGCAACAACATCTGCTTCAATTGTTTACTCCATGGGCATCGAGCCCCCGATTGCAAGAAATCTTCGTGCAAAAATTGCAACAAGAAACACAACACGTTACTGCATAAAGGTAATAACGATACGAATCAGGATCCAACAATATGCATTAATTCAAATCGACAAGATCAGTCTGTCATTTTACTACCAACAGCCACAGTATTTGTTGCAGACGCCTCGAATGTTTTGCAGCCGTGTAGAGCTTTGCTCGATTCCGGAGCACAAGCAACATTAATCAGCGAATCGTGTGCTCAGCGCCTGCGTTTAAAACGACAATTTGACAAAACCCTGATGCATGGTGTTGGAGACAATAATGCAAGCTACACAAAGGGCAAAATATATATGAAAATAACATCGCAATCGCAAGACAAATATCTTTTCACCGAGGCTTACTGTATGCCGAAATTAACACAGAGCTTACCCGGTTACGCAGTTCAAAACAAAAAACTACAATATTTTCAAGGATTAAAACTTGCAGATTCGCATTTCGACAAGCCAGGCAGCATTGATATAATACTGGGTGCGGATATATTCACCAACAGCATTTTAGGTAACAAAATCACTCATCCTTCGGAAACACCGGCCGCGATGGAAACAATTTTTGGATGGGTCATAATTGGAAACATAGGCAGTGGTGGCGCATACAATACAGTGGTGGCGCATGTATGTGTGGATCTCAGCAATCAACTCCAAAGATTTTGGAACATAGAAGAAGTACCCAACATTAATACTAAATTTACTCCGGATGAAGAAGAAGCTGAAAACCAATTTCGACAAACATTTCAACGTACAAAGGAGGGAAAATATATCGTAAGATTGCCATTTAAAAACCCAAAAATAGAATTTGGCAATTCCAAATCAGCAGCTATTAAACGATTTAATGGATTAGAGAGACGTTTTAATCAAAATGCTTATTTACATGATCAATATCAGGAATTTATTAATGAATACATTGAGCTAGATCATATGGAGCCGTCACAGGAGGCGCTCGAAGAGAAAACCTTTTTTCTCCCTCATCATCCCATATTTAAACCAACCAGTAGTACGACTAAAATGCGTGTAGTTTTCGACGGATCGTGTAAAGCAACAAACGGAGTGTCTCTTAACGACCAATTGCTTATAGGACCTACATTACAAATTGACATATTTACATTACTCTTACAATTCCGAAAATACCAGATCGGTATGTGCAGCGATATTGAAAAAATGTATCGACAGATATTGATTCATCCTGACGATCTGTCGTATCAAACGATTCTTTGGCGAACCTCAAAGGAAGATCCCCTAAAACAATATCAGTTGAAGACTGTCACGTATGGAACAGCTGCGGCACCATTCCTAGCTATACGAACGTTACATCAGGTGGCATGCGATAATGAAAGGGAATTTCCTGATATTTCACTCGCAATCAAAAATAATTTCTACATGGACGATTTTATGGCATGCACGCAGACACAACAAGAAGCGATAACATTGAAAAATAATATATGCTCTATATTTTCGAAAGCAGGTTTCCATCTTCGCAAATGGTCATCAAACTCGTCGCAATTATTGGACACCATTAAGCCTACAGACAGAGAGGTGTCGACAAATACCATTATCGATGACACGCAAACGGTAAAAACATTAGGCCTCTACTGGGATACAAAGCACGACATTTTTAAATACCAGCTTTCCCTTACAACCATGCCTGCTATAATAACAAAACGAAAAATTCTATCTGAAATAGCCAAAATTTTCGATCCCATAGGTTGGATGGCGCCGGCAGTGGTCTCATTTAAAGTATATATGCAAAGGTTATGGTTAAGACGCATCGACTGGGATGAACAAGTGCCTAAAGATCTTGCAGAGCGGTGGCTTAAACTGCATTCGAACATCCATCACATTACCAATGTTCATATTCCGCGATGGATTCAATATAAAAGGGGGCAATATGTAGAATTGCATGGTTTCTCCGATGCATCTGAACTAGCATATTCAGCAGCGATATATATCAAATTACAATATGATGATTCTACAATCGTGACACATTTGTTAGCAGCAAAAACAAGAGTGGCGCCGGTAAAGCAGTCGACATTGCCTAGGTTGGAACTGTGTGCAGCACAATTGATGGTAAAAAGGTTCAGGCCGCTTTATCAATGGAAAATACCACGCTTTTCGGATGGTCAGATTCTACAGTAGTCTTATCCTGGTTATCCGATCATCCTCGTAGATGGAAGACATTCATCGCTAATAGAACATCGTATATTTTAGAAGTTATTTCATCAGAACGTTGGCGTCATATTCAGTCTCAGCAAAATCTTGCAGACCTAGCTACCAGAGGCATTCATCCGAACGAACTTCTTAATAATCAATTATGGTGGCACGGACCAGAAATCTTGAAGAAACCAATTACAACTTTCACACCGATGGAATTAGATGACGACGTCTACATGGAAGAAAGAAGGGAATTCGTCAATCACGCATCAGTCCCTCAAGAAGAATTTATTCAGCAATTTTCAAGCTACCGAAAACTGCTAAGGCTGACATCAATCTTATTACGTTTCAAAAACAACTGTATGGCGAAAAAGGAGAAGGGGGAAATTCGATCAGGCTTCGTGAGCGCAGACGAATTGCAGACCGCGCTCATCACACTAATAAAATTATCGCAAGCTGCGTCCTATCATGCATAAATTAAATCTTTATTATCTGGGAAACAACTGTCAAAAACCCACAAGCTTTCGCCACTGCTACCGTTCATGGATGGTAACGGTATAATGCGTGTAGGAGGAAGAATTGAAAATTCACTTGTCAGTTTTAATCAAAAACACCCTATCATCCTCAGCAAAGATCATCACTTAACCGAGCTCATCATTCGCGACTATCACCACTGCTATCTGCATGCAGGAACGAGACAACTTCAATACCTCATCGGCCTTAAATATTGGATACCAGGCGTAATTCATGCTATTAAACGCTGCGTGTACAAATGCACAATATGCATGAGGTTTCGCAACAAACCCTTTGAACAACAAATGGGCAACTTGCCGAAATGTCGACTTCAACCAACTGCAACGTTTGCGAATGTGGGCATAGACTTCGCCGGGCCAGTGCAGTTACGATCATGGAAGGGAAGAGGCCAAAAGACGTACAAGACGATCGCCTTATTCGTGTGCTTGGCAACTAAGGCCATGCACTTGGATCTTGTTACGGAATTATCGTCAGCAGCTTTTATTGCTACTCTCCGTCGATTTGTGGCTAGAAGAGGCAAACCCGCAAACATATATAGTGATAACGGCACCAATTTTGTTGGTGGCAACCAATACTTGCACGATTTATATCAATTATTGTATAAACGATCAACTCAAGAAGCCATTACTAACGAGTTAGTATCACAAGAAATTAAATGGCACTTCACACCACCATCTGGACCTCATTTTGGCGGTATTTGGGAGGCTGGCGTAAAATCAACAAAATTTCATTTATGCCGAGTATTGGCGTCAACCTCAACGACTTATGAAGAATTGTATACGGTACTCTGCCAGATAGAGAGTTGCTTGAATTCGCGTCCCTTATGTCTAAAATTTGAAGGAGATCCAGATCCTCTCACCCCGGCGCACTTCATCATTATGAGACCGATGTCAGCCCTACCAGATGAGGAAGTCGCTAAACGTAATATCAATCGCCCGAATCGTTGGCAATATTTGCAAAGATTGGTTCAAGAATACTGGAAAAGGTGGTCAATAGAATATCTGACTCAATTGCAACGGCGTCCCAAATGGATTCAAAAATCGAATAATCTTCAGATAGGCGACATCGTCATCCTGCGTGATGATAATCTGCCTCCTGCACGGTGGACCTTAGGCAAGGTGGAAGAAACTCATCCTGGAACTGACGGTGTGGTTCGTGTAGTCACACTTAAAACGGCAAAGGGGTTCTCCAAGCGTCCAATAACCAAGCTGTGCCCGTTGTTCGTGGAGATTTGAAGCAGATGCTTCAAAGGCGGTCGAGATGTTCTTGCAGAATGTTCTGCATGCTCAGATACCTGTCTGGCAACTCTTGTACTGCCGAGCCAGATGTCAATCTGGCAATTTCGTTTTTAAGAAAGTAATGAATTTATTGCAACTCTGTACTTTGTAGCGTGCCTATCGAGAAAAACTCTACTTTTGGCGGTAGAAAATCAATAAAATAGCAATTTATGTTGATCATCAAGCGAACGCAAGTTATAGTAGTTGTTTTTAATTTTTTCCTTTCACTTTTTCATAAACAATAAGAAATGACGAGAATAACAGAAACCTATATCGACACATATTACAAACATGTGTAGTCCAGCCGACCAGAATAAACCACATATATACACACCGTAAAAACATAAAGGAAGCCAAACTACATAGGGACATGTAGAACAGCAAAACTAGAATGGGCAATGTTTTGCGGTCACTGCTTTACATACGCCATAATTCGCGTGATCTTTATTCTAGCAGACGGACTAAACGGGCGGATTTCAATAGGGAAATCAGCCTGTGACTCTTTAGCGACCGATGCACGGCTCTTCTTGATAGCCCAGCGATTCTTCCACGACCCACTACGGCTCTTCTTGATCGCCCAGCGACTCTTCAGCGACCGATTCACGTCTCTTCTTGATCGTCCAGCGACTCTTTCACGACCGATTGCGGCTCTTCTTGATCGCCCAGCAACTCTTCATTGATCGCTCAGCGACTCGTCATTGATCGCCTCTTCGACTCTTCATTGACCGCTTGCTCTTCTTGTCCGCACCGGCGACTACTCACTGACCGCTTGCGGCTCTTCTTGATCGCTCAGCGAAGCTTAACTGGCCGCTTGCGGCTCTTCTTTATTGTATTTCGACTGCTACGGCACCTCTTCCGTAGTTGGCGAACCACTGGTTCTGCATTTTCGATACTGCGACGACTGCTGGAGCAGCTCTTCATTAGTTGGCGAGTCTTTTACGACTCTGCCCATGATTGCCACGGCGACTCTTCTTAGGTTAAACAGTACACGCAGGATAAGAATAAAATAAAAAACATTGTTAGGCTAAGATATAAACATTGTAATTAGCGAAAAGAGAAGAAACAAATTTGATATCAACGATTGCGTCACAGCTGAAGTCCCTGAGTCAGTACTAGATTGGGATTTAGCATCCAATCGAACGAAATTCGGAATCGTTACCGCTGAGTGTGATTTTTTCTACTCATTATGAACTCTGGACGACTGTTGTTACAGATTCATGTTATCACCTTGTATGTCCAATTGTGTTGAAATGTTTAGGAAACAAACTCGTGCAGATAAGCTTACAGGCTTAGGCTTCATATGTTATAACATTGAAATTTTGGCATTGTAAAATTGCATGAATAAATTTCACACTTCAAACATTCTCTTTGTTGCTGAATACTTAGAAATCTTTTGTATGTAATATATATGTACATATATTTATAACATTTTTACTTACCTGTTTACTACTTTATGAGTCTTACATCTACAACATTACAACTGTTGCATTGTAGAATTGTTACATTATTCAAATGTTCTTATACAGGTTTTTACATGAAATGTGCAAAGCGGTGTCGTATATCAGAGCGCACTACCTAGAGCGGAAACTCATAGTGCAATGACTTTTCGGTCGAGGTTTATTAACTTTCGCATTATTTTTTTTATTGACACGTATGTCTTGACAAATCAAAAATAATTAATGTGGATATCGGTGCTTCATTGCGATTTTAGTTAATTTTTTTTTTAAATATTTAATGCAATCTCAGTAATATTTTATTTTTTGTTTCCTTCTCCTATATTAAACTTGGGCATATGTTACTGTTGCAGTGTTGATTTTTTTTTAATTAATTATTGTTTTGTTTATATGCACTTATATTTACGGCTTTATTAGATTTTATGTATATATTTTCATGCAAACCTGTCGATTTTGGGCAGGCTGTTTAACGCTCGGTTCAGAACGACAACTGGCGTCCTAGGATAGCGCCGTCGATTTTCAAATAACGGCTCTATCGGAAGCAGAAATTGACAAAATATTTAACAAAAAGGAGGATTTGGTCCAAGAAGAACACGGCCCAGGACCAGTATCTGAGCGGCACCGTTTTATACTCCGACAACCAAGGACCAAGGGCGGAAGCCGATATCACTGGAAGATGCGGAACGCAAAAATTGCTATGAATTTTATTATTAATTAAATTAAATAATTTTTCTCGTAGTTTAATAATCAACTTTCAGCTATCATGGCATTTGTCAATATGGTGTCGCAAAAAAAAAATTTTTTTACCACACAAAAAGAAAAATTCGTATGTCTTTTATGTTCTATATCTTCGTCTCTATAATTGGCGGATATTGCTCAAAAATAGGTATTCTTGTATTTTTAGTATTGTATGTTTAACAAGTGTATTTTGGTTGCTTGTCGGTGTATTGTGTGAAGATAACGGTTTTGCCATCAAGGTCAGTGCAGTAGTTGTTTGTTACATTTTACCTCTACCGAAATGTCTTTATTATCTTATGACTCCAGTACGTGACTAAACTTTACATGTTAACTCTTCGATCAGTAATGTATTCTACCCATATTTCGTTGAGGTTATGGTGTGCTGTAATTCAACATTTTCACAGTTCATACTAACATATTCTTGTTATTTATATGTTCGTATGAAATTTTGTAAATTTGTATAAATTTTAAAATCATTCCCAGTCATGTATGGTGTTTTCAGTGGCCAACGCTCATACAGAAATGATATTTAATCTTATACAAGAAAAAATTAAATCTATTTATGAAGACGCTGTGACGATAATTTTTAGGAGCATTAAAAATTAACGCACAACCAACCAAACAAGCAAACGTTGACCTGCGGTTCAAGTCAAGGACAAGAGACGAGGCAAATAACTGAACGAGTTACCGTTTTGTAATTAGCTAATTAGAAGACAAGAAGATTAACGCGCAAAAGAAACGGCGGAAGAACGCGTGATCGAGGGCATCGGCCGAGCAAGGTCAATCAGCAGAGCAGAACAGCGAAAACGGGAACGTGTTTTCGAGCAAAGCGTTCGAGCGGAGAAAACGGGAACTTGTTTACGAACTAATAAACAACGGGACGACGGTGCGGACATCAAAAGCATGAGCAGAAGAATATAAAAGGGAGAAGAAACACGCAACAGGAATTCAGTAGTACAAAGGCATTCGTGCAGTGAGTTTGTGAAAATAGTGCAAAGTGCCAGTGAAGTGAAATCGAAAGTGCCTCAGGAAGAATAATACCGAAGGGTAAGAACTAAGCAAAGAAGACGACCAGAATCCAAAGATCCTTTGTTAGAGCAGTTGAGTGGTTGCGTACGCCCGTCAACTTGCAGCTTACATCCCTCTGAGTGTAGGCTCACTCAAATGACGCAAGACTATTCGAATTGTAGATGCATGGTTGCGTAAGCCCGCCATCTCACAAATTCTCCCTACTGTGTGATTGCGTAAGCTCACTAGTGTACCAAAAGACGCAAGACCATTCGAATTGTGGATGCACGGTTGTGTAAGCCCGGCATCTCATGAATTCACCCCACTGTGTGGATGCGTAAGCCCACCAGAGTGCAAACGACGAACGAATCCAGTCACAGGAACGTGTCCATTGTCCTTTGAGGAAGCAGAATCGCCTAGAAACAACACGACGCAGACAAACATAGCTCCGAAGGAAAACACAAAATCAGACACTGCATAGAGTAGAGATAAGTTTCTTTCGTAAGCCTTATAAATATATATAACATAGTACACATTACATCAATAAAGAGTAAAGGAAAAGAAGAATCTTGTATACTTTACTGTCTCAGGACTTGTACACGAACCCTGGAAACCGCTGAGAATATCTCGGCAAAGTAAAGTTCGTTACAAGTGGCGCCCGAACAGGGACCTTATTACACGAGTCAATCACAGATTTCACGATGGGTAACCGAGTCGACTGGGTATATGAGCTCTCTAACGACGAACTCAGAAAAGCAATGGAGTCGTATGACGTCGACGCTGCTGGATCACTGGAACAGAGGCAGAGGCGATTCAGCCAGTGGGTCACGGACGAGGTACACGAGCAGGAGGTTGAAGAGCAACTAAGCGTGTATGAGGAGAAATACCGCCGAAACAAGTCAGCTATGGCGGAGGCTAAGAAGACACAAAACACAGAAGGAAACTTGAGTACGCCTAGTACAATAAGCGTAAGCTCAGGAGACCAAACTAGAACACCGAGACAGGCACCGACGCAAAGGTACTTGAATATGATAGACGTTGTTCGCAAATGGTGCGAGGTTCGATGGAGAAAAAGATCCAATGTCTTTTACCGAGCGCATCGAGGAGTTAGCCGAGACATTCGGTCTGGACATCGATATTTTACCGAGGACGATGCCAGAACTACTGAAGGGCAAGGCTCTACTATGGTATCGGAATAATAACGCTAACTGGCAGCAGAGATCCAGGGGCCATACGCTCATATACGTATATAACAGACGAATATAAGTGTTCTTGCAGAATGTTCTGCATGCTCAGATACCTGTCTGGCAACTCTTGTACTGCCGAACCAGATGTCAATCTGGCAACTTCGTTTTTAAGAAAGTAATGAATTTATTGCAACTCTGTACTTTGTAGCGTGCCTATCGAGAAAAACTCTACTTTTGGCGGTAGAAAATCAATAAAATAGCAATTTATGTTGATCATCAAGCGAACGCAAGTTATAGTAGTTGTTTTTCATTTTTTCCTTTCACTTTTTCATAAACATTAATTGGTCCTTCGAGCCGGATCGCGGCCTATAAGAGTGGTAGCCAACGGAGCACCTTATACAGTCCAGTGCATACATTCAGCGGAGCACCTTATACAGTCCAGTGCATACATTCAGCGGAGCAACGCAACTGCATTAATAAATGGAACAATTGAAACGGAGAAGAAAAACACTAAAAGGCTCGCTCACGCGCTTGCAGAACTTCGCTAACAGCAATCTGGACGCATCAATCGATGAGTATAAAGTTCGACTTGAAAAGCTGGAGATAATCTTTAAAGATTATGAATCACTTCAGGATGAAATCGATGCAGAAGAATCTGCTGCAATTGAGGACGAAGAGAATTATAGAGGTGAGTTCGAAACCATGTATTTTACATTGAAAGCAACATTTACTACACGTATTCGTGAGGAGGAGACGGTGGATACAACGGAACAGACAGCGATGGAAGGTGGTGCAACTGGAAACGATTTCTCAGAAGCAATAAACACATTAGCTAGTCACCAATCAACAATGAGCAAGTTGATAGAACAAATAGCTTCGAATACAAGTATTGTAACAAACTCGCCAATGTCTACCAACAGCGATATTCAACCCTCGCAGCAGCATGAGGTTCGTCTGCCACAGATACAATTACCAGATTTCGATGGCACGTACACCAATTGGATAAGGTTCAGAGACTTGTTCGAAACGTTAATACATTCGAGACCCAATCTAGCAGGAGTAGAAAAATTTGAATACCTGCAATCAAAATTAAAGGGAGCGTTGTCTTTAATTAAGCATTTGAAATTAACAAACGACAATTATGATATCGCTTGGGATCTCTTAAAGCAAAAATACGAGAACTCTGAGCAGGTCAAGAAAGCATATTTCGAATTGCTCTTCGAACAACCACCAATGAAATTGTACTCGCTTGCAGAGGTTAAACGAATCTATAACAGCAGCAATGAAGTCGTTAATGCATTGAAGGCATTAAATGAACCCGTGGATCATTGGGATTCTATCCTCTTATTTCACGTGGAGAAAAGGCTTGACATTGAGACGCATACTCTTTGGTACAGAGAGAAGAAGGTCAGAGAACAACAAACCTTTAAATCACTGTTAGTCTTTTTAGAAAAAAGAGTATACGAGCTCGAAAACGCTCCTAAACCATATCTACAATGAAGGCTACAAGGCCATATAATCAGAATTTTACAGAACGAACTCGAAAAGCAAACGCATATGTAGCGGCAGTGCATACATGCTTATTGTGCAAAGAAAATCATTTCTTATTCAATTGTAACGAATTCAAAAATCTTGATATCGACAGCCGTTATAAGTTTTTACGTAGCAACAACATCTGCTTCAATTGTTTACTCCATGGGCATCGAGCCCCCGATTGCAAGAAATCTTCGTGCAAAAATTGCAACAAGAAACACAACACGTTACTGCATAAAGGTAATAACGATACGAATCAGGATCCAACAATATGCATTAATTCAAATCGACAAGATCAGTCTGTCATTTTACTACCAACAGCCACAGTATTTGTTGCAGACGCCTCGAATGTTTTGCAGCCGTGTAGAGCTTTGCTCGATTCCGGAGCACAAGCAACATTAATCAGCGAATCGTGTGCTCAGCGCCTGCGTTTAAAACGACAATTTGACAAAACCCTGATGCATGGTGTTGGAGACAATAATGCAAGCTACACAAAGGGCAAAATATATATGAAAATAACATCGCAATCGCAAGACAAATATCTTTTCACCGAGGCTTACTGTATGCCGAAATTAACACAGAGCTTACCCGGTTACGCAGTTCAAAACAAAAAACTACAATATTTTCAAGGATTAAAACTTGCAGATTCGCATTTCGACAAGCCAGGCAGCATTGATATAATACTGGGTGCGGATATATTCACCAACAGCATTTTAGGTAACAAAATCACTCATCCTTCGGAAACACCGGCCGCGATGGAAACAATTTTTGGATGGGTCATAATTGGAAACATAGGCAGTGGTGGCGCATACAATACAGTGGTGGCGCATGTATGTGTGGATCTCAGCAATCAACTCCAAAGATTTTGGAACATAGAAGAAGTACCCAACATTAATACTAAATTTACTCCGGATGAAGAAGAAGCTGAAAACCAATTTCGACAAACATTTCAACGTACAAAGGAGGGAAAATATATCGTAAGATTGCCATTTAAAAACCCAAAAATAGAATTTGGCAATTCCAAATCAGCAGCTATTAAACGATTTAATGGATTAGAGAGACGTTTTAATCAAAATGCTTATTTACATGATCAATATCAGGAATTTATTAATGAATACATTGAGCTAGATCATATGGAGCCGTCACAGGAGGCGCTCGAAGAGAAAACCTTTTTTCTCCCTCATCATCCCATATTTAAACCAACCAGTAGTACGACTAAAATGCGTGTAGTTTTCGACGGATCGTGTAAAGCAACAAACGGAGTGTCTCTTAACGACCAATTGCTTATAGGACCTACATTACAAATTGACATATTTACATTACTCTTACAATTCCGAAAATACCAGATCGGTATGTGCAGCGATATTGAAAAAATGTATCGACAGATATTGATTCATCCTGACGATCTGTCGTATCAAACGATTCTTTGGCGAACCTCAAAGGAAGAGCCCCTAAAACAATATCAGTTGAAGACTGTCACGTATGGAACAGCTGCGGCACCATTCCTAGCTATACGAACGTTACATCAGGTGGCATGCGATAATGAAAGGGAATTTCCTGATATTTCACTCGCAATCAAAAATAATTTCTACATGGACGATTTTATGGCATGCACGCAGACACAACAAGAAGCGATAACATTGAAAAATAATATATGCTCTATATTTTCGAAAGCAGGTTTCCATCTTCGCAAATGGTCATCAAACTCGTCGCAATTATTGGACACCATTAAGCCTACAGACAGAGAGGTGTCGACAAATACCATTATCGATGACACGCAAACGGTAAAAACATTAGGCCTCTACTGGGATACAAAGCACGACATTTTTAAATACCAGCTTTCCCTTACAACCATGCCTGCTATAATAACAAAACGAAAAATTCTATCTGAAATAGCCAAAATTTTCGATCCCATAGGTTGGATGGCGCCGGCAGTGGTCTCATTTAAAGTATATATGCAAAGGTTATGGTTAAGACGCATCGACTGGGATGAACAAGTGCCTAAAGATCTTGCAGAGCGGTGGCTTAAACTGCATTCGAACATCCATCACATTACCAATGTTCATATTCCGCGATGGATTCAATATAAAAGGGGGCAATATGTAGAATTGCATGGTTTCTCCGATGCATCTGAACTAGCATATTCAGCAGCGATATATATCAAATTACAATATGATGATTCTACAATCGTGACACATTTGTTAGCAGCAAAAACAAGAGTGGCGCCGGTAAAGCAGTCGACATTGCCTAGGTTGGAACTGTGTGCAGCACAATTGATGGTAAAAAGGTTCAGGCCGCTTTATCAATGGAAAATACCACGCTTTTCGGATGGTCAGATTCTACAGTAGTCTTATCCTGGTTATCCGATCATCCTCGTAGATGGAAGACATTCATCGCTAATAGAACATCGTATATTTTAGAAGTTATTTCATCAGAACGTTGGCGTCATATTCAGTCTCAGCAAAATCTTGCAGACCTAGCTACCAGAGGCATTCATCCGAACGAACTTCTTAATAATCAATTATGGTGGCACGGACCAGAAATCTTGAAGAAACCAATTACAACTTTCACACCGATGGAATTAGATGACGACGTCTACATGGAAGAAAGAAGGGAATTCGTCAATCACGCATCAGTCCCTCAAGAAGAATTTATTCAGCAATTTTCAAGCTACCGAAAACTGCTAAGGCTGACATCAATCTTATTACGTTTCAAAAACAACTGTATGGCGAAAAAGGAGAAGGGGGAAATTCGATCAGGCTTCGTGAGCGCAGACGAATTGCAGACCGCGCTCATCACACTAATAAAATTATCGCAAGCTGCGTCCTATCATGCATAAATTAAATCTTTATTATCTGGGAAACAACTGTCAAAAACCCACAAGCTTTCGCCACTGCTACCGTTCATGGATGGTAACGGTATAATGCGTGTAGGAGGAAGAATTGAAAATTCACTTGTCAGTTTTAATCAAAAACACCCTATCATCCTCAGCAAAGATCATCACTTAACCGAGCTCATCATTCGCGACTATCACCACTGCTATCTGCATGCAGGAACGAGACAACTTCAATACCTCATCGGCCTTAAATATTGGATACCAGGCGTAATTCATGCTATTAAACGCTGCGTGTACAAATGCACAATATGCATGAGGTTTCGCAACAAACCCTTTGAACAACAAATGGGCAACTTGCCGAAATGTCGACTTCAACCAACTGCAACGTTTGCGAATGTGGGCATAGACTTCGCCGGGCCAGTGCAGTTACGATCATGGAAGGGAAGAGGCCAAAAGACGTACAAGACGATCGCCTTATTCGTGTGCTTGGCAACTAAGGCCATGCACTTGGATCTTGTTACGGAATTATCGTCAGCAGCTTTTATTGCTACTCTCCGTCGATTTGTGGCTAGAAGAGGCAAACCCGCAAACATATATAGTGATAACGGCACCAATTTTGTTGGTGGCAACCAATACTTGCACGATTTATATCAATTATTGTATAAACGATCAACTCAAGAAGCCATTACTAACGAGTTAGTATCACAAGAAATTAAATGGCACTTCACACCACCATCTGGACCTCATTTTGGCGGTATTTGGGAGGCTGGCGTAAAATCAACAAAATTTCATTTACGCCGAGTATTGGCGTCAACCTCAACGACTTATGAAGAATTGTATACGGTACTCTGCCAGATAGAGAGTTGCTTGAATTCGCGTCCCTTATGTCTAAAATTTGAAGGAGATCCAGATCCTCTCACCCCGGCGCACTTCATCATTATGAGACCGATGTCAGCCCTACCAGATGAGGAAGTCGCTAAACGTAATATCAATCGCCCGAATCGTTGGCAATATTTGCAAAGATTGGTTCAAGAATACTGGAAAAGGTGGTCAATAGAATATCTGACTCAATTGCAACGGCGTCCCAAATGGATTCAAAAATCGAATAATCTTCAGATAGGCGACATCGTCATCCTGCGTGATGATAATCTGCCTCCTGCACGGTGGACCTTAGGCAAGGTGGAAGAAACTCATCCTGGAACTGACGGTGTGGTTCGTGTAGTCACACTTAAAACGGCAAAGGGGTTCTACAAGCGTCCAATAACCAAGCTGTGCCCGTTGTTCGTGGAGATTTGAAGCAGATGCTTCAAAGGCGGTCGAGATGTTCTTGCAGAATGTTCTGCATGCTCAGATACCTGTCTGGCAACTCTTGTACTGCCGAACCAGATGTCAATCTGGCAATTTCGTTTTTAAGAAAGTAATGAATTTATTGCAACTCTGTACTTTGTAGCGTGCCTATCGAGAAAAACTCTACTTTTGGCGGTAGAAAATCAATAAAATAGCAATTTATGTTGATCATCAAGCGAACGCAAGTTATAGTAGTTGTTTTTAATTTTTTCCTTTCACTTTTTTATAAACAATAAGAAATGACGAGAATAACAGAAACCTATATCGACACATATTACAAACATGTGTAGTCCAGCCGACCAGAATAAACCACATATATACACACCGTAAAAACATAAAGGAAGCCAAACTACATAGGGACATGTAGAACAGCAAAACTAGAATGGGCAATGTTTTGCGGTCACTGCTTTACATACGCCATAATTCGCGTGATCTTTATTCTAGCAGACGGACTAAACGGGCGGATTTCAATAGGGAAATCAGCCTGTGACTCTTTAGCGACCGATGCACGGCTCTTCTTGATAGCCCAGCGATTCTTCCACGACCCACTACGGCTCTTCTTGATCGCCCAGCGACTCTTCAGCGACCGATTCACGTCTCTTCTTGATCGTCCAGCGACTCTTTCACGACCGATTGCGGCTCTTCTTGATCGCCCAGCAACTCTTCATTGATCGCTCAGCTACTCGTCATTGATCGCCTCTTCGACTCTTCATTGACCGCTTGCTCTTCTTGTCCGCACCGGCGACTACTCACTGACCGCTTGCGGCTCTTCTTGATCGCTCAGCGAAGCTTAACTGGCCGCTTGCGGCTCTTCTTTATTGTATTTCGACTGCTACGGCACCTCTTCCGTAGTTGGCGAACCACTGGTTCTGCATTTTCGATACTGCGACGACTGCTGGAGCAGCTCTTCATTAGTTGGCGAGTCTTTTACGACTCTGCCCATGATTGCCACGGCGACTCTTCTTAGGTTAAACAGCACACGTAGATTAAGAATAAAATAAAAAACATTGTTAGGCTAAGATATAAACATTGTAATTAGCGAAAAGAGAAGAAACAAATTTGATATCAACGATTGCGTCACAGCTGAAGTCCCTGAGTCAGTACTAGATTGGGATTTAGCATCCAATCGAACGAAATTCGGAATCGTTACCGCTGAGTGTGATTTTTTCTACTCATTATGAACTCTGGACGACTGTTGTTACAGATTCATGTTATCACCTTGTATGTCCAATTGTGTTGAAATGTTTAGGAAACAAACTCGTGCAGATAAGCTTACAGGCTTAGGCTTCATATGTTATAACATTGAAATTTTGGCATTGTAAAATTGCATGAATAAATTTCACACTTCAAACATTCTCTTTGTTGCTGAATACTTAGAAATCTTTTGTATGTAATATATATGTACATATATTTATAACATTTTTACTTACCTGTTTACTACTTTATGAGTCTTACATCTACAACATTACAACTGTTGCATTGTAGAATTGTTACATTATTCAAATGTTCTTATACAGGTTTTTACATGAAATGTGCAAAGCGGTGTCGTATATCAGAGCGCACTACCTAGAGCGGAAACTCATAGTGCAATGACTTTTCGGTCGAGGTTTATTAACTTTCGCATTATTTTTTTTATTGACACGTATGTCTTGACAAATCAAAAATAATTAATGTGGATATCGGTGCTTTATTGCGATTTTAGTTAATTTTTTTTTTAAATATTTAATGCAATCGCAGTAATATTTTATTTTTTGTTTCCTTCTCCTATATTAAACTTGGGCATATGTTACTGTTGCAGTGTTGATTTTTTTTTAATTAATTATGGTTTTGTTTATATGCACTTATATTTACGGCTTTATTAGATTTTATGTATATATTTTCATGCAAACCTGTCGATTTTGGCGAGGCTGTTTAACGCTCGGTTCAGAACGACAACTGGCGTCCTAGGATAGCGCCGTCGATTTTGAAATAACGGCTCTATCGGAAGCAGAAATTGACAAAATATTTAACAAAAAGGAGGATTTGGTCCAAGAAGAACACGGCCCAGGACTAGTATCTGAGCGGCACCGTTTTATACTCCGACAACCAAGGACCAAGGGCCGAAGCCGATATCACTGGAAGATGCGGAACGCAAAAATTGCTATGAATTTTATTATTAATTAAATTAAATAATTTTTCTCGTAGTTTAATAATCAACTTTCAGCTATCATGGCATTTGTCAATATGGTGTCGCAAAAAAAAAATTTTTTTACCACACAAAAAGAAAAATTCGTATGTCTTTTATGTTCTATATCTTCGTCTCTATAATTGGCGGATATTGCTCAAAAATAGGTATTCTTGTATTTTTAGTATTGTATGTTTAACAAGTGTATTTTGGTTGCTTGTCGGTGTATTGTGTGAAGATAACGGTTTTGCCATCAAGGTCAGTGCAGTAGTTGTTTGTTACATTTTACCTCTACCGAAATGTCTTTATTATCTTATGACTCCAGTACGTGACTAAACTTTACATGTTAACTCTTCGATCAGTAATGTATTCTACCCATATTTCGTTGAGGTTATGGTGTGCTGTAATTCAACATTTTCACAGTTCATACTAACATATTCCTGTTATTTATATGTTCGTATGAAATTTTGTAAATTTGTATAAATTTTAAAATCATTCGCAGTCATGTATGGTGTTTTCAGTGGCCAACGCTCATACAGAAATGATATTTAATCTTATACAAGAAAAAATTAAATCTATTTATGAAGACGCTGTGACTATAATTTTTATTATCATTAAAAATTAACGCACAACCAACCAAACAAGCAAACGTTGACCTGCGGTTCAAGTCAAGGACAAGAGACGAGGCAAATAACTGAACGAGTTACCGTTTTGTAATTAGCTAATTAGAAGACAAGAAGATTAACGCACAAAAGAAACGGCGGAAGAACGCGTGATCGAGGGCATCGGCCGAGCAAGGTCAATCAGCAGAGCAGAACAGCGAAAACGGGAACTTGTTTTCGAGCAAAGCGTTCGAGCGGAGAAAACGGGAACTTGTTTACGAACTAATAAACAACGGGACGTCGGTGCGGACATCAAAAGCATGAGCAGAAGAATATAAAAGGGAGAAGAAACACGCAACAGGAATTCAGTAGTACAAAGGCATTCGTGCAGTGAGTTTGTGAAAATAGTGCAAAGTGCCAGTGAAGTGAAATCGAAAGTGCCTCAGAAAGAATAATACCGAAGGGTAAGAACTAAGCAAAGAAGACGACCAGAATCCAAAGATCCTTTGTTAGAGCAGTTGAGTGGTTGCGTACGCCCGTCAACTTGCAGCTTACATCCCTCTGAGTGATAGCGTAGGCTCACTCAAATGACGCAAGACTATTCGAATTGTAGATGCATGGTTGCGTAAGCCCGCCATCTCACAAATTCACCCTACTGTGTGATTGCGTAAGCTCACTAGTGTACCAAAAGACGCAAGACCATTCGAATTGTGGATGCACGGTTGTGTAAGCCCGGCATCTCATGAATTCACCCCACTGTGTGGATGCGTAAGCCCACCAGAGTGCAAACGACGAACGAATCCAGTCACAGGAACGTGTCCATTGTCCTTTGAGGAAGCAGAATCGCCTAGAAACAACACGACGCAGACAAACATAGCTCCGAAGGAAAACACAAAATCAGACACTGCATAGAGTAGAGATAAGTTTATTACGTAAGCCTTATAAATATTTATAACATAGTACACATTACATCAATAAAGAGTAAAGGAAAAGAAGAATCTTGTGTACTTTACTGTCTCAGGACTTGTACACGAACCCTGGAAACCGCTGAGGATATCTCGGCAAAGTAAAGTTCGTTACAAGTGGCGCCCGAACAGGGACCTTATTACACGAGTCAATCACAGATTTCACGATGGGTAACCGAGTCGACTGGGTATATGAGCTCTCTAACGACGAACTCAGAAAAGCAATGGAGTCGTATGGCGTCGACGCTGCTGGATCACTGGAACAAAGGCAGAGGCGATTCATCCAGTGGGTCACGGACGAGGTACACGAGCAGGAGGTTGAAGAGCAACTAAGCGTGTATGAGGAGAAATACCGCCGAAACAAGTCAGCTATGGCGGAGGCTAAGAAGACACGAAACACAGAAGGAAACTTGAGTACGCCTAGTACAATAAGCGTAAGCTCAGGAGACCAAACTAGAACACCGAGACAGGCACCGACGCAAAGGTACTTGAATATGATAGACGTTGTTCGCAAATGGTGCGAGAGGTTCGATGGAGAAAAAGATCCAATGTCTTTTACCGAGCGCATCGAGGAGTTAGCCGAGACATTCGGTCTGGACATCGATATTTTACCGAGGACGATGCCAGAACTACTGAAGGGCAAGGCTCTACTATGGTATCGGAACAATAACGCTAACTGGCAGCAGAGATCCAGGGGCCATACGCTCATATACGTATATAACAGACGAATATAAGAAATGACGAGAATAACAGAAACCTATATCGACACATATTACAAACATGTGTAGTCCAGCCGATCAGAATAAACCACATATATACACACCGTAAAAACATAAAGGAAGCCAAACTACATAGGGACATGTAGAACAGCAAAACTAGAATGGGACAATGTTTTGCGGTCACTGCTTTACATACGCCATAATTCGCGTGATCTTTATTCTAGCAGACGGACTTAACGGGCGGATTTCAATAGGGAAATCAGCCTGTGACTCTTTAGCGACCGATGCACGGCTCTTCTTGATCGTCCAGCGATTCTTCCACGACCCACTACGGCTCTTCTTGATCGCCCAGCGACTCTTCAGCGACCGATTCATGTCTCTTCTTGATCGTCCAGCGACTCTTTCACGACCGATTGCGGCTCTTCTTGATCGCCCAGCAACTCTTCATTGATCGCTCAGCGACTCGTCATTGATCGCCTCTTCGACTCTTCATTGACCGCTTGCTCTTCTTGTCCGCACCGGCGACTACTCACTGACCGCTTGCGGCTCTTCTTGATCGCTCAGCGAAGCTTAACTGGCCGCTTGCGGCTCTTCTTTATTGTATTTCGACTGCTACGGCACCTCTTCCATAGTTGGCGAACCACTGGTTCTGCATTTTCGATACTGCGACGACTGCTGGGGCAGCTCTTCATTAGTTGGCGAGTCTTTTATGACTCTGCCCATGATTGCCACGGCGACTCTTCTTAGGTTAAACAGCACACGTAGATTAAGAATAAAATAAAAAACATTGTTAGGCTAAGATATAAACATTGTAATTAGCGAAAAGAGAAGAAACAAATTTGATATCAACGATTGCGTCACAGCTGAAGTCCCTGAGTCAGTACTAGATTGGGATTTAGCATCCAATCGAACGAAATTCGGAATCGTTACCGTTGAGTGTGGTTTTTTCTACTCATTATGAACTCTGGACGACTGTTGTTACAGATTCATGGTATCACCTTGTATGTCCAATTGTGTTGAAATGTTTAGGAAACAAACTCGTGCAGATAAGCTTACAGGCTTAGGCTTCATATGTTATAACATTGAAATTTTGGCATTGTAAAATTGCATGAATAAATTTCACACTTCAAACATTCTCTTTGTTGCTGAATACTTAGAAATCTTTTGTATGTAATATATATGTACATATATTTATAACATTTTTACTTACCTGTTTACTACTTTATGAGTCTTACATCTACAACATTACAACTGTTGCATTGTTGAATTGTTACATTATTCAAATGTTCTTATACAGGTTTTTACATGAAATGTGCAAAGCGGTGTCGTATATCAGAGCGCACTACCTAGAGCGGAAACTCATAGTGCAATGACTTTTCGGTCGAGGTTTATTAACTTTCGCATTATTTTTTTTATTGACACGTATGTCTTGACAAATCAAAAATAATTAATGTGGATATCGGTGCTTTATTGCGATTTTAGTTAATTTTTTTTTTAAATATTTAATGCAATCGCAGTAATATTTTATTTTTTGTTTCCTTCTCCTATATTAAACTTGGGCATATGTTACTGTTGCAGTGTTGATTTTTTTTTAATTAATTATTGTTTTGTTTATATGCACTTATATTTACGGCTTTATTAGATTTTATGTATATATTTTCATGCAAACCTGTCGCTTTTGGCCAGGCTGTTTAACGCTCGGTTCAGAACGACAACTGGCGTCCTAGGATAGCGCCGTCGATTTTGAAATAACGGCTCTATCGGAAGCAGAAATTGACAAAATATTTAACAAAAAGGAGGATTTGGTCCAAGAAGAACACGGCCCAGGACCAGTATCTGAGCGGCAACGTTTTATACTCCGACAACCAAGGACCAAGGGCCGAAGCCGATATCACTGGAAGATGCGGAACGCAAAAATTGCTATGAATTTTATTATTAATTAAATTAAATAATTTTTCTCGTAGTTTAATAATCAACTTTCAGCTATCATGGCATTTGTCAATATGGTGTCGCAAAAAAAAAAATTTTTTTACCACACAAAAAGAAAAATTCGTATGTCTTTTATGTCCTATATCTTCGTCTCTATAATTGGCGGATATTGCTCAAAAATAGGTATTCTTGTATTTTTAGTATTGTATGTTTAACAAGTGTATTTTGGTTGCTTGTCGGTGTATTGTGTGAAGATAACGGTTTTGCCATCAAGGTCAGTGCAGTAGTTGTTTGTTACATTTCACCTCTACCGAAATGTCTTTATTATCTTATGACTCCAGTACGTGACTAACCTTTACATGTTAACTCTTCGATCAGTAATGTATTCTACCCATATTTTGTTGAGGTTATGGTGTGCTGTAATTCAACATTTTCACAGTTCATACTAACATATTCCTGTTATTTATATGTTCGTATGAAATTTTGTAAATTTGTATAAATTTTAAAATCATTCGCAGTCATGTATGGTGTTTTCAGTGGCCAACGCTCATACAGAAATGATATTTAATCTTATACAAGAAAAAATTAAATCTATTTATGAAGACGCTGTGACTATAATTTTTATTATCATTAAAAATTAACGCACAACCAACCAAACAAGCAAACGTTGACCTGCGGTTCAAGTCAAGGACAAGAGACGAGGCAAATAACTGAACGAGTTACCGTTTTGTAATTAGCTAATTAGAAGACAAGAAGATTAACGCACAAAAGAAACGGCGGAAGAACGCGTGATCGAGGGCATCGGCCGAGCAAGGTCAATCAGCAGAGCAGAACAGCGAAAACGGGAACTTGTTTTCGAGCAAAGCGTTCGAGCGGAGAAAACGGGAACTTGTTTACGAACTAATAAACAACGGGACGACGGTGCGGACATCAAAAGCATGAGCAGAAGAATATAAAAGGGAGAAGAAACACGCAACAGGAATTCAGTAGTACAAAGGCATTCGTGCAGTGAGTTTGTGAAAATAGTGCAAAGTGCCAGTGAAGTGAAATCGAAAGTGCCTCAGGAAGAATAATACCGAAGGGTAAGAACTAAGCAAAGAAGACGACCAGAATCCAAAGATCCTTTGTTAGAGCAGTTGAGTGGTTGCGTACGCCCGTCAACTTGCAGCTTACATCCCTCTGAGTGATAGCGTAGGCTCACTCAAATGACGCAAGACTATTCGAATTGTAGATGCATGGTTGCGTAAGCCCGCCATCTCACAAATTCACCCTACTGTGTGATTGCGTAAGCTCACTAGTGTACCAAAAGACGCAAGACCATTCGAATTGTGGATGCACGGTTGTGTAAGCCCAGCATCTCATGAATTCACCCCACTGTGTGGATGCGTAAGCCCACCAGAGTGCAAACGACGAACGAATCCAGTCACAGGAACGTGTCCATTGTCCTTTGAGGAAGCAGAATCGCCTAGAAACAACACGACGCAGACAAACATAGATCCGAAGGAAAACACAAAATCAGACACTGCATAGAGTAGAGATAAGTTTATTACGTAAGCCTTATAAATATTTATAACATAGTACACATTACATCAATAAAGAGTAAAGGAAAAGAAGAATCTTGTGTACTTTACTGTCTCAGGACTTGTACACGAACCCTGGAAACCGCTGAGGATATCTCGGCAAAGTAAAGTTCGTTACAAGTGGCGCCCGAACAGGGACCTTATTACACGAGTCAATCACAGATTTCACGATGGGTAACCGAGTCGACTGGGTATATGAGCTCTCTAACGACGAACTCAAAAAAGCAATGGAGTCGTATGGCGTCGACGCTGCTGGATCACTGGAACAGAGGCAGAGGCGATTCATCCAGTGGGTCACGGACGAGGTACACGAGCAGGAGGTTGAAGAGCAACTAAGCGTGTATGAGGAGAAATACCGCCGAAACAAGTCAGCTATGGCGGAGGCTAAGAAGACACGAAACACAGAAGGAAACTTGAGTACGCCTAGTACAATAAGCGTAAGCTCAGGAGACCAAACTAGAACACCGAGACAGGCACCGACGCAAAGGTACTTGAATATGATAGACGTTGTTCGCAAATGGTGCGAGAGGTTCGATGGAGAAAAAGATCCAATGTCTTTTACCGAGCGCATCGAGGAGTTAGCCGAGACATTCGGTCTGGACATCGATATTTTACCGAGGACGATGCCAGAACTACTGAAGGGCAAGGCTCTACTATGGTATCGGAACAATAACGCTAACTGGCAGCAGAGATCCAGGGGCCATACGCTCATATACGTATATAACAGACGAATATAAGAAATGACGAGAATAACAGAAACCTATATCGACACATATTACAAACATGTGTAGTCCAGCCGATCAGAATAAACCACATATCGTAAAAACATAAAGGAAGCCAAACTACATAGGGACATGTAGAACAGCAAAACTAGAATGGGACAATGTTTTGCGGTCACTGCTTTACATACGCCATAATTCGCGTGATCTTTATTCTAGCAGACGGACTTAACGGGCGGATTTCAATAGGGAAATCAGCCTGTGACTCTTTGGCGACCGATGCACGGCTCTTCTTGATCGCCCAGCAATTCTTCCACGAGCCACTACGGCTCTTCTTGATCGCCCAGCGACTCTTCAGCGACCGATTCACGTCTCTTCTTGATCGTCCAGCGACTCTTCATTGATCGCTCAGCGACTCGTCATTGATCGCCTCTTCGACTCTTCATTGACCGCTTGCTCTTCTTGTCCGCACCGGCGACTACTCACTGACCGCTTGCGGCTCTTCTTGATCGCTCAGCGAAGTTTAACTGGCCGCTTGCGGCTCTTCTTTATTGTATTTCGACTGCTACGGCACCTCTTCCATAGTTAGCGAACCACTGGTTCTGCATTTTCGATACTGCGACGACTGCTGGGGCAGCTCTTCATTAGTTGGCGAGTCTTTTACGACTCTGTCCATGATTGCCACGGCGACTCTTCTTAGGTTAAACAGCACACGTAGATTAAGAATAAAATAAAAAACATTGTTAGGCTAAGATATAAACATTGTAATTAGCGAAAAGAGAAGAAACAAATTTGATATCAACGATTGCGTCACAGCTGAAGTCCCTGAGTCAGTACTAGATTGGGATTTAGCATCCAATCGAACGAAATTCGGAATCGTTACCGCTGAGTGTGATTTTTTCTACTCATTATGAACTCTGGACGACTGTTGTTACAGATTCATGGTATCACCTTGTATGTCCAATTGTGTTGAAATGTTTAGGAAACAAACTCGTGCAGATAAGCTTAAAGGCTTAGGCTTCATATGTTATAACATTGAAATTTTGGCATTGTAAAATTGCATGAATAAATTTCACACTTCAAACATTCTCTTTGTTGCTGAATACTTAGAAATCTTTTGTATGTAATATATATTTATTTATTTATTTATTTATTTATTTATTTATTACAACAACTAATGCACTAAGACACAGTCTTTTTTAGCATTTAAAAATTTAACATAAGAATTTGTAATAAAAAAAGTATACAACTTATTTTAAAAAAAAAAACAAAATGAAATTATAACTAACGACAGTGAATTAACACCAGTTAGAGAAAGAGAAAGAAAGAGAAAGAGGAAAAAAAAAAAATAAAAGATGAAATAACACTTAGCTCATGTTCCAGAATCCAAGAAATGACACCTCACCTGACGCCTGAAAGCACCCTCAACTGGCAAGATCTTCAGCCTGCTTGGCAAGCTATTCCAGAGTCTGACAGTGCTGATGAAAAACATTCTTCCCGTATTAAGAAAAGAAAACGGAGGAATTATAAGATTCCGCGTCCGAGTCGAAGTACCAAATTGTAACTTAGAATACAGATAACTTGGTATGCCTGTTGAGATCAGTTTATAAAGAAATAAACAATTCCTATAATTTAAGAAATTAGCAAAGTCACCTCCAAGTAGTGAATGTCTCCTTTCACCAATATGATCATATCTTTTCAGACCATAAACAAATCTAATCATATTATTCAGCAACACCAACATTTTTTGGCTCGATATTGAATCCAGATTGCAGTAAATAAGCTCAGCATACGTTAAAATGGGAAGAATGAGTACCAAGACCAGTTTCTTACGAGTTTCTGTTGGAAGAAATTCCGCAGCATATCTCAAGTTACGCAGCACGCAGTAGGCTTTGCCAACCACAGTATTGATGTGATCAGTGCAAGTTAACGTAGAGTTAACACAAAAACCGAGATTATTTACTTTGGAAACAAACGTGAGCATCGACTCCCCAATAAATAACGGCGGCAAAACGGAAAAATCTAGATAATTGCTAGATATCGGCAAAACAAACGATTTGGATACATTCAATCTTAAAGAATTCATATTTGACCATAAGGCAATGTTTTTAAGGTCATCATTAATTTTCGTACACAACTCATCTATGGAAGTAACTGGGCCTGACAAATATACTTGCACATCATCCGCATAAGCGTGTATGTTCACTTTCTGTACAACACTAAATAAGTCATTTAAGAATATAGTAAACAGCAGTGGTCCCAGCACCGAACCTTGAGGAACTCCAACTTCTACCCTTCTAAAGTCAGAGAACGAACTTCCAACTTTGACTCTTTGGAACCGATCAGATAGGAAGGACTTGATAAGGTTAGCTGCACTAGGGGAGAATAGAAAATTCTTTTTCAACTTATTACAAAGAATTAAATGGTCAACACTGTCAAAAGCCTTCGAGAAATCAAGGAGGCAAAGAAATGTAATTTCCCGTTGATCTAGTGCAATCCTAATGTCGTCAGTAATTTTCAGCATCGCCGTAGAGCAACTATGCCCCGGTCGAAAACCAGACTGCAATGGGCTAAGCAAACTGTTAGTAGCAAGGTGACTGTAAATTTGTGAAGCTAAAAGAGCTTCAACCACTTTCGAAATAACTGACAAAATACTTATTGGTCGATAGTCCGCAAGTTCAGAGGCAGAGGACTTCTTAGGTATTGGCAAAACTGTTGCCAGTTTCCATAATGATGGAAAGCAAGAAGTAGACAGAATATGATTAATAGTCTCTTTTAGAGGTGAGATTATTAAAGGTAGTATAATTTTAATAAATTTGATTGGAATTCTGTCAAACCCAACAGCGGAAGATTTGATCGACATAATTTTTTTAATAATATCATCATCGGACACACCAGAGAAATAAAACAATTCTGCATTAGTAGAATCACAATTAAGCTCATCCGGAGAATTGGCATTTTGTCGCTTCGATATGAAGTGTTCATTGAGTTCAAACGGATTAAGTTTGCATGTAGTAGATTTCTGACTTCCAATTCCAAGATCCTTTAACCTCCTCCATAACTGCTTGGACGATAAACTAGGCTTAAACCTTGAGGCGAAAAAACGCTCTTTAGATTCCCTTATCATGTAAGTGACAGAGTTGCGCGCCCTTTTAAATGCATTCCAATTGCTTTCATATGGTTGTCTTTTAAATTTGGAATGCAGTATATTTTTATATTTAATGGCAGCCTTAATTCTTTCCGAAAACCACGGACAAGAACCATTGCAGACAGTGACTGTTCGAATAGGCACGAAAGAGTCAAACAGACCTTGGATAACATTAACCAGTATAGACACCTTATCATCTATAAAAGGAGCACTCCATAAGGGGGCCCAGTCAATCATTCCACCAGCACGAAATAGCTCAGCAACATTTAAGGAATTGTAGTCAAAATAGTCAAAAGTAAGCAAGGGAGACGAAAGACTGAGATTCATGTCCAATGCTAAGAAGATTAGGTCATGGTCAGATATGAAACTTATTTGCGAAAATAATGATACTAAAGTCGAGTCTGAGACAACAAAGTAGTCAATTAAGCTGGGCTGCACATTATTCCCAAATCGAGTTGGATATGCTTCATTAACAATGGATAGACCAGCCATGGAGAACAAATCACGCATCCTTGTAGTAGTAGAGTCATTCACTAATAAGTTTATGTTAAAATCACCACAAACAATAATATAATTAAAACCCAACAAATGGTCGTTAAGAGTATTGAAGAAAGGGTCAAGAGTGGTACTTTTGTTAGGATTATAAACACAAGAGACAAGTAGGCGAGTCATAGAATCTACAATCGAGACACCCAAGTATTCAACATCAGAGTGGACAGACAAAAACTCTACTCGAGAAGAGTAAACAGACTTTACATAGATGGCCACTCCACCACCCCTTCGTCCAACTCTATCACAGCGGTACAGGTTGTAGTTTTTAATTTTAAGAACGTTGTCACTGAGATCTGCAGCAAACCAAGTTTCCGTAATACAGATAACATCAACAGATGAAATCTCAAACAAATGTCTAATATAATCCAATTTGCTTCCACTCAGACTGCGAGCATTGAAATTAATAACATTGAAACCATTATATTGTGTACATAATATATCGATCAAAGTTTTCTGATTAACATCAGCACCAACAAACATGTTAGGCACACTCATTACGAATCAAGGCGACAGAAGAGAGAGCAAAAACAAACTAGTCAAGTAAGGTGCGCATAGCACTGAGATTCCGCTAAACCATGGAACTAAGCGTGTTAAGAGAAATATAAAAAGAGAGTAAGAATAAATTACAATTAAAGAAAAAGATTGAGCAAATATGTATAGATAAAAGAGAGAACAGTTAATGAGATGAAGAATACATAAAAAAGAAATAAGCAAATAACAATAATGAAGAAAATAATATAAACACATTTGTATACAATGCAAATTCAAGCACAAAAAATGAAACATTTCGTATTTTAAAACAATATTATGATTATTCTTTAAAGGCGACAATGCTGACTAATTTATCCAAATCATCAATAAGGACTGGAGTACTGCTGGGATCGGTTTTGATGAAAATTCTACCCTTCCGCGAATAAGCTGCATACAACTTCTTTTCTCGCCTTAACTTAACAGCTTGATGCAGAATATTAAGATTGCATCTGTTTAAACTTTCATACACATGAAACTTCTTCTCACTGTTTTCAAGGCCGATGTCACCAAGATTCAATGACCTGCGACTATTATGACAGAAGTTTGCTACGGATCTCATAAAACTAGACCTGGCATGTGTAGATGTGAGCTTGACAACCAGTGTTTCAGTAAATACTCTCCTGTTATTTTTGCGTTTCCTCACCCGAAAAATATCACGAACTAACAGAGAGTTGTTAGCTCCAACAGTGTTGCAAACTTTTCCAAAGATCTCTTCCAAATTTTCACTTTCAACAGGTGGAATACCAGTGATTAAAATGTCAGCTGCCACCGACTGACTCTCAATGTTAGAAAGAGTAACTTTAAGATCATCTATTTCAGCCTTCAAAGCATCAATAGTAGCTGCACCACTCTCCAGAAAATCAACACGTGAGATTACGGCATGCAAATCAGATCTCAAATTTGCAACTTCAGCTGTCAGTTCACCAAATCTCTGCAAGATCCGTTCCTCGGAGCTACTAATATCGTCACGTATTTGCTTCACAACACTGTCTCGAAGAATAGCTAACTTCGCATCAAAAGAATTGAGCGAGACAGCAGGAGCGGAAGACCTGCTGTTCGACTGATTGTGTAAAGGGCTCTCCAGTGAGACATACTTGTTATTGTTGCAATTGCTGCGAAGTACTCTTTGCTTCCCACTCTTCACATCACAAGCGGCATTTTCTGCTTTATTAACCGACATATTTGTTATTTATATTATTTAGTATTTAACTAATATTAATTAATATTTATTTATATTAATTAGTATTTAACACAATAAACTTCATAAAGACGCTTAGAATACTTTGAATTTGGACAAAAATAAACAGCTATTGTTAGCACCGAAATAACACGTCTATTCTCTACACATCACAAAGAAGAACTTGAAATATATGTACATATATTTATGATTTTTACTTACCTGTTTACTACTTTATGAGTCTTACATCTACAACATTACAACTTTTGCATTGTTCAATTGTTACATTATTCAAATGTTCTTATACAGGTTTTTACATGAAATGTGCAAAGCGATGTCGTATATCAGAGCGCACTACCTAGAGCGGAAACTCATAGTGCAATGACTTTTCGGTCGAGGTTTATTAACTTTCGCATTATTTTTTTTATTGACACGTATGTCTTGACAAATCAAAAATAATTAATGTAGATATCGGTGCTTTATTGCGATTTTAGTTAATTTTTTTTTAAATATTTAATGCAATCGCAGTAATATTTTATTTTTTGTTTCCTTCTGCTATATTAAACTTGGGCATATGTTACTGTTGCAGTGTTGATTTTTTACTTCCTTGTATACGTAGTAAATACAAGAAAGTATTGTAATCATGAAAAATTTCGATATTGAGATTTTGATGGTAACACACATTTTGACCATCGCGGAGTCCATTTTGACTAGTTTGGTCGTGACGTGTGTACGTATGTACGTATGTACGTCTGTACGTCTGTACGTATGTACGTATGTACGTATCCTCAATAACTTTAAAACGGAGAATCGTAGAAACTTGAAATTTTTATTTGAGACTCTTATAAGACCTAGTTGTGCACCTCCCTTTTTGGATGCAATCGGTTGCGCGAAAAGGACACTTCTCATATAGTTTTTTTCAAATTTCATACATTACTCAAAAACAAACACTCCTAGAAAGTATATTGGGCCTTACATAAGACACAATTTTGTAGCTCCAATTTTAATGATGGTTCGCACCAAAAGGACTCTTCGCCAAAGGAACACGAAGCATGCATTATCCGAATTACATAAATGATAATGATAAATGAATGTTATGCTGCTATATCTTTTACAAAAATTGGTTGTACCCTTACAGAACTAAACAGGGAAATCAAAATTACTACGCTGTGTGGAAACTAATTTGTACTTCCTTGTTTTTACTTACTACTATTTAAATTATTTAAATTAAGAGAAGCCTATGAAATTTTTTTCATTATGGAAGTAAAAATATTTAAAATTTTTAAAACTTCAATTTTAAAATATAAATAAAATATATCAACCACTCTTGAAATAAAACCATACAATTGCCGTCATACAAGGAAGTTATGTGTTGCCCACATCAGATATTTTTTAATTAATTATTGTTTTGTTTATATGCACTTATATTTACGGCTTTATTAGATTTTATGTATATATTTTCATGCAAACCTGTCGATTTTGACCAGGCTGTTTAACGCTTGGTTCAGAACGACAACTGGTGTAAAATTTCAATAATATTTTTTACTGAATCAAAGAAAAATCGACTGGTTAGTGCGGAAGTTCGATGCAAAAAGGAAAGATTTATTACAAAAATTCAGTTCATGTCGAAATAACAAGTATAACAATTCGAGAATATATATTGTGTATACATAATTAAGTATATAACAGTTTTATAATACAAGATCTAATTCTCGTCAAACAAGAAAAGAGAGAAGTAGTATGATTAATAATAAAACTAGTTTGACTACAGTGGAATAAATAACTACATCTCGTAAGCAAATTCATATGGCGGAACCATTCTCCCATTCTTGAAAACTTCTGGTTTCAAATGTAATAACTTATCTATATGTATTCCTGTAAGCCAGTTAATAAAAACAATAATAAAAAATAATGAAGCGTAGTTCTTCTCATATCTAAGGCCCAATAGGCAAAGGACATATTTTATGGACATTCCTTTTGAATACTCCTGTTGCCGTTCGAACTGATACTACTCTAATCAAACCATCGCTGCCGGGATAGGTCTCAACTACGCGTCCAAGCAACCATCGGTGGGGATGGGAGTTATCTCCAGCGATAAGGACTAAGGTGCCTGCGGCGATATTGCCACACTGCTCCGTCCATTTTTGTCGCTCTTGCAATAAGGCAAGGTATTCTCTTGACCATCTTTTCCAGAAGGTTTGCTGAACGAGGAGAATCCTACTCCATCGGCTAACAGGGGATATATTTAATTTCTCTTCCTTAAACGGTTCCGGGAAGGCATTCAAAGGACGTCCAATTAAAAAATGTCCAGGCGTTAGGGCTTCCAAATCATTCGGATCTGATGAAAGTGGGCTAATTGGTCTTGAGTTCATTATCGCTTCAATTTGGGCCGTCACAGTAGATATTTCCTCAAATGTTAGTGATGCATTGTTAATATGAGGAACCAGCAGATGTTTTGCAACCTTCACTGCGCTTTCCCATAACCCTCCAAAATGGGGTGAGCGAGGGGGTATGAAATGAAAATTTACTCCTCTTACAGCGCACTCTTCTTGTAATTTCGTTTTTGTGTTGTCGTTGAAGAATTGAGTTGCCAACTCCTTCATTTCTCTGGATGCTCCTACAAAATTCGTTGCATTATCACAGAACAGATCCGTGCATAATCCTCTTCTGGCAAAAAATCGTTTTAGCGCTCGGACCTTAAAATGAATTGAAATCGGTCCAGCAAAATCCATACCGCTTCTTTCGAAAGGCTTAGCGTTACCTACTACTCTGTATGACGGTAAGTTGCCCATAAGCTGTGTAGCTAAGGTTGGTTTTTGCCGAAAACAAGGAACACAAGATCTCACTACCTTGCGGGTAATCTTTCTAGCATTTATTACCCAAAATCGTTGACGCAGAAAGGCCGCTAAAGCTTGCGGTCCAGCGTGCGAATTTATCTTATGTAAAAACCTCACCAAGGCCATGGTACATGAGTGGTCCCCAGGTGAAAGAATGGGATGCATGGATTGGAATGAGAGGTCCGAATTTTGTAGGCGACCTCCGACTCGGATAATCAAAACTTGGCCCGAGTTATCTATAAATGGATTTAGTTTTTGGATTTTACAAGATTTGGCATATTTGTTTGACAGAAGCAATTCGAAGTCTTCGCAAAAACTAACTCGCTGTATGTTATGTATCAGATACAGCAGGCCTCCTCTCAATTCTGCTACTGTCAATGCACCCACGCTTAAGGGTTTTTTGCGGACTACCTCAACCCATCTAAAAATGTAGCCAAAAACTGCTTGCAATTTTAAGAAATCATTTAAAAATTTACAATTAGCGGTAATATCTTCGAATACGTTTGAATTCATTGCTAAGCTGAAATTTAATTTTCTTTCTTCCATTTCAGTTACATCACCACCAAACACAGGCATGGTTTGTGGTGTCCACGATAACTGCGCAGAGCTAAGAAACTGTGGTCCTTTTCTCCATAATTGTGAATTTATTAAATCCTTAGGCAACATTCCGCGGGATACTATATCCGCAGGGTTTGAGCTCGAATCGACCTTCCGCCAACTCACATTTTTTGAAAACTCTTGAATTTGCGACACTCTATTTGCTATAAATGTTGACCATTTAGAGGGATGTGAATGTAACCAGTTCAGAACTAGTGTTGAATCGGTCCAATAATATACCGCATTTATATCACTTGGAAGAAAATGTCTTAATTGCTCAAAGAAATTAACAAGTAACAATGCACCTTGAAGTTCTAAACGGGGAAGACTTTGCGACTTAATGGGCGAAATTCGCGATTTTGCTGCAATAAGTTCGACCCACACATGTCCGTACTGGTCTATGGTCCTTGCATAAATGGCACAGCCATAAGCCCTGTTGGAAGCGTCACAAAATCCGTGGATTTGTAAACATGATTTATTTGAACGCGGTGCCACTAGTCGTGGAAATTCAATGTTGGAAATTAAGTTTAACTGACTGCGGAATCGTTTCCATTGCTCATGCAACCCTTGGGGTAGCGATTCATCCCAATCGAGCTTAAGCAACCACAGTTCCTGCATAAATATTTTACCCAACACTATTATAGGGTTCAGTAATCCCATTGGATCGAAGAGTTGAGCCAATTCAGATAAAACTACGCGTTTTGTTATTTTTGCGGATTTTTCGCTTGAGTAACAAAATCGAAATATATCTTTCGTCGAATCCCACAGAACACCCAATGTTTTACCTTCCTCGCCTGTTGGAATACTTAGAGGGTGAGAAATCTTATTCGCAGTCGGCAATTCACATAACCACTGTGCACAATTTGAGCGCCATTTATGTAGTTTAAATTGACCTAGACCTAGCAACTGGATAACTTCAGCCTGTACTTGTTTAAGATCTTCTATGGTGTTTGCTCCCGCGAGCATATCGTCCATGTAGAAATTTTCAGTGACAATCTTGTGGGCTATTGGATACTCATTTTTGTACGTATCAGCTAAATATTTAAGACAACGTACCGCTAAAAACGGAGCAGACGTTGTCCCGTATGTTACTGTTTTTAGTCTCAAGGCTTTAATGCGTTCCGAATTGTCCTCCCGCCATAATATGCACTGCCATTTGCAATCTTCTTTGTCTACTAAAATCTGACGATACATTTTGGATATATCAGCTGTTAAGGCGTAATTATAAAAGCGGAAACGAATTAATACTTCTAGAAGTTCGGGCTGTATTCTTGAGCCAACTAAAAGATTATCATTTAATGACATTCCATTGCTCGACTTACATGACGCATCGAAAACTACACGTAGTTTGGTTGTTAAACTCTGTGGCCTTAACACTGCGTGATGAGGCATAAAATATTGACATTCGGAATTTATATTCTCCCTGACTTCTTCTAAATGGTCTAATTCCGTATATTCGTTAATGAATGCTGTATACTCATTCTTTAGGTCACGGTTTTGGTCTAATCTTCGCTCTAGTGTCAAATATCTTTTTAGAGCAATATTATAGGACTCTCCTAAACAGCAGCTATTATTTTTAAACGGTAACCGGACTACCAGGCGCCCCATTGAATCTTGCTTGACTGTAGAAATGAATTGGTCTTCACAAGATTGCTCATCTGGAGTGACTAAAGACTTATTTACGATAAAGTGTTCACATTTCCAAAATTTTTCAACTAGTTCTGTTAACCTGGTAGCCTCTGGGACCGTGCTAGTGTGAACAGTCAGCCGCTGCATCGGACTTTCAGAATCTCTGTACTCGCCTGCTATAATCCACCCGAACAGCGACTTCTGAAGTAGTGGCAAATTCTCGCCCAGCATTATTTGGCCCACCGACAATATTTTAAAAAATACCCCTACACCAAGTAACATATCGACCATATGTTGACCATTAAAGTGGGGGTCCGCTAATTGAATATTTTTTGGTAGATGCCAATTCTCAATAGGAATTGCATTAACGGGCGCATACTGAGTTATTTCGGGCATAATCAGAAAATCCTGCTTTGCAACAAAATTTGTCAACCTTGATTTAATATATGTAGAAATTTGGCCCGAAGCGGCCGAAGTGGAACCACCTATCCCACTTATTATCATCTTTGTGCCATTAGCCTTTATATTTAACCTTGCGGCTAGTCTTGAGGTGACAAAATTTAATTGGCTACCTGAATCTAAGAGCGCTCTACCTGGTATAAATTTTCCTTCCCGATTTTGAATTAAAATACTCGCGGTAGCTAAAATATTTGCAGAGCATGATGATAAAAGCGATATGGGTTGTGCAGCATTAAGTTCATCTTTTGGGTTAGCATCCAACGTCAACGGCCCAGTGGTCTTTAAATCCTGTGGAACATCACGGTGAAGAAGTACATTATGAGCTCCTTGGCATAATTCACAGCGAGAACTCTTACAACTTTTTACGGAATGTTTCGCTAGCAGACAGAGTAAACATAACTTATGCTTCTTTGCTTCGAAATAACGCTGAATTGGATCTAATGCTATAAACCCGGGACATTTAGCAATACAATGCGCGCTGCCACAACTTGGACAGTCTATCTTTCCCTTGCTTACCGTTGCAGTTAGGGATTTAGCCTGTTTAGTAAACATCTTTTTGGGAAAATCTTGGCCAGGCGAAGGTTGGTTCCGCTGCCGTGAACCACCTACGCTTGGCGTGGTGTTAATTTCCCTATTTTCCAAGACCGTACATCTATTCGATATAAATTTCGAAAGTAGCTCCCATGATGGAAGCTTGTCACCACTAAACTCGTCATCCCACTTCTCGAGTGTTTCTCTATCTACCTTCGAACGAATTAAGTAGAAAAGAATTACGTTTGTTAAATCTTCGGCGCTGCCCAACGATTGCAGCGACCGAAGATGTGAATTTACTGTATCAACGAGTCCACGCAGACTGGCAGGGTGAGAATGTGGAATGCGATGTAAATCAAACAGTTCCCTAATGTGAGATTGGAATATAATTGGTCGATTATCGAATCGTGCTTTTAATAAACTTATCGCGTGGGAGTAATTTTGAGCTGTAACCTCTAATGATTCAATCGTTCGCAGCGGAATTGGACTAAGACACGATCGCAAATGAACAAATTTGGATAATTCATCCAAATCTTGCTCGTCATCCACCAGCGAGACAAACGTATTGTACCAATTAGTCCATTCCGTATATTTGCCAGAGAATATTGGCAGTTTTAACTTCGGAAGTTTCACTGACCGAGGAGCCGATAAACTAGTGCTATTAAGCGGTAGTCTAGCTAGATGATCTGTTTCAGTTAAATGCGAGCGGTTTCGCCGACATTGGGCAATAGCATGAAGTATTTTTGCTTTTGTTTCACAGTACAAATCTTCAATCACGTATCTTTTATTGAAGTCTGGCTCATCGTCGCCATATTGCTCTAATTCGGTTTGAAGGCTTGCCAACTGGGAAAAATTCGATTCCACTAAACTTAAACGCGTTTCCAATTCCGACAAAATCATCGACGCAGAACCCTTTTCTATTAATGACTTCGTACGTTTAAGCGAATTAATTAAGCTTTCGCGAGTAGGACACACTTCTGAGCCTTTCGAACCTTTTTTTGGTGCCATATTGTAGGTTGAAAAACTGTAACATCAACCAATATTGTTTGTCTAATTATATTCTAATTATACTTATCAATTTCAATCTTGATGCTCCAGTTGTATGCCTTGTCTGCAACTTCCTTTTCGTAGAACTTCACAAAAAAACTAATATGTGAGTCCCTGTTCGGGCGCCATGTAAAATTTCAATAATATTTTTTACTGAATCAAAGAAAAATCGACTGGTTAGTGCGGAAGTTCGATGCAAAAAGGAAAGATTTATTACAAAAATTCAGTTCATGTCGAAATAACAAGTATAACAATTCGAGAATATATATTGTGTATACATAATTAAGTATATAACAGTTTTATAATACAAGATCTAATTCTCGTCAAACAAGAAAAGAGAGAAGTAGTATGATTAATAATAAAACTAGTTTGACTACAGTGGAATAAATAACTACATCTCGTAAGCAAATTCATATGGCGGAACCAACTGGCGTCCTAGGATAGCGCCGTCGATTTTGAAATAACGGCTCTATCGGAAGCAGAAATCGACAATATATTTAACAAAAAGGAGGATTTGGTCCAAGAAGAACACGGCCCAGGACCAGTATACTCCGGACTGGACCAAGGGCCGAAGCCGATATCACTGGAAGATGCGGAACGCAAAAATTGCTATGAATTTTATTATTAATTAAATTAAATAATTTTTCTCGTAGTTTAATAATCAACTTTCAGCTATCATGGCATTTGTCAATATGGTGTCGCAAAAAAAAAATTTTTTTACCACACAAAAAGAAAAATTCGTATGTCTTTTATGTTCTATATCTTCGTCTCTATAATTGGCGGATATTGCTCAAAAAAAGGTAGTATGAAAGCCGACACATTTGGTTAAATTTCAATTTTTTATATTCGTCGTATTTAAACCTATTAATCATATGAAAAGCTTAAGTAAGATTTAAATTGATCAGCGACGTGCAGAAGGTAGTGGTTGACAACGACCGAGTGAAAACGAGTCAATGACTAATTGTAATTGACAACGACAATACCAATTCATAATCGACAATTGACAACGATCGTTTATCAATCGTCGATTCACAACCGCAATACGGCGCTAATTGTGGTTTTAATTTTTCTTGTATTTTTAGTATTGTATGTTTAACAAGTGTATTTTGGTTGCTTGTCCGTGTATTGTGTGAAGATAACGGTTTTGCCATCAAGGTCAGTGCAGTAGTTGTTTGTTACATTTTACCTCTACCGAAATGTCTTTATTATCTTATGACTCCAGTACGTGACTAAGCTTTATATGTTAACTCTTCGATCAGTAATGTATTCTACCCATATTTCGTTGAGTTTATGGTGTGCTGTAATTCAACATTTTCACAGTTCATACTAACATATTCCTGTTATTTATATGTTCGTATGAAATTTTGTAAATTTGTATACATTTTAAAATCTTTCGCAGTCATGTATGGTGTTTTCAGTGGCCAACGCTCATACAGAAATGATATTTAATCTTATACAAGAAAAAATTAAATCTATTTATGATGACGCAACGGAGATTAAAATCAAAAGAAGAAGAGGAAAATATGATAATTGGTTGAGGGATATCATAGGCAAATGCAAGGAGAGACATTTTATAGCATCGATTGAAAAACAATAAAAGTAATACAGGATACGAACAAGAATATGAGAAGCTGCGTTACAAAGATAACTAATATTTCGAACGAAGAACCAACATTGAGGTCGTTAAAGTACCAACACTATTAAAGGTATCTGTTGTACGACGTATTCATAAAGGGCGTTGCAAGCACGAGACGGTAAATTACCGTCCGATTTCCATTTTGCGTGCCATAGAAAGATCATGGAATACTTAGTTCTGAAAAGGTTTTGGAGTTTTATAAAAAAACAACACAAAAAACCAATATGGTTTCAAAAAAAACAATTACAATCCAACTTCTCGGAAACTTCGCAAACTTAGTTAACAGTGCTCTTAGTAAGCGACAACACGTTTTGAGACTATATCTGGATTTTAGCAAGATCTTCGACACGCTAGGCATTAGAGGGAAACTAGCATAATGGATATGTGATTACCTAAATGAGAGAAATATTCGTGTAAAATAAGAAAACTCCTCAAGTAGTTTGCAGAGTATCCACTTTGGCGTTCCGCAAGGTTCTAAGTTAAGTCCTAAGAAATCCTTACTTTTTCATAAGCAGTTGTTGCAATACACCAATCGTTGATGAAAGCATTAAAACTACTAAAAGAAGAGTTCATGGAAGCATGCAACTGGTGCCATGACAAACGCTTAGTGATTAATAGCTCAAAAGCATAGCTAACGCGCATAACAAACCCGAACTAAGAACAGCGAGCATTGAATTAAAGAAATTTAGTAGCACTGGTGATTCGGCAGAAATGATTAAGGCAGTTGACAGCTAGCGTTAGCTTGGTATATCCCTCGATTGTCACTTTCGCTGGGAGCCCCATATTTTGGCTTTGAGAAAAACACTATCCACGCTTGTTTGTCTGCATCATGAAGCGAACAGTAGTGTATTGAAACAGGTTTGTCTGCATCATAAAGAGAACAGTAGTGTATTGAAACAGGTGTACTATGCACTTGTAGAATCAAGACTTCGGTATGGAATCCAGTTTGGGGTGCAGTGGCTTAAACTTACCTAGACAAGTTACAATATGTGCAAAATAGAGCTGAAAAATTCCTAACAGGGTGTGATAGTCCAAAAGCAGGAATGGAAATCCTTTCGGTTAAATAAATTTTTTAGCTGACTGCTATCCAGGAGTATTATGACGATCGTTTATGTCCCATTCCGATATGTCACTAGTTCTAGGCATTAGAGTATTTATTAAGTAATAGCAATATCTTGTAGCTTCGTATATAATGTAAGATTTGTAACAATCACTTGGTGACGTCACGAATTCTCTTCAAAATAACACTGTTAAAAATCACTTTCCGCATAACAGTATGCAATTCCACAAAGCATTAAAAACCACCGCATTGATTCTTAATAACATGGTACACATACGCTCATATACGTATATAACAGACGAATATAAGAAATGACGAGAATAACAGAAACCTGTATCGACACACATTACAAACATGTGTAGTCCAGCCGACCAGAATAAACCCCATATATGCACACCGTAAAAACATAAAAGAAGCCAAACTACATACGGACATGTAGAACAGCAAAACTAGAAAGGGACAATGTTTTGCGCTCACTGCTTTAAATACGCCGTAATTCGCGCGATCTTTATTCTAGCAGACGGACTTAACGGGCGGATTGCAATAGGGAAATCAGCCTGTGACTCTTTAACGACCGATGCACGGCTCTTCTTGATCGCCCAGAGACTCTTCCACGACCCACTACGGCTCTTCTTGATCGTCCAGCGACTCTTCAGCGACCGATTCACGGCTCTTCTTGATCGTCCAGCGACTCTTTCACGACTGATTGCGGCTCTTCTTGATCGCCCAGCAACTCTTCATTGATCGCTCAGCGACTCGTCATTGATCGCCTCTTCGACTCTTCATTGACCGCTTGCGGCTCTTCTTGTCCACAGCGGCGACTATTCACTGACCGCTTGCGGCTCTTGTTGATCGCTCAGCGACGCTTAACTGGCCGCTTGCGGCTCTTCTTTATTGTATTTCGACTGCTACGGCACCTCTTCCGTAGTTGGCGAACCACTGGTTCTGCATTTTCGATACTGCGACGACTGCTGCGGCAGCTCTTCATTAGTTGGCGAGTCTTTTACGACTCTGCCCATGATTGCCACGGCGGCTCTTCTTAGGTTAAACAGTACACGTAGAATAAGAATAAAATAAAAAACATTGTTAGGCTAAGATATAAACATTGTAATTAGCGAAAAGAGATGGAACAAATTTGATATCAACGATTGCGTCACAGCTGAAGTCCCTGCGTCAGTACTAGATTGGGATTTAGCATCCAATCGAACGAAATTCGGAAACGTTACAGTTGAGAGTGGTTTTTCCAAGTTCCACTCATTATGAACTCTGGAACGACTGTGGTTACAGATTCATGGTATCACCTTGTATGTCCAATTATGTTGAAATATTTAGGAAACAAACTCGTGCAGATAAGCTTACAGGCTTAGGCTTCATATGTTATAACATTGAAATTTGGCATTGTAAAATTGCATGAATAAATTTCTCACTTCAAACATTCTCTTTGTTGCTGAATACTTAGAAATCTTTTGTATGTAATATATATGTACATATATTTATGATTTTTACTTACCTGTTTACTACTTTATGAGTCTTACATCTACAACATTACAACTTTTGCATTGTTCAATTGTTACATTATTCAAATGTTCTTATACAGGTTTTTACATGAAATGTGCAAAGCGATGTCGTATATCAGAGCGCACTACCTAGAGCGGAAACTCATAGTGCAATGACTTTTCGGTCGAGGTTTATTAACTTTCGCATTATTTTTTTTATTGACACGTATGTCTTGACAAATCAAAAATAATTAATGTAGATATCGGTGCTTTATTGCGATTTTAGTTAATTTTTTTTTAAATATTTAATGCAATCGCAGTAATATTTTATTTTTTGTTTCCTTCTTCTTTTCATGCAAACCTGTCGATTTTGGCCAGGCTGTTAAACGCTCGGTTCAGAACTACAACTGGCGTCCTAGGATAGCGCCGTCGATTTTGAAATAACGGCTCTATCGGAAGCAGAAATTGACAAAATATTTAACAAGAAGGAGGATTTGGTCCAAGAAGAACACGGCGCAGGACCAAGGGCCGAAGCCGATATCATTGGAAGATGCGGAACGCAAAAATTGCTATGAATTTTATTATTAATTAAATTAAATAATTTTTTCTTGTAGTTTAATAATCAACTTTCAGCTATCATGGCATTTGTCAATATGGTGTCGCAAAAAAAAAATTTTTTTACCACACAAAAAGAAAAATACGTATGTCTTTTATGTTCTATATCTTCGTCTCTATAATTGGCGGATATTGCTCAAAAATAGGTAGTATGAAAGCCGACACATTTGGTTAAATTTCAATTTTTTGTATTCATCGTATTTAAACCTATTAATCATATGAAAAGCTTAAGTAAGATTTAAATTGATCAGCGACGTGCAGAAGGTAGTGGTTGACAACGACCGAGTGAAAAAGAGTCAATGACTAATTGTAATTGACAACGACAATACCAATTCATAATCGACAATTGACAACGATCGTTTATCAATCGTCGATTCACAACCGCAATACGGCGCTAAATGTGGTTTTAATTTTTCTTGTATTTTTAGTATTGTATGTTTAACAAGTGTATTTTGGTTGCTTGTCCGTGTATTGGGTAAAGATAACGGTTTTGCCATCAAGGTCAGTGCAGTAGTTGTTTGTTACATTTTACCTCTACCGAAATGTCTTTATTATCTTATGACTCCAGTACGTGACTAAGCTTTATATGTTAACTCTTCGATCAGTAATGTATTCTACCCATATTTCGTTGAGTTTATGGTGTGCTGTAATTCAACATTTTCACAGTTCATACTAACATATTCCTGTTATTTATATGTTCGTATGAAATTTTGTAAATTTGTATAAATTTTAAAATCTTTCGCAGTCATGTATGGTGTTTTCAGTGGCCAACGCTCATACAGAAATGATATTTAATTTTATACGAGAAAAAATTAAATCTATTTATGATGACGCAACGGAGATTACAGTCAAAAGAAGAAAAGGAAAATATGATAATTGGTTGAGGGATATCATAGGCAAATGCAAAGAGAGACATTTTATAGCATCGATTAAAAAACAATCAAAGTAATACAAGATACGAACAAGAATATGAGAAGCTGCGTTACAAAGACTAACTAATAACTAATATTTCGAACGAAGAACCAACATTGAGGTCGTTAAAGTACCAACACTATTAAAAGTATCTGTTGTACGACGTATTCATAAAGGGCGTTGCAAGCACGAGACGGTAAATTACCGTCCGATTTCCATTTTGCGTGCCATAGAAAGATCATGGAATACTTAGTTCTGAAAAGGTTTTAGAGTTTTATAAAAAAACACCACAAAAAACCAATATGGTTTCAAAAAAAGCAATTACAATCCAACTTCTTGGAAACTTCGCAAACTTAGTTAACAGTGCTCTTAGTAAGCGGCAACACGTTCTGAGACTATATCTGGATTTTAGCAAGGTCTTCGACACGCTAGGCATTAGAGGGAAACTAGCATAATGGATATGTGATTACCTAAATGAGAGAAATATTCGTGTAAAATAAGAAAACTCCTCAAGTAGTTTGCAGAGTATCCACTTTGGCGTTCCGCAAGGTTCTAAGTTAAGTCCTAAGAAATCCTTACTTTTTCATAAGCAGTTGTTGCAATACACCAATCGTTGATGAAAGCATTAAAACTACTAAAAGAAGAGTTCATGGAAGCATGCAACTGGTGCCATGACAAACGCTTAGTGATTAATAGCTCAAAAGCATAGCTAACGCACATCACAAACCCGAACTAAGAACAGCAAGCATTGAATTAAAAAAAATTTAGTAGCACTGGTGATTCGGCAGAAATGATTGAGGCAATTGACAGCTAGCGTTAGCTTGGTATATCTGTCGATTGTCACTTTCGCTGGGAGCCCCATATTTTGGCTTTGAGAAAAACACTATCCACGCTTGTTTGTCTGCATCATGAAGCGAACAGTAGTGTATTGAAACAGGTGTACTATGCACTTGTAGAATCAAGACTTCGGTATGGAATCCAGTTTGGGGTGCAGTGGCCTAAAACTCACCTAGACAAGTTACAATATGTGCAAAATAGAGCTGAAAAATTCCTAACAGGGTGTGATAGTCCAAAAGCAGGAATTGAAATCCTTTCGGTTAAATAAATTTTCTAGCTGACTGCTATCCAGGAGTATTATGACGATCGTTTATGTCTCATTCCGATATGTCACTAGTTCTAGGCATTAGAGTATTTATTAAGTAATAGCAATATCTTGTAGCTTCGTATATAATGTAAGATTTGTAACGATCACTTGGTGACGTCACGATTTCTCTTTAAAATAACACTGTTAAAAATCACTTTCCGCATAACCGTATGCAATTCCACAAAGCATTAAAAACCACGGCATTGATTCTTAATAACATGGTACACATACGCTCATATACGTATATAACAGACGAATATAAGAAATGACGAGAATAACAGAAACCTGTATCGACACACATTACAAACATGTGTAGTCCAGCCCACCAGAATAAACCACGTATATACACACCGTAAAAACATAAAGGAAGCCAAACTACATACGGACATGTAGAAAAGCAAAACTAGAAAGGGACAATGTTTTGCGGTCACTGCTTTACATACGCCTTAATTCGCGTGATCTTTATTCTAGCAGACGGACTTAACGGGCGGATTTCAATAGGGAAATCAGCCTGTGACTCTTTAACGACCGATGCACGGCTCTTCTTGATCGCGAAGAGACTCTTCCACGACCCACTACGGCTCTTCTTGATCGCCCAGCGACTCTTCAGCGACCAATTCACGGCTCTTTTTGATCGTCCAGCGACTCTTTCACGACCGATTGCGGCTCTTCTTGATCGCCCAGCAACTCTTCATTGATCGCTCAGCGACTCGTAATTGATCGCCCCTTCGACTCTTCATTGACCGCTTGCGGCTCTTCTTGTCCGCAACGGCGACTATTCACTGACCGCTTGCGGCTCTTCTTGATCGCTCAGAGACGCTTAACTGGCCGCTTGCGGCTCTTCTTTATTTTATTTCGACTGCTACGGCACCTCTTCCGTAGTTGGCGAACCACTGGTTCTGCATTTTCGATACTGCGACGACTGCTGCGGCAGCTCTTCATTAGTTGGCGAGTCTTTTACGACTCTGCCCATGATTGCCACGGCGACTCTTCTTAGGTTAAACAGTACACGTAGAATAAGAATAAAATAAAAAACATTGTTAGGCTAAGATATAAACATTGTAATTAGCGAAAAGAGATGGAACAAATTTGATATCAACGATTGCGTCACAGCTGAAGTCCCTGCGTCAGTACTAGATTGGGATTTAGCATCCAATCGAACGAAATTCGGAAACGTTACAGTTGAGAGTGGTTTTTCCAAGTTCCACTCATTATGAACTCTGGAACGACTGTGGTTACAGATTAATGGTATCACCTTGTATGTCCAATTATGTTGAAATGTTTAGGAAACAAACTCGTGCAGATAAGCTTACAGGCTTAGGCTTCATATGTTATAACATTGAAATTTTGGCATTGTAAAATTGCTTGAATAAATTTCACACTTCAAACATTCTCTTTGTTGCTGAATACTTAGAAATCTTTTGTATGTAATATATACATATATCTATAACATTTTTACTTACCTGTTTACTACTTTATGAGTCTTACATCTACAACATTACCACTTTTGCATTGTTGAATTGTTACATTATTCAAATGTTCTTATACAGGTTTTTACATGAAATGTGCAAAGCGATGTCGTATATCAGAGCGCACTACCTAGAGCGGAAACTCATAGTGCAATGACTTTTCGGTCGAGGTTTATTAACTTTCGCATTATTTTTTTTATTGACACGTATGTGTTGACAAATCAAAAATAATTAATGTAGATATCGGTGCTTTATTGCGATTTTAGTTAATTTTTTTTTTAAATATTTAATGCAATCGCAGTAATATTTTATTTTTTGTTTTCTTCTTCTATATTAAACTTGGGCATATGTTACTGTTGCAGTGTTGATTTTTTTTTTAATTAATTATTGTTTTGTTTATATGCACTTATATTTACGGCTTTATTAGATTTTATGTATATATTTTCATGCAAACCTGTCGATTTTGGCCAGGCTGTTTGACGCTCGGATCAGAACGACAACTGGCGTCCTAGGATAGCGCCGTCAATTTTGAAATAACGGCTCTATCGGAAGCAGAAATTGACAAAATATTTAACAAAAAGGAGCATTTGGTCCAAGAAGAACACGGCCCAGGACCAGTATCTGAGCGGCACCGTTTTATACTCCGACAACCAAGGACCAAGGGCCGAAGCCGATATCACTGGAAGATGCGGAACGCAAAAATTGCTATGAATTTTATTATTAATTAAATTAAATAATTTTTCTCGTAGTTTAATAATCAACTTTCAGCTATCATGGCATTTGTCATTATGGTGTCGCAAAAAAAAATTTTTTTACCACACAAAAAGAAAAATTCGTATGTCTTTTATATTCTATATCTTCGTCTATATAATTGGCGGATAGTGCTCAAAAATAGGTAGTATGAAAGCCGACACATTTGGTTAAATTTCAATTTTTTATATTCATCGTGTTTAAACCTATTAATCATATGAAAAGCTTAAGTAAGATTTAAATTGATCAGCGACGTGCAGAAGGTAGTGATTGACAACGACCGAGTGAAAAAGAGTCAATGACTAATTGCGATTGACAACAACAATACCAATTCATAATTGACAATTGACAACGATCGTTTATCAATCGTCGATTCACAATCGCAATACGGCGCTAATTGTGGTTTTAATTTTTCTTGTATTTTTTATAATGTATTTTTAACAAGTGTATTTTGGTTGCTTGTCCGTGTATTGGGTGAAGATAACTTTTTTGCCATCAAGGTCAGTGCAGTAGTTGTTTGTTACATTTGACCTACGGTGTGTTACTGGCTAGCGAATGTCTTTATTATCTTATGACTCCAGTACGTGACTAAGCTTTACATGTTAACTCTTCGATCAGTAATGTATTCTAGCCATATTTCGTTGAGGTTATGGTGTGCTGTAATTCAACATTTTCACAGTTCATACTAACATATTCCTGTTATTTATATGTTCGTATGAAATTTTGTAAATTTGTATAAATTTTAAAATCATTCGCAGTCATGTATGGTGTTTTCAGTGGCCAACGCTCATACAGAAATGATATTTAATCTTATACAAGAAAAAATGAAATCTATTTATGAAGACGCTGTGACGATAATTTTTACGAGCATTAAAAATTAACGCACAACCAACCAAACAAGCGAACGTTGACCTGCGGTTCAAGTCAAGGACAAGAGACGAGGCAAATAACTGAACGAGTTACCGTTTTGTAATTAGCTAATTAGAAGACAAGAAGATTAACGCACAAAAGAAACGGCGGAAGAACGCGTGATCGAGGGCATCGGCCGAGCAAGGTCAATCAGCAGAGCAGAACAGCGAAAACGGGAACTTGTTTTCGAGCAAAGCGTTCGAACATAGCGGAGAAAACGGGAACTTGTTTACGAACTAATAAACAACGGGACGACGGTGCGGACATCAAAAGCATGAGCAGAAGAATACAAAAGGGAGAAGAAACACGCAACAGGAATTCAGTAGTACAAAGCCATTCGTGCAGTGAGTTTGTGAAAATAGTGCAAAGTGCCAGTGAAGTGAAATCGAAAGTGCCTCAAAAAGAAAATACCGAAGGGTAAGAACTAAGCAAAGAAGGCGACCAGAATCCAAAGATCCTTTGTGAGAGCAGTTGAGTGGTTGCGTACGCCCGTCAACTTGCAGCTTACATCCCTCTGAGTGATAGCGTAGGCTCACTCAAATGACGCAAGACTATTCGAATTGTAGATGCATGGTTGCGTAAGCCCGTTATCTCACAAATTCACCCTACTGTGTGATTGCGTAAGCTCATTAGTGTACCAAAAGACGCAAGACCATTCGAATTGTGGATGCACGGTTGTGTAAGCCCGGCATCTCATGAATTCACCCCACTGTGTGGATGCGTAAGCCCACCAGAGTGCAAACGACGAACGAATCCAGTCACAGGAACGTGTCCACTGTCCTTTGAGGAAGTAGAATCGCCTAGAAACAACACGACGCAGACAAACATAGCTCCGAAGGAAAACACAAAATCAGACACTGCATAGAGTAGAGATAAGTTTCTTTCGTAAGCCTTATAAATATATATAACATAGTACACATTACATCTATAAAGAGTAAAGGAAAAGAAGAATCTTGTGTACTTTACTGTCTCAAGTCTTGTACACGAACCCTGGAAACCGCTGAGGATATCTCGGCAAAGTAAAGTTCGTTACAAGTGGCGCTTGAACAGGTTTGACTTTTACACAAGTCAATCACAGATTTCACGATGGGTAACCGAGTCGACTGGGTATATGAGCTCTCTAACGACGAACTCAAAAAAAGCTATGGAGTCGTATGGCGTCGACGCTGCTGGATCACTGGAACAGAGGCAGAGGCGATTCAGCCAGTGGGTCACGGACGAGGTACACGAGCAGGAGTTTGAACAGCAGCTAAGCATGTATGAGGAGAAATACCGCCGAAACAAGTCAGCTATGGCGGAGGCTAAGAAGACACGAAACACAGAAGGAAACTTGAGTACGCCTAGTACAATAAGGGTAAGCTCAGGAGACCAAACTAGAACACCGAGACAGGCACCGACGCAAAGGTACTTGAATATGATAGACGTTGTTCGCAAATGGTGCGAGAGGTTCGATGGAGAAAAAGATCCAATCTCTTTTACCGAGTGCATCGAGGAGTTAGCCGAGACATTCGGTCTGGACATCGATATTTTACCAAGGACGATGCCAGAACTACTGAAGGGCAAGGCTCTACTATGGTATCGGCACAACAACGCTAAGTGGCAGCAGATCTCCAGGGGCCATACGCTCACATACGTATATAACAGACGAATATAAGAAATGACGAGAATAACAGAAACCTGTATCGACACACATTACAAACATGTGTAGTCCAGCCCACCAGAATAAACCACGTATATACACAGCGTAAAAACATAAAAGAAGCCAAACTACATACGGACATGTAGAAAAGCAAAACTAGAAAGGGACAATGTTTTGCGGTCACTGCTTTACATACGCCTTAATTCGCGTGATCTTTATTCTAGCAGACGGACTTAACGGGCGGATTTCAATAGGGAAATCAGCCTGTAACTCTTTAACGACCGATGCACGGCTCTTCTTGATCGCCCAGCGATTCTTCCACGACCCACTACGGCTCTTCTTGATCGCCCAGCGACTCTTCAGCGACCGATTCATGTCTCTTCTTGATCGTCCAGTGACTCTTTCAAGACCGATTGCGGCTCTTCTTGATCGCCCAGCAACTCTTCATTGATCGCTCAGCGACTCGTCATTGATCGCCTCTTCAACTCTTCATTGACCGCTTGCTCTTCTTGTCCGCACCGGCGACTACTCACTGACCGCTTGCGGCTCTTCTTGATCGCTCAGCGAAGCTTAACTGGCCGCTTGCGGCTCTTCTTTATTGTATTTCGACTGCTACGGCACCTCTTCCATAGTTGGCGAACCACTGGTTCTGCATTTTCAAAACTGCGACGACTGCTGGGGCAGCTCTTCATTAGTTGGCGAGTCTTTTACGACTCTGCCCATGATTGCCACGGCGACTCTTCTTAGGTTAAACAGCACATGTAGATTAAGAATAAATTAAAAAACCTTGTTAAGCTAATATATAAAAATTGTAATTCTTCAACTCTTCATTGACCGCTTGCTCTTCTTGTCCGCACCGGCGACTACTCACTGACCGCTTGCGGCTCTTCTTGATCGCTCAGCGAAGCTTAACTGGCCGCTTGCGGCTCTTCTTTATTGTATTTCGACTGCTACGGCACCTCTTCCATAGTTGGCGAACCACTGGTTCTGCATTTTCAAAACTGCGACGACTGCTGGGGCAGCTCTTCATTAGTTGGCGAGTCTTTTACGACTCTGCCCATGATTGCCACGGCGACTCTTCTTAGGTTAAACAGCACATGTAGATTAAGAATAAATTAAAAAACCTTGCTAGGCTAAGATATAAACATTGTAATTAGCGAAAAGAGAAGAAACAAATTTGATATCAACGATTGCGTCACAGCTGAAGTCCCTGAGTCAGTACTAGATTGGGATTTAGCATCCAATCGAACGAAATTCGGAAACGTTACCCTTGAGTGTGGTTTTTTCTACTCATTATGAACGCTGGAAAGACTGTGGTTACAGATTCATGGTATTACCTTGTATGTCCAATTATGTTGAAATGTTTAGGAAACAAACTCGTGCAGATAAGCTTACAGGCTTAGGCTTCATATATTATAACATTGAAATTTTGGCATTGTAAAATTGCATGAATAAATTTAACACTTCAAACATTCTCTTTGTTGCTGAATACTTAGAAATCTTTTGTATGTAATATATATGTACATATATCTATAACATTTTTACTTACCTATTTACTACTTTATGAGTCTTACATCTACAACATTACCACTTTTGCATTGTTGAATTGTTACATTATTCAAATGTTCTTATACAGTTTTTTACATGAAATCTGCAAAGCTGTGTCGTATATCAGAGCGCACTGCCTAGAGCGGAAACTCATAGTGCAATAACTTTTCGGTCGAGGTTTATTAACTTTTGCATTATTTTTTTTATTGAAACGTATGTCTTGACAAATCAAAAATAATTAATGTGGATATCGGTGCTTTATTGCGATTATAGTTAATTTTTTTTTAAATATTTAATGCAATCGCAGTAATATTTTGTTGACTTTTTTTTTAATTTATTTTTAATTGAAATACAAATTGACAAAAAGGAGGATTTGGTCCAACAAGAACACGATCCAGGACCAGTATCTGAGCGGCACCGTTTTATACTCCGACAACCAACGACCAAGGGCCGAAGCCGATATCACTGGAAGATGCGGAACGCAAAAATTGCTATGAATTTTATTATAAATTAAACTAAATAATTTTTCTCGTAGTTTAATAATCAACTTTCAGCTATCATGGCATTTGTCATTATGGTGTCGCAAAAAAAAATTTTTTTACCACACAAAAAGAAAAATTCGTATGTCTTTTATATTCTATATCTTCGTCTATATAATTGGCGGATAGTGCTCGAAAATAGGTAGTATGAAAGCCGACACATTTGGTTAAATTTCAATTTTTTATATTTATCGCTTTTAAACCTATTAATCATATGAAAAGCTTAAGTAAGATTTAAATTGATCAGCGACGTGCAGAAGGTAGTGATTGACAACGACCGAGTGAAAAAGAGTCAATGACTAATTGCAATTGACAACGACAATACCAATTCATAATCGACAATTGACAACGATCGTTTATCAATCGTCGATTCACAACCGCAATACGGCGCTAAATGTGGTTTTATTTTTTTTTTATATTTTTAGTATTGTATTTTTAACAAGTGTATTTTGGTTGCTTGTCCGTGTATTGGGTGAAGATAACGGTTTTGCCATCAAGGTCAGTGCAGTAGTTGTTTGTTACATTTGACCTACGGTGTGCTACTGGCTACCTAAATGTCTTTATTATCTTATGACTCCAGTACGTGACTAAGCTTTATATGTTAACTCTTCGATCAGTAATGTATTCTACCCATATTTCGTTGAGGTTATGGTGTGCTGTAATTCAACATTTTCACAGTTCATACTAACATTTTTCTGTTATTTATATATTCGTTTGAAATTTTGGATCACTTCGTTGAACCATAAATCGTCTTGCACGGCAGTATGCATTCTCGTCAGCATGCAGACCGCCGTACATGGGCTTGCCGAGTATTACCGTACATATTGTGGCGAAAATACAGCGCCATCTACATGTCATGCTATAACTGCAATAATGTGATATACAGCGCCATCTATACGCATATACGTGCAATATTAACAAGTGTTACCAAATCTTAGTGTTACCAAATCAGAGTCTACATTCTTCTGGAATACAACGTTATCTATAGAAAGATCCAGAAGTTACTTGATGTTTCCACAACGCAGCATACACAATAGAACATGATTCATTGCTGAAACAAACAATTCATGGAAAGGGAAGTTTCTCGACAATATTGTATGATCTGGAGAAGTCTGACGATAACGTAGCGATAATTATCGAACAGTATAAATAGACACAAACCATAGCAGCGAAGACAGTTTAATTTTGGAAAGCAACCAAGTGACATTGTGGAAGTAACAGTTTGAAAAGTGTTGAATAAGAATAAAATAGTTGAATAGCTTCTAATAAGAATTCGTGTATAAGTGTTTACGTGTACAAGGGTATAAACAGCGATAGTAGAGAAGTGTTAAAATAAGAGCAAGCAATAATAAATAGTTGATTTATTATTTGAAACTAACGACTTTTTATTATTGCGAATTTACGATTATTCACAATCCAGTGATCGAACCTGAAGAGAGTTCAAGAGGTAATTTTGGGAATTACGTAACAATATGTTTACTCATATGTTCACTCGTCAGCGCAAACACAAACACAATGAAATAAACGTTTTTAATGCACTTACCAAAAGTAATCTTCGATGAAATTCAAGTATGGACTGAAATTTATATGACCGCCACTTTTTCACCATACTCGAATGATGCAAACAATTTTCTAGGGTTTCATAAAAAAAATTCCATTGAAATTATGGTTTTAAAAACTCAACTGTTGAATATGGCATCATTATAATTCCGTAAAAAAGCAAGCATTCAGCAAAGAGCTAATGCCGGCAGCAGCGGAGCCCTTCCCCCAGTTTACGACCTGGACGCATTTCCCACACACTCGCGTGCGCGACGCGTACGGCGCCGGTTCGAGCGGAGGAGGCGCCGGTTCGACCGGAGGAACCGCCGTTGCCCAGAACATGAGCACATCGCCGAGTGGCGAGACGGGGCCCGACCGTCGCGTTTTTTCGCCGCCCTCCGTGCAAAGCAAAAAGTTCCAGCCACCGCCACGGCTTTTGTCTCACTTTTCCTCTCACTCTGTGGACATTTCTTGTTGTTGTTTAGTCCATGCTATTGTATTTGTTACCATATTGTACTGAACATTAATCAATTGCACTTGTCATCAACTTGAAAATCAATTGTATTGGCATGAGAGCCACTCTCTTTCCGTCTCACTCTAACGAGTTTCGTTTCCTTTCAGTGTGAAAATTTTAGGCATTCTTTTCTTATTTTTTCATCAGTAGCTTTTTGCTTCTGTTCGGTCTTTTTAGTGCGTAGCGTGGATCTACTACTGCTGACATTCCTATGAATGTCATCCATGCGAAAATATTCTGTGACAAAGTTGAAAGGGTTGCAAATAGGTTTAACGGGTTCAGAGTCTATTAAAAGGGGATTTGAAATCTGCGGCTATGGCACAGCGACAACATTCCCGCTGTAGCGAAAAATATTGCCGCTTCCTATATCAGCAATAATTCAGCATTATAGTATGGTGAGAAGCAAATGAATTTCTGGGCATCAGAAATGGAGGATGCAAAAGCACTTTGCTGCTATGGTTCTTTCATTCAAGAAAATGAATGCAATTTCTTCCGCATCAGTGCCGCTAATACGTTGGGTTCAAATGCTGGGAAAACGGCAGCAAGCCTGTACTAAGAATTCTAACCTGTTAAAATCCTCCTAATACAGGAGCGGCAAAGTGTGAAGTCTAAAATATAGTTTCTTCTGTATGGTTCTGGTAGATATTATATAAAACTTCTGTCAGTAAAATTCCCCAAAATAATATTAGCTTATGATATTTTTTTAGTTGAATTTCGACTGAAATAAACTTTTTGTTCAGAAAAACATCGAAAACGATTTCATTAATAATTTTTCTTCAAGTGGGGTTTCATTCTCGACATACCTCTTCCTGTATCATAATGTGATCCGAACGCCCTTTGCAGTTCTTGCAATAGCAATGCAACAATATTTTTCAACCAGCCTATGACTTAATATTTTCAGTAGACCATAAATTATGTAAACGTTGTAAATTCTTAGTTATTTAACAAAATACCAATCAGCCCAACTGTTGTTCATCTTTACACGCCGAAAGAATCACTCAACATTAGAAGTCTTACTTCCTATCACAATTGTGGAAAACTTCTAGAGAGTAGGGTTGAGCTCAGCAAAGTTTTTGTCCGGCGTGGAACGCCATTGCCCAGACAAGGGTCACAAGGGTGCCTGCAATTAAGATGGCACTCCTTTGAAGTTGAGCATTTATTAAGCTCTCCAGGCGAATTTTTCCATTCGCCGTTAGGCTGCATGACTTGACTTTAAACGAGGCACACTTGGTTAGGATACTCGCCAATTTCAAGCCCTTCCTCAATTAAACACTCAAGCCCTTCCTTAATTAAACACTCGAATCGCAACTATCGAATTTTAATCTGAACTATGCTCAAAACTTCTACGAACTCTACTCAACTGAAACTAAGAAGTTACCGTTTATACAAATTCTATTGATCAGAATATTTTTTATTATTTTATTTTAATGATTATTATTTATTTATTTTAATATTTATTGCAATTATTTTTGAGGCCGCATTGCGCTATAGCGCTTACTTTGTCAATCTGCATTAAAAATCTCGATGCACAAACTAAACTCAATTGAGATCGATGTTCAACTTTCGGTTTAATAATTGACGTCGCACATGAAGCTTTGCTGTCTTTGTTAGCTTAATTTCTTTCTACTTGTCTTTTGAAGACAGCCAATAGTTGGTAGTTAAAACTTTTCTGAAGCACTAATTAATATGCGGTAGATATTCCCAAAATTATGTGTTCATAAAGTTAACAGTAAACATGGCCCAAATATCTATAATAATAACGTTAAGCGTCAGTTTTAGTTGGGCAGTCACTCTGACATACAACTATTTCAACTATGGCTTCTATTAGGGAGTGAAGGTTTTGACGTCTTCTGTATCATGAAGTACTGTCCCAGGGACCATATGGCTTGCAGCTAAATGGTTCAAGACCGACTATGCGTGGTGAAGAGCCACACCCTGCACGAGGTGCCCCTGCTTGACGAAACATAGCGGATCTAGAGAGGAAAACTCGAAAAAACCCGTAATCCCAGGTGTTATCTGAATCGTGCCTATGGGACGAATGGCACTACGTTAGTGTGTCTTATAACGGTGGCCTCCAGATACCTGGCGCCCTCTGGTTGTAATTAGCCTTACCGAGATAGAAGGGGCTATGTCTCGGTGGACATTCCAACCCCTTTACTCGTGGGATCTGCATGGATATTTACAAAAACGAAGAAAATAAAAAACAAACAAGTGTACAGGCAACTACAGTGCCTGAAAACACTAACCAGGTCATTGACCTTTTACCATCTTGCTCAGCGGCTGCTAAAACCGCAAATGATGGTGAAACAGCACGCGGCTTGGCAATCGGAGGGGCTACATTGGGCCTTACTGATGCGGCTGCTGTGGTGGAGTCTAGTTCGAATCCGCAGGCTGTAATGGCCATGGATACGGAGATTCCAACGGATGAGGAGGAGGCACTGCTTAGATCACCTCCTCATCTTGTTATGCAGTCACATAGAATAAGGCTTTGCGGTGCTGCAAAAAGACGGCTTAAGTTCTATGTGGCCAAAGGGCATAACATTGAGGAGGCCAGAAGGCTAGCTTTGGAGCCCATGGCTAAACCTGGTGTGCGGGGCACACTGCAGAAGAGACCTCGGTCTGCCAACACGACACCGGAGGATAATCCCCCAAAAAAGGGTGCTCGGGAGTCTGTGGCGGAAACAGGCTCAATGGGCGTTGGGGCTGTTGCGGCCCCCGCCGATTCGGTGGTGCCTGCTACGGACGCTCAGAGGGCCTCTTTCTGTGAGTTTGCCTCCGGGTGAAGCTGGGCATTATTCCTGCGGATTATCCTCAATCCGTATGGAGTACTGCACAGCTGAAGGCAGTACAACACGGCATCCTAAATGAGGTGCGCAGAAAAAGGAGCGGCTCAACAAAACTGCAGTTTACGGGATGTTCGTTCCGGCCGGGATGGCTGCAGATAACCTGCAAAAACTGTGCAACTGCAGAGTGGATTACAGCTAATGTGCCGAAATTAAAACCATGGGCGGATGCACACATAAAGGTGGTGCAGGAAAATGATGTTCCTAAGGCACCACTTTATGTTGGGTACTTTCCGGAAGTGGACAGTATCAGGACAACAGACATCCTCGAACTACTGGAAGGCCAAAATGAGGGCCTTAGAGTTGGCGACTGGCGGGTGGTCCGCAGAGCTCAGCGAGGAGCTGTTGTTGAGATTGTGTTGGCGATCGACCCGATATCGGCAAATGTGCTGAAGGATCGCCAACATAAAGTTGATTATGGGTTTGGCTGCGTCATCATTAGGCCTACCGTGAAGCCGACTGAGCCAGGTGCGCAGCACCAGTCAATCCCGACTGGAGCCCAACCTAAGGGGGCACAGGGTAGCTCTGCCACCCCTGGTTGTAGCGGCACTTCTGCCGAGAAGCCACAGGCTAAAGTGCCTGCTGTGCTAGAGCAGGAGTCCGCGAAGGAGTCAATAGAACCGTCGGGTACAGAGGCTATGGGCGTCGGTAAGCCTATTTCTACCCCCACTATCCGACAGGTGTTGGTTCAAGCTGGAGCAAGTAGTGCTCCCTTAACCTCGACCTCGGTTAGTGCAACCACACGACGTGCCAGTGATTGGCGCCCTAGGCTTGGTAGGAGGCCTGGTGGCGTTGATAGGGCCAGAAAGGGGGATAGATGTTCGCCCGAGGAGATGACCCGGTTTTCTGGCAATCGTGCCAAAAAAGTGGCATCTAGGGGCCACACTAAGAGCCGCAAATGAAGCGGCCAACACTAGGGTTGACGAGCGGACAATCCAACTGTCTGCAAATCAACCTTCACCATGCTAAGGCTGCTTCCTCTGTGCTAAGCATGGTCTATCAGGCGGAAGCCTTGGACATAGCGTCCATACTGGTGCAAGGCCGAGTTTTCAGAAATCCCAGGAAAACTAACTGGGAAAACTATCGCTTTATGTTGGAAGGAAGCGTTAACCGCTCACAATCACCTATCTTAACGATTGATGAGCTTGAATTTGAGGCTCGCGTGCTCAATTCAAATGTACAGGAAGCCTTCACTAGCAGCTGTCCACCATCAAGGGAACAACAGCGAAAAATGGTCCCATGGTGGAACAGCTCCCTCAATAAACTGAAAGTAGAGGTAAGAAGACTATTCAATAGGGCGAAAAAAACGGGCAACTGGTCTGAATATAAAAGCGCTCTTACAGGCTATAACAGGGAACTGAGAAGGTCAAAAAGAACTTCCTGGAGACGAAGTTGTGAGGAGATTAAAAGTTTCCCTGACTTTCTTCGTCTGAGGAGGGTTCTCTCCAAGGACCACTCAAATGGTACATGTACCCTCAAAAAGCCTGATGGGGGTTACACGTCATCCATGGAGGAGACCAGCTCGCTGCTGCTGAGTACTCACTTCCCAGGATGCGTTTTTATAGAGAATCCCAGTGTTACGGCACATGTGACGGCAATGCCCCCTCTCGCAACAGGGAGGGAGGCGGGTCTAACGGGATCCATCTTTGACAAAGAAAAGGTCCGATGGGCTCTTGGGACTTTTAGTCCCTATAAAGCCCCTGGACCAGATGGGATATATCCGTGTCTATTGCAGCAGGGTGCGGATGTGCTGGTCCCTGTCTTGTCAAGAATGTTTAGGGCAAGCTTGCGGCTTCGCCATCTTCCATTTGCATGGGCAGAGGTTAGGGTTGTTTTTATTCCTAAGGCCAATAGCGGCTCTGTGCAGCTACCAAAGGCATATCGGCCCATTAGCCTCAGCTCATTTTTCCTTAAGACAATGGAAAAACTCCTGGACATGTATATAAAGGAGACGATATTAACTGAGTCACCTTTACATGAATTACAGTTTGCCTATCAAGCAGGCAAATCAACTGAGACTGCGGTCCACAACCTAACTACAGTGATAGAAAAGGCTCTGCAGTCAAGACAAATTGCTTTGTGCACATTCATGGATATTTCAGGAGCCTTTGACAATACGTCTTATGAAGCTATCTGTGATTCCATGACAAGGAAAAATATTCGTCCCATGATAACCACATGGACTATTAACATGCTGAGGTCCAGAGTAGTTCGGTTTGAGCTTGGAGGGAAGCTACAATCAATTAGGGCCACCAGAGGATGTCCCCAAGGGGGGGTATTATCACCACTGTTATGGACACTGGTTGTAGATGAACTCCTGAATAAGCTGAATTCATTGGGCTTCAGCACTCAGGGCTATGCTGACGATCTTGTGGTCTATGTTGTAGGAAATCATCAGCCTACGATATCTGACTGCGCGCAGCGGGCCATTAATATTACAAAAAGATGGTGTGAGGAGAAGGGCCTTCGCCTGAATCCTGAAAAGACCACCTTAGTACCCTTTACCAGGAAGCACAAGATTAGGCTGGAGAAGCCTGTTCTGGAAGGGACTACAATAGAATTCTCCAAGGAGGCAAAGTATCTCGGGGTTATCCTGGATAGAGCACTAACTAGGAACGCAGACCTCAGCAGTGTTATCCAGAAAGCCACAAGGGCATTCTATGCCTGTACTAGGTTCTATGGTAAAACTTGGGGCATCAGCCCTAAAATGACCTACTGGGCATTTGAAGTTATTGTAAGACCAATACTGACATATTCGGCGTTGGTCTGGTGGCCCAAGGTTGATCAAAAGGAAGCTGCAAAAGCCCTAAATAAGTTACATCGACTGATCTGTGTGGGCATTACTGGTGCTATGAAATCGTGCCCAACCATGGCCCTTAGTGTCCTGTTACACATCCCACCCTTATCGATAATGATAAAAAGGGAGGCATGTCTATCGGCACTCCGGCTCAGTCGTATCTCCACTATGAAAAGTGGGGATCTACATGGTCATATGAGAATTGCGGATATTTTCATTAATGAACCCATTGTCAAATTCAGTGACAACATGCCAAAAAAATTGGCTTTCTCCAGGAACTACACGGTTATTGTATTTGACCGAGAGGACTGGAGAAATAGGAATTTGAACTTCGAACCGGGAGCTCAGATTTGGTATACCGATGGGTCCAAAATGCAGAATGGTGATGCTGGCGCTGGCATTGTAGGGCCGAGATTTCAGAAAGGTATACCAATGGGAAAGTATGCTACTATCTTCCAGGCAGAATTGTTTGCCATAGAGATATGTGTGAGGGAATGTCTTCGTAGGAGGGCATGTGGTGCACACATCTATATCCTCTCTGATAGCCAAGCGGCTTTGAAAGTCCTCAGGTCTGAAACAATTGGATCCAGGCTTGTAGACAACTGTCGCAAGTGCCTAATCCAACTGGGACAAAACAATACCATTACACTGGGATGGGTCCCTGGGCATGAGGGCTATGAGGGGAATGAGAGAGCTGACTGCCTAGCAAGGCGTGGTGCTCAGCGACCTTTTATAGGTCCGGAGCCTTTTTGTGGACTATCTAATGGATACAAACGGGAGGTAATTCGGCAGTGGGAGGAAATCGAGTTTGAGAGGGCGTGGGCAAATACTTTAGGCCATCGCCAATCAAAGAGATTTCTTACCTTAGCTAAAGGAGTGTCATCAAAACTTCTTCTGCTAAATAGGAAGGACTTAGGTGTCCTTTCAGGTTTTCTTACGGGCCACTGTGGCCTAAGATACCACCTGAAAAAAATCGGCATGTCTGAAACGGACATCTGCAGATTTTGCGATGAAGCTAAGGAAACCGCTGAGCATGTTCTCTGCGATTGTCCTGCTCTTAGCAATCGGAGGCGGTTAAGCTATGGTGATTCAATTATGCCTCACTCTAAGATTTGGATCACTAACCCAGGAATGGTGCTGAATTTTATAAAGAGCTTAGATCTGGGTTAGGTAAGGGCATGCACAATAGATCCAAGAGGTCGCGGTGCAGCAGTGCCTATAATAATAATAATAATAATGGCTTCTATAAATTTTTTTTTATTAAATTATTAAAAATTATAAACTGCTTGTTAAAGCTTTGTAAACTAAAAAATCGTTTATAAATACAGATTTAGCTATTTTGTATTAGTAGTGGTTTGTAAGCTTTATTTATAAGTTTTTATGAATGAGATCATTAATCAAATCACAATAAAAAAAGAAAATGTTTTTTGAATCATAATATAAAAACTCCAACAAAAAATTTTCGTACGCATTTTATAGGGTGTTACTCTTATTCAATTTTAAAGAATGATACACCAATTTGTATGTATTTTCCTGCCCTAATGCAGTGCTCAAAGATGCGCTTGTTTTTTTGTAATGAAATTCGCGTTTTTCTCTTCGACCAATACATATGCATTTTCTCTCACTTTGTACAGAGGAGAATGCAATGGCTTTGTTTTTGCTTTTCAAGCTTCATACAAACACACATATCTGATAACATTTTGTGAGCGCTGATTGCAAAAAGAAGAGATCATTTTACTTCATTCTTCAATGCATTAAAATGTGAAAGAGGTTAGGAACAGAATTTTGCTGTTGCTGAAATAAAAGTAGAGAATATTTCTAAAACATTTCTTTGTTCTTGGGCTGTTGAATACAGTAGAAAATAGAAGAAAATTTAATAGAGACAGAAAGAAAGAGAGAGGAAGGCAAAATTCATAGGGACAGATATTTGTTGTATACAACAGCTGTTGCAGCCATAATCGAGATTATGTTATTGGTCGAATATTAGACCAAGCGACCCGTCTAGTAAATATAATTCAATCAGCAATAAAATAATCAGTTTTAAATTTTCTTACCGTTTTGTGCTTTATCGTCAAATATACAGGTATATCGGCACTACGCCTGTAACTTGTGGATGTTTCTAATATTGCCAGAAGGAGAAAGCGATCTATAGCACTGAGTTCCCACCAACCTTCTGTGCCAATAGTTGCTTTGTATTTAAATGAAATACTACAGAGCAAGGACCCGCACTGAGTACTGAACTCTTTCAGTTTATTTAGAATGTGATTAGCCTCTTCTGAACAAATACTGGCCAATGTACTAGTAACCTTGGAGAATATATTTTTAGATTGAAGTACGTAATCAATAACAGGCAACAGTTTTTTTGAATCACGCTTTATTTTCTCGAAAATCAGTGGCGAGCAAATTTCGTCCCTTTTGATAAACAAAGTAATTGAGTTAAACACATATGCTGCTACTAAATTAAGGTTTGCGTCATTGTTCCTTTTCTCACATATAATAAGAGTAATCAAGCTATCGAAGTCTTTCCAAATATAAGTCCAATCATCTGAGTAAGCAGTTTCTACAGTAATGTCGAGTGATTTAAAGAACATATGGAATCCATTCAATGATGCTATAGTTAAAAAAGGCAACTGAAATTATAAAGAATTAAAGATATCTTTGAAATATATTACTACTTAGAGTACTGAAATATATTATTACCTAGAGTAATACTAATATAAACTATATAATACCCAACATAATGCAAAAGGTAATGTCATAGGTATGGAAAAGTATATATATTTTTGATCAGTGTTACTTCCTGAATCGATTTAGACATCACCGTCCGTCTTTCTATCTATGAAAATCGCGATTACAGGAGAACGAATGAAGTTAGCGCGATGATTTTCGAAGTAATTTCTTTGTCATTCTGGAGGTAATGTCATCAATACCAACGGAGGTTGGGAATCCCAATTTTAAACATTACAAATGGCAAGTTGATGGTTCCGCGGCACTGCAGACAGGAAATATAGTAAACAAAATGTTCGGTAATGAATATTCAGAATCTAAGATGAATGGCTCTTTTATATACCCTCAATTCTTTGGCATGTATTAATTTGTTCACAACTTGCAATTGTGGGATCTTCGCCTTTTGACGTATCAATAAGAAGTCCATATTTGATTATTGCAGCAGTTGCAATCAGCTATACATTTAATAGGCATTAAATTTTTATTTTTTTTTGATTCGTGAGTTAGACATCCGACATATTCGTATGCATAGCGGAAACCACCGAAACTTTTTTTCGCGCTAGCACAAATCCTTATGTGTAAAATTCGTGTTGCAGCCAAACAGTTAGATCGACGATTTCCTGCTTTTATCATAGATCCAAATTCCTTTGTTGATTTATTGCTGAACTAAACACTTGCGTTTTATATTTTCTGTAAGGCCCTTTTGTTTGTTTTCAACAGTTTAGTCGTGTGAGTGTAAGTATGACCGGCTCCTCTAAATTCGTGTTGTTTTTGATTTCTGACGGGGTGGATTCAGTTATTTATTGGGAAAGAATATCGAGCATCCCCGTCAAGCTAGGTTCAAAAACAAGGCGGTTTCGCCGATGTATCATCTTCAGTATCTTTGTAAGTTGTGGTCAGTTCGAACAAATGTTATTTCGTTCGTATTCGTTTCGTTTGAACATGTCCTTGTGTTTTTCGGTCAGTGATTATTGAAATCTTTTGTTTTTGATAATTTGTTGTTTTGCTTATGACCCTTATTTTCTTAGATTTGTTTTAACAATGTAGTCAAAACGACATAGCCATTTTACGATCTTTCAAAAATTTAGATTAAATGTAAAGCTTATATACCCTATATCTGTCAAGACTTTTTATTAGTTCTGATTTATTTAAATAGTACGATGCTCCCAAGTTTCCGTATCGAAAATCTGAGTTAAAGGAATCGTGCTAAATTTTCTATTATCAACATTATCCTTTGTAGCAGGTAGCTGGTGAACTGTGTCAACAGGTTTTTTGTAGTGGTTGGTAGAATTGAGTGAGTGTATTAATCCTTTAACTGCCTTTTTTTTTTTGTGAAATTTTTGTTTTGCTTATTCTGTCTGTTATTTTCTTTTTGTGTTTTTTAGATTTGTTTAATGACTCGAATATTACGTCTGAAGTATTATTTATTTGCTCGTTTATAATTCGTCCTTCCGTTAACGCAGTTCCATCTACCTGTTTACGCATGACCAACGAACATAACGAACTACCTGCCAAACAGCCCTGACCAAAACGAAAAATAAACTGACCAAAACGAAAAATGACACTGAGGATAGCACATCACGGAAACCGTTTTGCCTACAAACCTAACTTGACGGGGGTTGACGGAAATTCAATCCCAATAACCAGTTAAAAAACATGCAGAATGATGGAAATATCGGCTCCGGTGTCGATTAGGAATTTTAGGTTTGTGTTAATATATTGAAGTTGCAGACGTGGTGCAGGTGAGCCTTTCGAAATGTCTGCTAGCTCGGTCGAAAGCGTCGTAAGTTTAAAGAATGCGTGTTTGTCGTGAAGTGCAAGGTTGTTGACATTTATGTGCGCGCACCTTAAAATTTGCGGTGTAATAACAATATCCTTGATTGGTATTGCTCTTCCTTTTTCTGATTGATGATATCGACTGGTGGCGTATAACGATTTTATTCAGGTTTTCAGTGTTTTTTGTAAGCGACTGAGTTTGAACCCTAAGGTGGCTGTGTGAGACGAAGGGTCTGCCGTAGGCTGCTGACCCGTGTTTTCGAGTGAAATGATACTTGGTCGTGAGAGTGCTAATTTATCCGTTTGGACTGCTAACTTGAATAAAACGTTTTTCTCGCTGATCGCTATAATGCCACGCATTTGCTCTAGAAGCTGTTCGAGAAAAAATGTTCGCAAAATATTGTCGGAGAACTGGCTTCCGGTAAATTTCTTAGCCGTTGTTATAATTTTGTTGGCTTTTCGTCACAAATTTCGGTGCCTCGAAGCAAACGGCGGAACTTCGAATCATTACTTTCAGCAAATGATGAAATTATTGCAAGACGGTAAAGTAAAGATATACTTTGCATTGAAAGGCCAATAGTATGCGAGGTAGAGAGACTATATGGGTGTCATCTGAAATGTATTTTTAATCACTTTATTAATAATCTGCTGAATAGCCCGAGACTGTAATTGTTAAGAGTACCTGCATCTGAACAAAGATTGCAGTTTAACGAAAGGTGAACAACACAGCGACCAGAACTCCACGTTCACGGCCGTTCATCAAAATATGCTGACCAGCAAAGAGGCATAGTGATACGACTACCCGTAACCAAAGAACAATTTTCACGGCCGTGAGCGAACCGTTAATCATATCTTTTAGATTAGCATAGTGTTGGTGCTATTGCTCTTTCTTTATAAAAATAAATTTGTATTAAATTGAATAATTTTGATTGTAGTCGTAACTATTATATTAATAATGTGTATTCATGTAACTGTTATATTAATAATGTGTAGTATGTTGAACAATGTATAAATAAATGGCATGATTAATAAAGAGCAGTTATTAAAAAACCATAAATCAATAATCATCTTTTGAGTTCCGGAATAGTAGTTCCGGAACACAATATTGAATAGTTGTAGTTTCAAGTGCTGCAACTATTTAATAACCAAACCAACTTTAAAATAGTAGTTGTAGTTCCAATTGCTGCAACTATTCCTAGAAGTTGAAGTAACAACTACTTCAACAATAAATGTCTTGGCGTCTTTTGACCAACTTGTGTCAGCTCAGCAAGAGATAGGTGAAGCAATCTTCACTCTGGTTAGAAACTTCAAGAAGGACTCCGACGACCGTAAGCAGACTTCTAACTGAAGATCTAACTAAACAATCTGGGCATCACTACTACCTTGTAGATCTAGCTAGATCGAATGACATATCTTGCATTCGAACAATCTTTAGAATCACCAAGGGGGCTTCCATCTATACAAGAATTCATGTTTTTCTTGGAGAAGCGATTTTATTCATTTGAATCGTTCAGTCAAAGAGAGAAACCCAGCACATAGCACTCGGTGCAAAAATCAGTCACTTCAGGAGCCGCTGTACGGCAATTGACAACAACATGTCAGCTGTGTAAGAAAGGAATTCATCAGTTATTTGCATGTCAAGCGTTTCTACAGCTTAAACCATCAGAGCAATGCTCATTTGTAAGGAAGCAGAAGTTGTGCTTAAATTGTATGAAGCCAGGACACATGTCAGGACAGTGCACATCGAGAAACTGTATGAAGTGTGATAAAAAGCATAACACTCTTCCTCAAATTAACGACAATCAATCAACCCACACGAATTGTAATCAACAAAAGACTGAAGAAGAAAGTAATGGTCATTCCAGTACAAGGCTGGAACATTAGTCCCGAACAGCATCATTAAGTGCAGCACGAAAGCAGAACTCTCAGCTCTACGCCCTGTTAGAAAGAACAAGAATCAGGCTGGTCGCTAACAACGGACAAGAAGTGGAATGCAGAGCTAATCTGTATTCCGGTCAGAAGTCAACATAGTGACAGAAAGGATAGTGAAGAAATTGGGAATCACGTCATCGATGAGCATTCAGAGCACCGTGGGAGGAGCAAAAAAACAGAGCATCGGATCAATGTGTGCTTGCAATCTCCGCAAAACAATTTCACGACAGGTTTGGAGGCGTTTGTCCTTCAGAGCATCATATCTCAGCAACCCTCGTAGTCTATAAATATATCTCAGTGGCCGATACCGAAGAACATAAACTTAGCGGATCCCAAATTCCATCAGCCGAAGCAGCACTACAACGAAGCTGAGAGTAGTGTTCGACGCATCGGCCAACAGTTCATTAGGGACATCGCTGAATGACATATTACATACAGGACCCGTGATCCAGGACGATCTCTTTTCAACATTGCTGCGTTTCCGTTTCCCGCGGTTTGTGTTAACGACAGACATCAAAAAGATGTATCGCCAGATTCTTGTTCATCCTGAGGATAGAAGATATCAACTCATTATCTGGAGAAGGCGCCCAAGTGAACCAGTCAACTACTATGAACTCAATACTGTTACATATGGAACTAGACCAGCGCCATACCTGGCGATTAGATGCCTGAAACAGCTTGTTACGAAAATAGCAACAGCTATCCACTAGGAGCCCAATTTCTTGATAAGAATTTTTACGTCGACGATGGATTGGGAGGATCAGACAATCTGAGTACCGCAATCGAAACACAACGCCAACTAGTGCATATTTTAAATTCAGATGGTTTCACACTGCATAAATGGAGCGCAAACCAACGTCAACTACTTCACGGGGTCGTAGAGGACAATCAAGAGACACCTTAAATGACAGACATTAAAAAGATGTACCGTCAGATGCTGATCTATCCGGAGGACAGAAGATATCAACTGATTATATGGAGAAGGAATGCAACTAATCCAGTCGAATACTACGAGCTCAACACTGTCACGTATGGAACGAGGCCAACGCCGTACCTGGCAATTAGATGCCTGAAGCAGTTTGTCACAGAAAATAGCAACAAGTACCCATCAGGAGCTCAATTCCTCAATAACAACTTTTACGTCGATGACGAATTGGGAGGATCAGACAATCTGCAACAACAATTGACACACAACGCCAACTAGTGCATATTTTAAAATCAGCTGGATTCAGATTGCACAAGTGGAGCGCGAACCAAAGTCAACTACTACAAGGAGTCTTAGAAGACAATCTTAAAAGAATCTTGATCTAGCAGACGAACAGAGCACCATCTAGCATGGCTGCCAAAGGAGGATAAATTCTTTATCAAGGTTTACCAAGCATTACCAAGAGAACAGTCAGTTCAGATTTAGCCAGACTATTCGACCTCCTTGCAATTCTAGCACCAATAGTGGTAATGGCGAAGATATTCATACAAGAACTGTAGCAGCTAAAATTGCCGTGGGATGAATCACTATCCATCGAACAATACACAAGGTGGACATCGTTTCGAGATGACTTGCTACAAGTAAGCAACTTTAAAATAGCTCGTCACGTTTTTGACTGGAATAGCTCAAAGTCAATGCAAATTCATGTATTCGTGGATGCTTTGGAAAAGGCTTTCGTTGCAGCGATATATACGTTTCCTCGGTGCCGAAGAAAAGGTTGCGGTGAGACTTCTATGTGGCAAATCTCTTGTTGCACCACACAAACGCCAAACATTGCCCTGACTGGAATTGCGTGCGGGCTTGCTAGGTACTCAGCTGCCCAGCAGAGTAATGAAAGACTTACATCGAACTGACATTCCAATAATATTTTGGACATACTAATGCTCTTTTGGAGAAGAGCATTATTCGAGTGGACGGCCGTCTAATTTCAGCTCCGATAAGTTACGACGCTAAGCATCACAGCTCCTTCCATACAATGATCCCATCGTATAACTCCTAATACAACGAATACACATTAGCCATCTTCACTCTTGACCACAACAGTTGTTCGGTCAAATACGGCAAACATTCTGGCCCATAAAAGGAAAGCTGATGGTCAGATCCGTTGTCCACCATTGCGTTAAATGCAGCAGAGCCAATCCCAAGCTTCTAAATCAAGTTATGGGGTTAGTTAACCTACCTCCAGAAAGCACGAGCCCAGCCCGTCTCTTTATACATCGCCATATTATGCTCCTTCGTCAAAAAGCCCGTTCATTTGGTACTGGTATCAGACCTCACAACAGCAGCTTTTATTGGGGCAGTAAAGCGATTCATTAGCCGGCAGGAGCATTGTCAAAACATATTTTGTGACAATGCAACAAATTTCATCACAGCGAAGAATTAGCTGTACGAAATTACAAAACTTTGCAGTAGTAAAAGCATAAAATGCAACTTTATTCCACCCCGTTCTCCACATTTCGGAGGACTCTGGTGTCTGCAGTGAAATCTGCAAAATACCTGCTAACAAGAAGTGTTTCAACTGCATCCCTATCGTATGAAGAGTTGGAAACTGTAGCTATAGAAATAGAAGCAATTCTAAACTCGCGGCCGCTCAAAGAAATGTCTGCAGACCCAAATGATTTGACCGCTCTTACTCCAGGACACTTCTAGATTGGAGAAATTCTAACATCTCAGGTAGATCCTTCATCCAAGCCAATCAGCACCAGTGTGCAGTCAATATGAAAATTGGTAACACTCCACAAATACGAGTTTTGGAGGCGCTGGTCGGCAGAATATATAAACCAGCTGCAGCAGAGAGCAAAATGGAGGACACATTTACCGAACATCAAGCCTGATGCTATGGTCATAATAAAAGTAAAGCGGAAAGTAAAAGCGGCTACAGCAGAATGGAAGCGACCGATCCATCGGTTAGCGCCGTTACCAACAAACATCGAATCAATCGAGCTACCACCAGAAACGCTCGAGAGAAATGCTGGAAGCGAAGGAGGTAACGCAAGAAGACAGAAGCTTGGAGCTTCAACCACATTGATGGCAGTTCTCTGCATGCTTGTTGTGCTACCAGTAGCAATAGCTGCGCCATTCTTCGTACAAGATATGACACGACACCAGGGACTCATTTCGAAGGATTGGGAACCATGAAGCTAACTACTGCTGGGTGGAATCTAAGCGCCTTTTTCGATCTCAAGCGCCTGAAAACTAGTTTAGATGTGTTTAAAATAGGAACACCTGCGATAAACAGACTATGCGAATATATGAGTAATTATACCAATTGTAATTTGCTAAAGGATCAATTCCTCATAGATCTTGAACAACTGAAGTCCAACAATAAGATAATGACGTCGAGACGAAAAAGGAGAGGAGCAGTAAATCTGATTGGCAATATCGCCAACACACTTTTTGGAGTTTTAGATTCGAACTATGCTGAGCAGATGTCAGCAACCATAGACCGCATAACGGATAATCAAGAACATCTACTAGCATTGTTCAAAAATCAAACGTCAATAGTACACTTAACGATAAATTTAATTAAGGAACATCAAAGAGCTATAACTAGTAAATTTGACGAGGTAGATAAGCAATGAGTAGATATTGAACGTATTCTAAGTAAGCAACAAGACTACTTCAGCAAGCAGGGAGGCTTTCAGATTTGCATGTCTCTGGCACTTAAGCTAATAATCATTAGAGCAGAACTGAAACAGACACAAACAGCCATACTTTAAATTCTTAGTGATGTCAATCATGGCAAAATTCACCCATTGCTGCTCTCGCCCATACAATTAACAGATGAAATAACTATGATCAAAAATCATTTGCCAAGTACACTGCAGTTGCCGATAGAAAAAGGAAATCTTGTGACAATATCTAAACTTCAGAAGGTATCAGATAATCACCTTACATTCAGAATAAGGATTCCATTAAACGATGATAGAAGATTTTGACTATTAAAGCTGAACCCAATACCACGATTGACACACAGCATGCTGATTATCCCGACACTATCTACGCAGTGTTTGGCAATTTCACCTTATCGAGATGTCTACTTTCCAACAAATGCTACGCTGATCCACTCGTGTTCAATGGTGGACGAAAATACATATTTATGCCATGATGTAAGAACAACATACACTCAAGGATCTGGTGTGTGCGCGTGCGAGGTGGGATTCTTCAATAATGATACTAATTTGGACTGTGAATATACAGAATTCAAGGGTGATCTATCGTGGAAACCGATTATGAGAACGAACGAAAGGATCTTCGCAACGAAAACAATAGTACGAGTAAATGCCGTATGTCGATCAGAGTCATTACGTACACAAGTTTGGCCGAATTCAAAACCCACGAGACAATCGATTTGTTTAATCATACGTCACTTATTAGGAGTCATTTCATATCGAAAATTGACGAGCTAAGTGACCTTCAAGAGAAGTTAAAAAAAGAGTTGATGCCAAGACCAGCTGCGATGTCGGCCGTCGGGCAGCTCGGACGTTGTTGAGCTGCTCCACGTTGTAGCGCCAGACAAGAATGCCGATATTAGGCTTGTAGACGATGAGCCACTGGCAAGGATGCCGATGTTAGTGGTTTTTGGAGCCAGGCAAGGATGCCGATATTAGACTTGTAGATGATGGGCCACTGGCAAGGATGCCGATGTTAGTCCTCTTGATTTCTATTAGGCAAGTCTGCCGATGTTTGAAAAGAAACAAGGTCTTTTGGTTGCTACTTTAAGACTCCCCTTCTTTACATTTTTATTTAGCTTTTATACTTTTTAATTGCTTATTCTACAGTTCAACTAGTTGCTAATAAGTACTGAACGGAAAAGAATGCACACATAAACTAAGGTAATTAATGCAATGCAATGTCAGCTATTTTTAACACGGTGACACTAGCTACTAAATTGCAGTATCCGACAGTTCGTTAAACTCTTGCCCTACTTTATATTATAGAAATCGGCTCTTGTTACGAGGCATGTCACACCTCACGCCTACAAGAAAAGAAAAATTTGATTTTTAAATTAATTTTTTTTTTGATTTGGTGTTCATGCCGCACTCGTTGACTGTGTTAAATGTTGCTGGTTTGTTCTTTTTTTTCATATTTTACTCACAATTTTTATAGTGGTTTCAATTGAATGAAGTTTGTGTTGCGTTTTTTTCCTTTCAAAATGTGTTATTTTGATTTAGTTACGTTGGTGGTTGTTTTTGCTTTTGTTTACAGTATGTTATCTGATGATGAGCAGGTTATTTTTTTTTCTTGTTGTGCTGAACTTATTCATCTATTGTTGTCTACTTATACTTAGCTATAAATAGTTTTAACATCATTTAAGTTATTTATTTTGTTGCTTAAATGTGTGTTTTTCCTCTATCTTATTAGTTTAATTATAATATTAGCCATAACTTTTCTATTTAGCTATTTTAATACGCAACCTACTTATCTATTTACACATACGTATTTAAATTATGATTAATCCTAACCGGGGTGTTTTTATGCCTACATGTGTCTATAATAATATTTGCTTTATCTCATTGGATTCGTTGCATTGCTACACTAATTTGTTAGTTTAATTTCTGTCATATTTCGACTCAGTAAAAGGACTTAACACGGTTCTTATGAACAGTCATTCGCTTATTTCCTTATCATCTTAATGCTGCAATTTACTCCAGTGTCGTCCACAACTTCGTAGGGACCTATATAAATCGGTTCTAGTTTTTTCTCACTTTCATTTTTTAACAATACTAAACTACCTTCCTCAGAGGTCTTGTGATTTCTTGCTGTCTTGCTTGCTTTTTAGCAGTATTTGTTTGGCGTCGTATTGCACTGTTTTTAGTTTGTTTTTTAGCTCTATTGCGTAGTCTTCATAATTGTAAACCGGATCTATTGTGCTCCCAATGTTCGATGGTAGCTTGCATTGTTTCCCATACACTAACTCAAAAGGTGAAAAATTTGTTTCGGAGTGCACTGAGGTATTATAACTGAACACATAGTATGGCAACCAGTCATCCCAGTCCCTGTGTTGATCTGTGGTGTACGTTCTTAGATATGCAGCCAAGGTTTTGTGGTTATTCTTTAACGATCCAATAGTTTCGTCATAATATGCCGTGAATTGTAGTTGGTCTATTTGTAAAAGCTTCCATATTTCCTTAAAAATTTGGTTGATGAATTCTGTCCCCTGATCGGAGACAATTTGGTTGGGAATTCCATATTTTAATATAAAACCCTCAACAAACGCTTTGGCTACTGCATTGGCTGATTTGTTGGTGATTGTTATTGCTTCTATGAATTTCGTTAGTTCGTCCTGTATGGTAAGAATGTACCGCGATTCTCTTTCAGTTGCGTCGGTCTAACATTTTGTAACATAACTAAAGTAAAGACCATCTCACATGTACACCCTGCTGCTCGTGAAGTACATTGAGTGGAACACAGCATACGCTGCACTAATTTCCACTCAATGCATTTCCCCAAGCGATCAATACGCAGCCAATAAGAATATGCTAGGTTGACACAAATAATAATTGTAAGTAGAGTAAGAAGGAAAGAAAGCAAAGGGTGTCCACTTTCCATTTCTTTAAGTTAAGTGTAAGTCGTCTAGATATATTTACATAATAAGCGACAATGTATAAATTTTTGTATAAAAAGGGCAAACTAGCCAAATAAAATGATTGTTCTTTTGACAAGACTACAAGGAGGTTGCATTATCTAAAACGTAAGTTTGGCCTGGTGGCCATCACCTAATATATTTATAGCTTGGTTCACTTACGAACAAAGTTTGGCCTGAAGGCCATCACCATGTGCTATGAACATAATTAGCGTGGTTCGCTGTACACAATAAAAACCAAAATTTTAAAGCGCGGACTGGCGGCCAGCCTATGTCGGCTTGACTAGCTGGAAAATAAGTCACCATTTTTTTTAACACGTCTTTCTTTTCTTCTATCACAAACCAAAGCACACTACATGGCGATCCTGCAACTTTCGATCCTGCAACCTTCGATCCTGCAACTTTCGATCCTGCAACTGGATTAGATGACACAAGAATCCATCGATGCAATATTTGCAAAATGGGAGCAACTTATTAAAAGCGACGTACTAACATTAGACGACGAATACATACCACAAGCGGTATGCGAACCCATTGAAGAAGCACCAATATATACGCCACAACCGAAGGGAAGTGGACCGAAGCCAATCTCTATAGAAGAATATAGAGCACGGCAAAAGAAGGCAAACATACCAACAACAACACCAAATCAACCTCTAAAAAGAAGCAGAGCCGGCAAACGCGTAAGAGACCGGAAAGAGATAGCAGAACTGCATAGGTTGGCTGCACTATGCACTGATAAAGTGCAGAAAAAACTGTTTTTAAATAAAATAAAAATAATTAAAATCACAGCGAAAAACCAAAGAAAGCAAAAACGTGAATAAAAACAACAACAAAATGGGTCAAGTGCAAACAAAAATAAACCAAGTGAGAGAAACAGTGCACGAACTAAAACTGCCACCGATCCCGGAATACATAATTGCCGTTTTAATTATGTTATTATTAATAGTAATAGTTTTATTAGTAAATAAATACATTAAAAATTATATAAACAAACATAAGAATATAGCTTCCTCTACGCCTGTTTAAGAATAAGAATACAATAAACTGTAAAAAAAATTATGAATAAAATGTAAAATAAGACAAGATTTATATCGAATAAAATAGCATGTCATTAGTGTTAGAAGAATTACAAAGAATTTTAACAAATCTTAAAAAGACACCCAATAGGAACTATTCCATTAACTCAATAAAAACAAAATTAATTAAGATAAAAGACCTAAAACACCGATTTCACGATCTTATAGAAGAGGACGCAGAACAGCTTCCACTAACTTTAGAATTCAATAAAATATACAGCAAAGTAAAAGAAATATTAGAAAATAAATTGAGAATTAAAGAAGACGAAGAAGAATAAGGTGAAGAAGAAGAAGAAGAATACCAAGATATTGTAGAGCCAGCTAGAGTATTAGAAAGAAAAATGTCATCGTTTAACTTAGAAACGGCCATAAAGGCAATCCCCCTATTTACAGGTGTATATAAAGAGTTAGACAGTTTTTTAAAAATAATTGAAATCATACATAAAAATCTAAACGCAGAAGGACAAAAACAACTCATAGAATTAGTTTATTTCATAAAACTAACCGACAGTGTAAAAACAGCACTCTGTGGATGCACAGAACCAGAAACATTCGAAACACTTAAACACATACTTACAACACATTTCAAAACAACCAACACGATACCACAAATACATACAAAATTAACAACATTCGTCCAAAGAAACCAATCAGTCGAAAATTACAAAGAAAGGTTATTAACCACCATCAATGACTTAAATAAACTGCAAATCGCTGAGTTAGGCGCAAACGCAACGAATGCGGAAAAACAAGTCGTCATAAAAATGAACGAAAAATACGGATTAAATATTTTTAAAAACGGCTTAAATGACAACATAAAAAACACCGTCTTTGCAGCGCAACCCAAAACACTTACTGAAGCAATTAACCTTGCTCAAGAATTGGACAAAACACAATCACAACAAAGAATGATAAATACGATTAAATTTCAACCGAACCAAAGGTTCAACAACACTTTTAACACACGAAACAGCAACAACTACAACAACAACAGAAACAATTGGAACAGTAATTGGAACCAAAACTTCAATTCACAAAGGCAAAACCAATACAACAACAATAGGAAACCCCGCAACGAAACCCACTTCAGCAACAACAGAAACCGCTACGAGTACAACAACAACAGGAACAACAACTATAGAAGTCCGAACCCAAACAACTACTAAAGAAACCGCGACAACAACTACAACAGACACCGCGACAACAACAACCACAGCAGAGTAAGAATAACACATGCAGAAAACGTGCAGGGCCCAGAATGAACGCTCATTCCGGACAGCCAAAAATAAAAGTATACAAAATATCGGATGACAATACAAATTTCGTAACAGTAAAACACAAAGACAAAAAACTAACATTTCTGATAGACACTGGCGCAGATATCTCACTATGTAAAATATGCACTCAAATAGAAAACGAAGAATATTGTACAACAAATAAATGCAAATTAACAGGCATCACCAACTCCGAAATTTATTCCCTAGGCACAATAAACTTAAATCTAGAATTAGGAAACAAATCAGTTAGCCACGAATTTCATCTGGTCGACGAAAAATTCCCCATAGAAACAGATGAAATATTAGGTAGCGATTTCTTAAGGCAGTTTCTATGTAAAATAGACTATGAAACATTTACAATATCAATATTAATAGATGACACGGAGATAACACTCCCTATGCAAACAAATGGACATAAATTACTAAAAATCAAAATACCACCTAGAACACAAATAGTACAGGCAATAAAAACAGAATTCAATGAAGACAAAGTAATTTTTAGTAACGAATTAGAAGAAGGGATTTTCTTGAGTAATTCTATAGCACCCAAAAACGGAATAACACACATCAGGATACTTAACACAACAAACAAAGAAGTAACACTAAACGACATTCCACTTCAAACTGACTCATTAACAAACTATGAAATTTTAAACTACGCTTCAAACAGAACAAATAACAAAGACAGATTAGAAAAGATACTTGACGCCATAAACATTGACTCGGTAGACAACGACTTCCTCCAAATGGTCAGCTTCCCGTTCGGAGGTCGTCTCGTTTCCCTCATTGATTACTAAAACTCTGTTCGAGGGTTTATTTCTATATTGATTGTTATGCTGCTCTTGTATTTTCATTAATCCTATTATAGCTTTCACTTTGTAGCTGATCCGTGCGTTGGAGTTGATTATAAAAATGCCTATCCTATTGGCTATTATTGTAATTATTCCTATATCTGTTTCTAGCGCAATTTTGGAAATTACCCCTATTGTAGTTTTGGCCGCTATTGTAGTTTTGGAAATTACCCCGATTGCTATTTTTATAATTATTTCTATTGTAAGTTTGATTATAGGCTCTATTATTGCTTAGATAGTTATTCCTACTATTTCCGTAATTGCTCCTAGCATTGCTGTTGTACATATCCCTTGGCTCAGTATTGTACGTATTCCTTATAAAATTAAGAGACTCCTGGCTATTGGGATCTAATTCTGAAAGGTGCTCTATAGCATCTTGCAACTTTGTGTGTCTAGAACTGTCTAATACCAATTTTAATCTTTCATTTACTCCTTTTTTTAGGAACACCAAACCCCTCTGCTCATTGGCAGCTGTTAGAATCGGTTTTGTATGTTCACCCTGGACTTTTACTACAAGGTCTGTCATTCGTTTAATTAAATTTTCCAGTTCATTCGTGAACTCTCTTGTTGGTCTACGTCCTTGCTTCAAGTTAGTCAACTTAGTTTGAATTTCTTCAATGGTTTCCCTTGCGCCGCATTTTAGTTGTAATGCTGTCTTCAATTCTGAAAATGAGCTTGGCACAATTGACCCCAAATTCAGTCAGCGCTTTCCCTTGTATTTTGCATTTGAGTAAAAATTTTATTAGCATAGGCCTTTCCGCTTCCCCAAGTATGTCGTGATAAAACTCTACATTATTTAGGAAATCCCTAACGTTTTCCTCCCTTTTGGAATCCACGTCTACATTTAAGACTGGAAGCTTTTGTGCATCATTAAAGTCGAAAACAGCCATAACTCTGTCTTGTATTTGTATTCCTACGTCTTTAGTTTTTTCGTCTACGATGCTTGCTGAAATTCTTGCAATTGCTTCTGTGTTATATCTGGTAAGATCTTCCAATAATCCGGGAAAGTCTTGTTCGCTTTCTTTACTAAGTTTAGACTTGTCTATCTGAGTTGTCAAAAGATTTACTTCCTGTACTATTTCTTCAATACGCTCAACTTTTTTTTCTCCTGCTTGTCTTGTTCTTTTTCTATTTGGACCGTCCTTTCTTAAATTAACAACTATTGCGTGTAATGAATTTACTAACTGACTATTAAGGAAAAGATCTTAATGTATTTGTAATATGTGTTAATATTTCATACTGATAATCTACGACTAATTATACTTTTGGTATTTACTTTTCTTGTGACTACTCTATCTAATTTTTTCTGAATTTGGTTTTTTACAATATTAGATATTATTAGTAATACGATTACAACAATTACTGATGTTACATCAATTGAAAATAAGCTATCTCCTAGCCGGCTAGACGTATTTTGTTGCGCTCCATTGTTGTTAACGATGATATCATCTTATTGGGATTGAGTCGTGCCCATGGTTCAGTTTTGTTTACTTCCGCTTAATTTCATTTATTTGTTGTATGAAGTTGTTTTTTTCTTCTTTGGTTACTGCTATCGCTGCTAAACGGTACAAGTTTCCTAATTCTTGACGACGTCTTACTTTCTTCCCGCCTCTTTTCCTTGGTGTCTTGACCCTTACTTCTTCTAAAACTGGTGCTTGCTTGTGTTGTTGTCGTTTACGGTATTTTCGATTGTCAAAGGCCTCGGTCCTAATGCTTTGTCCTTCAGTGCCTCCTCAATCGAAATAAGTGATGGCATCTGTGATTAATGTTGACCAATAGGATCGGTTGACAGGATTTCCTCGCAATAGCGGATGGTTTATAGTAAGAAAGCTTGACTCGGTAATTCAGCAGCAGGATTGTTGCGCAGTAGGATCGTTGAATGGCAGGATCGCTATGCGATGTCGGCCGTCGGGCCGAGCTCGGACGTTGTTGAGCTGCTCCACGTTGTAGCGCCAGGCAAGAATGCCGATATTAGGCTTGTAGACGATGAGCCACTGGCAAGGATGCCGATGTTAGTGGTTTTTGGAGCCAGGCAAGGATCCCGATATTAGGCTTGTAGATAATGGGCCACTGGCAAGGATGCCGATGTTAGTCCTCTTGATTTCTATTAGGCAAGTCTGCCGATGTTTGAAAAGAAACAAGGTTGCTTTTGGTTGCTACTTTAAGACTCCCCTTCTTTACATTTTTATTTAGCTTTTATACTTTTTAATTGCTTATTCTACAGTTCAACTAGTTGCTAATAAGTACTGAACGGAAAAGAATGCACACACAAACTAAGGTAATTAATGCAATGCAATGTCAGCTATTTTTAACAAGGGTTAACCGAGCCCTTGGGTCGGTGGCACTAGCGACTAAATTGCAGTATCCGACAGTTCGTTAAACTGTTGCCCTACTTTATATTATAGAAATCGGATCTTGTTACGAGGCATGTCACACACCACGGCAGGTACTGAAACAGTCCTTTAAGCGAAGTTTACACGAAGAGCGCTCCTCCGTTGGACGCCGCCAATGCGTTTTCTGTATTTTTTTTATATAATTTCCTTACCTAAATGTAAAAAATTTTTATGAAAAAAATCGCGCGATTTTTCTCTACTTTTACAAATAAATCACTCGTAATTCAAAAGAATTTTTAACGATGAACGTTATTCCAAATTTATACCACTACCATCGTTGCAAAATTGCAGCACTAATATTATTGAGAAAAAGTAGAATAGGACAGTTGGATAAACGTATTAAATTAGTATGCAATATGGATCTTTAAAACCAATTTGCTCGTGCCAAGATACGAGTGATAGCGTCGTGTATGAAAACTACATAATTATGCCACATAATTGTGCATTTTATTTAGTAAAAAAATAATTTGAGGTAAAAAAAGTACTACAAATATTAAAAGCGGTTTTCATATAAAAATACAGGTTCTCCGGTAAAAACACTTGCTGCGGGTTAATCGAGAGGTTGAGCGGAGCGGAAGAAAATGCGTGTGCGTTCTATTCAAAACTTCGTTTAATACTGCAAAACTGACCCTAACATGCCGCCAGACTTGAAACATTAATACATAAATTTTCAACTAAACAATTAACAATTAAATTAATAATATAACGTCGAAAATAACTTTAAGTTAACAACTAAACATAAGTCTATTTGTCAAAAATATCCTCCTTAGTTGGCAAGCGACAAGGTTTTACGACTGGTCGAACCAGCTCTCCCTCAGCCGTTTTTAATGTGACAACTCTGACTCGTCCGTCATGACCAGGATGGCATATTACGACTTTAGCCAATTTCCACTTTGTTGAAGGTGTGGCTTCATTGAGCACAACAACAACATCGTTAACTTGCAAATTTGGTGAGGCACTGAAGCATTTCGATCGCTGCTGGAAACTAACAATATACGTCCCGCCATCGACGCCAAAAATGTTGTCTCATTGGGCAGATGGCGTGCCAGCGCTGGTACAAATCGCCTTTAAAATCCTGCGTTCCCGGGTCGGGTATCGACTTGAGTGGTTCGCCCACGATGAAGTGACCAGGCGTAAGACACTCCAATTCATCAGCCTTAGTCGACTGTGAGCATAACGGGCGCGAATTCACACATGCTTCGACTCCGGTGAGCAACGTGCTGAACTCTGCGTAAGTCATCAGAATATCTGATATCGCTCGTTTGAGGTGATATTTAACTCGTTTTATTCCAGTCTCCCAATAGCCACCCATGTGCGGTGCATTTGGGGATTAAAGTGCCACTCTATGTTGGAGTCACTAAAGAAACTTTTTAGCTTCTCCTCGGCCATGCACCGCTCGAAGAGGTTTCGCAGCTCCCTTTCAGCGCAAACAAAGTTCGTGCCGTTGTCGGAGTGCATGGATTTACAATAACCACGACGGTTGATGAATCCTTTTAGAGCGTTTAAAAATGCCGCCGACGAAAATCTCTTACTAGTTCCAAATGCATGGCGCCGGTGCTCATGCAAATAAACGAACATATATAACAGCGAACTGATTTTGCGCCTCTACCTTGTGCGAATTTATATAGATAAGGGCCGGCGAAATCCACGGTAATTCATAATGAGGAGCACACACAGGTGACCCTTAGCGATGGCAGGTCTGACATGGATTGTTGGGCGAAATTGCGGTTCAAGCGAGTGCATTTGACGCCTTTGCGCGATATATCGCGCGTATCGTGTTGCGTGCAGATATAAGCCAAAAGCGGCGCTGCAGCACTGTTTGCATTATTCGAGGTCCAGCGTGCAGCGTGTATGTGTGGCGTCAACGATCACTTTTGCAAGCGGACATCCTTTGGCTAATATCACTGGATTTTTCGCGACTCTTGGAATTAGCGCACGGTTAATTCTGCCGCGGACTCGTAAAATGCCGTTTTCTTCTAAGAACGGTTGTAAGCGAAGTAGGCTACTTCGTAGCGGAATCGCCCTCTTATCTCTTCAACAAGAAATTTCGTTAGCAAAAAATAACCTTGACTATACCTTATTAATGCATGCTCGGCGGAAGGTATTTTAAGCTAGGTAGCTTAAAGGCCCAGCATTTTGAGCAGAACTTGAATCAGCTCGAGCAGAACTTGAGGGAGCCAATGCTCTTAACTTGAAGTAAAAACGTAATATATATGCGGTGTAACTTTTCAGCTTGCCGTAGGAGGAATATTTCGTTAGGAATGGAAATAGTTCTCTTAGAGCGGCCACTTGAACGTTTAACTTTTCCTTGCGAGCCTCAAGCTCCGTAGTATACTCTGACAACGTAGCCCCTTTCCAAAACTCATCAGATTTTTGGAGAAAGCACGAGCTCATTTTCCACCATAGCTCGTGGTGCAGGAGCTCGGCTGGTTCGAAACCTCTTGATGCGCAATCCGCTGGATTGTGCTCAGAGCGTACGTGACTCCAGCATTGTTTCGGCAAAAGTTCCTGGATTTCGGCAACGCGGTTAGCAACGAAAGTTACCCACCGACTGGGGTGGGCTTGCAACCACGCTAATGTAATCGAGGAATCAGTCGAGGCATGAACCGGATACCGGCAAGACTTTCGAACCCTTTCTGTGAGCTTAGATGCCAAGAAAGCTGCACAAAATTCTAGACGTGATAACGATGTGATCTTTAGCGGTGCCTCTTTAGCATTAGAGGCCACTAAAGTAATTCTTATATCGCAACATAGGCTAGCTCAGAAGCATCAGCAAAAACATGGAATTCTGTTCTTGAGCCTTCGACTCCACGCCCTAACCAGCTGAGCTTAATTTTTGATAACAGCTTAATATTGCGGCGATAACACTCCCATGCCTTAGCTATGTTGAGAGGAGTCGGGTCATCCCATCCGATATCTGTCCACCAAATTTGCTGAAACCATATTTTTGTTTTTATTGTGCATCTTGTAAGTAATCCCAATGGGTCGAACGGAGTGCTTGCGTACGGTAAGAACTTTCTTTTTGTCCAAAGCGGTGGTGATTCCTTCTGATTTACGACAAACGTTAGAAAGTCAGATTCTGTGTTCCAAATGAGCCCCAAAGTATGCACTTCTTTACTTTCTGCGATGTGATAAGGCATTTTCTTTGATGTGCGCGCTAAATGATCGGTTAACTCTGTGGCGTTTGACGCCCATTTTCTCAGTTAAAATCCTCCGGACTCTAATGTATTTGAGACGTCAATCTGTAGCGATCGTAGTGCCTCGACTGTTGAAGCCCCAGTAAGCAAATCATCCATATAAAAATCATGCAGAATCGCGCTAGCGGCGGCATCGTGCATTTCTAAGGATGCACGTGCGATATGTTGCAACGCGCTGACAGCTGGGTGAGAAGCGGGCGTTTCGCCGTATGTAACGCGCAGCATGGGGTAATCCTGTATAGGTAGAAATGGATCCTCACGCCATACAATTCGTTGGAGATCCGTGTGCTTTTCCGAGACATAGATTTGCCTAAACATCATGGCCACATCGGCACTAATGGCATATCTATGCGTTCTAAATCGTAGCAAAATTGAAAACAGGTCATCCTGCAGCTGCGGTCCAATATATAAGGCGTCGTTTAGGGACTGACCCAAGAAGGTTTTGGGGGACGCGTCGAACACCACGCGCAATTTTGTTGTGGTGCTGCTTTCCTTTATAAGGGCGTGATGAGGCATGTAATACGATTTTTCCGGTATATTGGAAACAGGCTCCATATGGTTCGTTTCTATTAATTTTCGCATGAACTCTCGATAGCGGTCGTGCAACGCGGTATTCCGCAAGAATTGTTTCTCCATACGCAGCAGACTTCTAACGGCGCAGCTCCTAGAATCTCCTAAATGGATGTGCTCTTTTAGCGATAGCTCGACAACAAATCGACCGTCTGGTGCACGCGCGTGCGTTGACTCGAACTTATTTTCGCAAAATGACTCTTCAGGAGTGAAGTGCTTACGGTTTCTTGGCTTTTCTAGCTCCCATACTTGAGGCAAGGCTTCATCCAACTCGCAATGTAGAACCTGCATATGTGCATTAGCGATACGGGATTGAATGTTACTTACACAGCCAAATAAAGTCCAACCGAAAACTGTACATTGTGCCATAGGGGTACCTGTGTACCCTTACGGATCACGTGGATGAGTAATTGGTCCATTGCGTCGATCCCGATTAAAATGTCAATTGGGCCGGGATGCATATACCTTGGATCAGCGAGTTGCAAACCACGCAAATGTGGCCAAGAAGCGACCATGATTCGATTTCTCGGCAAGTCGTTGGAGATATTCGCCAAAATAAAAGCATTTATCGCAAAGTACTTGCTCGGCGAGTAACGAGACGAAATCGTTAAACAAGTTTGCCGCTTTGCATGACCTCCATGGGTAGATCCAATTCCCGTTATGCAAATAGATGTCGGCCTTCTTGACAAACGCAGACGTTGAGCGCATGACTCCGTGACAAAGGATGCGTGAATAACAGGCGTGCAGTTTGCGTAAGGCCAGCAATATCCTTAACATTCACGAAAGCGGTGGCCAGCATAATATCCCTATCTTCAGGAACAGGCGTTCGTTCGGTTTGCGGCGATACAGTGTTGGAGCTTAGCGATGAGTGCAATGCACATTTTTGTGTTGCGGTTGCAGCGAATGTAGTTTGCAGATTTCGAGAAGATTCTTCAGGGGCCAGCGCCGGTTGCCTACTCTTAACGACGTTGAAGGTAGAAGCAGCAGACGGAGAAACGGCTTTGAGTTTGTCACTAGTTACTGGATCGGAAGCGAAACCGTCATGGAGTGACGTGTGATGGCGTTGATGGCAGATTCGGCAAGCTGAATAACTACAACACTTCTTCTTCATGTGTCCTGAGCTCAAACAATTCAAGCAAGCACCGCTGTTGCTAATAAATTATAATCTGACATTGGTGTCTAGAGCAGCGAATACTGCGCAATCGTAGATTTTATGTTCGCCTTCGCAGTGAATGCACACCAGCGGTCGCTGCGCTGCTGATCTACCGCATAGAGAGCATACGCGGATTTTTTAGCAACACATTTAGCAGGCGCTTTGGGCGTGGCCGACATCTAGCCACAAGGAAATTTTTTAACTCGTCAAAAGTTGTAAGCTGGTCACCTTTGAGCTATAGCTCCCAATGTTTCCTTGTTTCGAACGCAAGATTGTGCACCACTATGTGGACGAGCCAATCGTACCACAGCTGAACGGGCCGTATGCTGCAACACTGGGTCCAGGATCTCTTTAATCGCCGTAGCGGAATCAATAGTAGCCTTACTTAGGATAGCTAACGCGTTCAGATGGCCCTCACCAATAATGCGCATCACCCTGTATCGTGATTTTAATAGCTCCCAAGCCTCGCCGTAGTTCACATCACAAACCTTCCGATTGTTTATCAATATTAGAGTTTCGCCGCGTAAGCAGCCTCGCAAGTAATAAAGCTTCTGAGCACCAGTCAGACTTTCGTTTGCATCTACTAATGACAAAAAAGCATCGTGAAAGGGAATCCACTCTATTGACTCAGCAGCGCAGATTTGCGTGTTTTACTGCTCTTCCCAGTCATATCGCGTACAAAAACAAAGAAACTTTCAACTCAACGAGACAAATGAACAAACTAACGAGATTGAAAACCGGTTCGAACAACGGAACCCCGACAAAAGCAGAGTTTTGCAACAGCTTTTTAATTTGAAGTAAGCATAATTTAGTAATTATTTTAGGAATTTGGTTTTGTTTAGGAAACCTTTTAGCGGTTTTGAAATAAAATTTGTCTGTAAATGACTTCGCAGCGATAGTGATTTTCGCGAAATCCGGTTCGAAGGACCAAAGTGTTGCGGGTTAATCGAGAGGTTAAGCGGAGCGAAAGAAAATCCGTGTGCGTTCTCTTCAACACTTCGTTTAATACTGCAAAACTGACGCCAACAAGACTTTTAACAGAAGTGAAAGATATTGCAATTATCTATACAACTGCATTTAGCGTAACCGGATATCTCCTATAGTTCGGCTTCAAATATGTGAAATACAAAGCCCTATATCTTAGTAACTATAAGTCTGCAGCAAGAAATTTTTCTTGGGTCTACAACTGCACCAAAAAGATCCCCAAAAACAACAACAAAAATGTTCAAAAAAAAAAATACACACATATATTATGTATCTTTCTCTAGACGATTTTTTCCTACAATTTTCTGGACCTTAAGCGAAACTCGCAAACCTTCGGTATTGGCTTCAGTACCTAATCTCGCAATTTTCGTTGGATATTTCTATTTCTAATCCAAGAAAACAGTTTGCTTCAAAAGTTTTAATCTCGAATTCTTTTCGTAAAAGTTCAATGACTGAATCAAGATTCTCATTCGTTGCACCAACTAATAACCCTTCATCGACATAAATGGCTAAAATCATCCTTGGATCTTTACTTATAAAAACACAGGGGTCTGAATTACTTTGTCTAAACTTGAATTTCTTTATAAAACCTCGGGTTCCAACAACGTGACGATTGCTTTAATCCATATAAACTCTTATTAAGTTTACATGCGGAGCCGCTACCATCATTGAAGCCTTTTGGTTGATGCATATAAATATCTTTATCCAGACTACCATACAAAAAAGCTGTCTTTACATCAAATTGCCGAATGCTCATCTTTTCAATGGCAACTATAGATAAAATTGTTCGCAATGATGTAAACTTAACTACTGGACTATACACCTCTTCGTAATCTACACCATACTCTTGGGTAAAACCCTTAGCTACCATTCTAGCTTTATATCTTTTTATACTTCCATCAGTATTATACTTTATTTTGTAAACCCACTTGCTATCAATTACCTTCTGATCAGTAGGTGCCTCGACCAAAGTCCAAGTGTTATTTTTTGCCAATGAGTCAATCTCCTCCTTCATTGCAAGTAGCCATTGATCTTTATTCTTAGACTTCATAGCTTCTTCGTACGTTTTCGGTTCATCTGCTTCGTGTAAAGATAGTAAGGCAGTAAAATTATTAATGTTACCTTTTTCACTGCTATCTTCACCACTTGGACCTTTTCGTAATCGACTCGGTAAAATATTCTGATATCCCAAATTAGATATTTCTCTTGATTGCTTTTTCTGTATTTGTGAAGATACTGGTATTGGTAACACAGATTCTTCTGCATCAATAAACTCTTCTCCTTCCTCTTCGTAGGATCATGAAATGTCAACGTTCTCATTGATATTATCTTCCACTTCTTTATGATGAATTGATACTAAATCAATTTTATTTGTTTCGCGAAAATCGTCTAGCTTAGAGTTTGATACATCTGAAGTATTTCCTGTGAACTTTACATCTCGAGAAATTTGTATTTTTCCAATGGCAGGATCCCAAATACGAAATCCCTTAACATTTTCATCATATCCAACGAAAATACCTTTCACGGAATTTGCATCCAACTTTTGACGTCGCTCTTTCGAGACATGCATATACACTTTACTGCCAAATGGTTGAAAATATTCAAATGAAGATCCTTTTTTACGCCACAGCTCGTATGGAGTTTTGTTGACTACTGTACTGGTCCCTGTACGATTAATTAGGAAAACAGCTGTACTAACCATACCTTGTGGATACTAACATTACCCGATATTCGTTCAAAAACTTCAGACTTTTCTTTAATAAAATAAACGAAACGGAAATGCGAAAAATCATCTATCAACAGTAGAAAATATCTTGAGCCACCAATAGATAGCTCTTGCATCGGCCCACACACATCGGCATGGATAATCTGGCCGCATTTTGTCGATTTTTCTTCTCGTGTCGGAAAACTATCACGATGCTGTTTTCCATACATGCAACCCTCACATGTAAATTGCTCATTAACAAATGATATTCCATTTTTCTTTTAGAAAAATTCTGACATATGCTAAATTTTGATGAGCTAATCTTTCATGCCAAGTTCGCAAAGATACTAGCTCTTGTGATACAGTATTAGCACTTATTTCCTTGAAACAATCAATTCTTATTCTCATTATAGTAAGATTTCCACTTCTAAAGCCTGTCATGACTGTTTTATTATCTGACATACGCTTCAACTGAATCGAGTGACTATTTCCTTCAATTTTCAAGCCTTTATCTAATGCATGATTCTGCGAAAACAAGTTATTTTCAATGCCTGGTACATACATGACGTCAGTAAGATATCCTCGGTGCCAAAATTTACCATCATAATACTGCATGTTGATGGTACCTATACCAGAACACTTTATGGTACCTTTCGCAATCTTTATTGTTTTCGAAATTTCATCAAATTTACTAAACCAGTCTAACCTATTGGTCATATGATGACTTGCTCCTGAGTCTAATATCCAGCTATCTTTGCTCATTTGAATATCAAAAGCATCAGATGTAAACGCTTGGCCATCTCTACTATTTCCTGCGTTTTTGGTCTTTGGACAATTTCGTTTCCAATGACCTTTACCACCGCATGCGAAACAGTTGCCTTTTCTAATACCCTTAGAATTTTCATTTGACTTACTATTATTCTGTCGTTTTTTTAAACCATGCGATTTCCTTGCGACTAATGCTTCAACAGGCTCTGCTGCACCTCTTGACAATAACCGATCATCTTCAATCATCAATCGTGCTCTCAAATTATCCAAAGACTGATCCGTTCTTGAAGTTGATTCCCACGCACTAGCAAATGCTCCGTACTCTGGAGGTAATGACATAATAATTTTTGTAATAACCATATTTTCTGATATATTCTCTTTCAAGCTTTTTAATCGTTCAACCAGTTCTTCGAGACTGGCAATAAACGTAACGATATTTTCAGATGGCTCTTTAACAAAACTGAAAAACTTCTGATGAAGAAGAAGTAAGCTGGCCTCATTTTCCTTCTTGAAAACTGCATGTACATAGCTTGTTCCACATCTCCTTCGCTGTATTGCAATTCATTATATGTGTTATCTGCGATTTGCCAACGGTGATTCCAATTATTTGTTGAGCCTTTGCATCTTGCTTGCACCATAAACTTCTCTTTTGCTCATCCTCGGTTGGCTTCTCTTCGAGACCCGTAACAACATCATACACAACGGCAGCAATTAATGAAATCTTCACATGAAATTTCCAGACTGCCCATTGGCTACTATCATTAAGCTTTTCAATTTTCAGATCCTGTTCCATGTCCCTTGGGCCCATAACCTTTTGAATTTATTCGATAAAAATTAGAAAACCTTTTTGAACAGCAGCAAAATAAGAATAAAAAAATATTTCTATTCATCATAGAAAATATTTGAGCTCAGTTACATAAGCTACTAATCAATTTTTTTTTTTTTTACAAAGTACAAAGAATATAGAGTATAAACAAATTATTTCAATACCTGCAGCAAGAAATTTCGGACTTTTTTGGGTTTACAACTACAGCAAAAACATATATAATAATATTCGTATTTGAAAGATATTGGAACGAATTTCCGTCATCCCTTGTCAAATTTGGTTTGGAGACAAACCGGTTTCGGCGATGTGCCATCTTCAGTGTCTAATTTCGTTTTCAGATGAAAACTATGTACAAGGAATATTCGTGTGTCACTGGACTAGTGCAGGGACTAGTCTGACGAGATCTAAATAAGGCTTCGGCGTGTGAGCTGTCCACCAAATGTGGATGAAAACTATGAACAAAGGATATTCGTGTGTCACGGAACTAGTGCAGGGACTAGTCTGACGAGATCTGAATATGGTTTCCGCTTGTGAGCTCTCCACCAAATTCAGATGAAAACTATGAAACAATGATATTCGTGTGTGACTGGACTAGTGCAAGGACTAGTCTGACAGGATCTGAATATGGTTTCAGCTTGTGAGCTCTCCACCAAATGCAGATGAAAACTATGAAACAAGGATATTTGGGTGTCACTGGACTAGTGCACGGACTAGTCTGACGAGATCTGAATAAGGCTACATTTATTAAAAAAATAATTTGATTTAAAAAAAAGTACTAAAAATATTAAAAGCGGTTTTCTCACAAAAATATAAGTGCTACGATAAAAATACTTTTAATAAAAGCAAAACATATTGCAATTATCTACCTTACGGTTTTCAGTGCAACCGATATGCGCCATCGAAATTCTGAAATTCAAAGGGCTAAATCTATGTAAATAGAGGCCGGCGGCAAGAAAATGTTGAGAGTTTTCGGGGTTTACAACAACAGCTCTCAAAACAACAAAAAATTGGAGAATTTGTGCAACGGTAAAGATGTGACTTTTCTGGCAATTCTGTCTTTAATAAAAAGGTTTTTATAAGATTCACTCACTCTTAATGTCCACGCAATCATCCAATGATGCAAATGCAGCTGCCTGTGCTTTTTGGTCTCTCTGAAAACCCACCAGTGTAACGACACTGAATACATATATATTTAGCAGAATTCGTTTTGAAAAAGTGCTGTAACCTAAAAGAATGTTTGCCTTATGGCCGTAGCAACAGCACCATAGTTAAAAAAGGCATTTAGATGTGACAACACGTGGTGAATAACAAGTACAGTGTACGTGAAGAAATCGAAAAAACGAACTCACAAATCTTCGGAAACCCGAGCGAGTCCGGCATCTCGTTATCACTGGTTCTCTGGTAAAAACAATTTTAACGGAAGTGAAAGATATTGCAATTATCTATGTAACGGCATTTAGAGCAACCGGATATCTCCTATAGTTTAGGAGGAGAGGAGTTTAGGTGTAAAATATGTGAAATTCAAAGGCCTATATCTCACCAACTACAGGCCTGCAGCAAGAAATTTTGGCTTTTTTTTTGGGTTTACAACTACATCAAAAACAAACAAAAAAACAATAAGAAAACTCGACCAATTGTGTAATGGTAAAAATGTTCCAAAAAAAAAAAACATTGGTTCGTGTTTGAATGAATCCTCAATCAGCACTGAGAAAAACGAGACAGAGAGAATTTTGTTTGAATTTTGAATTTGGCACTACATCTTTCACCATATTGTAATTGAAACATAAGCGGAGCGGAAATAAACTTTTGAAAGTAATATTGAAAGCAATACATATACCTAAAAATTCCATTTAATCTTTTAAATCGATCATTTTATTTATTTAATTAATACAATAATATTCTGTAATATATAGTAATAACTAAGATTTATAATTTGATAATAGTTTATAATATAAATAGAAAAATCCAGACACAGAAAAAGCAATTATTTTTAAGAGTGTGGGAAAATCACCTAAACGCAGCATACAGTCCTCACGCAACCATGGTTTGATGGCTACTAACGTAATTTCAGCAAATGCACCCATTGTATACATATTAAGGTGCTCAAAAATTGAGTAGCCGAATGGCTGCTCATGGACATCAATGTTATAAATACACACTACACATTTTTTATGTATCTCTGTATTTATGTATTTCTCTACACGATTTTTCCCTACAAGTTTCTGAGACTTAAGCGTTAAGTTTTTCCTACTTTTTTTTTTTTATGTTAATTATTTTTTTGAAAATGAAGTTGTTCAGAATGTTATATACTAGTTTACATTTTAACAAAATATAGTTAGTAGCGCGTGTTTACGTATTTTTTTTATTAAAATCAGTGCAGTATTTTGGGAGGAAACGATCATTAAACCGGAGCCGTTGCTCCCTTTTTGAATCTAATGTGAGTACATAGTAACATTTTAGGAAAATTATTTTCAAGTACTACTTTTTCGATTGTGTTGTAAATCAATGTAAATGTAAAGATGAAAAAAATATATATATAAATGCAAACAAATGTATATAATAATGAAAACAAATACTTTATTTTTCATCGGAGGATTTAGCGCCGCAGGCGAAAAATTTTTGTTGTTCGCGCGATTTTTTTTTCATAAAAATTGTTCACTTCAAAAACAAAAACAACAACAAAAATGTTTAAGTAAGTGTCTGGTTCAGTTGCTTAGGCCTAAAGATATTTGCCTGAGTTGTTATTTCGCTAGCTATTAAATAGTGTTCGCTAAAAAGTAGTGTTGGCATATAAGTAGTGTTCTGATGTCCGTTTTCTTCGGAAATACTGCACCGATTTCGATAAAAAAAATATGTAAATACGCGTTACTAATTATGTTTTCTTAAAATGTAAGCTATTATACAACATTCTGAACAACTTCATTTTCAAAAAAATAATAAACATCAAAAAAAAATGGTAGGAAAAACTTTAAACTTGTTTTACGCTAAAAGTAAAGGTTTCGATAAAATGTTTCCAAATACGGATTATAGATATTAAAATTACCTTTTAAACGATGTATATATCGTTCCGATATGTGCCGGGATTACGGAGATATAGGGCATCAAAATTTTAAACTTTAAATGCTCATATCTCCTAAACGGGGGCGGGGCGGGGGTCGGGACTTGTTGTTGTGGGGAGCTACAACAACAACAACAACAGCAAAATCGACTATACCGGGCTGACCTTGAATGTAGCCCACCATTCCGTTGAGCACATATCGTTGGAGCCACGCAACCAAAAAAAAAATATTCAGTTAAATTTGTAGGAAGAGGGAGCCCAAATATGCATTACGGGAATTCTCTCGACTAGTTTCCATAATGCACATTTATGTAGACCATATATTTTAAACAAATGTATTGCCTAGACCAGGCACCTTCTACGAAATTATTGTGTAGGTCGGTATTAACAGTAGGACTCTATTCACAATGTTAATTATTTCACTTCTAAACTTACGTTATTCGCTTTCCCTTTTTTCCGAGTAAATATTGGAATGCCACCATTCGATGTTAAACACATTAAAAATGTACACATTATGCCATAAATATAAATCTCCTTTAATTAATATTTAATATTTTTGAGCTTATAGGGATGCCACCTTAAAAAAACAAAGAATTTTTAATCCAACTAATAAAAAATGTGTGATAATAAAAAAAACAAAATCAGTGATAATGATGTAAACACAAATAATGCAAATGCACAAATAATCACATAACGAACCCAAGGCCAAGAATGATAGAACCAGGGTATGTAAGCGTACGCTCGCGGTCGACTCATTTTTGAACCCGACCGCGTGCGCGTGCGCTTAAAATATTTTTTATTGAACCCGACCGCGTCCGTAAAAAAAATTTTAGCGCACACGCACGCGGTCGGATTCAAAAAAAAATTTTTTTAGGCGGTGATTCCACTTGGGTAAAGTTACCCATGCAATTTTACTCTCTCAATGTGTTCATCGTATTTTTACCCCGAAGTGATTACACTTGGGTATTTTTACCCAAGAATATTTGATACTTTTGCTACCAAATGGCGTAAAAGTGGCGTCGAGTGTCATAAAATTTTACGGATAGCTAATAATATGCAATCTATTACTATACTTATACAAAAATATAGAATAATTAAAATTTAATGTAATTTTTGTTAGTTTCTAGATGTTTTAAAAAACATAAAATTAAGTTACAAAAGAAAACATCATGTCATAATAATCAAACATAGAATTGAAAAAATTTAATTAAAAATATATCGGAAATACCAAATTGATCGACTCTTAAACAAGTCATAAATAGCATTAAAAAATTAGCAACACTAAAACATTTATTTATGTGCGTAATATGTTAAAATATTTAATATAGAACGTCCGTACAACACATCCGCATTGATGAGCGGTCATCGTTAAACTAATTGTTGCTATGTCAACAGCTCAAAACAAATGAAAAAATGTACAAGCGCTCGAAAGGGTTTCCGTTTGTTATTTTTCCATACATTTTGCGTGCTAATCTGCCGCTTTCATTGATTTTACATACGTTTGCATACTACCAAACGGTTTTTGCTGCTACAGAACTCTGTTCTCCAAGAAAAACCAGCAAAATTCTTGGGTAAAATTTTACCCACGGATGAACACACTGTTCTCTCGTGAGCGAGTGTTCATTTTTGTGATTTTGCCGTAGAGCAACAACAAAATTTTACCCATTTGCGTAACTTTACCCAAGTGGAATCACCGCCTTATTGAACGCGCACGCGGTCGGGTTCAATAAAAAATATTTTAAGCGCACGCGCACGCGATGTAATGTATGTCGCACCAAAATTTAAGATTTTTTTAATCGAAATATGTACAGTATATAGTGAGATTTAGAAAATTATATTGGAATCAATATATCATTCATATTACCTATTTGGTATTAATTTTTACGTTATCTTATTTTTATACCCTACATCCGAAGGAATGAGGGTATATTCACTTTGTGCTTCCGTGTGTAACGCATTAAAGGAGGCGTGGCAGGTATGGAAAATTATATATATTCTTGATCAGTGTCACCTCCTGAGTCGATTTAGCCATGTCCGTAGTCTGTCTGTCTGTCTGTGGAAATCACGATTACAGGAGAACGAATGAAGCTATCGCGATGAAATTTTGCACGTATATTCTTTGTCATCCGAAACTCTGTGGGATTGAAAATGGGATAAATCGGTGCAGCGCCACGCCTACTTTTTTAACAAATACTAATTCTTTTAACAATATTTCAACTTGTAGACTTAGTTTTGAGCTTCAATTTTGTTTCCGAATACATCGGTACAGGTAGATTAAATTTTTAAAAAAAATGGGCGTGTCCGCCCACGAACATATGACATTGATATAAACCGCAATTCCATTTTTGATACGGAAATTTAAGAAAATCGGACTATTTAAATAAATCGGAAATATGTATAAATATGTATAATAAAGGTTGCTGGGATGTAGGGTATATAAGCTTCGGTCTGACCGAAGGTACCCTTACTAGTTAAAATTGGAATACTGTGATATCTAGTACAACTCTTTATATGGATCTGTGAAAAGTAACTTGCTTTTGAACTGCTTTCTTACTAAATACATATAAACTTAAAAATAAAATATATAAAATTTCAGGTACCTCATTAAAAAAAGGTCATGTGTACTTCCATTGCAACGTTGGTGTTATTTATAGCAAGAAAATATCGCGAAAATCCTTAAATGTACATTGATTCCTTGAACAATTTTTGAAGATGTCATGAAAAAAGTTAACGAAATACTCCTTAGACTTTTTACATAGAAGATTATACCAGCTATCATAAACCTTTCCTAACGGTTTTTTATTGCCTTCGGAAGCTGCGAAAAATCACCAATTTGTTTGAATGCATATTTCAATTTCGAACCTTGCTACCTTGCAGTAAAAACCAAAAATAATGAAGCCTGTTTGATGGCTACGACGATATAAAAACTTCACTGTAAAAGGATTGCATTTTTAGGGTGTTTTGTTTCTATTATTATTGCAGAAATAACTTGGCAAAATATTCACAGGTAAAAATATAAGATTTGAAATGCATGAATACGGAAATTATTATAATTTTATGTATCACAAAAACAAAAAATGGAGAAAAACCTAAAAATTATTGCATCTCTAATGCTTCTAAAGATGTTGCTCTTGTAATAATATTAAATTACGCATACTTAATAAAAACAAGATAACTTAAAAATTAATACTAAATAGGTAATATGAATGATATTTTCATTCCAATATAATTTTCTTAATCTCACTTACTATATATTTCTATTAAAAAATCTTAAATTTTGGTCCAACATACATTACATCGCGTGCGCGTGCGCCTAAAATATTTTTTATTGAACCCGACCGCGTGCGCGTTCAATAAAAAAAATTTTTTTGAACCCGACCGCGTGTGCGTGCGCTAAAATTTTTTTTAGCGCACGCGCACGCGGTCGGGTTCAATAAAAAATATTTTAAGCACACGCGCACGCGGTCGGGTTCAAAAATGAGCGTGCGCTTACATACCCTGGATAGAACACAAGATTTTGCAAAACAAGTCTCAAAAATTGCTTTGTTCTGCGCATCCACGCCACGGTAGCAGTTCGATATGGACGACCTCGCAAATTTATAAACATTTTGTAAGCAAAAATGTAAGCATTGAGTAATGAAAATATTTAAAGTGTTTTTACTTTAAAAGTTGATGTTTTTCGTAAAAATATAATTTAATAAAAATTGAAGACATTTAAATTTTGCATATAAAAATGGAAACCTTAACCGGATATCTGCAATGATTTGGGTAACATCCGGTTTATAAAATCCAGAATTTGGCATGTCATAAGTCTTAAAGCGGAGGCGCCGGTGGGAATGTTGTTTTTGTTTTTGGGTTTTACAGTAAAAACGAAAACAACATAATTGGAGCAATCTGCAAACGGGTAAAAGGATTTAGAACTAAACTTCCGCAATATTTTTCAGCAAATCCGGCTTCACAAAATTTAATTTAAACATTGGTTCGTTCTGTGCAGCTACGTCTTTAACGGCGCGCCATATGTTCAAACTAATAAACCAACAAAATGTGAAAGTATGACTTCTCCTCTGCTGGCAAAATTCTGTCCACAATTTATTACGGCTAATTCAATACTTATTACAATTTTAAACTTTGCATTTAATTTCATTTTTTGCCAAATTTCATTTTGAAATCTTAATCCGTTCTCCTGTGATCGTGATTTCAACGGACAGACAGACAGACGGATAGACATCGTTATTTCAATTTTGGTGGTGATGCTGATCAAGAATATATATGCTTTTCCATACCTATCTTGTCTAGTTATATGCGTTACACACTCCGGTAGAAAGTGAATATACCCTCAACCTTAATAGCCTAAGCACAGTTGGAGTGGCCGGATACAACTTCAATTTTTTCCAGCCGTCAAACTCTGGCGATAACACACAGTTATAGCTGCGTAATCGGGCGTCCATTGTATACAAAGGTTTTTTCTACACAAACAACTTCTACACAAAAGAAGAAGACAGCTCTGCCGCCAGCAAAATGCCGCCAGATTAGAAATTATCCGGCCACTCCAACTGTGTTTAGGCTATAAGGTGTAGGGTATAAAAAGGTTTTTATAAGATTCACCCACTCTCAATGTGCACCCAATACAATGAAAACCCACCAGTGTAATTTGTCGCTTCTGGTCGAAAAACGACACTGAATACATATATATTTAGCAGAATTCGTTTTGAAAAAGTGCTGTAAAATAAACGAATGTTTGCCTTATGGCCGTAGCAACAGCACCATACCAATTGTGTGATGGTAAAAATGTTCCACAAAAAAAAAAAAAATGGTACACTATTATCATAAATACACTACACATTTTTATACCCTACACCTTAAGGTTGAGGGTATATTCACTTTATACCCTCAACCTTAACAAGTCCATGGAGCTCACCGGTCGTGCTTGTTTAAAAGAAAGATGGAAGCACTCGATTTTGTGTTGACTACCGAAAGCTGAACGATGTCACGAAAAAGGAAAACTACCCACTTCCGCAAATAGACGATAGTTTGGACACGTTATCTGAGAACCGGCTAAAAAAATTTCTGAGCGCACTCGTCCTGTGCGCTTAGCGCATGCAAGGTGAGTAGCGCACAGGACGCGTACGCTTTCACATACCCTGATATAGGGAATCATTCCGTAACACTAACGAACATAAAGTTCTCTCTTTTGTTTTGGTTATTTTCGTTGTTTTTCTGGGTATTTGACGCCAGCGTCGAGAAATTCTGAAGAAACTGCGTCGGCAGAACCCTTGGCTGACGATAGACGAACAATAATAAATTTGTTGGTAAATTTATGTGCTTTCCAGGCATTAACAGCTGTTTTGGTGTACAGAAATGGTACGATTTCTGCCGTGAACAAAAAGGTTGTCGTGTAGAGCAAACAGAAAATAATCCACGAACAGCAAACAGAGAGGCAACAGGAAATGCCTCTCTCGGCAGAGTTTTGCCAACACTGGCGTGGCTTCCAATCACGTTCGTTAGTGTTACGGAATGATGCCCACATTCTGTTTGCTCATTGGTGTGAACCGGCTTAAGTGCGCGCTATAAATTTCATCTCTAGCGGCTAAAAATTTTTGCGGGGGGCTACATTTTTGTGTTCTTTTACGGCGAGATTTCACTTTTTTACAGCGAATTAAAGTTTGCCTTTATTGCACCAGTAAAAATCCAGCTAAAATGCATTAGTATGCATGGGAAATTTTCGATTGTACCAAATACTAATTTGTGGGTGAAACTCTCGGTTGGCAAACTGGCATTGTTGAAACGTGGCCAAAATGCTATATACTTAAAACAAATTAAATAATTTTTTTGTAAAGAGATGTTCGTGTAAACAACACGATAATTGGTTTCTTGTACGCAGTGTTCAATGTTTTGTGTTTATAAACAAAATATAGACACTAATTTGTTTTCTCTCTTTTTCATCATACTGCGTTTCAAGGCTCTTCGGGTTTATTAACTCTTTCTGAAAACCACTTTAATTGTCTTTTGAATAAAAATTTTTGTTCACATTTAACGAATGTCAATAAAACCATGGACAATCTGGATTTTGTTGAAATTTTAATATTCTGCTGATAACTTAAAATGTTGAAAAATGTAAGAATATGGTCATTGCACATTGCTAGTTATTGCACAATGTAAGTACTCTTTTAGTATACTCAAAGTGAACATAAGTTAGAAATATGTATATTCATATTGTATCTACTGTAGATGTCAGTAGTATTATATCTTGGCTTGTATTTTAATAAGAAATTATGTTTGTATTCAGAAACATAATTCCTAATAAATATAAACAGTGACCATATAACAGCTAGCTCAAATTTTTATGGTTTTCTCTTAGGGCGCATCCAATTCATAGAAGTAGAAGATTAATGGTTGTTAGTTTTGTTATCTCTGTTATGGAGTTATGAACCGTCAAAATTTGGAGCTTATATTGGCTATACCTTCATTATTTCGGCACATATGCGAACGATATAAACACCTTTCGAAAAGTAATTCTAATATGTATCCTTTATATCAGGGCTTCTTAAACTTTTTTATATAGCGACCCCCTTCAAGCTTAAGAAATTTTAAACGACCCCCTCCTCCATATAATGAATTATATATTAACCGTAGATGTAGATTTAATATCGCACTATTTTACAATGTAAATAAAATAAGGATTAAAGAATACGTACCCATTCATTTCACATATATATAATCGGAAACGTTGACTGAATATCGGTCGTAATAAAACACAATAAATAGAATTACATAAAACTATATATATATATTTATTCAATAGAAAAAATAAACTTTTGTAACAATTTTTTTAATAAAAACATATTATTGACCTCAAACAATATTAATGTGACGGATGTGATTGTTTATTTTTACACAAATAATTAAATCTAGGCTCAATTTGAGTTAGTGCAGGTCGTAATAAATTTTCAACGTTTATTAAAGTTGAACGGTATTTTGATTTTATGTAAGTTAATGTGGAAAAGGCTGATTCACATAAATATGTTGTAGAAAGTGGCAGTAATTTGTTCATTGCCATTTCCGATAGCAGGGGATATTCTCATTTGATTTCTATCCAAAATTCATGCACAGGCACTTGAGAAAATCTGAGTTGCAAGGTAGTATCACTTGTTAATTCGACAAATTCTTCTTGTGCTTTTAAGTTTAAGAAATTAATATTTTCCATTTCAATTGAAAATGGATTGCAAATCCATTGTTGTGTATCGATATCATTGGGAAAATACCTATGCATGTAAACTTCCATATCCTTCAAATGATTAACAATAATTTTTGTTATAGGAGTATCTTTTTTTGAAATATTGTTACTAATTATATAATGGTCAGTAAATGGAAACATTTCGAGCGATTCACTTTCTACTCTGTTCTTCCATATAATATTTTTTTTAACAAAGGCCTCAAGTTTATTTTTTAACAAAAACATATTAACGCAGACTCCCTGCATTGATAAATTCATATCATTGATTTTATCAAAAATATCTGCCAAATAGCATAGCTTGAGAAGCCATAATTCATCGTGAAAATAATCGGCCAAATTAGAATTTTGCTGTGTTAGAAATATAAGAACTTCATCTTTTAAAGTTAATAATCGTTTCAAACTTCGACCTCTTGATAGCCACCTAACTTCAGCATGTAGCAATAAACTTGTATAATCCGAATCCATATCAATGCACAAATTTTTAAACAATCGACTATTAAGTGCTCGACTTTTAATAAAGTTAATGATTTTGACAGCATCAAAAAACACAGTGTTTAATTCTGGTGCAATTTTTTTAACAACAAGTGCCTCTCGGTGAATCATACAATGTGTAAATGTAATATGATCATTTCCAGCTTTAACAAATGCTGTAAAACCAAGATCTTGTCCGGTCATTGCTGCAGCACCGTCCGTGCACACACCAACACAATTTTTCCAATTTAATCCTTCTTTTTCAAAAAACTCATTTACTTTTTTATATATATCCTTTCCACGAGTTTGACCTTCCAGAGGACGACAAAACAGTATATCTTCATGAATGCTTCCCTCATAAATATATCTTACAAAAAGTAACAACTGTGCCATTTTTGAAATGTCTGTCGACTCGTCCAGTTGTATTGCAAATTTTGAGCTGTCTTTAAGCCTCATAAGAAGCTATTGAAATTGATCATTGCTAATGTCTGAAATTCTTTTGGACACAGTGTCATTTGATAATGGAACTTTACTAATTTCAGCAGCATACTGTTTTCCATGAACAATTTCAGACATTCTTATAGCTGCAGGTAGTAAAAGTTGCTCTCCAATAGTTGCTCTCTCTAAACTTCATACGATGCCAATAGATATTTATCATTCAAAGTAACATACTTCTCCAAAGTGTTTTCTTTATTTAATGTTTGCAAAAGAAGCTCAAAATATTCTATTGGCTTTTTTGATAACGTTGCATGTTTAGTATTCAAATGCCGTTGCAGTTTTGACGGTTTCATGCTTTCTGCAGCCAAAACTGCATTGCAAATTAAGCACCATGGTTGGTCTTCATTGTTGTGAGAAGAGCATGTGAAGCCATACTGCAAATATGATTCGTCATATTTTCTTTTTTTTGTTTTGTTAGAAGTCGGATTTGAAGCACTGCAACTTGGTTGTAACGGCGTGGCAGACTTATTAGTTGGAATTTTAATTAGCCATTTATCCATGATGGTTAAAAAATAATAAATAATTAAACAAAATGTAGTTGAACTTTAACGTAATAATTAAAAACACCAACTGAAAATTACACAGTAAATACACACATGTCACTACGAAGACCAAACTGAAGTACAAATCGGTAGCATTCCCAAAAAGTGAATGACTCATGTGTCACGTTCCATACAACAAAAGCAAAACGTATTCCCGTTGTTGTTATCAAAACAACAACAAATACGCAGAAGCAATAACTATTTCGCCGTTCGTTCGTCTCTGGTTCTGTCGCTACGACGATCGTAAAAATCCAGCATGAAAATTCCTCGAAATGCCGTGCAAATAATATTGCGCTCTCATAAGGAACACACAATGACACGCTGTATAATATAACATAACTGCATGCCAACTTTACAGACAACCGTTTTTTTTCCAAAAATAGTTATAATAAAACTACAATAGTATTTTGTATGATTTTTATTTCTATTTATATTTGTACGTAGTATACTAATTTAAAATTTTATTTATAATGATTAAAAAGTATCAGATCTTTGCGACCCCCTTTCAGTAGTCTCGCGACCCCCATGGGGGCCGCGACCCACAGTTTAAGAAGCCGTGCTTTATATTAAGAGACATTTTCCCGAAAAACATAGTTTTGCCGTAAATCGCGTTTATAATGTTTACTACTATTTCTTATCAAGAATGATAGAAAACCAGATTACGCCACGAGCAGCTTTCCAATAGTTTTCCACTGCATATGACGTCACATGTAATTGAAGTTTGAAATTTTCTTTGGAAAAAGGAAAGCGCATACATACGATTCACACAAGATTGATAGAATACAAGATTAAGGAACGCGCAGCTTTCCAATAGTTTTTAAATAGCTTTCCATCGCATATTGGAAAATGGAAGGAGCATACTCACTATTCGCAGTTATTATTTCTTACAGACGGTTTGTGAAAAAATTTAAATATAGGAATGAGTAGATGTTATATTTAATACAATTGGCAGTGACTTCTTTGAAGACGAACACACGGTGGAAAAGCTCTTACTCTCGCTAGAATATAATTGTTTGGAAAACGTTGCTGGCTACATATGTCATAAATTGAGACATGAAGGTGTCCATCTAAGAGAAATGAGACGGAAAAATCATTCTTGAGTGGCTCACTTGAGTGACGGTGGATTGTGCATACCATCTGCAAAAATGATGGGTACACCTCGGAACTGCATTAAATATGTAAAATTTTAAATGGAGATGATTTTCTCATCACAAAAATTACTTTAAAAAACGCATTAGTGAAGCCGGCAATGTTCAATCATAGAGAAAGAGTAACAAGAGGTCGAATCTTGAACAAAAATATTTTCCACTGGCTATCCAGTACTAGATCTTTTTTGCACTCATTGCTGAGTGTGTTCTCTCTTCTATTGCAAATGCTAATGTGTTTACATTCATCGTCTGAGCATTTCTTTCCTATCCACTACTGAATCGATGATGGATTACTGAAAGCTTCGCTCTCTCCACTATTCCTATTACACGTGTTTGCGTGTTTGCACTGATGCTCTGAGAATTTGGTCAACCCAGTTCTGGATCGTATGCAGATTTTTGAGTGTTTCGCGCTCTTCTCTTTTGTATTGCAAATGCTAATGTGTTTTCATTGATGCTCTGAGCACTTGTTGGCTATCCACTACTGAATCGTTGATAAATTACTGAATGCTTCGTTCTTTCCGCTATAGCTATTGCATATGTTTGTGTGTTTGCACTGATGCTCTGAGAATTCGCTCATACCCAGTTCTGGATCGTGTGAAGATTTTTGAGTGTTTGGTTTTTTTTGCTTTTGCTTTCGTACTCTGAGCATTTGTTTCCTATCCACTACTGAATCGTTGATAGATTACTGAATGCTTTGTTCTCTATGCTATACCTATTGCACTTGTTTGTGTGTTTGCAATGATGCTCTGAGAATTTGGTACCCAGGTCTGGATCGTATGAAGATTTCTTAATGTTTTGCTTTTTATACCCTACACTTTAAGGTTGAGGGTATATTCACTTTCTACCGGAGTGTGTAACGCATAGAACTAGACAAGATAGGTATGGAAAAGTATATATATTCTTGATCAGCATCACCACCAAAATTGAAATAACGATGTCTGTCCGTCTGTCTGTCTGTCCGTTGAAATTACGATCACAGGAAAACGGATTAAGATTTCAAAATGAAATTTGGCAAAAATATTCGTTGCTATGTTGGGGTGTTTCGTATTGAAAATGGGCAAAATTGCCCAAGGACCACGCCTACTTTTTATATCGAGAGTGCAGCTACCTTTGTTTTGCCTATTAAAAAAGGCCATATCAGCATCACTTTTTGAGAGAAGACAAGAAATATAATATGCCAAATATGGGCGTGATCCGCCCACTTTTATTTTACATAGGTCATGGAAGGTTTTACATGGATTGTATTAAAAAGTATATAAGTTTCCTGAATAATGGTGTACATAATATAGTAGTTTGTGAACGAATAATATTCTATTGGGAAAAAATGGGCGGGCCACGCCTCCTTTTTACCCATCCACCCAGTATTGCAATATATTTTTATACCCTACACCTAAATTTTGAGAGTAAACGCACTTAGTACCGGTGTTTGTAACGCACAGAAATAGTTAAGCAGCTATAATTATAGTTTATCTTATATATCTTATATATACGAGTATATATGCAGCTTTAAGGTGTAGGGTATTTCGGCTACAGCCCGGCTGTAGACAACACCTTTACTAGTTTATTTTGCTTTCGTACTCTGCGAAGTTTTTCTGTCCACTACTGGATCGTTTACAGATTGCTAGTGGAATTTCGTTTCTTGCTACATTTTGCCAATTCGTCTTCTTCTTATTATTCCTAGTGCTGTTTTGTTTGTGTTTTTTGTTTGATTCTTTATGGAGCAAATGAAGAGTGTATGTATGTCGAAGGAATATATGTGAATACATATTGATAACTTTGTGCTTAGTGATTTCTGGACATTATTTTGTTTGTGTTTTTTATAATTAGTGGCTTCGTATGGATTTGTATGTTTGTACATTTGTTTTTGCTTTCTTTTTTTTTAGAAATTCGATGAAGGAGGTTTGGACGACCTTCTTGATCAGTACAATTATAGAAAACTAAAATTTTTGCAATTATTTGTAGTTAGCAGCTTATATAACTGCGGAAAACCTGAAGGCTTTTGAAATTATTTTCGGAAATCGTAAAACACAAATATTTACGAGTTTAAAATAAAGAAAATTATTATTAGTCCTATCAAAATTACACTGTGTTAATACTTAGCATATTTGCTAGTTTTTAGAGATTAGATATATTCATAATAGTGCTCCTGTAAAGATTTATTTTTTATAGGGCTTTTTTGTACCCAGCATGCCGACTCAAATTAATCGATGGTCATCGCAAACAAAATTCAAAAAGCATCAGAAACTCCAGAAATGCTAAAAAATGTTGATGCTTAAAATTATTTACACACGAAACAGTTTCAGGCATGCTAAAACAGAGTGAATGATTGAAAAGAAATATTCGCTGTATGCGTGAGTAAATTTATTGAAATTTTCTAGTCTCTCCTTGAGGACGCATTTTGCACTCATTTCGTTTCTTCGTTTTCCTTGCGGACCGACCGCTTCCATTAGGCGTTCGAGTAAATTTCGCTGATTCGGCCCCTTGTTATTCTTTCTCTATGGTTCAATACAGCGAAAATATAAAAAAAGACTTTTTCTAGCGAAAATGCATTTATGATTAGGAAACTTGATCGAAAAATCTCTGAAAATATAATAAAAAGAGAAAACGTAATAAAACAATACTTTAATAATAGTAATATAAGTAGATCCTATATTTTTATATTCCTTTCGTCGTCTTTTTATTTCCTTGTATACGTAGTAAATACAAGAAAGTATTGTAATCATGTAACACACATTTTGACCATCGCGTCCATTTTGACTAGTTTGGTCGTGACGTGTGTACGTATGTACGCCTTTACGTATGTATGTGTCCTCAATAACTTAAAAACGGAGAATCGTAGAAAGTTGAAATTTGAAATTTGGCATTTGAGACTCTTATAAGACCTAGTTGAGCACCTCCCTTTTTGGATGCAATCGGTTGCGCCAAAAAGGACACTTCTCTTGGGAGAACTTTTCAAATTTCGTGCATAACTCAAAACAAACAACGCAATAAAGTAGATATTTAAAAAAAAAAAATAAAACCTAAACCTTAAACTTAAAGAAATAAGTTAACCTAATCTAAAACTAGTGTTAGTGCTAGGAGACAAAAGATTAACTTTTATGCTGTGTTGTACACAGTGTCAATTATATTTAAATAGTTAAATCTTCTGTGATAAAACATTAACTTTTTATTTCTATCGAAAAGCAGATTGCTCTTGTTTAACAAGAGTATATGTGTTTAAGACAAACACATGTGTAAGCGTAGGACTTAACATTTTCTCATATAACTTTAACAACTCTGTGTTCTCGCTATATACAATTTTATTTAAAAATTTAATGGCCGATTCAGTTAGGAAAGTATCAATCCTCTTTATAGTTGCAGCCCTATATAAAGTATCATTAGAGTAATAACTAAGGATACCCTCCGCATTAACTGTACAATGCAGACCTGTGCATATTCTTAGGCACATAAAAGAGTTAAGAAATGGAAAAATATATAGCAATTGTTTCTGCTTTTTAATACAACAGATATCGCTGAATGCGTGAATGAACAAGATTACACAGATCATTAAGAAGTGAAGAGAATAAAAAACAATATTATTGGTTTGTAGTTGTTTTCTATTGTTCTTCTTATAGCTTTGATAAGCAAATTTTTTCAACTTGTACTTAAATGTAGCTTTAACTTCATGTAAGAGATTTTGGATGGAAAAGTTTTTTGTTATTTAAGATCTGTGTATTATTTGTCTGTGACATCTGTATATTATTTGTCTGTTTAGCCTTAGCTTCCCTTCGGATGCAAAGTTAAGAAAAATATTGCAAAAATGTGGCAGCGAAAAAATTGATACAAAAATTGAACGCATATGCATGGAATATTTTCATACAAATTGCATTGATTATGAACTGCAATTTAATAGATTGGTTTTATCCCTACTGTACATCTCTCTTAGACTCGCTAGAATATGAGGGCTTGGACAACGTTGCTGGCTAAATATGTCATAAATTGGGACATGAAGCTTTCCATCTAACAGAGAAAAGATACACGGAAGAATCATATTCATGGGTGGTTTACTTGGGTGAGGGTGGATTGTGCAAATCATCTGCAAAAATGATGTGGTATATGTCTGAACTGTACAAAATATTAAGTTTTTACGTGGCTAAAAACTCGCTGCCACAATGTCATTGCCGCTTCAAGTGTACGTATTTAAAGAAAACATGGCTATTACCGAAAAACAGCAAGTTTTGACGGTTCCCGAAATCCCTAAGCATATGGAGTGTGACGTTTGGGTGAAGGAGCGAACGACACTCGCTCCCTAAACCGACTCTTTTCCCGACTCTCCCCATTTTTCAAACCCCTGCTTAAAAGTTTCTTATTCTAGGTCCTATGGGTCAGTGGCGTCATGTTCGTCAGGTACTAAGTACCACTATGTAAAAACTCTCCGAAAACTACTATGTTTTAATCTAGAGAATGTATAAAAATATATCTGTACAAAGAAAACAATTAAATAAAATTGGAAATCTATATAAGAAAAGAAAAAAGAAATAAATACAAACGAATTAAACAAATAAAAAAATAAAAATGAAAATGGGAACCTAAATAAAAAGAAAGAAGGATTAAATAAAATGGAAATCTCAATCTGGAAATCAAATTCAGAGGCAAAAACTGGGACTTAAAAATTACAGAATCAGAGTTATTAAAAATTAAAATTAAAAGATACGATAATTATTTTTCGAAACAATTTTGAAAAATTATCTTTTAGTATACCCAGACCCCAGCAACCAGACCAAAAAACAAAATTTAAGAACGGTGATAAGAACACCAAAAATGCGTAAATCAACAAATCCCAAAAAGGTATCCACTGAAAAAGCTACCAAAATAAACTACGTTAGTAGGCAATACCAGAAACTTTTTTGTCCTCGGCCTAAAAAGTTATTATTTTCCATGACAAACTTTTAGGCAAACCTAAACATGCAGGGATGGCTAATTTATTACTTTCGGACAATTTTTGCACTTTCGGACAAAACACCAGTATATATTGGAAACTATAGACTTCCACATTCTCATAGTGAAGTGATAAAAAACCAAGTGAATAAAATGCTAGAAGACGACATCATAGAACCTTCCACAAGTCCTTACAATGCTCCACTTCTATTAGTTCCAAAGAAAAATATATCTGACAAGAAGAAATGGAGAGTAGTAGTAGATTATCGCAAGTTAAATGATGAAGTAGTTAATGATAAATTCCCACTCACACGTCTTGGAGATATTCTCGATAAACTTGGGAGAGCAAAATGGTTTTCAACCCTTGATATGACTAGCTCTTTTCATCACATAGGTTTAGAAAAAAATTCACGACCTCTAACCACTTTCTCCACTACAAATGGACATTTCCAATTCAAGAGACTACCTTTTGGATTACAAATTTCTTCAAATAGTTTCCAACGAATGCTTACCATAGCACTCTCAGGTTTAGAATCCGAAGCTTTCCTATACGTAGATGATATAATTGTTTTCGGATGTAATCTTACACACCAAAACAACACAAATTTAATTCGTGTATTAGATAGACTAGATAAATACAATTTAAAATTAAATGCAGAAAAATGTTGTTTTTTACGACCAGAAGTAGTATACCTAGGTCATCTAATAACAAAAGATGGACTAAAATTTATTTTCCATGATTTTGGCTAATCAAAGCAAAAAACCATGGATTGATCTATTGTGCAACATTCTGTTGCACATGTGATGCACACGAGTAAGGCCGCAATTATTTAACAAGTCATGGGAGGCCTGCCAGGTGCAAGAACGTTACCTACACGTCCCTTCATCAATGCAAGAGTGGAATTCGCAGAACCATTTTGTGTACACTTCCAGGTTGAAGGAAAGAGCCCACATAAGGCTTATGTCGCTATATTTTTCTGTTTCAGTACGAATGCTGTTCATCTTGAACTAGCAATTGGCCTAAGAACTGATGCTATTCGGGCGGAAAAGTTACTGCAGCAATTTTGACAACGCCACCAATTTTGTCGGAGCCAAATCAAGCTGCAAGAACTTTCGGATACACTCTACACAGAAAGAGCAATAGCCACAATAAACAATACTTTCAGCAACAGGGGTATTTAATTCCATTTCATTCCTCCAACCTAACACTACGGCTCTTCCTCATTGGAGAAGCATTAACAGCAAAAACTGATACGACAGCCTCATCGTCGAAGATGCCTCTTTAAACAAGATAAAAATTGGTAGCCAACGTGAAACAAGAATTTTTGGCGAAGATGGTCGCAGAAGTATCTCACAGAACTTAAAAGCAGAAATAAGTGGAAAAAACTTAGTCAAAACTTGACAGCACGACCCATGGTAATCATAAAGGACTTCATGTTGCCATTAGGAAGAATTGTTGCTGTCTACCCATGGCCCGATTCTGTTGATCGTGTCGCAGATGTGAAAACAAAAAATGATATCTTAAAAAGAGAGATTCACAGATTTGGCCTCACGGGAGGTCTCCACTCAAGTAAAAGGAATGCGAGTTTACGAATTCAACCGGACCACTTCAAAATAGACGAAAGTCACTATGGCGCAACTCTCTTAACCTTGTTACTATGCCTCTTTTTTCCCGTGGCACAAGTGACAGAAATCACTTTTCGACCCATTGAGGCTCCTCCAGATGTTGTCGAAAACATTGCATCTGTGGGAGTCATCACCAGCGAATTAATTTTAATAACATATTTTAATATGCAGATATATTGGAAAGAAGTGGAAATTATATACTCCGGCATGTAAATGGAATGCAAAGATGTGTGAATGGATTGTGATAGTAATTAGCTGATATTGTGGAAATACAATTTTAGCAATAGAAAATTGTTTCTCTTAGAAATCGCGGGAATCTTAACAACTGATCAGCATAACACCAATTGCATTCAAACCCCAAATCTTTTAAAATTACATTTGGTCTTTTATTTGTGTGGCATACTTTTTGATTGCTGAAATTTCTTTGATAGGGATTTCAAATGGAAGTTGAAGAACTGCAAAGTTAGTAATATCACTGAAATTTGTTGGTATTCCAGCGCGCGTTTACGATGCTCTTGGTGCTAAAAAGGGTTTACGCTTGTTCTGTGAAAGTTGTAGATCGTCTTAATAAAACTTTTAAGAATCGTTCGCTCGTCTTTCGCGGATGTCTAACGTGATATTGCGGCTGCTCAAACTAAATTACAAGACTATGAAAATCAGTTTCAACAATTAAGTCTTCACGGCCAATAAGTTTATAGTTTAGTTATAAGTTTAACAGCACCGTCTTTGACCGATCTCTCAAGTCCGGTGATAAATATTGATAATGTCTCACAACAAGAGGATAGTTCCAATTCTCAATTGATTGTCCAAAGGTCAACAATGCCATGAGTTGATGTAGTTTTGCAAGCAGGTATGCAGCCAGCAGCCATAAAACCCAAAATTGAAAAATTCTGAAAATAAGAACAAGTTTAATTTACCCCTTGCCTCTCCTCGTTTCTGAAATCTACAATCTTTCATTTGTTCTGCTTCACACATCGTATGTCCATGATGGTTGCATCGAAGCACTTTCTTGCATAAGTTTATACGACATTTTTCTGCTTCATACGCATGAAACAATTGCGAACGAAGTTCGAGTCGAGTCAAATTGTCCGTCCCTGATCGTTGTATATCTCGTCGAAATACTTTCGCCGTGAATTCGCTTTTGTAATCTCTTTATAATATATTCTCCTTGCAATGCGTTTTCATCAATACCAAGTAGGCTTCAGGTGGTGCAGGCGAAAGAAACTATTTCTGTTTCAAGGTTTCTGCCTGATACTACAGTTGATGACGTCCGTGCGCATATTCTATCTCAGTTGGGTATTGATAATAGAAGTTTAGTAATTTTAAAATTAAAATTGAAATCGCTGAGATCCTAGTCATGATTCAATTTCCTTGTTCCTGATCACTTAATGAAACGTATTTTGGATCATAAGTTTTGGCTGGACAATGGTATCGTATATATATAGGTTTACAATAATAAAAGAAATCCTAATAATAAATATAATCCATTCGGATTTTCAATTTCCACGTGCCTTTACTATTAATATATGATGTGGTAGTTAAATAAGTTACAAAATATACGTGCAATGAAACTAAAAGAGTCTAACGATCATCCAAAGTCTAAATTGGTTTTCATTTATCGCAGATTCAAGTTCAATGCCTGAATCAGACTTGCTGCCCAAACACCAATTCCTAACTTCAAGTGATTGAAGCCTTTCAATTCATTACCCCCAACAAGTTTAAGTGCTTGTTGTAATTGCAATAAAATCCAGCAATAAAGGCACTTCATGACCCTACAAAAGAATCGTTAGCTGCCTTAACTAACATCGGCATCAATTTGTTGAACTCACTGCTACATAGCGTCACATTGTTCTGTGTTTCATTCACCACGCCAAAACCGCAAAACATTAAACGAGCCAATGACCTCATTGAAACGCGATATCAAATTTAATGGCAGCGTTGTCGAAATGAAGGCGCATAATGTAATGTGCCGAATTCGAAGCACTTCACAAGCACACTCCTATTAACAAAACTAGTCAACTTAGCAACTTCAACCCATTTTTATAATAATTGTTGACGTCTGATCGCTTCATTGTACTTGGGGACTTCAATCTGCCCTATATAATCTGGGAGCGTTGCATTGAAGGTCCTGTTTGTTTTCTACCGTCATCTACCGTTTACAGAAATTCTCGTGTTTTAATGTTTGCTGATGATGCGAAACTATCTACATATATCCCACAAAAATCTAACTGATGCAATGCTCCTGCAATTGGATTGGGATTATTTTGTCCAAGTTTATACAGAGATTCTTATAAAATTTATCTACAAAAGATGAAGTCTAATATCCGTTCTGACCCAAAACTTTTCGGAATTTTGTTAACATGGAAAGGAAGAGTATAATGTACCCAATTTTTATAAAGTATGAATAAATGGACTCTGCTAACATTCACATCATTTGCAGTCTTTTTGAAAATTTTTTTGCTTCAACTTTTTCATCTGAAAATTACAATTTAATGGGTTATCCATATTCCATTTCTCGGGCATACATTCCTCTACCTATTTTGGATATGCATATTACAATTACAATTTAATGGGTTATCCATATTCCATTTCTCGGGCACACATTACTCTACCTATTTTGGATGTGCATATTTTTTTTGATGCAAAAAAATCCGTTTAATGCAATTACAAACCCGGATGGGATGGAATTCCTAAATTGTTTGATTATTCATAACGTTGTAACGACTCGTATATCACTCACTCAAATGGTTGTGTTTAATAATGCAATATCGAATGAGTTTGCAGTTCCGTCTGGAGTTCCCCAAAGAACGACCGTTGCTTTTCTTAATTTTAATCAATGATCATCCAACAATTATTAAAAATGCTTGCGTTTTAATGTTTGCTGATGATGTGAAACTATCTATATCTCACAAAAATCTAAATGATGCAATGCTCCTGCAATGGATTGGGATTCCTGGTCTCTTGGTGTAGCTTAAATTGCATGAAATTAATCTTAACGAAGCGCAAACAAATACCATTTTCTGGATGTCAAGAGTAGGGTTTGCCGGTTTTTTAAAAACCGGTTTTAAAAACCGGGTATTTGAAGAAAATTATCGTATTCGAAAACCGGTTTTTTCAGCAAAACCGTGCCGGTTTTTATTGCATATATTAATTTGCTATAATAATATCGCGTAAACCACACGAGAACGCGCGTCTTTTTTTACATATGTAAAGAAACGTGAGTTGGCTTCCCTTTAATTACTTGACGTTTTCGACTAACGGTAGATTATTGCGAGGCACAGAAAAAGCTAGAATAATACAGAGACTAGAAAGAGAAGAATTGATGTATGGCATGAATTTGTTTATATACATACACGGTTCAGTACGCTCGCTGTATTTTTTGATCCAGAAATTCAGTATTTTACCGGTCTATATATGTAAATACCTATCGATAAATCAAACTTTTGTCACCGTGTTAAATTAATGTATTTCGTGCTATTAATAAGGTTCAAATAAATGTGTGTTGAAAATATTTAATTTACTCCCCTATTCTCTAACGACGAACATATATTTTCCGAGAACTTTGTACGATTTTATTGTTGCTCACCAGTTTAATTTATACTGGTAAGATATCAATTTTTATGTATTTCTATTTATTTATTTATTTATTTGTTTAGTCCAAAATGTCCGATGTTTGGAATCACTTTAAGAAAGTTGAAAACGAAAAAGCGCGTTGTAATTACTGCAACAAGGTTCTTACTTGCAAAGGATCATCTACAAGCAGCCTCTATAATCATTTGAAAGGAGTCCACGATAAAATAATCGAAAAAACCCTCTGAAGCTGGCCCGAGTCCACAAACCCAGCCCAGCGTCTCAAATTTTTTGAAAAGACAAAGTTTAGAAGAAATAGTATCAAGACTTGCTGCCTTGGATGGATTATCTATTAATTGCATCACAACTAGTTCGTTCATACGAGAGTCATTACAACAACGAAATTATTGCTAACCAAAAAAACTCGCGGGTTATGAATCTCATTTATTCATATTATGAAACTATTAAAAATGAAACCATAAATGAATTAAATTGTATGAAGACTAAAGGGGAAAAATTTTCTATAACCCTAGATGAATGGACTAGTAAAGCAAATCGAAGATATATGAATATCAGCGTACATCAACTTGAAACAGATTTTAATTTGGGACTAGCTCATATTAAAAGCTCTTGTGATGCTGAAACAGTATTAAAAGTGGTTTCCGAGAAGTTAAGAAGTTTTCAATTGGATTTAGGAACTGATATAGTTGCAGCGACAAATGATGGTGCTGCTGTCATGAAAAAGTTTGGCCGAATATCCCCGTCAATTAATCAGTTGTGTTATTCTATACACTTAGCTATACACTTAGCAGTTACTGATACATTATATAAAAATCGCGTTGAAATAGATTCAAATTCTTGGAGTGAGGACTCTGAAAGTAGCCAATCGGAAATTGACGATTCAGATTCTCTTGAAATGAATGATTCTAAATTACCCATTCCTGTATTAGTAGAGAATTATAACAAAAATATTTCTCAAGTAAGAAAAATTTGCTCATATTTTAGGAAATCTTCTGTCAGAAATAGCATTCTTCAAAGTTAGAGGCTATGTTAGAAAGATTTGTACACCTAAAAGAATGTGTTGTTTTAGCTCTAAATGACCTTAATGCTTCTAACATGTGGAATCAAGATGAAAATGAAGATTTTAAAATTATAGAGCTTCTTAAAGTGTTAAGTCTGGTAAAAATAGCAGCCGAAGCATTAGGTAGACAGGACGCGAACTTAATAACAAGTGAGGGCATATTCGAACTTTTGTTGGATGAATTACAAAATTTAGAATCCGATATTAGTCGCAAGTTATTACACGCTATAAAGACACGGATAGAAGAAAGAAGGGATACAGTGTTGGTAACACTTATCCTCTTTCTATAAAATTCTGAAACCGTTTGGAATAAAACTGATAAATTTTTTCCAATAGCCTCAAGAACTGAGATAATTAAATTATCCGGGCAATTATTAGAAAGATTATTCTTGTATAAAGATTGCTCTACAGAAAACAACGACTCAGTAAAAAGTAATGAAAGAGATAAGAGATAAGAACATTGTATATCAATGATGAAAGAAGCTATGGAAGTGGCAATAAATAAATATTTACAAGAACCTAAAGAAGTAACTTCTTCTACAATTCAAACATTAAGGAAAGAGTTTTTGGCCCTGGAGGCAACAAATCAAAGAACGAAAAATTTAGATTCATTTTTTAATTCTTTAAAGACAATTAAGCCCAGTTCAGTGGCGAGTGAGCGGGTCTTTTCCATTTCTGGAAATTTTGTGTCGAACGAAAGGACAAGATTAAGTAATAAATCAATTGACGTTCTTTGTTTTTTAAACTTGTATTTTATTAAACAGAAAAAAACAAGTAATTATTAATATCACGAATATAAATATAAAATATCTGATGTGGGCAACACATAACTTCCTTGTATGACGGCAATTGTATGGTTTTATTTCAAGAGTGGTTGATATATTTTATTTATATTTTAAAATTGAAGTTTTAAAAATTTTAAATATTTTTACTTCCATAATGAAAAAAATTTCATAGGCTTCTCTTAATTTAAATAATTTAAATAGTAGTAAGTAAAAACAAGGAAGTACAAATTAGTTTCCACACAGCTTTAACTATCAATCGTAGTAATTTTGATTTCCCTGTTTAGTTTTGTAAGGGTACAACCAATTTTTGTAAAAGATATAGCAGCATAACATTAATTTATCATTATCATTTATGTAATTCGGATAATGCATGCTTCGTGTTCCTTTGGCGAAGAGTCCTTTTGGTGCGAACCATCATTAAAATTGGAGCTACAAAATTGTGTCTTATGTAAGGCCCAATATACTTTCTAGGAGTGTTTGTTTTTGAGTAATGTATGAAATTTGAAAAAAACTATATGAGAGTGTCCTTTTCGCGCAACCGATTGCATCCAAAAAGGGAGGTGCACAACTAGGTCTTATAAGAGTCTCAAATAAAAATTTCAAGTTTCTACGATTCTCCGTTTTAAAGTTATTGAGGATACGTACATACGTACATACGTACAGACGTACAGACGTACATACGTACATACGTACACACGTCACGACCAAACTAGTCAAAATGGACTCCGCGATGGTCAAAATGTGTGTTACCATCAAAATCTCAATATCGAAATTTTTCATGATTACAATACTTTCTTGTATTTACTACGTATACAAGGAAGTAAAAACAATAAAAACAAAACAAAAACTCTAAATTATATGGGTTCTGTATAAATTTTATATACGAATATATGTATAATAAGTAATTATATACATATTAAATTTTATATATTACAGAAAAATGAAATTAAACCAGTTGAATAATCAGTTGTAATCTTTGGATATTTTGGGAGCCCTTTTTTGTATTTTTTCTTTTTTATCACTGAAAACCGAAAACCGGTTTAAACCGGTTTTTTGGAAAAGTTAAAACTCGAAAACCGGTTTCCGAAAAAGTCGGTTTTTGTCCAAACCCTAGTCAAGAGCCTATTGCATTTAATTATTGTCTTGATGGGTGTAAACTTGAGAGTGTATATACAATCGATAAGTTGGAGTAAATGTTAATCAAAAATTCTGCTTTCATAATCGCAATACTCTTATAAAACTGTTGTTCAAGGAGTTCAAAGACCGATAGATTACAGAATTATTACACACCGCACTTGTTAGGCCTATTCTGGAGTATGCCTCGTCAGTCTGGAGATCAAACTATAACTGATATATAAATCAGCGCTTGAATCAATTCAAAAACAATTCTTACTGTTTTGTCTACGAAATCTACGTTGATATGAATCTGTAAAGTTACCTTACTTTGAATGTATGATATAATGAACTATAAAGCAAGAAGCTTAGTTTAATCTTTTAAATAAATAAATAAAATCAGACATAATTTTTGAATAGTATCCTTAACATCATGAAGAGAAATCAGCAGGAATTCGAGCGAGAATTTACAAGTGTGGCAGCAATCATCAATCAGAGTAGCAGTCAGCGTAAAAACCTCAACCAGCAACTCATTTCCGAAAAGACAGCGCAGACATTTCTCGAAATGACTCTTCAGGCCATCTTAGCTTTGACGAATGTCTAACGTATTGAAGTCTCTCTTATCGACGTTCCTATCGGCAGCAATCACGGAATCATCAATCCAATGCTAATTTTAACAGGATAACTGAAAGTAGAATTTATTACAGTCAAAATTAATCTCACGGCGACGTTTAACCTCCCAATCCCAGTCAGCAATTTACTGAAACTATGCTGTCATTACAATCGAAGAAAAATCACCCAAAAATATTTCACTTCCAAAGTAAATTTACCATTTATCTCTACAGAAGTGTTTCATCTGCTCAAACTCACTCCCATTCCGTGAAGGTCAACCAAAATCTTTTTAACGACCACAATTCGTTACAATAATATTTTAATATAAATAGTTTAGATTAGACAATTAGATACACATATTTTCATACATATATCAGTTAATTATGCAGAGCAAAGCAAAAGACGAAATAAAAACCATGTTGGTGGGCCCGAGAAAGCCTCGTGTAATCAATACTCTTTTTTTAAGCGACCCGTTTAGCTCTTTATTTAAGCGACCCGTTGTGGCTCTTTATTTAAGCGACCCGTTGTGGCTCTTGTATTTTAAGCGACCCACTGTGGCTCTTGTATTTAAGCGACCCACTGTGGCTCTTTTATTTAAGCGACCCGTTGTGGCTCTTTATTAAAGCGACCCGTTGTGGCTCTTTATTTAAGCGACCCATTGTGGCTCTTTATTTTTAGCGACGTGTTGTGGCTTTTTATTTAAGCGACCCGTTGTGGCTCTTGTAGTATTAAATTATAAAAATTGTTAAGCAAATATAATAAATACGATACTCAACATTGCGTCCGAGCTGAACTCTCTGAGTCAGTACTAGATTAGTTTAAACACCAATCGAACGAAATTCGGAAACGCAACTTGAACCATTATAAGCAAGTGGTTGCGAGATCCACTTGGCACGAACCCTGGGACGAGTGAGCTATTCCCGGCTGGGAAAGAAAAACTCGTCGTTGCAAATAGCGCCCGAACAGGGACGGCTTCCCTCTGGAAGCAGTTCATTAAATACACAAAACGAACAACCGGTTGTTCAAACAGGCGGTGCTTCCATACAAAAAAGTAACTCACCTCAGCAACAAGATATTCAACAGAGGAATATTTCACCAGATCAGCGCTGCATTTCTCCACACCAGCAAGCTAATAAATTAAGCAACCCTTTGACCAGATTGGCATGAAAACAAATGCAGCAGCGGACCGAGCCACTCGAATGCTCAAACCATGCATTCAAAGCCACAGCAAGTGCAAGTTAACTATGATGAACAACTACCGGAGAATTTAAGTTTCATCTACAAACTAAAGAAAGAGGAATTAGAAGCTCAAATAAAACTTCTAAGCTTGCCAATAGATGACATCGTGAAGGATATGAGACAACGCTTAAGCCAACATTTCAAAGAGCAACGATCAAGACGGAACTCGGCAGAGCGCGGTAATTTGAAAATCGATTCACTCGTAGTACCCGCAACAACCGCCACAAGCCGTCGTCAATGAAATACAGCATTCAACATACCCAATGCAACAACCGTATTATCATCGAGAATACGACGACATGAACACGGTGCGCAAATGGAATTTGCATTTCAACGGGACACGTTCCATTTTAGAATTTAATGAAAACATGAAAGATCTAGCCAGCTGTTATCGAATCAACTACAACAGCTTGCTCTTACCATTAAATGAGCTACTCCGCGATCGCGCCAGAGACTGATGGCGCTATAAACGGTCCGATATAAACACATGGCAGCAGTTCAAACACGCTGCTATGATCTTCTTCTTACCACCGAGATACATGCAAAAGTTAGAAGAGGATATAATACGAAGACGCCAGGGGCCGCGCGAAAAAGCGAAAGAATACATTATGAGTATTATGAACCTGAATCTCCAACAGCCACGCATGAGTCAAGAAAATCCCGCAGACCGCATTTATGAAGGTTTACGACCAGAGTACCGCCTTTATATTCGACGCAGTGACTTTAGCGATTTGGATTCGCCCATGAGCCATACCGATGAGTATGAGCATATTCGTGTAGAAGAAACTCGTCACAGCCGACCACACGTTTCCAACTGGGTAATTACTCAAGATTATACACGCCAGAGCCACTACTGGCGATGCGGTAAACCAGGTCATAGACGAACTGAGTGCCATGGAAACCCGAAATTATTCTGTTCGCATTGTGGAAAGGCAGACATACTATCGCGAGACTGTAGATGCGAAATGAAAATGACAACTCCACATGGAGCCCGCAGTCTCATGACCATCCAATGTACCGAATACCGATAGTATGTAATGGAAAGCCAATAAACGCGCTGATAGATACAGGCGCCTCACTCACTTTAATAGGCAGAACTATCGATGAGCATTTACAATATAAGTGCTTCCCCGAGAAGGGTAACGCTCAGAAGCTAACACTAGCCAATAGCATCCCAGTGTCAACCAAGAGTATTTATTACTATTGGAATTTTAAAAAATTCTTAACAAAAAACGGCTACTCAGGGCCCTTTGATTTTTTTATCACTAATGCTACTAGAAGCCACCTTTCATTTGCCGTATGCCTTATGTTGGCACATCTGCCCTGGACCGAGCAGTGTCCACTTAATCATGCGGATTTTTGTACGGCACTTGACCGCAAACAGTGCAATTTTAAAAAAATTCTTAACAAAAAACGGCTACTCAGGGCCCTTTGATTTTCTTAGCACTAACGCTATTAGAACCCACATTTCATTTGCCGTATGCCTCATGTTGGCACATCTGTCCTGGACCGAGCAGTGTCCACTTAATCATGCGGATTTTTGTACGGCACTTGACCGCAAACAGTAGAATTTTCAAAAAATTCTTAACAAAAAACGGCTACTCAGGGCACTTTGATTTTCTTAGCACTAATGCTACTAGAAGCCACCTTTCATTTGCCGTATGCCTCATGTTAGCACATCTGTCTTGAACTGAGCAGTGTCCACTTCATCATTCGGAATTTGTACGGCACTTGACCGCAAACAGTGGAATTTTCAAAAAATTCTTAATAAAAAACGGCTACTCAGGGCCCTTTGATTTTCTTAGCACTAATGCTACTAGAAGCCACCTTACATTTGCCGTATGCCTCATGTTGGCACATCTGTCCTGGACCGAGCAGTGTCCACTTCATCATTCGGATTTTTGTACGGCACTTGACCGCAAACAGTGGAATTTTCAAAAAATTCTTAACAAAAAACGGCTACTCAGGGCCCTTTGATTTTCTTAGTACTAATGCTACTAGAAGCCACCTTTCATTTGGCGTTCATGTTGGCACATCTTTCCTGGACCGAGCAGTGTCCACTCCATCATTCGGAATTTGTACGGCACTTGACCGCAAACAGTGGAATTTTCAAAAAATTCTTAACAAAAAACCGCTACTCAGGGCCCTTTGATTTTCTTAGCAATATTGCTATTAGAACCCACATTTCATTTGCCGTATGCTTCATGTTGGCACATCTGTCCTGGACCGAGCAGTGTCCACTTCATCATTCGGAATTTGTACGGCACTTGACCGCAAACAGTAGAATTTTCAAAAAATTCTTAACAAAAAACGCCTACTCAGGGCCCTTTGATTTTCTTAGCACTAATGCTACTAGAAGCCAACTTTCATTTGCCGTATGCCTCATGTTGGCACATCTGTCCTGGACCGAGCAGTGTCCACTTCATCATTCGGATTTTTGTACGGCACTTGACCGCAAACAGTTGAATTTTCAAAAAATTCTTAACAAAAAACGGCTACTCAGGGCACTTTGATTTTCTTATGCTACTAGAAGCCACCTTTCATTTGGCGTATGCCTCATGTTGGCACATCTTTCCTGGACCGAGCAGTGTTCACTACATCATTCGGAATTTGTACGGCACTTGACCGCAAACAGTGGAATTTTCAAAAAATTCTTAATAAAAAACGGCTACTCAGGGCCCTTTGATTTTCTTAGCACTAATGCTACTAGAAGCCACCTTTCATTTGCGTTAGGCCTTATGTGTGCACATCTGTCCTGGACCGAGCAGTGTCCACTTAATCATGCGGATTTTTGTACGCCACTTGACCGCAAACAGTAGAATTTTCAAAAATTCTCAACAAAAAACGCCTACTCAGGGCGCTTTGATTTTCTTAGCACTAATGCTACTAGTAGCCACCTAACATTTGCCGTATGCCTCATGTTAAAACATCTGTCCTGGACCGAGCAGTGTCCACTTCATCATTCGGATTTTTGTACAGCACTTGACCGCAAACAGTGCAATTTTAAAAAATTCTTAACAAAAAACGGCTACTCAGGGCCCTTTGATTTTCTTAGCACTAATGCTACTAGAAGCAGTGTCCACTTCATCATTCGGATTTTTGTACTGCACTTGACCGCAAACAGTGCAATTTTCAAAAAATTCTTAGCAAAAAACTCGGGCTACTCAGGCCCTTTTGATTTTCTTAGACTTAATCTTTGTTGATGATAAGACATCTATCTTAGATATTCAAATCTCAGATGTAATATACAACAGCCGAATTATTGAATCAACAAAAATTAATACAAAATATACTTTCATGAATTCGATATTTTAAGGAATGATATTTGTTCTATTGATTGGAATTCTACCTTATCTCTAATTGGTCTTCCCTCATCCACGGATTTGGCACTGGAGCATTTTAATAAGAAGAATAGCTGGTTCACCTCATCTGTTTACTACTAACAACGATTCTCACAGTAGTAGTTTGAAACATATTTGTTTTAATAAACAACTTCACTCTTTACGGAATTTGAAATCTCCTTCGATTTACATCAGGGGAGGAGTTAGCTGCTCTTGCGTGACGCTCCTTTATGTGTAGAGCTGCAAATAAACAAAGAAACCAGATCCATAATTATTTTCGTTTTATTAAAAAAGTAAACTTACCTGTAGCGCATGCAAATGCGTTTGGGTTAACAATGTGGAGTGTCAAACGGATACATTGGAATATACTCTCATTTTACCGCAGTTTTTTTTGCAATGTGTTTATGTAATTGTAATATGGAAATGGTATAAAGGTAGAAATAAAAGAGAGAGTAGGAATTGAGAGAGGAGAGAGAACGTTGAAACAAAGATAGAGAGGAGATGGCTCAGCTGTCTACGAATGATGTCCGCCTGGTGGGTGAAACCGTATTTAGCTATGCAAAACTGGAGTGTTGTGATGACCTTGGAAGAGTAAGTTCCAGAAGATTCGGGAGAATATTTTACGCGTTGGCGTGAGAAGGTCATAAACGAAAGATTGCGGGAGGTGCGTAAACAAGTTTTTGAAAACGGTCAAAACTTGAAGGCTATTGGAAAACCTAACTCCAAAGTCAAGTAAGAAAACGAAGAATTCTAAAACAAGATTAAGAAATCAACTCAAACAAAGAAGACGGTCGTGTTTCTTGTGGTGGTGTCACCAATTAAAGTTTAAAGTAATTTTTAAGTACATATATATATATATATATATATATATATGCAAGTGTGTTTAACAAGAAAAAGTCCTGTACAAGAAAACTTGTACTCGAATAGTTGTGATGAAATCCTGGAGTAGGTATTTCCTCCAACTAGGAGCAACGCATACCGATTGAATGCTTCAAACCAAACATACAATAGAAATTCTGGAAGTTCCATTTAGGCAGGAGCCAGGACAACGAGCGACCTTAACAGGCAGGCGATTCAAATTTTTCCGGCACCTGGAGGGATCTTCCGAGCACTAACATCTTAAATCCTCGCCTTCAGAATTGTTGAACGGTGGAGGTGTAAATAAAACAGCTAAGTGAGATCATTTTTTTTGTATGTATATGGCCATATAAAAAAAGAGCAAACAGCGCAGCGCAATTTAGCATTCCGAGTGATAATAAAAAGTTACTAAGCAGGACCGCCGTAATGATCATTATACGACGGTAATATTCTAGCTAAGTGTGGTGAAATTGCTGCAGAATCCGGCGTGACGCTGGTCTACGCCCATTTCAAAGTGAGCCTAAGGAAGTTACACATGAATTCTTCAAGTCTTGCTGTTTTGTATTTTTGTATTTTTTGTATTGCGTATACTTATATATATAATATAATTTACTCATACGTGTAATTTATCGTTACTGTGTGATACATTTGTCTTTACCATTTATTTACTATTTAGTTCATGCGTTGATATAGCGCTTGATTAATTATTGTTGATTGATAATTTTTTTTTTTTTTATGTTCAAATTGTAATATTTACGCAGCAAAGTCTTTTGTTACAAAAGAAGAACTGTAAGAGGTTGGAAAAAGGGGAGAGCAAAGGGATCAATGAATGGCGCGACATTTGGTCTGAGGGAATCATAGTAGATTCTGAAATTCGCCACTGAAGAGCTCTTCTGTGGAAGAATAATAATTTTCGTTCGTGTAGCATAATTTGAGTTTTGTTTTTACAATCGCTGCGCGAGCCAATTCCATTCTCACTAGGGTTGAGAATTTTGTTGTGCGGTAGAATACGTATTTGCCATAAAACTTGTGTGTTTGAAAACTTTTATATATATATGCGTGATCATATTTAGGACACCTGTTGTAAATTATCTAAGGAACCTCTGTCATACAATATAGATAAACTTTTGGTAATTAAAAGAATATGTTCACAATGAAACGCTAAAGCTTTTACTAAGGGGATGGGCGGTCAACACAGGAAGAAGGAGGAGGAGGGAAGGTAGACATTTTCAAACCACCATGTTTATGTGGGATGAAGGTGTCCAAAACTTATTGTTACCCTCAGCCCGTGCTGATAGGGTTGAGAACCGCGACAAAACGTTCACTGGGTAAGCCGGGTTGGAGAAAACCAGGACGGGTAAGCTGAAGTGGCATAACAATATGGCGCCTAACAGAAAGAGGCTGTGGTTTTTCCTTCACTTTTCACCGAAGAGGAAGGTTTTAGTGGGTAGTCCACCTGAGTGGGAGTCCCACACTATCAGGCGGTTGGTTCGGCAACTCCTGCCTCTATAAATATATAAAAAAAAAAAAAAAAACTGATGCGAAGTGATCCGATATCGAGAATAAACTGTAGGCAGATTTCGAAAACAAGTGAGGATGCATCCGTGGTGACCCATCGAATAATAAGTACAATGAGATGTTCGACGATGAAGCACCTGAAGATAGAGAAAGAAATAAGTTAATTGGTTCAGAGAAGTTTTATAAGAAAACGCTTATCGATAAGCAGTACTTACAGAGTCATTAGTGATGCAGTGGCTTCGATGCGAGTGAAGTTAATAAATGAGGGAGCACGAATTGCACTGCATTGCGGAGAATTGATGGAAATAATCAGTAGGATCATAGCAAACGGAAACTCTTAAGGGTGTTATGCTGTATTTGTCGCAAGTTTCTTTCGTAATTTTTTTTTAGTAACTAAGAACCATCCCTTCCTCAGAACACTGTGTTGACCCAATCCCTAATCAAAATCTAAAACCCACTCTGAAGGAGCTGCAGGCATCGCAAACGCCTAGGTGCAAGGCGGGAAACGCGAGCAGGAGAACGGCAACGACGGGACAGCCTTCCTCCAGCCTGAGTCCCGTCCAAAACAGGAGAATGTAGTTTATTAGAATTGCCAGTGTCGCCATCAAAGTACAGGCAAAACGTGTGAGAGAACTGAAAGAAAAAGAAAAATTAGTATATTAAAACGAATAAGAAATGCAAATGTTACGTTCAAGCCTAATGTCGGTAAGAAGACAGTAGAAGAAAGAGAGAGTATTCAGAAGCAAGGAAACGCATCATGAGTGTAGAGAGTATAAATAAGGAATGTGCGGTAAAAAGCGAGTAGAAATTCGAAAGGCGGTTTTAACGGCTCTTAACTCGATAGCCCAAACAGATCCCAGGCCATACGTGGAAGTCAGTATCAGGGGTCGAACAATTAGAGGTCTTTTAGACTCAGGGGCTACCGTGAGTAAGTATTCCCGAAAAAGGTTGTGAGGTGTGTCGAGGACCACGCTCAGTGTCGGAGCACAGAGAGTGAGCGGACGGTGATCCGCTCATTCCAGATCGTTGCCGCAATGCGGTTATCGGCATCTCCTCTTTACATCATGACGACGGAGAGAAGTTCCGTAAAGTGGCGTGATCGAAGTTTCTAGAAGAATTTTTTTTCTATGAACTTCACATCACGCCATCCTACGGAACTTGCAATGAAAGTCGACCATGTTGAGAAACAGTGAGATGTGAGATGAATGAACGAAGCAAACCAGTTTACTTTCTGCGGCTTCGAAGCGTGCTGTCAGAAACAGTCAGTCGGAGATGAGTAGTTGAGAGTCGCTCAAGTTGTGTTGAAGTTGTCGCTAAAATGAAAAGAAACGGCAATAAAGTACATTCGTTATACATAATTACTTTAAATAAACTAAAAAGTGTTTTAATAAAAGTACTCTGAAAAACATAAAGTCTTAGTGCTGACCATAGTTTGCAAAGCTGTACTGCGGCAAGATTTTACTGGAAAGCACGTGAATGAAAAGTTAATTATTAACATTAAATTGACGGAAAATTGCGCAACTAAACACTTGAATGAGCATCAAAGTATTGCCAATTAAAAAAAAAAAAATGTTCTGTGTAAAAACTTTAACAACAACAACAAGCTAAACAGATGTTGTAGAAATTTTAATAGAATTTACAACGATGTGAGGAAAAATAAGACAGAAGAAAGGAAACGAAAGACCTAAAATAGTTAACCATACAAACAATCATTAACATCGCAAATGTCTTTATGATAAAATTTTACAATAATTGTGGTTTGAGAACAACAACAGCAACAAACAGCATATTCAACGTAGAGTCTGCAAAACCTGCGTATAAAAATTCATCCGGGCGAAACAAAAGCAACGGCATTTTCATATATTTAAATAAATAATATTAAAGAAAAATACATAATGCAAAAGAGTCTGAATAAATTTGCAAAAATGTTGAAAACAAAAATATTCAAAACTGAACTGGAAGGTATTCAAATAAAAAAAAAAAAAAAAATATATTTGAAATTAGCAAAGTACTAACATTTTTTTATCTATTTATATAAACTCATAAAATATGACGGTATATTATTATATATAATGTATCTGAAACATAAACAATATTTAATATATTAAAGACAAAAAAAAACATAATCTGTTATGGGCACAAATATAGCAACAAAACTCATACAGAAACATATTTTTTTTTTTTTGGTTAGACATAAAGAATTAAGTAACAAGAAGTAAACGCTGATGAGTTTAATTTAAATTTAAAATATTCTCGTAAAAATTAAGTTGAATTGAAAGCATGCGCGCTGCAAACAGAGATACTGTCAAAAATTGCAGTCACACTTGTAAGAAAAGCATTACAAAAATATATAAAGCAAACATAATCTTTGCGAATTCTCTTACAAATATTTATGAAAACAAAACTCTGTTATGGAAATAATTTGACCTTAGTTATAAATACAAAAAAAAAATACTATGTGAGAACTACTTATAAGCATGTTAAATATGTGTACCAAAAGATGTGCTTTTGTCGGTATGTCAATTATAAATGTATATGAATATTAAAAGAATAACCATGATTTCTTTTCGTATGAATATGGATTAATTTTGCTTTGAGTAACAGGTGAGTTAGCGGTTCCGCTCCGCGCAGCCAGGCGACACAAGTAAGGGGTTGGCGCAACAAATGCCAACGCGCCAACCAAGGTAGGGTGGGTACAGAAAGGAGGAGGGAAATAACACCTGCTCCTCCCCTCCCCTCCTTCGCGTACTATTTTTTTTTCTTGGTACGTTTGTTCAGCCGCCACCATATTGATATCGATCGCGAGTGGATATCGTCGTGTAGATTTGTATTATCGGTCTTGTTTATGGCAGTAGAGCCAACGTAAGCCTCAGCTCGTTCTGTTTTCTTTTGTAACTGGGGTTTTAGAGACACTGTCGGGGTTGTTGATGAACCCCCCACTTTCCCTGAGCACGGCCGGATGAGCTGAGCTGCCCTGACAGTGGTCAATTTTCGTTTGTTTTGAGTATTGCATTTAGTTTACACCGGACTCACACCCCCATACGTTACAAGGTTGTAGAGAGTGGATTGTAGAGTCCGATCTTCAAGTCAAACCGTTCGCCGCCAATTTAAAAACAGCAAGCGGGTTAATCCATTTAATAGTAGGACGAGTTGACGCAGAGATTCTGTATGAAAATAAAGTAAGGCCCATTAGATTGTATCTCTGTCCATATTTAGAACAACCACTATACCTGGGAGTAGATTTTTGGAAGGCATTTAATATTGCTCCCAGTCTTTTTGAGTGTAGCCAATTTGATGTAGATAGTAGCAGTGCAGCAGGCCAAGAGCCTGAGGCCCACGAGCTAAGTCCGGAACAGCAAAAGTGTTTAGAATCTGTGAAGAAAAGATTTAGATTCTTTGAAAAATATGGCCTAGGCAGGACATTAATAGAAAGACATACAATTAAATTAGTAGAAGGAGCGGAGCCTTTTAAGAAGAAAGCGATAGTCCATGGAATAATAGGACAACACTTGTCCGTAAGCCAAATAAAAACAGATTTTGCTAGACGCGAGGAAATTGAATAACTTGACGGTCAAAGACGCGTACCAGTTACAAAATATAGAAGGAATTCTAAGTCGCGTCGACTACACTCGTTTTATTAGCAGCATTGATCTTAAACACGCTTTCTGGCAGATCGAGTTGGATGAAGAAAGTAAAAATACACTGCTTTCACAGTCCCAGGTCGGCCGTTGTACCAATTCGCGGTAATGCCATTTGGACTGTGCAATGCAGCGAAGCGACTCTGTCGACTCATGGATAAAGTAATTCCACAACGACTGAAATCGAACGTTTTTGTTTACTTGGACGACTTGCTTATTATTGCGTCAGATTTCTCCACTCATATGAAAATCTTGGGGGAAGTCGCTGATTGCTTGCAAAGAACGAATCTAACAGTAGCATATGAAAAATCGAAATTTTGCTTTAAGGAATTGCGATATCTAGGGTATATTCTAGGTGGTGGTACACTCAGAACGGATCCCGAAAAGGTCGCAGCAATTAATCAAATTCCATTGCCGAAGTCGGTTCTCGAAGTTCGAAGCTTTCTGGGTACCGCGGGTTGGTACAGACGGTTTATAAATAATTTTGTAGATTTGTCAGCACCACTCAGTGATAATTTAAAGAAAGCCGGAAGCAAGTTTGCGATGACTCCACAGGCAGAAGGAGCATTTAACAGTTTGAAAGAAGCTTTAACTACAGCTCCGCGGATTTTGCGAAGAGATTCTACATACAGTGTGATGCATCTGATGTGGGAGTTGGAGCCGTACTTTTTCAGCTGTATGAAGAGAATAATGAGAAACCAATAGCTTTTTACTCCTATAAGTTGAACAAGCATCAGCGGAACTACAGCGTCACGGAGAAAGAGTGTTTAGCAGCTATTTTGGCAGTGAAGCGTTTCAGGTCGTATGTTGCCTTTCACCATCATCACCGACCACGCGAGTCTTAGATGGTTGATGTCGCTCAAGGATTTAAGTGGACGATTGGCCAGATGGTCGTTACAATTACAGCCGTTTGATTTTATGATTGAACACAGGAAAGGGTCTGAAAATGTAGTTGCGGATACGCTTTCCCGAGCAGTAGAAGTGTTGGACATGCAACGAGATGAGTTGTTGGACATGGAAACCACAGAATTTGAATCTCCGGCCTACATCGAGATCATAGAGACCATCAAACAAAGTGCGGAACGGTTGCCTGATTTGCGAATTGAAGATGGATTGGTATTTAAAAGAACGTGTTTTAGTAATAATTTACCTTCCGAAGAATTTACTTGGGAACTTTGAGTACCAGAAGCATTGACTTCGACGTTGATAGCGAAACCACATGAACCACAAATAGCTTCACATGGTGGCTTAGCCAAAACTTTGTATCGTTTGCGTCAATGGTACTACTGGCACGGTATGGTAAGGCAAGTGAGGGCGTACATTAATAACTGCGAACTGTGTAAGGAAACCAAGGCGACGATCATCGAGTTAAGGCCAACGATCGCACAAGAAGTTATCACGGTCCGTCCATTCCAGAAACTATATGTAGACTTCCTGGGAAAATATCCCCGTTCGAAGAAGGGAAATGCATACGTGTTTGCTGTGGTTGATCACTTTTCCAAGTTCACGTTCTTAAAAGCCATGAAAGTAGCCTCCGCGAAGAATGTGGTAGAACTTCTGGTGAATGAAATATTTTATAAGTTCGGCATCCCAGAAGTAGTGCACAGCGATAACGGGGTACGATTAAGATTAATCATACGAAAACAGCATTTTACTCACCCCCATCCAATGCGTCAGAGAGAGTAAACAGGTCTGTTTTGGCGGCGATTAGAGCTTACTTGAAAGAAGACCATAGGGAATGGGATCTTTACTTGCCAGAGATAGAGTGTTCACTTCGGAGTTCCGTTCACTCTGCCACAGGTGTAACGCCATTTTTCGCCTTATTTGGATACAATATGTTTAGTAGCGGAACAGACTACAGGTTGGCGAGAAAGCTAAAATCTTTAGAGGACCATGAAAAAATGATTTTGAACCAAGCTGATCGATTGAATATATGGCGTAAACAAATTAGTGATAAGCTGCATCTGGCATACGGAAAAAGTGCGAAGTACTATAACCAACGTAAAAGAATTGTAAAGTTTACTCCCGGACAGGAAGTTTACTAACGGAACTTCATACAAAGCAACTTTAAGCATGGAATAAACGCGAAGTTTTGTCGAAAATTTCTGAAGTGTCGTATAGCCAGAGTCCTAGGGAACAACATGTACGAGTTGGAAGATCTGAAGGGAAAAATTCTTGGGGTGTTTCACAGTAAAGATATCAAGCAGTAGAATGAAGAATATCGGTACTAAGTCCATGAAGATGGACGACAACAATGGAAAGGATTCCTCGACACACATGTACACATGTACTTACACGGTGAATCGTCAGAGCCGGAACACCTAACACAATAGTTCGGACGACAATGCAATCTATTAGAGTTAATTTTCCATGACACATATTGTAGGTATGTATGTCAGGGTACTCACTGTTCAATCCATCGCATTCATTACGTTCGCAGGGGTAGATTAGGAGACTCCGAATTTCTTGATGGATAATTCTTGATAAGAAGGAACAAAGTAAATATTCCTTTGGTAGTAAGAATAACTTTTACGTCCCGTTTTCACATAAATTCTAGTAGTAGGAACCGGCTAGCTCTATGAAGACAATAAGATTATAGCGTGCGTGTGACCCTACGTTGGCCACCTCGACAACAAAAAAATTTTCAGTTCAGCAGCATCCGCACACTGCTTTTGCAGGACGCTATGGCTGTGCAAACGCAGAGTTTTGTTGCGTGACGCTCCTTTATGTGTAGAGCTGGAAATAAACAAAAAACCAGATCCATAATTATTTTCGTTTTATTAAAAAAGTTAACTTACCTGTAGCGTATGCAAATGCGTTTGGGTCAACTCTCATTTGAACGCAGTATTTTTTTTGCAATGTGTTTATGTAATTGTAATATGGAACTGGTATAAAGGTAGAAATAAATGAGAGAGTAGGAATTGAGCGAGGAGAGAGAACGTCGAAACAAAGACAGAGAGGAGATGACGCAGCTGTCTACGAATGATGTGCGCCTGGTGAGTTATGATCATTAAAATTTACAAGTCTTGGTGTTTTGTATTTTTTGTATTGCGTATACTTATATATATATATATATATATATATATTATAATTTTCTCATACGTGTAATTTATCGTTACTGTGTGATACATTTGTCTTTAGCATTTATTTATTATCTAGTTCATGCCTTGATTGATTATTGTTGATTGATTATTTTTTATTTTTTTATGTTCAAACTAATATTTAAGCAAAAAAGTCTTTTGTTACAAAAGAAGAACTGTTTGAGGGTATAAAAAGGGGAGAGCAGAGGGATCAATGAATGGCGCGAAATTTGGTCTGAGAGAATCATAGTAGATTCTGAAATTCGCCACTGAAGAGCTCTTCCGTGGAGGAATAATAATTTTCGTTCGTGAAGCATAATTTGAGTTTTGTTTTTACAATCGCTGCGCGAGCCAATTCCACTCTCGCTAGGGTTGAGAATTTTTTTGTGTGGTAGAATGCGTATTTGCCCTAAAACTTGTGTGTTAGAAAACTTTTATATATATATGCGTGATCATATTTAGGACACCTGTTGTAAATTATTTAAGGAACCTCTGTCATACAATATAGATAAACTTTTGGTAATTAAAAGAATATGTTCACAATGAAACGCTAAAGCTTTTACTAAGGGGATGGGCGGTCAACACAGGAAGAAGGAGGAGGAAGGAAGGTAGACATTTTCAAACCACCATGTTTATGTGGGATAAAGGTGTCCAAAACTTATTGTTACTCTCATCCCGTGCCTAATAGGGTTGAGAACCGCGACAAAACGTTCACTGGGTAAACCGGGTTGGAGAAAACCAGGACGGGTAAGCTGAGGTGTAGTAAAACTGCACCGATTACAACATCGTTTGATTATTCATTACATTGTAACGAGTCGTATATCATATCTAACGACTCTCACTCGTTCCGAATTCCGTCTGGAGTTTCTTAAGGAAGGGCCATTGCTGTTCTTAATTTTTATCAATGATCATCCATTAATTATTAAAAATTGTCATTTTTTAATGTTTGTTGATGATTAATAAAAATTCTCATGCTTTAATGTTTGCTGATGATGTGAAACTATCTACATATATGCTACAAAAATCTAAATGATGCAATGCTCCTGCAATTGGATTGGGATTAGCTGGTCTCTTGGTTAGCTTAAATTACATGAAATTGATCTTAGGGAAGCCCAAACTGTAGTCGTCGTTTAGGCACCTGCAAAACCAAATCAATGTGATGATATGGAATAGAATAATGTTGCAAACAATCGTGTGGAAAAAATCGTGTATGTGTGATTTAATCTAGAGTATAATGAACATTTTAAACGGTGATTAACTGCCAATAACACTAAGTGCACATATATGCATATATGCCTATGCAAATACGTATATGTACACATACGGTACAAAAGACACAGAATATATATATATATTGAACAATCAAGTCACTGCAGTTTGTTCTCCCTGGCTGTGTAGCGACGACTGATATACATAAATTAAAAATGTTCTTGAAATAACCTACGGAGCTATTGATTTACAAACCGTTTGGAACAATGAAAACAGAAACTACTTCCAGGGAGAACACAAACCGCGTTGAGGTGGTACACACTGAGGTTCGGTGGGCGCGTTCACACATCTAAGAGAGTAGCGACATCTTCGCCCCCGTAAATCGATCCCGATTCACCATTGACGTCTAAAACGGACAACTTCGAGATCGGACGTCGTATCACACCTTTGCTGGTCCTGACATCTGCCTCCCTGATCACTCAGTTAGCGCCGGAATGGATTCCCTCAATCCTGCCTCGACACCATTGACTTCTCGGTTGGTTTGAATCACAGAAGAGAACAAGGTCCCCTACGGCCGGCGCACAGTGGCTGGTTTCTCAACTTAGCGGTCAAAAATCCATATCTTTTCACTGTGTTTTATAAGAGATTATAAAAATATGTTTCCTTTTATTTAATGTTTAAAATATTTTATTATCAATAACGAACACAATAATAAAATACATTAATAAAAATAAGTAAAAAAATAAGAAATTAATGCAAATTAAACGATTTCTTTAAAAGATTCATCAAAATAATTCCGCTCATTCCATTTGTGGCAAATATTTGAAATATATGGATCCGATGTGCACAGCTGTTTGCAAGCAGATCCTCATTGGTACAATGTCTTGAAATTTTCCCTTATGGTGTGTTTAAGAAAGTATCTATAGTCTTTTTTAATTGAAATTATCTCCTCATAACTTCGAAACACGTTGCATTTCTTTGCATTAGTGCGTTTGCGTAATTCCTTGTATTGGGTTTTCGTTAATTTTAAATCCAAAAATAGTGCAAATGCTTCCTCAGGAGTAAATTTATTTTCATCAGTCGGAGTTGGAATACTTTTTGTTTCTTGATGGACCTTCTTGATGATGAAATTAATTTTGTATGTCCTCACGAGATATTTTGTCATTGATGTCGCCAAGTTTGCGCCTTCTAGATCGTTCACTGCATTCATCCATAGATTTCCTTGGTCTACCCATTCTACCGCTGGCTTTATCCGTGGTGGTTTCTTCTTCAAAAACGATATCAGAGTTCATCCATTGTATAGTATGTAGCGTTGGTCCAGTTTTTCCTTATTTCGATTCACATCTTTGTAACGTGATTTTAAATGCACTAAAAAGTTTTTTATTTGCTTTTTATATGTCTCTTTTTCATCGGATAATTCAAAAAAAGGATGACTTAGAATATGCGAAATAACATCTTTACCGTCTTTTCGTAAGAAGTAAATATCTGCCAAATTTTTATAAGTGAACTTAACCATGTTTTTGCCAAGAATATGGAAACTAGATGAACGCAACTCTTTAAGTACTCCTTCCGTCACTAATTCAAAACCATTATATTATTTTTTACCTATGCACATGTAACCAGTTTCCAGTTTGCAGGGAAAAAATATTAGGGCAGGTACATTTACGGCAAATATGCAGTAAGAGCTAATTACCTGATAATTAAAAAAAACTTAATTGCTGCAAACTATCTTAGTACCCTTCAATGCTTTGAAATATACATACATATAATATATAAAAGAAAAGTGTAAAACCACCAAAGAAAAAATAACGGAAACCATGTTAAAAACGTTTGCTTTCTGTGACTTTGTCTCATATAATGGGCTCCAGCACCCAGGGGGGCAAACTGATGCAGTCATAATGGGGTATAGGCTTTTAGAGAAAAGTTCCAACTCTACGATGGTGTATAATTTGTTTTGGAGTCTTTTGGAGCAAAGAATTCCTGCTCCAAAATACGACGAAATTTAACCAAATTTGGAACATTTATGCGATTCATGTTACGTAATAACTTTCCAACAATTTTACTTAGTTCAAAAAAACAAGTTGACAACGAATATATCCAAGAATTTATTAAAAAAAACCGGAACTTAATATCTGAAATATTGACAGAGATATGGATATCTAAATCTGGGGAAAATTTAAAAAATATGTTTATTTCAGTTGAAAATAAAAAGTGCACTTTTTTATTGCATAGTTACTAATGAAGTAATTAAAATAAAGCTTTTATTTTTTGGCTCCGAGGTTCTCAGGTTTCTACTTTCATATGACCTAATCCGTTTTGAAATTGGTGAAAAAACGACTTTTGCCCGCTAAGTTGAAAAACCAGCCACTGTGCGGCGGCTATGCTGGTCGACACCACTTAGAGCGACGTGTCAGTGTTGGTAAATATTTCCGTATCCAACGCTTCCACAATGCGTCGCAGAGCTGTCGACTGATGAGCCACTTCTTACGTTGATGGAGTGGATTTGCATCCGGTTCACGTACGCTGGGTGTTTGGGCATTATTTGATGAGCCCAGAAGGAAGTGGTTGGGCGTAAGAGGTTCGCAATTACTGTGCTCACCTGCTTATGTGTCAACGGCCACGAGTTGACAATATTTTCGGCCTCGATGACAAAGCACTGAAGAGTATGTTCCCGCGGCGCTACCTCTTTTAACGTGTGGCGCAGTACCCTCTTCACGCTCTGGAGCATCCTCTCCCAGATGCCTCATTCAGCTGGGTTAGACGGCGAACTGAAAACCCATTCAATTCCACCAGAGGATAACTCATCCTGAAGCCGGCCGCATTCAAACACGTCTTTGAATTTGATGGCCTCGTTGTTCGCACTGACAAAATTAGTGCCGTTGTCAGAACGCAGTCTCATAGGAACACCAAAGCGGTTGATGAAATTGCGTATGGCCATGATGCATCTGTTGAGAGATCGTGGGCCACCTGGAGGTGAACCGCTATCAAGGTTAATCAAGTGAAGAGCGCGATCCACCTCTTTTCATGCCTGGGACCTTTAGTCACCATAAGTTTACGAATCGCATAATCCAGGCTATTGCCCGAACAAGCCTGTGAAAATTCGAAAAACGTTCGAAATCCATTAAGTTGTCTTGCACCAGCGCAAAGATGACTCGAAATTGGCTTGGTCATTCCATCGAGTTGCTTCATCAGCTACGTTCCCTTCCGTCGGAATCCACCTCCAATCGGGTTCGTGCGTTGTCTCCAAGATCTCCGCAACCCGATGAGCCACGAATGGTTTGTAGCGGCGATGCTTGCTAGTAATCCATCTTACTACCGTTGATGAATCGGTCCGCATTATCAGATTTTTCGGCTTTATCACGTCCTCTTCCAGGATAGTTTTCGCTAATCGACTACCTAGAACGGCAGCTTAATGTTCCAATCGTGGAATCGTTATTCTCTTCACGGGGGCGCATCTCGTCTTTGCGCATATTAAGCTGCTACCAACACCAGCAGAGGTTGTTTCCTCGCTTTCGTCGACGAAATCGTGTAGTTGCAAATTGCCTGGCGGTCCTTTATCAAAATAATATCGCGGGACTCTAAAGTTGATTACGTCACACCGTCTTTCGCGCGAATGGTCCCACATTGTGAAAAGGCTGAAGAATCCTAGCGGATCAAACACTTACATTATCTTATCAGTTCTCTTTTGGATGGACGCCTGTAGCCAGAAATTAGAATTAGAAATTAGACTTCACACGATGAAACTTTAAATTGTAGTTGAAGCAATCCCTAGGCGGCAGCCAGCACATTCCCAAGATTTGTTCGGATGGCAAGACTTCAGCCCCGGAGAATAGCAGGGTCTTTGGCTCCCCCTCGAGAGATTTCATCTTTTGTAAGACATCGATCGCTTGCTCCGCCGTCTCGAAGCTGTCAACGTAGTCATCCACGTAATGGTATTCCAAGATGCCTTTCACTGCTCGCTCATTCTGCGGAGACCGGTGGTTCAATGCGTTCACCGTCTTCACGTATTCGGCGGCACATTCATTTCGTAGATGTCCAGTGTTCAGTTCACATCACCTTTCCTCATAGAAATCGTTAAGCGCACCTATCGGTTGGCTGTACCTGAACGTACATTCCTTTAATGTCGGCGTACACCGCCACAGCTCCTTCGCGAAAGTGAAATAAAATGGCCGGCAGCTGGCGAGGGGTAAGGGCCTTTAACTAAGAATGAATTTAATGATTTCCCATTGGTTTCAGCGGCGGCGTCGAACACTAATCTTAGTTTTGAAGGCTTGTTGGGATTCAGTACACCGAAGTTTGGCAAGAACTAGTTTCTGGATTGAAGAATGGTTGTATCTTCTGGCGGCAGTTTCCTGTCGTAACCCTTGGCCATATAACTTTCAATAACTGAGTTATACCTAGTTGCAAAGTGACTATCGGGTTTCATTTTCTTTTTGATCTGCTTTAACCGATTCAAGGCCAAATGGTAAGTGTCGGGCATGTCTATAGATCTTCTTCCCACAAAAGTCCTGTTTGAAATCGACCATTTACAAATTTTATTGTTTTTTCTAGTATCTGCTTTGCTCTGACATTTTCCTCATTGAGGACCGGCGGCATGGTCTCACGCCGAAGTTGTCTAGTTCAAAATATTCAGACACCAAGTTTTGTATTGACCTATCGGCTTGCCTGTTCGCTAACATGCTAGTTCGATTCAGTTTCCCACGACCAAACGTTTGGCCGAAGACAACGCGATCAAACTTCGTCTGCACTATAAACAGCTTAGCTTTCTCTGGCTGATTTACCTTTAAGGGTACGTCATGTGGCAGTGATCTAAACCGATCAATATTTTTTGCTCAGCATTCTTATACAAGCGCACCGGACATGTGTTGGTGTCGATGCCGACGATATCTTCCGCAGTCAGGCTCTGAGTGTTGTAAAATAAATGGTGCGAAGTTAATTACCCATCTGTTCTCTCCGGTTTTATTCACAAGAAGAAGTAAAAAAAGGAACTTTTACAATTGTAATAGCTTAATGTTAAAATGTACAGAGTTCCCATATCGAATGTTTATAAATTTAACACTCTCCTACAACGAAATACATATTTTTTAAACATCAAAATAAATTTCATCAATATCAATTTCGTATAACAATCAATAACTCCAATTATTACTTAGCTAACAAATTTAATAATTATATCTTCTTAATTAATATTCAGTCAATATAATCCAATCAGTTTTAAAAATTTGCAATTTTCAATTTTCGACAAATTCTTTGTCAAGATATCCGCTTTCATCTCTTCAGAACACACATACTGCAGAGTAATCTTTTGGTACAATTCACGCACATGATGATATTTTCTATCTATATGTTTACTTCGAGCGTGGTACGTCGGATTTCGTACTAGATGATGTGCACTCTGGTTATAGTTTTTTATTAACATCGGTGTACAGCTATCGAAGCCCATTTCTGTTATTAGTTTCATTATGTAGCATGCTTCCTTTGAAGCCATTGATAACGCCATATACTCTGCTTCAGTGCTGCTAAGTGCGAATACATTTTGTTTTTTGCTCTCCCATGAGAATGCACAACCGCCTGCAATAAACACACTTCCAGTATGTATATGACTTCCGGTCGCTATTGTCATTTGCCCGATCCGCATCAACATAGCAATTGATCGTTTCACCAGTAGCTCTATAGTGCAACTTCAAGTCCATTGTTGCCTTCAAATAGCGTGAAATAAGTTTGGCCGCTGCTAAATGCTCAGTGTGAGGTTTCTTGTTACACTGCGCTAACTTGCTGACTGAATGTAAAATATCAGGGCGGGTCGATATGGCCAAATACATAATTGCTCCAATTATTGACTGGTATTCTTTCGGCTCGACTTCCGCGCAATCATGCCTGTTACAAGTCACCTGGTATCCAGCGCTCAAAGTTGTTGATACAGGTTTACATTCGCTTATCCCGTATTCTTTTAACATATCCTTGATATACTGCGTCTGGTTTATGGTCACTGAACCGGTTTCAACGTCTCGGCGTATATCCATGCCTAAAAAACAGTGCAACACTCCACCGTCGACTATTTTGAAACATTGCTATTTCAGATTTAATGCTGTGTAAATTTTCCAAACTCCAGCTCGCTACAATGAAATCATCAACATAGACTGCAACGATGTTTATCTCACCATTTTTGTTTCTCGTAAATACGCATGGTTCACTTGGAAATGCCACAAAACCAATACTGACCAACGATCTGTTTAGATGTTCATTTCATCTGCGACCGCTTTGCTTCAGCCCATATAAGGCTTTGTTTAATTTCAAAACAGAATTCGGATACTGCTTGTTATTAAACCCATCTGGCTGTTTCATATAGACAACGTCGTCGCCTAAATCGCTGTTCAAATAAGCTGAAGAAACATCGAGCTGGTGTAAATGTAATTTATAATCGCACGCAAGAGCTAACAACATCCGTAGAGCGGCATACGTAACCACCGGCGAAAAAGTTTCTGTAAAATTCACACCTAACTTTTTGCCACAACCTTTGGCAACTAGACGGGATTTAAACCCATTGGCGGAACCATCTGAGCTCTTTTTTACGATAAAACGCCATCTGCATGATATGGGGTTTTCACCAGCTGGGAGCTTAACCAATTTCCAAGTGTTGTTTTCTACCAGCGCATCGTATTCTTTTTCCATTGCAGCTCTCCATAGCTTGTGGTGTTACTCTGCATTGCTTCCCTAATGCTATGTGGAACGCTTATTTCAGACGACTCCAAGAAGTTCAAGGCACTTTTCACTCTTCTCGGCCGGCCAGGGTTTCCGTCTCGCACAATCCGTGGCCTACCTCTGCCATAGCGTAACAAATAATTTGCATTCTCATCTTCGGATTCAGCGCTTTCGAAGACATTGTCATCATCGACATTGTTTACCTCATCAGAATCACTTATTACAACGACATGATCTGAGTCATGATTATCATCATTATTATTGCTTTCGTTATTTTCATTCATCTCACTTCCATTGATCGTTTCGCTTTCTTTATCGTGCACGTCTAATACCGGAATGCAATTAGGAATGGGTCTTTGGATTTCTGCATTTACTTTTTCACAATCATCCAATTTCGTCTTTACGTTCGCATCTTCGAAAAATATAACATCGCGGCTAATTATTACTTTCCGCGTCTCCATGTCATATAGGCGATATGCTTTGGAAGTCTCTGAGTACCCAATCATAATTGTCTTTTTACCTTTAGGACGGAATTTCCTCTTATGTGTTTTGATATTAACTATAGCCACTGAGCCAAAGACCTTCAGACGTCTTACTGTCGGTTTTGTACCTGTCCAGGCTTCAAACGGTGTCATTTTATTTAACGATCTCGTCTCCGATCGATTGCGTAAATATACTGCAGTGGCAACCGCCTCTGCTCAAAAGCTTTCACTTAAGCCACTGTGAACAAGCGTGCTTCTCGCCATCTCAAGAATGGTTCGGTTCGCACGCTCTGCCACACCGTTTTGCTGTGGTGTATGTGGGGCCGTCAATTGTCTAACGATCCGATTTTCCTCTAAAAAATGCGTAAGCTGATTCGATACATATTCGCCGTCATTGTCGCTTCGTAAGGTGTGTACGAACCTTCCACTTCTTTTCTCAGCAGATTCCTTAAAAACATTGAATACGTTAATTACTTCGCTTTTATTTTTTAAAAAGAAAACGGATACATAACGTGAATAGTCATCCACAAAGGTTACAAAATACCGCTCTCCTCCAACTGATGCGTTATTCATCGGACCGCACACATCGCTATGTATCAGCTCTAACGCACGCTGCGGTCGACTTGTTGACTCCTTTGCAAATGGCTTCACATGTATCTTGCACTCAGCACATGTTATACACGCGCTAGCTCTGAATACATCGGTTGGCCTGAGACCATGCACTAACTTTTTCCTTGCCATCGTTCCCAAGCTATTAAAGTTGAGATGACCGAAACGTTTGTGCCACAGCATCGCATCTGAAGTTTTATTTTTTATCTGCATACATTTTACAACCGAATTTTTAAAAATAAATAATCCATCGCGCTTCAATGCCTTCATTATCACATTACCGTGACAATTTCTCACCTCAGCTCCACTGTGGCTGATTGAAACTGAAAATTTATTTTCTATGGCCTTGGCTACTGAATTAAATTACTCTGTAGAGATGGTGCGTGCAATACATTGTGTAGTTTTATTTTAAATAGGTTCACAAGACAAACGGTACCACAACCTTCCGACAAGATGATATTGTTACCTGCTAATTGTATCCTTTCACGATGCTTCTCATAGGTATGAAATGATGTACGATCTCGACACATATGCGACGTGGCGCCGCTATCAACACACCAAGCGTCGCTGTCTTTCAGAAATACGGAAGAGCTACACAGAATGGAAAAATTATGCTCATACCTTGCTGGTTTGTCTTGTTTTTTCTTCGCTTTTCAACATTTTGATGCTTTATGTCCTTGTTTGCCACATTAGAAGCATTTGCCTTTAAAGATTTTATTTTCGGCAGCGACGAATCTAACACTGTCTACCTTACTGTTATGATTTGCACTAGCAACGAACGCTTGCGTGTCGGGTTCGTTTCTTTCTTCCCGTCGTGCCCCTTCCTCTAGTAGCTTAATTTTACGCACATTCACCGAAGGCAACTTATCTCTAGTCTCCATAGCTATTACAAAGCTACTAAACGTCTCTGGCAGACTTGAAAGTAAAATGATAGCAACCATTTCATCCGCTATTTGGAAACCAATTTCGGACAGTTTTTCTACTGTATCTCTGAAATTATCTATATGCTTTACCATATCTTCACCATCGGCGAAATTTAGGCGTAGTAGTTTTCTAAATAACATAACGTTACGAGCAGGACCAGTGGGCTGGTATACCTCCTTCAGCCTATCCCACGCTTGATTTGAAGAATCACAATGCCGGACGTGGTTGAGCTGCGCAGGAGTTAAACAAAGTATAATTGTCGCCAAAGCATTTTGATCTTTCACATCAAAATTTCGCTTTTCTTCCGCCGAAGCGTCCTCGCGCTTGAGTTCAGTTCCACTGGCTATTCCCCACAAATCTGCATGAATCAGTACACTCCGCATGTGTATCGACCAAGACTGGTAATTTTCGTTTGTCAATTTCTCTATTGCGTACAATGACGAGTTCATTTTGTATAATAAATTTTATTTTAACTCGAAATTAAGTCTCATAATCTGTTGTAAAATAAAAGGTGTGAAGTTAATTACCCATCTTTTCTCTCCGGCTTTATTCACGAGAAGAAGTGAAAAAAGGAATTTTTACAATTGTAATAGCTTAATGTTAAAATGTACAGAGTTGCCATATCGAATATTTATAATTTCAACACTGAGAAGGTAGTGACAAGGCCGGGACTCCGAACACGTTCCGCAATAAGTATTTTTTTTTTCTTATTTAAGCTGCTGACATACAGGTTTACTGTCGTAGAAGATTCATGCGCTGCACGACCTCCAATCCACTGAATGCCCAGTTGGCACTGCTTACCTTGAAGTAATCACGGATGAGCCCTCGTCCAAGAGTGCGTACGTGTTTAAACTTTTGTTGTGACCATATAGAGTAACAGAGTAACAGAGGCAGAACTCTAAAAAGGAGCTTGGTTTTACTAGCGCTGTGTGTCGCGCAAGCGAATACGGCTTCTTCTGACGTACGCCGATGATTCGTTTGACATGCTGTAGAAGATGCTGGCTGAGTTACTTTTGCTTTAATTTGTGGTGGTTCATGAAGAACCTCTGATAAAACACTCATACTTTATAGGTGCATTGTTGCTCTGGCATATCCGACATCGGTTGCCGGCCCTCTGCGTTTCGGACGCGTACAACACAGCCCATTTCTTCGCCTCACGTACATCATTAATGACTGTAACGGTTGGTGTCCGATCTGCGGTGAGGCCATATAATTCTGGCGGCGCCAATCGGTGCCGCTGAGAATGTTCGATCAGCGTATGAGACGAGTGCAGGCGACGGATTGGCAGCTGCGGTGGCGCCACTTGGGATTGTGGCGCTCGTGCTGATTGCGTACGGGGCGTTGACGACGAGAACTGGCGCTGCATTGGCGGCATATGTGGTTGCAGCGCCTGCATGAAGTGCGTACGGCGCGCTGGCAGCTAAAACTGGCGCTGCGTTGGCTGCATGTGTGGGTGCAGCGCCTACATTATGTGCCGCGGCACACCCTGGCGCGATATCTATTAGTGCGGTAGATGGTGACGCGGCATATTGTGAAACGGCAGATGATATCGCGACATGTATTGGTGCTGCGGATTGTGCACCAGCTAACAAAACAACATGTAGTGTTTCGTAATGCAATACAATTTTTTTGCTTCAACTTATTCATGTGAAAATTACAATTTAATGGGTTATCCATATTCCATTTCTCGGGCATACATTCCTCAATCATTTTGGATGTGCATTTTTTTTTTTTGGATGCAAAAAAAACTATTTAATGCAATTACAAATCCGGATAGGATGGAATTCCTACATTGGTTGATTATTCATAACGTTGTAACGACTCGTATATCATATCTAACGTCTCTCAATCAAATGGTTGTGTTGAATAATGCAATATCGAATGAGTTTGCATCTGGAGTTCCCCAAGCAAGGACCGTTGCTTTTCTTAATTTTTCTCAATGATCATCCAACAATTATTAAAAATGCTCACGTTTTATGGCATCATTTTCTACCACCGAAAGTTTACGTTTGTTCCTATCACGGTGGTTCTTAAAACACAATTTTTTATCTTCCAGTCTACCGTACGTTCAGCGACCTTGCTTTCGTTCAAATTTTCCAGCACTTCCCGACCAAACGTTTGGCTGCCAGTACTGTGTGTATACATACTATAGATTTGTCTTTTCGTGTATACTCGGTTAACTCTTTCCTTCTCATGATTGTTTCGATTCAATAATTCTGTTGATATACCTGTGCTTGCCTAGCACATTCTATATGCACAATTGTCAGCTGTTTCTTTGCTAGAGCTAGCATTTATAGAGAGTGAATAAAAATTTAATAAAGTGAATATAAACAAAATATTTATAGAGTGAATAAAAATTCAATAAAGTGAATATAAACAATATATTGCTGTCATGATTTTCTCTGAGTTTTTGATGACTAGCTCTGATGAGGAAGATGACGAAGCAACAACTTCATGCAGAGTTCGCAACAGAAAATTAAGGGATAATGGGAATATATTAGATACGACATTTTAAATATTTATATTTAAAAATTATTATAAATATAAATATTATCACCAATATATATATATCAATATAAATATTATATACCATTATAAATATTTAAACCAAATTTGCAGCAAGCAAAACCGTACTCTACATATGCAAACGTTTGCTTTTTTGTGTACGTTTGATAGCACATCCGAACGCCGGGTTCGTTCGGTTGATAACGATCCAAAATGCTACATTTGACCTGGAACGCACAAATAGTATGGAAAGTGTTGTTGTGAATTTGGAAGAACAAACGATCTACGTTTCTCAATGTAAACAATGGCTCGCCGTTCGTTGAGTACACATTTTAAACAGCTGTGTTATGAAAAGTACAAAGCAACACAAGGAGAACCGAAACTTTCGGTGGTAGAAAATGATGCCATTAATGTTTGCTGATGATGTGAAACTATGTATATCCCACAAAAATCTAAATGATGCAATGCTCCTGCAATGGATTGGGATTCCTGGTCTCTTGGTGTAGCTTAAATTGCATGAAATTAATCTTAAGGAAGCGCAAACAAATACCATTTTCTGGATGTCAAGACCCTATTGCATTTAATTATTGTCTTGATGGGTGTAAACTTGAGAGTGTAAATACAATCGATATGTTGGAGTAAATGTTGGCCAAGTGGGACACCGTCAAGGAGGATGCACGAATCAAATCTTATACCATTGTTGGGTGTGCGGACGGCGCGACTTACTGACAAAGGAATGCTGCAGGAAGGTCCAGGGAAACGGGCAGCCTCCCCGCATAAACCGAGGCAATGCGGGGTCGCCACTCGAACAACCTCGAGCCCACTAAAAACGTTGAAGCTGTCAGACCAGCGCATCGTAGCCACAGTAAGCTTAGATGACTTTCAAATGCATGCAACCATCAACAGTGGCGCAAGCCGAAGCTTCATCAGTGCTTACTTTGCACGGAAACTCAAAACCTCTACGTACATTATTTCTACACGGGCCATCGTCAACATGGCAAACGGGGAAACACAAGCTATAGAGGAAGCGTTGGAAACTTGCATATCTGTTGGAACCAAATCTCTGCGAATAGCCCTTCTCATCCTTCCACAGGTCATAGACGACCTAATCTTAGGACTGGACTTCCTCTCGGGAATCGGTACAGTACTTGAAGTCGCCGGCTTAACGCTGGAAATCGGCCCGCAAACTTGTCCAACGATACAACCTCGAGAAGAACCACGAGTGGGGCTTGTCCAGGCAGACAGCATTCCGACGGAAGAGGAAAGGATCAGAGATTTCCTGCGGGAAGAACTCGCACAGTGCGAGGCGGTACACGGCGTAACGGACATTGCAGAACATAGAATTGTGATGCGCGACGAAAGGCCGATTAAACAACGATACTAGCCTCGAAACTTCGCTATGCAGAAAGTCATTGATGACGAAGTGGACGATCTCTTAGCGAGATGTTGCATTAAACCATCGTCGAGTCCCTACAGCGCGCCCATAGTCCTCGTTAAGAAGAAAACTGGTCAGTGGCGGTTATGTGTGGACTATCGACAGCTCAACGCCCAGTCCATCCCCGACGCCTACGCCCTCCCTAGAATACAACACATTCTCGACAAGCTGCGGAATGACACTTATATCAGTACCATTGATCTGATGAATGGTTACTGGCAAATTCCCATGGAAAACAAGAGTAAACAATACACCTCGTTAACAGTCCCGGGCCGAGGACTTTTCCAATGGAAGGTGATGCCGTTTGGTTTGCATTCGGCACCCGCCACCTTCCAACGCGCCTTGGACAGGATCATATGCCACGACATGGAGCCTCACGCTTTCGCATACCTCGGCGACGTAATCGTCATCGCGTTGAGCCTCGAGGAACACATGAATCATCTCAGAGAAGTCTTTCGCTGTCTGCGGCTAGCAAAATTCCGTATCAACCAGGACAAATGTGAGTTTTTCCAAAAACAAATTAAATACTTAGGTCATATCGTAAGCGAGAGTGGGATACACACGGATCCCGACAAGATTACAGCCCTTAGCGAGCTGAAGGCTCCAACCAACGTGCGAGAGTTGCGCAGATTTTGTGGGATCATTTCGTGGTACCGGAGGTTTGTTCCGGATTTTGCACAAGTCACGCACCCACTCACTAGCCTATTTCGAAAGGGAAAACACTTTAAATGGTTCCCGGAACAACAACAAGCATTCGAGGAAGTAAAGACGTCTAACCGGGGCCCCCATCCTCGCGTGCCCGGATTTTCAGCAAAGATTTCTCCTCCAAACAGACACCTGCGACTACGGTATCGGAGCAGTGTTGACTCAGAATCTCAATGGCGCCGAAAGGGTCATAGCGTACGCAAGTCGGCACTTAAATCGAGCAGAATCAAACTATACCGCCACCGAGACAGAGCGTTTAGCCATCGTCTGGGCTATACGTAGGTAGGTAGGTAGTTATGGCTGTTCATGCGAACACACTTAGACCATGAAGGTCTCCCCCTCAAGGCTATGTCAGCCACAAAGTGCTATTTATGTAGCGATTTAAATCCCTCACATTGAGTGGACTTACATCACAAAGGTCCTTGTAAAAGTAGACACCCAAGTGGGCCTGTCTCCTTTGAGCTAGGGCTGGGCAGCTGCATAAGAGATGAGAAACGGTCTCCTCCTCTTCCTCATCTCTGCAGCTCCTGCAAAAATCATTCGAGAAAAAGCCCAGCCTCCTAGCATGAGCCCCAAAAAGACAATGTCCTGTTCTCCTCCTATCAATCGCCGGATGTTTTCCTTGTTCAACGTTAGGAGGTCCTGCGAGTTCTTCCAGTGATACCGAGGCCATAGTTGTCTTGCAATACCGCAAGTCACCTTCTCCTCCCACCTTTTGTTAGCCTCCATTAAGGCTTCTGTTTTCAATAAATACTTGCAGGTAGCAAACGGCATACCCGTGTCTAGGTTATCTGTTATGATGCCTGATTCAGTACCCAGGCGGGTACTAAATTCATCCGCTCGGCAGTTCCCTGGAATGTTACTGTGTCCTGGGACCCAGCACAATATTAAAGATATCTGTTCCGCAATCTCGTTAAGAGATTGGTGACAGCTTTTTACCACCAACGAAGTGGTGAAGGTCGATTCCAGGGATCTTATCGCAGCCTGGCTATCGGTATAAATACAGACATCCTCGGAGAATGTCTGATTATCCTTCAGCCAGGACAGTGCCTCCCGAATTGCCATCACTTCCGCCTGGAAGACGCTGCAATGGTCCGGAAAGCGAAAATTGCCCTCCCTTCCAAGGATTTCGCAGAAAACCCCAGCACCAACTCTGCCTCGCATCTTCGAACCATCAGTATACACATGTATACCTTTCTTGCCTGGCAGAGTTCCAGCCTCCCAGTCACCCCTGGTTGGAATTTTCGTTCGAAATTTTTGTGCTGGTAGTAAGGTTGGAATGGTGTAGTCAAGGTTTTCAAAGGAGGATGATAATCCTTCCAAAATAGTCTGATGACCAACTTTAGTATTGGTCCATCTCTTTACAGCATTTAGCCTTATAGCCGAACACCTAGCTAGCAATTTGCCCATCACGTCTATTGGCAGGAGGTGCAACAGCACCTCCAAAGCAGCTGTCGGTGTCGACCTCAACGCACCTCCTATACATAAACAAGCAGATCTTTGGACTTTTTCCAACAATCTGCAGTTTGTTACCTTAGTCAGAGCTGGCCACCAAGTGACCACCCCATATAACAGTATGGGCCTGACTACTGCAACATACAGCCAGTGTACTATCAATGGGTTGAGGCCCCATTTATTACCAATGGCTCTCCTACAAGAGTAAAAAGCCACCGTTGCTTTATTTACTCTTTCGATGATATTTGGTTTCTAGCTTAATTTTCTATCCAGGATGAGACCAAGAAATTTTGCCTCATCCGTGAAGTTAATCCTAGCTGCACCCATCCTTAGAGGTTCAATTCGCGGAATTTCATGCTTCTTCGTGAAAAGAACCAATTCAGTTTTCCGTGGGTTTACACCCAATCCCCTAGGAGCTGCCCATCTACTTAGAGTGTTTAGAGCAAGCTGTACAAGGTCCCTGATTACACATGGGTACTTGCCAGAGGCCGCTATGGCAAGATCATCCGCATATGCAATAACCTCTAGACCTTGCTCCAGAATTTTCAGCAGTCCATCGACCACCAAATTCCACAATAAAGGAGATAGACACCCCCCCCCCCCCCCCCCGTGGAGTTCCCCTCCCCGCCACTCTGTTTACATGCACGCAACCCAGCCGTGCCACAATAGTCCTTCCTTCCAGAAACTGACTGATAAAGCCCACAAGATGCCTATCAACTTGCAGGGATCTTAAGGCATCCAGGATTGCATTCGTCTTCACATTGTTGAACGCTCCCTCGATGTCAACAAAAGCAACCAAGGAAAACTCCTTCCATGCTAAAGATTTTTCTATGATACCAACTAAGCAGTGCAGAGCTGTCTCTACTGACCTGCCCTTTAGGTATGCGTGCTGAGCTCGAGATAACTGCACTATATGCTTATCCCTTATGTGCAGATCGATAATCCTCTCCAGAATCTTTAATAGAAACGAGGATAAAGTTATGGGTCGCAGATCATTGGCTGTTTCATGCGAGCGTTTACCCGCTTTAGGGATGAACACCACCAAACTTCTACGCCACTTCTGAGGAACATATCCAATACTTAGGCAGCCCTTGTAGATAGCAGTTAACCAAGGCATTACTAAATCACAAGAGTTCTGCAGCTCAGCTGGGAAGATACCATCCGGTCCAGGGGACTTAAAAGGCTTAAAAGTACTTATAGCCCATCTAAGCATATTATCCGTTACGAGATGGCGCAAGTCCCATATAGGAGAGCAGGAAAGATTATACTCATAGTCCTCGGGGCGACTATTTCCTGGAAAGTGAGTATCAACTAGAACTTCTAGTGATTCAGCTCTTGATGTAGTCCAAGAGCCATCATCCTTCTTTATGGAGCCAACAACGGCCGGATTAGAGGATAAGATTTTCCTCAGCCTGCTAGCTTCCGAGGAACTCATAATATTTTCACAGAATTTTTTCCATGAGTTCCTCTTTGCTGCACGTAATTGTTTTTTGTATCTGCTTAAGGCAGCCTTGTATTCAGCCCAGAGATGAGAATCACTTGCTGATTTGGCAAGATTAAAAATTTTTCTACACCTCTTACGCATCTCCATTAAATCAGGGTTCCACCAAGGTGGTTTCTTTTTCCCTCTATGATTTTTAAAAGGGCACGAGACCTCTAGAGCTCTATTTAGAGCACTTGAGAAGAACTCTAATCTATTATCAAGTTCCTCTCTGTCTGCCATACTCCCCAGTCTCCCAGACCCGAGGATTTCCGCAAGTTTAGTCCTATATTTTACCCAGTTAATTTTCCTAACATTACGAGTTGGACAAGTTTGATCAACAGAAGTCCCCTTAAGGTTGAAGACAATGTACCTATGATCAGAGAAGGAATGCTCATCCGAAACCCTCCAATTGCTCACACGAGTGATCAGCCCATGAGATACAATTGTTAGGTCCAGAACCTCTTCTCTGTTACTGATAACAAAGGTTGGTTCCCTCCCTTTGTTACAAATATAAAGATTCTCGCAAATTATAAAATCAAACAGCGACTCACCTCTAATGTTGATGTCTGAGCTGCCCCAGATGGTGTGGTGTGCATTTGCATCACAAGCAATCACCAACTCCGCTTTGCAGCATCTAGCAGCCGTTAGCAATCCTCTCGTCAAAGCAGATGGAGGGTCCAGCTCATCCGACGGCATGTAGATGGAGGACAGCCAGTAAACTTCGCGAGCAGCCTCCACCGCTACCGAAGTAATATCTCTTTCACTGAAATTATTTAGAAGAAAACTATTAAGTTTATTCTTCATCAGAATACAGGACCTGGGCCTACCTGCACCACTCCTGTAGAACAGTCTGTATCCAGGAGCCCTTAATCCACATACCTGGCCGTCAACGATCCAAGGTTCCTGGATTAGGGCGATATCATCTTCATCCTTTGCAAGATGAAGAATAAGAGCAGCTGACGCTGCTTTACAGTGATGGAGATTGATTTGCGTCACCCGGAGATCCAGGGGTAGCATTTCTAACCTCCACCACCGTATCCTCCAGCTCTGAGCCCGAGGCTAGCAGTTCCTCCTCCTCCTGCTTTGTCATAAGGAGTCCCTTTGCCATTTCCTCTTCCGATCCCATTTCGGGATCATCTATAGGTCCTGGACTCAAAGACCCCCCATGATCCCTTGTTGGCGTCATCCTGGTCTTTTTTATAGACCTTCAGGGTGACTGAGGTAAAACCATACCCCACCACCCAGCCCATCCTACCTAGAGGTTCCAGGGACTCCTTATTCAGGACAACGACCGCTGACCTGAAGTCCCCCTTCGGTTCCTTCAGTTTGGAAACTTTCCAGTTTCCTGTAGGCAGATCTGGGTTGCTGCACTGGAGCATTTCCAGAACTACTGCAGGATCCGCCGGCTCCACCGGTATCCAAGCCCTAGCCCTAGGTCGGCAGGGAATTTCCTCTCGAGGAATGGCTTGCAATTTCGCTCCCTGCCATACCTCTCCCAGCCTATCTATCGCTTTTTTGTACAGGTCGCATGACCGCTGATCGCCACATGCAACCAGCTTGATGCGGCCTTGATGCCAGCCAGCATCCCTTACTACAGGGACCGGGCCCGGAAACTCCTTCATCATAGGGAGGAAGCTGATCGCCAACTTGACCTCCACCTTTTTCCACCTATCGACAGATATAGTGCAGTCAGGATCGCTCCTATCCTGATGCCTGCTGCCCCAACCCTAGCCCTTTTTAACCGTTGTTTCTTGGGCGTTGTTGGTATCGAAGGTCCGGCCGCACCGATAACCTCCGTAACCCATTTGAGAGACTTCTTGTCCTTGTCGGTTAATTCCTTTTCAGGAATCTTCCGAAGTTTGTCACGAAGTCTGTAGGCGTTACGTCGAGTCCGTACGTTTAACCTCGAACCCTGTCCAGCCTCCAACCCTTTTCTCGAGGAACCGGGGCCAGTGGCGTCCGTCGCTGTCCCTGTCAGGTCCTTCTCTAGACAGCCCCTGGATCCGCTTGGGCTAGATGCGCTGATCTCAGCCTTCGCCACCATTACCGCCGTCAGAGTTTTCCCTACCTCAGCACCCAGATTCTTTTCAGCCGACATTTTAAGAGTTTCGGCTTCTCTTTTTGTTGTTTGTGTTTTAAGTTCTTTGTTTGAAGACATAGTTGTTCCCACGAGTTGCGGAGAAGGGGTGGTCCACCTGTGCAGAGATCCGCAGTACACAGGTAAGGCTAGCTAATTCGGAGGGCGCCAGGTATCCGAATACTCCGTTCGAGACTGGGCTATTATTTAAACTGGGCTGGCTGATCCCCCAGCCAGGCTGATCCTCGGCACGGGTCGTATGACACCTTGATCCAGCCCAGTTGGTGGTCGTTTGTATCACCGACACAGCAAGAGCAGCCAATGTTACAGTGACTGATCCTACTGAGCCAGTGACTTAAGCCCCTACACCACGACAAGGTCACCACCAGGTAGGAGGGGCTATACGTAAGATGCGTCAATATGTAGAAGGATATGCCTTCACTATTATAACGGATCACCTATCGCTAAAATGGCTGAATTCAATTGACAACCCCTCAGGAAGGATCGCACGCTGGGCACTCGAACTGCAGCAGTACCAGTACGACATCCAGTATCGACGTGGCAAACATAATGTTGTAGCAGATGCTCTGTCGCGGCACCCAGTGGAGACGACGTGCGGAATGGTCTTAGGGGAAACGCAGCAACAACTAGACCCGGCAACAGAGAAAACCCGTGCGACCGAGCGCGATTGGTATAGTTAAAAGAAAAGCGACGTCACCATTCGACTTGAAGAGTTCCCAGACTACTGCGTACAGAACAATCAACTATATCGTCACATGGTAACAGGTAGTAATGAAAGAACCCCATGGAGAATGTGTGTGCCTACTCAGCTCCGACCACGGCAGGCCGTTTTGCAATAAGAAAGACCATCGCCCGCGTGGCAAGCAGATACTACTGGCCCGGCATGTCCCGCGAAGTGAGTAGGTACGTTCGGAATTGCCAAAGCTGTCAGTGCTATAAAGTCAGCCACATGAAGCCTGCCGGAAGAATCATCTCACGCAGTTAGCCGAGAACCCATGGGTCAAAATCTCCGCCGATTTTGTAGGACCACTTCCGAGGAAGAAACATGGCAACAGCATGCTGCTAGTGTTTGTAGACAAGTTTTCAAAATGGGTCGAAATGATGCCACTACGCGCAGCTACAAGCGAACATCTGGGTTTTCCGTGAAAGAATCCTAGCTAGATTCGGTGTTCCAAAAACCCTAGTTACTGACAGCGGAAGCCAATTTACAAGTAGGAATTTTCAGAAATACCAACAGGATATAGGAGTATGGCAACAATACACAGCGTCATATACGCCGCAGGAAAATCCTACGGAGCGGAGCAACAGGACGCTAAAAACGATGATAGCCCAATTCGCAGGTGAGAACCAAGGCACCGTGGACGAACTCCTCCCCGAGCTGACCCTCGCTATAAACTCCAGGGTGTCAGAGTCCACCGGGTACAGCGCCGCTTACCTGAACCAAGGCAGAGAACCACGTTTACCAAACACCCTTTATGATAGTCAAACACCAGGGACAGGTCAAGAGGAAGAGTGGCCCGACAAACATGCAAGGAAACTAAAAGACATATTTCGGCTGGCACATCAAAATATGGCGAGAGCAAGTGAGAAACAAGCAAAATATTATAACCTCCGCCGCCGGCCCTGGAAACCCACTATTGGGTTACGGGTATTACTAAGACAGCACCCACTTCCTAAGGCGGTAGAAAAATTTGCCGCGAAATTGGCTCCTCGTTACGCCGGGCCATACATCGTGAAATTGTTCGTCTCCCCAGTCATAGTAAAACTAACAAAACCTGGTGAAAGACGTGAACGAACGGCCCATATTTCGGACCTAAAAGTGTTTCATTCCACTTCAAAATCGAATGGAAATCCGGAGGGACGCCGACAGGAACCCCATCAGCCCTCAGCCACAAGCCCGACAATACGTATCATTACAGGCAGCCATCACCACATCCCGAAAACGATCACTCGAGCTTATATAAAGGGACAGAGCGCATGCACATTCAGTAGCGATTGTGACACGAGAGCGAGAACAATGGAAGGCAAGCCACAAAAATAGGACGAGCAGGTGAAATTCAACCGCGCGCGAGAGACGTTTCGCCGACACATAGCCGAGGCAAAGGACCGACTACCTAGGACACGCCTCCTCAGTCCGGATTGGAGGGCAACCATAGCCGACCCTACCGCTAAGATTCAGCGAGTGAGACTCCATCGCATGACGGCTGAAGAAGTAGAAGCCGCCGTCAGGGGAAACCACGACGAGATACCAACGACATCCCGCGCAGCCAGGGAAAGGCTTGCAACTACCATCAGTGGGAACAACGACGATTCATAGTAAAACAAACGTGGGGCGGTGCCATGACTCCTCACCAAATGCCGATACCAGGCCAACACCGACGGACAGCGAGGTGCCAACAATCCGCAAACAACACACATTGGGAGAACCTGGACCCATCCCGACGATCTGAGGTCTACGTTGCACCGGAAGAAGGCGGAGAGTCACCATTGTCGGAGGAGTACGCGGACATCGCGATGCCAGACGAAATCGAGGAGGGTGTAACACCACTCCTGCCAGAGATGCAACACGGACCGACGGCACGCGATGAAGGGGACCCCGCCCACGAAGCCGAGTCTCACGCCGACGAGGCCGGAGACGCTAGCAGCGAATCGCTATTTTCTGACGACGACGATTAGGAGAGAGTGGGAGCACGAGTAGACCGCGAGGTTCACCGAAACAGATGGTTGATACCGGGAGCCGTCGTTTTCTGCGTGGAGACGAAAACGTTTCTTACCGTGTATAACAGTGAGCAAACCCGTCGTAGAACTTCCCCCAACTCCACCAATCGAGATGATCCAAAGCGCGGAGGGACACCGGGACATGACGCATGAAGACGCAGAGGACCCTCCACCGAGTAGCACCGAAGGACCTTCAGGACCACCAGTCGACAGCGCCAGAACATGTCCGTCGCTAGCAGTGGCGGGAACCGAATCCCATGAGGCACCAACAGAACAGCAGCATGAAGAGCGCTAGGCAGAAACAACAGAAAGTGAGCCGGTTGCCCAGGCACGTAGGTCGGATCCGTCATCCCCACTACTGCTCCCAGAGGTGACAGAGGATGACCAGTGCACCGGGTAGCTCCAAGAGGTAAAGGACCTTGTACTGGGAATGGAAGAGGATACGATAGTACGAGCCATGGACGAGTTAAAACTGCACCACAAGCCAGATGTGCCACGCTACCAGAAGCAGACCATAAATGGCCGTATATACATCCTCAAGATGACACGCGGAGGGGTGGTCTCACACCAACTCAAGCCCTAAATAAAGGAAAGGGGGCAGTGTAACGACCACAATTTTAGCAAATTCTGGCGTACACAAACCCTAATTTCTATATTTTTTTATTCTACATTTATTACATTTATTTTTCTGTAAATTGCTAAGGAGAGCGAATTATTTCGTTTAAATAATATAAATTAATTACTTAAACTATAAGCTGATGGATTATATACTTAAGTTATTGAATTTGGAATTTAATTATCGTAGAGAATTTTTAACTATATATTTATGTTGAAGAAAGAAACAGCTATCTCAATGGCAATATACATAAGCAAATACTCACGTGAATATATGATAAGAATTTTGTATCAAGAGAGAGAGAGAGAGAGAGAGAGAGAGAGAGAGAGAGAGAGAGAGAGAGAGAGAGAGAGAGAGAGAGAGAGAGAGAGAGAGAAATCTCTGTAAATCACCAGATTTTCAAAGCTTTAACGAATGCGGACATTTAGATAACAGTATCATAGACGACAGTTCTTTGTCAGTATAAGAGAATGCATTGACATAACCCTCCTCGTCAAGTAATGCTTAATCGGCGGTTCCGCGAGGGTTAAGGGTCCGGCAGTAATGGTTTTTTAGTTGGTTAAAGTCCAACTCTTAGGCTTTTGATGCATTTCCCTTGCTATATAAAAAAATAAAAAAAAACAAAAAACGACCCTTCGTCATTGCAAGAGTGGAATTCGCAGAACCATTTTGTGTACACTTCCAGGTCGAAAGAAAAAGCCCACATAAGGCTTATGTCGCTATATTTTTCTGTTTCACTACGAATGCTGTTCATCTTGAACTAACAATTGACCTAAGGACTGATGCTATTCGGGCGGAAAAGTCACTGCAGCAATTTGTATTGTGACAACGCCACCAATTTTGTCGGAGCCAAATCAAGCTGGAAGAACTTTCGGATACACTCCACACAGAAAGACCAATAGCAACAATAAACAATACCTTCAGCAAAAAGGGTATTTAATTTCATTTCATTCCTCCAAACTGACACTACGGCTCTTCCTCATTAACAGGCGTTAACAGCACAAACAGACACGACAGCCTCACTTTCGGAGATGCCTCTTTTAACAAGATTAAAACATAAGGAAATGGTCGGCAAGAAATTGGTAGCCAAAGGAAATTGGTAGCCCACAAGAAACAACTTAGTCAAAACGTGACACCAGCAACGATAGTAATCATAAAGGTCATCACGTGGCTATTATTATAAGCTGATATTTTGTAAATACAATTTTTGCAATAGAAAATTGTTTCTCTTAGAAATCGCGATGTGGCGACTTCACTTCGCAACACAACGTACTTTGTTGCAGCGTCATCGGCGGTCGGAGCACTTCAGCAGACGTCACCCGACACCAGGAGGCGACAGCGCGTCGCTCAGCTGCTAGCGCGGCTCAGCTTGCCGAACCATTGTTTGCGTTTGAAACAATGTAGGGCACTTGTAAGCGAGTACAGGAATGTGCAGCGCAAGCGAAAAGCGTGGGACGGCGAACGCCGATAAAGGGTTGATCGTTCGCTCGCCCGAATTTACAAACCAGCAGCATGATCGTTTTGCGATCCGCAAAAGTACGAAGGTCTACACGGCAGCGCGACACCATCTCCGAGCGAAGTTAAACTCCAAATCAAATATCCGTAATAATTGTGTATGTAAATTAACGTTTAAATAAACTAAGCAATAACTTTATGCATGTGCGTGTTATTCCACTAATAACAACAACCATAGCGGTAATCTTAACAACTGATCAGCATCATTCCTGTTGCACTTAAACTTTTGTGAACCTAATTTTTAATCTTTTTAAATTACATTTGATCTTTTATTTGTGTGGCATACTTTAAGCACCGATTTTATTGATAAACTTGATTTCTGAGCTTTCTTTCTGAAGAACTGCAAAATCAGTGATATGAGACTGGCGTCTGTTGCCGAATATGCGATTCCTTTTATCACTCGAAATGTGTTGGTAGTCGAACGCGCGCTAACGATGCTCTTGGTGCTAATAAGGCTTTGCGCTGGTTCTGTGAAAGTTTTTGAAGCTACCAGGTATATTACTGATTGTATTTGTTAGTTCTTTGATGGCTTTGAAAATTTCGGAATTAATTATAAATTTTTTATTATTGTTTTCTACTATTTTTCTCCAGTTTATTTGAAAGTAGGGCGAACAAATCATGATCTGGTGTTCCAGCCAACCATTTCCAAATCGTTCCTAATTAAATCCGTTTTTGTCACTTCTTATTTTTTATTAATTGTTTTAACAATATTTCAATGAAATCAATTTCGTCATGTCCATCGACGGAATAATTGTATACGTGTAGTGTATTAATTGTTATATTTTTATTTCATTCTTTAATGTTTTGTATAATTTCGTTGTAAAACGTTAAATTAGTTATATAGAATATTTCCTAATAATTCTTGTAAAGGACTAAAATGGCGACACATTTTCTATTAGAACATAATTATCCCTGGTGTAATCGATAATGTCCCTCCTTAAAAGTTGAATGATTAATAGGATAATGCTAAATTTCTTTTCCAGCAAAAGGAAAATTATGTTTTAATATTATCCTTATGTACTATTTTATTTCTACTGTATATGCTAACTTTACTTCCTAAATCTTCCTATACTTTTTGCTTTTTAAATTTAGGCTTTAATTTATTTCTTTCAGTTACCATCTTTTCATAGATTATCAGCCTTATAATTGATATATTGCGTATGCGTTTCTTGCTCGTTTTGCTTTGTGCTTTTCGTTGTTTTGGGAGAATTGAGAGCGAAAAATAGCGTAAAACTCTCAAACGCGAACGCGAACGCAAGAGAGAATTAGTTGGTAATTTTCATGCTTTGCAGTCCCCCTCGCGTTTCCGAGGTATAACCGAGTAGTCACTTCGTCGAAATTGGCTGTCAAACCAAGCTATTGAAAAATTATTGCGTTTGGAAGATTCTGCCGTCTTGTCTGCCGTCTTGTCTGCCGTCTTGTCTGCCGTCTTGTCTGCCGTCTTGTCTGCCGTCTTATCTGCCGTCTTGTATATCGTCTTGTCTGCTGTATTGTCTGCCGTCTTGCCTGCCGTATTGCCAATCATCTTGTCTGTCGCCTTGTCTGCCGCCTTGTCTGCCGCCTTGTCTGCCGTATAGCCTACCGTCTTGTTGGCTGTCGTCTTGTTTGCCGACTTGTATGTCGACTTGTCTGCCCTGTTGTAAGTCGTCTTGGCTATCGCCTTTTCTGTCGTCTTCTCTGCCGTCTTGCCGACCATTTTGTCTTTCGCCTTGTTTGGCAACTTGTCTGGCTTCTTGTCTATCGCCTTTCCTGTCGTCTTGCCTGCCGTATTATCTGGCGACTTATCTGCCGTCGTGTCTGTCGTCTTGTTTGGCGACTTGTCTGGCCTCTTGTCTATCGCCTTTTCTGTCGTCTTGCCTGCCGTATTATCTGCCGTCTTATCTGCCGTCTTGTCTGTCGTCTTGCCAATCATCTTGTCTGTCGTCTTGTTTGCCGACTTATCTACCCTCTTGTAAGTCGTCTTATTTATCGCCTTTCCTGTCGTCCTGTCTGCCGTCTTATCTGCCGTCTTGTATGTCGTCTTGTCTACCGTCTTCTCTGCCGTCTTAACTGCCGTCTTAACTGCAGTTTTAACTGCCGTCTTAACTCCCGTTTTGCCAATCATCTTGTCTGTCGGCTTGTTTGCCGACTTGTCTGCGCTCTTGTAATTCGTCTTGTCTGCCGTCTTCCCAGCCGTCTTGTCTGCCGTCTTGTCCGCCGTCTTGCCTAACATCTTGTCTGTCGTTTTGTTTGGCAACTTGCCTGTCGCCTTGTCTGCCGTCTTGTCTGCCGTCTTGTCTGCCGTCCTGCCTGCTGTCTTGACTGGCGTCTTATCTGTCATCTTGTTTGCCGTCTTGTCTACCGTCTTGTATGTCATCTTGTCTGCCGTCTTGTCTACCGTCTTATCTGCCATCTTGTCTGGCGTATTGCCTTCCGTCTTGCTTGCCTTCTTATCTACCGTGTTTTCTAAAGTCTTGTATGTCGTGTTGTCTATCTTCTTGTCTGCCGTCTTGTCAGCCGTCTTGTCAGCCGTCTTGTCAGCCCTCTTGCCAGCCGTCTTGCCAGCCGTCTTGCCAGCCGTCTTGCCAGCCGTCTTGCCAGCCGTCTTGCCAGCCGTCTTGCCAGCCGTCTTGTCAGCCGTTTTAGTATGCGAATTGATTTTTTTGTGCGATATTATATATTATTTATTTATTATATTAACTATTTATTAAAATATTATTTGTAAACGTAATATTGGTATATATTTAAAAATAATATTAATAATAATTCATATCATATTCAAAAATATCGAAGGCAACAACTAAAGAACTTGCTGAAGAAGTACCAAGCAGTTGTGCACTAAAAGAAGCGTGGAAAGCAAAATGTCAGGTTTCTTTATTGTACACATTGATGCCGCCTGCCAATAACCAAAAAATTTCAACAGAAAAAGTGTATTTTCGAAGCCATACTGCATACATGGCAATCTATTGCTTTCTGCAAACAATGGTCTATGATGCATGGTTAATCTCGATGCGTGCACTGTATTGGACCCACATGTGCTTGCGTTCGTGGGTGATGCGCTCATTGCTATAGCCATGTGTCATGGGCAGCGTAGTTCTCTGCAAGAATGTGTATGTTTTTGTTTCCCCTCAAAATCTCAAACGCTGGCTACTCGATAAAGTTCCATTATGCCATTTCAAACGCATTGCGTTTGGCTGCGTGGTTGAGTTTGCGTTTGAGATCTATTATAAGGCTGTATATCTCCATTTTGAAATGGTCGGCATATTTTATTCTTGTTATTATACGACATGCTGTTTGATTGTGCTGCTCTTGATTTTTCATGTAAATTTTCATGACTTATTTTATTAAATATGATATCTATTGGTGTTTGGCTTGTCACTGAATGTATGTCTTGTTATATTGTTGTACTGCTCTGTATACGGTTTCGGTATTTCTTAATAAATTATACTCTTGCTGAATACATCGCCCGATTTCTATCAACGTTGAGTGTACTCTTTCGATTTGTCCATTCGTTTTACTGTGCTTTAGATCACAGTGAAAAACTTCAATATTGACTCTGTTCATTACAGTTTTGAGTTGCATAGTAGTGAAGCGGGTTCATTATCAACAAGTAAGTTTTCTAGTTCTGGAAAGCTTTGTAGGATTTCCATTACTTTTTCTTCTAAATGACTTATTCTCTATTTTCTTTACGGTCATGTGTTTAGAATACACATCTGCGCAAGTCATCAATTTTAAATTTTGAGCAAAGAATATATCTAAGTGTATCTGTCTCCCCTCTTTCTTTGGAATTGGAGCCTCTCGAATTGGTATAATTTTTGGGTGCCTGTCGTATTTATTTTTGTTACATATTTCACATTTTCGAATATATTCAATATATTGATTATAAATTTGTTTTAAACTTTACCTATAATTCCTATGTGCTCTTGTATGCTAATTTTTTTATTCTTTCCTAGGAGTATTTGCTGTTTAAATTGGTTTAGCAGTTTTGTGGTCTCCATTATTTCATTGTTATCACTACTCCCCGCTGCATGTTGTGTTCCGGAAGAACTGCTGGTTAAGTTATTTTATGCTTGTCTTGATAGTGCATCAGCGATAACATTAATAGTTCCTGGCTTATAAACTAATTTTGGAGCGATTTTTCTATAAAGGCATGCCAACTTTTAATTTTAGGATTTCTTGTAGAGACAGTGAATGTTAAAGGATGATGATCAGTATGTATTTCCAAGGCTGATACTCCGTATAAATAATTTCTCAAAGATAAATAATCCAACCTGAAAATAAATAATTTCAACATGGTTATCAATAATTTTTTTAATGTATTACATGCTGTAATAGCCTCTTCATCTAAATTTATATTCACTTTTTTCGACATATTTTGAGAGACCCTTCCATTCGTCCCCGATAAGTATTTTGTTAATGGTTTCGCGATCGTTGCATAATCTTTCATAAGTTTGCGGTAGTATCCTGTCATCCCTAGAAAGCTTCTCAATTGTGTTAAGGTTACAGGAATGGGAGGAGACGTGAATTAGACATTGAATTTATTTTACGCGATCATTGAAATTCATTATTTTATAAAATTTATTCACTATATTCAAATTATATTATTTACAATAAACAACTTTGTTAGAGCTAAGATCAATTACTTGTGAAATAACCTGTATTGGAAAATAATATCGTAACAGCATAAATATAAGATCAATGTTAATAATAAGTGAGAAATTCATGTAAAACTGCAACAGTTTAACGCACGCTACAACGACGACGTAATGTACGAGCGACAACGTCAAACACTCCCGAATCTAAGCATCCAACATGAAGACCAAGAACCACCAGTATAAAAGAGAAACACAGACACGAAATAATCAGTTTCGTGGCGAGCGCTTCAAGTTGGCAACGGAGGTTGACATACGCCACCCTCCGCCGGCAGTGGTAGGGACACTACTTCTTGTCGCCTTGAACGCTACGACTCCAACGCCTTCACGGTTCGACACTGCTCCGAACACCTTCACGGTTCGACACAACTTCGAACGCCATCACAGTTCGACACAGCGTCGAACGCCATCACGGTTCAACACAGCTTTAAACGACGTGATCATCGCACCGCGCTCCACCTCCACTCCAACAACATACATCAGCGGCGAAAATAACAACACAACGTCTGATAACAAGGACAACATCTACAAAGGACTACAGAGAAGTGCGAACGACAGTGCTGCCAATTAAATATAAGCAACGAGTTTTATTAAATAAAGATTCCATCGATTGTTTCACAAAAAAATAAATAGTTCTGTGAATTGGATCCTGGTTACTCGCTGAGTCATACCATAGCCAGAGAAACAACGTTACAAGGATATTCCTTAATTGTTTCTATTTTCTTTAGATCTGTTTTAATTGTGTTTTGAGCTACTCTATAGCCCAAAAACTCTAATTGTTTTTGATATAAATTCGACTTTACTAATGATATTTTCATGTTAGCGTCTATTAATGGTTTTACTATATCTTCCAGGTTTTTAGTGTGCTGTCGCGGAATAGATTATAATGTCATGACATATTTTGCCTACAAAATCCATTAATATTTTATCCATTGCCCTTTGGAATATACTTGGGACATTTTTCAGTCCAAACGGCATTCTTACATATTCATTAGTTTCATTATTTACCGAGAAAGCTGTTTGTTCCACGTCTTTTTCACACATCATTATTTATGGAATCTTGATTTGTGTATGGTATGGGATATCGATCCGATACCGTTTTCTTATTTATTTTATTGTAGTTAATCACCATTCTTAATTTTGGCGTACCATCTTCATTTAATCCTTTCTTTTGGACTAGCCATATTGGCGAATTGTATGGGCTCCTACTTTCGCGAATTATTCCTTCGTTTAACATTTTCCTAATTTCCCTGTTTACAAATGCATTAGCTGATAACGGATATTTGTGCTGTTTACTCCAAATAGGAATTTCAACAGTTGCGCGTACTTCCGCTCTTACACCAGTTATAAATGTTAAATTCATATTAATACTGCTGTGGCATTCTTTGATTTCGTTTATCGATTGTTTTCTTGAATTCATATTTCTTTTAATCACTGAATCATTTTCAGAACGCTTTGTATTTCTAAGGGAGTTATCATTATTAAAATTGTTGTTTTCTTGTGTGAATTAATAAAAAATTTCTCTTTTTCACTGCTGTGAGTTAATTCTCCTTTCTCAAAATTTATTATAACCTTTGCCTTCCTAAGTAAGTTAGACCCTATAAGGAAGTCTGATTCCAGGTTGTCTATCTCATAGAATCTCGTTTTTATAGTAAATATTGTGGCTTCACAATAATTTGTTATGATAGTGTAACAATTTATGGTTCGCACTCTCTTAATCTCTAAAGGGAATCAATTGGGTAGGGTTTTTGGTTTACAGTAGAAACTTGTTTCTCCTGTGCCGTTTAATATTCGTAATACTGTCCTTTCCTCTGACAATCCTGTATATGTAGGGCAACTCGGGGCTTTGTCTAAGAAAGCCCTTTCGTCAATGTTATTAATTCTATCTTCTTTATTTTGTTCGTGCAAGTTAACGTCCGTACTGTCCCGAGGTCTTTTCCCTGCCAGTCCCGTAAAAGGTTGATTGAAGTTACTTGAACTTCTATAATTATTAAATTGCCTATGATTTGGATTCTGCTGTGATCTGTTGATTATTTGAGTTGATTTGTCAACGTTCATTGGTTCGGGTTTGTTATTAAAGGTTCTTTTTCTTTGGGGATGATTAGCTTTGTAGAAATTGAAATGATTGAAACCGGAAGTTACAGTGTTATTTCTCATTCCTTCGGTTTTTTGTAGATACCGCAGAGTATTTTGAAAATTTAGCTTCTTGACTTGTATTATTATGATTCGTTTTTAAATTTCTTTCGAGTTGCAAGGCAAAATTTGACCTTACATTATTTGACTACAATTCCTGTGCTTTCGCTAGGGCATTGGGTAAAACCTCTGGCGCTAAAGAAAACATTATATTATACAAAGGAGCATTCAAGCCTGTGTTGTGTATCCTTCTACGTCGAAAGGATCACGCAACATTAAAAACCTATTTCGGAGTAGATAGACTTCCCTAGAAGAAAGGGTCGACCTCAGCAAAGGTTTCGTCCGGCGTGGAACGCCATTGGACAGACAAGGGTGCCTGCAATTAAGTTGGCACTCCTTGGGATATGAGTTTTAAGCGAGTCACGCTTGTCAGGAGTACTCACCAGTTGTTTATCCTTCCGATAATTCAATTCAACTCTATTTAAAAATACTTAAAGATTTATTTTATTAAACACTTCTGTCACCGTTCAGAGACTAAACTATTCTCTTCTTAAAACTAAGAAATTAACATTTATATAACATCTGTCGGTCAGAATTTCTGTCCAACCAAAAAGTGCAACTATCTCAAAAATAATTATTCCAATTATTTTTGAGGGCACACTGCGCAACAGCGCTTACTGGGTCAAGCTGTATCAGAATTTCGATCAGAACGATGCTCCCTTTCGGTTTCACAATAGGTGTCGAAATTCGATTGGCGTTCCACTTTTGAACTCACAATTGGTGTCGTGTATGAGTCATTGCTATTCTTTGTTAGCTTTACTTTGTGCTTAGCTTTTAAAAACAGCCAATAAGTATGTAGTTAAATATTTTACTTGAGCAAATAGTAAAATGTGAAGTGGGAAAACGCTCTAATATTTAACCATGCCCAAAAGTATGTGTTAATACACGTCCAAATATTTATAATAATAACAACGTTAAGCGTCGTTATTAATTGGACAGTCATTCTGACATACGAGTTATGTCGATTTTTATCATTCAACTCCTTGATCAAAGCGGTAGCTGACCCATGTGTCATTATGGTTTTGCTTGTTAATAACCATGTACCATGATTTGTAAGCGCGTCGCTAGCTTCTCCGACAATTTTGTTACGTAAAATTGTTAACGCGGTAAAATATTCCCTACTGCCTCTGTTATAAAGTGTCATTGAATTGTTAACGGTCTCACGCCAGCTAAGATATGTGGTAAATTTACCCGAAAATTCAGGTAACGATTTTATTACGTCCAGTGGCTCACTGCACGTAATTCTGTCTGCGATTGCCTGGGTTACATACCCCGCCACCTCATTTGTTTAGGTCACAGCCCTTAATTGATTTTTTTAAGACTCAATTTGTGATTTTGATGAACTAATGTTTGCTGCCACTTCACGAGAAATAAGATCCTCAACATTTGTTTCATTGGTGGCCATTATCTAAAATTGCTCTATTAAACTATACACTATGGCTAATATGCTGTCACTAACGGAAAAACGGTTGGCAGCAATTAGCATTTGGAGCATTATTTTGGGTTTTGATTATCTTATTTTTGCTGCTGTGACTACATTAAACAGCTGTGTCTGCCTTTCTATTGTTATGTAAAAACTTTGCTAGCTGGGGAATGTATTGTTTGTGCCATTTTCTGCTTATTCGGTGCACCGATTTTTCAATTGAATTCCTTTAATTCTCAAATTCTTCAGTTCTTCCAATTCATTAAAAAATCTATGTCTGCGGCAATTTTTATATCTTACAAAAAATAGTTGAACCGACTAATGCAGTTGAAAATTGTGGCCAGCTTTAAGAAATAAATCCATACAGGATTTCAAAAATATGCAAGATTGTGAATGAACCACATCCAGCACCGGCTCGGCTCCATCAGTGTAGACTCGCTGTCCACTCAGTAGCGCTGACTATTTGTAGGGTTCACAATTTTTCTAAAATTATTTTACGATTACTTATTTGCTTACGTTACGTTATATATATACTACTATGCTCTTTCCTGCTTCCGGACGTTCTTAGTATCTGCTATTTCCAGTTTAAATTATTGTTGTTGTAAATTAGTTACTACATCTTTGTTGTTGAGAATTGCTTTTTTGTTACTTTTTCCCTTTACTTCAGGATACTTATTTGTTTTCCTTGCGAAGTGGATCACTTTTTTGTTGGTGATTCTTAATTCCATTTCACTGTTTTAGATGCACAAAATGCCGTTTTGCAGATTTAATAGTGTCTATACGATTACTTACTTTATTTAAAATGTTCAATGTTGTTTGCAATATTTTTTTAGTTGCATTAAAAAGTACCGCATTTCTACACTACTGCTTTTATGAAAGGTTTTTTTTTAAAAATTTGTGTCCCACGTTGGGCGCCACTTAAATTTCCTTCTTTAACTTGAGTTAAAAAAAATATTTTTCTTAAAGCTCGACTGCTTCGTTTGACTATTCTTAAATACTAACACACTATGCTTTTGTTGTATAACTTAAATCAAAGTCCAATGGACTTTTAACTTTTTTTCAATTTCGAGTACTCAATCCTATTAATGTATACTCGAAGTGTCTATAATATAAAGAATTTGTTGTTGTGTAAACCAGACTTTCAGAATACGTTTTGTTCGCAGTCATGTTGCTCATGACGCTTATGGGAACCTCTTGTTAACAGAGTATCTTAACTTGCATGTATATTATTCCGTAGCAAAAAACCGGTAATATAGTGCCTTACTTCGTACTAAACCGGAATAACAATTGAAATTTTACAGTTGAATTTATTTCTCAAAACCTACATACTTTTAAAATAAATATTAAAGGTAGACTTTTTTGCTTACTATTTCATTCATTATATCAAAAACATTTATAAGGAGATTAATGATCACGTCTTACAAAATTACTGCAGAACGATCGACAGTCACTTCAGAGCTGCTCAGAGCTGCCCAGTAAAATGCTTATCAGCTTAGAGCCAGCAGCTCACTGGCTCGCCATTTGATGAGACGTCTCGCGAGCCAGAGGCAGAAAATTTGAGAGCGACGGCTCGGGCTCACGTGAGCAACGGCTCTTGTTAGCGAGGCGGAGCGCTCATATTTTTTCTGTGGCTCATGCTCATGAGCGAGAGCGAGCCGGAGCGAACATTTGCAAACCCTGATATAAACTACACTTTCATAAATTATTTTCTATGAAGTATGTGAAACGAAAGACCCTTCCATTAAGAATAAAGTCTTACATTTTAGGGGAAGGTTTGCCAATACACCAATCATTGTCAACTAGCTTAACAAACTCAAACGTATTGCGGTCACTATACTAGAGCACTCAAAAATGTATGCTCGGCACTTATTTAAATTATGTTATTTTTCATCACTCATGTTAGGACTTTTTTATGATGTAAATGATGTTATTTTTTGTACGGGAACAAATAAACTGTAAATTTTCTTATATTTATTTAATTAATTTAATACCTTTGTAAAAGTTTGCACTAAGAATACTGCTCAAGGCAAGTAGTGCTTTGTGATTGAGCTCATTGATAATAAATTAATTAAATACTTTTGTTTTTCTGTTGTTTTTAAGATATGTATTCTGTTATCGGAGTAATATGAAATCAAAAATACCACCAGGAATAAGAGTAGTACGAGGACCAAACTGGATATGGCATAATCAAGGTATGTATTTTGTATATTAAAGTCTAAACTTTGATTGTAAAGATTTTGTCAGATATGGAAAAGTGATGTAAAAACCTTGAAGCACCTGGAGACCGAATAGAAGAAACGGCTAATCTGGTCTCAGGCTACCTTTCGATTTTCTCAGCATTAATATTCCTAGGTGTCACCTTTCATTTTCCGTATGCCTCATGGCAGCAGATCTGTCCTGGACCGAGCAGTGTCCACTTCATCTTCAAGATTTTTGTATGGCACTTGACCGTGATGTAGGTCAAAGTCAAACCAGCAAGCAATAACAGTGCTTATCGCTGTTATCTGACACTATTGGCCGGCTCCTAAAAACGCGTAACGTATGAGCGGCGGTAACTTTTGGGCATTCAATTACGAGAAAATTATGGCATATCAGCAAACTTGAACCAGCCAAAGTAAAAGATAATTAAGACGGAATCGAGACATCGTCGATTGAAATCACGGTTCAATGAACTAAGCGACGTTTCCTGAAGCGGTGACAAAACAATTAAGGAAAATATTGGCTGGTTTAATTAATTATACCCTAAATTCGCAGTTCTGCACCAATAATTATTTCTTGAGATAGTTGCAGAATTTTGTTTGATGGATTTTGGCTGCCTGTAGAGAATTAAAAATTAGTTAGTTTTGAGTTTTCAAGTGTTAAACAACTAAGTGCAAAAAGCAAATTGCGCAAATGTATACTTTTAAAGAACCATAAGGAAAATACAATTAAAGTCCAAGCACACCATAAGAGATAATAAAGAAACAAAGGAGACTAAGAGCCGAAAACCTGGTGTAATTAGTCTTATAAGTTTAACAAATGACGTTAAAACACATACAACAAGTGGCATAGCCGGCTTTCCGGCCAATAATCGCAAACAGTGATAAAAAATAGCGAAAAAATCTTTATTGTTTTGAATTAGAATTAGATTTTAAATATTTTAAAAAATTTACTAATTCCCATGAGCAGTATTCCACCAAACAGATTAGAAAAATTGAACGAAGCAAATTAGTTTGATGTATTTAGATTTTAATTAATATAATTTAATTTTTTTTCTACTCGTTCTTTTGTTATGATTGCCCAATTCCAAATAACGACGAGGAATGAACAAACCTGGGTTATCCTATACTTTGGGCTACAGCAGCAATATTCAGTTTCAAAAAAATTGAATTGCAAATTTTCAAAATTTTCACAATTTTTGTAGTGAATTTTAATAATTTCAATGCTTTGTTGCAGCGTGTATCGTTCCATTTTTAGTAATGGCGTAGTTTCTACTTGCCAACTGTCAAAAAAACCAGCATCAAAAATAGCGATATCGAAGTACCAAATAGCGGGCTATTCAAAATTGCACCTCTTATTGGAGAACCCTTTGGTTTTTTGTTATTTCATTAAGGAAATACAAAAGCACTTATTTAATCGCCCAAATGATTTACATTCCAACACGACAAATTAAAGATAAAAAATAACGTATTGAAATTAGCAGCCTAACATTCTAACAGAGTCAGCAGGCATTCAATGAAACTAATGCACAATAAATTGCTCAATGCACAGTCAGCAAAATTACATTAAGTGAATAAAATAAAACGGTTACACCATCCACAAACAGTTTCACTGCAAATGAAAATAAAATTTTTTGTTGCCATTGAAATTTTAAGCGTTAGCAAAATATGTATCTGTGTGGTAAAACTTTAATAGGAACTGGTTGAATAAACAAGGTAATTCAATAATCCTGCAACTAAAATATGTGCAAGTACGAAAAGTAAGAAAGTTAATTGATTAATGGCAGAATCGCTGATAGAACAAAATTATAAACAGTTGAAAAGAAATGATAAGGAACTCGAAAGAGAATTAGAAGAATTTGTTTTGAAAATTAGTAAAACTTTAAAGGAAATAGTAGAGACTAAAAAACATTGGCAATTAATAAAAGAAACATAAGAAGAAGAAGAAAACGAGATATATATATATATAGATATATATATATATTTATATACATATATATACAGTTTCTGCAATAAAAGAGGTCTCACGAGAGAAGACTATATGATTAGGAAAACACGACTTACTGCAAGACATGACTTTATATAGACATGAAGAAATCTGGCAACATTTTACTAATACAGCAAAGCCTCAAAGAAATACTCAAAGGAGGGAAACTTACCTTGACAGAATATCCATGGGTTTAACGTGAATTCCTGCCCTCGAGGGGCTTAACTTCACGGCACGCCATCGTGCATGGGAGTAAAGTAACTCAGACTCCCAATTTAAGTAATTAAACGGATCTAATTGCTCGCTTTTGGTACCAAACTTGTACTCGAATCATGGTTCACAGACCATTCATCGTTACTGCTTTGGTATACAGTTTTTTGTACTTATAAGCTCAACCACGGCCACCACGAGTCCGACCTCAAATCGCTCTGAGGCTTGGAACGACGTGAGCGCCCATGGTACCAGTTGTGAAGTCCCAACTGGTGAACGACTCGCCAAAAATAAATTTTTGGCTACCAATTGAATCTGTGAAAATTCTAGGGAGGCTAGTCCTCTACACCCTCCATTTAATTACGTAGGAAAATGGATTAAGGCGTAACTATGTATGCCAAAATTAATTGACATACATAGCTCTTGCATCATCCGATACAAGTTACCTATACTCCAGGAAGAGAACCTGGAGTACTTAGAGCATGCAAAGGCTGCTATGTGACGAAGTCACTAGCAGTAACGCACATCAGAGCGGTGACCCGATCTGCTTAATACACCTTGCAATACACCTGTGCCACCAATAACTACTCGCGTGCGGGAACAAGCAGCTATTGGTGGACTTTACTCCTGAAATGAACTACCATAGAAGCTACTTTACACCACCTGTGATTTCACTTACAATAGAACAAATCTTCCGTCTTCCCGCCTAGGAGAGTCAACTAGTCTTTAGTGAGATCGTATTCCATGTAAACATTACATGGATCGACTCAGACTACAGTGCCAACCGATCCATCTATACGAGACCGACTAGGTCGACTCAGACTTCATTTCAATTGCACTACTTTTGCCAACCGATCCGTCTTTTTGAGACCGACTTTTCGCTACTAGGTACAAGTACCGTGTAGTTCACTACTAAGTCGACTCAGACTTCTCATCTATTGGACAACTTATTGCCAACCAATCCGTCTTTTTGAGACCGACTTTTCGCTACTAAGTACAAGTACCGTGTAGTTCACTACTAAGTCGACTCAGACTTCACATCAATTGAGCAACATGCAGGTAAACCTGCTAAGCAAATCAAAGTTCACCGCCACGATGAATTAAGGGTCACTAGCTAGATGACACACATTTTGAAACCTGCCATGACGGATGATTCATGGTCTTACAGAACAGCGAGAAGACTCTCTTTGCATGATTTAGCCGTCATGGGGCAGAGTTCAACGTCGCATTTAAGCGAGATTAAGCCTCATAAATTACGCTATAATCAGCTGAGCTCTTTCCATGACGTTGTCTAGGTCCCGCCACGAAGAGGCACATGCTATTGGGACCCACTTACCTTGACAGATAATATGAACCCTGGAGAACAAATAAGGAAATCAACAACACCAACAAAGTGATTGCGTAAAACACAACATATAGAAACACAGCGCGGCCCGACAACAAAACGACAATCGTGTGTCACTGGTGCAAACTCCCACGCGATGAAGAACTGGCAAATTGTTTAGGGAAACCAACGAATGCCCAGGCAAGTCCAGTAACTTAAGAAGCTAAACAAAAGAATAACTTTAGGCCAAAACAACTTGATTAATTATACGTCTATCGAGACAGTTAATCAATCTTTAAGTGAAATTAATGCACTCAAAACAATAGAAGACAATATATAGAATAAAAAAAGGACAATTAAATGTGGGAATAATACAAAATTCGCATAGTGAACAATTTAAAACATCGGGAGTAAACTTAACAGGAGAAAGCAGGAATGCTGAAAATATTACAGAAATAATAGAATCAGAACCCAAAATAGATAATGACGTGTTCATCGGTTTCCCCTGCAAGGATGCAATTAATAGAAAATTTTATTGGGAAAATAATGGGAATATAATTAAAGAAAATGAAGGTCCGAAGAAGATAACTATAAATACATTAAATGGTAATGAGTGCAGTAACAAACTTAAACCAGAAGATAACGTGTTCATTGATTTTTTTTTAAGTTTAAGTTTTAAGTGGACACTTGATAAATAACAAAGGAAACAGAATTAAATAAAACATAGCAACGAATTTTAAACGGAGAGGTAATAGTACATACAACTCAAATAACTTCAGGAATATTTCTACGAGAGACATTAGCTGCATTCCCGTCGTCACTGATCCTGATCTGTTCTAAATTTTTCTATGTAAAACAACAACACGAAATTAAAACCAGCAAATTTTCTGATTCTATTTTGGTCAAAAACTATTAACAATTGAATCAACCTATAAATGGCAGTACCTTTTACAACAGCTGAGTTTTTCAACTAAATAACAATTTCAGCAGTTTGTTTCATAGCAATTATAACACTACAGTAACAATTTTTTCATTAAATTTCAAATTTTTCATTAAATGGAGAAAAAGAGGTAAGTTCGGCATTCATGAATATAATGAATTTTGCATAACAAACCTAATTTAGAGAGAGAAGAACTTGGAGCCGGGAGGAAACACGAGCGATCCTTCGCGCGTACCTGGCGCGCAAAGATGAATTCGATGACCCCCGTAAAAAGAAGTACGGCTTCGAGAATGTGTTGTTCGACTTGGAGAGCCAAGGAATTTTGGTGAGGCGTTACATTGTTAAATATGGATTTGAATTTTAATAAGATCTTCCTTGCATTGCAGACTAAAGCTGCAACGGTGGAGACACTCTCCAGCAAGTTGAAGAACTTACTGAGAGCTTACAAGGAGAGTGTCGACACCAACAAACGCACTGGCGTGGCACCGTGTATTGCACCATTTATGGACTTAATGGAGGAAATATTTGGGAAAAATCCAATAATCAGTAACGATCATACTCTGAACTTGTACGGATCTCCAATTAAAGGTATAAGTGGTGCAAAACACGGTGCTGACATAAATGATGCAACACACGGTGCTGAGAACGTCTGCGACCCGGAGGACCCGTCTCCATGTTCCTCGAGACCTATCAAAAGAAAAAATAACAAGGCGCAAGAAAAACAAAAGCGCCATGAGTAGAAAATGAATGCTTTTGCTGTGTACATGAAGCAAAAACTTAAAAAACTTGAGCAGCAACAAATCCGAAAGGATGAAGGGCATGCAGAAAAAATGGCCATTTTTCGAGAAATTGCTGACACATTAAAAAGTAGCAAATAGAATTAAATTGCTGATAAATCAATAATGTAAATGTTATTGTTCTGTGTTATTTATTTATAAGATTGTTAGGATTGTTGTATTAAGTTATAACATTGGAGTTGATGAGGTATTGAAAAATTTCATCGCGGCGATGTACGCAGTCAACTGGCTGGGTGCGAATTGGAGAATTTCCCAAAATATCGTCATCTTCATCAAGAATGCAAATTTCCATGTAGTCTTGTGTATGTTGTGCACTATACATATACTTGCAATTAAGTTGGTGAGCAATTTTAAATCACATTGTTCGGTAAAATTCAGCAATCTTCTGAACCTAGTTTTCAGTAAACCAAATGCGTTCCCAACCGCAATCCTAGTTGAGGAATGCAAACGATTAAATTGCCTTTGATGTTGTGTTAAAAATCCATTATCTCTAAAAGGACTTATCAGCCATTGCAGATTTGGATATGCTGCATCTCCAAGCAACAACGAATTATGTGGGAAAACTGCATCAACTTTCTCCATTGCTCTCGTAAACAAACCCGATTGTCTAAGGATCCGACTGTCGTGAATGGATCGTGGTTCACCAACGAATACATCAATGAACATTTTATCAGCATCCACCATGGCTTGCAATTGAAGGCTGTAATAGTGCTTTCTATTGAAATATCCTTCCTTATTTACTTTCGGAGCTTTAATTTTTATGTGGGAACCGTCAATGCAGCCAATAACTTTTGGGATGCCTTTTATTAAATGGAATTTATACATATTTTTCAGTGCCTTTTCTGCATTAGGCCATTTTATATAATCATGACTAACTGAAATCACCCAAAGCACAGTTCGTTTAATTACTCTCCAAGCGGAAGATTAAGAGATTCCAAAAAGATTTCCTACTTCCCTGAAAGTATTGGTGTTCGCAATATACCAGTAAATATATATTTCCTTTTCAGCACCAACTTTACTATTTCCACCGTTGCTCTTTTTCGTGTAAAGTTCAGAGTTCTGATAACGTTCTAGAGAAATATAATAAAACAAAAATTATTGCGTTCAAAAAGAACCCATTTTTGATAACGTAATAAACTTACGACATAAATTAAATGCTGTGGAACGATTGATCCTAAAATTTTTCTTAAAATCTTCTTCGCTAAATGAATTAATTGTAGCCAAAAAGTCAATTACTTTGTTATGCGACTGTATGTCGGTGCTGCTGCTGGAGGAACTTGAATTTAGGGGCGCTTGTGCCATGCTATCATCGCTATCCGTGTCCGTCGTCGACGAATCGCACAAAAGTTTTATGTAGTCTAAGCTTACGTCTTGTTTAGAAACCATTTTTTAATATTTCCCTTGAAAAACAGCTGACTAACATTTTAGAAATGTAGCCGTGCTGCCAAGTTTGCGTACAATGCCGCAAATTGATCCGTTGCAGTTCCCGTGGTAAAATGTGATCTTGATACAGAGCGATGCCGACGGGAATGCAGCTATTATTGAATGTAACAAATGGAAAGGTTGACAGAAAAAGATTTTATTGTAGGCGACAAGTTCACACCAGGGTTCAGTGATTTTAGGAAATTAAAGAGCCGAATATATAAACAACCATTAACAATGTAGTTCAGATATGAGGCAAAGACTTAACTTGTTGCTAAAGCCACTAGATTTGGATCCTTTACTGAATATGGATGAACGGCAACCCGTAGTCAATCCATGTACAAAATTTAATGATATTGTTCTTTTAGAGGGCGACAAACCAACTTAAACATACAACACAACATATTATTTGAACAAAGACTGATCAGCCTTCTATCAATCAAAGGCAGTACCGTTTATCTCAAATGCACAGAGAGGAAGTGAATAGTGGATAAAGTGGAAAGTGAAAGTGGATAAGTTGTTAGAAGAGAACATAATATCACCAAGCGTGTCGATTATAGAAAGTTAAATGACGCTATCATAAAGCAGGTTTTTCCAATTTCCAGAATAGATGAAATATTGGATCAATTAGGTAGCAGCAAATACTTCTAAACACTGGACTTAGCCAGCGGTTACCATCGAGTTTTAGTACATAGCAAAGATAAAGAAAAACCAGCGTTTAGTTCCGTATGACTCCATTTAGAATTCAATAGAATGCTATGCGGACTAGCAGGTTCACTGGCAACTTTTCAACGACTAATCATATTCTAACGGGACTTCAAAGAATAGACTGCTTTATATAATTGGACGACATTGTAATATATGGTAGCAACTTCGATCAACACGCAGATAGATTAGCTAAAGTATGCATAGCTTTACGATCAAACAACTTGAAGGGAAATACTTTTACTTAGGGCATAAGTACTCAGAAAATGGGGCTCTACCTGTCCAGGGAATAAAAAAGAAGTGCAAGCCTTGTTAGGTCTAGTAAACTACTATATAAAATTTAAACTTCGCACAGCAAAGGCAAAACTTCCGATAAATAACTTGCTAAGAAGGTACAGGACGTTTAACAAAATAGATTGTCAAGAAACATTTCAAAATTTAAAGCAATCTATAATAACACCAAAAGTTTTAGCACATTCAGATTTTGAAAAAGAGTTTATTTTAACAACAGATGCAAGCAGTGAGGCACTGGAAACCGTCATAAATGATCACTCGCTCTTTTTTAAGAAATTATATTTGCTCTTGTTCGCTCTTTCATACTCAAAAGAGCAACTGATTTCAAGAGCACGAACGAGCAGCAGCGAAACGAGCCAGTAGTCGCGAGTCGGTGTGAGCAGCCTAGTCACTGGTTGTGATCATGCTGCGCGCGAGTCGGCGTGACCAGCTGCCGCGAGTCGGCGTGAACAGCCTACTCGCGAGTCGTTGTGAGCACTTTGCTCGCGAGTCGAGATGACCAGCTCAATCGCGATTCGGTGTGAGCAGCCTACTCGCGAGTCATTGTGAGCAGGCTGCTCACAAGCCGGTGTGAGCAGCTTACTGACGAGTCGGAAAGAGCAGCTACTCAAGACTCATGAGCAGCGAGAGTAATCAGACGATTATCTTTGAAAATGAAAAGTTTGTGGTATATAACTTAATGCTTATGGATTACTTTAATTTTTAATAAAACCTCTGAACTTTAAAAATGTTTTTGAAGAATATAATAATTTTTTAATTTTAATTTAAAGCTTAAAACTAAGAAATTATAAGGAAAATTATGGTGATAATAAGTAATTTGTTATTACGAAAGTACTGGCTCAGATATTCTGTTAATAATTGCATTACACCTGTACATTTGACATTGATCATGCTTTACGGAAGCATCCCTATCGATTATTATGAAGCGCTAATAGTTTTATTGCCTTATTCTTGTCCTTCCTTATAGTTCTGCCGTTATTTTTGCAAGGATTGTAGATATTTTTTATCACAGAACGTATTTCCATATGCCCGGTAGACATAATAATTTTGTGTTACCATACGCATTTGCTAGCAATGAACTCAAAAAAAGACAGATTTTAAGGTTTTGTGACCTGCAAATACTGTAAATTTACTAGCTTTAAAAGTTTATCTACGAATTAGAATTCAAAATTAAAATTAAAGTCTATGTATATACTATATGTAAAAAAATGCACAAAATATCAGACGAACAAAAGCTCGAAATTAACAAAAATTCCAGAAACGAACTGGTGCAATAAATACATTCTATCGTTTCAGGATGATTTTTCCAAATTTATGACATGCACAGCTATCCCCGACGCGGAAGGAAATACACTAGCTAGAGCATTTTATGACGAAGTTATTACACGTTATGGAATTCTAAGTATTTTAGTGGGGTATTAAAAATTTACATATAACACAGTACCACCAGCCATTGGCTTAATGGTTCTTTAGAAAGAAGCTATAGACCTGAGCTGAGACCATAGCTGAGTATTTGCGTAGTTTTACTAACTAAGACGGTTGGCACCAATGATTAACTGTAGAAATGTTAACAATCATACTCCACATATTACAACAAAATAGACACCTTTCTGCACACTATTTGGGTTCGACATAGAGATGCCGACTAATTTATGAAGAAAATGTAGCCCGATATATAATACAGACGATCCAAACTTAATAGTGAAATATCAAATACAACGGGCTCATGAATTGTTACGCAAAGCCAAGATGAAGTCAAACACTTAGCAATGAAACACTACAACAATAAATTAAATCCACTAATTTTCAGAATAGGGGACACATGTATATATATATATATATTAAAAATAGGTGTTATTAAAAAAACCGTACTAGATAAAATAAATTTTCACCAATTGGGACAGGACCATATGTAATAACAGGAATAAAATCACAGGTGACATCGGTGAAAAGAGTAAAAGGAATGGATAAACCATTCCATAACAATCTACATAAGAAATATAACTAAACACATAAAAATGGTTATAGGGTATTGTTGACAAGACAGGTAGCACATAATATATTATAACAAAAATTCAATCATCACTAAACAACTCAATAAGTTTGTTTAATAGACAAAAATTACGTAAAAATAATAAATAATATTATATTAATAATAAATATTATAATAGTAATATTAAATTAATATTAATATAAATGGTATATCAATTAAATTAAATTAAGAGTATGCAATAATAACCACATGTAAAAATTAAAATTAGAATAGAAACTAAATAAAAACAAAAACAAAAGAAAAAAAGGTGAATGGGCAAGACGAGTAATAAAGTGCTTTGAGGTACCGAAAGCACGAATATTCGTATGATAGGTATTGGAATAACACTAGCTTTGCTAACAATAGGCGAACATTGGCAGTGCTCACGAAATTCAATAACTTCAATTACATTACTTTCATAAAAAGTTTGGAAAACAGCACTAGCACTATTAAAACACTGTGGAAAACAGTAAAAAAGGATGTAATATTATTGAAATGAGAAATAATTTGCTACGTAATTACGGTACCATGCAAAAAATAAAAAGGAGATTAAATAATAGTCAGAAAATTGTAAGTACAAACACAAAAAGGACTAGAACAAAACGAGCACTAAACTTTGTAGGTGAGGCATTAAAATGTGCTTTCGGAACGAAAGTATAACATATGTGCTTTATATATAATATATGTGCTTTCGGAACGAAATGAATAAGGAAGGTAAGTACAATTAGTAATTATCTAAATTACAAAGAATTGATGGCACCCGTTAGAAAGACCTAGCTCAGCACCACTATAACACAACAGAATAGCATAAACCACCACCTAAATAGAGAAATAAGCAATATGAAACTGGCGCTTCCCATGGTACAAATTCAAACAGACGCTTAATTGAAATTGGAGGACAGCAAGCTTTCGAAAATAAAACTACACCCAGGAATTATGAGGGCAGAAGCATTAAGGGATGCAGCAAAGAGATTGGATCTCACAGGAAGAGCAACTAGGTACATACAGGCACCAACATTCAGCAATTTCAACATTCACCAATTAGAATCAGTCAAAACGTTCCATGTTACCACAGAAATAACAATAGCAATAAAAATTCCGCTTCCAGAAGACTAAACATACACAGTTATTAAACCATATCCAGTTCCGATTTTATTAGACGGCAAATGAGACACCGCTACTCCGACATCATTCGACTATCTAGCAGAATCAAAAATGCGTTGGAGGTTTCAAGGACGTTCACAACATAACCTAAATAAATGCATACAAATAAATAATAGCTAAACAATGAATCAGCTAAAGGAAATTTTGGGTATGCAAGGAAACGGAAAAAATTTTAACTGGAAATAGTAATGTGTGTGAAATCACATTACTAAATCATTTAATAATTTTATTATTTGACCTATTTTTTTAATATATATTTTTATTTAATTTTCTTTAGGCTCAAGGTGTCATGTGACTAAAAATTACTTAAATCAAACGCTGAAATATTGTATTTTTACATATTTATTTTAAATACTTGGTCTTTTTATTTTAGTTACACTTATGTTTTTTATATATGGTATTTCGGAGCACCGTCGGTGTCCATCTTCAGGTAATGTTACTTTTAACAATGCAACTCGGTGATGTGTGTGGGAAATTCTATTTTGCCATCTAAACAGAGAGTAAGTTGTGAGGTGTGGCGAGGACCACGCTCTGTGTCGAGGCGCAGAGAGAATGGTGATCGAAGTTTCTAGAAGAATTTTTTTTCTGTGAACTTCGCATCATGCCATTCTACGGGACTTGCAAGGAAAGTCAATCATGGTGAGAAAGAGCGAGATGTCGCGAGCTGCGCTGGGGCCGCGACTGAAATGAGCGTAGCAACCAGTTTTCTGTCTTCAGCTTCGAGGCAGAGCGTGGGCTAAAAGTACAGGCATTCGGAGTCAGTTGTCTGTAAAACGGTGAACAAAGCGGACTTATTTTAAAAGTGGGGGAAAAGAATATATAAATATATTTGTGCATATATATGTTTATGATTTTACATATATACACAACACAGCGCCCTCGATTCGGTTTTCAATCTATTTAAAATATTGTGTGTTCACTGAAATTAGTGTAAAAACCGATACGAAAACAGAACACATTTAAAGTAAAAGCAAGAAGTTTTAAACAACCAATTTTTCGAGTTTTGATAGAGTTGCATTTCTTTGAGTTGCAAGTAAATTTAAATTGGTTCCATATTTCAAAACAATCGTTTAATTGATTTAAATGAAATTGTTAAAGTGTTGTGATTTCTTTTCTGTATAAAACAAGAATACAAGCAACATTTTTAAAAGAAAATTCAACGTAGTCAGTTTTCTTGGTGTATTTTTATTATTCAAATTTAAAGCCGACGCACAGATTGGGTACAAATACAAAAACAACAACAATGTTTCATGCATGCATGCAGACAAGAATGTGAAATTCTGTTTTTTCAAGGCAAACTAAAAGAAACGAGCAAAACCATAACCAACAGAACTATATTTAATAAGTGATTTGAACTCAAGACGCATTAAAAACATATGGGTTTTCTGACGCAATTGCCTAAAATTAAACCAAATCAAACGAGGAAAAACATGCAATCGATGAGCAACTATCGTTTTATTATCGCACTATCGTACCAGTTTTCAAGTTATCAGACATCAACATCGCTACCATCTCACCCGTTCAAACGGCAGGAAAAAAGCTACGTATCTAAAATTTGCACATACCTAAATTCAGAATAACTTTAATAAATAGTATATTATTCTTAATCAAGACAAGTAATTTTTAATGAGAGTGATTACATTCTTGACAATTATTTGCAATATTGAAACACTAAACAATCCTTTCACGGAGAAAAAAAAAACAAAACCAGATAAGATTGTCAAAACAAAACCATTTTTTTTTTTTATTTTTTGTCGAAAAATTTAACGTGGGCTTTATATTTGAAACAAAGAAGAAAGAAAAAGACAACTTTTAGATATCCTTTCGAATTGATTATTATTAGTAGAAATTTTTTTTTTGTTTTAATTGAGATTCCATTATTACATTACTCTATTTTGTATAAACTCTATTGTGGGCGTGGCTAATGCTTCTTTGCGATTCTACTCAGCTTGATTCTCTTCGAATAGTAGTGGTGTGTCGATTGAGATTCTTAATATCAAGTCATTCACGTAATAATCTAACATAATTAGCACAATTTCTTTTCTTTGAATCCAATTTATACGTTTATGTTACTCCTGTTTTAACTAGACTAGTTGTGCTAACCTCTGTTAATACATTGAATGAGGTGAATTAAATATAATAAAGTCGAAGTCAATATTGTATCGATATGGAAATGAACACCTATGGAAACTTAATTGATATTTGATGTTTTTTTATTTTTGATAGGTACCCATTTAAAATGAACTTAAATATTTATATTATTTATATATTTATATTTAAGGGATAATAAAAACTAGTAAAGGTGTTGTCTACAGCCGGGCTGTAGCCGAAATACCCTACACCTTAAAGCTGCATATACAATCGTAAAGATATATAAGATAAACTATAATTATAGCTGCTTAAATATTTCTGTGCGTTACAAACACCGGTACTAAGTGCGTTTACTCTCAAAATTTAGGTGTAGGGTATAAAAATAAATTGCAATACTGGGTGGATGGGTAAAAAGGAAGCGTGGCCCGCCCATTTTTTCCCCAACAGAATATTATTGGTTCACAAACTACAATATTATGTACACCATTATTCAGGAAACTTAAATACTTTTCAATACAATCCATGTAAAACCCTCCATGACCTATGTAAACTAAAAGTGGGCGGATCGCGCCCATATTTGGCATGTTAACTGGAAGCATTAGTCTAAACCTACATATAAAATTATCTTGTCTTCTCTCAAAAAGTGATGCTGATATGGCCTTTTTAAATAGGCAAAACAGAGGTACCTGAACTCTCGATATAAGAAGTAGGCGTGGTCCTTGGGCGATTTTGCCCATTTTCAATACGAAACACCCCAACATAGCAACGAATATTTAAGCCAAATTTCATTTTGAAATCTTCATCCGTTCTCCTGTGATCGTGATTTCAACGGACAGACAGACAGACAGACGGACAGACATCGTTATTTCAATTTTGGTGGTGATGCTGATCAAGAATATATATACTTTTCCATACCTATCTTGTCTAGTTCTATGCGTTACACACTCCGGTAGAAAGTGAATATACCCTCAACCTTAAGTTGTAGGGTATAATAAAGGAAGACAAAAATTGTTGTTTTTCGATTTTCTCAGCCAATTTTTAAGATATACACTTCATTGGAGTATCAAAATGCGCAAAAATATATCCATATTCCAACTGGCCAGTTGTCATCTCCGAAAAATTGCGTCTTCATAGGTAGCAACGCAAATTTACAGCCAAAAAAGTGTGATCAGCTGAATTTAAATGTTAAATATCTCCAGAACTAAACTGTCTAGAGGAAATATTTTTATACTCATATTTGTGTTAAAATATTCTCTTTCAGATGGCATATATGGTTTTAGAGAACGGGTATGTAAATAAGCCAGCAACGGCACTTTTCCGTCTTGAAGCATCCATTTTAACGTAGAATCTGCGACAACTACGGAACGAAACAAGCTAGAGCAAAAATTTTGTCTACTCAAATTCGCCGAAAAATACCCTCCTCCTGATAGACTATATGCCATCAGAGCAGGTATTGCTAAATAACTCAGCAGCGGCGTTTGAACACTTGCAAAACTCTGCTTACTTTGCAGTGGATTTAGTTCACCAAGAAACATCCGATTTACACGAATGTTACATCAAAATATTCTTAAAAGTATTCTCTTTCTATCCCAACAACTGTCAATTTGTTTAAACTAATCCTAAGTGCCCAAAAAAGTCTTTAAAAATAACTCCATTCTACTACCAATCTTGTTTACGTTCGACTTTTTCCAGGAAAAACGCCAGATCATAACAAAATGTAATTAGAGGAAGGCAAAAAATTTTAATTTTTTGATTTTCTCAGCCAATTTTTAAGATAGACACTTCATTCGAGTACCTAAATGTGCGGAAATATATATTCTTTCCAACTGGCTAGTTGTCATTTCCGAAAAATTGCGTCTTCATAGGTAGCAACGAAAATTTACAGCCAAAAAAGTGTGATCAGCTGAATTTAAATGTTAAATATCTCCAGAACTAAACTGTCTAGAGGAAATATTGTTATACTCATATTTGTGTTAAAATATTCTCTTTCAGATGGCATATATGGTGTTAGAGAAGGGGTATGTAAATAAGCCAGCAACGGCACTTTTCCGTCTTGGAGCATCCATTTTAACGTAAAATCTGCGACAACTCCGGAACGAAACAAGCTAGAGCAAAAATTTTGTCTACTCAAATTCGCCGAAAAATACCCTCCTCCTGATAGACTATATGCCATCAGAGCAGGTATTGCTAAATAACTCAGCAGCGGCGTTTGAACACTTGCAAAACTCTGCTTACTTTGCAGTGGATTTAGTTCGCCAAGAAACATCCGATTTACACGAATGTTACATCAAAATATTCTTAAAAGTATTCTCTTTCTATCCCAACAACTGTCAATTTGTTTAAACTAATCCTAAATGCCCAAAAAAGTCTTTAAAAATAACTCCATTCTACTACCAATCTTGTTTACGTTTGATTTTTTCCAGGAAAAACGCCAGATCATAACAAAATGTAATTAGAGGAAGGCAAAAAATTTTAATTTTTCGATTTTCTCAGCCAATTTTTAAGATAGACACTTCATTCGAGTACCCAAATATGTGGAAATATATATTCTTTCCAAGTGGCTAGTTGTCATCTCCGAAAAATTGCGTCTTCATAGGTAGCGACGAAAATTTACAGCCAAAAAAGTGTGATCAGCTGAATTTAAATGTTAAATATCTCCAGAACTAAACTGTCTAGAGGAAATATTTTTATACTCATATTTGTGTTAAAATATTCTCTTTCAGACGGCATATATGGTTTTAGAGAAGGGGTATGTAAATAAGCCAGCAACGGCACTTTTCCGTCTTGGAGCATCCATTTTAACGTTGAATCTGCGACAACTACGGAACGAAACAAGCTAGAGCAAAAATTTTGTCTACTCAAATTCGCCGAAAAATACCCTCCTCCTGATAGACTATATGCCATCAGAGCAGGTATTGCCAAATAACTCAGCAGCGGCGTTTGAACACTTGCAAAACTCTGCTTAATTTGCAGTGGATTTTGTTCATCAAGAAACATCCGATTTACACGAATGTTACATCAAAATATTCTTAAAAGTATTCTCTTTCTATCCCAACAACTGTCAATTTGTTTAAACTAATCCTAAATGCCCAAAAAAGTCTTTAAAAATAACTCCATTCTACTACCAATCTTGTTTACGTTCGACTTTTTCCAGGAAAAACGCCAGATCATACCAATGTGAAATGTAAACTAGTAAAGGTGTTGTCTACAGACGGGCTGTAGCCGAAATACCCTACACCTTAAAGCTGCTACACCTTAAAGCTATAATTATAGCTGCTTAACTATTTCTGTGCGTTACAAACACCGGTACTAAGTGCGTTTACTCTCAAAATTTAGGTGTAGGGTATAAAAATATATTGCAATACTGATTGGATGGGTAAAAAGGAGGCGTGGCCCGCCCTTTTTTTCCCAACAGAATATTATTGGTTCACAAACTACAATATTATGTACACCATTATTCAGGAAACTTATATACTTTTCAATACAATCCATGTAAAACCCTCCATGACCTATGTAAACTAAAAGTGGGCGGATCGCGCCCATATTTGGCATGTTAACTGGAAGCATTAGTCTAAACCTACATATAAAATTATCTTGTCTTCTCTCAAAAAGTGATGCTGATATGGCCTTTTTAAATAGGCAAAACAGAGGTACCTGAACTCTCGATATAAGAAGTAGGCGTGGTCCTTGGGCGATTTTGCCCATTTTCAATACGAAACACCCCAACATAGCAACGAATATTTAAGCCAAATTTCATTTTGAAATCTTCATCCGTTCTCCTGTGATCGTGATTTCAACGGACAGACAGACAGACAGACGGACAGACATCGTTATTTCAATTTTGGTGGTGATGCTGATCAAGAATATATATACTTTTCCATACCTATCTTGTCTAGTTCTATGCGTTACACACTCCGGTAGAAAGTGAATATACCCTCAACCTTAAGGTGTAGGGTATAATTACTACCTACAATAAATTGTAAAACAAACAATGCTGTATAATTCTATTCGTTTACTTAACTTTAAAGCAATTATGTCAATAATGTTTTCTCTGAAGTAAAACTTAAGTACACATTAAGTAACAACATAAGACAATGTGAAATTAAAAATGTGAGGTACAAATTAAAAAGTCTTTATAATCAATTAGGAGTAGAATTTTGTTGGTTTTTTTTGTTTTTGGGTCTTGAAAATGCTTGTTAGTCGCCATTTTAAGAAGTGAGTAAGCGGTTTCACTCCGCGCAGCCAGGCGACACTTTAGAACGGGGTTGGCGCAACAGCGATCCGACGCTCCAACAATGGTAGGGTGGGTTATGAAGGGGGAAGGGAAACTTCACCTAATCCTCCCGCGCCTCCTCTCATCTCTCTCTCTCTCCCTCTACCCCATTAACCGCGCCCTTCCGGCGTCGCTGTCGGCACTCGACTTGGCATCGATCGCGTGGTGGAAAAATTAGGGATTTAGGTCAAGTTCCGCTATTGCTTTTGCTTGTTGGCTGTAAAGCCTTTGTTAGCCTAAGCTCAGTCTGATTTCTTTTATAACAAGAATTTTCGAGACACTGTCGGTGTTGTCGAAGAAGCCCTTCCCCCCCTTTCCATGAGCACGGCCGGATGAGCTGAGCTGCCCTGAGAGTGGTCAAATTTTCGTTGGATTTAAATAAATTTTTTGTCATTGTATATTTAGTTTATAGCGCGATCCGCTCCCATACGTTACGAAATGGCGCCCAACTTGGGGCCCGAATGCCTTGTCGACTGAAACTGACGGCACTAATCAATCTGGCTCGGGGAGAAGTTTGGGTTCTCACTAATCAGCCCACTGTGGATTTTTTTTTATCTGTCAGTTTATGTTTGAGTATAGTGGTGCCCAAACTTTAGTAACAACTTTTAATTTTTGCCTTAAATAAAATTAACTTTTTTTTGGAAGTTCTTTCGGTTTTCTGTCGATTCTCGCTGGATTTACGCGATTGAGTGTTAGCGTTCGGTGCGTACCGCTGAATCATCTCTTCGTGCGATTGCTTGACTTAAGTCATTCCGCCGAGGAAGAAGACACCTTGTTTCCATAGTAGATGCTTCGAACGTCCTCTCTGGTCGAGCGGTTAATGGTTGGCCTATTAAAAAATGTGCAGGCGTAAGAGCGTCGATTTCATCGTCGTTGCTTGAACACAACGGTCTAGAGTTAGGAATTGCTTCAATCGTCGTCAGCAATGTGTAGAAACTCTCGTAGGTTAAACTTGTCATAGCAATTACCCGCTTTAAGTGCGTCTTATTCGATTTCACACAGGCCTCCCATAATCCACCGAAGTGTGGCGATGACGGTGGTATAAAGCGCCATGATATCCCTTTTTGTGCACAATAATCGGCTATGCTGCCATCCTGTCGCTGTTTCCGGACAATTTGTTCTATTTCATCTAGTTTACGTTGAGCACCATGGAAGTTTGTAGCATTGTCGGACCAGATTTCGCTAGGTTTGCAGCGACGCGACACGAACCGATCCAGTGCGCCGATGGAGGCATCGCTTGTTAAATCCTCAACCAGTTCAATATGGATTGCCTTGGTGACAAAGCATACAAAGAGTGCCGGCTTTAAACTTTAAACCAAACGAGTCACAACCTACTTTACTGAATGGGCGTTGAAAACGCGCTCTCTCAATTGGAAGCTCAGCCATTAGTTGTGTTTGAGTGAGTTTCCGTAATTTGAAGGAAGTTACGCAAGCGTGTACTATTCGTCTGGCAATGTTGCGAGCTCCCACAATCCAATATTGCTGCCGTAATATAAATATAAGGTGGCTTGCTCCAACGTGAAGATGTTGCACATAAATATATTCCACTAGCAACTGAGACACGGTGACGTGATGGCAAAATTATTGGATGTTTAATTGTAAATGCTGCTGTAGAATTTTTGATCCGACCACCTACTCTCAAGACTCCGGTGTCATCCAAAAATGGAGATAGCGTCGAAAGCCTGCCAGACTTCAAGGGTTTATGTTGCTTAATGAGAGATATTTCGTCAGCAAACCGTTCCTGCTGAATGATCTGAGAATCGTAATTGTTGCTGCTTGCAATTCAATCGATGATAGATTAGTGTCGTATTTATTTTTGCACAGTCTCTCGATAAACCGCAGGCAATAGGCTGTAGCACGCACCAACCGACTCCACTTCGATGTTCTCGGCAGCAGAGTTCCCAGTATTACATGATTCTCTGCAGATACAAGAAAATTTTTAAAATGCAATATAGACTGATTCTTACGCTTTTCCCATTGTTCATGTGGTTGTACCGCCAAGTCTGTTGATGTGGGCCACAATTTTTTTTTTTGTTGTTCAGCCAAGTTGCTTTCAAGCCCTTTAATTCCCATGGCCATACGCCTCTAGATGCAGGATCGGCCGTATTATGCGCTGAACGAACGTGATTCCATTGATGTCTATCGTAGATCGATAATATCTCGGATGTACGGTTAGCGATGTACACCGACCACCGCCTCGGAACACTCGATAACCAGTGAAGAACCACTGAAGAGTCTGTCCACATGCGAACGTTTGATTTGTCGAACTCCAAAGCATAAGCAAGACAATTCATTACTCTGCACAGCAGCAGAGCTCCACAAAGTTCAAGGCGCGGAAGAGACACCTGCTTTAGTGGAGCTACTCGGCTTTTAGCGGCAAGCAAATGAACGCTGATTATCCCCTCGTATAGGAAACGGTCTCACATCTCTTATGTAGCTGCCCAGCCCTAGCTCGAAAAAGACAGGTCCACTTAGGAGTCTATTTTTATGAAAGCCTCTGCGACATGGATCCAATTAACGTAAGGACCTTAAGTCGCTATATAAATAGTACTTCGTGGCTAACATAGCTCTGAGGGGGAGAGATCCACATGGCATCACGATGGACCTTCATGGTCTAAGTGTGTTCTTTTGGAACAGCCATACCTACCTACCTACCGTCCCCTCGTATTCTGAATTTATTCATTTTGCCCATTTGCAAATATTGCCCTTCGTGGAATTTGTAGATCATTAATCATTGTCAGCTTACCGTTGAGGCTCGAACAACTTTTCACGATTTTATTGGGTACTTCTCCAATCCAGTTTTAACAACCACAGCTCTTGAAAAAAAATTTTTATTAGTATTGTACAAAGAGTTAAAAAAACCCAGAGGATCAAAGAATCGAGCAGCGTCCGACAAAATTGACTGTTTGGTGATTCGGGTTACATTAGAAAATGAAACGCAGAATTCGAAGACATCAGCAGAAGGTTTCCATTTTAGTCCAAGTAAGTTAAGAGATTTAGATTCTAGAGGCAGTGTTGGCGCTTCTTGCATGTCAGGTTTAAGCGAATTAAGCAACTCGGCGCAGTTGCTGGTCCATTTCCGAAAATTCATTCCAGCCGCTATAATTCCCGCTATAGTTCGAACAATTGATCAACGCTCTCAGCACCGGTCATGACATCGTCCATATAGAATTCCCTGAGCAGCACCTTTGATTTGTTTAACGATTCACGGCCAAGTTCATCCAGTACACGCACAGCAGGAAACGGTGCACACGCCGTGCCGGACGTCACTGTTTTCAATCTGTAGTGCTCCACTGGGTGTATGGAATCCGTTCGCCACAAAATCCGATGGAGCTCCCTGTGATAATCGTGCACTCAAATCATGCGGTACATTTTCTCAACATCTGCCGACATTACGAAACGATGACCTCGGAATCGTAAAACAATTGCAAATAAATCACACAACAGTGATGGCCCCACTAACAACGCCTCATTTAATGATGGGCAATGAAGACTGTGTGCTGATCCGTCAAAAACTACTCGAAGCCGCGTAGTTGTGCTATCAGTTTTGAAAACAGTATGATGAGGTAAATAAAAACACTCAGTACTCAATCTGTCATCTGACGAGCCTTTAACTCGTCGTCGATCAGCTGTGTTTGAACCGAAACTTCTTCTGCTTCCCAGAATTCTGCTAACGAGTGATCGATATCTACATTAGCGAAGAATATTGATGGACTCTTTGGTGATTGAAGTGATAAATCTCCGCCAACAACCCATCCAAATGATGTGGAAATTGCAGACAATTTATTGCTGCCCTCAAGTTTTTCTCCTTGAAAAATGTTGAAAACCTTTTCCATTCCCAAAAGAATGTCTACTTGCGCTGGCATGTAGAATAACTGATCAGAACGGAAATTGCAATCGTCGGCATAATAATCGCATCAACGTCAGTAGCTTCACTATTTACCCTTGACTCGATGTTCCGAAATGAGCGTTTTCTCAGACCCAGTGTTCATCAATACGCGGCACCGCTGTTGCTCACCATAATTGCCACGCACATTACATACGGCCGTTGGCAAAAGGGTATTAATTTCTGGCATCGCATTAAAATTTACACTCACAGTTGATTCTTTTTGCTCTGGTTACGGTATTCTCTCGCTCTCTTCGTGCAGTAAGGTATGATGGCGCCTATTACACTTACGACATGAATGTTTTGAGCGACATTCACTTGATATGTGACCCATCCTCAGGCAATTGTAGCATATGCGTTTGGTCCCTACAAATCTTCTTCTCTCTTTTGTGTTAAATGCTATGAATTCTTGGCATTACGTTAAATCATGGTCATTGCTATACTTTGCACAAATTTTGTCTTTCCCAATGGTGGTTTGATGGGATTTTACTGCTAGCGAGCTTTTCCCTGTCCGTGGTGGCGTCTTAGTAGCAACCGATTCCAAAGCCTCACAAGTAATGTTTAAAAAATCCAAAAAATCTTCTAGTTTCGGAAAGTCGTTGCTTGACTTTTGAAATTTTGTCCATTCTTGCGCAGTAGTGCTATCAAACTTTGACACCAAAATATAAATCAACCAGACGTACCGGCTTACTGCATGCTCCCCTAAAGATGGTAGACCACGCATTGTCTCATCAGCAACGTCATATAATCTCCTCAGACTTACAGCCGATTGATCCCTTACGACAGAGTGGTTGAAGAATTTTGAAGCATGCGTTTCTGCGATTAATTCCAATTTGTTGTACCGATTGCATAGTTTACTTCAAGCTTCAGCGTAGTTCTCGTTACTTTCCGGAATAGGGCCAATTATCTCGTACGGCTGATCGGTCAAATAGCTTTTCAGGAGCTGGAACTTCTGGCACGCTGTATAACTTTCTTTGTTGTGAATTGAACTAACAAATGAATCATGGAACGACTTCCAATCTATTAAGTTTCCATCAAAATATTTTATTTTAAGTTTTGGTAGGAAACTGCTATGTGAAACAGAAGCTTGCCCTGCCAGACTATTCAGAATTTGAGTTTGCGCTGATAGAATGCTCATTATTGATGCCTGACCCTGTAACGATTCACCGCCAACTCCTGATGCTTCGGCTGTCACGATGCTATACTCTGCAATGTACTGGCGAAATTTTCCCTTTGCTTTTAGCACTCTTTCCTCACATACTTCAAAGTCATCATCAATTTCTTTTTTCTCATAATCGTTTTCGCATTTATCCAACATAGTAGTCACCACCTCCACGTACTGATGCCATATATCCTCCAAATGTTCCAAACGGCATTCCCATTCGGACACCGGACTCCGCGCGCAATATGAATGTCCACATACGCGTAACGGCACCTTTAAATAAAGACCGCTTTGCTTTTAAATGATGCATTGTGTTGATCGTTGGTGACTCGTTGGACTGCGCTCACTTTAAATATGTTTTTTTTAAAATTTTCCTGTAGTTTAGTCCCTGGTTTCTTTTGTCTATCACTAGTAGTTGCTACTGAACACCACTCGTGATCGATGCAGGGTTGAGTGGACTGGCGTAAACACCAACAATAAAAAGTTTTTTTTTGTTAAAGTCTTTGAAGAACGGAGAGAGTAGATGAGAGTGATTGTGTCGTCTGGACCAGTGGAGCCACTGATCTACCGCTGGTTAAATATTGTTTTGAATTTATCTTTTTCTAATTATTTTTTGGCATTTAAATATCCATACCTTTCCAGTGGCGAGTGATGCCGTTCGGGCTCCATTCGGCACCAGCGACGTTCCAACGAGCCTTGGACCAGGTCATTGGAGCACAGCTAGAACCTTTCGCATTCGCATATCTCGATGACATCATTGTCACTGGGAACTCCTTGGATGACCACATGAGGAATCTGGCAGAGGTACTGAGGAGACTTAAGGCCGCAAAGCTGCAGATTAACCGGGAAAAGTGCAAATTTTTCCAACGAGAACTAAAGTATCTTGGCTACGTCGTCAGCGCCGATGGGATCCACACTGACCCCGACAAAATTGCCGCAATACGAGATCTAACTCCCCCTAAAGACGTGAAAGGAGTCCGACGGATCCTGGGCGTTGCGTCCTGGTATAGGCGTTTTGTTCCGGAATTTGCAGCCATCGCGCGCCCGTTAACTACGCTGCTTGCCAAAGGAAAACGTTTTCACTGGGGCGAGCAACAGCAACAAGCATTTGACACACTCAAACGGAAGCTGACAGAAGCGCCGGTGTTAGTACGCCCGGATTTTAACATACAATTTACTCTACAAACGGATGCGAGTGACTATGGCCTCGGAGCGGTCCTCACTCAGGAGACAGACGGACATGAGCGCGTCATTGTCTACGCTAGCCGCCATCTTAGCGACGTGGAACACCGATACTCCACGACCGAAAAGGAGTGTCTAGCCATAGTATGGGGAATCAGGAAGATGAGGGCATATCTGGAGGGCTATCACTTCGTCGTTGTAACAGACCATCTCTCGCTGAAATGGTTGAACTCTATAGGGAATCCATCCGGAAGGATCGCGCGTTGGGCGCTGAAACTCCAGCAGTATGACTTTGAGGTAAAGTATCGGAAAGGAAATGGAATGGAATAGCCGACACCCTTTCTCGGCAGCCAATCGAAAGGCTACAACAGCTGTCGGTAAGCAACTCCCACTGCAAATGGTACCAGGACAAACTGCAGTCAGTCACGGCCAATCCGTCCGGCTGTCCAGATTTCGCCATCGTCGACGGTCAACTCTACAAACATTTCCCTCGAGACGAGCAAGGCAGGGGGGGAACCACTTGGAAGTTATGTGTGCAAAAAAATTTACGGCCAGATGTCCTGCGAGAAAACCATGATGACGCCTGCGCCGGCCACCACGGTATCCGGAAGACAATACTACGGGTTCGACAACGCTACCACTGGCCCGGTCTAACGCGTGACGTAAAGAGATATGTAAGAAGCTGTGACTCCTGCCAGAGATACAAAACGTCGCAAGAGCAGAAGGCTGGAACAATGCTTACACAGATAAGCAACGAACCATGGGCAATCATTTGTGTGGATTTTATCGGCCCATTGCCGCGTTCAACGCATGGGAATACTGTGGCGTTAGTAATTTTCGACAAGTTTTCGAAATGGACGGAAATCATCCCGATGCGCGCACCTACGACGAAGGGCCTGATCAAAAGTCTTAGGGAGCGAATAATTTGTAGGTACGGAGTCCCGAAGGTACTGGTTTCGGATAACGGACCCCAGTTCACTAGCCGGCTGTTTAAGAGCTACGTGAGGGATATGGCGATTCGCCACCAGTTTACAGCGCCGTATACACCCCAAGAAAACGCGGCGGAGCCGGCCAACCGAAATGTCAAGCGCATAATCGCTCAGCTATGTCAAGGGAAACAACCCGACTGGGATGAACACGAGCCAGAGGTCATGTTAGCCATCAATACCGCGATTTCTGAGACTACAGGCTACAGCCCCGCCTATCTCACACAAGGGAGGGAACCAAGGCTGCCTAGAGCCCTCTACGACGACAAGACGTTAGGAACCGGAAATAAGGAGCAGACGCCAGCAGAAACTGGAGACATACTCGGCGAAACTTGGGAGCTCGTACGCAGTAACCTACGGCAAGCCGCACAGCAGCAGGCCCACCACTACAACCTGCGAAGACGTAAATGGGCACCGCAGATAGGACAACTGGTGCTGGCAAAAACTCACCTACAATTCAAAGCGATCGATAAGTTCAACGCTAAGTTAGCGCCGAGGTTTGAAGGACCTTTCCGCGTCCTTCGTTTCACCTCCCCGGTCATCGTACAACTGTCAGCGAGCGAGGGAGGGCGCACTCGCACCGCGCACATCAGCGACATAAAGCGCTACTATATACGCGAGGTTGACAGGCAGGGAGAGCCAGAACAACAGAGCCCGTCGATTGACGTGCAGCAGCAGGCAACATTGAACGCAACTGCCACCCTACAGTTCCCCCGGTTTCAGGACTACTTGGACGCACGTGTGTTGTCCACCCAGGGGCGAGAAGGAGTTGCCAACCGATTCCGTCAGCTGAGACAGCAGTCTACGGGAGCGAGAGAAGGCCAACCTCACCGGAGCAGGCGTCGTCACCGCATGCAGTTCGACTACGAGAAGTACCGCATCACGCTCAACGCAAGATCCCCGGCGCCACCAGAGTCAATACGTCGGCTTCCCGAAGAAGGAAGGGAATGTAACAACTTAAGGTAAAGTTGTTACAAGCCTAACCAGGTGTTTAACGCAGCAGTTAGTGTAACCAGGTCATTATGCACGATGCCATGTCTAAATAGAACAGCGGGAAAATACCGTTATTCGGCAATATAAACGACTGCGGAACCGGTCTCGCTCTCTTTTTCCGACTGCGATCTTCGAAGTAAGAACATCATATCTCAAACTTTGTAAACCGTGAAAATAAAGTACAGTTACATACTAGAAATAATCCAGGCGCTTATCCTTTTCTGAGCAAACATCATTAGGTAAGAAACCCCAGGGAAATCTAGTGAAAACATTAAACCTACGCTGGGGTCCTCGTGATTGGCGGTTGGAACTTTGTCGATTTTCGCAGTCAGAGTGATTCTTTAGTCTGACGACTGGAAAATCTGCACAGGTTGCAATAGCATCTGCGTCGCGTCGTGGTTAAAGCTTTGCCTGCGTTGATTTGGCAGTCAGAGTGATTTCTTTAGTCTGACGGCTGTTAAATCTGCGCCGCGCGTTATTCACGGACATTGTAATAACCCCGACGTCGCGCCGTAGTTGCACTTTGTATGCGTTGATTGTGCAGTCGAGTGATTTCTTTAGTCTGACGGCTGTTAAATCTGCGCCGCGCTTTCTCACGGACGTCGTAACAACGACGACGTCGCCCCGACGTCGCATTTTGTTTTGAGTCTGTCGGCTGTTAAATCTGCGCCGTACATTTCTTTGCCGCGAGCAATCGTGACAACAACGACGTCGCACCGTCGTCGCCTTCTGTCTTGAGTCTGCCGGCTGTCAAATCTGCGCCGGGCGTTCGCTTAACGCGAACATTGCGAAAACATCGACGTCGCACCGTCGACGCATTTGGTCTTACGGCTGCTAAAGCTGCGCCGTGCATTTCTTTTCCGCGAGCAATCGTGACAACAGCGACGTCGCACCGTCGTCGCATTCTGCGAACACTGCGCTCCAAGTTATTTCTAAAGAGACGAAAAAAATTTCTGTTGACGAACCCTGGCACCGACGGCTAACCCGGAGCAAAAAGGTCGTCACAGAACAACGGCAATCAATTTGTTTCATATTCTTTTTTTAATTATTATTCAACCATGTTTTCTATTTTTTTATTAAAGCAGATTAATAGAAATAAATTATAAACGGCACATTTTAACCGTTGCACAAATGCTCCAATTTTTTTGTTGTTTTGGGGGCTGTTTTTGGTGTTGTTGTAGACCCCAAAGACCCCAAAATTTCTTGCCGCCGGCTTCTAGTTATTGAGATATAGCCCTTCAAAATTTAAAAATTAGATGGTCTATATCTCCTAAACTATAAGAGATATCGGGTCGAACTAAATACCGTTAGATAGACATTTCCAATATCTTTCACTTCTTCTAAGGTGTTTTTACCGTATAACCTATAGTTTTCTGTGAAAACTGCTTTTAATGTTTTTAGTACTTTTTTTTTACTACAAATTATTTTTTTACTAAATAAAATACATAATAACATGGCATTATAATGTACTTTTTATATAAACTGACCGAATTACTCGTATCCTGGTATTTTTTTTATTAGAATTGGTCCTATAGTTTACGAGAAAACTGAGTTTAAAGATCAATATTGCATACTAATTTGATATCTTTTTGAATCTACACATTTACACTTTTTATCAATTCTTCTAACGCAGAGTTCTGCAACGATGATCTGTCGTTATTCGTTGACAATTCCATAAAATGAAATTATGATATACTTATCTTAATGTGAAAAATTTTTATGAAAAAAATCGCGCGATTTTTTTCATAAAAATTTTTCGCCTGCGGCGCTAAATCTTTCATCCACACAGGACTACATTCTACTACAAAGAATTCTTAACAAAAACCGGTATTCTAAAACATTCCAAGTTAATACCACGATCATCGATGCAAAATTTCAGCACTAATATTATTCATAAAAAGTGTACTCGGATAGTTGGAAAAACGTATCAAATTAGTATGCAATATTGATCTTTAAACTCAGTTTTCTCGTAAACTATAGGACCAATTCTAATAAAAAAAATACCAGGATACGAGTAATTCGGTCAGTTTATATAAAAAGTACATTATAATGCCATGTTATTATGTATTTTATTTAGTAAAAAAATAATTTGTAGTAAAAAAAAAGTACTAAAAACATTAAAAGCAGTTTTCACAGAAAACTATAGGTTATACGGTAAAAACACCTTAGAAGAAGTGAAAGATATTGGAAATGTCTATCTAACGGTATTTAGTTCGACCCGATATCTCTTATAGTTTAGGAGATATAGACCATCTAATTTTTAAATTTTGAAGGGCTATATCTCAGTAACTAGAAGCCGGCGGCAAGAAATTTTGGGGTCTTTGGGGTCTACAACAACACCAAAAACAGCCCCCAAAACAACAAAAAAATTGGAGCATTTGTGCAACGGTTAAAATGTTCCTTATAAACAAATAGAAACATAAAAAAAAACATCAAATTGAACAAACAACGAAATCCGCCAAGTACGGATTTCGAAGACACTAACATACATCACACAAGCAAAGACATTTTATTCGCTTTTGCTTTCTCGCTGATTCGTAATTAGAGGTTTGAATTCTCAAACAGTTCAACCATCATACCACGTATAAGATGTGCAAACTGCAAAATATTTTCAGAGTTGGAAACCGATCAAAGTCGTTTGCAGTAGTTGCAAAGTCTTTGTGTTTGTTGAATCCCTTTGCCCTCCCCCATTTCAGCTCTTTCGGCCTCGGCCTCAGTCACCGAACTAACAGTAGCTTTCGACTTCGGTCTCCGTTGTGCAAAAATAATTGTACAACAACTAGCTAGGACACCTACACAAGGTACCAAGCCAGAGACTTTTGTTGGTGAACGCTCTGACGTCACCAAATAAATTAAAACCCTGCTGCCGAGTACCTCTCACCTCAGCCGAACCCCTCGCCTTCCGCATATCACGGCCTTCTGCCAGGAAGTTGTTGTACTTTCTACCAATCACCGCGTCTCCCTTTGGTACTTTGAATAGGTGGTACACATTGTGCAGCCTTCTGCTGCGGGATACTCTATCCCCCTCTTTCATTGTACGCATTATTAGGTATAAAAATTGTTAAGCATTAATATAAGTATAGAAATTGTTACGCAAATAAAAATAAAATAATAAAAATTAAAAGCACAATAACAACGTCCGAGCTGAACTCTTTACAGAGTCAGTGCCAGACTGTCGCGAAGACAGTCGTGAGTAATTCGGAAATACGTTGTATGTTAGAGGGTTGCGAGACCCCTTTAACGAACCCTGGACAGACTTAGTTTTATCCCAGCCTAAGAATAAAACTCGTTATACGGTTTAACTTATCGATTAGTTGATTTTATTTTTTTAAATTTTCCTGACCGTTAATCCGATTAGTTACTTTTACGTCAATTTTTTTTTATTTCGATTCAAGCTTACTTTTATTGTTATGTTGAGTTGGTTTTTCATTACTTATCAATTTTCGGCACCTAATTTTACCTTTCTCTTAAATTAATTCGGTTTAATTTTAGCCTTAATTTTTTTTCTTCGCTGAAATTTAATTCGTTTGTTTTAATTTTGATTTCTCTTCTTTTTTTTTGTTTTTTTTTTCTCTTTTCGCTTCTCCTCCTGGAGAAACATATATTTATAAATTTCTAACGATAATTAAGATTTTATGAACTTGATTTCATTTCGTTTTAAACGTTGACACCGCTATTTGGCGGTTGCATCTACCGGACTTGCCACTTGTTGCTTTGCAGTTGCTTGTTTTGACCACTTTGGTTTTGTGTTTTTTTTTTTTGCAAGCTGGCTGCGGTCTAATTTGGGATTGGCTTTATTTCGTTTTGAATAAAATGCCGAACGCCGGCCGATGTCTAATTTGTAATGAGCCGTTTAACACAAAGGGGCCGGTGACGCGAACGTCGGCATAACTTTCATTTTTGGTGCTTACAGGCTTGGTTGGAAAAATTCCAAACTTGCCCGGTTTGCTTTGTTTACCTCGAGCCGACCCTAACAGGGGCTGCTCCGAAACCTAGTGCGGTAGGCGACTACACTGGTCCGGTTACGCGAAGCATGACGAGTGAGAGAGCGCAGGAGTTGGCAACTCAAGCTCAGACGGTAACTGGTGACAAGTTTTTCGAATAAATAAACCGGTTAAGTTTGTCACAGTCTGGTTCTCTTCTGACAGCTCAGCGTCCAACTTCAGGTGCAGACGACGACTTGATGGGAGGGGGCGCGAATGCCTCGACCATGCACAACTCCACGGTCAGGTCGCAAGAGCGAAACTCGATGGACAATCAGACTCTGGCTCAAGAACTGCAGTCCATAAAGGACGAACTGCGATCAGTCGTTCTAGAATTACGACGGGCATCTATGGGCGACAACCAGTGTACCAACCGCAATGGGATCCACCTTGGTCACACGTACAGACACTATGGCCGACAATTGGTTGGGCAAGGCCATGCCAAATTACTCACCAATCTCGCAAGCTCCGTTAGTCCGAGGCACTTTCGATAAGGCCTCAGCAGTTATCTCGGGATGGCGGCTGAAGTTTTCTGGCGATACCTCCGGGATGAACGTGGAAGACTTCATCTACCGAATAAACGCCTATCGGTGGATTGGCACGGCTTGTACAGCCAGTTCAAAACTGAGTTCCAAAGCTTTCTAACCGATTACGAGCTGAGCGAACACATACGTCGGCGTAAGCAGCGTCCAGGCGAACGGTTTGACGAATTTTTCGGCAGTGTGTTGGCTCGAGATCCTTACCCACAATTTGTAACCATCATTACGACGAGAGCTTTTGCATGTCCACCTGACTAACTTAAACGAGCTCCGCCGTGCATGTCACAAGCACGAGAACTATTACCGTGAGCGGTACCATGACCAGCACGACTCCGCGTTTGCCAGAAGACGAGTGGTTGCGCTGATCTCCGACGACTGGGAGGACGTAGTGGGGCAAATCGATGAGCCAACAGATTTATGCGCGGTAACCCAACGATCGCGGGAAAAATGTGGGAACTGCGACGCGAATGGCCATCGATACCAAGAATGCCACCTGACGCCGCGGCGTACCTTTTGCTATGATTGAACGGAAAACCAAAGGCCGGACACTCACGCAATGAGTTCCACCATTGACAATTTTGCAAAGACCCAACTATGCCCACATCGAAGTGAGCAAACTTCTACTAGACGTACCTACACCCAACCGAGAAATTATACCGTATTACATTCGGCTTGCCAAATACAACCTAAAGCGAGAAATTTTCGCAAACGAAACGAGAAATTTTTTCCGACGTAGCCGAAAAAACCTGCGTCTACGTGTGTTCTGAACCAACTTAGGCGATTGAGCAAAATGGTAATTTCCTCAATCATCACTAATCCAAACGATTCGCGGCCATATGTCAATCTGTCAATAAATGGCGATTGCCATCTAGCCTTACTAGACAGCGGGGCGAACGTGAGTGTGATTGGAGGTGCCTTAGCTCAATCCATCCTGAAAGCAGGTGGTGCGTTCGAAAATTTCCGAGGAAAAATACGAACGGCCGATGGACAATCGCAGGCAGTAGTTGGGTACTACACGGCAAATAAGCGGTGTAATAACAATTCTTTCGATTTTCGCTTCTTATTATTTCCTTCTATTACGACAAACGTAATTTCTGGCATAGATTTCTGGAGAAGATTCAATATCCAGATCTCCGGCTTAGGAACGTGTACAGTTGCGTCGCTAAGTCGCGATGACGACAAATACGTATCGCTGAACGACGCCCAAAGCAGAAGCCTGAGTGGGGTTAGCCATCCTCAGAACGGGAAGGCCTGTGTAAAACCACTCTGGTGGACCACACCATTGACACGGGGTTGGCTAAGGCAATCAAGCAGCGGTACTACCCAATTTCGCCAGCTCGGGAAAAACTGCTCTGTCAGGAGCTGGATCGGATGCTGTCGATGGGCGTGATAGAGGAAGCAGGTGGTTCAGCCTGGTCATCTCCTGGGGTTCTGATAGTCAAACCTGGCAAGGTGCGTTTCTGTCTCGATTCCCGCAAGTTGAACGAAGTCACCATTAAAGATGCCTATCCTCTGCCAAATATAGATGGGATCTTGAGCCGACTGCCGGCAGTGAACTTCATTTCCGAAGTGGATTTGAAAGACGCATTTTGGCAGATTTGCCTTGATAAGGAAAAACCGCCTTTACTGTCCCGAACCGACCACATTACCAATTTACACGAATGCCTTTTGGTTTTTGCAATGCACCCCAGACAATGTGCCGACTTATGGATCAGGTGATCCCGTACAATCTCAAGTCGAGGGTGTTTGTGTATCTTGATGACCTGCTGATTCTATCAAGCTCTTTTGACGAGCATTTGAAACAACTGGCCGAGGTGGCGAGTTGTTTGCGCCGGGCTGGCTTGACCATTAACGTGTCGACAAGCGAGTCTTGTCCGCACGAGGTCAACTACTTGGGTTACGTTGTGGGGAGAGGTACACTACGTACCGATCCTGAAAAAGTAATCGCAGTCAACAAATATCCGGTGCCGAAAACCGTAAGGCAAGTGCGCCGGTTTTTGGGCATGGTGGGATGGTATCGGAAGTTCATTCCAGATTTCTCGACGGTCACTTTCCATCTGACCGAATTGCTAACGAAGGGTAACAACTTTGCGTGGGGACCTCTGGCTTAACAGTCACTGACAAGATCAAGCAACTACTGACCGAGGCCCCGTTTCTCATACATCTTGATGTAGATATAAGTGTCAGCGATAAAAAACAGGGCAACACTGTTTTAAAATAAGCGACGTGTGAAAGAAGAGAACAACACTGAAAAGTTATTTTTTGAAGGGAAGAATTCGGTAGGTAGAGAAAAGTAGTTGGCTGCGCTTGGGATATTTTTGGAGACAGAGAAAAACTTAAGAAAAGATTACTATTGAAGTTGTGAATAAAGAAATAAAAACGAATACTTGTGGTTTTCTTTGACATTATTCAGAAGTGGGATATACTTGCTCCTATAGAGAAGCAACATTTTGTCAAAAAATGGAAAAATTTAGTGGTTGGAAAGTCGACCAGCTTAAAGAGAAGCTATCTTCATTGGGATTATCGAGAACCGGCAACAAGGCGCAGCTTGTCGAAAGGCTGACCGAACATTTCTACAACGAACGGTTTACGAGTGCTGTAGAAGATGTGGCCGGTAGTGGACCAGAAAACGATCCGGGAATCCAATTGGCAGCAGTTCATACAACAGCCAGCGAGCCGACGTCGGAAGGCATCTACGTGACGAGCCTTCCTTCGGCTAAAAGGTATGTTGTTGCTACGAACACGAGTGCAAACGCTTTGCACTGTGGAACGATACCGGGTTATGCTGTTAATCCACCACTGAGTCAATCATCGCCGAGCATGAGTTCATGCAGGATGAATGATCCTACGAATGTAAGAAACATTATCGGTGGAGAATGTTATCCATCAACGTCGTGCCATGTTCCGATTTCCACATATGAGTCACGGTTTGTGCCATCTTCAAATGCAATACGACGAAACGTTCACTGGAATGCTTCAACTACGACGATGCCTCCTTCGTTTGGAGCAAACGCAGATGCACATTTGTTATCAGTTACTACGTCTCGACAGCAAAATTTCTGGAACGGGAATAACATAGAGTCAGACTATGATGGTCAAACAGGAGTGCATGCACCAATTCAATGCATCGCTAATAATATGGTACCAACGTCGACAGCGGTAAGTGCATTTGGCAACGTACATGATATAATCTCAATATTGCCGCTATTTGATCCTAAAGACAAAGCGACTTCGTCAATAAACTTTGTAGAGCGTATAGAACAGTTACGTACTGCGTGTCACTGGGATGATAGAGTACTTTTGTTTGCTGTGCAAACAAAGTTGCAAGGAGTAGCTAAATTGTGGATTGATTCGTACCGCAGAATTTTTGTAAATTGGTCAGATTTCAAACACGAATTTTTAAGAGAATTTCCATCAATAATCAACGTTGCTGATATACATATGGAATTAATGAATATGCGGCGTGAGACAAATGAAACGCCGGAATTATTTTTCTACAGGGTTATTGCTCTTGGTCGACGTGGTGGCTTAGATGAACAATCAATAATAAGGTACGTGTTATGCGGCATAAACGATGTAGACTTAAAGCGAAGTTTATCAGTGAACTACTACGCCTCTTGTAACGAGCTTTTACATTCAATAATTAATTATTGCAACTACAATGTAGTGAAGAACTCGCAACCAATGAAGCAGTATTCTGTTACACAACAAACCAAAGTTCTACCGCCCCCGAAAAGCCAAGCGAAAGAAAATGTTATGCTTTGTTATAATTGTCGGAAGAGTGGACACATATCGCGGAACTGTCCCGAGCCGCAAAAACGCGAACGTTGCGCAAAATGCTTTAAAACAAATCACGCAACTGCAGATTGTAAAAAGGGACGAGAAATTACTGCTAGTTGTAATGCAATTGTAGATGGAGATAGCCAGGTTACGACAAAGGTGATCAAAGTTAATGAGTTACAAACAAAAGCTTTTATTGACTCAGGCAGTGTTTTTACGTTAATTCGGAAAAGTTTTGCAAACGGTTTACGTCCACATGAGAAATGTTCCACGATTTTGTCTGGTTTTGGTGGCGGACAGTTTGAGTGTGTGGAAAAAGTAAGAGCAAAGTTAAATATTGATGGAATAGTGTGCGATGCGGATTTATTAATCGTCGATGACGAACACATTTCGCATAACATTCTCCTTGGCAGAGACGTCCTCTGTATGGAGGGTAATCGTTTAATGATTGATGGAGAACAATGCTGGCTTTTGCGGAAGGAAAACGATACTGCAAAGATGAACGATGGCGAAGTCGAAAGCTTAAATCGAATTTTGGGGCGTTATGGAGATCGTTTTGCGTCTGAAGTCCAAAACATTGGTAAATCGAATCTGGTGAAAATGAAAATAGAAATATCAAAAAAAGCTGTTATTAATATGAAACCGTATAGGCTGCCGTTCGCTAAGCGACCTATTGTGAAACAAATGATAGAGGATTTGTTAAAATGCAAAATCATACGGCCTTCTAGCTCGCCATACGCATCACCAGTGGTATTGGTTGAAAAAGCAAATAGTGAATTTCGAATGTGTGTCGATTATAGGCGGTTGAACGAAATTACCGTCAAGCAACCGTTCCCAATGCCAGTAATTGAAGATTTGTTTGCCCGACTGTCAGGAAACACGTACTTCACCACGCTTGATTTCAAGATGGGCTACCATCAAATCGAGATGGATGAAAATTCGAAAATGTATACGGCTTTTGTTACATCAGAAGGACACTATGAGTATAACCGCATGCCTTTTGGTTTAGTGAATGCTCCAGCAGTTTTCCAAGAAATGATGTCTAAATTGGTGGAACAAACCCATCCACACAACATAATTGCATATTTGGACGACGTTATCTTACCAAGCAAGACAGTTGACGAAGGTTTGACAATACTTAAAGATTTCCTATGTATTCTCGAAAAAACTGGTTTAACGTTGCGATTAGATAAATGCAAATTTTTAGAAACTAACATCGATTTCCTGGGTCATAAGATTAGTAGTAAAGGAATAGCTCCAGGCGAACGGAAAGTTAAAGCAATAACGAATTTTCCAATACCAAAAACGCCAACCGAAGTGCGTCGGTTTTTGGGGCTGACAGGCTTCTTTAGGAAATTCGTGAAAAATTATTCAATTATAGCGCGGCCGCTAACCGAACTAACAACAAAAGCAGCAGCGGAGAATTTTGCTTGGGGTGATCAACACCAAACCGCATTTGAAACTCTAATTCATGCTTTGAGTAACGAGCCGGTATTGGCTCTATATAATTTCGATGCTCTGCACGAGGTTCATACTGACGCAAGCAGTGTTGGAATAGCAGGCGTATTGTTACAATCAGTCGATGAACGCCATCCATGGAATGCTGTAATGTACTTCAGTCGCCATTGTACCGAGGTGGAATCACGTTATCACAGCTACGAGCTGGAAGTTCTGGCTGTAGTAGAAGCACTACAACGCTTCCGTATATACCTATTGGGTAAGAAATTTACAGTCAAAACAGATTGTGCAGCAATCACGAGCGTGAAAGCAAAAACGGCACTTATTCCAAGAATCGCACGTTGGTGGATGCGGTTGATGGAGTATGACTTCGACTGCGTACATAGACCGGGAAATCGAATGGCTCATGCAGATGCCCTTAGCCGAGCGCCTGCAGAAGAGACAATGAAGTTCACTGGCACGGGAAACGTTATGCACGTAAATGCTGGATGTGACGACTGGCTTCTAACGATGCAGCTCCAAGACGGCCAAATCCGAGAGAGGGTGGAAATACTAAAAGAGTCAAGAAAATCACAACATGCAGAACAGGTGCGTAAAGAATACTGCCTTATTAATAATCGTCTTTATAGAAAGATAGGTGGAAAAACATTGATCGTCGTACCAAAAGCAGTAAGATGGCGAATAGCTCGTTATTGTCATGACGAAATGGGTCACTTTGGTCTTGAAAAAGCCATACAGCGCGTCGCAGAGTATTTCTGGTTCCCACGTATCAGAAAATATGTAAAAGAATATATAGCAGCTTGTATCGAGTGCTGTTACAACAAAGACAAAAATCGGAAAATGGAAGGTCGATTGTATATCGATCCTGCGGAACCAATTCCTTTCCGTCTTTTACACGTTGATCACTTGGGACCATTTGTTAAAAGCAAGCGCGGAAATACGCATGTTGTGGCTTTAAGCGACGCATTCACAAAATATGTAGTGGTCAAAGCAGTTCGGAACACGAAAACACAACCCGTATTACAAGTTTTGAATGAAGTCAGCAGTTATTTTGGACTACCAACGAAGATTGTTACGGATCGTGGCACAACTTTCACATCTAGGCAGTTCACACAATATTGCGATAATAACAACATTAAACATATACAGACGGCTGTGAGAACTCCGCGCGCAAATGGCCAAGTAGAGCGCGCCAACCAGACGATCCTGAATTATCTTCGTACTTCGACTGAAAATGCGAAGGAATGGGACGAACAATTGCGTAATTTGCAGTGGTGCGTCAATTCACAGAAAAACTCGACGACCGGATTTAGTCCTAATGAGTTAATATTCGATTTTAAGCTCAACGACGTGGTACAGAATAGACTCTTAGCAGCAGTACTTCACGAAGAAGACGAACGAAGTGTACCTGAGAAGCGAACGCTGGCATTACGGAATATTCAACACCAACGAGAGAAATGGAAAAGACGTTTCGACGAAAGACATAAGTCACCGGCCGTGTATGCTGTGAACGATTTGATCGTAATTAGAACTGAACCGCCAGCGACTGGAGAATCGAGAAAACTCGAGCCAAAATACCGTGGGCCGTATGTCGTGGCTAAAGTTTTAGGGAAGGACCGGTATCTGGTAAAAGATATCGATGGCATGAACGTGACGCAAAGGAAGTTTTCATCAGTATACACTTCGGACAAGATGAAGCCATGGTGTGCCTTAGCGCCCGATCTGAATGACAATGACAGCGATGATGATGGACTAGAAGAGGTCATAGGGGCTATGACTCTACAGGATGGTCGAGCTGTCAGCGATAAATAACAGGGCAACACTGTTTTAAAATAAGCGACGTGTGAAAGAAGAGAACAACACTGAAAAGTTATTTTTTGAAGGGAAGAATTCGGTAGGTAGAGAAAAGTAGTTGGCTGCGCTTGGGATATTTTTGGAGACAGAGAAAAACTTAAGAAAAGATTACTATTGAAGTTGTGAATAAAGAAATAAAAACGAATACTTGTGGTTTTCTTTGACATAAGGAAGAACATTTTTAGATTGAATATAAGTCTTGAATTATTAGTTAACGCGGGAAGTCTTGAATTTTTAGTTAAAGCGAGAAGTCTGTAGTTATTAGTTAACGTAGAGTCTCGTTAACATAGAGAGCCTAGTTTTTAAGTGCCGGTGAACAGAGATATTATATTGTAACTATATTAAATAGTGAACTATCGTAGTAATCGATCAAAAAGTTATTTTGAGTAACATTGTGTTTGTCTATTAAATATATCGACAAAACCTTAAGAGTATTAACGCGAAGTGTGAAACGTTTAAAGCTAGTTAAGCTTTAACTTTAGTAATCGGTGAACAAGAAAGAAAGAATGCAATAAATAAAGTTTGGAAGTAAATATACTTGTGTTTAATTCAACTATTGAGTGCGAAATATTTCCCAATTGGAGAGTGACTAAGAAAGACAGAGGATAAAACAAAGCAACTTCTAATCGTCGGGGTAAGAGACCACATTTTGGCGCAGCCGGTTTTCGGACCAACAATCGTTCAGGTGAGTGAAAGTAGCAATTTTAAATAAATATTTGCACATTTTAAGAGCAAATAAAGTTAATACTAAATAAAAAAAACTTAAAATTGTGTAAATTTATGCTGAGGTAAGCGATGAATTGCGATAATTAATTGAATAAGAGTGAAAACAATGAAACTTTATTTATTACAAGGGTATAATGAAAACCGCAAGAAAAAAAAATTAATTTTCATTCATGGTAGTTCATTCATGGTAAGGCAAGCAAAAAATTGTTGAGTTGATCTTTATGTGTGAAAACGTAAGTAAAGTGATAATTAGAAACAATTCGAAACACGAATAAAAAATTACTAAAATTGAGTGCTTGCTTTAATCTATTCAGCGGAATCATAGTTTTATTAACGCAAAGTTATGTTTGTGAAGCTACGAAAAAATTAAAAAATTACTAAAATTGAGTGCTTGCTTTAATCTATTCAGCGGAATCATAGTTTTATTAACGCAAAGTTATGTTTGTGAAGCTACGAAAAAATTAAAAAAGCTTATAAAAGTTTTGACACATATTTTATAAGCAAGAAAATAAACTTGAAACTTGAACTGAAAAAGCGTCGTTTGCATTTTTGCGAGCGCAAGTGCCTTCACATGGTAAGAAATTTAAGATCCGCGACAAAATAAAGAAAACAAGTGAAATGAAATTGTTTTTATGTCACGAGTCATAGTAACCAAGAAAATTAAACAAGAAAACCAGACTACTGAAATTGTAGGTCGTGGGAAAGATATTAATTAGCGTGGGAATAAATATTAAGTTTCGAATAATTTAGTGTTTGAAAATTTTAAAAGTAGGCAAATCGTATTGAAATTTTAAGATGCTGATTGAGGTAATTCACTTTAATAAAAATTAATCTTCTTTAATGGATGGGGAATATGAACAGTTATGGATATGGATGGGGAATCGAAATATCGAGCATTATCTGGTCAGCTAGACAGGTTTGTACAAAAAGCCTTGGGAAGTCTTACACGAGCAGTAAGTAATAGAGAAACAATTGAGTTAATTAAATCGCAGATAAATTCAGTGAAATATATTTTCAAGATAGAAGAAGCTGATTTAATTGCCGACGAAATAATTAGCTTCTTAGGGAATAAGCGCGTGGAAGAAGGAATTCAATTGTTTAAAAGGTAGGTATGATAATTATTTGGCAAGTAGATCCTTGCAATTGTCTTCGACAATTGGAACTCGAGAACGAGCAGTTAAGGAAAATACTTTGTGCACAAGAGGAGGTTTTCACTGGAACGTTACCAGACAACCAGAAAGAAGAGTCAACAATTTCACAGGCACACGAAGTTAAACAACTTGAAACAGAAAACGATTTGTTAAGTAAACAGATCGCGATTTTAAGGAAAAACGAACAGCACCGCGAAGAGCCCCGCGAAGAGAGGGAAAATACTGCAACAGAGGCAACCACATCCAATACTCAAAAAAAGGATCAGACAGATTTAAACAAAATAGGCATTGAAGAAATAGCGAAGACAGTGAATAGGTTAGTACCTTTATTTTCGGCTGCACCATCTGTTGACCTCAGAAATGAGGTATATAAGTTCATAGAAGGATGCGATCTAGCCCACAGAAACATCAAAGAGACAGAGATCCAAGACTTCATAGCATGTATAAAACAGCGTCTGCATGGAAATGCATACAGCCTTTTGCGTTCAAAAAAGTTTGAGAGCATAGAAGAGTTAAATAATGCAATAAAAAGACATTATTTACAACATAAGTCTTTAGATATGGTTTTGGCAGAAATGCAAGCTATGAGACAACTGCCGACCGAGGATATCCGTCTGTTTGCGGAAAAACTGATGTCATTAAAGTGTCAAGCAGAGGACATTATGACTGCGGTTTACCACCGTAAGTCGGATATAGCATTAAGAACAGAAGTGGATAGGGCAGTAATGAGGACATTCAATCTGGGCTTACAGGACAGTGCACTGCGGCTTTATTTGGTAGGTATAGAGAAGTCAACATTTGAAGAGTTGGTGGAGCAAGCATTGGATATTGCGGATGACATACGACAAGCACAGACGATCCGAAGTAGGCACTTCGTCGGGGTGGTCGAAAACCCGTTTAGTGAGTATTCCAATTAGACACAGCAATTCCTTAGTCCGCGCTATAGAAAGGACGAAGTTTCAGCAGAAGTCAAAGACCAATCGAATCAATACAGAATATTACTTGTAGTTTCTGTAACAGAAAGGGTCATACAAGAGATGAGTGCCTAGTGAAAAAAACACGGTATACTGTCAGGAATGTTGTAAGTATGGCCATGAGACAAATTTAAAGTGTAAAAACTTGTCTCCAACCAAAGAAAATCCTTTTAGAAAAGAAGGCCAACAACAAAAAGCATATTGGTCAAATAACAGCAGTAGCAAATGGGAAACCAATCAAAGGTGGAATGAAGGCGGTTTAAAAAAAGGACAAAATCAACCTAAACCGACAACAAAAGAGCCGCATAAAGATAAAAAGAATACGGACAGTGCATGCCATTGGTGCAATAGACCAGGACACTGTGTACGAGATTGCCAAGCCAAGAAGAACTGGGAATCGTTTCAGGGAAACTACCGAGGGCCTAGGCAAGGCCAGTAACCTGGGAACCCAGAAAAAATAGTAACTTTGGGGCAGACAGATTCGGGGAGATGGTTTATACGTCCAGATACACCTAGCAAGAATACAGTGATATTATTGTCAGATCCAATGCACCATTGGGAGGACATCAGGGGGTATAGATGGCCAGGCATGTAGAAACAAATAAAGGAGTTTGTCAGGACCTGTTCAAAATGTTAAACCAATAAATGCAGCAGATTGACGAAAATGCCGCTGGTTTTGACAGCCACTCCAAACAAACCATTTGATAAGGTCTATATGGACATGGTAGGACTTTTACCGGAAACATCTTCCGGAAACAAATATATTCTTATGTTTCAGAATGATTTTTCTAAGTTTATGGCCTGTACAGCAATGCCAGATGCGGAGCAAAGTACAGTTGACAGGGCATTCTTTGATGAGATTCTGACCTGCCACAGCATTCCAAAAGTACTCGTAACCGACAACGGTTCAAATTTCAATTCCAAAGTTTTTTCCGATGTATGTAAATTATTAGGAATTAAGAAACTGCATATTACACCATATCATCCTCAGGCGAATGGTTCCTTAGAACGGAGTCATAGGCCACTGGCAGAATACCACCGCAGTTTCGTTAAGGAGGATGGCTCAAATTGGGACAAATGGCTTACAACAGCCATGCACGTGCATAATAACACACCACATATTTCTACAAAGCAGACACCTTTTCGCACTTTATATTGCTTCGATGCGGAATTTCCAACGAACTTGAAACGGAAATGTGTACAACATGGACGATCCCACAAAGGTATTAAAATATCAAATTCAACGAGCCCATGACTTAGTAAAGAAAAATCAGGAAAAGGCAAAGGAGGTAGCTAAGAAACAGTATGATAGTAAGTTAAATATACTCAAATTCAATTTAGGGGATAAGGTATTACTAAGAAACCAGGCTAGGTGGAATAAATTTTCAGCAATATGGGAGGACCAAATGTGGTCACGGGAATAAAAAGTTCAGTAACAACTTGCTCAAACCATATAACGGTAAAGAATGTATATCTGTTTCCGTAATATGTATTTATTCTATAAAAGTAAATACTTATGTTAAAATTTGTTAGGGATAAAAAACTTAATAAACAAACAAAGCAATCGTATTATAATTAACAGATATTCAATTGATATAATTTATAGAAATATGGTTAATATCCGAAAAACCATACGAAAAAAAAACAAATATAATAGAAATTAATTAAGAATTTTTACATATGTAACTAATTCAATTCTCTACTATGCACAGAAGCTCAAATAAAGAATATCGCAACAGTGCGGATAAGCTTAATGCCAAGCTGGTAACGGTAAGATAGAGGAATCAAATACTCGAAAACGACCTAGGGTCGTTGTGGATAAGAAAAGAAGTACCAATATTTTTTTAACAAATTTTTCGTAAAATATACTTACATTTTCTTAGCTGTCTATTCGTTTGGTGTACACAGTCATAAGAAAATGCAAGCACTTATAAATAAATAGAGGACCAGTATTTGCATTTTAGGAACAAATACTTCTCCTTTGAACTACAAAATGGACTCAGGGATGGTCAAAATGTGTTTTGCCATCAAAATCTCAATATCGAAATTTTCCGCGATTACAATACTTTCTTGTATTTACTACGTATTAAAAGAAACTAAATTATAAGTTACAAAAAAAAGTAGACTATTACGTTCTATACATATGTAATTGTACAACAATAAATAATAATGCGAAATAGAAGTTACACATCACATAATTGTATACACACTAATAGAATATTAAAAGAAACAAAAGTATATAATATCAATATAAATAATAAATGCATAATAAGTAAATGTCATAAAATGCTATATACAGTTATATGAATACTATTATCGATAGTTATACTAAGGTATAAACATATGTCAATGCAGTTCACATTTGATGCGCATTTGTAAGTATAGTAATAAATTATAAGCAAAATAAAATTCATTGTCCTAATAGCAAAATAATTAGAATAAAATATTAACTGTAAAAAGAATATTGTAACATACGTAAAACAAAAAAAAAAAAAAAGTTTTGAAAAGAGGGCAAAAGAGAGAAATGAAAACGAAAAACACAGATGCAAGACAAAAAATAAAAAAAGTTAAAAGAAAGCTAATACTTCACCAACAAGCAAAAGAACAAGAGAAGAAAAATCAACTAAACAGCGGTGGATAAAAGATGTGCGGAAAATAATACGGAAGTAAGACTATAACACAGATAAAGGCTTGGCATCTACGAGAAATGAAGACGGCGGGTTAGCAGTGTTTTACATGCTGCGTCAAAAGAGAAAACTACAAGATCAGATCTACGACCATTCAGGGTGTGTCGGTTCGAGTAAATGCAGACAGAAGGTACACACGTATACAACATGTACAAACTGAAGATCGTACTACCGCACTACCGCTGGTTGGTCAAACAGTAACGAAGACTAATTTGAGTGATCCAAAACAGATTGTGTAATAATGATACAATCAACAAGTAACGGATCGCGTCTATGTTTAAATAAACTGCAGCAGCACATTTAGCTAATCCACTTTACGCCATAGAAGTTAAAAATTTAGGGTCACTGCCTTCCGTAACTGTCACCGTCAAAGGACTACAAGTAACCGTGCACCAAATGCCGGTCAGAGCTGTCGCCGTCCATCAACCATACTCCATCACTTTCAACATCGCTATTCAACAGAATGTCGAAGAACAACCGGAAGGAAGCAGTATCATAGCAGCGACATAGTAAGCAGATCACCGAATCTTCTCATTTGATTCAATCTTCTTTTTGAAAACCCATTTTGTTTCGATTGCGTTGCAGCTTTGTGGTTTTGGCACGGAAATCCACGTTTGATTTTCTTCCAATGAACCCAACTCACTGTCGATAGCTGCTTTCCATTTAAGATGATCTTCACCAGATAAAGCTTCTTCAATCGTATTCGGCTCATCTTCGGACAGAACAGCTTTGTAACCAATCCAACTTCGAAGTTTCTGTTTTGCAATTCGTCCACTACGTCGTAAAACCTGTACTTCCGCATTTGGAGTTACCATTTCTGGAGTGCAATTTCTGTCAAAATTTTTTTCTACTTCATTGTTGTCATCCGGTAATGCATCTATTTCCCCCACTTCATTGTTATTGTCTGGTAACGAGATGAATGACAATGAATTGGAGTCTGAATCTCCCATATAATTTTGTGACTCCTCTTTATGACTATTTGAAGTATAAAAGTAAAAGTTGTCCAGATTTTCCTAACTGTGAGAATCCCTTTGAGTTTTGTTCCAATTGCACATCTCTCCGAACAACGATTTTCTTGCTTTCACAATCGTAGACTCGATATCCTTTAGTTGTTATTCCGTATCGAACAAAGATGCACTTTCTTGATTTCGAATCCAATTGTTGTCTTTTCTGCTTGGGTACGAATGCCATTGCTAAACATCCAAATATTTTCATGTGACTTACATGCAGTTTTCTTCCCGTCCACAATTCTTCAGGAGTACATTTCGAAGATTTATGAGGACTTCTATTGGCGATATATGTTGCAGTTTGCACTGCTTCTGCCCAAAAACGCTTTGGTAACTTTGCGTCATATAACATGCATCTTGATTTTTCCGTTAAAGTCCTGTTGACTCGCTCTGCCAATCCATTTTGCTCCGGATTAAAAGGTACAGTTGTTTGATATATAATTCCAAATGATTTCATTAATTTCTCCATACTTTTATTTACATATTCTGTTCAATTGTCACTCCTAAATATTTTTATTCTCTTACCGTTTTGATTCTCAGCCATATTTTTGAACTCCTTGAATTTTTCGACTACTTCAAATTTATTTTTTATAAAGTAAATAAATATCTTGCAAGTGGAGTCATCGATGAAGGTGACAAAGTATCTACTTCCTCCTAAAGACTTGACTTCCATTGGACCACAGACATCGGAATGGATAATTCCAAGAACTTCTTCAGCTCTACTTCCAGCATTTGAAAAACTTCCTCGTACGTGTTTTTCTTGAGCACAGCTTTCACAAAATGTTGTTTCTGCAGCATCTTCCTTGTTGAACTCTAACCACAAGACCATTCTGCAACATTTTTAAATTTTCCTTATTCAAGTGACCAAACCTTTTGTGCCATTTCTTAGCCGAATCGTCCAAATTAGCTATGAATACTTCTACTGGTTTGCTCATGTCTAACTTGTACATGCCATTTTCACTTGAAGCGGTAACAATAAGTTGGTTTTTGTCATTAATTCTTTGCATCCAGATTTATCAAATGTAACTTTATTGCCCTTCTTTACTATCTTACTGGCTGAGAGTAGATTTTCAGCAACATTTGGTACACATAGAACTTCTCGAACTGGAATTGATTGAATTCCGCCATTTTTTATAACATTTAACTGAATGTCTCCTTTAGATTCCACTTTCAGAATATTGTCATCAGCAATCTTGACATCACCAACATACCGCTTTGGATGTCGAATTAAGCTTCCATCATTCGTCATATGAGCCGTAGCTCCACTGTCAACATACCAGTTTTTATTATTTGAAGTATTTTTCGTCAAATTAGTAACGAACAGAGATGTCTCCCTTTTTGATGCATCTTTCTTCTGGTTACCTTTTCCTTTCTTGATGGGACATTCAGCAGCGAAATGTGTAAATCCATTGTAACTAAAGCATTTGCGTTGTATATTCTTCTTCTTGTAATAGTTATTATTTTTGCCTCTTAAAGCCTGATTCGTATTTTCAGTTCGCACATCCTGAAGCAACTTCATCTTAATTGAATCTGCACTAATTTTTGCACCACTGCTTCCCAGTGACATTATCATTGGGCGATATAGTTCCGGAAGTCCCTTCAGCAACAAACAACGAAGCCATTCATCATTAACAACAAATCCAATTGATCCAAGCTTTTGTGATGTGGTTACAATTTGTGAAACATAGTCTTCAACTGAACTGCAATCAACTAGTTGAACGGAGCATAGCTTTTGTAGTAGTCTCACTTTCCTGTCCAGGCCAGAGTCTTTAGACAGACCTTTTAAAGTCTCTTATATATACATACAGCGATTTATCCAGCGATAAAATTAATCGGCACTTTGCCTTTTCCTGATCTGATACACTTGTATCAACATCATCAGATATACACTTCCATAGTCCATCCAGCTTCAATTGTGCCTCAATCGCGAAACTCCAAGTTAGCCAATTTGCAGAGCCAACGAGCTTTTCGAATTTATCGAACATTGTTAGACCAGCCATTTTTTTTGTTGAAAATATTCGTATTTTCCTTTAAAAAAAAAAATTTCAAATTCGACGCGGCACAATTTTTCCTTTTATATATATACTATATGTAATTAAAAAAACGATTCTCTGAACTTCAGATCTGAGCCCATAACCTATTGGAAAATGTTAATTGCGTGAAAGTTTATTTGAGAATGTGTTACACTTTTTGACAGAACATAAAGACATACAAACAAAACATGCTTGATTAATAAAAACAATTCGTAAACAGGGATATCAATATACAGTAAATTTCAACAGAGTCATCCCTGTTTCTGGCAGGGTTTTTCACCCCCAGCAGATACCGCCAACAAATCGGCAGAGGGGTTTCAACACCCGCAGCCAACGGAGTCAGCCGTGTTTCTGGCAGAGGTGTTTTCACCCCCCATAGATAGCGCCAGCAAGTCGGCAGAGGGGTTTTAAACACCCGCGCGTCTATTTTCTAGCGCGTCTATAACAATACATAACTTTGTGAACAATAACTTGAACAACAGTATAACAATAACAACAACAACAATGCAATAGAAATTAGATTTCACATAATCTAGTTGTTAACCAGCAACAATTCACAGAAATACAATTCACTTCAAAGCAACGAAAGTAAAAGAAAAACAACTACAACGTCACAGGAGTATATCGTATACTATATAACATATAGAAAAGCAAATATATACATATACACTAAGAAGTATACAAAAGCAGTTGGCAGAGTAGCAGGGTTGCCGTCTCCAAAAACTTTATAAATGAACTTTGATAAGTGGCTATACTCGTATATATTTCAATACATATACTACATACATATAAATATAGACATAGCTATTTTTTTCTTTGTTGCTAATAAAATATATTTTTGTAATTTGTACAATTTGCATATTTAAAATTCTGAGAAAAAAACCTCATAAGTATAAGTAATGGTAGCGTTTATACTAGTAGTAGTGGTGGTAGTTTGTACTGGTAGACATTCATAAAAAAAAGTTGCTGTTAGAATTCATTTTAGGTTCCGAGCTTGATGAAGGCGCCTTTATCGGTAATCAGAGATTCAGTGAGTACGCTGAAAACAACCATATATATTTACAAGACAACAGTTAAAATTGAATATTCGTAATTAAACTCTCATATTACTTACATATCATTGGATTATATAAACATATGTATACATTCTATCATTATCATTACCTAATATGTTACTTGGCCTTATGTATATATAATATCTGATTGAAATCTGGATATACTCTGTACATAGATATAATTATATGATTATTGTTATATTGATTTTTATTAAAAATCCATAATGAATTAAAAACCTATTTTTTTTAATTTGCGAAGAATATAAATAATTATGTGTTGCTAAACACTAATACTATATTTAGGCTGATGTGCTGGTGGACCTGAGGGGAGGTCACCGCACTGGTAGGCGTAATAAACAGACAGACATGACGGACATTATGGAATAAACATACGGACTAACAGTTACTTGAACAGATTAATGAATAACGGTGCACTTTGAGCAAAGTGCGGTTCATGGCTGTAGCTCGTAAGAGATACAGAAAGGGTGGGCGGCTCACAGACGGACAATGACTTAGGTTGTGCTGTGCTAGGGTGTATGAGATTCCTGGTGGGTTGTAGGTTGAACGTATTCTGTTTGTTTGGGTGAATAGTAGTGGGTGAGACTGTGTAGTCGTATGATAGGTTTTATGTTTAGCTGGTTGTGTGAGTAGAAGGATTAGCTTGGGATGACCCATTAGGAATCATAGATGATTGTGACTATTGTTTTGTTTTAATTCCTTCATTATCTTTTCCCTTAAAAAATATTGGCATGACCTTTTTTTTCTGTTGTGTGTAGGGTGGCAAGAAACCACCCCATATTACCGTCGAGCTTAGCCGCAGCCAGCGTGCCATGCCACCCTAACCTTGCCCACAACAGAAATGGCGCCTAACGATTCCTTATATCTAATGTTTCTATTTTAACTATTTTTAACTGTTTATTGTCTTTCTAATTTTTAAATATCTTAATTTTTGCTATTAATTTTCCTTTTCTTTTTGACATTTTTTTTTACTTTTCTATTTCTTTTCCTTTTGTGTTCGGACAGGGTGGCTACAATTTTATGTTGTGTAAAGTTTTGCGACTGGGTTCCTTTAGCAAGGCAGTAGTGTTTTCGTAAGTGGTACCAGTCGCGGTACTTTTCACTAGGGGTTCTTGATAGGTAAGTTGCTTGTGGATTCGCTAGCAACTTTAAAGTTTTAAACGGCTGTATTTGTGAGGCGAATCTCCAGTACACTCAAGGGGGTTAAATGTTACAAGAGGGCGTGGCAACCTAACTTAAGTAAAGACTGAAGTACAGTTGTGCCACGTTCCAGAATTGTAACGTAGACACACTATTTGGGGGGTTTGGTATATTTTAGCTGACTGTTGACATGACTACACGGACAGCCACGTTCAGGTGTTGAATGCTCTTGGGTTAACAACACGCACATCAGCCTAAAACTATTTTTAAAAAAAATAAATTTTGAATTGTCTTTTTGAGTTTTTTCTGCTTCCGAATAGATATTCTTCTTCGTTTTCTTTTTATTATTAATTTTTTTTTATTATATTATTTTATTTTCTGTTTTTATATAATTTTTAAATTTTTTTTCTGTTATTAATAGTTTATTACATTGAATTACCGTTTGGTTTTTGTTTTCATTATCATTTTATTATTTTTTATTTTGGCTTGCTATATTATTTGTATTTTTTTTTTTATTATTTCATTATATTTCATTGGTTATACATTTTTCGTATTTTATTTTTTTTTATTAATATCTTATTATTTTTGCTTATTCTTTTTATTTTTTTTTTTTTATATTATTTTAATTTTTTTATGAATCATTATTTTTTGTTGCTTTTGAATTTTAATTTTTATTGTTATTATTTTTTATATATGTATATATATTGCTGAGTTAATTGTTTTTAGGTGGTTGTTGTTGTTGGAGTTTTTTAGTTTTTTGCTTATTATTTTGCATTCTTTGTTTTTTTTACTTACTTTCCATTATTTCAAGTTTGTATTTCTTTATATTAGTTTCCCCTTAGTTTGTGACTGAGTGTGAGACTATTTAACTGACCTTAACTTAAGACTAAGACTATTTAAGCAAGTGCGTTAGCTTGGTGTTTGGACGAGCTCCAAATAGTGAAGGGACTAGGTCGGAGTCTAGTAGCTTGACCGTCAGCGTTAGTAGCTTCTCGGCCAAGCAAGAAAAAATAACGGAAATGTCGGAGCAAGAGGGGCAGGATGCAGAACCACAGCGCGGTGCGGCAGGGCCAAGCAGTTCGACATTGTCAGCCCCTGCTGCGTCATCTGGTTCTGATAAACTGAATCAGATAATGGCCATGATGATGCAGCAGGGTCAGATGATGAGGGGTTGCGCAGAAGCCATGCAGCAGCTTCGCGTTGGTGTCGCAGATCTAGGCCGAAGGGTTCAGTGATGGAGGCGTCGGGTATACAAAACCCACCAAACCCCCATCCAAGAGACGCCTCCACTCCGACAAGGCGAGAGGCTGCTGATACTGTCAGGGAAGCAGTATCAGGGGTTGCAGCACAGCATTGGGCTCACACCTCGTTCCAGGGCCCGACAATATCCCCGAGTAGCGGTGAGGTGTCAAGGCGGAAGAGCGTCGATCTTAACAAGTGGCATGTTAAGTTCGACGGCTCTTGTAAGAAATTGACAGTGGAGAGCTTTATCTTCCGCATCGAAAAGATGCGAAAGCAATATGAATTATCTTTTGAGCAGCTCTTCACCGATTTCCACTGCCTGGTCACCGGAGCCGCTGCTAAGTGGTATTGGCGGGTGCTGGAGGATCACGAGAGTGACCCAGACTTCGGATATGAGGATTTGAAAAGAGAGCTGCTGAGCAACTTTCGATTTGCCGACTCCGACTATGAAATAATAAGGGAGATTATGGATCGGAAACAACAAGGAGCTGAAAGCTTTGAAGATTTTTATGCCGAGATCCATAATCTCACCTTCAAGCTGCGGAGAAAGATTCCTGAGAGGGCAATTTAAAGGTATCTCAGCGGCACAATTTAAAGGTACCCCAAAGAAGAGAAGTGCCGAGACCTCCTCAGGTATCAGGTCCTTCAGGTCCGCGCCCTTATATGTCTGTGCCTCGTCCTATTAGTTACAGTACAACCGTGAACTAAGTGTTTTGTCAGTCTCAGTTCCTTTTAAATTTGTGTTTTAGTTGTGGAATGCCCAGGGACCACTTCAAGAAAAATCCACTAGACGCGAAGTGTAACTCGGCATTCTACGGTATGACGTGTTTTGTGTGTCGTAGTGATGTTTCCTATTGTTAGTATCGTCCGGGAAACGCGAATTCTGCAGGGAATCCGGGGATCTCTGCACTAAAGGAGGAGTCCCGGCCAACCTGTAAGGATTCTACATAGGAAGGAGCCCTTGATCCGCAGCCATAGCCCGATAGTGGTCCCATAAAAACTTTACACCAGCACAAGGTCGATCGAGGGAGAAAATCTGTGAGGTTGTACTTGGCAGGAAAAAGCCGAACTTCGATAAGATAGCGAAGATAAGGGCGAAGAGACAAATTATGAAGAAAATCAAGAAAGTTTTAGTCTCTGCGATTGTGATGCTGGAAGGCGATAATAGATTTTTCGCTAAAACTAAGGTGGACGGTGAAGATGTGGTTGCATTGCTGGATTCAGGTGCTTCTACTAACTGTATCGAAAATGGTGCTTTGGAATTTATTAAAACACGAAACAGACAAGTCATTCCGATACAGGGGCAGAAAGTCAGGACTGCAAACGGAGGTGAAACCGCTGTGATAGGTGCAATTTCACTTCCGGTTGTCTGGGAGGGTTTAACAAGTGACATGGAGTTTCTCATAGTTTCCGCTCTACAGCAAGAATTTTACTTTGGGGTTGACTTCTGGAGAACCTTTGATTTGACGCAACCAGCTCAGCGTCTGTAAGTAAACTTAAACAGACATCTTCAGACCTGACTTTCGATACGGACCTACACATTCTTACCAAAGAACAAGAGGTAGTACTTGAGAAAGTTGAAGCGAGATTCCCGTCTTGTGCTGTTCTGGGTCTCGGGCGAACCGACATGGAAGAACACGTGATCGAGGTGGTAGGTGAGCATCTTCCAGTAAAACAACGCCACTACCCCATTTCGCCGGTGATTCAGCAGCTGATCATTGCAGAGCTTGACGGAATGCTGAGTCTCGGGGTGATAGAGGTAAGCAACAGCAGCTGGAGCTCTCCAGTGTCTTTGGTAAGAAAAGGGACTAAAAACCGACTCTGATATACACACTGCGAAAAGACGAACTGATCGAATACGCCAAGGAGTTCGAATTAGACGAAACAGGAAACGCCGATGAACTAAGAAAGCAGTTCGTCCCTTTCGTAATAGCAGCCGAAAAGGATCCTGTGGTACACGCGCGCTTGCTGGAGTTAGAGGCAGCGCACACCGCGGCCCGAGGGCCATCACCGACATGCCAGCCACGATCAGGAGATGATCGGAACGAGATGAAGACTAGATCAGCTTCACCTAAGCTAAGTGAAAAAGAATGTCACCTATCGGTACCCACAGGTAGCGAACACATCCTCGCTGAACCCAGGCGGAATGTGATATACACGAGACCACGGGAAATGACGATGGACCCAGCCAGCATCATAGACAAAGTTCGCAAATGGAATGTCCGACACGACGGTGGCAAGGACCCGTTACTTTTTATTGAAAGGGTCGAAGAATTGACAGGAGTTTACCGGTTACACATAGACAATTTACCGCAGATGATGCCGGAACTACATCGCGATCGTGCACTCACATGGCTATGAAATAATCAACGCTACTGGGGAAACTGGATCAACTTCAAAACAGCGTTTCTTAAATTCTTTTTATCGAGCAGTTACTTCGAACAAATAGAGGACCGAATTCGAATGCGCATGCAGCGACAGCGAGAATCTTTCAAAGACTTTGTATTGGACATCTGCGATCTTATGCGAACAGCGAATTTCACAGAGGCGCAAAAACTAGAACGGGTGTTTCGAAATTCGCGGCAAGAATTTCAACTGTATATAAAGAGCAGGGACTTTTCGAGCCTCGACGAATTAGTCAGCCAGACGAGACGATGCGCCAGAGCAGTCGGCCATATGATGAACCTCGACAGCCCCCACCAAGAGTACGTTACGGAAACAGAGTACACAACGAGAGGCACATGGAAATCACGCAACCTGGACTACGATCCATCAACGCCAGCACCGCGTGCCGCCTCTGCGGCCAAGATGGACATCACCAGAGAAGCTGCCGAAATCCGCAACGGTTGTTTTGTTGGGAAGACTAGGAGTTCTAAGCATCAATTACTGCTATCGCTGTGCCGGTGGAAGACAGGAGAACCATCAGGGAAACGACGAGCGCCTCCGCCAGATCCGAGACTCGGCGGGACCAGGGCAGACATTCTCTCGGAAAAATTAGAAGTGTTACGCTGCCATAAGGGCCAACTGATAGCAAAGATCAAGTTTGAAGGACGATGGGTAGATGCAACAGTGGACACTGGAGCAACACGCAGCTTTGTCAGCACTCGAATGGAGCAGTCTCTCGGAATAGACCGAAAACCGCTCATGGCTCCGCGATACATACGAATGGCCGATGGTTCACAGGTAACAGTGACGCATTATCTTGACACGCTACTCAGCTTAGGGCAGGACACGATTCGTACCATGTTACTTATCCTTCCAGGTGCAGTGGACGACTTACTCTTGGGAATGGATTTCCTTGCAAACGTTGGAGCCAGCTTGACTTGCAGAGGGTTCACTTTGAACTTTCGAGATGCTCACCAATCATCAGAGACAATGGTAATCAATACATGCGCCGACAGCGCAGGTGACGACAAGTAGAATCAGCATACATCCGAAGACACAGAAACCACCCTGCGGAAGGAATTACAGATATTTGAGAGACTAGAAGCTCCAACGAACATTACATCCCATAGAATCACGATGATAGAGGACAAACCAATCAAACAGGGCTACGTGCCTCGGAATCCAGCGATGCAGGAAATTATTCATAAAGAGGTGGTCGAATTAGTCCAAAAGGGATGCATTGAACCATCGACAATGGCTTCAGCGCTCCGATCGTCTTAGTAAAGAAAAAGACCGGCACTTGGCGTCTATGTATAGATTACCGCCAATTGAACTCTCGATCGAGACCGTTGCCGCGCATTCAACACATACCCGTTGCCGTGCATTCAACACATACTCGACCGACTCAGGAACGCAAGATTCATCAGTACGCTTGACTTAAAACGCCCTTTCCCGTTAACCATCGAACACCATCGCCAACGCCGTAGGAGACAGCATGACTGAACCAACATGCTCATGGACCGTGTTTATTTCCCAAAGTTAGTAATATCTACAAGCGCGTGAACTTGTAGAGATTTGTTAGGGAATTGTGTGGCTACAACAAGCACTTGAACTTGTTGCAGATTATTAAGTGAAGACCTTCAAGCACTTCAACTTGAAGGTTTGTTGTCTGGTAAGCTCTGGAAGAGAAGTCTGATTCAAGCACTTGAACTTGAATCAGTGTTAAACTTAAAGACCTAAAAGTTTGGCTGATTGTCAGACTCTGACTCTGTTTATTTGGGTGACTGTCTTTATACTAATTTACAATCATAACATTAGAATTTGAAGAGTATTGAGACGGATGGTCCCATGGTGAGGCTGGAATTCAAGAGAGTCAGCACATTGCTGATAACGCAACACCGCAGGTGTTCCCACGGTGACATTTAAATCCAGAACGGCAAGCGCTTCTGCGACGGACAGCGATCTGCAGGCGTCGTTCTCACCGGGAAATTGGAACCTTGCATGCGAGCCGCTGCTATTGCTGGCGGCAACGGAGCGCGCTGTTCTCACGGCGAAATTGGAAGCTTGCAAGCGAGCCGCTGCTGTTGTTGGCGGCGACGGAGCGTGCCGTTCTCACGGCGGAATTTTAAGTTTGCAAGCTAGCTACTGCTGTTGAATTTGTTTTTGTTGTTGTTTTTATTTTTATTTTCTGGTTGTGAAGATCCTGCTGTTTATGGGAATAAACATACTCCCTCCCGTTAAATATTAATTTTTATTCAACTACAACTGTATACTAAACTCATCGGATTGTCTTGGTGCTGGTTGCGGTGCAGAACGGCTCCTTTCCGGAGTCGTGTTGATTGTATAATGCCTTTTTATTATAGGGCCGATCACGATGGTAATGATAAGAAGGAGACATGCGTATTCTAATGTGTAGTGGTGAATGTGGCCGAATAGCGTTATGGAAATGCTCTTTCATCTGTTTAAGATCACTCTGTATGGATTCTATGTCCGAATCTTCTGAAGCATATGTTTTGGAGTAGTTGAGAGGCATTACGCCTGTTGAGTTCTACGGTGCAGCGGTGAAGTTGAGGGTTGCATTGAGGGTTGATACATAGGACACATGACTTTCCGTCTTCAACTCGCGGTGACCTTGAATGGTTGAGAAAGGTAACCGAACTGTGCAGTCCTCGCTCAGAATCAGAATTCCAACATTTTGAAAGGTGACTTGGCTATTATATCCGTTGCAGACCTCATTTAACACCAGCTGCTGGGCAAGGGCAAATATCCACCGATTGGGATCATGCATCTGTATCCAATGTAGGCCCAGCCCAATGTCGTGGGCTGCACATGACGATGATCTCGTCTTGGATTGCAGCATACTCATCTCGCATGCACCTGGCCTTGCCCCTTTCTTGTATAATGGACGCATGGGATGACACATATAATTGCGTTGGTCGTATTTGACGCAGTCTCGTTGTTCAGATGCTGTTATTGGAATGTATTGATCCCTATGCAAGTTGATCACTAGAAAATCAAATGATACCGTTGTCATAGTGAAGGTTCGGGCTGACCTCCGCGGAAGGGGAGTAAGTTTGAGCATCTCAAATACTTCTGCGGAAATTAATGGAAGATTTATTTTAAAGATAATATATTTTTCTGTGATTCTTCCTTCGACGGTCATGAGGGCGTATAGCTTAAGTAAGTTGTTGAGTGGGATTGAAAGCTTGAATCTCGAAGGAAGATTAATTTTGATTTGAAGAAGTTCTCTGCTTAGTTGGTCTTGTGAAATTAGTATTGGATTGATCATTCCGTGATGGCTGTCCGTGAGAATGTCGATTAAAGAGTCTTGAATCCGTTTTACATTCGTCAAGGCTAAGATGTACTGAAGAGTCAGGTCGAGAAATGTTTGCGCTATTTTCTCGGAAATGAGTTGTTGGTTGAGGTTCCATAGCTGACTATTACTTTGATTGATTACGGCTCCACCTTTGTAAATTCTTGCTCAATTTCTTGCTGGCTTCTCTTCATGACGTTAAGGGTAGTATCCAAAAATGATGTCTGGTCTTTGATTCGTGATAGTAACGATTGATCAGCTTGCTGAAGTTTGTCAATCGTCCGTGCAGCTTCTTCAGCATAATCGTTGTCTCTCTTTTGACTCTCGCTGAAGTGTTAAATTTCAACATTTCATTTGTCGCCTGTATGTTAGTAGAAAGTTGTTCGACGTTTTGTAGCAACTCTGAACATATCGGTGCATGATGAATCCTTTCACACATTTTTGCCAATGCTGGTTTGTAGGATTCTATGATTTCCATTTCTTTCCAATACGTCTGCATATTGAAATATGTAATTAAATTCCATTCGCTGGTGATGATTCCCGTAGTCCCGATGTTTTCCACTAATACATCTGAGTGCGCAGTGATAGGTTGAAAGGTAATTCCTGTGGTATTTGCTACCGGAAAACAGAGGCAAAGTAACAACGTTAGTAGAGTTGCGGCTTTGGTGCGCTTCATTTTTTTTTTGAATTGGGCGACGCAGTGAGAGTTCTCTTCATGGAACCACTTCATCAGAAGCTTGGTCAGCGGATCGTCGTAGGGAAGAATTCTTGGATGCCTCGCATCGTATGGAAGTGTTGAAGATTCGATGCGGCCACCCACTCTAAGAATACCTTCATCATAAAAGAATGGGTGGAGGGTGCTAAGTTGGCTCGTTTTGGTAACTGGACTGCTTTTTCTAAGGGCTTAATTTCCTCTTTGAATTCGGCCCGTAGAATTCCGCCCACAACTGTTGACAATGCTTCCCTTAACTCTTAAGGCGTGGCAATTAGGTACTTGGATCGTTTATTGCTTTGAGTTTTTGTGTGGCGAATGAAACGCAGAACAAATGTGACAATGTGCAACAGTGCATTGAATGAATTCCGGTGATTGATGTTATACAGCGTGTCCTCCGCAGCGTCGAAGGTGACATTTAGGCCAGCGACCTTTCGGTCCTTGTCAGCCTGCTGTGGAAGTTCGATGATGGGCTGCTCGGATAACCATGCGCTAGTTTTCTTGTGGAGGAAGATCGGACCGAAAAGCCACACACTGCATGATTTAAACTGCCTTGGTGTTATTCCTCGCGATATCAGATCGGCAGGATTTTCCTCTGACTTAACGTGCCGCCATTGTTCGGTCAAAGTCAGCCGTTGAATGGTGGAAACTTGTTGGCAACGAAAGTGTGTAATGATGATGAGGGTGATTTAATCCATGACAAGACGATTGAAGAATCCGTCTACAAGAAAATGGGTACGTCGGTCAATTTCAGCTCGTCTACAATTATATACATTAGTTGGGCACATAAAACTGCTGCACACTCTAGCCGTGGTAGATTTTGCTGCTTAACCGGAGCTACTCGTGACTTGGAACATAGTAATCTTACAGCAATAGTTTTGTTTGCATTGATAAATCGGACGTATAAGGCGGTGCCATATGCTTTCTCAGACGCGTCAGCAAAGCCATGAATTTGAAACGTTGTTCTGACGTTCTGGTTGAGTACGTGCCTGCCGATTGTAGTTTCATTAAGCGCGTGCAGATTATCCCGGAAGAGTGTAACTCCTCGTCCCAAGAAATTTTAAGCTGCCACAATTCTTGGATTAGTATTTGGGCCGTCACAACGACAGGGGATAGAAAACCCAGTGGATCGAAAATTCTTGCCACATCTGACATTATAGTTCGCTTGTGGTTCGTGAATGCTCAGTGAGATGTACCTTAATACAGAAGCTGTCGCCTTTCAGAAGCCACGTTAGTCCTAATGTTTTTACTGCACTTTCGGCATCATCTTTAAAATCAAGTTTGGTTTCTTGATCTTCTACAGGAATGTCTGACAGCATTTCTGGGTGGTTGGCACACCATTTTCGTAACCTGCAACCTGCAGTTTGTAGAATATCCCTTAGTTGCACCTTTGTCTCCTGAGCATCCACGAGGTTGTCGGCGCCAGTCAAGCAATCATCGACGTAGAAGTTCTCCCGGATTGTCTTTGCACCGCTAGGCGAGATAATCTGGTGCTTGGTTGCCAATTTCAACAAACATTTTATTGCTAAATATGGTGCTGCCCTAGTGCCGTACGTGACTGTGTGCAGCTGGTAATATTGTAATGGCTCGGTAGAGTTGGTCCCCCATACAAGAAGCTGGTATTGTCTATCTTCAGGATGTACCCTTATTTGGTGGTACATTTTCTTGATATCTGCCGTAAACACGAATAGTGGTAGTCCAAAGCGCAGTAGTACTGTGAAAAGGTCAGTTTGCAGCATTGGCCCGGTATGCATGATGTCATTTAATGCTACACCCGTGGATGTTTTGGCGGAAGCATCAAAAACGACTCCCAACTTTGTGGAACTGCTTTCAGGTCGCCGTATGCAGTGGTGCGGGATGAAATAACGTGGGGAAACTAACGTTGTGACTTGGGTCATGTGACCCAATGCTTCATATTCTGCCATAAACTGTGTGTAAGCCTTTTTGAGCTCCCTGTCCTTCTCTAGTCGCCTTTCTAAAGCCAGGAAACGATTTTTTGCCGTTTGCAGCGAGTCTCCAAGTCTCGACGGTGGTTTCATGAATGGTAGGCTCACTATAAATCGTCCGGCACTATCACTTATGGTGTGGAGAGCAAAATGATTTTCGCAAAGTCGTTCAGTGGTGGTGAGCGTTGATTTTTCGTTTTCTGCTTCTTCCAACGCCCAGAACTTTTCAATCTGGTAGGACAATTGCTCTTCGGTGTACATGGCACACGTTGGGGAGATTGTGGTTTTGGTAGCGAAATTCCCTTAAATCGTCCACCCGACGACGCTGTTTTGTAAGGTTGGCAATCCTTCCCCAAGGGAGAATCTCCCACCTGTGAAAAATGCATGATAATTTTCTGCTCCAAGAAGTAAGTCGATCTGTCCTGGCAGGTTGAAGCGGGAATCGGCCAACTTAATCGTTGATGGGATAGACCATGTTGAAGTCTTTATTCTTTGGGATGGCTGATCCCAAACGATCTTTGGCAGAATGAATGCTTCACACTGCATGCTGAAAGTTGAATTATGGGATTCGAGCTTAATTGTTGTGCGCCGTTGGATTGCCTTCCGTCTGCTGCCAACTTCTTCTATGATAGTGGACGCATCTGATCGACGTACCTGGAGTTGATTAGCCAATCTTTCTGTGATAAGATTGACCTGAGAGCCGGTATCCAGCAAAGCACGGCATTCCACGATTCTACCATTATCTGCGTTGACTTTAACACAAGCGGTGTTTAGTAGAACATATCAGCGTTCTGGTCTTATGGACGTGGCCAGAGTGATTGTTGATGGGGTGGTTTGAACATGTTCTGGTGTTGAGATGTTTGTGGAACTTGGACTTCTTATGCCATCAGTGGGTCCATGCAGCAGTGAGTTGCCGTTTGAACTGTTGGCAAGCGAACAAAGGATGTAGCATGTCCTTACAGACAACGCACTTCTTGGCCGTCTGAATCGTTGACATGCCCTTCTTCGATATATGACTCGTGGATGTGGTCATTGCGGTAAGTGGCCTGCTTCGTTATTTTTGCCCAATAGCTTCCAGCACTGGAATCTCTTTTCTAATGAGCTTAGGAACTGTTGTAACGATGGAAGCTGTCGCGGATTTAGTAAAGGCTGTTCAAAGATCAAATGCGTTGCGCGATCCATCTTCTTGATAAGGAGGTGCACCAGCAAGGGATCCCAAGAGACTGTAGATATCCCTAGGTTATTTGAAGCCGCGATGGATTCCTTTGTGGTGTCATGAAGTGCTTTAATTGATGCAACTGATGGTTCTGACTGCTTTGGTTGGCTCAGCAGCTTGTCAAAAAGAGCTGTTGTTAGAAGTCGCATGTTGTTCTATCTTTCTTGCAACATGTCCCAGGCAGTTTGATAATTTTCATCAGTTAATGTCAGATGTCTAATGAGCTTTTCTGCGTCGCCACTTAAGTTTGTTTTTAAATACCAAAGTTTCTGGATGGTTGGAAGCGGTAGCAAATGAACCATCTCGTGGAATATATCGTAAAACTGCCGCCATTTGAGATAATTGCCATCAAACTTAGGAATTTTGATTTTCGGTAGTTGGAGTGCCGATCCCTGAACTGGTCTTACTGGAGCCCTTGCTGCAGGGATGGAGACAGCAGTACACGTTGTTGAAGAACGCTTTCTTCCATCTCAATACGGCCTATATTATATATGGCCGTCATGTCGTAGCCTTCTGAGGGGAGGTTTTCATGCTGCTCCCATAGCTTGAAATGTGTTGATACGATGTTGTTCCTAAGTCTTTCTATTGCTGCAAGACATTGAGCTGGTGCCTCGTGCTTTGTTTTACCATTGATGAGCCGTTTAAGTGACTCTATCGTGGCTCGTTGTTTGCGAATTAAGGGACCCATGGTTGTTCCTGCTGGAACAGTTGCGCTTTGGGATGATATAGCAGTCTTTGCTGCATGTCCGGAAGCCTGCTGTAGTCTGGCAAGTCCTTACTCCAACTCACCGGTGTACTGCTCCCTCAAGGATTTTATATTGTGATATGATATTATATTATTATATTGTACTCATGAGTCATATCCATCGCCTCGATGGACCGGATACTAGAATCTTGTTGATCGAAGGTTTCCCATGCATCCTTCAGCAGCTGCAGTCGCTCTACAAAATACGTTGCATCTTTCTTCCGATCAGCCGAATCTTTTTTGTAGTTCCTGATTATGCGCTGGATCTCGTCTCCGGTTTCCTTTTAAAGAGCGATTAAGTCCTGGAACGTTAACATCCTGCAGATCACGTCGGGGTCACCAATGTTTATTTCCCAAATTTGGTAATATCTACAAGCGCGTGAACTTATAGAGATTTGTTAGGGAATTATGTAGCTACAACAAACACTTGAACTTGTTGCAGATTATTAAGTGAAGACCTTCAAGCACTTCAACTTGAAGGTTTGTTGTCTGGTAGGGTCTGGAGGAGAAGTCTGATTCAAGCACTTGAACTTGAATCAGTGTTAAACTTAAAGACCTGATAGTTTGGCTGTTTGTCAGACTCTGACTCTGTTTATTTGGGTGACTGTCTTTTATACTAATTTACAATCATAACATTAGAATTTGAAGAGTATTGAGCATAGATTGGTAGATGAGACACTCGAAAATGTCCCTTATACACTAATGCATTTTTGCTGGAATTGCACTGATACAATGAAAGAAAACTTTGACTCGCTGCAAAAAAAGTGTAGCCTCGCCGTAAAAAAGTGTAGCCTCGCCGTAAAATATTGTAGCCTCGCCGCAAAAATTTTGCAGCAAGCACTGATTGAAAATTTATTTTAAGGGGTTTGTTTATCGAAACGTCAAAATAAATAATTATAAATATTATGTTTTTTATTCGTGAAAAACATGTATAAAACATATTTCTAAAGATAATAAATATATTCTATCACATTTTACACAGCATTTCCTAATTTGCTTCATTATATTTCCTATAAATGCAGTCGGTAATCAAACCTCTTTTTTGTTATAAATACACAATTATGCGCCTAATTGTAATATGTAATGCGAATACAAATTGTTACAAAATAGTTGGAAATTATGCGTTATTGGCCTAGTTGGGGCTCCAGAACCCTTTAGCACATACGGTTGCACTGTTAACAAATCGTATCCATTGAGTGATAAAAAAACAAGAACAACAATTTAAGATTAAATTTAAATTAATGAACATAACTAAGAAAATTGAAAGGTGGTAAACATTGATAAAAGATGTAGGGTAAGATTAAACGAATATAGTCCCTAGGGACCACTAGCCTCTAACTCATCAGAACCGTAGTACGTAGTGAGGAGCCACATCCTGCTCGAGGTGCCACTGCTTGTACAGAATACTACGGATCTAGACGTGGAAGTCGATAAACTGCCACCGCCCCCCCCCCCTTTCCTTAAACGCATGGTGTTGTGCGACCCGTGCCCATGTGTGGTTTGCAGCCAGGGACATACCGGATGTGTTATTACGGAGCCTCATCGATACCTGGCCACCTCGAAGAGTAAGTTTGGCCTTACCATGTTATTGGGGGCTATGACATGGCGGAACTCAGTTCCCCACACTCGTGTGAACAAAATGAAGACAACTACGACAAACGAAAACAAACAAACGAAAGAGCTTCGAAGGAGGTTACAGACTTGGGGAGCGAGATAGCGACCCCTCTGTCGATATCTCCGCAGGACACTAGTGGACTGGAGGTAGACGGGGATAACACTGTACAGGACATAATAGACGACCTATCGGATAACTTTTTGGACCTGATGGATAACTCTATGGACTCGGACGTAACTATTATAGACCGTCCGTCTAAAAGAAACATAGAGGGACCGGATGGTGAAAGTCGCCAGGAAAGGGAAATTAAAAAAATTTAAGATTAAATTTAAATTCACGTACAAAACTAAGAAAATTGGAAACAAATAAGGCATTTTAATCAACGATGAATCTATACTGGCCCAGACAACAAGACACCTGGTTAAGGTCAAGGGACATAGCCACGCAAGGGTCAACAATTCACTCCGCCGTAGAGAACTTTGATAGTGGTATTCCCATATCAGAGCTAACACTGAATGAATTCAACATTCACATCATACTAGAAAAATCGGAAACCACTTCAAATACCGTAGAAATTATTAGAGAAGAATCATTAAACAACCATTCTTTGACGAAACATCAATAACGACCAGTTTTAAAAATTTCCTTCCGCCAAATAGACTTTCAGCAATCTACACTGATGATGAAACCTTCAAAACCGTTCAATCCATTTTTTACAAATATTTTTCACACAGCAAAATTTTTAAAATTATTAGATGCACTAACATACTTTAGGAAATAACTAATAACGATGAACAAGACCATATAATCACGCAATATCATGAAAATAGCAATCATAGAGGCATCACTTAAACGTTCTACCATCTCAAAAGGAAATATTACTTCCCATTATTTAATATTTAAAGTTTCTGGAATTGGAGGAAATGTTTGAAATATTTAACAACGGAGCATTCAAAATAATATCAGAAGAACATCTTTATGAAAAATTAAAACCACAAGCATACTATAGTTCCTCAAATATCATACTAAATATCCAAATCCCAATCCTTTCACTCGATTCCTACAAACTCTATCGTCTCATAACACTTCCGATTAACGAAACTCTAGAAATAAGCATTGAACCATATATATAATTAATAATGAGCAGAAGATACAATATTTTTCTGAAGTCTGCTCCAAGATAGAGAACACGTACCTATGTGCATCATTACAACACCAAGAATTCAACAACCAGTCAAAATGCGTGGGAAAGTTAATGAACCTGGAAAACGCAAACTGTCCCATGAACGACGTTGGAATAAAGCAAAACATATTGCAAATAGAAAGCAAAAGAGTCCTTCTCGTGAACATTCCAGATACCTTAATTAAATCCTGCTGTGACAACACGTCCTTTACTAAGAGAGGAAAACAACTAATTCAATTCAAAAACTGTAGTGTAGAAATAAACGGTGTCACAATACATAACGAATATGTATTGGGACGAGACATATGTGCTACCCCTACCTGACTCAAGAATAACCACAAATTTCACGAAGGACGTGTTATCCTTTGAAAAGCTACAACTCCACGACATTAAACAAGAAGGAATGCTATTCAACAGCAACAACATAACGATATACAATAACGATTGTACTAATATCTTTTTGTTTGGCAGTAACATTCATCATAGCAAAAAGGAAGATAATCATCACACGAGATCAGGAAATCGGTCCAGCCATATCGAAATCTCTCTGCGCCTCGTTCTACCATAAGGGGGGAGGAGTTATGACGGAGCCGCACACTCAGCACACTCATGCTGGCCACTAGACACCTAGCGGCAAAAACAGCAACGTCGCAGGGGTTCAGGTGATCTTACAACACATTCACGAAACGTTCCCGTAATCAGCTACAACAACAACAATATAATCGCCTGGTTTCAGATGACATCCGGTTCCCAGGTTCGAGTCGAAGCAGCCGAAAAGTTTATTTATTATTTAAGAAATGCTGGCTATGTGTTTTATTCAAATATTCTATGTATTATAAAAATTAAGTTAAGTTCAAGATTTAATATAAGTCAAATCATCAGCGTTTTTAATTTTCTTGGCAGGGAGCCAAACGAATTTTATTTTTTGAATTGTTTTTGGACGAACAACATAAGTCGCGCAAGGGGATGATTATCATGATGATGATAGATCATGTCCAACCGCTTATTGACGCAACGTCTGACAAGGGGCTGCACGACCCGGTCTTGGTGGTCGGTCCATGTGTTGCGATTCCCCTAGTGGTGGTGTCATCGTAGAGTGGTCGTTACGGCTCGTTGGCCTCCCACCAGGACGTGTACTGCTTGACAAAACGCTGTCACCACTTACACTGCTGCTGCTGCTGCTACTCTTGCTGTCGCTATCGCTGCTACTCTCGCTGTCGCTATCGCTGCTAGAATCTTTCCTTCGTTCCTTTACACGTGCTGCTGTCGTGGTCTTTTGCGCTGTGGTTGACATGTTCTCTGCTTCCACCGAGTAGAAGGTGGAGTTTCATCGGCAGTTCTCGCCGCTCGTCTTCGGCTTCAGCTGGTTGAAACCAAATGCTGAAGTTCCGTGTTGGATATTCCATATCTGGGGCCAGTAGGAATAATTTACCCATATGCAGCAAAGACTCGGCAGACCATGTTCCGCTGTTTAGGGACACTGATGTTGAAAGTGGGCATCGTAGCTGCTGCGAATGTCACTGTTGGGTGATGCCTGTTGTATTCACTATTCAGAAATGCTCGAAGGATTATGGCTACGCGTGGTCTCTCGTGCGTAAAATACGAGTCGAAGAGGAGAATATCGCCGCCGCGTCGGCCACCTTCTTTGAAGTGGACTGCGGCCAGGAACCAATGGTTTGCTTCCATAATTGGCAAGATCACATACGTTTTCTGACGCAGGTTCACGCCTTGCGTCCACTTCGCTAGCCGTAGGAAATCTTTGGCGTTATGTACGCTTTCCAACTGCGTGAAAAACTGTGCGCTGAATACATGCAACCTGTCTCTTACCTGTCTCAGTTGATTCCACAAACATTGCAGATACATGACGAGTAGGGTATCAAGTAGACGCTCGCTGGATATCCGTTCGTAGTCGTCCGAATATATAGGTATGCCGCCCGACCCTATGGCAAAAATGTGTAGCGGCCTTGCTGCGGTATCGTCATCGCTGTGCACTTCGATTATCTGATTTATCCACACGTCATGATTGGGTGCTTGTGCAGTTGTTGGTGGTTGAACATCGTTTCCCGAAATGACTGCTACTTTTGATGGTTCGTCCGATTGTGGTGCTGCGGTCGGCGTTTCCTACCCCCATTTATGTATGGGTAGGAAACGCGGGTTGTTCTGACGTCGTCGTTTCTGGGATGTCGTCGGTTGCTGATCAACCACCTGAGGGGACGCTGACGAAGCTGCTGGCGGCGCAGCCCGTATTGGCTCTACTGAGGTGTAAGCTGAGAGCTTTGTCTGCGCTGTCGGCGTCGCTGTAACGCGCTGCTGCGACATTGTGTTATTCTGCGGCGTCGCTTGATTTTACATTAAAAAACTGTCACCTTTAAACTTTTGTCGCAGTCACTGCCCTTACTAGATGGCTGTCGAATTTAGACTGTGATCGATTGCATAGTCGATATGTTGATTTTAGACCGCGAGTCTCGCAGACTGCCCTCGTTCGCTTCTGTATTGCTGCTTCACTTTCCCATGCGTAACAAACTGTTGTCGTTGTTGTTGTCCTCTGTTCTTGTCTTCTACGCAGTTTTATGTCACGTTTAATGTAAAACAGTTATAGTGCAGCAATTTCGGACTGCCATGCATGGCACACGAGTGTTTTCCACGCTTGTATTTCTAATACAGTTAATTCTTCTGCGATGATAACGAAAAACAAAATCTCGTTGCAGTTTGTTGTTATAACTAACTTTGATGATGAAGTACATTACATTTATTACACGTATTTCATACAATACGTGTTTCCTTATATATTAAGTGAAGCCTTCTGTTTTTCATAAACGCAGAAATAAACCTTATTCTATGTTTAGCGATTCTAGGGCATCCAGAAATTTTCTTTCTAATAAGCTCCGTTTATTTATCGAAATATTAACCTATTTATGTAGTTTGACTATGAAGTAAATATGCAATATTTAGAATTTTTATCTCGTTCTACACCTTCGATTGGTATCGGTTGGCTCTCTTCGTGGAAGGGTTTTAGCTCACCAACGTGAACTCTGCGTACGGATGATCCACCGATTCGTTTGACGTTAACTACGACTGGTGATATGAAATGATATGACGTCTATCTCCTTTGCATGTTAAATGAGAATTGTAAATATTATAAACAACAAAAAACAACAACACAACAACAACCTCTCCAGTATTTTTTTTTATTCCTTTATCCTTATCTTATTACTTTTTCTAGTGGCATTTGAAGCTATAAGCAGGAGAAAATATATAAATAGCTATAAGTAAAACTATAAATTATTACTTGATCCTTTTATCTGATTATTATTTTTCCCTGTGGTATCTGAACCTAAGCGTACACAAGAGAAAATATAACTAGCTATAAGTTGAACTTAAAATTATTACTTTATCCTTTTATCTGATTATTATATTTTCTAGTGGTTTTTGAACCTATAAGAAAACACAAGAGAATATAACTAGCTATAAGTTGAACTCCAAAATATTATTTTAATGATAAAGGTAATATCATAAGTTACGCCGACACCAATGTAAACCACTCCAATAATTAAGAAGGTAGTGTTAAGACTAACGCAGAAACAAAACCAACTACCATGGTCGCCGAACATCCGCCTGACTGCTATAAAAACAGCAGCAACTTCGAGCTCCGAACAGTTTTCCAAGTTAGGCCCCATTTTGTTTAACATATTCACCTCTGACCAGCCGCCCAATTTACCTCTCACAACTTCTTCTTCCTTCTAATCCTCTTTATCTCCTGAAGTTGCCGGTGACCGCCTTGGCCTGCACATCATCTTGCTTTGTGACTTCTACCATAAATAGAGTCTCAAAGTTAATTGCACGAAGACAAAGCTTATCTGCTACCACCCTCTTTCTATAGTGCAAGTAAACGACCAAACTCATTCTGCTGACGCTAGTGTGCAGTCAGTGAACTCCGTAGCTAGCAAGTCAACGGCCAACATCATTCTGCTGACACAACATTTAATTATTTATTACTTCATTTGATTTTATTTCTTAATTGTTTTCACTGGATTTTGGGTTTAGTCATTATGTATATAAGCATAAGTTTTTATTCAATAAAAGTAGTCGTCATTAAACCTCTAATCGATCAGTGTCAATTTGCGGGCAACAAGTCCAAGTACTTGATTGCAACAACATAAAAATCCTAGTTTGTACTCAGGATATCATAAGACATCAGTGTCAATTTGTGGGCAACAAGTCCAAGTACTTGATTGCAACAACATAAAAATCCTAGTTTTGTACTCAGGATAACGTAAACTATTTTCAACAGTTAGCGGGCAACAAGTCCAAGTACTTGATTGCAACAAAAACTAAGGTCCTAGTTTGTACTCAGGACAAATAACATAATCAATTCAACAGTGCTCAAATCAAGACGTTACTTCGCCACTAGGTGTAGAAACTTCGAGCTTGAAATGTCTGATGGCAGCGTCATTAATCGCAAAGAGCAAGTTAAGTTCCTTAAAGTACTTTTCTCCGAACGCTTCCTGTTTAATGCGCATATTTCTTAAGTTCTCCAGAGAGCAAACTTCGCTCTCCACCTAATTAAGCCGGTTTTGAGACGGCAATGTGGTCTCAACATGTCAACCAAGTTTCTTATCTAAAAGCCACTAATAATAAGGCCGATAATTATGGATACCCCATTTGTTTTTCTATTATTCCCACAGCAATGGCTGGCGCTATGAGAGGAAGATTCTTCGTTCCTGCATCGGTCTCTACAGAAGAGTGAACAGCCTCAAGTGTCATCCCAACGAGAAGCTTTACGATACTGCAAAAATTCCTTAGATTGCCAACTTCATGATCTACATCGCCGGACGTTTCATCAAGAACATCGAGACTCAGCAAGAAGATGACATCCGCTAGCTGCTTCGTAATCCCCCGTTTCGACATACCTGTTTCTAAAATCGTTCTGTATCCAGGCGTGAGCTCCAACTTCTACGACCAGGCTGATCATCTTTACTACCGAGGGTAGTGCGGCTTTCGCTGCAATTCATTGCTGACTTCCGTCATTTTCTTTCACTTTTCTAATATTTCCTCTTTTATTAGAGTTCTTTTTAATTGTTGCAACTTCATGGCTCTAGTGACCCCTGTTTTTGCGCTGCTTGTAAATATTTTGTATAGAATATTTGTAAATCAATTGTAAACAGCAAAATTGAATTGAGCTCAGGACAGTTCGTCACTAGCTGGCGCTCAGGTAAGTCACAAGAACCGCACACTACGAGGAGATTCGAACCGACACCTCACCGACTACACACTAAGTAGGCCGACCGCACCCGAGGAGGAAGTCAAGTCGACGTCTCGTCCGACCAAATACGAAGTAGGTCAACCGGCCCCTACGAGGAGAGTCAAACCAACATCTCGTCCGACAAGACGTTTGCCAGCAGCCACTGCTTTTCTGCTGAGAGTGTGCCGTCTAGGGGTCCGCACTCCGAGGAATCGTCTTGGTGAAAAAGAAGACAGGCGCTTGGTACCTGCTGACAGCTGAACAGTCACGCTGTAGCAGGCGCATATCCACTGCCGCGATTAAACCACGTATTGGACCGTCTACGCAACGCCAAATTTGTCAGTAGCCTGGATCAGAAGGACGGCTACTGGCAGATACCCATTGCAGCCAACTGCAAAAAATTTACGGCATGCACCATCCCGGGAAGTGGCCTTTTCCCATGGCGGGTGATGCCCTTCGGACTCCACTCCGCTACGACCTTCCACGAGCCTTATACCGGGTAATAGGGCCCGAAATGGAGCTGGATGCTTTCGCTTACTCGGACGATCTCGTCAGCATTAGATACTGCACTGCTGCAATCGTTGATACAAAATAAGATACATTTCAAATCATTGATCATTAGATTTTTTTATGCTATGGCTTACGTTGTTTTATTACCTTGTATACGTTGTCAATACAAAAAAGTATTGTAATCGCGAAAAATTTCGGTATTGCGGAGATTATAAGGCTAATACATACATATTTTGACCATCCCTGAGTCCATTATGAATATCTTGATCGTGACGTATGTAGTTATTCTCAATAACTCAAAAAAAGAAGAGACATAGAATCTTGAAATTTTGTATTTAAGGCTCTTATAAGACCTAGTTCTGCACCTCCGCTTTTTAATGATATCGGTACCGCCAATAGAGGATTTTTAAACTTCATGCACAACTCCAAACCAATCACCGCTAGAAAGTAGATATTTGGTGTTCATTGCTGCTATAATATCCAAAAAAATATAATCTGCCTTTTTGGTAACAAGCGTTAAAAAGAATACTTGTTCCGAAGGATTATATATAACTAAATACAACATTTTAATTGAAATTTTTTCACCTTCAAGAAAGTCATGTGTTGGCTGCATCAGATTTTTTTTTTATAAAAGTATATTCCATTTTTGATTTCCATTTGTAAAGCCTTTATATTCGAAATATATTCAAAATGGTTAAGAAGGATTTAACTTGCATAGCGGCGATACTTTATATATATAGTATTTACCTCTAATATATGTATATATATTATTATATTTAAGTATATAAATAATTATAATTTTCATAAAATAGAATTTTTATAATTATACTTCTATTTATTATTTTACTTGCATAGATGATGGAGAAGGCCATGTTGGCACTGTCTGTCAGGTGGACCATGAAGGATCTATACATTCACCAGAAAATACGGTGGTCGTCAATTGGGATTCGGGAAAACGAACAAACTATCGCGTCGGTTATCAGGATCAGTATGATCTTATAATTGTTGATAACGCTCAAATTGGTAAATACTTTGTTTTATGCACTATTACTTATCAATATTTAAATATCGATTAACACATTTTAATTTAAAAAAATAACAATGAAATATGTGATTGTTATGTGCAATACCGGTAAAGGCTTGCATAAAAAAGCTTTTGCAAAAATATAAATTAAATATTTAGAAATATATCAAATTATTTATTTATTTTTTTATTTATAGAGTATAAAGTAAGAAAGAAAGTATTCATGAGTACAAAGAAGGTCTATAGAGCTTGTAAATTGCACAACAACAACACTCTAGAAATACTAAGAAGCATCGGACAATTAGTTCAATTTCTTAAATTACTAATACAATATCCACTTATAATAATATTCAGGGCATGTAAAAGCACACTCTCGTGCGCACGCGGTATTGCCTCACTATAATTACTTTTTGTGAAAATAGAATAAGTTTGAATAAGGTATTGCAATGACGACTAAAACTAATATGTAATCACAAAATAATTACTATTACATATGTATATGTGCATTTGTTTTAATAGAAATGATAATATTGGTACTAAAATCCAATTAGTAGCATGAAAATTAAACGTTAGTTAACTCTTAGACGGTAGCACCGATTTTGATGCGGTTTTCGCCATTCTCCTCAAAAGTGTTTTTGTTATTAATTTTTGTACAAAATATTTTATAATTTCATTATCTCTAATTATGTATCTCAAATGCGATGCTTAATATTTATTAGATTTTTGTTTCGCACGTACAAGTTTTCCTAAATGGCCAATGGCAGAACAGTGCTTATGAGACCGTGTATCTATCACACCATTTATTGGCGTCAGGCAGACGCATTATATTCCAGCGGACAAAACTCAGGAATATGATTTTGCTGCTGACATCCAATTGCTACTTTAAATTTTGTATTGTAAGACAATTCCACTGAAGGTGGCAAAATTTTATGCCTGTTCTGCTGTAACCCTTTAAGCATGCAAAAGCGCATTAAAAACAAAACACCAAAAGAAAAACCGGATGTATGCCGTTCAGACATACATACATATTTACATATGTATATTCTTCAATGTTGTTCGTTTCGTACACTCATTACGATTCTCGTTACGGTATTTGGAATTTTCCATTAATTAAGACGATGAAGTGTCAGCTAGCAGGAGAATGGCGAAAGCCGCATTAAAATGGGTGTACCGTCTAAGAGTTAACTAATTTTTAATTTTCATGCTACTAATTAGATTTTAGTACCAATATTATCATTTCCATTAAAACAAATGCACCACCAAACGGCGGTGGTTTCTGCATTCAAATCCTTATAACAGCTGATTGTAAACAATCAACAACAACGCACTCTTTCTTGCACAAGCGAAACGAGGAGATGTTTTTTCAAAGGACTGCAGCCGCTGAAAAGTCCTGAGGGCGAAACGATGATCGATTCAGGCAGCGTTCGCTGAAAGGTTTTATTTTCTTTGATTACAAGAAAACCAAAATTCTTTAATTTTTCTATACTTAGTGAAATCAGCTTTTGCGTTTATAGCGATCTAGTCATCATATCCTTCTACAGTTTGTCATATGCTTTTCTAAATCTTATTTTACAAAACTTCAAAATCATGGTCTCAAATCCTTTTGCAGATGAGACTCTTAACGTATCCATATATGTACATATGTAGTAGTAGTTATTTTGTGATTACATATTAGTTTTAGTCGTCATTGCAAAACTTTATTCAAACTTATTGTATATTCACAAAAAAATATTATAGTGTCTGCCCCATAAAATCACTGCACATCAGACCAGAAAAATACGACTAGATTGTATAAATCAGCCATGCATGTTGCTTTTCATTATGCAACCAGGTATGTGTATGACCTTCGCAATTTTGACCACTTAGGTGTTTTTAGACCTGCTATTCTAAGTTGTGACATTAGTGATTACCTCAAAGCTCGTACCTGCATTTTTCTTCATAAAGTTATTCATTCTCGCTCTCCTGAATACCTTTTCCAAATTTACTATTTGGTCATTCGCGTAGAGGCCTCTTGTTAATTATACCGGAATATAGTGGTTTGAGCTCCTTACTCCTTCTCATATAGTGGCAGCCCGTGTACCGTATCTCCTAAACCAAAGGAGCGATTTTAGTAATAGCTTTGGTGTTAGTTGGTATTATTGTTATTGTTGCATGTGCAAATATTTTTAATAACCTCTAGAGGTTAAAATCGCAAGGTTCCCCTCACTGCAAGAGCCTAAGTCTCCTGGTTGAATGGTTTGTGTGGAAAGGTGAGTTGGAAGTGTGATTGAAAAGGAAATTAGAGAAAGTGGGAATTTCGAGTGGAAGGGCGGACTAATGAAAGATTGGAAGGATGGGAATCGGAAAGGGAGGAGAAGGAAGAAAAGAAAGAACGGTTATGAAGTGGATGGCGTAAGATTATGTTTTAGAGAGCTTTTAAGAAAAAACTTCTAGAAACATAGAGTTGAACATAGAGTTGGTTTGAAAAAAATAGAAAAAAAGTCTAATAAAGTTGAGGTTTTAGTCTATAAAATAAAAGATTATGGTTTAGTGAAAATTTATAAAACAACAAAGAAAACACAGAAATACTGTGATAAAAGAAAAGTGCGCCAAATTGCGGCACAATTGCGCCAAAAGTCTGCTTGCCAAGGCGAAAACTTTGTTAAATACTTGACAAAATTAGTTTCAACAAAGACCACATATAAGAAAGCTTAAATACAACAACCGCACCATCAATAACTTCACAAACCAACAAGATATATATTTAAGTGGAAGAAAGAATATTGTGAACAACTACAACAGCTTTAAAACATATTTGAAATAAAACAACTTTACAAAAACAACAGCTACATAAAAAAATATATACAACGGAAGCCAGAAGACAACAATAGGTAAATAAGACAGCAGCGAGGGACGTAGAGTTGCCGTCAAATCAAATTTTATATAAGTGCAGAGTTCTTAATAAATGAAGATTTGTTCTTTTTTTATTGTTACTGCTTATAACTATTATTTTTACTATTATATATTATATTATTATGATTTTGTTTGTATTCAATTTTTTTTTTTGATTATGAGCTATAAGTAGCAACACAAACAAAAGAACAAGTAATAATAGATATGTAAATAGGGAAGAAAAAAAAGAAGAAATAACAAACTAAAGTAATTAAGGATAAGAGAAGAAAAATAAAATAATAATAGAAAGAAGAGAAAAGTAGAAACAGAAAAATTTCATTCTTTACAGGTAAAAGAATAATTTTCTTGTTAGTTTTGTTTAATGGAATAAAAATTTTATTTATATTTACCATGAGTTGCTAAAGACAATCAATTAGGCTGATGTGCTGGTGAACCTAACAGGGATGTCTTTTCACTGATGGGCGTGGAAAATGACCAGACATGATGGATATGATGAGATAAACAGACAGACTAAAAGTGACTTGGACAGATTTATAAAACAAGGGAACTGCAGACCCTTTGAGCCAATTGCGGTTCATGGCTGCAACTTGCAAGAGTTACAGAGGGTATGGGTGGCTCACAGGCAGATGTCGACTTTGGTTGTGTTGTGCTAGCATATTTGAGTTTCCTAGTGGGTTGTAGGGTGCTTAATTGGCTTATGTTTGGTTAGCTGTGAGTAGTTGAAAGGTTTGAGTGGAGAATGTTAGAATTATAATTAGGTAATTCTGCGAGTGAGAGAGTTGGCTTGGGATGAGCGATTAGAAAACATAGTTGAATGTGACAAGTGTTTCGTTTTAATTCTTTGACAATCTTTAATTTTCCGCTCTCTCTTCTACAAAAAAAATACGACACGATTTGTTTGTCTGTTGTGGGTAGGGTGGTAAAAAACCACCCTAACGTTCCGACGAGCTTTGCTGCCGCCGCGCCACCCTAACCTTGCTCACTCACTATTTATTTTACTCTTTCTGTCTTTTTCTTTTCTTTTTTTTTCCTTTTTTTTGTTTTTTCACCTTATTTATTATATATACCTTAAATATTTTTATAATACTGATCTAATTACTTAAATTACTGAATTTTGTACCATAAAAGAAAATTTAGTTTCTTATTGTACAGCCAATACGAATTTAAAATAAACATAAACTAAAATGCTGCCGGCCGGCACCAAAAATACAAAAGCATACATGTGTGCATGCATGAATGTATGTAAGCATGTAGTTCTAAGCAGTAGTAGCATGTAGTTAGTTTAAGCAGTTTATATATAAAAATAAATTTATTTTGGCATTATAATCATATACTATATTGAGTTATATTCATATCTATTGAGTATTTTCGCAATTAAATATTCTAATTCGCGACAAATAATCAGGGTATTAGCTTTCGCGAGCAAGCTGCGCTGCACCCTCCGTACAGTTGACACCCGTAAAGGAACTGAGGTACCACCAGCGCCTAATTAGGAGTAATCTAGTGAACTGTAGCAAAAAGTATTTAATCAGATAAACTCTGCGGAAGACCAACGCGAAATGCGCATCCCAGGCAAGATCATCCGCGATTGTAACTCCCAGGCTCTTTATTGAGCTGCTGTAACGTAAATATATAGTATAGTCACTCTCTCAAGATATATAGGCAGTGGCAGCTCAGAACTGGATCCTTTAAGGGATACAATGACATGGGTCTTAGCGGTATTGAGCGTAAGTTTATTTCGAGCCGCCCATCCAGCAACAGAATTGATGTCTTCTGCAATCAGACCTAAACTACACTCAGCACTTGGCTGGTTACATGGCAGGGCAAGCTGCACATCATCTGCAAAAATGTGCGCCATCCAATGGGGCACTGCAACTGGAAGGTCGTTAATATACAGCGAAAAGAGTAATGGATCCAAAATCGACCCTTGCGGCACTCCACTACCCACCACAAGTAATTCTAAAAGACGTGCCGGTGTGAATACCTTCTGTGACCGACCTGAGATGTAGGAAAATATCAAGTTATACGCCACACCCGAAAAAAGAAATTACAGCTTAAGCTACTACACAACACGGTCCAGTCCACCCGGTTGAAGTCTTTACTAAAATCCAGAGCCACTAAAAGAGAGGGTAAGTGCCCATCCATACCCTTGCCGATCTCATCAACGACGTCCATCAGCGCAGTAGTCGTGCTGTGTTTTTCTCTAAATCCAGACGAAAAACACTACACCTGGCATCTGAAGCAATAAAGTCATGAATCTGCTTTTTCATCAACGACTCGCAAATATTAGATAAGCAGGGCAAAATGCTAATAGGCCTGTAATCAGCGACCACACTTGGATTCGCCTTTTTTGAAATCAGAATTATTTTAGCCTTCTGCCAGTCACATGGGAAGCACGATGATGTCAGGACTGAATTCACAATTGACAGGAAATGCGGTCCGAATTCAGGAAAGATTACCTCAACGAATTTTAAGTGGACAGTATCCAGTCCTTCAGCATTTAACCTCAGTGTTACTAGCACAGAAAGTAACTCATCCAGCGAAGCATTTCTGAAAAAGAAAGCACCATTACTCTCAGCAAGGTCAAAGTCATCACGAACGCACGACTCCGGTGCACTGTGCAACGTAGTAAAAAACTGTTTAGGCTATCAGGATTAAGAAAAACAATATATTGCTAGTAACATTGGCTCCACAGTACCTAATCCAATTAATTTAGTTTGGCCTGCAATCACAAATACAAAGCCAAATTGGAATAGTTTCTTTACCAATCGACTAACACTACGAATTGTATGGAAAATTTTGCATTCAATCAAAATGGAAACCAAGTAGTCGTGAAATCACAGTTTGGCTTTATAAACAGCTTTTTTACACTTATGTAACAATTAAAATACTGAAAATTGTCGTAAACGTAAAACGATCGTAAATATAACAGCAAGAAAATTGCAATTAAAATTGGATTGTATTAAATATAGTGAATTTATTGTTCTGAAATGCAATAAAGGAGTGCCAACTTAATTGCAGGCACCCTTGTTAGTCCAATGGCGTTCCACGCCGGACACAAGTTTTGCTGAGGTCGACCCATTCCTCTCGGGAAGTATGTCCGCTTTGATCGTAGGACACATCTTTTTAATGTTGAGTGATCCTTTCGACATGAAGGATACACAACATTTTGGCGCAGCCGGTTTTTCAAACCCATAAACGTTCTGTACAGAAATTTTAAATGTGATGAATCCATTAGTAGTGTAAATTAAATGAATTATTTAAATTAAAGTTAATGTAATTTAAAATCGGTTTGTAGAAAAAGTAAGTGCGTGAAGATAAATACGTTTCGAACTTTAACAGAGTTTGCAACTGAGGCATACGGCATTGCCGAAGCAATGTAAGCTACTCACACAATCGGCGTGATCGAAAGCACGTATCGAAATTTCAACAAAAATCAGCCATTGCATATGCCACAGAAGAGGTAAGACAGACATCCAGAGGAAAACAATCTTCAATGGAATAGCCCAGGGCTGGACAATAATGGTCATTCAACACCAAATGTAACTTGTAGTTTTTGTAAAAAACGCGGTCACACAAGAGAAGATTATGTCACACGAAAAAACACACCATATTGTAGCGAGTGTTGCCAGTATGGTCATGAGCCAAGTTGGAAATGTAAAGATAAGAGTAATGCACGTTATGGTTCAGCCGTACAAGGAAATCCTTTGCAAGAGACAATCGGCAACAAAATTCAAGGTTAAACCAATGGCCAGGAAATAGAAGCAACAAGTGGGAAGATAGTAAAAGACCACACGGGGCGATTGGAAATAACATGGCAGCGAACAAAACTAGCGGAATATCGAAAGAAACGAACACAACCTGTGGCTGGTGTAACTGGCCAGGACACTGGGTAAGAGATTGCCAAGCAAAGAAGAATTGGGAGTCCTTTCAGGGAAACCAAATGGGGCTCAGAAAAGGCCAATAAACTGGGAACCCGTAAAAATTAGTAAGTCCAGGCCAATTGAAGAAGTAATCCGACATTAGAAAAGATTGTGAAATCGTTACGAGCTTCAAGCACATGTCATAGCTGTAATAATAAGAAGAAAATGTCACAGAGTATAAAATGGAATTATATGGTTCAGCGAATAGTTACTAAGTCAACACCAGCAGTTGAGAAAGTCGTGAGCACTGACGTACAGTTTTTAATAATCACCTTACTTACGTTGCAATTAGTAGGCGCGTCGATTATCAAAACAATATATCTCAGCTATAGACAAATAGAACAAATACCTGTTAACCTGTTAATACCTGTTAATAAAGGATATAACAAGGTTTGCAAATAATACATTATTAAATTTATTGAAAAAGAAGAAGGAAATTGTTTCCAAAAGGCATAGATCTGAATTAGTTAAAACATTTTCCTGGTTCACGTGTAATCTGTTCAATAAAAACAAAGTGTCAACATTAAGTTCAACCAAATTAGATAATGTGTTCATTGAGTTTCCTTGTAAAGAAGCAAAATATGGAAAACTCATTTTATTGGTTGACACTGGTGCAGACACGAGTTTCATAAAAAGAAAGTCTCTAAAAGAAGATGCGTTCATTAATTAGTCTGAAACGCGAGTTATAAATGGAACCACCACTAAAAGAACTGTTAAATTTACACATGATAACTCGACAAACCTAAGTTTAACGTTACATACGGTGCCACTTGAACAAGGTTTACCAGGTGATGGTATACTTGGCAGAGACAATTTGTGGAATAAGTCCATGATAGACTCAATAACGAAAATGTTAATAATGAGAGGCTCAAAAGGAGAAAGCATAAAATTACCTTTAGTAGATATGGGAAATGATGTCAAACATGCGAGAGTTAAAAAGGTAAAAGCTATGTCGACATGCATAGTTCGTATAAATTTGAAGACAAAATTACGTACAGTGCTCATTCACAAAAAAAAAAAAAAAATAGCAACATGGGTATACATGGGCGAAACACTGGCAACTGTAAAAAATAATAAAGCTCACGCTCCCATTCTGAATTCTACGGAAGAAAATTTCGTTCTCAGCGACAACTTCAAAGTGGATTACAGTCATTTTGACAACTACAAAACATTAGATAAAACATCAAACATTAATACAATGGGCAGATCAGATTTAACCAGAAGGTTACGAGCCTTAGTAAGTGAGATAGATTTACATGAAAATTTAAATAACGAGGAAAGAAAGTCAATATTAGACATATGTACGAAATACAACGACATTTTTCTGTTAGAGGGAGACGCACTGACATACACGCATGTAATGACACACAAAATTACGACGAAGGTGGATCAGCCACCGATCAATCAGAAGCAATATCGCCTTCCTCATTCACACAGGCAGGAGGTTAATAAACAAATTCAAAAAATGATAGAGGATGATATAATATATCCTAGCGTCTCTCCATGGAATTCTCCCTTGTTGTTAGTACCCAAAAAGTGTGGGAAAATGCCACGATTAAACAGGTATTCCCTATTCCAAAGATTAATGAAACATTACATCAATTATGGTGCACTAGATATTTTTCTACGCTAGATCTGGCTAGTGGCTATCATCAAGTCCTAATAGATGAAAATGACAGAAAAAAGCAGTTAGGGCATTGTGAGTTGATGCCTGATAGGATGCCTTTCAGTTTAACAGGCGCACCTGCGATTTTCAAAGAAGTTTTGTTTATCTTGATGATATAGTAGTCTATGGAAATAATTTGGAACAACATGGAAAACGTTCGGTAAAAGTTTTCGAATCATTGAGAACAAACAATCTGAAGCTTAATGTCAATAAGTGTCAGTTTTTGAGGCGTGAGGTAGTTTATGTAGGACATTAGTGCTCAGAAGAGGGAGCTGCTTTTCCTGATCCGAGTAAGGTTGAATGTGTCAAAAACACACCACCTCCAAAGAATAGAAAGGAGGTACAGGCCTTTTTAGGACTAATAAATTATTATAGAAAATTTATATCTGATACGGCGAGAATAGCACTACCAATTATTGAGCTTCTTAGGAAGGATGCCAAATTTGTGTGGTCAGACGAATGTCAAAGGGCTTTTGAACAACTAAAGAAAACAGTAATAATTCCGTCGCTATTGTGAAGCTAGTAGTGAAGCAATAGGTGCAGTCTTGTCCCAGGGCAAAATAGGGGCAGATAGACCGATAGCGTTTGTAAGTAGAGCGCTCAATGACTCTGAAAAACGTTACTCCACAATTGAAAGAGAGTTTTTAGCGATAGTTTGGGCCACAAAAAAATTATAGAGCGTACTTATTGGGAAGACTGTTTAAGGTATTAACAGATCATCAACCGTTTAGGGGAATAGCGAAGTAAAAAGACCAAACTACGAGACTAGCACGATTCAGGTACAAATTATCGGAATATGGTTTTGAAATTATTTACAAGGCTGGAGAGAAATTTGAATGCCAACGCATTAAGCAGAATACCTCAACACGGAAATAGAATAGTAGCGGTATAAATGCGTGCCCAGACCAACTCAAAGAAGTTACAAAATTTTAAAAACAAAGAGCGAAACAGATTGAGTGCATCCACGGTAGAGCCTGATAGCACAACAACACATGAGAGAAGTGAGGTCATTGTCTTGACAGACCCGGCCAAAATTGAAATCATAATAAAAGACTTTCATAACAAACCATTAGGAGGACATCAAGGTGCAGTGAAAACATATTTGCGAATAAGAAATGAATATAGATGGCCAGGGATGCAGAAACAAATTAAAAATTATGTAAAGAACTGCCCAAGTGGAAGGCAAATAAGAGTTGGAAACTTACAATGTTGCCATTAGTACTCACTGACACACCGCGTAAACCATTTGACAAGGTATATATGGACATAGTCGCAATGTTGCCATAAACCATATCTAGAAACAAGTACATATTGACCTTCCAGGACGATTTCTCCAAGTTTATGGCTTGCGTAGCTATGCCATATGCAGAATCTACATACAGTAGCAAGAGCTTTTTACGACGAAATAGTCACTCGTTACGGCATTCCAAAGGTTCTGATTACTGATAATGGAACCAGTTTCATTTCCAAATTATTTTCGAAAACATGTAAATTGTTAGGCATTAAAAAATTACACATTACTCCTGACCACCCACAAGCTAACTATTTGTGCAATTTTGCAAAAGGAGACGGTTCGAACTGGGATCAATGGTTGAGCAGCGTATTTGCGTAGTTTTTCGAAGGAGGATGGCTCTAATTGGGATCAATGGTTGACTGCAGCAATGCACGTTCACAAACAAACACCCCATATATCAACAAAGCAAACGCCTTTTCGCACACTATTTGGGTTCGACATAGAAATGCTGACGAACCTAAAAAGGAAATTTAGTCCATTATACAATGCCGAGGATCCTAACAGGATCTTAAAATTTCAAATACAAAGAGGTCATGAAATCGTAAGGCAAAATCAGGACATAGCTAAAAAATTAGCTAAACAACAATATGATAGTAAGTTGAATCTAATAGAGTTTAAGGTATGAGATAAGGTTTTGGTTAAGAATCAGGTTAGGAAGAATAAGTTTTCCCCAATTTGGATCGGTCCATATGTGGTAAACGAAATAAAGTCACCAGTAACAACAACACTAACGGTCAAAGGAAAACAAAACTCTTTTCACAACAATTTACTTAAATTGTACAGTAAATAAGCGAAAAAAAAATGGTATAAGTAAAAAAATAAGTTGGTAGTGTATAAGTTGTATCTTAGGCGATAGGAGACAATAACAGAACAACAAAAATATATGAATAATAAAAAGAAAACTTTTAAAAAAACATATGATAAGTGATTTATTTTTGATTAATACCAAGCGTTTTTTTTTTTTTTTTTGTAATTTCATAAATACATATTTAACTAACTTATTTCTACTATTTACAGAAGCGCATATAAATTAGGTATTAGCTAGCTGCAAAACTTTATAGTAACCCGATAACGGAGGCATGAAGAAACTGGATTACTGGAAATTTTCTTTAGAACGAGCTAAAAACGGACGGAAGAGAAAAATTAACTTTATTATTAAAAAAAAGAAAGTTTTTTTGTAGAATATATTTTTTTTAACAAAATAGAAAAGAAAAGATTTGTCAACATGAGCGGAAAAAAATAGCAATCAAACAAAAGTAACAAAAACAAAAACAAAAGCAATGAAAATATTACAATTGCAGTTATTACAAAATAAATGCGCATGTAATTAGATACGCTAAAAGAGGTTGGTTAACGATTTAAGGAATTTGTTTCTATTAGCTACCCAAACAAAAGGCCAATAAATAAATGCACATGTAATAATATACGTTAAACAGACATAGAGGAGTAAAGGATCAAATAACGATAAGGGGAAGGGGAGGAAATAGTAGTTTATTAATAATGTTTTATTAACATACAAATTTTTGCATATAAACATATATGTAGACATATATGCAGATACGCATCTAGTAGTACATTAAAACAGTTGATCAGTTGATCAGTTGATAAAAGTAAATTAAAGTTCATAAAACGTAGAACTTATTATTAAGTAATATAAAATACGTGTTGGAAAATGTTATATCACTAGATGTAGAAATATAAAACTACTAATATTGTTGACCATGTAAACGTATCAGATAAGCACACCAAATTATCATTTTTTAAATTGTTAACATGTAAAAAGAAAACAAAGTTCGAAAAGAGGGCAAAAGAGAGAAAAGAAACAGAGAAAAAAAACATAAAAACAACAAATAGTAATCGAAAACCAAGACCAACCAGCGCGCTTTTTAAAATAATTGTAATAATTATTTTTGAGATAGTTGCTCTTTTTGGTTGGACAGAGATCCTGACCGACAGAAGTTATATAAATGTTAATTTCTTAGTTTTAAGCGGATTGTAGTTTAGCCTCTGAACGGTGGCAGTCGGAAGTGTTTAATAAATAAATCTTTAGTATTTTAAAATAGAGGACTTTTTGAATTATCGGAAGGATAAACAACTGATGAGTAGCTTGAGTGAGCTTTGATCGTAGGACACATCTTTTTAATGTTGAGTGATCCTTTCGGCGTGGAGGGATACACAACAAATGTTTCTTTATTGTCTCGCAGAGCGCCTCTACAGTTGTAAATTTCATTGAACGTAATAGACTGTAAGAATTGCCATGCAATCGTTGTTTTATATACGCGATGACATCCGGGATATCTTGTTGACTTACATTCTTCGTCGCCAGGCCACATCCTTCAATGAACTTATAAACTTCGTTGCGAAAATCTACAGATGGTGCAAAAGTTAACTTTAAACTTTAATTTTAAAAGCAAAAGAGTACTCTTAACTTTTAGCTTTTATTTTAAAAGTAAAAATTAACTCTTTACTTTTAACTTCTTTTTTTAAAAGTTAAAAGTTTAACTTTTTGAAGAAGGTCATTTGAATAAGAGCTATTTTCAAGCACTGAAATTTTCCATACAAACTCGATTTTTATGGCTTTCCATTTATGTTTTTTTCTCCTTAACTTGTTTTTTGTTCCACTTGTTCTATACGATCTTAACCCACAGAGGAATGATCAAACACTGTTGACCTAATCCAATTGCGTGAGGTCATATAGCGTACTTTTTATCTCTGTGCATACATTTAAATTTTAAGCTGTGGAAAATGTAAATTCGAAGTATGAAAACTGACCGGTAAGCATAAGCAGCCGAAGTGTAAAACATGCTTTTTGAAGCTTACCGTGCTTAGCCCAATAACTCAACACAAATAAATATGCAGCATCACTTATTATCACCAAATTCACCAAAGTAGCGCTATATCCAATGCTATCTGAATAAACATTACACACATACGTGTATACGAGTATATTAAAATCAGCCTCATAAATATACAATGAAATCAGATGACCCCCTTTTCATTAATCATGAGCACAATAACTTAACAATAAAACAAAAATAACAATAACAACAACAATGAGGACGGATGCGGACTGTTACAACAACACATTGCTACATTGCTCAAAAACCACCCCTAATTGTTAAAAAGAAGAAGAAGCACAACTGCACCTTCAAAAAATGCTATTAATTTTATCGGCATTTTCAAAAATACAGTTCACTAACAAGGTTTAGATCATATCATTGATTCACGGTTTAATAATATTAATTTCCATATGAACTAAAATCACAAACACACGGCCAGAGAATCACCAAAATTTTTTACACAAACTCAATCGACGGCATTTACATTTACATTTGTACGAAAAGAAAATTCAAACCTATCAATTAGCTCAAAATATCTACATGCAGCAAACTGAGATTTGGTTAACAAAGAATCCAATTTACATTTACCAAAGTAAAAATAGCTATAAAACATGAATGCCCAAAATACACTGTAAAGAACAAAACAACTACAACAAAACATTTTCTGTCACATTAGGAACTTCAAGAAGGACTTCCACGACCGTAAGTAGACTTGCAAATATTACGAAGATTGAATTCAGCGAGTGAAGGAGGCAACATCGTGCTTTCAAAACATATTTCAGCAAATAAAAGCAGTTCCACAAGTACCGATGACTCATGAATATTTTTCAAAAAATTATTCCATAGAGGTGATGGTGGCAACAACCAAACACAAGGGTGAGTTCGAGAGTATAGTATACAATATCAGGGAACTAATGCAGACGATATCAGGAATGACGCTGATCTCGCGCAAGAGCTCGGACGCAAAATGTTACTACTGCGGGAAAATTGGACATGTTGCACGGAACTGCAATACATCAGGGAGTGGCAAAAAGAGAAGCGCCGAAAAAGTAAGTGGTGCTTTTGCTGAAAAAGAATCGTTAAACTAAAACGGAACAGCCCAAAGAGGCGTGAGCTAGTTTCCGCAACTGATTGCCCCACTGTCTCTGTCTCGCAAATTCGTCGTAACAACATCAACTTAACAGTAAGTGGAACTTTAAACGAGCGGTCGCTGGACTTGACGCTGGACACAGGCGCAACGCATTCCATTATTCGCGCAGATTTAGTACGAGATGATATCGAGCCGCTGATTGGTTGCAAACTGCGAACAGCTGCAGGACAGGAAGCTGCGATTTTCGGAGAACTGGGTTGTCGCGTTCAGATTGGAATGTTGCAACTCATACCTTCCTGGTCGCTAAATTATGGATGAAGTAATAATCGGCATGGATTTTATGATAGCGCAAGGTCTTACTTTGGATTTACAGAAAAAGATACTAACGAGCCGAAATATGCAGATACTGATGAGCAGTGGATATGAACGGCCTCCAATCATGAAGGTGAGTGTTAGCCATGGCTAACAGATTCCCCAAAATTAGTAGCTGTTCTATGGGCTTGTGTAGAGGCATCAGATGACACAGCGAATATACTGGTTGGACGAACTTTAGTGCAAACAGAACGGAGTAAGCGAATTCCTGTTCGCGTAATGAACGAGTTTAAGTCACCGATCGTTTTCGATAAAGGAGCGCTAATAGGGCAGTGCCAAGCAATAGAAGCCATAATGAATTGTGACGATCGTACTCAGGTGAGCAAAAAGATTGCTTTACAAGAAACAATAAAATCTCCTGCTATAATGGGTCACTGCTTGAATGAGGTAAGTGAACCAGAAAAGTCTAAAGCTAAACGCTTATTGCAAAAATATAGCGCTGTATTTGCAAGCGATGAAAATAAATTTGGAAGAACTGCTATCGTACAACATCGAATAGACACCGGCGATGCACGACCGATCCGGCAAGCCCCACGCAGAGTCCCACTAGCGAAACGAGAAGAAGCGGAGCATTTGATAGATGAAATGCGGAGAGAGAGTGTTATTGAACCATCAACAAGCCCATGGAGCTCACCGGTCGTGCTAGTTAAAAAGAAAGATGGAAGCACTCGATTTTGCGCTGACTACCGAAAGCTGAACGATGTCACGAAAAAGGACAGCTACCCACTTCCGCGAATAGATGACACTTTGGACACGTTATCTGATGCACAATGGTTTTCAACGTTGGATTTGCAAAGCGGTTATTGGCAAGTAGATATCGAAAAATCTGATCTTGAGAAAACGGCTTTCAGCATCGGCGACGGATTGTGGCAATTCTCTGTGATGCCGTTCGGATTATGCAATGCTTCAGCAACTTTTGAGCGCTTGATGGAGCACGTGTTAAAAGGGCTACACTGGAAAACATGTTTAGTGTATCTTGATGACATCATTGTCATGGGCAAGAATTTTGATGACCACCTGAAAAATTTGGAGGAAGTGTTTCAACGCATCAATTCCGCTGGATTGCGATTAAATCCGAAAAAAATGCAACCTGTTCAAAACCGAAGTGACGTATTTGGGCCACAAAATCACTACTAAAGGAATTCACTCTGATGAAAGCAAAATAAAAGCGGTAAGAGATTGGCCTCGTCCAAGTAATGTTCATGAAGTGCGAAGTTTCCTTGGGCTCTGTACTTATTATCGACGCTTTTTACACGGATTTGCCAATATTGCACGAAGTCTACATAATTTATCAAAGAAGAATTGAAGATTCGTGTGGAAAAAAGAAGAAGAAGATGCTTTTTAGCAGCTGAAGGATTTGCTCTGTACTCCAATGTTGGCATATTCAGTTCCTGGTGCGAAGTTCTTGTTGGACACAGATGCTAGCGCACATGGCATTGGAGGTGTGCTATCAGAGATCATCGATGGACAAGAAGAAGTTATTGGATACTACAGTCGAGTCCTGGGTAAGCCAGAAATGAATTATTGTGTCACCAGGCGTGAACTTTTTGCAGTAGTTGAATGCGTGAAACACTTCCATAAATATTTGTATGGACAGCATTTCTTATTAAGGACAGATCACGCGGTTTTAAGATGGCTACTTCAGTTCAAAAACCCAGAAGGTCAAATTGCGCGCTGGATAGAAAGGCTGCAGAGTTACGATTGTGAAATACAGCATCGGAAAGGTGGACAACATGGAAACGCAGATGCTTTATCTCGACGACCGTGTGCACTCGAATGTAAGCATTGCTCTAAAGTTGAAAGCTGCGAAGGTGTAGTCGACGTCCGATTAACGAGTCTGCAACCTGACGATGAGTCGCAACCTAGTGCGCTAAGGGACAGCCAGTTTAATGATGCAGACTTGGCGAAGATAGTAAAAGCGAAAGAAATAGACCGAAGGCCAAGCAAAGAAGAGATGGCATCAGAAAGTCTGATGGCCAAGGCGTATTGGGCACAATGGAGCAGTTTGAAGCTGAAAAACGGAGTGCTGCATCGTTCCTGGGGAAGTAACGACGGTAAGCAAACTCGTAGTTTGATTGTTCTACCAAAGTCGCGAATAGATGCTGTATTAAAAGAATTCCACAATGGACCAAGTGGCGGCCATCTCGGTGTTACAAAAACTGTGGAGAAGATTAAACAACGATTTTATTGGGTGAACTGTCAAGAAGCGGTAGCGGAATGGATCAAAAATTGCACGCAGTGCATGGCTGCTAAGGGACCTAAATTTCAAAGCAGCAGGAAGTTGCAGCAGTACAACGCTGGAGCGCCATTTGAGCGAGTTGCAATGGATGTAGCTGTTGCAACGGATGTAGCCCATTTCCGACTAGTGACTCTGGAAATAAATACGTGTTGGTCATTATGGACTATTTCATCAAATGGCCAGAAGTCTACCCTATACCAAATCAGGAGGCTAAAACTGTAGCTGAGGTATTTGTTCAGAACTGGTTCACGCGATTCGGCATACCAATCGAGTTGCACTCCGATCAAGGACGAAATTTTGAGTCTTCAATATTTCAAGAAATGTGCCGATTGCTGGGTATCAATAAGACTCGAACGACACCTCTACATCCGCAGTCAGATGGCATGGTGGAAAGGTTCAACCGCACATTACAAGAGCATCTGCGGAAAGCCGTGGGCAAATGTCAGCGCAATTGGGATAAGCACATTCAAATGTTCTTATTGGCTTACCGATCAGCAGTCTATGACACTACTGGTCACTCACCTGCGCAAGTAGTTTTTGGCTCAGACTTGAGATTTCCGACGGATCTAAAATTTGGCAAAAGCAGTGATCTTACCGAAACCGAAGACAACTACTGGCACATGTTACAATCTGAAATGACCAAAATACACGAAATGGTGAGGCGGTGTACACAGTTAATGAGTTAATGGATCGCTATGACCGAAGTATGAATACGGACGGATTCAAAGAGGGCGACTTATTGTTACTGTATAATCCGCAACGGAGGAAGGGCATGTCTCCAAAGCTGCAAACATCGTAGGAGGGCCCGTACAAAGTCATTAAGCGACTAAATGATGTTGTGTATCATGGTAAAATTAAAGTAACGAGGTAAAATTAAAGTTGTCTATTTAGAGAGGCTTGCGCCGTATGGATCAAGGAATTTCGTGTTTGATCGGGACGATCAGACCAAAAATGACACACAGGAAAGTGACTATGAGTTGTTGTGCGACGGAGGAAATAGCTGTAGTGCCGAAGAGCAGAGCACTGACGAATACTCAGATGCAATAGAATACGAGGAACCAAACAGTGTTGAAAGCGTATTGGAATATGACCAAATGGATTTGAAGATTGGACCTGGTAGGCCCAAAATTATAAGAACTAGCAAACGAGGACGTCCACAAAAACAATATAACGTCTTGGATCAAATTACTAATCTTAGTTCAAAAGACATCTTAGTACCAGAGTCAGTAGAGGAAGCGCTAAATTCTACCTGTGCCAGCAAATGGAAAGAGGCCATGCGAAGCGAGCATGCATCAATTATTCGCAATAATACTTGGACACTGATTGACCTTCCTCCTGGGAAGAAAGCCATTGGCAGCAAGTGGGTTTTTTCGAGTAAAACAAATGAAGATGGAAGAACCGATAAATTCAAGGCAAGACTAGTTGCAAAAGGTTGTAGCCAAAAATTTTGGGATAAATTATACAGAAACCTTTTCTCCAGTCGCACGGTATGCCACCATCAGATTAATGTTTGCCTTAGCTGCTGAATATAAGCTGTATCTTCACCAGATGGATGTCTGTGCAGCATACTTAAATGGAGAGCTTAATGAAGAAGTTTATATGACTCAACCAGAAGGCTTCACAGACAAACAGTTTCCCAAGAAAGTGTTAAGACTCAACAAAGCTCTTTACGGTCTTAAACATTCTGGCCGTAAATGGAACGAGAAACTGGATAAAACATTAAAAAAAATGGGTTTTGTGGCGTGCCAAAACGAGCCGTGCTTATATTTTCGCAACTATGAAGGTAAGATAAATTTAATCGCAGTATATGTTGATGACCTACTCATAGCTTCCACGCTCAAGCAAGAGCTTCTCAATATAAAAAGTGAAATAATGAATAATTTCCAAGCCATAGATAAAGGACCTGCAAAATATTTCTTGGGTTTTGAAATCGAACGTAGCGAGGAAACCGGCGCTATCTCAATTAGTCAGCAACAGTTTATAAAAGAGTTACTTCATCAGTACAAATTTGATAAGTGTCGACCAGCAGCAACTCCATTAGACGTTGGCTTTAAAATAGGGTGCCGAAAGGAGCAATGCCGAAGAGTGGATCAGACTGATTATCAATCACTGATTGGAGCGTTGATGTATTTAGCGCTCAACCAGACCCGACATTACTCATTCTGTGTCCAAGTTAGCACAGCGAAACTCGGACCCACACATTGAGCATGAGACAGCAGCGAAGCATATTTTGCGTTATCTGGCCAGCAGTATGGAGTTAAAGCTTCACTACAGATGCACAGGTAGGAACGTAGAAGGATACGTTGATGCTGACTGGGGGGGTGATAACCTCGACAGAAAATCTGGTTACATCTTCGTCTTGGCCGGCTGCGGATTTTCATGGCAGTCGAAAAAACAATCAACGGTAGCGTTAAGCAGCGCAGAGGCAGAATACATGGCACTCGCTGAGGCGTGCAAGGAGTCCATATACTTGCAACGGCTTTTGTGTGAAATAGGATGTCAACCAGAAGAATTGCCGGTCGCGCTTAGCGGAGATAATTTAAGCGCACAACAACTTGCTAAGAATGCAACGTTCCACAGCCGTAGTAAGCACATTGATGTTCGATATCATTTTATCAGAGATGCTGTCAAGCAACAAAAAATTGAGCTTCGATATCTAGAATCCAGCGAACTAATGGCAGATATCTTAACCAAAAATCTTTGCAAGGTCAAACATATTAAATTTACATTGCTTATGGGTCTTAAGGAGATTAAATAATTTTCAGTTTTTTACTTAACAGATTATTGAACCTTATAGATATGATTTGCATAATGAATATAAAAAATAATGAAATTAGTTTATTACTTAACCGAATATAAATAATTTTCATTTGATTTGAATGAACATGAAGAACAATTTAATTGAATTATTAAATCATGAAGACTTGTAATTATGATAACTTTATTTTCTTATTATATATATATATATATATTCCCGTGAAGGTAGCGCGTTGGAATGTAACAGCAATATGTTATATATACATACATATGATTAACATCTCATTTCTACTCTCTCTATTCTTACTTTGTACTCTGCTGAGCAATGCGAATAAAGTACTTGAAAGAAGCAGACGTGTTTGAGTTTACTGATATTATTTTCTCGCAACAGGTTATGGGCCCAGTAGAGCACGTGGTGTACATATTCTTTTTACTTTAAATTTTCTTTGTGAAGATTAATAAAAAATTATGCCTTCAAGTCCATTTTATGCAGTCGATAAATTGGATGACTCAAATTATGAGACCTGGTCAGCACAAGTCAAAAGTGTACTGATTTGTTCAGAACTCTGGTCAATTGTAAATGGAACTGTGGTGAAGCCAGAAGGAGAACAAGCTCCAGCTTAGATTCTGAAGGATGAGAAAGCACTAGCACGTCAAACCTGGACAATTGAATCATATTAAACATTGTACTACCTCATTGGCAGCCTGGAACAAATATAAACAAGTCCATCAGCCACATGGACCGGCACGCAAGGTAACGCTGTTAAGACAGCTCCTTAACCTAAAACTCGTAAATAAGTTGGGCGTCCCTCAATACGTCGATGCATTCGTAAGCATCTCTGAAAAATTGCAAGAAACTGGTCTAGAACTCAATGAAGAGTTCTTAGTCATCGTTTTGTTATCAGGACTGCCATTATCATACGATAATTTTGTCATTGCGATGGAAGCGCGAGATAATCTTCCAACATTGGATGCTCTTAAGGTGAAACTGTTAGAAGAAGGCTCCAGAAGAGAGCAATTAGTGACTGTACCTAATGACAACAGCGTTCAAGCATTCGTTGCTCGCATAGCTTCGAAAGGCAAAAACAGTTACACCAGTATCAATGCCAATAACAATAACGAACAAAGCAACGACAAAACGACTACAAACAACAGTAACAAAAGGAACAAATCCAATTTAAAGTGCTTTAAATGTGGACGCAAAGGGCATTTTGCATCGCTGTGCAGAGCGCAGTCGAAACACGCTCCCTCTACTTCGTTTATTCTAACAGCAACAAACTCTACTACACTGAACTGGAATAGTTGGTGTATCGACAGCGGCGCGACGTCGCATATGTGCTGCCAACGAAACATGTTTGACCGGTTAGTGGATTTCAGCCAGAAAATATTAATAGCGGGCGGCGATTGCATCGAAGCTTGCAACATAGGTACCGTACGTTTAAAAACAACAAAATTTGACGTGCTGTTACGCGAAGTACCTTCTGTACCCGGTTTACAAACCAATTTCATTTCGGTAAATAAAGCAGTCGAGAACGGTCTCAGTGTGCATTTTTCAAGACTCAAAGGAGTATTTATGAATAAAAATCGCGAAATTGTGTTTGAAGAGAAGAAGACGGGCAATTTGTTTATAAATGAGCAGAGAGACATTTCGTGTTTTCTTTCAAGAAGTTCAAGTCAAGAACAATTGAAATGGCATAATCGCTACGGGCATCTGAACTTTCAATCGCTACATCAGTTGTCTAGTAAAAACATGGTGAAAGGGCTGAAAGTAGGTGATTTCCAAAACATTTTATGCAAAACATGCGCAGAAAGCAAAATTTGTGCAAAGCCTTTCGATAAATCATTGTCGCGTTCAAGGGAAATCTTACAATTAATACACACAGATGTGTGTGGACCAATGAGCCAATGCTCAAATGGCGGAAATCGATATATAATTACATTTATCGACGATAAATCGCGATATACATTTGTTTACTTTCTTAAAAGAAAAAACGAGGTTTTCGAAACTTTTAAAAATTTCCAAGCGATGGTAGAACGGCTAACCGGTAGAAAAATTCAATTTGTACGAAGTGATAACGGCGCGGAATATGTTAATAACGCGTTTGACAAATATTTAGTGGAGAAGGGCATTCAAAGACAGTTGACGGTGCCGCACACCCCTCAGCAGAATGGCGTAGCGGAGCGAATGAATCGAACGTTGGTGGAAATGGCTCGTACAATGTTACTTCACTCGGATTTGGACGAAAAGTACTGGGCAGAGGCAGTGGCCACTGCGGCGTACTTGCGAAATAGGTCGCCAACCAAGATCTTATCAGGAAAAACACCATATGAGATGTTAATCATATGTATGTATTTATAATATATTGTTGTTACATTCCAACACGCTACCTTAACGGGAATATATATATATATATATATATACATATATATATACATATGATTAACATCTCATTTCTTCTCTCTCTATTCTTACTTTGTACTCTCCTGAGCCTCCTTCCTCCTTTTTCCTCGCCTGTCGTTCGTTGTATTCCTCCAACGTTATCCTAACGGGGCCGTGGTTCTTAATTGTTTCTGGAAAGTACTTTGGTGCGTTTTCGTCTATTTTCCCTGGTATGTATTCTTCCATCTATGGTTGAAAATCCCACACTAAATTACTTCGTGAAATGTAAAATTGCTTAAATATCCCTATATTCAATGAAATGATCTTTGCCTATGGCTACTCGGTAAGTTCAACGCATTCGGAGTTAATTATATTAATCTTTCTTTTGCATACTATTGTGACTTCGATTCATGTTATTTAATTTCTGTTTTAATCAAAAACAAAATTATTCTTTTATTTTATTGGTGCATCCTTTCACGACGAGAGGATATCTCACCATAAAACTTTTCAAATACCCTTTTCTTTTCAATCTTTTTTTTTTAAAAAAAAAACTGGAAAACGAGTGTGGAAAAACTTCCCGAGCGAAAGGGGCGACCTCAGTAAAGATTTTGTCCGGCGTGGAACGCCATTGGACAGACAAGGGTGCCTTGCTTGACGCTGGCACTCCTTTACTTGGCTCCAAATCAAGCCTCGCGACGATTGCAATTTGCACTTGCAATTTCTTTTTATTTATTCACTATACGTACCGTAATTCTTCTGCTATGTCCATTCCGTTGCGGTCCTTGTTTTTCTCCTGGTCCTTCGAGCGATCCTTGGCTCGATCCTACCGGCTGCGCCAAAAATGTTGTGTTCTTCGGGTTGCGAGAATGGCCTGTTGCAGGAAAGTCCGCGTACACAAAAAAACAACACTTGTATTGTGATTTGATCTATTTTTTATTGTTTAGACCGAGCACCGGTCACCTTAAAAATCTCTTAACTTCTGACTTAAAAATCAATCTTACTATTACACATTAACTTCGGCGTCGTCTCTGGACGGCGCTGAAGTGGGTCAGTTATTTGGATGTCGCAATCTCAAAACTTCTTAATTCGCGAAATTAATATTTTATTGATATTAATTTCGCAACCGCGTGTTCTACTTTTCTAAGTAGAGCTCTTGTCTTCCGCGTTGCAATTTTCTTTAGTTACGTTTTCGTTTTAATAAAAGCTTAAAGCTCAAAACTTCTGCCTAAAAGTATTCTTACTTGTGTAACTTTGAATTGCTTACATTGTTCAGCAATTCGAAGTTAACATAGTTAGTCATTCGTTTCGTTTGTTTTAACAGCGGGCGTTGACCGAATGAAGCGAAGCAAAAGTGCTGCGCTTGCATTTTAACGGCTGGCTTGAACTTGACTTGCTTTAACTGTTCAGCTATTTGAGTCGATCGTGGCCTTGGACTAATTATGTTTAATGCTGTTTGTTTTAATGTTTTAATTATGTTAAACTTGAATATTCTAGTTCCGTGAAATTGGAACCTATGCGACATATAACACAGGGCTGAGAATTTTTTGTCCATAATAGTTACCTGCTTATGTATGTCTTCTCGTAAAACACAAATCTCCGAACTAACAGTTTTCATGATAGCTGTAGTGTGCTTAGCTAACTCTGGTGAAAGCTCAGCTCAGTTAACGTGAGAGCAGTAGGATGACTTTCAATTTCGGTAAGCTGTTTTGCTTACCGAATGCAGCAAGCTGCTGCATTGATCTCATTTGACGAAGCACAAAGAGTAAGGGTACTTGCTCTTTAGTACTGGGAGTGCAATTTGTTTTTTTGTTTTTAAGCAGAAAAATTCTCAGAGAGATTAGAAACCTTTCCCGTTCGCAGCTCCTTTACTATGATGCTGACTTTGAACAATACACAAATAACTGGAAACCGGTATTCTTGACTTTGTTGGTATTTTTCGCTTGCACAAAATGTATCAATTAGACGATAATTATTTTCGATTATAATCAATTTTATTAAAAAACAAATTTTGGCTATATTTAGCCATATGAATTAACAAAACTAAACACTGCACTTCGTTGAAAAATTTTACTGACTGTTACTGATCACATTTTCTTATCTACTGCCTTAAAATTAATCTTTCTGTTTCGCATCAACTTCGGCGTCGTCAGATAACGGCACTGAAGTGGGTCAGTTATTTGTATGTCGCAATTTTAAAACTTCTTATTTCGCGAAATTAATATTTTACTATTTTCGCAATCCGATGCTCTACTTTTCTAAGTAGATCTTTCGTGTTCCGTGTTGCAATTTTTTTTTTCTTTTCTTTTCTTATTTTTTTTTTTGTAATGGCTTAAAAAGTTCCGCCTGAAAGTATTCTCACTTGCTCAATTTCGAATTGTTGATATGATTCCATAATTCGAAGTTAATATAATTAGTCAATAATTTCATTTGCTTTAACATTAGCAAAAGGTGCGTTGACAGAGCGAAGCGAAGCAAAGTGCTGCGCTTCCATTTTAAGTGTTCTTGCTTGTTGTGAAATTATAGTCGGTCGCGGCCTTGAATTTATTGTTTAACAGGCCTTGAATATTATTATTTAGTCGGGAATAAAAATTAATTATCGAGAAGGGATGGTAAATTTTTCATACATATACGTACATATGTATGTGTGTTGCGACGCTATTTAAATGGCGATGCTTAATTTCAAGATCTTTAATTTATAGAACATTGTCGTAACAATTTTTGGAACTTTTCTTTTTGTTTTCACTTTATAGTTTTTTTCGAGCAAAATTAATTGTGATGTTTGCGCTAACTATGCTGGGTTGTTTCAGACTTGTCGGCCGATTACCTGCATCGGGAGGGATCTTGACGATTCGTTGACATGGTGTTCTTCCGATAGTTGTAGGGTTCTTCTGATGGTTGTAGGGTAGCTGCTCTCTATTACTCTCTCTATTGCTCTCTATTACTTGTTCAAAACAGGTGTTCCCACGACAAAAACCGCCGAACACCTTTTGTTTCCTATGAGTCGTTGATGTTAACACGCAGAACTGGTTCCTGAACATTTTGTTGTAACTGGTGCTGCTTCTAACTATATAATGCCTGTAAATAATCTAATGTTATTAAAATTTATTGTTTTTTTTAAAATTGTGCATACTTATACTACAACTGTTTTTATTAAATTTTTATTATCTGATTCTTATTTAATCTATTTAATTCCTATTTCTAAATCCTTACTAAATTGTTTATTATATGTTTTTGCTATTATTCGAATTATTTCGATAAATTTTTAGCAAGTTGCTATGGAAGGCCTTTTCTTTTCCCTTTATTAATATAACTGTAGTTACTGGGGATTTAACCCGTATAACCTCATATGGTCCTAACCAAATTGGCGAAAATTTATTTTTCCTAGCTTGGTTTTTAAGTAATACCTTATCACCTGCTTTATATTGCATTATTTTTAACTTATTGTCGTATTGTTGCTTAGCTACTATTTTTGCCTTATCTTGGTTTTTCTTAACTAACTCATGTGCCCTCTGAATTTGAAATTTTAGTACTTTGTTTGGATCTTCTGCATTATAAATTGGGCTACATTTTCTTTTTAAGTTTGTAGGCATTTCTATATCAAATCCGAATAACGTTCTAAAAGGTGTTTGCTTTGTCGTTATATGCGGTGTATGATTGTGAACGTGCATTGCTGCAGTTAACCATTGGTCCCAATTTGAACCATCTTCTTTAGCGAAACTACGTAAGTATTCAGCTAAAGGTCGGTGGCTACGCTCTAATGAACCGTTTGCTTGTGGGTGATATGGTGTTATGTGTACCTTTTTGATGCCTAAAAGTTTGCATGTGTCCGAAAATTGTTTAGAAATAAAATTTGTGCCGTTATCAGTCACCATAACCTTCGGTATTCCGTAACGTGTAATTACCTCGTCGTAGAATCCTCTCGCTACAGTACTAGCTTCGGCGTCCGGTATAGCCTTACATGCCATGAATTTAGAAAAATCGTCTTGAAACGTTAAAATGTATTTGTTGCCGGACACGGTTTCTGGCAAAATTCCTACAATGTCCATATACACTTTGTCGAATGGCCGCACTGGTGTATCAGTTAAAACCATTGACATTTTTGTTAATTTAGAACTTTTGTTAATTTGGCATTTCGGACAAGTTTTAACATATTCCTTTATTTGCTTTTGCATGCCTGGCTACCTATATTCCTGTCTAATTCGAAGGTAAGTCTTCACAGCGCCTTGGTGACCTCCTAAGGGATTGTGGAAGTCTTTTATAACAGTTTCTATTTCTTTGGGGTCTGCTAACAAAATTGTATTAATGACGTTAACTGGGCCATCAATATCGGCTTCAACTGATTCGCTATTTTGAGTTGGGACTTCGTTGTCGGTCTTTTGGTTCTGCTTATTCTTACGCTGTGAACGTGTTTCAACTGCTACTATTTTATTTTGCGGTATTCTGCTTAGTGCGTCCGCATTGAGATTGTTTTTTCCCGGTTTGAATAAAATTTCGAAATCGTATTCTGACAGTTTGTGCCTAAATCTAGCTAACCTTGAAGTTTGATCTTTTAAATTGGCTATGCCTCTTAGCGGTTGATGATCTGTTAAAATTTTGAAATGTCTACCTAAAAGATAAGCCCTGAAATTTCGTGTTGCCCACACTATTGCTAGAAATACCCTTTCTATCGTGGAATATCTTTGTTCTGTGTCGCTTAATGCCCTACTAGCAAAAGCTATCGGTCTATCTTCTCCTTTTTTACCTTGCGACAATACTGCACCTAACGCTTCATTACTCGCGTCGGTAGTTAGAAGAAATTCTTTTGAAAAATCCGGATATGCTAGCACTGGTGGTGTCACAACTGCTTCTTTTAATAGCTCAAAAGCTTGTTGGCAACTGCCTGACCAAACAAATTTAGCGTCTTTCCGTAGCAATTTGTTTATTGGCAACGCTATTTTAGCCGTATCCTTTATAAATTTTCTGTAGTAATTTATTAACCCTAGGAATGTTTGCACCTCCTTCTTGTTTTTCGGTGGTGGAATGTCTTTAACGCATTCTACCTTGCTTGGGTCAGGTAAGGCTCCTTTTTCTGAACATTTATGTCCTAAGTAAACGACCTCTCGTCGCAGAAATTGACACTTTCCTATATTGAGTTTTAAGCAATTCTTTCTTATTACATCGAAAACTTTCTGTAATCGTATTTCATGTTGCATTAAGTTGCTTCCATATATTACAATGTCATCTAAATAAACAAAACAGTCAATTCCCTGCAGTCCTGTGAGAATATGATTCATTAATCGTTGGAATGTTGCTGGAGCTCCTGTTAAACCGAATGGCATTCTATTGAACTCAAAATGTCCCAGCGCCGAACTAAATGCCGTTTTCTGTTTATGTTTTTTGTCCATCAGTACTTGATGATAACCACTAGCCAAATCCAATGTTGAAAAATAACGACTGTTCCCTAACTGGTCTAATATTTCGTCTATTTGTGGTAATGGGAAAACCTGCTTAATCGTGGCTTCGTTTTATTTCCTGTAATCGACTACCAATCGCCATTTTTTCTCACCATCTTTGCCACTCTTTTTTGGAACTAATAGCAAAAGTGAATTCCATGGAGACACGCTTGGAGATATTAAACCCTCTTCTAACAGTTTTTGTATCTGCCTATTTATTTCTTCCTTATTCGTATGCGGAATGCGATATTGTTTTTGGTTAATCGGCGGTTGATCTGTTTTTGTTAAAATTTTATGTGTTAAAACTGGTGTAAAAGTTAATTTATCTCCTTCCAACAGAAATATGTCGTTGTATGCCGAGCACAGTTTTGTAATGGATTCCCTTTCTTCGCTATTTAATGATGGATCTAAATCTAATTCTTTCTTTAATTTATTGATTCGATGAGTTTTGTTTACACTAACTATATTGTTGATCGAACTTTCGGAAACACATGATGTTTCATTTATATTATATTTATTGAAATCACTACACTTCGGCGAAAAGTTGTCATTGAGATTGAAATCTTTTGACGTCGAGTTTAAAATTGGAACTGTTACTCGCCATCTTTCACATTTGTTAGTGTTTCTCCTAGGTATATTCCTGGAGCAATTCCCTGTTTGTAAATCACAACAGTTTTTAGGTTAGTTTTAACTTTTAATTTAGTTAACCTGACAGTTCTTGCATTTACTATTGTGGTGTTAATGACTTGAGTATTACCATCCTCTAAGCTTTTAAATGGTAATTTCGCAACGAACTGCTTGCTGCTGTTAAAAAATGTCAAATTCTTTTTGAGCGTGTTAATAATAGTTTTGTTCCATAGATTATCTCTTCCTAAAATCCCGTCCGCTGGTACACCTTCTTCAAGCCGCACTGTATGCAACTTGAAGCTTAAGTCTTCAACCGTATTATGATATATAATAATAGACCCTCTTGTGGCGATTCGTCCACCGAATGCTCCACTCAGTTCCTTTTTATCGGATTCATTTAGAATTGGTCTTGGTTTCAACGCATTCTCTTTCACTAAGCTCGTGTCTGCTCCCGTATCCACAAGTAAAGTGAGTTTTTCATTTTTAGCCTCTTTACAGGGTAATTCAATGAACACATCATTTAACTTGCATTGAGGTATCTTAGACACCATGCTGTTGTCGAGATGATTACATGTTTTGGAATTTGCTTTGCTTCAAGCATTTCAAAATAACCGTATCTTTAGCTTCCATTAGTTTTAGCACTGTATTTCTAGCGATATTTTTTATATGTGTCATATATTCTAATTCATTACATTTTTCCTTCATTAGTTTACAATATTTATAACCTATCGAAATGCCTTCTGAGATTGACGAACACACTAGCTGTATGATTAGCAACAATATCATTACCAATTGTGTTCCGAGTTGGATGACTTTTTCACCTGTTATCGCTGATGTTACAAATATTTCTTCGACCGTACAATTTCTTTTTGAACTTCGTACTTCATTATTTATAATTTGAATGCTGCTTTCATTAATACACTTAGAAGTCGGCAACGTTTCCACAATCACTTTTGATGTCGGATTAACTGTTACAACTCCATTTGGCCTCGAGTTACTTAAATTTTTGGGCTCCCAGCTTATTGGCCTTGTCTGGGCCCTTGTCGGTTTCCCTGAAACGTTTCCCAGTTCCTCTTAGCTTGGCAGTCTTTCAAAAAATGTCCTGGTTGATTACACCAATGACATGCCAAATTTTTGGGTCCTGTTCCGTTTACCACTGCATTGTTTCTAAATTTATTAGCTTGTGGCTGGCGTTGTCCTCCGTTACCATTCTGCCTGTAACTGCTATTGTTGTTTCGTAGTTGTGGTTGCCTTTACTGTTGGTAATTATCTCTTCTGAATGGATTACCCGAGCTTGTTTGGTAACTACTTGTTATCAAACGGCCTCTACAATTATTATTTGCCTCGTGGCCGTATTTACAACACTCTCTACAATACGGAGTGTTTTTTCTGAGATAGCACTCGTCCCTTGTATGTCCTTGTTTATCACAAAAAGAGCATTTTACTTTGTCCCGCAATCCTATGGGCTTCTTACTATTGTTATGTACTTCCCGCAACGTAGAATTCGTTTGCCATCGATCGTTGTGTGATGGTGAAATTCTTGTTGGAAACACTTCGGGTACCGTTGATGACATGTTAACGCTTAATGAACTCGTGTGCAGTGCATTGCTTCTTTGTATTGTTTCGAACGTATCCACTGCAATTTCTATCATTTCCTCAGTTGTTTTCCCAGCAACGTTTAACATGTGTACTCCCAGCGTTGCGTCCTTTAAACCAGTTTTAAAAGCCTTTTTCGTTGTAGATTCCACCATGTTTAACAATGCGCTATCGCCTTGATTTTGGTAGAAATTCTTCACTATCTCGGTCGCTTGCGTCTTAAGTGCATTTAATCGCCTGCCGAATTGCCTGATATCTTCGCTCAAGTGCTGGTTACAATTTTGTATGGCCACTATTACTGAATCGATAGACACCGACGGTAAATAAGCGCGCTTAATTGTCAAATATAGCTCGTCTAAACTAGAAAAAGTTTGTGACCTAACTAAATCGAAAGCGTCCCCATGTAATCGTTGTTTAATGCAGTCTATGTAATCTTTCACATTGCTTGTTGTCATTTCCCTAGATGCTAACTCGCACCCTTGTATGAATTTATATACCTCACCACGCAAATCAGGTGATGGCGTCCCCGAAAACAAGGGTACCAAGTTGTTGGTAATTTTAGCTATTTCTGCGATGCCCATTTTGCAAATCAAATTTGAATGAGGGACCTGAGCAGGTGAACCAATGTTTATTTTCGCTGGTCTAGAAGTTGCTTTTTTACGCCCGAGTTCTTGTTCGTTTGCTAACGCAATCTGTTGACATAAAATTTTGTTTTGGTCTTGTAACTCCTGTACTAACTGGGCTGTCTTTTCGAATGCAACTAAATCTTCTCTTGACTTCTCTGGAGATTGCAATAATATTTTGTCTAAGGTTTCGTTCGTTACACCCTGTTTGTTTAGTAAGTCCGTTAACGTGTTATTTTCTTGCTCTAAGTGTCTTATTATGCCGTTCTGAAACTCCTTGTCTACTAGGCTATTATCGTAATGTTTTTTAAATGTTACAAATTCTGTTTTCCACTCTTCTACTTGTTTATCTTTATTCTGTATTATATTTTTAATGAATAATAGTAACTCTTCTAATATAGCGTCGGCTTTTTCTACGCTTATAAGTTTACCCAATCCATTTAATTTAGTTTTTATTAATTCTAACTGTTCCTTGTTCACCACAGTGTTCTTCAAAGTCACCCAAAGTTTCGTATTCAGTTCTCCTAGCTGCCTTTCGACTTCTTCGTGTTCTCTTTGTAACCTAATCTGTGTTTGTAACGACTCTGCCATTAATTCATTGATTCTCGCGTGAAATCAATAATTATCAAATATCTTTATTTTCCCTTAACAATGTTGTGACGTCAATAGTAAAAATTGTTTTATTCCTTAATCCCAATTAAATTTTCTCAACCACTTTTTTTTTCTGAATAACTTAATTTTCCCAAGCAATTAAAATTTTATTTCTCAGCGCGAGCTATCATATTGCATTTCAATTTTTAACACCTGTTCGCGCGTGTTAAACACTCGTCAACAATTGTTTACCTGCTGTATTTTTATTTTTTTTTAATATATTTTGGCTTGCAATTTGAATCGGGAGTGAAGCGACTGCGCTTCTTCGTTTAGCCGCGGTTAATTGCTAAATTAAATTGCTGACTCAGATTTTAAAAAGTTCGTATAATAAATTGAGCTTCTGTTTCGGTCGAAGTGTTTATGTTATTCAGCTCATAATAAAACTCAGTTTAAAATTTTAATTAAGGCAATTTATTTTTACTTCTTCCTATTTGATATTTCTTTTTTCTTATTATAAATTTCCTGCCAAATTCTGTTTGCTTCTTCCCAAGGGATGGAAGTCTCCTTTTCCGAAATCAAGGCTCTAAGGTGCGCGAGCCTCTTCCGATCCTTAACTAATTTTCCTCCTCGGCGTTTCTTCTTGATTGCTGTTGTAGTGTTTGGAATGAAACACGCGGCTTCCTCCTTTTTCCTCGCCTGTCGTTCGTTGTATTCCTCCAACGTTATCCTAACGGGGCCGTGTTTCTTAATTGTTTCTGGAAAGTACTTTGGTGCGTTTTCGTCTATTTTCCCTGGTATGTATTCTTCCATCTATGGTTGAAAATCCCACACTAAATTACTTCGTGAAATGTAAAATTGCTTAAATATCCCTATATTCAATGAAATGATCTTTGCCTATGGCTACTCGGTAAGTTCAACGCATTCGGAGTTAATTATATTAATCTTTCTTTTGCATACTATTGTGACTTCGATTCATGTTATTTAATTTCTGTTTTAATCAAAAACAAAATTATTCTTTTATTTTATTGGTGCATCCTTTCACGACGAGAGGATATCTCACCATAAAACTTTTCAAATACCCTTTTCTTTTCAATCTTTTTTTTTTAAAAAAAAAAATCGAAAACGAGTGTGGAAAAACTTCCCGAGCGAAAGGGGCGACCTCAGTAAAGATTTTGTCCGGCGTGGAACGCCATTGGACAGACAAGGGTGCCTTGCTTGACGCTGGCACTCCTTTACTTGGCTCCAAATCAAGCCTCGCGACGATTGCAATTTGCACTTGCAATTTCTTTTTATTTATTCACTATACGTACCGTAATTCTTCTACTATGTCCTTTCCGTTGCGGTCCTTGTTTTTCTCCTGGTCCTTCGAGCGATCCTTGGCTCGATCCTACCGGCTGCGCCAAAAATGTTGTATTCTTCGGGTTGCGAGAATGGCCTGTTGCAGGAAAGTCCGCGTACACAAAAAAACAACACTTGTATTGTGATTTGATCTATTTTTTATTGTTTAGACCGAGCACCGGTCACCTTAAAAATCTCTTAACTTCTGACTTAAAAATCAATCTTACTATTACACATTAACTTCGGCGTCGTCTCTGGACGGCGCTGAAGTGGGTCAGTTATTTGGATGTCGCAATCTCAAAACTTCTTAATTCGCGAAATTAATATTTTATTGATATTAATTTCGCAACCGCGTGTTCTACTTTTCTAAGTAGAGCTCTTGTCTTCCGCGTTGCAATTTTCTTTAGTTACGTTTTCGTTTTAATAAAAGCTTAAAGCTCAAAACTTCTGCCTAAAAGTATTCTTACTTGTGTAACTTTGAATTGCTTACATTGTTCAGCAATTCGAAGTTAACATAGTTAGTCATTCGTTTCGTTTGTTTTAACAGCGGGCGTTGACCGAATGAAGCGAAGCAAAAGTGCTGCGCTTGCATTTTAACGGCTGGCTTGAACTTGACTTGCTTTAACTGTTCAGCTATTTGAGTCGATCGTGGCCTTGGACTAATTATGTTTAATGCTGTTTGTTTTAATGTTTTAATTATGTTAAACTTGAATATTCTAGTTCCGTGAAATTGGAACCTATGCGACATATAACACAGGGCTGAGAATTTTTTGTCCATAATAGTTACCTGCTTATGTATGTCTTCTCGTAAAACACAAATCTCCGAACTAACAGTTTTCATGATAGCTGCAGTGTGCTTAGCTAACTCTGGTGAAAGCTCAGCTCAGTTAACGTGAGAGCAGTAGGATGACTTTCAATTTCGGTAAGCTGTTTTGCTTACCGAATGCAGCAAGCTGCTGCATTGATCTCATTTGACGAAGCACAAAGAGTAAGGGTACTTGCTCTTTAGTACTGGGAGTGCAATTTGTTTTTTTGTTTTTAAGCAGAAAAATTCTCAGAGAGATTAGAAACCTTTCCCGTTCGCAGCTCCTTTACTATGATGCTGACTTTGAAGAATACACAAATAACTGGAAACCGGTATTCTTGACTTTGTTGGTATTTTTCGCTTGCACAAAATGTATCAATTAGACGATAATTATTTTCGATTATAATCAATTTTATTAAAAAACAAATTTTGGCTATATTTAGCCATATGAATTAACAAAACTAAACACTGCACTTCGTTGAAAAATTTTACTGACTGTTACTGATCACATTTTCTTATCTACTGCCTTAAAATTAATCTTTCTGTTTCGCATCAACTTCGGCGTCGTCAGATAACGGCACTGAAGTGGGTCAGTTATTTGTATGTCGCAATTTTAAAACTTCTTATTTCGCGAAATTAATATTTTACTATTTTCGCAATCCGATGCTCTACTTTTCTAAGTAGATCTTTCGTGTTCCGTGTTGCAATTTTTTTTTTCTTTTCTTTTCTTATTTTTTTTTTTGTAATGGCTTAAAAAGTTCTGCCTGAAAGTATTCTCACTTGCTCAATTTCGAATTGTTGATATGATTCCATAATTCGAAGTTAATATAATTAGTCAATAATTTCATTTGCTTTAACATTAGCAAAAGGTGCGTTGACAGAGCGAAGCGAAGCAAAGTGCTGCGCTTCCATTTTAAGTGTTCTTGCTTGTTGTGAAATTATAGTCGGTCGCGGCCTTGAATTTATTGTTTAACAGGCCTTGAATATTATTATTTAGTCGGGAATAAAAATTAATTATCGAGAAGGGATGGTAAATTTTTCATACATATACGTACATATGTATGTGTGTTGCGACGCTATTTAAATGGCGATGCTTAATTTCAAGATCTTTAATTTATAGAACATTCACCCTTATTCCAGTTCTCGCTTTATGCGACGACTGTCACTGTGATGCAAAATTTGCATTCCCGTTGTCGCTTCGATGCGACAATCGTCGGTATGCAGTGACGTTCCAGTGTTTTACTCTATTCCCGTTGTCGAATCGAATCGACAGATGTCGGTAAAATACAACAAATCTGTCACCACCATTTTGCAAGTGAGAGCGCATCACTTAATAAAAAATTCCAGAAAACAACACAATGCAGACACAAAAAAGATAAAAAATTGAAATATTAAATTTTTAATAATCATTTTATAAAAATATCTCTTTCTGTTGTATTATAAAAATAACAAAAAGGGCTAAATTTAATTAATTAATTATTTATGACGCACAATCCCCAAATTGCACAGGGATTGAATTAAATTTATCATTTTATTTTCATTTGTAGCTTGAAGACAAACCTAAAATTTTTAATAATAATAATAATTACAATACTTTCTTGTATTTACTACGTATACAAGGAAGTAAAAATAGAATTCATAATGTTGTTTTTAATTGATGCTCCGACAGAGTCTTCGGTTTCCTCTTCGTTTTCAAACATATCACCCAAGATTGCGTTAGTCGTAGTTTCGGTCTCATTGTCATTTTAAATTAATTTTTAAGTAAGCAAGTGCCAATTTTTTAATTCTGAAGAGGTTAACAAATCTGTAAATTTAAATGACACTTACATGGCATTACTAAAAATACATTCAACTTACACTTCGTCACACAAATCCAAAGGCCTAGAACTATTTCGGAGTTTTATTATCTTAATTTTTAATTTATATTTATCTACAAGACTATCAGATTCACTCTCTGAATCAGAAAACTATAAAAATAAAGAACTCATCTTAAAGTTAGCGTAAATTTAATCTATTTTCTATTAAAAAGTTTCTGGTATTTCAGCAAATTGAACTGCCATTTCCCACATATGTTTCACTTTCCAGCGTCTGTTCACTCACTTTCCACTGTCACGTCACGCGGGAACAGGAATAGTTCTCGTGAGGTGACGTGACACCGACTTCGACAACTGTCACCGTCGTGATGCGAGAACTGGAATAAGGGTGATTGTCGTAACAATTTTTGGAACTTTTCTTTTTGTTTTCACTTTATAGTTTTTTTCGAGCAAAATTAATTGTGATGTTTGCGCTAACTATGCTGGGTTGTTTCAGACTTGTCGGCCGATTACCTGCATCGGGAGGGATCTTGACGATTCGTTGACATGGTGTTCTTCCGATAGTTGTAGGGTTCTTCTGATGGTTGTAGGGTAGCTGCTCTCTATTACTCTCTCTATTGCTCTCTATTACTTGTTCAAAACAGGTGTTCCCACGACAAAAACCGCCGAACACCTTTTGTTTCCTATGAGTCGTTGATGTTAACACGCAGAACTGGTTCCTGAACATTTTGTTGTAACTGGTGCTGCTTCTAACTATATAATGCCTGTAAATAATCTAATGTTATTAAAATTTATTGTTTTTTTTAAAATTGTGCATACTTATACTACATCTGTTTTTATTAAATTTTTATTATCTGATTCTTATTTAATCTATTTAATTCCTATTTCTAAACCCTTACTAAATTGTTTATTATATGTTTTTGCTATTATTCGAATTATTTCGATAAATTTTTAGCAAGTTGCTATGGAAGGCCTTTTCTTTTCCCTTTATTAATATAGCTGTAGTTACTGGGGATTTAACCCGTATAACCTCATATGGTCCTAACCAAATTGGCGAAAATTTATTTTTCCTAGCTTGGTTTTTAAGTAATACCTTATCACCTACTTTATATTGCATTATTTTTAACTTATTGTCGTATTGTTGCTTAGCTACTATTTTTGCCTTATCTTGGTTTTTCTTAACTAACTCATGTGCCCTCTGAATTTGAAATTTTAGTACTTTGTTTGGATCTTCTGCATTATAAATTGGGCTACATTTTCTTTTTAAGTTTGTAGGCATTTCTATATCAAATCCGAATAACGTTCTAAAAGGTGTTTGCTTTGTCGTTATATGCGGTGTATGATTGTGAACGTGCATTGCTGCAGTTAACCATTGGTCCCAATTTGAACCATCTTCTTTAGCGAAACTACGTAAGTATTCAGCTAAAGGTCGGTGGCTACGCTCTAATGAACCGTTTGCTTGTGGGTGATATGGTGTTATGTGTACCTTTTTGATGCCTAAAAGTTTGCATGTGTCCGAAAATTGTTTAGAAATAAAATTTGTGCCGTTATCAGTCACCATAACCTTCGGTATTCCGTAACGTGTAATTACCTCGTCGTAGAATCCTCTCGCTACAGTACTAGCTTCGGCGTCCGGTATAGCCTTACATGCCATGAATTTAGAAAAATCGTCTTGAAACGTTAAAATGTATTTGTTGCCGGACGCGGTTTCTGGCAAAATTCCTACAATGTCCATATACACTTTGTCGAATGGCCGCACTGGTGTATCAGTTAAAACCATTGACATTTTTGTTAATTTAGAACTTTTGTTAATTTGGCATTTCGGACAAGTTTTAACATATTCCTTTATTTGCTTTTGCATGCCTGGCCACCTATATTCCTGTCTAATTCGAAGGTAAGTCTTCACAGCGCCTTGGTGACCTCCTAAGGGATTATTGTGGAAGTCTTTTATAACAGTTTCTATTTCTTTGGGGTCTGCTAACAAAATTGTATTAATGACGTTAACTGGGCCATCAATATCGGCTTCAACTGATTCGCTATTTTGAGTTGGGACTTCGTTGTCGGTCTTTTGGTTCTGCTTATTCTTACGCTGTGAACGTGTTTCAACTGCTACTATTTTATTTTGCGATATTCTGCTTAGTGCGTCCGCATTGAGATTGTTTTTTCCCGGTTTGAATAAAATTTCGAAATCGTATTCTGACAGTTTGTGCCTAAATCTAGCTAACCTTGAAGTTTGATCTTTTAAATTGGCTATGCCTCTTAGCGGTTGATGATCTGTTAAAATTTTGAAATGTCTACCTAAAAGATAAGCCCTGAAATTTCGTGTTGCCCACACTATTGCTAGAAATTCCCTTTCTATCGTGGAATATCTTTGTTCTGTGTCGCTTAATGCCCTACTAGCAAAAGCTATCGGTCTATCTTCTCCTTTTTTACCTTGCGACAATACTGCACCTAACGCTTCATTACTCGCGTCGGTAGTTAGAAGAAATTCTTTTGAAAAATCCGGATATGCTAGCACTGGTGGTGTCACAACTGCTTCTTTTAATAGCTCAAAAGCTTGTTGGCAACTGCCTGACCAAACAAATTTAGCGTCTTTCCGTAGCAATTTGTTTATTGGCAACGCTATTTTAGCCGTATCCTTTATAAATTTTCTGTAGTAATTTATTAACCCTAGGAATGTTTGCACCTCCTTCTTGTTTTTCGGTGGTGGAATGTCTTTAACGCATTCTACCTTGCTTGGGTCAGGTAAGGCTCCTTTTTCTGAACATTTATGTCCTAAGTAAACGACCTCTCGTCGCAGAAATTGACACTTTCCTATATTGAGTTTTAAGCAATTCTTTCTTATTACATCGAAAACTTTCTGTAATCGTATTTCATGTTGCATTAAGTTGCTTCCATATATTACAATGTCATCTAAATAAACAAAACAGTCAATTCCCTGCAGTCCTGTGAGAATATGATTCATTAATCGTTGGAATGTTGCTGGAGCTCCTGTTAAACCGAATGGCATTCTATTGAACTCAAAATGTCCCAGCGCCGAACTAAATGCCGTTTTCTGTTTATGTTTTTTGTCCATCAGTACTTGATGATAACCACTAGCCAAATCCAATGTTGAAAAATAACGACTGTTCCCTAACTGGTCTAATATTTCGTCTATTTGTGGTAATGGGAAAACCTGCTTAATCGTGGCTTCGTTTAATTTCCTGTAATCGACTACCAATCGCCATTTTTTCTCACCATCTTTGCCACTCTTTTTTGGAACTAATAGCAAAGGTGAATTCCATGGAGACACGCTTGGAGATATTAAACCCTCTTCTAACAGTTTTTGTATCTGCCTATTTATTTCTTCCTTATTCGTATGCGGAATGCGATATTGTTTTTGGTTAATCGGCGTTTGATCTGTTTTTGTTAAAATTTTATGTGTTAAAACTGGTGTAAAAGTTAATTTATCTCCTTCCAACAGAAATATGTCGTTGTATGCCGAGCACAGTTTTGTAATGGATTCCCTTTCTTCGCTATTTAATGATGGATCTAAATCTAATTCTTTCTTTAATTTATTGATTCGATGAGTTTTGTTTACACTAACTATATTGTTGATCGAACTTTCGGAAACACATGATGTTTCATTTATATTATATTTATTGAAATCACTACACTTCGGCGAAAAGTTGTCATTGAGATTGAAATCTTTTGACGTCGAGTTTAAAATTGGAACTGTTACTCGCCATCTTTCACATTTGTTAGTGTTTCTCCTAGGTATATTCCTGGAGCAATTCCCTGTTTGTAAATCACAACAGTTTTTAGGTTAGTTTTAACTTTTAATTTAGTTAACCTGACAGTTCTTGCATTTACTATTGTGGTGTTAATGACTTGAGTATTACCATCCTCTAAGCTTTTAAATGGTAATTTCGCAACGAACTGCTTGCTGCTGTTAAAAAATGTCAAATTCTTTTTGAGCGTGTTAATAATAGTTTTGTTCCATAGATTATCTCTTCCTAAAATCCCGTCCGCTGGTACACCTTCTTCAAGCCGCACTGTATGCAACTTGAAGCTTAAGTCTTCAACCGTATTATGATATATAATAATAGACCCTCTTGTGGCGATTCGTCCACCGAATGCTCCACTCAGTTCCTTTGTATCGGATTCATTTAGAATTGGTCTTGGTTTCAACGCATTCTCTTTCACTAAGCTCGTGTCTGCTCCCGTATCCACAAGTAAAGTGAGTTTTTCATTTTTAGCCTCTTTACAGGGTAATTCAATGAACACATCATTTAACTTGCATTGAGGTATCTTAGACACCATGCTGTTGTCGAGATGATTACATGTTTTGGAATTTGCTTTGCTTCAAGCATTTCAAAATAACCGTATCTTTAGCTTCCATTAGTTTTAGCACTGTATTTCTAGCGATATTTTTTATATGTGTCATATATTCTAATTCATTACATTTTTCCTTCATTAGTTTACAATATTTATAACCTATCGAAATGCCTTCTGAGATTGACGAACACACTAGCTGTATGATTAGCAACAATATCATTACCAATTGTGTTCCGAGTTGGATGACTTTTTCACCTGTTATCGCTGATGTTACAAATATTTCTTCGACCGTACAATTTCTTTTTGAACTTCGTACTTCATTATTTATAATTTGAATGCTGCTTTCATTAATACACTTAGAAGTCGGCAACGTTTCCACAATCACTTTTGATGTCGGATTAACTGTTACAACTCCATTTGGCCTCGAGTTACTTAAATTTTTAGGCTCCCAGCTTATTGGCCTTGTCTGGGCCCTTGTCGGTTTCCCTGAAACGTTTCCCAGTTCCTCTTAGCTTGGCAGTCTTTCAAAAAATGTCCTGGTTGATTACACCAATGACATGCCAAATTTTTGGGTCCTGTTCCGTTTACCACTGCATTGTTTCTAAATTTATTATCTTGTGGCTGGCGTTGTCCTCCGTTACCATTCTGCCTGTAACTGCTATTGTTGTTTCGTAGTTGTGGTTGCCTTTGCTGTTGGTAATTATCTCTTCTGAATGGATTACCCGAGCTTGTTTGGTAATTACTTGTTATCAAACGGCCTCTACAATTATTATTTGCCTCGTGGCCGTATTTACAACACTCTCTACAATACGGAGTGTTTTTTCTGAGATAGCACTCGTCCCTTGTATGTCCTTGTTTATCACAAAAAGAGCATTTTACTTTGTCCCGCAATCCTATGGGCTTCTTACTATTGTTATGTACTTCCCGCAACGTAGAATTCGTTTGCCATCGATCGTTGTGTGATGGTGAAATTCTTGTTGGAAACACTTCGGGTACCGTTGATGACATGTTAACGCTTAATGAACTCGTGTGCAGTGCATTGCTTCTTTGTATTGTTTCGAACGTATCCACTGCAATTTCTATCATTTCCTCAATTGTTTTCCCAGCAACGTTTAACATGTGTACTCTCAGCGTTGCGTCCTTTAAACCAGTTTTAAAAGCCTTTTTCGTTGTAGATTCCACCATGTTTAACAATGCGCTATCGCCTTGATTTTGGTAGAAATTCTTCACTATCTCGGTCGCTTGCGTCTTAAGTGCATTTAATCGCCTGCCGAATTGCCTGATATCTTCGCTCAAGTGCTGGTTACAATTTTGTATGGCCACTATTACTGAATCGATAGACACCGACGGTAAATAAGCGCGCTTAATTGTCAAATATAGCTCGTCTAAACTAGAAAATGTTTGTGACCTAACTAAATCGAAAGCGTCCCCATGTAATCGTTGTTTAATGCAGTCTATGTAATCTTTCACATTGCTTGTTGTCATTTCCCTAGATGCTAACTCGCACCCTTGTATGAATTTATATACCTCACCACGCAAATCAGGTGATGGCGTCCCCGAAAACAAGGGTACCAAGTTGTTGGTAATTTTAGCTATTTCTGCGATGCCCATTTTGCTTATCAAATTTGAATGAGGGACCTGAGCAGGTGAACCAATGTTTATTTTCGCTGGTCTAGAAGTTGCTTTTTTAAGCCCGAGTTCTTGTTCGTTTGCTAACGCAATCTGTTGACATAAAATTTTGTTTTGGTCTTGTAACTCCTGTACTAACTGGGCTGTCTTTTCGAATGCAACTAAATCTTCTCTTGACTTCTCTGGAGATTGCAATAATATTTTGTCTAAGGTTTCGTTCGTTACACCCTGTTTGTTTAGTAAGTCCGTTAACGTGTTATTTTCTTGCTCTAAGTGTCTTATTATGCCGTTCTGAAACTCCTTGTCTACTAGGCTATTATCGTAATGTTTTTTCAATGTTACAAATTCTGTTTTCCACTCTTCTACTTGTTTATCTTTATTCTGTATTATATTTTTAATGAATAATAGTAACTCTTCTAATATAGCGTCGGCTTTTTCTACGCTTGTAAGTTTACCCAATCCATTTAATTTAGTTTTTATTAATTCTAACTGTTCCTTGTTCACCACAGTGTTCTTCAAAGTCACCCAAAGTTTCGTATTCAGTTCTCCTAGCTGCCTTTCGACTTCTTCGTGTTCTCTTTGTAACCTAATCTGTGTTTGTAACGACTCTGCCATTAATTCATTGATTCTCGCGTGAAATCAATAATTATCAAATATCTTTATTTTCCCTTAACAATGTTGTGACGTCAATAGTAAAAATTGTTTTATTCCTTAATCCCAATTAAATTTTCTCAACCACTTTTTTTTTCTGAATAACTTAATTTTCCCAAGCAATTAAAATTTTATTTCTCAGCGCGAGCTATCATATTGCATTTCAATTTTTAACACCTGTTCGCGCGTGTTAAACACTCGTCAACAATTGTTTACCTGCTGTATTTTTATTTTTTTTTAATATATTTTGGCTTGCAATTTGAATCGGGAGTGAAGCGACTGCGCTTCTTCGTTTAGCCGCGGTTAATTGCTAAATTAAATTGCTGACTCAGATTTTAAAAAGTTCGTATAATAAATTGAGCTTCTGTTTCGGTCGAAGTGTTTATGTTATTCAGCTCATATTAAAACTCAGTTTAAAATTTTAATTAAGGCAATTTATTTTTACTTCTTCCTATTTGATATTTCTTTTTTCTTATTATAAATTTCCTGCCAAATTCTGTTTGCTTCTTCCGAAGGGATGGAAGTCTCCTTTTCCGAAATCAAGGCTCTAAGGTGCGCGAGCCTCTTCCGATCCTTAACTAATTTTCCTCCTCGGCGTTTCTTCTTGATTGCTGTTGTAGTGTTTGGAATGAAACACGCGGCTTCCTCCTTTTTCCTCGCCTGTCGTTCGTTGTATTCCTCCAACGTTATCCTAACGGGGCCGTGTTTCTTAATTGTTTCTGGAAAGTACTTTGGTGCGTTTTCGTCTATTTTCCCTGGTATGTATTCTTCCATCTATGGTTGAAAGTCCCACACTAAATTACTTCGTGAAATGTAAAATTGCTTAAATATCCCTATATTCAATGAAATGATCTTTGCCTATGGCTACTCGGTAAGTTCAACGCATTCGGAGTTAATTATATTAATCTTTCTTTTGCATACTATTGTGACTTCGATTCATGTTATTTAATTTCTGTTTTAATCAAAAACAAAATTATTCTTTTATTTTATTGGTGCATCCTTTCACGACGAGAGGATATCTCACCATAAAACTTTTCAAATACCCTTTTCTTTTTTTTTTTTTTTTTTTTAAAAAAAAACTGGAAAACGAGTGTGGAAAAACTTCCCGAGCGAAAGGGGCGACCTCAGTAAAGATTTTGTCCGGCGTGGAACGCCATTGGACAGACAAGGGTGCCTTGCTTGACGCTGGCACTCCTTTACTTGGCTCCAAATCAAGCCTCGCGACGATTGCAATTTGCACTTGCAATTTCTTTTTATTTATTCACTATACGTACCGTAATTCTTCTGCTATGTCCTTTCCGTTGCGGTCCTTGTTTTTCTCCTGGTCCTTCGAGCGATCCTCGATCCTACCGGCTGCGCCAAAAATGTTGTGTTCTTCGGGTTGCGAGAATGGCCTGTTGCAGGAAAGTCCGCGTACACAAAAAAACAACACTTGTATTGTGATTTGATCTATTTTTTATTGTTTAGACCGAGCACCGGTCACTTTAAAAATCTCTTAACTTCTGACTTAAAAATCAATCTTACTATTACACATTAACTTCGGCGTCGTCTCTGGACGGCGCTGAAGTGGGTCAGTTATTTGGATGTCGCAATCTTAAAACTTCTTAATTCGCGAAATTAATATTTTATTGATATTAATTTCGCAACCGCGTGTTCTACTTTTCTAAGTAGAGCTCTTGTCTTCCGCGTTGCAATTTTCTTTAGTTACGTTTTCGTTTTAATAAAAGCTTAAAGCTCAAAACTTCTGCCTAAAAGTATTCTTCCTTGTGTAACTTTGAATTGCTTACATTGTTCAGTAATTCGAAGTTAACATAGTTAGTCATTCGTTTCGTTTGTTTTAACAGCGGCCGTTGACCGAATGAAGCGAAGCAAAAGTGCTGCGCTTGCATTTTAACGGCTGGCTTGAACTTGACTTGCTTTGACTGTTCAGCTATTTGAGTCGATCGTGGCCTTGGACTAATTATGTTTAATGCTGTTTGTTTTAATGTTTTAATTAAGTTAAACTTGAATATTCTAGTTCCGTGAAATTGGAACCTATGCGACATACAACATCCCTCACCCCTACCGTAAGATAAATTTATTATCGTGAAGCGATGGTAAATTTTTCATGTATGTACATATGTATGTATAATTAGCTTATTTTAGTGTTTCTAGTTTCTATAACGTTACGTTGACATTGTAACGCATTTTAACCGTATAATTAATAACATGAAGTTTTACATTTCGTTAAATATTAATGCGATAATTCTATTGTTTCATTATTGTGGTTTCTAAAATTTTGGATCTTTTGTTTTGTTTTTACAAATTAAGGTTTTAACAATTGTGTATATTTTGTTCTTGTTTAGCATTGCTGCAAATCAGCATTGCGGTTGCTGATTTCGTTGTACGTAGAGATGGATCAAATGTTGTTTTGTTTGGTTGCTCCCTGATTTCTTGGCCGATTACCTGCATCGGGAGGGTCTTGATTGATGATGTCGATCATCGCACGGATTGACTGTGGGTAGTGGAATCTTTGGACGTTCTGCTGCCGGTTGTAGGGTAGCTGCGATATAGTAATTTCTCTGGATTAAATGGCAACACTTCCTGGAATGACCTCTAGCGAAACACGCGCTTTATTGTTGGTACGAAACAAGTGTTTCCACGACAAGAATCGCCAAACACCGTCTGTTTCTTGTAAAAATTGAACCATTCATTTTTTTATTGATTGATTCATCGATTTTTTTATTGCTTTGAACGGACTCTCCACGATAATAAATCGGCGAAACCCCTTTGTCCCAGATTGTCGCTATGTTTCTTGGATTCTCGAAACCATCTGACTTCATGCATCAAATGTTATCTATCATCATCGTTCGGTCGCGTACAACTATAATCGCGTCTTCGTATATTTGGCTTCGTCGTTCTGTTGCTGTTTCGCTGTAGCTGAATTGTTGCGCTGTATTCATTCTGTACAGCTACCCTACACCCCTTTGAAGTACTTGCTAGCATGGTGTTGTTGTAGCTGTTCGTTTGTTGTACTTGTTGCTCTCGTGTTATCAGCTGGACATGAAAATCTTCGTTTCAGCGCTGAGTTGCTGGTCAACTTGATAAATTACAATTTGCTTCATTCAATTTAACAATTCTTAGGCTTAACTTTTTAACTGAAACTTCCTATTTGTACAATAACTTTTTATGGTTTTCGCTAAATAATTAAGATAGTTGTGTTAGTGCACTCAAACTGTTTCATAGAAATTACTGCCTTTTTTTTTTTTTTTTTTAAGTTCTTAATTACTGTATGCATGTGAATGCATTATGTAATGTTTTGCTTATACTTTAACAAATATTGACAAAATTTTTAGTTTTGTGTTTGCTTATTACTTCCCTTAAGTGTACTTATTAGGTATTGTTAGCTAATTACGTATCTAGTTGGTAACTAGGTTTCAATTATGTGTGTTCTTTCTTATGTGTATGTATATCTATGTTTCTATCTACCTGTCATGTACTATAATTAAATATTTATATGGATGTATTCGTGTAATTTTTTTTTTTTTTTTTATCTATTTATGAATATAATTTTTAGTCATATATATATATTCTAGTATAATTTTTGTTATTTGTCTGTTTAATAGGGTTATATATTTTATTTTTGTTCTTCTCTTTTCTTATACTGATTGTGCATTTATTAATTAAATAATTGCAAAACCAATTTTCTGTGTTTTGCGCTTTCGCTGATCAATTAATTAAGTTTTCGTTGCATGTGCATTTATTATTATTTAAAATAATTGCAACTGCAATTTTTTATTCTTTTGTGTTCAATTTTTGATCGATTCTGTGTAGGACAATGACTTCTTGTTCTATATTCATTTGGCTATTTAGTTTTTGTTTTCTTAACGCGTTTCGTTTCGTGTGCAACTATTTCGTCATAATTGCAAACGCAACAATTTTTTTGACATCTAATACAATTTCAAATAAACATTGTCAAACTGCATATATTTACAATAAATAAATAAAAACAACTAAAGTAATTTACGACTATTTGGTCTTTGTTCTACTAGGATAAATTATTGTGGACAGACATATATCCTGTTTAGGACCTGACCCGGCAGAGGTCGTTGATGGTCACCTTTCGACGTTTTGTTGCCCCCTTTTCTTGTTTCCCCCCTTTTCCTTTTGTTGCCAAATTGGTGTGTTATTATTATATATTATTATTGATGATTGGTTACACATTTTATTTATTTGTATAATAATAATTTGTATTTATGATCATTATTTTTTTTTTCTTATTCTTACGCTACTTATTCCATATTCGATATCTATGAGAAGACATTGCATATGTATATTTTATTCATTATTATTTTTTATTTATGTTTTTAATGTTTAAACGGACTTCATGACATCTTTCTACACATTTGAGTTTGCAACTAGCTCGCTATTATCAGCTGCCGCCGGTCTTCGATTCCTCCGTACTTCGCGTAGTGTTTGTTCATGAATGACCTCTACTATCGGACGTTGAATTATTTGCTGCGTGGTGGTGTTTGCTACTGGGTTTTTCTTTCTGAGGCATGCTATTGCAACTATTAAAATTATTATTATAGCTATTGTCGTTGACAAACCCGTGACCTCTACGATGTTCTGCCTGTGAGCCATTTCATGCGCCATTCTGGCCTTCGTTACTTCCTCTTTTAGTTCTGTGAATGGCTTTTCACCTCTCGTCAGATCTTGACGCAGTTTTGTGTGATCGGTTACTATGATAGGTCTGAGGTTAGCGTGTTCTGTTCGTTCTTCTATATTTGGCAGCAAGGTATTTTTTAACAGTTTTATAAATTTATTCTGGTCCATTTTAGTGATTGCTGGTATCATTTCACTTTCGTGAGTTTCAACGTTTCTAAGTCCTCGTTGTGTAACCTGCAACTTTTTGTTACTGTTAGAATTCCTAAACCTTTCAGGGTAATTGTTGTTGAATCTTTGCCACAATCTGCTTTAAAAACTTTCCCATCCCTGAAATTATATAGCCATCTGTTTGGAGACTCCGTTTTAACTATCATCCCTTCGCTTGCTGGAATTGCAGTGGCTACGCATATGTTTGCGGAAATTGTGTTAGTTTGCAGTTGTGTTAGTTGCTAATTTCGCAACTTTGTTGAAGTCCAAGTCCTTTCAGGGTAATTGTTGTTGAATCTTTGCCACAATCTGCTTTAAAAACTTTCCCATCCCTGAAATTATATAGCCATCTGTTTGGAGACTCCGTTTTAACTATCATCCCTTCGCTTGCTGGAATTGCAGTGGCTACGCATATGTTTGCGGAAATTGTGTTAGTTTGCAGTTGTGTTAGTTGCTAATTTCGCAACTTTGTTGAAGTCCTCGCAAGGTTTTTCCAGACGTTTTACATATTACTAGACTTTGTTTTTTATTTTTTGTGGTTGCTTCGATTTCCGTATTTATTCGTTTACACTTATTTAACTCTTGCTGTGATAGTTCTATAAATTGCCATTTTTTGTCTGCTTCCGCTACATAATCTACTGTTGGTTTAATAGTGATATCGTACGTGGCATTTGTGAACACTATTGTTTGGTATACTTTGTATACTTTATATGTAATGGTCTCCGGAAGCGGAATTGTTATCTTTATTACCAAGTTTTCTTCTGTTGGAAAGGTGTCCACTCTTGCCAATTGATGTAACCAAAACATGTCATATAATACCCAGCTTGCTTTGTTTGTAAGATCTAATTCGGAAATCATTCGCAACAGCTCTTGTTTGTTTAGTATCGATGGGTTTAATGTACCTTTCAACAAGTCATCCACTATTTGCAGTTCCTCCTGTTGCTCCCCTTGCATTGTTAGGATGCTAGCCTGCATGAACGCCTGTATTTCCATTATTTGCATAACATATTGTATTCCGTTTATTTTCCTGTCGTTATCATCGTTATTTGATATCTGCTTACTAATCGCAGTAGACAAAGCCGTCTGTAATCTATCTATTTCGTCTAATGAGTTGCTCAAGTTTTCTGTAGTATTTTTATACATCGTTGATAGTAATGTTACTTGACTTTCCATAATTTTGTAAGTTTTTGATTGTTCTGCGTCCACACTGCTCAAATGATTATAAATTTCATTCGCGTCCTTATGACTCATTGTTCCGAACGCCCAACTTAATGCGTCTCCAACGAAGTCTAATGCTCTTTTTTTCCTCTTGTGAGCTCTATATGACTGCTTGATCGTATTTTCATTTTGTTTTAGCTGTGATATTGAGGCTTCAATTGGTGTTAATAAATTTATACATGTTTTTTGGAATGTATCCATGGGTAATTTTGTATTTATTTCCTCGCAAACACCGCGCATTCTACCCACATGGGATGCTAATTCATTGATGCTTTCCTCAAAATTGTTTAGTTTTATAGTTGTAACTATTGTCCATTTGTCTTTGAAGGATAATGCGTTTGTCGTTTGTTCGAACAACATGGGTGCCTCCCCTAATTCTTGTGTTTCCAAGGTTTTACCCCCGCTTAATGTCATGAACAATGTTAACACGCAGAACTGGTTCCTGAACATTTTGTTGTAACTGGTGCTGTTTCTAACTATATAGCCTGTAAATAATCTAATGTTATTAAAATTTATTTTTTTTTTTTTAATTGTGCATACTTATACTACATCTGTTTTTATTAAATTTTTATTATCTGATTCTTATTTAATCTATTTAATTCCTATCTCTAAATCCTTACTAAATTGTTTATTATATGTTTTTGCTATTATTCGAATTATTTCGATAAATTTTTAGCAAGTTGCTATGGAAGGCCTTTTCTTTTCCCTTTATTAATATAACTGTAGTTACTGGGGATTTAACCCGTATAACCTCATATGGTCCTAACCAAATTGGCGAAAATTTATTTTTCCTAGCTTGGTTTTTAAGTAATACCTTATCACCTACTTTATATTGCATTATTTTTAACTTATTGTCGTATTGTTGCTTAGCTACTATTTTTGCCTTATCTTGGTTTTTCTTAACTAACTCATGTGCCCTCTGAATTTGAAATTTTAGTACTTTGTTTGGATCTTCTGCATTATAAATTGGGCTACATTTTCTTTTTAAGTTTCAACGGGAGCGCTTTTTAATAAAGCGAAAGCCACCGGTAGAGACATTGACTGGGCCCTGTATAGGGCGGGTCTAAGAATCTACAAAGGCAGAATTAGAAGATCTAAGAGAGACTCGTGGAGGGCATATTGTGATAAGATATGCGAAGCCAATGAAGCGTCCAGACTGCGAAAGGTGCTAATCAGGGAAAGAGCTATTCCTGGTTGCATCCAGCGGCTGGACGGTTCATGGACAGAATCTAGTCTTGAAACGTTGGAGGTTCTATGTGATACACATTTTCCGGGCTGCACGGAATACTGTGCTGGGACGACCCCGATGACTCCAACGGGTATTGGTTTCGAGGAGCTGAGCCATCTACAGGAAGACGTGAGCAACGTGGTGAGTGAGGACAGGGTGATATGGGCGGTCGGGTCCTTCCAACCCTACAAATCGGCTGGACCGGACGGAATCATCCCGGCCATGCTTCAGAAATCCCTGAACACCATTCTACCAGTGCTCACTGATTTATTCACAAGATGTCTCAAGAAACGATATATACCCAAGAGCTGGAGGTTTGTAAAGGTGGTTTTCATACCTAAAGCAGGTAGACCTTCGCACTCCTCTGCAAAGGACTACAGGCCCATCTCCCTCTCCTCCTTCTTACTTAAGACATTGGAGAGACTGGTGGGCCTTTACATAAGAAATAAAATCACACACAGACTTTGCAATTCTCAACACGCCTATCAAAAAGGCAAATCAGTTGAGAGCGCACTTCACAGTGTGGTATCTAGAATTGAAAAATCCCTGGAGGACAAAGAGTATACTCTTGGAGCCTTTTTGGATATCGAAGGGGCGTTTAATAACGTCAAACCAGAAGCAATTGAGAGTGCTCTGAAGTATCACGACGTGCACAGCGCTATAATTGAATGGACAGTATGTATGCTGAATAGCAGAATTATAAGTCCGACCATGGGCGCAAGCACTCTGCTTAGAAGCGTCACACGAGGTACACCACAGGGAGGAGTTCTCTCACCCCTATTGTGGTTGACGAGATTCTAAGGGAATTTGATGGTAAAGGCGTTAGAGCCATAGCCTATGCTGACGACATAGCTCTGCTGATTACTGGTAAATTTTTACCCACCATCAGTGAGCTCATGACGAAGGCTCTGGCGAAAATGGCAAGGTGGGCGGATAGAAATGGTCTTAGCACAAACGTGACTAAGACCTCGCTCGTCCTATTCACCAGAAAGTACAAGGTGCCAGACTTCAGAAGGCCCAACCTGAATGGCCAAAGCCTTCCGCTGTCTGATTACGTGAAGTACCTCGGCGTAGTTCTAGACAGCAAGTTAACTTGGAAAAGGAACATAGCCGAACGAACAGCGAAAGGGCTGAATGCCCTCTATGCATGCAGGAAGGCCGTTGGCGGTAAATGGGGGTTACCGCCGTACATTGTACACTGGCTGTATACGGCGGTGATCCGGCCGATCCTCACCTACGGCTGTCTTGTGTGGTGGCAAGCGGTACAGAAGAGCAGCAATCTAAAAACCTTAAGTAAGGTTCAAAGATGTGCAGCTAGAAGTATCACAGGATCTCCTAGGAGCACAAAACAAGCGGGACTGGAAATGTTACTTCATATCCTTCCCCTTGATAAGTTTATTCTGAGTTCGGCGGGAAAGAGTTTCCTAAGGCTGAAAGGTCTCAGCCTAAGCACGGAATCTCGGTTTGGACATGGGAGTGTGCTGAAATTTTTGAAGCAAGTGGGAGAAAACCCGCGGAATGATTTGACCGTTCACACGGACTATATTCTCCCGAGGTTGACTTTTGACGGAATACCGGAGGTGATCTTTCCCCGCAGAGAGGAATGGTCATTAGGCCAAGAACCTCTAGGGGGCATCGATTTTTACACCGATGGTTCCAAGACCGAAGAGGGTACGGGTGCAGGCTTCTACTCCAACATACTGCAGATACAGCGGTCGTATAGACTGCCTAATGACTGCAGTGTGTTTCAGGCCGAAGTATTTGCCATAGAAAGGGCTGCTAACTTTGTCATCGAAGAGGAGATATTCAATAAGAACATCAACTTCTTTGTCGACAGCCAGGCGGCCCTGAAAGCAATATGTGCGGTGGAAGTGAAGTCCAAAATTGTCTTGACGTGTAGGGAAAGGCTTGGGAGCCTTTTAAGAGGCAACACAGTGAAACTCTGCTGGGTTCCTGGGCACTCAAATATTGAGGGCAATGAGCTGGCGGACCGCCTTGCCAAAACTGGAGCTCAATGGAGCACCACACGACAGTTCCCTCAGTGTATGCCCCAATAGGGCATCTAAAAAGAACCATTGATACCATAGTCATGGGTGACGCAAATCGCACCTGGATAAACAGGTCAAATTGCAACAATACCAGACTGCTATGGCATGGGTTGAACTGGAGCAAGTCGAAGGCATTGCTCTCACTTTCGAGAGACCAACTTCGTCTTGCGACAGGAGTGATAACGGGACACTGCCCGGTCGGAAATATGGTGTCTAGGTGGAAACCTGGCACCGTAATCGACCATTGCAGGTGCTGCAATGACACCGATGAAGAAGAGACTGTGCTCCACTTGCTCTGTCAGTGTCCGGCTCTTCACTACCGCCGACTCCAATCAACAGGAACTGGCTTTCTGAAAGACTCGGATATGGCGGAGCTACCGATCGCCAGTCTACTGAAGCTCATCATCAGCACCAAGTGTGCCTTCTCCAGACCCATACCCGACTAAGTAAAACGTCGGGAGGGGCCTACTGGTAGAATGGCGGACATAGGTAGTCGCCGGTTCCCACACCACATCCTACCCCTATCCTTTTCCCATATCCCTAAAAATTAACAAGGGCTACTACAATGGGCCACTTAGGCCTCGGTGGAAGTGGTCGACCTGGCCACATGCCCTTCCAACCTAACCTAACCTAACCTTCTTTTTAAGTTTGTAGGCATTTCTATATCAAATCCGAATAACGTTCTAAAAGGTGTTTGCTTTGTCGTTATATGCGGTGTATGATTGTGAACGTGCATTGCTGCAGTTAACCATTGGTCCCAATTTGAACCATCTTCTTTAGCGAAACTACGTAAGTATTCAGCTAAAGGTCGGTAGCTACGCTCTAATGAACCGTTTGCTTGTGGGTGATATGGTGTTATGTGTACCTTTTTGATGCCTAAAAGTTTGCATGTGTCCGAAAATAGTTTAGAAACAAAATTTGTGCCGTTATCAGTCACCATAACCTTCGGTATTCCGTAACGTGTAATTACCTCGTCGTAGAATCCTCTCGCTACAGTACTAGCTTCGGCGTCCGGTATAGCCTTACATGCCATGAATTTAGAAAAATCGTCTTGAAACGTTAAAATGTATTTGTTGCCGGACACGGTTTCTGGCAAAATTCCTACAATGTCCATATACACTTTGTCGAATGGCCGCACTGGTGTATCAGTTAAAACCATTGACATTTTTGTTAATTTAGAACTTTTGTTAATTTGGCATTTCGGACAAGTTTTAACATATTCCTTTATTTGCTTTTGCATGCCTGGCCACCTATATTCCTGTCTAATTCGAAGGTAAGTCTTCACAGCGCCTTGGTGACCTCCTAAGGGATTATTGTGGAAGTCTTTTATAACGGTTTCTATTTCTTTTGGGTCTGCTAACAAAATTGTATTAATGACGTTAACTGGGCCATCAATATCGGCTTCAACTGATTCGCTATTTTGAGTTGGGAGTTTGTTGTCGGTCTTTTGGTTCTGCTTATTCTTACGCTGTGAACGTGTTTCAACTGCTACTATTTTATTTTGCGGTATTCTGCTTAGTGCGTCCGCATTGAGATTGTTTTTTCCCGGTTTGAATAAAATTTCGAAATCGTATTCTGACAGTTTGTGCCTAAATCTAGCTAACCTTGAAGTTTGATCTTTTAAATTGGCTATGCCTCTTAGCGGTTGATGATCTGTTAAAATTTTGAAATGTCTACCTAAAAAATAAGCCCTGAAATTTCGTGTTGCCCACACTATTGCTAGAAATTCCCTTTCTATCGTGGAATATCTTTGTTCTGTGTCGCTTAATGCCCTACTAGCAAAAGCTATCGGTCTATCTTCTCCTTTTTTACCTTGCGACAATACTGCACCTAACGCTTCATTACTCGCGTCGGTAGTAAGAAGAAATTCTTTTGAAAAATCCGGATATGCTAGCACTGGTGGTGTCACAACTGCTTCTTTTAATAGCTCAAAAGCTTGTTGGCAGCTGCCTGACCAAACAAATTTAGCGTCTTTCCGTAGCAATTTGTTTATTGGCAACGCTATTTTAGCCGTATCCTTTATAAATTTTCTGTAGTAATTTATTAACCCTAGGAATGTTTGCACCTCCTTCTTGTTTTTCGGTGGTGGAATGTCTTTAACGCATTCTACCATGCTTGGGTCAGGTAAGGCTCCTTTTTCTGAACATTTATGTCCTAAGTAAACGACCTCTCGTCGCAGAAATTGACACTTTCCTATATTGAGTTTTAAGCAATTCTTTCTTATTACATCGAAAACTTTCTGTAATCGTATTTCATGTTGCATTAAGTTGCTTCCATATATTACAATGTCATCTAAATAAACAAAACAGTCAATTCCCTGCAGTCCTGTGAGAATATGATTCATTAATCGTTGGACTGTTGCTGGAGCTCCTGTTAAACCGAATGGCATTCTATTGAACTCAAAATGTCCCAGCGCCGAACTAAATGCCGTTTTCTGTTTATGTTTTTTGTCCATCAGTACTTGATGATAACCACTAGCCAAATCCAATGTTGAAAAATAACGACTGTTCCCTAACTGGTCTAATATTTCGTTTATTTGTGGTAATGGGAAAACCTGCTTAATCGTGGCTTCGTTTAATTTCCTGTAATCGACTACCAATCGCCATTTTTTCTCACCATCTTTGCCACTCTTTTTTGGAACTAATAGCAAAGGTGAATTCCATGGAGACACGCTTGGAGATATTAAACCCTCTTCTAACAGTTTTTGTATCTGCCTATTTATTTCTTCCTTATTCGTATGCGGAATGCGATATTGTTTTTGGTTAATCGGCGGTTGATCTGTTTTTGTTAAAATTTTATGTGTTAAAACTGGTGTAAAAGTTAATTTATCTCCTTTCAACAGAAATATGTCGTTGTATGCCGAGCACAGTTTTGTAATGGATTCCCTTTCTTCGCTTTTTAATGATGGATCTAAATCTAATTCTTTCTTTAATTTATTGATTCGATGAGTTTTGTTTACACTAACTATATTGTTGATCGAACTTTCGGAAACACATGATGTTTCATTTATATTATATTTATTGAAATCACTACACTTCGGCGAAAAGTTGTCATTGAGATTGAAATCTTTTGACGTCGAGTTTAAAATTGGAACTGTTACTCGCCATCTTTCACATTTGTTAGTGTTTCTCTTAGGTATATTCCTGGAGCAATTCCCTGTTTGTAAATCACAACAGTTTTTAGGTTAGTTTTAACTTTTAATTTAGTTAACCTGACAGTTCTTGCATTTACTATTGTGGTGTTAATGACTTGAGTATTACCATCCTCTAAGCTTTTAAATGGTAATTTCGCAACGAACTGCTTGCTGCTGTTAAAAAATGTAAAATTCTTTTTGAGCGTGTTAATAATAGTTTTGTTCCATAGATTATCTCTTCCTAAAATCCCGTCCGCTGGTACACCTTCTTCAAGCCGCACTGTATGCAACTTGAAGCTTAAGTCTTCAACCGTATTATGATATATAATAATAGACCCTCTTGTGGCGATTCGTCCACCAAATGCTCCACTCAGTTCCTTTTTAACGGATTCATTTAGAATTGGTCTTGGTTTCAACGCATTCTCTTTCACTAAGCTCGTGTCTGCTCCCGTATCCACAAGTAAAGTGAGTTTTTCATTTTTAGCCTCTTTACAGGGTAATTCAATGAACACATCATTTAACTTGCATTGAGGTATCTTAGACACCATGCTGTTGTCCAGATGAGTACATGTTTTGGAATTTGCTTTGCTTCAAGCATTTCAAAATAACCGTATCTTTAGCTTCCATTAGTTTTAGCACTGTATTTCTAGCGATATTTTTCTCGTCCCTTGTATGTCCTTGTTTATCACAAAAAGAGCATTTTACTTTGTCCCGCAATCCTATGGGCTTCTTACTATTGTTATGTACTTCCCGCAACGTAGAATTCGTTTGCCATCGATCGTTGTGAATTTTAGCTATTTCTGCGATGCCCATTTTGCAAATCAAATTTGAATGAGGGACCTGAGCAGGTGAACCAATGTTTATTTTCGCTGGTCTAGAAGTTGCTTTTTTACGCCCGAGTTCTTGTTCGTTTGCTAACGCAATCTGTTGACATAAAATTTTGTTTTGGTCTTGTAACTCCTGTACTAACTGGGCTGTCTTTTCCAATGCAACTAAATCTTCTCTTGACTTCTCTGGAGATTGCAATAATATTTTGTCTAAGGTTTCGTTCGTTACACCCTGTTTGTTTAGTAAGTCCGTTAACGTGTTATTTTCTTGCTCTAAGTGTCTTATTATGCCGTTCTGAAACTCCTTGTCTACTAGGCTATTATCGTAATGTTTTTTCAATGTTACAAATTCTGTTTTCCACTCTTCTACTTGTTTATCTTTATTCTGTATTATATTTTTAATGAATAATAGTAACTCTTCTAATATAGCGTCGGCTTTTTCTACGCTTATAAGTTTACCCAATCCATTTAATTTAGTTTTTATTAATTCTAACTGTTCCTTGTTCACCACAGTGTTCTTCAAAGTTACCCAAAGTTTTGTATTCAGTTCTCCTAGCTGCCTTTCGACTTCTTCGTGTTCTCTTTGTAACCTAATCTGTGTTTGTAACGACTCTGCCATTAATTCATTGATTCTCGCGTGAAATCAATAATTATCAAATATCTTTATTTTCCCTTAACAATGTTGTGACGTCAATAGTAAAAATTGTTTTATTCCTTAATCCCAATTAAATTTTCTCAACCACTTTTTTTTCTGAATAACTTAATTTTCCCAAGCAATTAAAATTTTATTTCTCAGCGCGAGCTATCATATTGCATTTCAATTTTTAACACCTGTTCGCGCGTGTTAAACACTCGTCAACAATTGTTTACCTGCTGTATTTTTATTTTTTTTTAATATATTTTGGCTTGCAATTTGAATCGGGAGTGAAGCGACTGCGCTTCTTCGTTTAGCCGCGGTTAATTGCTAAATTAAATTGCTGACTCAGATTTTAAAAAGTTCGTATAATAAATTGAGCTTCTGTTTCGGTCGAAGTGTTTATGTTATTCAGCTCATATTAAAACTCAGTTTAAAATTTTAATTAAGGCAATTTATTTTTACTTCTTCCTATTTGATATTTCTTTTTTCTTATTATAAATTTCCTGCCAAATTCTGTTTGCTTCTTCCCAAGGGATGGAAGTCTCCTTTTCCGAAATCAAGGCTCTAAGGTGCGCGAGCCTCTTCCGATCCTTAACTAATTTTCCTCCTCGGCGTTTCTTCTTGATTGCTGTTGTAGTGTTTGGAATGAAACACGCGGCTTCCTCCTTTTTCCTCGCCTGTCGTTCGTTGTATTCCTCCAACGTTATCCTAACGGGGCCGTGTTTCTTAATTGTTTCTGGAAAGTACTTTGGTGCGTTTTCGTCTATTTTCCCTGGTATGTATTCTTCCATTTATGGTTGAAAATCCCACACTAAATTACTTCGTGAAATGTAAAATTGCTTAAATATCCCTATATTCAATGAAATGATCTTTGCCTATGGCTACTCGGTAAGTTCAACGCATTCGGAGTTAATTATATTAATCTTTCTTTTGCATACTATTGTGACTTCGATTCATGTTATTTAATTTCTGTTTTAATCAAAAACAAAATTATTCTTTTATTTTATTGGTGCATCCTTTCACGACGAGAGGATATCTCACCATAAAACTTTTCAAATACCCTTTTCTTTTCAATCTTTTTTTTTTAAAAAAAAAAACTGGAAAACGAGTGTGGAAAAACTTCCCGAGCGAAAGGGGCGACCTCAGTAAAGATTTTGTCCGGCGTGGAACGCCATTGGACAGACAAGGGTGCCTTGCTTGACGCTGGCACTCCTTTACTTGGCTCCAAATCAAGCCTCGCGACGATTGCAATTTGCACTTGCAATTTCTTTTTATTTATTCACTATACGTACCGTAATTCTTCTGCTATGTCCTTTCCGTTGCGGTCCTTGTTTTTCTCCTGGTCCTTCGAGCGATCCTTGGCTCGATCCTACCGGCTGCGCCAAAAATGTTGTGTTCTTCGGGTTGCGAGAATGGCCTGTTGCAGGAAAGTCCGCGTACACAAAAAAACAACACTTGTATTGTGATTTGATCTATTTTTTATTGTTTAGACCGAGCACCGGTCACCTTAAAAATCTCTTAACTTCTGACTTAAAAATCAATCTTACTATTACACATTAACTTCGGCGTCGTCTCTGGACGGCGCTGAAGTGGGTCAGTTATTTGGATGTCGCAATCTCAAAACTTCTTAATTCGCGAAATTAATATTTTATTGATATTAATTTCGCAACCGCGTGTTCTACTTTTCTAAGTAGAGCTCTTGTCTTCCGCGTTGCAATTTTCTTTAGTTACGTTTTCGTTTTAATAAAAGCTTAAAGCTCAAAACTTCTGCCTAAAAGTATTCTTACTTGTGTAACTTTGAATTGCTTACATTGTTCAGTAATTCGAAGTTAACATAGTTAGTCATTCGTTTCGTTTGTTTTAACAGCGGCCGTTGAGCGAATGAAGCGAAGCAAAAGTGCTGCGCTTGCATTTTAACGGCTGGCTTGAACTTGACTTGCTTTAACTGTTCAGCTATTTGAGTCGATCGTGGCCTTGGACTAATTATGTTTAATGCTGTTTGTTTTAATGTTTTAATTATGTTAAACTTGAATATTCTAGTTCCGTGAAATTGGAACCTATGCGACATATAACACAGGGCTGAGAATTTTTTGTCCATAATAGTTACCTGCTTATGTATGTCTTCTCGTAAAACACAAATCTCCGAACTAACAGTTTTCATGATAGCTGCAGTGTGCTTAGCTAACTCTGGTGAAAGCTCAGCTCAGTTAACGTGAGAGCAGTAGGATGACTTTCAATTTCGGTAAGCTGTTTTGCTTACCGAATGCAGCAAGCTGCTGCATTGATCTCATTTGACGAAGCACAAAGAGTAAGGGTACTTGCTCTTTAGTACTGGGAGTGCAATTTGTTTTTTTGTTTTTAAGCAGAAAAATTCTCAGTGAGATTAGAAACCTTTCCCGTTCGCAGCTCCTTTACTATGATGCTGACTTTGAAGAATACACAAATAACTGGAAACCGGTATTCTTGACTTTGTTGGTATTTTTCGCTTGCACAAAATGTATCAATTAGACGATAATTATTTTCGATTATAATCAATTTTATTAAAAAACAAATTTTGGCTATATTTAGCCATATGAATTAACAAAACTAAACACTGCACTTCGTTGAAAAATTTTACTGACTGTTACTGATCACATTTTCTTATCTACTGCCTTAAAATTAATCTTTCTGTTTCGCATCAACTTCGGCGTCGTCAGATAACGGCACTGAAGTGGGTCAGTTATTTGTATGTCGCAATTTTAAAACTTCTTATTTCGCGAAATTAATATTTTACTATTTTCGCAATCCGATGCTCTACTTTTCTAAGTAGATCTTTCGTTTTCCGTGTTGCAATTTTTTTTTTCTTTTCTTTTCTTATTTTTTTTTTTTGTAATGGCTTAAAAAGTTCTGCCTGAAAGTATTCTCACTTGCTCAATTTCGAATTGTTGATATGATTCCATAATTCTAAGTTAATATAATTAGTCAATAATTTCATTTGCTTTAACATTAGCAAAAGGTGCGTTGACAGAGCGAAGCGAAGCAAAGTGCTGCGCTTCCATTTTAAGTGTTCTTGCTTGTTGTGAAATTATAGTCGGTCGCGGCCTTGAATTTATTGTTTAACAGGCCTTGAATATTATTATTAAGTCGGGAATAAAAATTAATTATCGAGAAGTGATGGTAAATTTTTCATACATATACGTACATATGTATGTGTGTTGCGACGCTATTTAAATGGCGATGCTTAATTTCAAGATCTTTAATTTATAGAACATTGTCGTAACAATTTTTGGAACTTTTCTTTTTGTTTTCACTTTATAGTTTTTTTCGAGCAAAATTAATTGTGATGTTTGCGCTAACTATGCTGGGTTGTTTCAGACTTGTCGGCCGATTACCTGCATCGGGAGGGATCTTGACGATTCGTTGACATGGTGTTCTTCCGATAGTTGTAGGGTTCTTCTGATGGTTGTAGGGTAGCTGCTCTCTATTACTCTCTCTATTGCTCTCTATTACTTGTTCAAAACAGGTGTTCCCACGACAAAAACCGCCGAACACCTTTTGTTTCCTATGAGTCGTTGATGTTAACACGCAGAACTGGTTCCTGAACATTTTGTTGTACCTGGTGCTGCTTCTAACTATATAATGCCTGTAAATAATCTAATGTTATTAAAATTTATTGTTTTTTTTAAAATTGTGCATACTTATACTACATCTGTTTTTATTAAATTTTTATTATCTGATTCTTATTTAATCTATTTAATTCCTACTTCTAAACCCTTACTAAATTGTTTATTATATGTTTTTGCTATTATTCGAATTATTTCGATAAATTTTTAGCAAGTTGCTATGGAAGGCCTTTTCTTTTCCCTTTATTAATATAGCTGTAGTTACTGGGGATTTAACCCGTATAACCTCATATGGTCCTAACCAAATTGGCGAAAATTTATTTTTCCTAGCTTGGTTTTTAAGTAATACCTTATCACCTACTTTATATTGCATTATTTTTAACTTATTGTCGTATTGTTGCTTAGCTACTATTTTTGCCTTATCTTGGTTTTTCTTAACTAACTCATGTGCCCTCTGAATTTGAAATTTTAGTACTTTGTTTGGATCTTCTGCATTATAAATTGGGCTACATTTTCTTTTTAAGTTTGTAGGCATTTCTATATCAAATCCGAATAACGTTCTAAAAGGTGTTTGCTTTGTCGTTATATGCGGTGTATGATTGTGAACGTGCATTGCTGCAGTTAACCATTGGTCCCAATTTGAACCATCTTCTTTAGCGAAACTACGTAAGTATTCAGCTAAAGGTCGGTGGCTACGCTCTAATGAACCGTTTGCTTGTGGGTGATATGGTGTTATGTGTACCTTTTTGATGCCTAAAAGTTTGCATGTGTCCGAAAATTGTTTAGAAATAAAATTTGTGCCGTTATCAGTCACCATAACCTTCGGTATTCCGTAACGTGTAATTACCTCGTCGTAGAATCCTCTCGCTACAGTACTAGCTTCGGCGTCCGGTATAGCCTTACATGCCATGAATTTAGAAAAATCGTCTTGAAACGTTAAAATGTATTTGTTGCCGGACGCGGTTTCTGGCAAAATTCCTACAATGTCCATATACACTTTGTCGAATGGCCGCACTGGTGTATCAGTTAAAACCATTGACATTTTTGTTAATTTAGAACTTTTGTTAATTTGGCATTTCGGACAAGTTTTAACATATTCCTTTATTTGCTTTTGCATGCCTGGCCACCTATATTCCTGTCTAATTCGAAGGTAAGTCTTCACAGCGCCTTGGTGACCTCCTAAGGGATTATTGTGGAAGTCTTTTATAACAGTTTCTATTTCTTTGGGGTCTGCTAACAAAATTGTATTAATGACGTTAACTGGGCCATCAATATCGGCTTCAACTGATTCGCTATTTTGAGTTGGGACTTCGTTGTCGGTCTTTTGGTTCTGCTTATTCTTACGCTGTGAACGTGTTTCAACTGCTACTATTTTATTTTGCGATATTCTGCTTAGTGCGTCCGCATTGAGATTGTTTTTTCCCGGTTTGAATAAAATTTCGAAATCGTATTCTGACAGTTTGTGCCTAAATCTAGCTAACCTTGAAGTTTGATCTTTTAAATTGGCTATGCCTCTTAGCGGTTGATGATCTGTTAAAATTTTGAAATGTCTACCTAAAAGATAAGCCCTGAAATTTCGTGTTGCCCACACTATTGCTAGAAATTCCCTTTCTATCGTGGAATATCTTTGTTCTGTGTCGCTTAATGCCCTACTAGCAAAAGCTATCGGTCTGTCTTCTCCTTTTTTACCTTGCGACAATACTGCACCTAACGCTTCATTACTCGCGTCGGTAGTTAGAAGAAATTCTTTTGAAAAATCCGGATATGCTAGCACTGGTGGTGTCACAACTGCTTCTTTTAATAGCTCAAAAGCTTGTTGGCAGCTGCCTGACCAAACAAATTTAGCGTCTTTCCGTAGCAATTTGTTTATTGGCAACGCTATTTTAGCCGTATCCTTTATAAATTTTCTGTAGTAATTTATTAACCCTAGGAATGTTTGCACCTCCTTCTTGTTTTTCGGTGGTGGAATGTCTTTAACGCATTCTACCTTGCTTGGGTCAGGTAAGGCTCCTTTTTCTGAACATTTATGTCCTAAGTAAACGACCTCTCGTCGCAGAAATTGACACTTTCCTATATTGAGTTTTAAGCAATTCTTTCTTATTACATCGAAAACTTTCTGTAATCGTATTTCATGTTGCATTAAGTTGCTTCCATATATTACAATGTCATCTAAATAAACAAAACAGTCAATTCCCTGCAGTCCTGTGAGAATATGATTCATTAATCGTTGGAATGTTGCTGGAGCTCCTGTTAAACCGAATGGCATTCTATTGAACTCAAAATGTCCCAGCGCCGAACTAAATGCCGTTTTCTGTTTATGTTTTTTGTCCATCAGTACTTGATGATAACCACTAGCCAAATCCAATGTTGAAAAATAACGACTGTTCCCTAACTGGTCTAATATTTCGTCTATTTGTGGTAATGGGAAAACCTGCTTAATCGTGGCTTCGTTTTATTTCCTGTAATCGACTACCAATCGCCATTTTTTCTCACCATCTTTGCCACTCTTTTTTGGAACTAATAGCAAAAGTGAATTCCATGGAGACACGCTTGGAGATATTAAACCCTCTTCTAACAGTTTTTGTATCTGCCTATTTATTTCTTCCTTATTCGTATGCGGAATGCGATATTGTTTTTGGTTAATCGGCGGTTGATCTGTTTTTGTTAAAATTTTATGTGTTAAAACTGGTGTAAAAGTTAATTTATCTCCTTCCAACAGAAATATGTCGTTGTATGCCGAGCACAGTTTTGTAATGGATTCCCTTTCTTCGCTATTTAATGATGGATCTAAATCTAATTCTTTCTTTAATTTATTGATTCGATGAGTTTTGTTTACACTAACTATATTGTTGATCGAACTTTCGGAAACACATGATGTTTCATTTATATTATATTTATTGAAATCACTACACTTCGGCGAAAAGTTGTCATTGAGATTGAAATCTTTTGACGTCGAGTTTAAAATTGGAACTGTTACTCGCCATCTTTCACATTTGTTAGTGTTTCTCCTAGGTATATTCCTGGAGCAATTCCCTGTTTGTAAATCACAACAGTTTTTAGGTTAGTTTTAACTTTTAATTTAGTTAACCTGACAGTTCTTGCATTTACTATTGTGGTGTTAATGACTTGAGTATTACCATCCTCTAAGCTTTTAAATGGTAATTTCGCAACGAACTGCTTGCTGCTGTTAAAAAATGTCAAATTCTTTTTGAGCGTGTTAATAATAGTTTTGTTCCATAGATTATCTCTTCCTAAAATCCCGTCCGCTGGTACACCTTCTTCAAGCCGCACTGTATGCAACTTGAAGCTTAAGTCTTCAACCGTATTATGATATATAATAATAGACCCTCTTGTGGCGATTCGTCCACCGAATGCTCCACTCAGTTCCTTTGTATCGGATTCATTTAGAATTGGTCTTGGTTTCAACGCATTCTCTTTCACTAAGCTCGTGTCTGCTCCCGTATCCACAAGTAAAGTGAGTTTTTCATTTTTAGCCTCTTTACAGGGTAATTCAATGAACACATCATTTAACTTGCATTGAGGTATCTTAGACACCATGCTGTTGTCGAGATGATTACATGTTTTGGAATTTGCTTTGCTTCAAGCATTTCAAAATAACCGTATCTTTAGCTTCCATTAGTTTTAGCACTGTATTTCTAGCGATATTTTTTATATGTGTCATATATTCTAATTCATTACATTTTTCCTTCATTAGTTTACAACCTATCGAAATGCCTTCTGAGATTGACGAACACACTAGCTGTATGATTAGCAACAATATCATTACCAATTGTGTTCCGAGTTGGATGACTTTTTCACCTGTTATCGCTGATGTTACAAATATTTCTTCGACCGTACAATTTCTTTTTGAACTTCGTACTTCATTATTTATAATTTGAATGCTGCTTTCATTAATACACTTAGAAGTCGGCAACGTTTCCACAATCACTTTTGATGTCGGATTAACTGTTACAACTCCATTTGGCCTCGAGTTACTTAAATTTTTGGGCTCCCAGCTTATTGGCCTTGTCTGGGCCCTTGTCGGTTTCCCTGAAACGTTTCCCAGTTCCTCTTAGCTTGGCAGTCTTTCAAAAAATGTCCTGGTTGATTACACCAATGACATGCCAAATTTTTGGGTCCTGTTCCGTTTACCACTGCATTGTTTCTAAATTTATTAGCTTGTGGCTGGCGTTGTCCTCCGTTACCATTCTGCCTGTAACTGCTATTGTTGTTTCGTAGTTGTGGTTGCCTTTGCTGTTGGTAATTATCTCTTCTGAATGGATTACCCGAGCTTGTTTGGTAACTACTTGTTATCAAACGGCCTCTACAATTATTATTTGCCTCGTGGCCGTATTTACAACACTCTCTACTATACGCAGGGTTTTTTTTCTGAGATAGCACTCGTCCCTTGTATGTCCTTGTTTATCACAAAAAGAGCATTTTACTTTGTCCCGCAATCCTATGGGCTTCTTACTATTGTTATGTACTTCCCGCAACGTAGAATTCGTTTGCCATCGATCGTTGTGTGATGGTGAAATTCTTGTTGGAAACACTTCGGGTACCGTTGATGACATGTTAACGCTTAATGAACTCGTGTGCAGTGCATTGCTTCTTTGTATTGTTTCGAACGTATCCACTGCAATTTCTATCATTTCCTCAGTTGTTTTCCCAGCAACGTTTAACATGTGTACTCTCAGCGTTGCGTCCTTTAAACCAGTTTTAAAAGCCTTTTTCGTTGTAGATTCCACCATGTTTAACAATGCGCTATCGCCTTGATTTTGGTAGAAATTCTTCACTATCTCGGTCGCTTGCGTCTTAAGTGCATTTAATCGCCTGCCGAATTGCCTGATATCTTCGCTCAAGTGCTGGTTACAATTTTGTATGGCCACTATTACTGAATCGATAGACACCGACGGTAAATAAGCGCGCTTAATTGTCAAATATAGCTCGTCTAAACTAGAAAAAGTTTGTGACCTAACTAAATCGAAAGCGTCCCCATGTAATCGTTGTTTAATGCAGTCTATGTAATCTTTCACATTGCTTGTTGTCATTTCCCTAGATGCTAACTCGCACCCTTGTATGAATTTATATACCTCACCACGCAAATCAGGTGATGGCGTCCCCGAAAACAAGGGTACCAAGTTGTTGGTAATTTTAGCTATTTCTGCGATGCCCATTTTGCAAATCAAATTTGAATGAGGGACCTGAGCAGGTGAACCAATGTTTATTTTCGCTGGTCTAGAAGTTGCTTTTTTACGCCCGAGTTCTTGTTCGTTTGCTAACGCAATCTGTTGACATAAAATTTTGTTTTGGTCTTGTAACTCCTGTACTAACTGGGCTGTCTTTTCCAATGCAACTAAATCTTCTCTTGACTTCTCTGGAGATTGCAATAATATTTTGTCTAAGGTTTCGTTCGTTACACCCTGTTTGTTTAGTAAGTCCGTTAACGTGTTATTTTCTTGCTCTAAGTGTCTTATTATGCCGTTCTGAAACTCCTTGTCTACTAGGCTATTATCGTAATGTTTTTTAAATGTTACAAATTCTGTTTTCCACTCTTCTACTTGTTTATCTTTATTCTGTATTATATTTTTAATGAATAATAGTAACTCTTCTAATATAGCATCGGCTTTTTCTACGCTTATAAGTTTACCCAATCCATTTAATTTAGTTTTTATTAATTCTAACTGTTCCTTGTTCACCACAGTGTTCTTCAAAGTTACCCAAAGTTTCGTATTCAGTTCTCCTAGCTGCCTTTCGACTTCTTCGTGTTCTCTTTGTAACCTAATCTGTGTTTGTAACGACTCTGCCATTAATTCATTGATTCTCGCGTGAAATCAATAATTATCAAATATCTTTATTTTCCCTTAACAATGTTGTGACGTCAATAGTAAAAATTGTTTTATTCCTTAATCCCAATTAAATTTTCTCAACCACTTTTTTTTTCTGAATAACTTAATTTTCCCAAGCAATTAAAATTTTATTTCTCAGCGCGAGCTATCATATTGCATTTCAATTTTTAACACCTGTTCGCGCGTGTTAAACACTCGTCAACAATTGTTTACCTGCTGTATTTTTATTTTTTTTTAATATATTTTGGCTTGCAATTTGAATCGGGAGTGAAGCGACTGCGCTTCTTCGTTTAGCCGCGGTTAATTGCTAAATTAAATTGCTGACTCAGATTTTAAAAAGTTCGTATAATAAATTGAGCTTCTGTTTCGGTCGAAGTGTTTATGTTATTCAGCTCATATTAAAACTCAGTTTAAAATTTTAATTAAGGCAATTTATTTTTACTTCTTCCTATTTGATATTTCTTTTTTCTTATTATAAATTTCCTGCCAAATTCTGTTTGCTTCTTCCCAAGGGATGGAAGTCTCCTTTTCCGAAATCAAGGCTCTAAGGTGCGCGAGCCTCTTCCGATCCTTAACTAATTTTCCTCCTCGGCGTTTCTTCTTGATTGCTGTTGTAGTGTTTGGAATGAAACACGCGGCTTCCTCCTTTTTCCTCGCCTGTCGTTCGTTGTATTCCTCCAACGTTATCCTAACGGGGCCGTGTTTCTTAATTGTTTCTGGAAAGTACTTTGGTGCGTTTTCGTCTATTTTCCCTGGTATGTATTCTTCCATCTATGGTTGAAAATCCCACACTAAATTACTTCGTGAAATGTAAAATTGCTTAAATATCCCTATATTCAATGAAATGATCTTTGCCTATGGCTACTCGGTAAGTTCAACGCATTCGGAGTTAATTATATTAATCTTTCTTTTGCATACTATTGTGACTTCGATTCATGTTATTTAATTTCTGTTTTAATCAAAAACAAAATTATTCTTTTATTTTATTGGTGCATCCTTTCACGACGAGAGGATATCTCACCATAAAACTTTTCAAATACCCTTTTCTTTTCAATCTTTTTTTTTTTAAAAAAAAACTGGAAAACGAGTGTGGAAAAACTTCCCGAGCGAAAGGGGCGACCTCAGTAAAGATTTTGTCCGGCGTGGAACGCCATTGGACAGACAAGGGTGCCTTGCTTGACGCTGGCACTCCTTTACTTGGCTCCAAATCAAGCCTCGCGACGATTGCAATTTGCACTTGCAATTTCTTTTTATTTATTCACTATACGTACCGTAGTTCTTCTGCTATGTCCTTTCCGTTGCGGTCCTTGTTTTTCTCCTGGTCCTTCGAGCGATCCTTGGCTCGATCCTACCGGCTGCGCCAAAAATGTTGTGTTCTTCGGGTTGCGAGAATGGCCTGTTGCAGGAAAGTCCGCGTACACAAAAAAACAACACTTGTATTGTGATTTGATCTATTTTTTATTGTTTAGACCGAGCACCGGTCACCTTAAAAATCTCTTAACTTCTGACTTAAAAATCAATCTTACTATTACACATTAACTTCGGCGTCGTCTCTGGACGGCGCTGAAGTGGGTCAGTTATTTGGATGTCGCAATCTCAAAACTTCTTAATTCGCGAAATTAATATTTTATTGATATTAATTTCGCAACCGCGTGTTCTACTTTTCTAAGTAGAGCTCTTGTCTTCCGCGTTGCAATTTTCTTTAGTTACGTTTTCGTTTTAATAAAAGCTTAAAGCTCAAAACTTCTGCCTAAAAGTATTCTTACTTGTGTAACTTTGAATTGCTTACATTGTTCAGCAATTCGAAGTTAACATAGTTAGTCATTCGTTTCGTTTGTTTTAACAGCGGGCGTTGACCGAATGAAGCGAAGCAAAAGTGCTGCGCTTGCATTTTAACGGCTGGCTTGAACTTGACTTGCTTTAACTGTTCAGCTATTTGAGTCGATCGTGGCCTTGGACTAATTATGTTTAATGCTGTTTGTTTTAATGTTTTAATTATGTTAAACTTGAATATTCTAGTTCCGTGAAATTGGAACCTATGCGACATATAACACAGGGCTGAGAATTTTTTGTCCATAATAGTTACCTGCTTATGTATGTCTTCTCGTAAAACACAAATCTCCGAACTAACAGTTTTCATGATAGCTGCAGTGTGCTTAGCTAACTCTGGTGAAAGCTCAGCTCAGTTAACGTGAGAGCATAAGGATGACTTTCAATTTCGGTAAGCTGTTTTGCTTACCGAATGCAGCAAGCTGCTGCATTGATCTCATTTGACGAAGCACAAAGAGTAAGGGTACTTGCTCTTTAGTACTGGGAGTGCAATTTGTTTTTTTGTTTTTAAGCAGAAAAATTCTCAGTGAGATTAGAAACCTTTCCCGTTCGCAGCTCCTTTACTATGATGCTGACTTTGAAGAATACACAAATAACTGGAAACCGGTATTCTTGACTTTGTTGGTATTTTTCGCTTGCACAAAATGTATCAATTAGACGATAATTATTTTCGATTATAATCAATTTTATTAAAAAACAAATTTTGGCTATATTTAGCCATATGAATTAACAAAACTAAACACTGCACTTCGTTGAAAAATTTTACTGACTGTTACTGATCACATTTTCTTATCTACTGCCTTAAAATTAATCTTTCTGTTTCGCATCAACTTCGGCGTCGTCAGATAACGGCACTGAAGTGGGTCAGTTATTTGTATGTCGCAATTTTAAAACTTCTTATTTCGCGAAATTAATATTTTACTATTTTCGCAATCCGATGCTCTACTTTTCTAAGTAGATCTTTCGTGTTCCGTGTTGCAATTTTTTTTTTCTTTTCTTTTCTTATTTTTTTTTTGTAATGGCTTAAAAAGTTCTGCCTGAAAGTATTCTCACTTGCTCAATTTCGAATTGTTGATATGATTCCATAATTCGAAGTTAATATAATTAGTCAATAATTTCATTTGCTTTAACATTAGCAAAAGGTGCGTTGACAGAGCGAAGCGAAGCAAAGTGCTGCGCTTCCATTTTAAGTGTTCTTGCTTGTTGTGAAATTATAGTCGGTCGCGGCCTTGAATTTATTGTTTAACAGGCCTTGAATATTATTATTTAGTCGGGAATAAAAATTAATTATCGAGAAGGGATGGTAAATTTTTCATACATATACGTACATATGTATGTGTGTTGCGACGCTATTTAAATGGCGATGCTTAATTTCAAGATCTTTAATTTATAGAACATTGTCGTAACAATTTTTGGAACTTTTCTTTTTGTTTTCACTTTATAGTTTTTTTCGAGCAAAATTAATTGTGATGTTTGCGCTAACTATGCTGGGTTGTTTCAGACTTGTCGGCCGATTACCTGCATCGGGAGGGATCTTGACGATTCGTTGACATGGTGTTCTTCCGATAGTTGTAGGGTTCTTCTGATGGTTGTAGGGTAGCTGCTCTCTATTACTCTCTCTATTGCTCTCTATTACTTGTTCAAAACAGGTGTTCCCACGACAAAAACCGCCGAACACCTTTTGTTTCCTATGAGTCGTTGATGTTAACACGCAGAACTGGTTCCTGAACATTTTGTTGTAACTGGTGCTGCTTCTAACTATATAATGCCTGTAAATAATCTAATGTTATTAAAATTTATTGTTTTTTTTAAAATTGTGCATACTTATACTACAACTGTTTTTATTAAATTTTTATTATCTGATTCTTATTTAATCTATTTAATTCCTATTTCTAAATCCTTACTAAATTGTTTATTATATGTTTTTGCTATTATTCGAATTATTTCGATAAATTTTTAGCAAGTTGCTATGGAAGGCCTTTTCTTTTCCCTTTATTAATATAACTGTAGTTACTGGGGATTTAACCCGTATAACCTCATATGGTCCTAACCAAATTGGCGAAAATTTATTTTTCCTAGCTTGGTTTTTAAGTAATACCTTATCACCTACTTTATATTGCATTATTTTTAACTTATTGTCGTATTGTTGCTTAGCTACTATTTTTGCCTTATCTTGGTTTTTCTTAACTAACTCATGTGCCCTCTGAATTTGAAATTTTAGTACTTTGTTTGGATCTTCTGCATTATAAATTGGGCTACATTTTCTTTTTAAGTTTGTAGGCATTTCTATATCAAATCCGAATAACGTTCTAAAAGGTGTTTGCTTTGTCGTTATATGCGGTGTATGATTGTGAACGTGCATTGCTGCAGTTAACCATTGGTCCCAATTTGAACCATCTTCTTTAGCGAAACTACGTAAGTATTCAGCTAAAGGTCGGTGGCTACGCTCTAATGAACCGTTTGCTTGTGGGTGATATGGTGTTATGTGTACCTTTTTGATGCCTAAAAGTTTGCATGTGTCCGAAAATTGTTTAGAAATAAAATTTGTGCCGTTATCAGTCACCATAACCTTCGGTATTCCGTAACGTGTAATTACCTCGTCGTAGAATCCTCTCGCTACAGTACTAGCTTCGGCGTCCGGTATAGCCTTACATGCCATGAATTTAGAAAAATCGTCTTGAAACGTTAAAATGTATTTGTTGCCGGACACGGTTTCTGGCAAAATTCCTACAATGTCCATATACACTTTGTCGAATGGCCGCACTGGTGTATCAGTTAAAACCATTGACATTTTTGTTAATTTAGAACTTTTGTTAATTTGGCATTTCGGACAAGTTTTAACATATTCCTTTATTTGCTTTTGCATGCCTGGCTACCTATATTCCTGTCTAATTCGAAGGTAAGTCTTCACAGCGCCTTGGTGACCTCCTAAGGGATTGTGGAAGTCTTTTATAACAGTTTCTATTTCTTTGGGGTCTGCTAACAAAATTGTATTAATGACGTTAACTGGGCCATCAATATCGGCTTCAACTGATTCGCTATTTTGAGTTGGGACTTTGTTGTCGGTCTTTTGGTTCTGCTTATTCTTACGCTGTGGACGTGTTTCAACTGCTACTATTTTATTTTGCGGTATTCTGCTTAGTGCGTCCGCATTGAGATTGTTTTTTCCCGGTTTGAATAAAATTTCGAAATCGTATTCTGACAGTTTGTGCCTAAATCTAGCTAACCTTGAAGTTTGATCTTTTAAATTGGCTATGCCTCTTAGCGGTTGATGATCTGTTAAAATTTTGAAATGTCTACCTAAAAGATAAGCCCTGAAATTTCGTGTTGCCCACACTATTGCTAGAAATTCCCTTTCTATCGTGGAATATCTTTGTTCTGTGTCGCTTAATGCCCTACTAGCAAAAGCTATCGGTCTATCTTCTCCTTTTTTACCTTGCGACAATACTGCACCTAACGCTTCATTACTCGCGTCGGTAGTTAGAAGAAATTCTTTTGAAAAATCCGGATATGCTAGCACTGGTGGTGTCACAACCATAGATTAGTAGATGAGACACTCGAAAATGTCCCTTATACACTAATGCATTTTTGCTGGAATTCCACTGATACAATGAAAGAAAACTTTGATTCGCTGCAAAAAAAGTGTAGCCTCGCCGTAAAAAAGTGTAGCCTCGCCGTAAAATAATGTAGCCTCGCCGCAAAAATTTTGTAGCAAGCACTAATCGAAAATTTATTTTAAGGGGGTTGTTTATCGAAACGTCAAAATAAATAATTATAAATATTATGTTTTTTATCCGTGAAAAACATGTGTAAAACATAGTTTTAAAGTTAATAAATATATTCTATAACATTTTACACAGCATTTTCTAATTTGCTTCGTTATATTTCCTATAAATGCAGTCGGTAATCAAAACCTTTTGTTATAAATACACAATTATGCGCCTAATTGCAAAAATATTTTAGTATGCTGTTAGCAGAATAGTATAAATGAAACTGAATACAAATTATTACAAAATAATTGGAAATTATACGTTATTGGCCTAGTTGGGGCTCCAAAACCCTTTAGCACATACGGTTGCACTGGTAAGATATCGTACACATTGTTTGATAAAGAAACAAGAACAACAATGTGGTATCTCTCACGTATTGTATACGTGAGTTCAACATACCAAACAATCAAATGTCAAACCGACTTTTTGAAGCGGCGAATAGCGAGTGTCACATCTAGTAATCTATGGTCACAACTGCTTCTTTTAATAGCTCAAAAGCTTGTTGGCAACTGCCTGACCAAACAAATTTAGCGTCTTTCCGTAGCAATTTGTTTATTGGCAACGCTATTTTAGCCGTATCCTTTATAAATTTTCTGTAGTAATTTATTAACCCTAGGAATGTTTGCACCTCCTTCTTGTTTTTCGGTGGTGGAATGTCTTTAACGCATTCTACCTTGCTTGGGTCAGGTAAGGCTCCTTTTTCTGAACATTTATGTCCTAAGTAAACGACCTCTCGTCGCAGAAATTGACACTTTCCTATATTGAGTTTTAAGCAATTCTTTCTTATTACATCGAAAACTTTCTGTAATCGTATTTCATGTTGCATTAAGTTGCTTCCATATATTACAATGTCATCTAAATAAACAAAACAGTCAATTCCCTGCAGTCCTGTGAGAATATGATTCATTAATCGTTGGAATGTTGCTGGAGCTCCTGTTAAACCGAATGGCATTCTATTGAACTCAAAATGTCCCAGCGCCGAACTAAATGCCGTTTTCTGTTTATGTTTTTTGTCCATCAGTACTTGATGATAACCACTAGCCAAATCCAATGTTGAAAAATAACGACTGTTCCCTAACTGGTCTAATATTTCGTCTATTTGTGGTAATGGGAAAACCTGCTTAATCGTGGCTTCGTTTTATTTCCTGTAATCGACTACCAATCGCCATTTTTTCTCACCATCTTTGCCACTCTTTTTTGGAACTAATAGCAAAAGTGAATTCCATGGAGACACGCTTGGAGATATTAAACCCTCTTCTAACAGTTTTTGTATCTGCCTATTTATTTCTTCCTTATTCGTATGCGGAATGCGATATTGTTTTTGGTTAATCGGCGGTTGATCTGTTTTTGTTAAAATTTTATGTGTTAAAACTGGTGTAAAAGTTAATTTATCTCCTTCCAACAGAAATATGTCGTTGTATGCCGAGCACAGTTTTGTAATGGATTCCCTTTCTTCGCTATTTAATGATGGATCTAAATCTAATTCTTTCTTTAATTTATTGATTCGATGAGTTTTGTTTACACTAACTATATTGTTGATCGAACTTTCGGAAACACATGATGTTTCATTTATATTATATTTATTGAAATCACTACACTTCGGCGAAAAGTTGTCATTGAGATTGAAATCTTTTGACGTCGAGTTTAAAATTGGAACTGTTACTCGCCATCTTTCACATTTGTTAGTGTTTCTCCTAGGTATATTCCTGGAGCAATTCCCTGTTTGTAAATCACAACAGTTTTTAGGTTAGTTTTAACTTTTAATTTAGTTAACCTGACAGTTCTTGCATTTACTATTGTGGTGTTAATGACTTGAGTATTACCATCCTCTAAGCTTTTAAATGGTAATTTCGCAACGAACTGCTTGCTGCTGTTAAAAAATGTCAAATTCTTTTTGAGCGTGTTAATAATAGTTTTGTTCCATAGATTATCTCTTCCTAAAATCCCGTCCGCTGGTACACCTTCTTCAAGCCGCACTGTATGCAACTTGAAGCTTAAGTCTTCAACCGTATTATGATATATAATAATAGACCCTCTTGTGGCGATTCGTCCACCGAATGCTCCACTCAGTTCCTTTTTATCGGATTCATTTAGAATTGGTCTTGGTTTCAACGCATTCTCTTTCACTAAGCTCGTGTCTGCTCCCGTATCCACAAGTAAAGTGAGTTTTTCATTTTTAGCCTCTTTACAGGGTAATTCAATGAACACATCATTTAATTTGCATTGAGGTATCTTAGACACCATGCTGTTGTCGAGATGATTACATGTTTTGGAATTTGCTTTGCTTCAAGCATTTCAAAATAACCGTATCTTTAGCTTCCATTAGTTTTAGCACTGTATTTCTAGCGATATTTTTTATATGTGTCATATATTCTAATTCATTACATTTTTCCTTCATTAGTTTACAATATTTATAACCTATCGAAATGCCTTCTGAGATTGACGAACACACTAGCTGTATGATTAGCAACAATATCATTACCAATTGTGTTCCGAGTTGGATGACTTTTTCACCTGTTATCGCTGATGTTACAAATATTTCTTCGACCGTACAATTTCTTTTTGAACTTCGTACTTCATTATTTATAATTTGAATGCTGCTTTCATTAATACACTTAGAAGTCGGCAACGTTTCCACAATCACTTTTGATGTCGGATTAACTGTTACAACTCCATTTGGCCTCGAGTTACTTAAATTTTTGGGCTCCCAGCTTATTGGCCTTGTCTGGGCCCTTGTCGGTTTCCCTGAAACGTTTCCCAGTTCCTCTTAGCTTGGCAGTCTTTCAAAAAATGTCCTGGTTGATTACACCAATGACATGCCAAATTTTTGGGTCCTGTTCCGTTTACCACTGCATTGTTTCTAAATTTATTAGCTTGTGGCTGGCGTTGTCCTCCGTTACCATTCTGCCTGTAACTGCTATTGTTGTTTCGTAGTTGTGGTTGCCTTTGCTGTTGGTAATTATCTCTTCTGAATGGATTACCCGAGCTTGTTTGGTAACTACTTGTTATCAAACGGCCTCTACAATTATTATTTGCCTCGTGGCCGTATTTACAACACTCTCTACAATACGGAGTGTTTTTTCTGAGATAGCACTCGTCCCTTGTATGTCCTTGTTTATCACAAAAAGAGCATTTTACTTTGTCCCGCAATCCTATGGGCTTCTTACTATTGTTATGTACTTCCCGCAACGTGGAATTCGTTTGCCATCGATCGTTGTGTGATGGTGAAATTCTTGTTGGAAACACTTCGGGTACCGTTGATGACATGTTAACGCTTAATGAACTCGTGTGCAGTGCATTGCTTCTTTATATTGTTTCGAACGTATCCACTGCAATTTCTATCATTTCCTCAGTTGTTTTCCCAGCAACGTTTAACATGTGTACTCTCAGCGTTGCGTCCTTTAAACCAGTTTTAAAAGCCTTTTTCGTTGTAGATTCCACCATGTTTAACAATGCGCTATCGCCTTGATTTTGGTAGAAATTCTTCACTATCTCGGTCGCTTGCGTCTTAAGTGCATTTAATCGCCTGCCGAATTGCCTGATATCTTCGCTCAAGTGCTGGTTACAATTTTGTATGGCCACTATTACTGAATCGATAGACACCGACGGTAAATAAGCGCGCTTAATTGTCAAATATAGCTCGTCTAAACTAGAAAAAGTTTGTGACCTAACTAAATCGAAAGCGTCCCCATGTAATCGTTGTTTAATGCAGTCTATGTAATCTTTCACATTGCTTGTTGTCATTTCCCTAGATGCTAACTCGCACCCTTGTATGAATTTATATACCTCACCACGCAAATCAGGTGATGGCGTCCCCGAAAACAAGGGTACCAAGTTGTTGGTAATTTTAGCTATTTCTGCGATGCCCATTTTGCAAATCAAATTTGAATGAGGGACCTGAGCAGGTGAACCAATGTTTATTTTCGCTGGTCTAGAAGTTGCTTTTTTACGCCCGAGTTCTTGTTCGTTTGCTAACGCAATCTGTTGACATAAAATTTTGTTTTGGTCTTGTAACTCCTGTACTAACTGGGCTGTCTTTTCCAATGCAACTAAATCTTCTCTTGACTTCTCTGGAGATTGCAATAATATTTTGTCTAAGGTTTCGTTCGTTACACCCTGTTTGTTTAGTAAGTCCGTTAACGTGTTATTTTCTTGCTCTAAGTGTCTTATTATGCCGTTCTGAAACTCCTTGTCTACTAGGCTATTATCGTAATGTTTTTTAAATGTTACAAATTCTGTTTTCCACTCTTCTACTTGTTTATCTTTATTCTGTATTATATTTTTAATGAATAATAGTAACTCTTCTAATATAGCGCCGGCTTTTTCTACGCTTATAAGTTTACCCAATCCATTTAATTTAGTTTTTATTAATTCTAACTGTTCCTTGTTCACCACAGTGTTCTTCAAAGTCACCCAAAGTTTCGTATTCAGTTCTCCTAGCTGCCTTTCGACTTCTTCGTGTTCTCTTTGTAACCTAATCTGTGTTTGTAACGACTCTGCCATTAATTCATTGATTCTCGCGTGAAATCAATAATTATCAAATATCTTTATTTTCCCTTAACAATGTTGTGACGTCAATAGTAAAAATTGTTTTATTCCTTAATCCCAATTAAATTTTCTCAACCACTTTTTTTTTCTGAATAACTTAATTTTCCCAAGCAATTAAAATTTTATTTCTCAGCGCGAGCTATCATATTGCATTTCAATTTTTAACACCTGTTCGCGCGTGTTAAACACTCGTCAACAATTGTTTACCTGCTGTATTTTTATTTTTTTTTAATATATTTTGGCTTGCAATTTGAATCGGGAGTGAAGCGACTGCGCTTCTTCGTTTAGCCGCGGTTAATTGCTAAATTAAATTGCTGACTCAGATTTTAAAAAGTTCGTATAATAAATTGAGCTTCTGTTTCGGTCGAAGTGTTTATGTTATTCAGCTCATATTAAAACTCAGTTTAAAATTTTAATTAAGGCAATTTATTTTTACTTCTTCCTATTTGATATTTCTTTTTTCTTATTATAAATTTCCTGCCAAATTCTGTTTGCTTCTTCCCAAGGGATGGAAGTCTCCTTTTCCGAAATCAAGGCTCTAAGGTGCGCGAGCCTCTTCCGATCCTTAACTAATTTTCCTCCTCGGCGTTTCTTCTTGATTGCTGTTGTAGTGTTTGGAATGAAACACGCGGCTTCCTCCTTTTTCCTCGCCTGTCGTTCGTTGTATTCCTCCAACGTTATCCTAACGGGGCCGTGTTTCTTAATTGTTTCTGGAAAGTACTTTGGTGCGTTTTCGTCTATTTTCCCTGGTATGTATTCTTCCATCTATGGTTGAAAATCCCACACTAAATTACTTCGTGAAATGTAAAATTGCTTAAATATCCCTATATTCAATGAAATGATCTTTGCCTATGGCTACTCGGTAAGTTCAACGCATTCGGAGTTAATTATATTAATCTTTCTTTTGCATACTATTGTGACTTCGATTCATGTTATTTAATTTCTGTTTTAATCAAAAACAAAATTATTCTTTTATTTTATTGGTGCATCCTTTCACGACGAGAGGATATCTCACCATAAAACTTTTCAAATACCCTTTTCTTTTCAATCTTTTTTTTTTTAAAAAAAAACTGGAAAACGAGTGTGGAAAAACTTCCCGAGCGAAAGGGGCGACCTCAGTAAAGATTTTGTCCGGCGTGGAACGCCATTGGACAGACAAGGGTGCCTTGCTTGACGCTGGCACTCCTTTACTTGGCTCCAAATCAAGCCTCGCGACGATTGCAATTTGCACTTGCAATTTCTTTTTATTTATTCACTATACGTACCGTAATTCTTCTGCTATGTCCTTTCCGTTGAGGTCCTTGTTTTTCTCCTGGTCCTTCGAGCAATCCTTGGCTCGATCCTACCGGCTGCGCCAAAAATGTTGTGTTCTTCGGGTTGCGAGAATGGCCTGTTGCAGGAAAGTCCGCGTACACAAAAAAACAACACTTGTATTGTGATTTGATCTATTTTTTATTGTTTAGACCGAGCACCGGTCACCTTAAAAATCTCTTAACTTCTGACTTAAAAATCAATCTTACTATTACACATTAACTTCGGCGTCGTCTCTGGACGGCGCTGAAGTGGGTCAGTTATTTGGATGTCGCAATCTCAAAACTTCTTAATTCGCGAAATTAATATTTTATTGATATTAATTTCGCAACCGCGTGTTCTACTTTTCTAAGTAGAGCTCTTGTCTTCCGCGTTGCAATTTTCTTTAGTTACGTTTTCGTTTTAATAAAAGCTTAAAGCTCAAAACTTCTGCCTAAAAGTATTCTTACTTGTGTAACTTTGAATTGCTTACATTGTTCAGTAATTCGAAGTTAACATAGTTAGTCATTCGTTTCGTTTGTTTTAACAGCGGCCGTTGACCGAATGAAGCGAAGCAAAAGTGCTGCGCTTGCATTTTAACGGCTGGCTTGAACTTGACTTGCTTTAACTGTTCAGCAATTTGAGTCGATCGTGGCCTTGGACTAATTATGTTTAATGCTGTTTGTTTTAATGTTTTAATTATGTTAAACTTGAATATTCTAGTTCCGTGAAATTGGAACCTATGCGACATACAACACAGGGCTGAGAATTTTTTGTCCATAATAGTTACCTGCTTATGTATGTCTTCTCGTAAAACACAAATCTCCGAACTAACAGTTTTCATGATAGCTGCAGTGTGCTTAGCTAACTCTGGTGAAAGCTCAGCTCAGTTAACGTGAGAGCAGTAGGATGACTTTCAATTTCGGTAAGCTGTTTTGCTTACCGAATGCAGCAAGCTGCTGCATTGATCTCATTTGACGAAGCACAAAGAGTAAGGGTACTTGCTCTTTAGTACTGGGAGTGCAATTTGTTTTTTTGTTTTTAAGCAGCAAAATTCTCAGAGAGATTAGAAACCTTTCCCGTTCGCAGCTCTTTTACTATGATGCTGACTTTGAAGAATACACAAATAACTGGAAACCGGTATTCTTGACTTTGTTGGTATTTTTCGCTTGCACAAAATGTATCAATTAGACGATAATTATGTTCGATTATAATCAATTTTATTAAAAAACAAATTTTGGCTATATTTAGCCATATGAATTAACAAAACTAAACACTGCACTTCGTTGAAAAATTTTACTGACTGTTACTGATCACATTTTCTTATCTACTGCCTTAAAATTAATCTTTCTGTTTCGCATCAACTTCGGCGTCGTCAGATAACGGCACTGAAGTGGGTCAGTTATTTGTATGTCGCAATTTTAAAACTTCTTATTTCGCGAAATTAATATTTTACTATTTTCGCAATCCGATGCTCTACTTTTCTAAGTAGATCTTTCGTGTTCCGTATTGCAATTTTTTTTTTCTTTTCTTTTCTTATTTTTTTTTTGTAATGGCTTAAAAAGTTCTGCCTGAAAGTATTCTCACTTGCTCAATTTCGAATTGTTGATATGATTCCATAATTCGAAGTTAATATAATTAGTCAATAATTTCATTTGCTTTAACATTAGCAAAAGGTGCGTTGACAGAGCGAAGCGAAGCAAAGTGCTGCGCTTCCATTTTAAGTGTTCTTGCTTGTTGTGAAATTAAAGTCGGTCGCGGCCTTGAATTTATTGTTTAACAGGCCTTGAATATTATTATTAAGTCGGGAATAAAAATTAATTATCGAGAAGTGATGGTAAATTTTTCATACATATACGTACATATGTATGTGTGTTGCGACGCTATTTAAATGGCGATGCTTAATTTCAAGATCTTTAATTTATAGAACATTGTCGTAACAATTTTTGGAACTTTTCTTTTTGTTTTCACTTTATAGTTTTTTTCGAGCAAAATTAATTGTGATGTTTGCGCTAACTATGCTGGGTTGTTTCAGACTTGTCGGCCGATTACCTGCATCGGGAGGGATCTTGACGATTCGTTGACATGGTGTTCTTCCGATAGTTGTAGGGTTCTTCTGATGGTTGTAGGGTAGCTGCTCTCTATTACTCTCTCTATTGCTCTCTATTACTTGTTCAAAACAGGTGTTCCCACGACAAAAACCGCCGAACACCTTTTGTTTCCTATGAGTCGTTGACCCTTCTTTATTTGTAATGGTTAAAACGAGTGCTCCAACGATAATAAATCCTCGAACACTGTCTTTCGCTATTGCCGACAACTTCGGTCTTGAAGCTACTCATCGCACAGCATCAATTTATGTAAGCAATGATCGAGGTTTCTGCTCGTTGCTCTGCTGATTTTGCTGTAACTGAATTGTTTCGCTGTAGCTAAATTGTTTTGCTGTTGATATAGATACCCTCCCCCTTTAAAATAGTTACTCATTGTGTTCCTGCATCCGCGTTATAAAAATGTTTTTGCAGACTTCATCTCCAGCATATGTTGTGATGAGTTTCGGCTCACTATTATGTATTTAGAATTGTTTTTAAAGTTTTTCTTAATTTTTCTTGAACATGATAAACATTTTTATTTTCAACTATTTAATTTTGATTTTTTATGTTTATCCTGTACGTATGTATGTATATTCTGTTTTTAATTTCCTATTTCAGTTTTCTTTGCCTTCACTATTTTCATATACATATATTCTTATTCTTATTTGTATATTTGTAGTACATGTTTTTGTTTTAAAATAATATACATATATTTAAAATGATAGTGTTTATTTTAATATGAAATCTGTTTTGTGTTACCTACTGTTTCTTTTATTGTGAGGTGCTTTTTAAATATTTTCAATATGTGTATTTTTGATATGCCGTTTTTTTTTAATGAACTATATGGTTCTTGCTATCCGGTTCATTAAAAAAACGATGAGGAAAATTTCAATTTATGTGAAATCTTTAAGTGAAGTTATGAATGAAAACGACTGAGTATTGTTAAATTTCTGTTTCCAGATCATCTAATATATTAAATTATGTAAATAAATTATATAAATAATTGTTAACATGTTACGCAAATGTCAAATCAAATTAGTGTGATTTTTGCATATTACAAAAAAGTGGGAATTTGAAAATTTCCCCATAACATAGAAACCTGTATAAAACCTGGATAAGTATCAGTTGTATGGAGAAGAGCTATATAGTTCATTTAAAAATAAGGCTATTGTATATATGTTTTATACTCAAATGTATGTCAATATTTATTTCTGTTAAATGATGTATATTAATATTTCTTCCATTTTTATTTTGTTAGCTTTCCCCTATATTCTTAATTATTTGTTATTGTTTATTATTTTTGTTTATATATAATTAATTTTTGTTTTCCCGGGCTTATAGATTATTTCGAAGTCGTATTCTGACAACTTATGCCTAAATCTTGCCAGTCTTGAAGTCTGATCTTTTCGATTAGCTATTCCCCTTAATAGTTGGTGGTCTGTACAAATTTTTAAATGTGTTCCTAGCAGATAAGCTCTAAAATTTTTAGTTGACCAAACGATTGGTAAAAACTCTCTTTCTATAGTGGAATACCTTTTTTCTGTATCACTTAATGTTCGGCTGTCTTCACCGACTTTTTTTGAGAAAGCACTGCGCCTAATGCATTATTACTAGCATCCGTGCTTAATAGAAATTCTTTTGTAAAATCGGGGTATGCTAATATTGGTGGTGAAGTAATGGCTGCCTTCAAGATGCCATTGCTTTTTGACATTTTCAGTCAATTTACTAATTGGTAATCTTTGCCGTGTCAGGTAAAGCCTGCACTTCCTTTACGTTTTTTGGAGGTGAAATGGTTTTGACGCATTCCACTTTGCTTAAGTCGGGGAGGGGTCCGTTTTCTGAACATTTATGGCCCAAAAAAATGATCTCGCGTCACAAACACTGGCATTTACTGACATTAAGTTTTAAATTATTTACTCCTAGACCTTCAAAAACTTTTGCTAATCTGTATGCATGCTGATATAAGTTGCTACCGTACACGACTATTGTCGTCTAAATAGACGAAACAGTATATTCCCTGTACTCCTGTTGGCCCATGATTCATTAATCTCTGAAAAGTGAGTGATGCCCCTGTTAATCCGAAGGGCATTCTTTTAAATTCGAAATGTCCTAATGCTGAGCTGAAGGCTGTTTTCCCCCTATCATTGTCATTTACTACGACTTGATCGCTAGCGAAATCCAGAGTTGAAAAATACCTGCTACTACCTAATTGGTCTAAAATTTTGTCAATCCTGGGTGTTAGAAAAACCTGTTTAATTGTAGCGTCACTCAATTTCCTATAGTCGACAACCATACGCCACTACTTTTCGCCATCTTTTCCACATTTCTTTGGAACTATTAATAATAGAGAATTCCACGGCGATTTACTTGGAGTTATTATGTCGTCTTCTAGCAACGTATTAATTTGTTTATTAACTTCTTCGTTATGTGTATGGGGAAGTCGGTACTGGGGATTAATTGGTACCTGGTCTACCCTCGTAGGAATTATGTGCTCTATTGCTGTGGTGTACGTCAATTTGTCTAAATCTAATAGAAAGATGTCATTATATTCTTTACATAAGTTGCTTATGGACTCTCTTTCCTCTTTATTCAAGAAAGGATCCAAATCTAAATCATAAATTAAAACTTTTAATCTTTACCTAATATTTGAACTAACCACACTGTTAGTGGTTGTATCATTTTTGGGCATTTCATACTTATAGAAATCGCTGAATTCTGGAGTTGTCACTCAGAGTGAAATCTTCTTCCGTTGAAGTCAAGAACGGAACGTTAACTTTATTATTAGTTACACTTACTAACGCCTTTCCCAGGAACACACCTGGGGAGATTTGAGTTTTGTAGATCACCAATTGTCGCAGTTTAGTTTTTAGGTCACTTTTATCACTCTTCGTGTCGCGGGTGATAATTTATTTTCTGATTTTACTAATCGCAACTTAGCTATTTCCTCTCCTTTTGGAGTAATTATTGTTAGCTATTTTTCTATTGAATCTAATGTGGACTTATTCCATAGGTTGTCCCTGCCAAGTATCCGGTCACCTGGCAATCCTTGCTCAAATGACACCGCGATACTCATTTCGCAGTTGGTCGTTGTGTGTGCAAACTGTGGGAATTAAATATTGCTTACCTCTGATGGACAAATATTAGCTACAAGAGCTTCTCTATAAACGAGTGAATGTTCGCTTAATAACGTAATTTCCTGACTTAGGAGTATATTTTGCTCCCTTAGTTCCTGTATTCTTTTATTTGCGCTGTCTAATGATATATAACCTTCTTTTGATTTGTGTGGCGACTGCAATAATATTCTACTTAAATTTTTGTGGTGATTCTGCCACTCACGTAAACAGTGCAGCGTAAACAAATTATGTTTACATCAGCAGCAGCTACGAGCCAACAGTCACGATGCTAGTATTTAGAACATCGTACTTTGTTGCAGCGTTGTCGGCGGTCAGCGTAGTTCACTAGACGGAACCCGACACCGCAAGGCGACAGCTCGCCACTCCGCTGTTAGCGATTGGAAACAGCGTCCAAGCAAGCAACGGAATGTACTGCGCAAGTGATTAGCGTGGGATGGCAAGCGTAATCGGTTTTCAGACTTATACCGCGCTCATAATATCGTCGTCGTAAGCATATACTATGTGGCGAAGCAGTACCGTTTTCGTCAAGTTTATTAGTCCTCATATGTGCCTCGAGCAACATCCGAGTTTGCCTACTTTGTGCTGTCTTGAAGGTATCGTTTAATAAATGTTTAGCCGCGATTAAATACGCCTACAATTGGTGACCCCGACATTCAAAAGACACAAAAAAAACAAAATCTATGTGTGCTTTCTGCGCTTGTTCTGTCGGGGCGTTAACTATCGCTATTATAAGCATCGTCGCGTACGCGTTATATTTTTTAATAGAACATTAATAATAGGCATAATGTCACTGTCATGCCGTCACTGTCGAGCGACAAGTGGATGTACTAGTAGTACTAGTGGATGTACAAGTACTACCAGTAAAAGTGCCAACGTTTTAACATGCCAAACCTGAGGTGTGGTTCGCCCAAGTCGAGGTTCAATTCGTGACCGCGCGCATTTCGTCGGATACTACGAGGTTCCACACGATAGTCGGCGCTATCAAATCGCGCGTCCTCGAGCAAGTGTACGACGCCATTGCGACCACCGCAACGAGAAAAGTACGCTAACCCCAAAAAGCGTATGCTAAAGCATTTCAGCCCTTCCGAGCAACAGAAGCTCACGCTCCTGTTGGGCAAGCGCCCGTCGCAGTTGCTCAACGAGATGCGATGACTGGGCGGCCCCAATTTTTCCGAGCAAATGCTCGAAAGTTGGTGGTCCAGCAGACTGCTCGCAATATGCGCGCAATTTTGCAGGCATCGGCGGGCGGCCTGGAGAACAACACGCACCTGGCCGACAAGATTCAGGATGTTACAGCGGAATCGCACGTCAACGAAGTTAAGACGCGGTCGAACGCCGACGGCCGCTGGCAAGCGGCTCAGTTGGCCAATATCGCAGGAGTGCAGTGTGTTTTCCACTATGACGGCCTTGCTCTTGGAAGCAATCATCGACGCCCGAACATTTTGCCGGGCGTCAGCGGGAACGAGTTTCGGAAAAATTCCGAAATGCGAATAGCGGATTTTTCGTTTATTTGTCCAAGATAAAACAAATAAACAAAAATTCTTGATAGATACAGGCGCCGAAGTTTCCGTCATTCCTCCAGCGAACCAAGATTGCTTCAACGATGCAGGCGAATGCAAACTTTTCGCAGTGAATGGCTCGGCAATAACAACATACGGGTGGAAGCAACTGACCGTCGACCTTGGCTTACAGCGAAAGTTTACATGGAAATTTTTAATCGCCAAAGTGACGAAACCAATAATTGGCAGCGACTTCCTTAAGCACTTCGGTATCCTGGTAAAAGTCAGAAACGACAGGTGGATCGACAACAGCAACAAACGGCAAATCAGTGACAGATCAATCGAGCAAAGCAGCGAGAGATCGGCCGAGAAAAGCACCAACAGATCAACTGAGCAAACTAGCGGCAGATCAACCGAGAAATGCAGTCAATTAGCAACGTGCAACTTGAGCGAGCCGTATTCAGCCCTCCTGCGTGAGTTTACCGATATCACGACGCTGCAGCCGTTCAGCGACGCGAGCAGAGGCTGTGACGCACCATGCCGTCACAAAAGCTCTTCAGTACACGCGCGACCACGACGACTACTCCCCGAGAAGTTGCAAGCTGCCCGAGAAGAGTCCGGTATAGGCGAACCATCCGACAGCAACTGGGCGAACCCTCTGCACATGGTCACCAAGCCAGACGGACTAAACGCGATAACGATACCAGATCGCTACCCGATCCCTTTCATGCAGGATTTCACGCACATTTTGTACGGTAAAAGCATTTTCTCAACTATTGAGCTGCAAAGGGCCTACCATCAAATACCGATAGAACCCGGCGACGTGCCTAAATCCGCAATAACTTCTCCGTTCGGTTTGTTCCAGTTCAAATATATGACTTTCGGGCTTCACAACGCGGCTCAGACATTTCAACGACAAATCGATAACGTACTCGTAAACGAAAGATCATATGTGTTCGTTTACTAAGACAATATCTGCGTAGCGTCAAAAGACGAAATTGAACATGAGAAACATCTACGAAAGATCTTCACCCTGTTGCACGAACATAAGCTGGCAATTCATATTGCGAAGTGCGTTTTCGGCAAGGCAGAGATAAGGTTTCTCGGTCATAGGGTCTGCAGCAGTGGCATAGAACCAATGAAAGATAAGGTCAAAGCAATTGCAGATTTCAAAAACCCGCAGACCGTATGTGCGCTCAAAAGGTTTCTTGGGTTGCTCAATTTTTATAGACGTTTTATGACGGGAAACAAAAAGAACGATAGAACGCCGATAGTTTGGACTCCTGCGGCTCGTACGCTGCTCGATCCAGCGCCTAATGCGGGGATGATGCTCAGCGTCGACGCATCGCAGCGAAAGTACAGCACTTATGACCGCGAATTGGTTGCGATGTACCAGGCTGTAAATTTCTTTCAATGTTCGAAGGACGGGAGTTTACAATCCTGACCGACCATAAGCCCTTAGTGTTCGCTTTCAAGCAGAATCTGGACAAGGCATCACCTCGGCAAACGAAGCATCTTGACCTTATAGGTCAGTTCACGACAGATATTCAGCATGTCAGCTGAGAATAAAACGAGGTTGCTGATACGTTGTCGTGAGTCGAAATGATCCAAAAAAGCGTGAACGAGATTACTTTCAGTGATATAGCAGCGGAGCAGCAACTAGACAACGATTTTAAGGAACAAAATTGAGATTGAAAAATCCGCAGTGCGATTTTTACTGCGGAAACTCCTATATAAAATGCGAGACAAACAATTTACACCTGATAATAATTACCTCAATATTCAGAAATTCAAAAGGAATATTAACACTCGTATTCAGTAGATTTGCACTCACGCCGTCTCTTACATAAACAGCAACTCCACCTCCCGTCCTGTTCACCCTATCGTTTCTGAAGACATTGAAACCTTTAATGCTATAATAATCATCTGGAACATTTGAACCACTTTTCCGATACGCATATGATGTCAGACGCTGAATTTTCAAAAATATATCTTACGTAGTCCAATTGCAAGCCTCTAAGACTGCGTGAATTAAAGTGAAACACATTGAGTCCCCTTCGTGATTCACCAAAAATATTAACCAAAGATTTATTTATATCAGAGCCAAAACCATTAGGCATTACACCTTCGTTAGGCGAAGCCAAGCTGAAAGACAGCAACAATATACCACAACCGAATAGTATTTGGAATAAAAAAGCACGGCACCAAAATATTAAAAACGATACAAATCGTAGAATCTTGAAAAATGGAATGGAGAGAATAAGGGTAATAAGTTACTTTGAAAAATAGAAAATTAGAAAAATTGGATTTAAAAAGAGCTTGTTTATTCCCATAAACAGTAGGATCACAACCAGATAATAAAAACAAATTCAATCGCAGCTAGCTTGCAAGCTTCCAATTCCGCCGTGAGAACGGCGCGCTCCGTCGCCGCCAACAACAGCAGCGGCTCGCTTGCAAGCTTCCAATTTCGCCGTGAGAACAGCGCGCTCCGTCGCCGCCAACAACAGCAGCGGCTCGCTTGCAAGCTTCCAATTTCGCCGTGAGAACAGCGCGCTCCGTCGCCGCCAGCAACAGCAGCAGCTCGCTTGCAAGCTTCCAATTTCCCGGTGAGAACAACGCCTGCAGACCGCGGTCCGTCGCAGACGCGCTTGCCGTTCTGGATTCAAATGTCACCGTGGGAGCACATGCGGCGTTGCGTTATCAACAATGTGCTGACTCCCTTGAATTCCAGCCTCACCGGGCGACCATACTCTTCAAATTCTAATTGTAAATTACTATAAAAGCCAGTCACCCAAATAAACTAAGTCAGAGTCTGACAAGCAGCCAAACTTTCAAGTCTTTGAGTTTACACTGATTCAAGTTCAAGTGCTTGAATCAGAATTCTTTTCAGAGCCTACCAGACAACAAACCTTCAAGTTAAAGTGCTTGAAGGTATTCACGTAATAATCTGCAACAAGTTCAAGTGCTTGTTGTTAGTTACGCAAATTCCCTAACAAATCTCTACAAGTTCACGCGCTTGTAGATATTACCAACCTCGGGAAATAAACATTGGTGACCCCGACGTGATCTGCAGGATGTTAACGTTCCAGGACTTAATCGCCCTTCAAAAGGAAACCGGAGACGAGATCCAGCGCATAATCAGGAACTACAAAAAAGATTCGGCTGATCGAAAGAAAGATGCAACGTATTTTGTAGAGCGACTGCAGCTGCTGAAAGATGCATGGGAAACCTTCGATCAACAAGATTCTAGTATCCGGTCCATCGAGGCGATGGATACAACTCATGAGTACTTCACCAAGGACTTTTATCACAATATAAAATCCTTGAGGGATCAATACACCGGTGAGTTGGAGCAAGGACTTGCCAGTCTACAGCAGGCTTCCGGACCTCCATCACAGGCTGCTGGATCATCCCAACGCGCAAATGTTCCAGCAGGAACAACCATGGGTCCCTTAATTCGCAAACAACGAGCCATGATGGAGTCGCTTAAACGGCTCATCGATGGCAAAACAAAGCACGAGGCACCAGCTCAATGTCTTGCAGCAATAGAAAGACTTTGGGACAACATCGAATCAACACATTTCAAGCTATGGGAGCAGCATGAAAACCCCCCCTCAGAAGGCTACGACATGGCGGCCTATATTGAAATGGAAGAAAGCGTTCTTCAACAACGTGTACTCCTGTCTCCATCACCTGCAGCAAGGGCTCCAGTAAGCCCAGTCCAAGGCCCGGCACTCCAACTACCAAAAATCGAAATTCCTAAATTTGATGGCGATTATCTCAAATGGCGGCAGTTTCACGATTTATTCCACGAGATGATTCATGCGCAACCGCTTCCAAACATCCAGAAACTTTGGTATTTAAAAACCAACTTAAGTGGCGACGCAGAAAAGCTCATAAGACATCTGACATTAACTGATGAAAATTATAAAACTGCCTGGGACATGTTGCAAGAAAGATACAACAACATGCGACTTCTAACAGCAGCTCTTTTAGACAAGCTGCTGAGCCAACCAAAGCAGTCAGAACCATCAGTTGCATCAATTAAAGCACTTCATGACACCACAAAGGAATCCATCGCGGCATTAAATAACCTAGGGATATCTACAGACTCTTGGGATCCCTTGCTAGTGCACCTCCTGATCAAGAAGATGGATCGCGCAACGCATTTGATCTTTGAACAGTCTTTACTAAATCCGCGACAGCTTCCATCGTTACAACAGTTCCTAAGCTCATTAGAAAAGAGATTCCAGTCTTTGGAAGCTATTGGCCAAAAGGAACGAAGCAGGCCACTTACCGCAATGACCACATCCACGAGTCATATAACGAAGAAGGGCACGTCAACGATTCAGACGGCCAAGAAGTGCGTTGTCTGTAAGGACATGCTACATCCTTTGTTCGCTTGCCAACAGTTCAAGCGGCTACCCATCATTGAGCGAAAGAAGATCGCGAAAGCACACAACTTGTGTTTCAATTGCCTCAAATCAAGCCACACGGCAACTGATTGCCCATCGGGGAATTGTACAAAATGTAACAAGAAGCACAACTCACTGCTGCATGGACCCACTGATGGCATAAGAAGTCCAAATTCCACAAACATCTCAACACCAGAACATGTTCAAGCCACACCATCAACAATCACTCTGGCCACGTCCATAAGACCAGAACGGGGATATGTTCTACTAAACACCGCTTGTGTTAAAGTCAAAGCAGATAATGGTAGAATCGTGGAATGCCGTGCCTTGCTGGATTCCGGCTCGCAGGTCAATCTTATCACAGAAAGATTGGCTAATCAACTCCAGGTACGTCGATCAGATGCGTCCACTATCATAGAAGGAATTGGCAGCAGACGGAAGGCAATCCAACGGCGCACAACAATTAAGCTCGAATCCAATAACTCAACTTTCAGCATGCAGTGTGAAGCATTCATTCTGCCAAAGATCGTTTCGGATCAGCCATCCCAAAGAATAAAGACTTCAACATGGTCTATTCCATCAACGATTAGTTTGGCCGATTCCCGCTTCAACCTGCCAGGACAGATAGATTTACTCCTTGGAGCAGAAAATTACCATGCATTCTTCACAGGTGAGAAATTCTCCCTTGGGGAAGGATTGCCAACCTTACAAAACAGCGTCTTCGGGTGGACGATTTCAGGGAATGTCGCTACCAGAACCACGAGCTCCGCAACCTGTGCCATGTACACCGAAGAGCAATTGTCCTACCAGATTGAAAAGTTCTGGGCGTTGGAAGAAGCAGAAAACGAAAAATCCACGCTCACCGCCACTGAACGACTTTGCGAAAATCATTTTGCCCTCCACACCATAAGTGATAGTGTCGGACGATTTATAGTGAGCCTACCATTCATGGAACCACCGTCGAGACTTGGAGACTCGCTGCACACGGCAACAAATCGTTTCCTGGCTTTAGAAAGGCGACTAGAGAAGGACAGGGAGCTCAAAAAGGCTTACACACAGTTCATGACAGAATATGAAGTATTGGGTCACATGACCAAAGTCACAACGTTAGTTTCCCCACGTTATTTCATCCCGCACCACTGCATACGGCGACCTGAAAGCAGTTCCACAAAGTTGAGAGTCGTTTTTGATGCTTCCGCCAAAACATCCACGGGTGTAGCATTAAATGACATCATGCATACCGGGCCAATGCTGCAAACTGACCTTTTCACCGTCCTGCTGCGCTTTCGACTACCACGGTTCGTGTTCACGGCAGATATCGAGAAAATGTACCGCCAAATATGGGTACATCCTGAAGATAGACGATATCAGCTTGTTGTATGGAGGAACAACTCTACCGAGCCGTTACAATATTACCAGCTGAACACAGTCACGTACGGCACTAGGGCAGCACCATATTTAGCAATAAAATGTTTGTTGAAATTGGCAACCAAGCACCAGATCATCTATCCTAGCGGTGCAAAGACAATCCGGGAGAACTTCTACGTCGATGATTGCTTGACTGGCGCCGACAACCTCGTGGATGCTCAGGAGACAAAGGTGCAACTAAGGGAGATTCTACAAACTGCGGGTTGCAGGTTACGAAAGTGGTGTGCCAACCACCCAGAACTGCTGTCAGACATTCCTGTAGAAGATCAAGAAACTAAACTTGACTTTAAAGATGATGCCGACAGTGCAGTAAAAACGTTAGGTCTGACATGGCTCCCGAAAGGCGACAGCTTCTGCATTAAGGTACATCTCACTGAGCATTCACGAACCACTAAGAGAACTATAATGTCAGATGTAGCAAGAATTTTCGATCCATTGGGTTTTCTATCCCCTGTCGTTGTGACGGCCAAAATCCTAATCCAAGAATTGCGGCAGCTTAAACTTTCTTGGGACGAGGAGCTACCTGCTGCCATTCTTCACAAGTGGACACTCTTCCGGGATAATCTGCACGCGCTTAATGAGACTACAATCGACAGGCACGTACTCAACCAGAACGTCAGAACAACGTTTCAAATCCATGGCTTCGCTGACGCGTCGGAGAAAGCATATGGCACCGCCATATACGTCCGATTTATCAACGCAGACAAAACTGTTGCTGTAAGATTACTATGTTCCAAGTCACGAGTAGCTCCGGTTAAGCAGCAAAGTCTACCTAGGCTAGAGCTGTGTGCAGCAGTTCTATGTGCCCAATTAATGCATCGAATTGTAGACGAGCTGAGATTGAGCGACGTACCCATTTTCTTGTGGACGGATTCTTCAATCGTCTTGTCATGGATTAAATCACCCTCATCATCATTCCACACTTTCGTGGCCAACAGAGTCTCCACCATTCAACGACTGAGCTTGACCGAACAATGGCGGCACGTTAAGTCAGAGGACAATCCTGCCGATCTGATATCGCGAGGAATCACACCAAGGCAGTTTAAATCATGCAGTGTGTGGTTTTTCGGTCCGATCTTCCTCCACAAGAAAACTAGCGCATGGTTATCCGAGCAGCCCATCATCGAACTTCCACAGCAGGCTGACAAGGAGCGAAAACAAAAGGTCGCTGTCCTAAATCTCACCTTCAACACTGCGGAGGACATGCTTTATAACATCAATCACCGGAATTCGTTCAAAACACTGTTGCACATCGTCACATTTGTTCTGCGTTTCATTCGCCACACAAAAACTCAAAACAATAAACGATCCAAGGACCTTATTGCCACGCCTCAAGAGTTAAGGGAAGCATTGTCAACAATTGTAGGCCTAATTCAACGGGCCGAATTCAAAGAGGAAATTAAAGCCCTTAAGAAACGCAGTCCGGTCAGCAAAACGAGCCAACTTAGCACCCTCCACCCATTCTTGGATGATGAAGGTATTCTTAGAGTGGGTGGCCGCATCGAATCTTCAACACTTCCATACGATGCGAGGCATCCAAGAATTCTTCCCTACAACGATCCGCTGACAAAGCTTCTGATGAAGTGGTTCCATGAAGAGAACTCTCACTGCGGCGCCCAAACGCTTGTAGCTCAAGTTCGACAACGATTCTGGCCAATTAAAACAAAAACAATGGCTCGATCTATTGTGCAACATTGTGTGAGATGCACCCGAGCAAGGCCGCAATTATTCAAACAAGTCATGGGTGGACTGCCAGCGGCAAGAACTTTACCTGCAAGGCCATTCATCAACGCCGGAGTAGACTTCGCAGGACCCTTTTGGGTCCACTTCAAGGTTCGAGGAAAGAGGCCACATAAAGCTTATGTCGCTATTTTTTGCTGTTTCAGCACAAAGGCCGTACATCTCGAACTAGCCACTGACCTAACGACGGATGCTTTTCTGGGATGTTTAAGACGTTTCATTGGGCGCAGAGGGCACTGCAGCAATTTATATTGCGACAACGCTACCAATTTTGTCGGAGCCAAAAATAAGCTTGAAGAACTTTCGGAAGCTCTCCATACCGAAAAGGCAACAGCCGCAATAACGAAAACCTGCAGCAACCACGGCATCCAATTCCACTTCATTCCTCCAAGAGCGCCTCATTTCGGCGGACTATGGGAAGCGGCGGTGAAGAGTGCTAAGAATTTGTTTGTCAGAGGAGCCTCAGGCGCGTCTTTAACTTACGAAGAGTTAGAGACCGTTATGATAGGAATCGAAGCCATACTGAATTCACGACCATTGATTCCAGTATCAGATGATCCGAACGACTTAGGCTACCTGACACCGGGGCATTTTCTCATTGGAGAAGCGTTAACAGCACAAATCGACACGACAGCCTCCTGTTCGAAGACGACCCTATTAACAAGATGGAAATTGGTAGTCCACATGAAACAGGAATTCTGGCGACGATGGTCCCAGGAGTATCTCACGGAACTTCAAAGCAGAAATAAGTGGAAAGAACTCAGTCAAAATGTGACACCAGGAACGATGGTAATCATTAAGGAGGACGGAACGCCTCCTCTCACGTGGCCATTAGGAAGAATTGTTGCGGTTCATCCAGGCCCCGATAATGTGGTTCGAGTCGCAGATGTGAAAACAAAAAATGGAATATTAAAAAGAGCCATTCACAGATTGGCTCCCCTCCTAGCAGAAAATCATGCACCAGCCATGACTCCTACCAAGGGTGACCTGAACCAAGACGTCCACCACTCAAGCAAAAGGAATGTGAGCTCACGGAGCCAGCAGGACAACGATGTCCACGAGTTGCCTTCCACTTCAAAAAAAACGAAGCGCACTAAAGCCGCAACTTTACTGACGTTGTTACTTTGCCTCTGGTTCCCGGTAGCAAATTCCACAGGAATTACCATTCAACCTATCACTGCGCACTCAGATGTATTAGTGGAAAACATCGGGACTACGGGAATCATCACCAGCGAATGGAATTTAGTTACATATGTCAATATGCAGACGTATTGGAAAGAAATGGAAATCATAGAATCCTACAAACCGGCATTGGCAAGAATGTGTGAATGGATTCATCATGCACCGATATGTTCAGAGTTGCTAACCCAGGTCGATCACTTTTCTACTAATATACAGGCGACAAATGAAATGTTGAAAGTTAACACTTCAGCGAGAGTCAAAAGGGGTGCCATAAACATTATCGGAAACGTCGCTCGATCGTTATTTGGCATACTCGACAACGATTACGCTGAAGAAGTGGCACGGACGATTGACAACCTCCAGCAAGCTGATCAATCGTTACTATCACAAATCAGAAACCAAACATCATTCTTGGATACTACCCTTAACGTCATGAAGAGAAGCCATCAAGAAATTGAGCGAGAGTTTACAAGGGTGGAAGCTGTAATCAATCAAAGTAATAGTCAGCTACGGAACCTCAACCAACAACTCATTTCCGAGAAAATAGCGCAGACATTTCTCGAACTGACTCTTCAGTACATCTTAGCCTTGACAAATGTAAAACGCATTCAAGACTCTTTAATCGACATTCTCACGGACAGCCATCACGGAATGATCAATCCAATGTTACTTTCACCAGATCAACTAAGCAGAGAACTTCTTCAAATCAAAATTAATCTTCCTGCGAGATTCAAGCTTCCAGTCCCACTCAACAACTTACTGAAGCTGTACGCCCTCATGACCGTCGAAGGAAGAATCACAGAAAAATATTTTATCTTCAAAATAAATCTACCATTAATTTCCGCAGAAGTATTTGAGATGCTCAAACTAACTCCCCTTCCGCGGAGGTCAGCCGGAACCTTCACTATGACGACGCTATCATTTGATTTTCTAGTGATCAACTTGCATAGGGATCAGTACATTCCAATGACAGCATCTGAACAACGAGACTGCGTCAAATACGACCAACGCAAATACTTGTGTCATCCCATGCGTCCATTATACAAGAAAGGGGCAAGGCCAGGTGCATGCGAGATGAGTATGCTGCAATCCACGACGAGATCATCGTCATGTGCAGCCCGCGACATTGGGCTGGGCCCACATTGGATACAGATGCATGATCCCAATCGGTGGATATTTGCCCTGTCCCAGCAGCTGGTGTTAAATGCAGTCTGCAACGGAAATAATAGCCAAGCCACCTTGCAAAATGTTGGAATTCTGAGTCTAAGCGAGGACTGCACAGTTCGGTTACCCTTCTCAACCATTCAAGGTCACCGCGAGATGAAGACGGAAAATCATGTGTCCTATGTATCAACCCTCAATGCAACCCACTTCACCACTGCCCCGTACAACTCAACAGGCGTAATGCCTCTCAACTACTCCAAAACATATGCTTCAGACGTTTCGGACATTGAATCCATACAGAGTGATCTTAAACAGATGAAACAGCATTTCCATAACGCTGTTCGGCCACATGACATTCACCACTACACATTAGGATACGCATGTCTCCTTCTTATCATTACCATCGTGATCGGCATTATCATAAAAAGGCATTGTACAATCAACAAAGCTGCGGAAGGGAGCCGTCCTGCACCGCAACCAGCACCAAGACAATCCGATGAATTTAGTATACAGTTGTAGTTGAATAAAAATTAATATTCAACGGGGGGGAGTATGTTTATTCCCATAAACAGTAGGATCACAACCAGATAATAAAAACAAATTCAATCGCAGCTAGCTTGCAAGCTTCCAATTCCGCCGTGAGAACGGCGCGCTCCGTCGCCGCCAACAACAGCAGCGGCTCGCTTGCAAGCTTCCAATTTCGCCGTGAGAACAGCGCGCTCCGTCGCCGCCAACAACAGCAGCGGCTCGCTTGCAAGCTTCCAATTTCGCCGTGAGAACAGCGCGCTCCGTCGCCGCCAGCAACAGCAGCAGCTCGCTTGCAAGCTTCCAATTTCCCGGTGAGAACAACGCCTGCAGACCGCGGTCCGTCGCAGACGCGCTTGCCGTTCTGGATTCAAATGTCACCGTGGGAGCACATGCGGCGTTGCGTTATCAACAATGTGCTGACTCCCTTGAATTCCAGCCTCACCGGGCGACCATACTCTTCAAATTCTAATTGTAAATTACTATAAAAGCCAGTCACCCAAATAAACTAAGTCAGAGTCTGACAAGCAGCCAAACTTTCAAGTCTTTGAGTTTACACTGATTCAAGTTCAAGTGCTTGAATCAGAATTCTTTTCAGAGCCTACCAGACAACAAACCTTCAAGTTAAAGTGCTTGAAGGTATTCACGTAATAATCTGCAACAAGTTCAAGTGCTTGTTGTTAGTTACGCAAATTCCCTAACAAATCTCTACAAGTTCACGCGCTTGTAGATATTACCAACCTCGGGAAATAAACAGAGCTTTTACCATAATAAAAACCAGATCTCTGCATAAAATAAAAATAAATAAAAATGAAAACCAAAAAATGAAAATGATTTCGATAAAAATGATTTCATAGTATGTACTTAAACTTAAACACCAGCAATGCAATTCAAGTCCTCGATATCAGCAACAACTTTCGGATCAGTTTCTGAGCAGATCTTATATATACCTTTCCACGAAGAGAAAACACCGCAAAAAATTTTTCCCTCCTTTCTCAACTTGTCCTATTTTTACTCTTTATTTATTTATTTCATTATTATTTTTTTACCTTTATTCTTTGACTTTATTATTTTTTATTATTTTCATTTCATTTCATTCTACTTTTATTAGTATTTTAATATTTTACTTTATTACTTTATTACTATTCTATTTTATTTTTTACTCTTTATTTTTATTCTTTATTTATTTATTATTTTTAACCATTAATTCTTTACCTTTATTATTTTATACACCTTTTTATATACTTTTATTTTTAATTAATTTTTATTAATTTTTATTATATATTTTTTTGTATCATGTATTGTGTGTGAATATATTGTAAAAATATATATATACATATGTATAGGAATATACATATATATACATATATTTAGTTAAATGTTGAATAGCATGAAACTGTGGAAGCCAGTGAATTAATTTTAATTGTAGTAAAGATCTATGGTCCCAACCAGTAAAAAACTGTTGTATGGTCATTCGCCATAAATTCGCCATAAAAATTGTCTCAAAAATCAGTTGTTTCCAAAAAATTGTTTTCACACAGTGAAACAAACAGTGCTTCAAAACAGTTTCCTGCGTCTAGGGAAATTTTGTCTTGCTGAGCTTTTTATAAAATTATCTACAAAAAGAAACACTTCAGTACATAGTTTTGGGACATAATACAATTAAAAAAACATGTTAAACTTTGCGTCTTTGCTGTAATTTGAAAAAGCTCCTGTAAAATTCAATTCAAGTGAGAGATTGTTATATCAAAAATTACGCAAGCGATTAACGTTGGACGGCAAGCGCACATATAAAGGGATGATCGTTCGCTTGCCCTTATGTGTAACAACATGATCGGTTTGCGGACTTATACCGCGCTTATAATAATCATCGCCGTAAGCTATGGTCGCAAGCCGTTTGGGATTTGCTACCGATTTAGTCAAGTGAGTTAGTGCTCGTCCGTGCGCCGAACAACACGCGAGTTGCCTACTCTGTGCTGTGTTGGAGGTATCGTTCAATAAATGTGTAGCCGCGATTAAATACAGCTACAGTTTCTTCTGTTAGTCCTTTTTTATTTAAAAAGACGGAAACCATGTTATTCTCTGATTTTAAATGCTGTATTACTTCCTCTTGAAACTGTTTTTCAGCTAGATTGTTGTCGTAACGATTTTTTAACGCTCTAAATTCTGATTCCCAATCATCCAATTGTTGATCTTTATTTTGTATTATGTGCTTAATGAACGAAATTAACTCTTCCAATATCGCACCTGCTTTTTCAACTTTTGTTATTTACCGAGTTCACTTAATTTGGTTTTTATACTCTACACCTTAAGGTTAAGGGTATATACACTTTCTACCGGAGTGTGTAACGCATAGAAATAGACAAGATAGGTATGGAAAAGTATATATATTCTTGATCAGCATCACCACCAAAATTGAAATAACGATGTCTGTCCGTCTGTCTGTCTGTCCGTTGAAATCACGATCACAGGAGAACGGATTAAGATTTCAAAATGAAATTTGGCAAATATATTCGTTGCTATGTTGGGGTGTTTCGTATTGAAAATGGGCAAAATCGCGCAAGGACCACGCCTACTTTTTATATCGAGAGTGCAGGTACCTCTGTTTTGCCTCTTAAAAAAGACCATATCAGCATCACTTTTTGAGAGAAGACAAGAAAATTTTATATGTAGGTTTAGACTAATGCTTCCAGCTAATATGCCAAATATGGGCGTGATCCGCCCACTTTTAGTTTACATAGGTCATGGACGGTTTTACATGGTCATGGAGTATATATGCAGTTTTAAGTTGTAGGGTATTTCGGCTACAGCCCGGCTGTAGACAACACCTTTACTAGTTATTAGTTCCAAATGTTCCTCATTTGTCACAGTCTCCTTTAAAATTGACCAGAGTTTTACATTCAGTTCTCCTAGTTGCCTTTCCAACTTTCCATGTGTCTTTTGCAATTCTATCTGTGCTTGCAATTCTGCCATTAATTGTATTGTTAAATTTCTGTTTCCAGATCATCTAATATAATAAATTATGTAAATAAATTATATAAATAATTGTTAACATATTACGCAAATGTCAAATCAAATGACTGTGATTGTATAAATTTATATACATATTTGTATATATGTATATATGTATGGAGAAGAACCTTATAGTTCATTAAAAAAAACAAGGCTATTATATATATGTTTTATACTCAAATGTATGTCAATATATATTTCTGTTAAATGATGCCTAAGTGTGTAATATTATTTATCCTTCATATATTCTATTACATGTGCATTTATTTGTTTAATACAAGTATGTAATTGAAAATGCAATTTGCATTTGTTTTTCTTCTAATTTATAACTTCATAAAATTTTCTATACTTTGGCTTTAATAAATATATTGCCTGGAAACTAAAAACAAACATTGAGTCTGTGTCAATGCAAGTTAATAGGTAAACATTTTCATTTCCTTACGACGGTCGATACCTAATGTATAGATCCCTAAGAAATTGGAAGTGTATCTTATTATAATATAATTAATAAAATCCACTCCCCGTTATGCAACAGCACCTACACCTTCGTACGATTATCTATTTTGAATTTAAAGATCTAAGAAAGTGGAAGTGTGTCTATGAATATTTCACCATTTTTATTTTGTTAACTATCCTCGATATACTTAGTTATTTATTATTGTTTATTATTTTTTTTATATTTTATTAATATTTATTATTATCAGTGGAATACTATAACCTGTTTTACCCTAGCTTAATTGTTGTTATATAATTTAATTTAAATTAATAGGACTCGTGATGTGTACTACTTTGTATGGCCCTATCCATATTGGAGAGAATTTATTTTTCTTACTCTGATTTTTAATTAAAACATTATCTCCTATATTGAATTTTACTAAATTTAATTTACTGTCGTATTGTGCTTTGGACATCTGTTTTGACTTTTCCTGATTCTTTCTTACTACGTAGTGCGCCTGTTGTATTTGGAATTTCAAAGCTTTATAGGGATCTTCTGTATTATACACTGGACTACATTTTCTCTTCAGATTCGTTAGCATCTCTACATCAAAACCAAAAAGTGTGCGAAAAGGTGTCTGATTGAAAAAACTATAAAACTTCTTCGTTCGTTTTTATAAACCATTTATTCCTTTCAAAATATTACTTTATTTCAATTCACACAATTTAACCTAATTCATAGTTTTAGTTTTTTTTTAATTAACAGTTTTACATATAGCTAAGTTACTATAATAATCCTTATGAATTTAAAATTTATATGATTTATATAATAATTTTTATTAAATTATAAAAATCATTTTTAAGGCCAAACTATAGCGAATACCTTTTCGCGAACATGTGTTACGTACTGTATTTCATACATATATTACTCTTAAAGCAAAGTTTAAACAGGTTAACTCAACTAAACAAAAGAAGGAATAGCTTCCCGAGTGAAAGGGTCGACCTCAGTAAAATTTTTGTCCGGCGTGGAACGCCATTGGACAGACAAGAGTGCCTTGCTTGACGTTGGCACTCCTTTACTCGGCTCCAAAACATGCCCCGCGAACGAATTGCAATAAGCACTTGCAATTATTATTAATCTTTTTTTTTCACTCTACTCACATACTAGTGTTCGAGCGATCCTTATGGCCTGCGAGTTATCCTCGGCCTGCTACCACAACGTCTGAATATCCTGTACTTACGGAAATGATGGGTGTCCGATATTGATGAGATATTAATTTAATTTCTTAATTTATTTGTTACTTATTATCATTTTTATTTTTTATATTGTTTCTTGCCACTTAACTAATTTTATATCCGACCGTTACTGATCACGTTTTCTTAACTACTGACTTAAAATTAATCTTCCTGTTTCGCATCAACTTCGGCGTCGTACGATGACGGCGCTGAACTGGGTCAGTTATTTGTATGTCGCAATATTAAAACTTCTTAATTCGCGAAATTAATATTTCATTAATTTCGCAATCGGATGCTCTTGCGTCTTCCGTATTGCAATTTTCTTTAGTTGCGTTTTTTTTTTGTATTCTCTTTTTAATGGCTTAAAAAGTTTTGCCAAAGGTATTCTCACTTGCTCAAGTTAGAATTGTTGTTATTATTTAATTATTCGAAAATAACATAACACGCAGAAGGTACGTTGACCGAGCGAAGCGAAGCAAAGTGCTGCGCTTGCATTTTTACTGTTCTTTTTTGTTATGAAATGATAGTCGGTTGCGGCCTTTAATTTACTGTTTAACATGGCCTTGAATGTTATTATTTGGCAAGCGAACTTAATCATTGCCATTATGACGACAACAAGCGGAGGATGTTTAGATTACCTGTGTCTGAACAAAAAATGCAGTTGAACGAAAGGTGAACAACACACAGCAACCAGAACTCCACGTTCACAGCCACGAAAAATCGATGGTTGAACGACTAACTGTTAAGCATGTATCTTAGATTAGGATAGTGTTGCTGCTTTTTCTATTTATTTATAATAATAAATGTATTTCGTAAAACTAAAAAAAACTTGATTAATAAAAAACCACTTATTGGAAAACCTTAAAAACGATAATCATCATTCTGTAGTTTGGGAATAGTTGTACTTTCAAGTGCTGCAACTATTTAAGCAAACATAATTTTGAATAGTTGTGGGTTCAAGTGCTGCAACTACTCCTAGGTAGTTGACGTTACAAGTGCTTCAGCTGCAACAAACAAGAAAAATCTTTCTTCTGCAATAACAAAGAACAACAACAAAAACGTGTTCCTACATAACGACCATCTGCATATGCTGCTCTCTCATCACTTCGGTCACACACACATTCCCACTCGTTCCTCTCCCCTACTCTTGTATATTCGTCTGTATATTTGTCAGTCCGCCTGTATATATTTCTATCCGTTCGTCCATTGGTTTGTATCTGTCCGTATCTCCTTTTCGCTTCCACTCACAACCCATATAGCCGCATTTCTTTAGCATACGTAAAAGCATACCACCAAGCAGATGTTCCTCCGAAGCCGTATAGAACCATCTCACTCTAATACCACCTTTACATAAAATGGTTTTTCCAGAAATTGGAAGAAAAAAATCTTAGCACCTAAAACCACTCCTAACTTTTTAAATACAATTGATTTTGTTGTTGCAATTCCAGCGCTAAACCAAAATGCTTTTGGATTTCAGCTTCACGTTTTTAGTTTGCAACTCTGGTTCGAAGTTTGGAATTGCAGAGAACTTATGTTTCTTCTTGTCTAGTGCCAATGTGTTAGAAAGAGATAATTACAAACGACAAGCTATTCAGACAAATGTCCACGCACGTGGTATAACTTCCAAACACACGTGGTAAAAGTTTTATTACCATCAACCATAACAAACAAAAGAATAACAAAACAACTACTTTGTTTGGCAGGCAGGACCGGATTACGCATGGCAATTTCTGGAAAGCTGTTTTCGAGCAGCTTATATAAACGTGGTATATTCTGGACTATGTAATTTTGTTAATAAATGAAACAAAGCCACATTTATTGGCTCTCCGTAAATTCCCAAGTAGAACACAGATCGCAAGTATGTATGTAGTTTTCAAAACTTAAGCAACGCCCATTTAATGATCGAAAAAATTCCTAATTATAAGAACCAAATTTTTGTATTTGTTCGTGGTTTTATTGGCTCGACTTAACTTTTCAAAATAATCTGTATATTTAATATATATAATTTAAAAAAATTTTAAAAACCAAATCATTTTAGGAATACGTCATTCAAATCTTGTGTGTGATGGCTGCTCCAAGGGTGGAATTGCTGGTATTGTTTTTAAGTGTGCTCAATGCTCCGATTGTCATTTATGCGGTTTTTGTTATGGATCAGATATGCATGATACTCAGCATAATTTTATTCGTTATACAACTTCAACGTCTGCTGGGTATGTTTTTGTATATACACAATTGGGCGAAATAAATATTTTAATTTTTCTAGTGTCATAGTTTCACCAAGAAAAGGTCTTAAAAAAATTCTCTTAATAGGTATTTTCGTTGGAGCGGAAGTTAAACGTGGTCTCGATTGGGAATGGGACCAACAAGATGGTGGAGAAGGCAAGTAAAATTCTATTTCCACAATATAAACTTCTAAATTAATTTATTTTTTATTGAATAATACAACATAATTTATGTACACAATATAGCATAATAAATAAATTTACTTTAGGTAATAAACGAAGTGCATTAATTAACTCATGTATTTGCGCTATTCCCATTAATACATGCAATAATAAATATGCATGGACCAGAGAACTTAATGAATACATTCATTATTATGACCCTTTCGCTGAATTCACGCAAGAATTCAGCGGAAATTGTTGTTGTAATACCCTTCACAGCGTATACCATTCACAGCCTGCATAATTACATTCACAAATGTGCACCACCATATGTTTACTACTTTTAGGCTTTCAGATTATTTTGTTTCAGTTTGGTTTTTTTTTTTTTGGTTTGTTATCATTTTGAATATAGTTTATCTGCGGAAAGAGAGAGAAAGAGAAAGAGAGAGAGAGAGGAGAGAGAGAGAGAGAGAGAGAGAGAGAGAGAGAGAATGAGAGACTGTACAAACGGAAGGCTTGCTGATAATGGGAAACTAATCCAATTTTGTAATATTATCAATAAAAGTATGTTCTCGTATAGCAACATAGAATAATTTATAGTAGCAATAATAATTTTTTTTTTTGGTTTTAAAGAATTAGGGGATCAAAAATACCTTCGGATCATATAACGACCGTCGTCGTTACGTATGTGGTGTAGCCATTAAAAACCCCCTCTTCACCTGGGAATTCTCTATCCTAGAACCGCTCTCGCATTACTTCAGTATAGAGAAGCAAGAGGTCCTATATAGGACTAATCTACTCTCCTGCGCCAAAGTTGGCGTGGGTAATGGTACCCCGCTCTCTTGCTTCCATGTCTAATTTTTCGGTCGAAGAATTTCTTCTGCGTAGATCGCTATTGCGTTCCACGTGCACTCGTCACGTAGCATCATATAAGCTACATTCCCGGGATGAATGGGTGAGAATCGTCGTTCGCATAAGGAAGACGTGTGTTCCGCATCATCGATTTCAGTGCAATAACAACATACTGCCGCCCTCATCAAGTCGATAGTATGCAAATACTTTGCAAAGTGTCCATGCCCAGTTAAGAACAACGTAATAGTTCTGGTAATAGTTGACATCCACATGAGATCTCTTTATCCAAGTTGCAATATGCGGTATCAACCTTGCGGTCCATCTGCCTCTAGTTTCTTCTTCCCATATTCGCTGCCATTTTGCCAACAAATTGTTTCCCTAGTTGGCCTTAAGTGCGCCCAATTTCCTGTCGCTCGAGCGCAAGCAGGTCAATTGGCAGTATTGGTGCTAAGACGAGCACGGCGGGCTTTGGACGCTAGCAATGCGTTTTCTGTATTTGTTACATTTAATGCTTCCGCCCACAGCTCTGCACCGTACAGTAACATCGATTGAGCGACCGTCATGCGTAACCTTCTCTTGCTTGCTTTCGTTCCCTTCGTATTTGCCATGAACCTGCTTAGCATATTGACTTTCTCTGCTCCCTTTTCAGATGTTACCTAAATGTGCTTCCAGAACTGCAGATTTTTATACAGTCTTATGCCGAGATATTTCAGACTTGTGGATTCTTTGATTTCCCTCTCTTCGAGTTTCCACTTCTGGACATTGTGCTTTTGCCGTCGCGTCAGAACCACAATCTCTGTCTTCTGTTCGGCTAGGGCCAGGCCACGAGCTATCATCCATGATTTTATACGCCTAAGGTCTCTAGCTATAATCATCGCCGCAAGGTCATCTGCGTAGGACACTGCGTTTATATCATCTGCCATTTCCAACTAGAGCATACTGTTGTACTGAATGTTCCAGAAATCCGATTCCAGTATGGGTCTCTCGGCAGCACCAACCGTCACGTTCTTCTTATTCGTCCCCTGGTCTCTATCATATTACAGCTCCCATAGTTAGCTCGCCATCATAAGTAAGAGGTACGCTGGCAGGCAAAAATCATCTCGAAGCGCTTCCAATATTACATTCCATGGCAGCCGTTTTAATTTTTGGCAGAATTAAAAGCGTTTTTTACGTCCAAAGTGCTTGTCACTTTAGCTTAGCGTTAGCTTTCTAGAGAAACGATTTCTTTTCTATGCCTTTTCTACACATTTTACTACTTTCTCAATCGCATTTAACGTACAATGTCTTTTCCTGAAGCCATGTTTATTTGCCGACAAGTCGTTCACTGCATACAGGATGCGCGCTGCAGCAGCTTCTCCAATAGTTTGCCTGCGGTGTCTAGCATACAAAGCGGTCTGTATGAATACGCTGCGCTGTCTAGTTTTTTGCCCTTCCCGATGAGATCTACGTGGGCAATCTTCCACCTTAGAATTAAATCGCCCGCCATTAAGCATGCATTATACTTGTTGTGTATTCCTTTTGGGCCAGAAGCCCTGCTGTTCTTCAGGGATTCCACAGCTTTTACGAGTTCAGTATGTCGAAGGCTCGACGGAACTTCCCTACCTTTCCTACGTTCTGAATGACTGTGGCTTAAACACATCCCGATAATGCGTCTACCACGTGAGTCTGGGTGTGGCATACACCACTCTAGGGCTATAGGGAATATCAAAATCGATTTGATATTTTGCTTGCGTTAAGTGATTTGACAGCTAAAATCGGGATGCCATATTGGCTGTATTTCCATATAGAGGCTAATTTAGGTTAGGTTCACATATTTGCCGGTTGAAATATCCCGGCGTTATCAGTTGCGATTGTGTCATTGGTGAGTTCAGGTAAACCAATGTAAACAGAACATTGTACACAGTTACCGTCATTCGGGTGTGTATAAAAAATTGTTCTTCGTCCACAGTTTTAATACGAAGGAAGACTTTCCTGTAGTACCCACTTGTTCTTCGGTCCCAATTAATAGGTCGAACACCCCACCGCCTACATCAACGTGTGCGCCTTTGCTGGTATAAGTGGAGCAATTGCAAAAACTTGAAGCAAACTTCTAAATCTTCCATATAATTAAATTAACTAAATGGGTAAATCAGTAATAAAAATTATTTTCAACTATCGTATTCAACTAGCGCAATTCTCATATATAAAAATCCCCACAAAAGAAGTTAAAATACCCAAAACAAAATTGCTACTAATGATACTGGCAACATCAGGCAAATGAAAGAGCCGGCACGAAGCAGACTTCGGCAACTCGTTTTCCAATGCACAAATTTCCCCTAAGTGTCGTTCCCTTTGCGTTGAGTGAGTATAATCAGGCTTTTATGCTTATATACATATAGATTTAAAACAAAAAATGCAGTGAAACCAATTAAGAAATAAAATTAAAATCAAGTAAAAAGTAACGAAATGTTTTATCAACAGAATTAGTTTGGTCGGTGACATAACGGGTTCACTGACTGCACACTAGCGTCAGCAGAATGAGTTCAGTGATAGGTGTACTAGCGTCAGCATGCAGGAGTTCACGGCGTAGGGTCGAATGACTGTACCTCAGCGTCAGCGTAGTTTTGTTATTGTGGTGTAATTGATAACAAGCAAATGTGCCAATGTACATTCTCCCGCGCGTTGAAGCTATGCCTTCAACTATGTATGGTAAAAGTCGGCTGGGCGGACGGACGTCTTGGTTTTGGTGGAGGGCCTTGCGTGACGGGTCCCGCTGAGCGTTTGTAGCGCAGAAAAATTATGAACAATAGAAGACACATTATAACTATCGAGATCGTCAATGCTGAGTAACCAATTGTGAAATGATGTGCTTTGTCGTACTGTAACTCTTCAAGCGGATTTCTTATATCGGTGGATTTTAAAATATTTTGCAAAGTTGTAAGTTGTTCAATCTGCTGACTGACATCAATTGTGCTGTTCTTTAGAAGTACCATCACGCTGATGGGATTTTGCATTGTCGTCAAATTGCCAAAGGCAGCGTAGGATACTTGTATGGTAGTATTGACTACTGGATGGCCTCGGAGGCTTATAAAGTTGTTTTTTATGACACAATCGGGTTGAATTGAGATGAGTCCTGACTTGGTCAATTCGATTTTAAGAGTGCCTGTTCCGCATACTGCTGTCATTTGAATCGCTTCCTTGGTTGCGTAGATCCACTGATTGTTGTGTGATAAATGTACCCACAGTGGACTGTCATGTAATGTTGAAGTTTTACAATCATTTGAAGTGCCGTTGTTGAGTAGGTTTATTTCTCAGGAAAGGAACCCGGAGCCTCGCATAAATTTTGATTGATTGTCAAGGCATATGTAGTATGACTCCGATGTCGGAACTGGTATTAGGCGAAATAGATCTAATTTCTAGTGTTCTATTAACGGAAGGTTGATAACGAAAATTATATGATGATCTGAAATGCCGGCTTGAGATGTCATTAGCTTGAAAAGACACAATATATCATCTTCTTAATTTGGCAACTGTTGTGATGGAGACAGGTTATTCCTGATTCTTACTGCTTCCGTTTTTAATTGTTCGGGGGATAATAGTAACGGACTGACCTTCTTGATTCTATAACTGATGTGTATGTTTTAAGAATGTCACTGATATGGATTTCATTGTTGTTGTTTTTGTTTATCGTAGCTGACATATCCCTCGCGTAATCGGAATCCAGAACTCCAAATAATTTGTTGGCGATATTTCCTATTATGTCCAACGCGCCGCGTTTCTTTTGTTGCCTTTAGAGCATTGCTTTGTCTACACGTAGATCCGTACTTACGTGTAGATAGTGTTCAACTAAGGTAGAGCAGTTAACATCATGCGGTAGTTTATTGCAAAGATGTTGAAGGGTATACGTCCCGTTGATAAATGTGTTCAATTCGTCCTTTGTAGGAATTAAATCGTAGTAAACCATGATTTTCCAGTCTGCGCTTATCAGGTTGGTGGAACCAACAGCGTGGAAGTATAGTCCTGGATTGGTTTCACAAGTGATGTCGACGGGATGCGCTAATATGACGGGTAACAAAATCAACGACAGTATCAGAATTACAGATGACCACAGAGAAAATTTAATTCTTTTTTTTGTTACTTGTTTGTCTTCTTCAGTTCGTTGTGCGGGTGATTTGGTCTCGATTTCATCTTCCGCAATGTACCAACAGGGAGTGGGGCTAGATGATGAGTTGGTCTTTTCCACGTTCCTCCCGCTGTTTTTACATCGGCAACTCTAAGAAAGCCATCATGTCATTTATATGTTCGAACGATTCTTCCTAGCGACCATTCAAGCGGTGGCGTGTTATCCTCCTTTATAACTACCATTGTGCCTTCCGTCACGTTTTCAACCTGTTGGCGCCATTTGTGTCGCTGCTGTAGTTCCTGTATATATTCACGTGTCCGTCGTGACCAGAACTCTTGCTTAAATTGAGATATCAATCTCCACCTTGCCATTAGTGATCGTTTTTTATCAGAAAATTTCCTGGAGGGCTGTTAAATCAGTTGGATCGCTTGACATGGGTGTAATTGGCCTGGAATTTAAAATTGAGTTTCGAGGTCCTCGTAGGTGAGTGATGCTGTCGAAACGCTTCTCAGCAAGTGCTTTGCTGATTTGACTGCAGCTTCCCACAAACCGCCTAAGTGCGGTGCACGAGGAGAAATAAATTTGAATTCAATTCCCTTTTGACTACAAGCGTTGGTTATTGTTTCTTTTACTGTGTTGGTGTAAATCGTCTTATTGAGATCTTGTAGTTGATTGTTAGCGCCTACAAGATTAGTGGCGTTGTCGCAGTACAACGTTTTACATCGTAAACGGCGTCGTCGACTTATAAAGCTTTTTAGGGCAGCAATGAATGCTTCTATTACTAAATCACTTACCACCTCTAGATGAAACGCCTTTGTGCAAAACAGCAAAAAAACTACAACGTATACTTTGTGAGGTTTTTTACCTTTAATCGTGTAGTGAACCCAAAGTGGGCTCCAATAGTCAACACCGGTATTTAGGAATGATCGTGTTGGCGTGACTCAGTCGATAGGTAAGTTGCCCATTACTTGATTCATTATCTTTGGTTTGGCCCTGATGCATCGTATACAATTTTGAACAACGTGGCGTGCTGTTGATTTACCTTTTATTGGCCAAAACTGAAGTCTCACCAGAGCAAGTATCGTTTGACAGCCACAGTGCATGTTCTCCACATGTATTTTCTTAAAGATTATTTTGGCGATTGGGTCATTATATAGAAGTATTACAGGATGTTTTGCATCGTATGGTAGTAACCCTTTTGGAAGCATGAGTAGAAAGAAGGTACGCAGCCGCCTCAAAAGCCCGTTCAGATGCGTCTGCGAAGACGTGTATTTGCACTGTTCTTCTTCCTGACTGCTCTTCTTGTTTGGAATTGTGTGGTTCGTCCACTTTTTTGCGCCAAGTAGCAGATGTTTGCGTAATAATCATTTGTGAAATACTCGTTTTCCAAGAGTACATTCTTATTTATACGGATTTGATTGTTGATGTTTTCGAAATGGTCCCATGCAGCATTAAGTTGCTTTCGTCTATCGTCAAAGTATTGCTTCTTTACGTTGCGATTCGCGCCATCTCTTTTGTAGTTGGAAATTATGCTTTGTATTGCTTGGCCAGTTTTTGATTGTTCTGACAACAATGATTCAATATCTGCTACATATGATTGAATTTTTTCACAACCTTCACACAGAGTTTATGTTGATACGTGTTCGTATCTTGGGTCACCAAATGTTGAAGTAGTTATGGAATTTATCCTGAGTACAAAACTACTCAGACAACGCAACTTCGTATTGCGATCAAGTACTTTGGACTTGTTGCCCGCTAACTGTTGAAACGGTTTTGGTTTATCCTGAGTACAAACTAGGATTTTATTTAGTGTTGCAATCAAGTACTTTGCACTTGTTGCCCGCTAACTGTTGAGACGATTTTTGGTTTATCTTAAATGCAAACTAGGATTTTTATTTAGTGTTGCAATCAAGTGCTGGGACTTGTTCCCGGAAAATTCATCATCATTATTATTGAGAGTTTTAATGACAACTAACTCTATTGAATAAAAACTTATGCTTATATACATAATGATTATAAACAAAAAATCCAGTGAAACCAATTAAGAAATAAAATTCAAATCAAGTAAAAAATAACCAAATTTTGTATCAGCAGAATTAGTTTGGTCGTTGACTTGCTAGCTACGGGGTTCACTGACTGCACACTAACGTCAGCAGAATGAGTTCAGTGACAGGCGTACTAGCGTCAGCATGCAGTTGTTCACGGCGTAGGGTCGAATGACCTTACCTCCGCGTCAGCGTAGTTTTGCTAATGTCGTGTGACTGAAAATGAGCAAATGTGCGAATGCACAGCGCCAATCGTACTGGTAAGCAAGAAGAATTAAAAATAGAGATTATGCATAGACAACTGGCAACTAAAAGCGCGATCCATCCCAGTTGCATACCCTCTCCCGAGAATACACCACATTTTATAACGGTTGCGAGTTGCGAGATATATCAGTAGTCTCGATCTTAAAGACGGCTACTGGCAAATTTCCGTGAGCCCCGAAAGCAAACAGTACACTGCATTTACAGTCCCAGAAAGAGGACTTTTCCAGTGGAAAGTCATGCCATTTGGTTTGCATTTAGCACCCTTGACTTTTCAAAGAGCCCTAGACAGCGTTATTGGCCCACAAATGCAACCATACGCATTCGTGTACTGGGATGACAGCATCATAACGGGGAGGACCTGAAAGGCACATATGGCGAACCTACGGGACGTGTTTAAACGATTACGAGCGGCAAACACGGAAAAATGCGAGTTTTTTAAAGAGATTGTGAAATATCTTGGTCATGCCGTCAGCCGCCATGGAATTCATACGGATCCAGACAAAGTTTCGACTATTAAAGAATTAAAACCACAATTAAGTGTTAAAGAAGTTTTAAATTTCTTGGTGTGGCGTCGTGGTACCATTGCCTTGTATCAGATTTCGCGAAACTAGTGACTCCACTTCACAATCTTTTAAAAAATGGCAAACGTTAAAAATGAAGTGAGGAAGAGCAGCATGCTTTGGAATAAGTATAGCATAATAAGGAATAATAATAGAAACTCACTAAGTCACCAATATTAGCGTGCCTGATTTTACCAAACCATTTACACTACAGACAGATGCAGGTTACTACGGACTAGAGTAGTTCTCAACCAGGCCCATGAAGACGGAGAGAAGGTAATAAAATATGCCAGAAGACATCTAACTAAGGCTAAACAAAACTACTCTACGACAGAAAAAGAATACTTGCTATCATTTTGGGCAATCAGGAAAATGCGTCCATATTTGGAGGATAGATATTCTATAGATTCTCTGTCATCACAGATCACATGTCTTTGAAGTGGTTGATTTCATCAGAAAACCCGTCAGGTCGGATTACAATATGGGCAGTGGAATTGCAACAATATACTTTCGACTTGAAGTACAGAAAATGCAACTGGAATGTTGTTGCAGACACACTATCAAGACCCAGTAGATAGCCTTAACAGGATCACCACAAACGACGACATGTCGGCTTGGACTGAGGCCAGAATGGCAAAAGGACGGAAAATCCAGCTAAAATTTTCTGAATACACCATCGCGAATGGTTAATTAGGTCGACACATCCCAGGCACAATGAGTGATGAAGATAGTACAACATGGAAATTGTGCGTTCCCAAGTATATTCGACAACGCGTATTATAGAGAATCACGACGACCAAAGCAAAAGTCAAGTAGAGGTATTACTGGCCAGGGATGTACCATGAACCATGCAAACCCCTACCGGAAACACATTAGCGAAAAATGCTTACTCAACTTCCCGACGAGTCGTGGAGCATCCTTTGGCAGACTTCATAGGTCCATTAGCAAGATCAAAAAATGAAAACACAATGATCCTGGTTTTCTTCGACAAATTCCCCAAATGGACCGAAATCGTTCCACTACGATAAGCCACAACAGATAGTCTAAAAAGGGCATTTAGGGAAAGAATTCTAGTAAGGTATGAGGTACCCAAGGTCCTCGTCACTGACAATTTAACAGCAGACCATTTCAAAGTTTATTGCAGGATTTAGGGATACGCCAACAGTTCACGGCGCCATACACCCCACAAGAAAATGCTACGGAAAGAGCAAAAAGGAACATTAAACGGATCTTGGCACAAGTTACCTACAGCAATCAAACTAAGTGGGACGAGTACATCCGAGAAGTCTTGTTGGCCATAAATACCATGAAATCGGAAACAACAGGATTCAGCCCCACCTTTCTCACACAGAGACGAGAGCCGCTTCTTCTTGGCGCGCTCTTCGAGAAAATCACCATCGGAACGCAAATATTTCTACAAAGCACAGAAAACAAACGGAACCGACTTCGAGAAATCTTCAATATTGTGAAACGGAATTTGGAATAGGCATTAAAGGACCAAGGTCTTAGTGCGGACCAACCACTTGTCCAAAGCAGTAGACGGGACCTTTTGGTTTTAAGGTACACTTTACTAGTCATCGTAGGTTGACAGGATTCAGAGAACACCCACATCCGTACGGCGCATATAAACGACCTAAAAGAGTACCGTCATGCGGACGTTACTTTGCCTAACAACAACCAAAACTAACAATTGTAGAAAAATTCATGGTAATTCCGTATCGTGCTGTCGATCACAAACCCTAAACATCCGAGTAACTAACCTTATTTTTTATAGATAAATATACAACGGCGAGATGACAGCCCACAACACCAATAACGAGCCAGGTCAAATAGAGCAGGTGACCCTCGACCGAATCACTATCAGCAATACAAACACCGAAACGAGTGTCAGCAACGCAATCGTGCGATACCCAGAAGGACGCGGTGCAGTCACCATCTACCCAGCCGACAATGAAAGGTTGACAGCGGGCCGCTTTTTGAACGATACTCTAAGAGATTTTTGGTTACGGTATCAATGAGCACATTTTTGTTCATACGAATAAGTGCACGGGCAAACAAGCTACATATTGAGATGAATTACTCTTTTCTCCTTCCAGAAGGCATTCCATAGAAGGGGAATAAAACAACAGTGCAGAGACGACGAAACAACATTACAAGGAGTCGAAAGTGTAGATTATTAAAATCACCCCAAGAAAAAAAAAACACGTTAAATTTACGTCCCGTCGAAGACAAGATAAATAACACCGTAGCGACCACATCATCAGCGCAATCCGCAACACGCAGTTAACTAAATGCAAGCATGCATTGGTCCCGATAAACCAGAATGACCATTGGTTCCTCATCATTATTCATAACATGGACACGATCGCTATAAACCGTGGAGAGTCAATCCGACTCCCATCGTATTGGAATCCCTCCCGAGCGACCCGCGTAAGGAAGTGGGCAAAGCCTTTCAGTAATCAAATTGGGTTGTGAGCCAGAATCCAACAGCGCTCTTCATTCGATAAAACGTCCATTGATTAGCCCAATTCGTACAAGAGCAGTGCCAAGGAGTGCATATCGTGAGCTGCACTCGGTCCAGGCTCGAGAGATTGGGAATTCGCGACTAGCAGAATTTTCTTGAATTTCCGTGGCCTAGCGGATTTATTGCACGCTTCTCGAACTGCATGAGTGTATTATGGGCTTTGTTAGATTTCGTGCAGCGGCTTGAGCTGCAATATCTTGACAAATGTTGACAAACTTTTTCGCTGCACAGATGTCGCGCTCGAAATCTTCCTTAGCCTTACCGTAAATAGCTTCCACCGACTCCAATACCTTTCGCGTAAAATATGGGTGTTCCTGATTGGCAATGGCCTGAGTTATCAGGCTCTACCGTGGATGCATTCAATCGGTTTCGCTTTATGTTTTCCAAATTCTGTAACTTCTTTGATATGGTTTGGGCACGCGTTTGGACCGCTAACACTCTCCTTCCATGTTGAGGTATTCTGCTTAATGCATCGGCATTCAAATTTCTTTTTTTCTGGCTTGTAAATTAATTCAAAATCATATTCTGACAGAGTATGCCAGAACCGTGCCAGCCTCGAAGTTTGATCCTCTAAATTTCCGCATTTCCCTCAACGGTTGTTGATCTGTCACTATCTTAATTGGTCTTACAATAAGTAAGCTCTACAATTCTTTGTGGACCAAAAATATTACTTAAAACTTTTTCTCTCGCGTCATTGATTGCCTTACTTGCAAACGCTAACAGTCTATCTGCCCCTTTTCTGTTTTGGGACAACACTGCACTTATATGCTGTTTTCTCTCTGTCAGTTTCATCCAGCAGGACCTAATGATAGCCACTAGCCAGATCTAGCGAGGAAAAATATCTATTGTAACCTAATTGATCTAATATTCCATCAATCCTTGGAATAGCGAATACCTGTTTAATCATGGCGTCATTTAACTTCGTATAGTCAACAACTAACCGCCAATTCTTTTCGCCGTCTTTCACATACTTCTTTGGTACTAATAACAAGGGAGAATTCCATGGAGAGATGCTAGGATATATTATATCGTCGTTTATCATTTTTTGAATTTGTGTATTAACCTCCTCCCTTTGTGAATGAGGACGGCGGTATTGGTTTTATTAATTGGTGACTGATCGTTGTAATCTTGTGTGTCATTTCATGTGTGTATGTCAGTGGGTCGCCCTCTAAGAGAAAAAAGTCGTTGTATGCCATACATGTCTCAAATCGAATTTCTTTCTTCATTATTTAAATTTTCATCTAAATCTAGCTCACTTACTAAAGCTTGTCGCCTTCCGCTAAAATCCTTCCTGGCCATTGCATTAATGTTTACCTTTTTACCTAACGTGTCGTAGTTGTCAAAGTTACTATAATCCACTTCAAAATTGTCGCTGACAACGAAATCTTCTTCAGTAGAATTTAGAAATAGAACGTGAGCTTCATTATTGTTTACAGTTACCAGCGTTTCGCCCATACCTGACGCTATTTCTTTTTTGTAAACTACCACCGTTCGTAACTTTGTCTTCAAGTCTATACGAACTATAGATGTCGACCTAGCTTTTATTCTGGCAATTCCCGCATACGTTACCTTATTTCCAATATTTAATAAGGGTATCTTTATACTTTCTCCTGTTGAGTCCATCATTACTAAACTAAATCTATCATGGACTTATTCCATTTATTTTTATATATTTTAAATACTTAAATGTCAGAAATGACTTATCATATGAGCTTTTATCGGAAAAATCCCCTCCTAAACCTATAAGCAAGGCTAACAATACAAAGAATAACACTACGAATATACGTGATACTGCCAATGACCTTATAAATTTAATGAGTCAAAATCTGGAAGGGGTCTCCAACTGCGATTTGTCGTCGGGATCTAATTTATTAGAGAATGTGGCTGCCGTTTCATTTGCAAATAATAATAATGTGTGTAATGCGGCTCTAACGCTGGATACTTTAATAGCCGCTGTTTCTATCGGGAATAAGGGTGCCATACCTAAATCCTTCCAACGTAATGGTACTCTGAATGTATCAGACGAGTTTATTGTAGTTGAACCCCTAAAACGATATGTATATCGCGTTTTGCTGCAACACTTCGGATAATATACGCGCATACATTGGTAACCATATTGGTTTTGAGGATAATGGCATTGTTTTAAAAAGCTGACTATGAAACAAGGCAGTAGAATTTCTTCATTTATAATTATTGTTTCACCTATTTTTACGCTTATAGATCTAAAACTCGAAACGCCAAAGAAAACCATGCTTCAAAACCTGCTTTCAAAAAACTAAATACCTTACAGTTTGATATTCTGTACCAAAACACTTGTGGCTTAAACCCAAAATTAAATTATGTTATGCAACAAAGTACGGATCTTGATATGATATGGAACTGTTTTCATCTGAGCTTATTGTCTATCGGAAATTTATCCAATACCAATTTAACGAGAGGTGGTGGTATGCTCATTGCGATTAAGTTATCGTTGCCTTCACATGAAGTGATCTTTGAAGAGGCAAATGTAATCGATTTCTGTTGCATTTACGTCAAAATATCTAATATTTGTGTATGCATTACATGCTTTTATACTCCGCCTAATTTTAGTGAAGAAATTTTTAGTAAGCATAGTTATTGTATAAATAATCTCACTAGTAAATTACACGAATAGGACCGCTTCATTATCCTTGGTGATTTTAACATACTCTACATAAGTTGGATGAAATATAATCCTCTAGTTTTTTTACCATCAACGCTTGGCAAACGGGATGAAATTGGAGTGCATTTTCTAAATAATAATTCATCTAAGGGCTTATATCAAATGAATTCTTTTTTTACCGTAAGTAAGCGTCTCTTGGACATCGTATACGATGGTAAGACATCTATCTATGAGATTTCTCGTGCAATGCCGCTGGTGAACAAGCCCCGTGAAACGTAATTTTTGAGAAATATTGTTTCAAGAGAACCAACTATGTTTTTTTGAAAAATAAGGTTTAGTGCCTGGTCTGCAAAGCTATTTTACCACTACAAACTCTTCCATCAGCAGGTTGCTTGGACTCAGCATTGATGTCTTTTAATGGTGTTTTGACTGATTCATTTAAATCCTCTGTACCGCTAGTTAAAGGGTCACTGAACGCGGCACTTGCTTGGTTTTCGAGTTAAGGATGTTACGAAATTTAAAGTCAAAACAATACATATTATTCCTCAAGCAATCCACACCTGTTACTTTTATCATCTATAAGAAAACTTGTTATCGGTACCGTATACTGTGTAAGGAATTGTATAACAGATATTTAAACAAAGTAAAGCACAATTGATGCTTAGATCCGAAGTCGTTTTGGAATTTCGTAAACTTAAAAAGGAAGAGCATAATCTACCCTTCTTACATGAAATTTTAGCATCAAAGGTCTAATGATTTTGAAGTCATCTGCAATCTCTTTCGATCCTAAATTCTTCCAATCCATGTACTCTTCTGGAACTTGTAGCGAGTTATCCTCTCACCACTTCTCGAGACTTCTTCATCGAGTTATCCTCTCACCACTTCTTTTGGATGTATTGCTCAACCAATAACTGATGAGAATATTGTTTCACAGGCCTTAAGAGCTATTGAATGTAACTACAATCCTGGACCTGACGATATACCTTCATGCGTTCTTTAATTTTGTGCTGAGGAATTAGTGGTACCAAAAATGTTACTTTTTAACTACACTCTTCGTTCGGGATATTTTCCTCATGTTTGGAAATCTTCTTTTATTATTCCACTTCACAAGCCAGGCAGTCGTAATAACATTATTAACTAGCGTGGTAGAATTACAATTAGTGCCTTACCTAAATTATTTTAAAAGGTTATTATTTCTCAATTAACACGAAGCGCTTATGCACTTCGATGACTTATTTCTCCATTTCAACATGGATTTTGTCATGGCAGATCAACTGTAACAAATTTACTTGAATTTAGTTTCTAAAACTATTCACAACTTTTTCTTTGGTAAGCAAACGGATGCAATCTATACGGATTTTAGCAAGGCATTTGCCATCGTCAATCATAAACTCCTCATCATGAAACTGCTGAATTTTGGATTTCCTACTAATCTTGTGAACTTGTTACAAAAAGAAAACGACCGTACTCTATGAATGCTTCAGATCGACTAAAATTGTTTATTCTAGAAAGTATGTACAAAAGATAAATGTTTATTGTAAAAGAAAACAGCTATTACATAGGTATAGAGTTCTTACAGTTGCACAATATGGATAATGTTAAGTTAAATACTGATATTGAATTATACTTAACACTCCCACTTTTAGCTTAACATTGTTAGTTCAAATTATTATTATTCAACTGAATTATTATTCACCAGATTCATTAAATTATTAGATCGCACAAATTTTTCTTTTGGCAAATGCTACGTAAAAAGGCCTGCTATTTGACCATTTCAACACACATATGAAATATCAAAAAAATTATTCTCATATTTCTCGCGAATGAAATAATATTTAACGTCAATGTGTTTAGTTCTAATATAGAACTCTGGGTTTTTGATAAGTTTACTTGCTCCTTGATTATCCATCTTTAAATCAACTAACTGCTGTTTTGACGGTAGTAGACCATTCAAAAGTTGCCGAATCCAGATCCTTCACATCATGACAGCTACAAACTTGGACTTAGTTGCGGATAATGGATAATAATACACTTTTGCCTGTCTGATATCCATGCAATCCATGACGAACCCAGTATAACAACGGAACCACTTGTTGGTCTTCGTGTTGTAATATCAGCTGCATATTCAGTGTCACTGTAAAAATTTATCAAAGAAACATTATTGCTTGGAAACATGATACCATACTCTTTACTCCCTTTTAAATATTTAACATACCAACATGTATTAGCAACGGGTTATCCAAATATCGTGAGGCATAACTAACAGCAAATTCTATATCTGGTCGTGTGGCAACTGCCAGATACATTAGGCTGCCAACTTCTTGTCTATATAGGTAATTCTTTGTCACTGATTCGATATTTGGTGTTGACTCTCTTAGCAATGTGTCATAAGGTGTACTCACTATTGCATCATGCATTTTAAAAGTTTCTAATAAATTTTTAATATAACGAAATTGGTTGACATGAATACTGTGATCAATCAAACGCCGGATTTCCAAACCAATGAAATGTTTAGCTTCAAAGACTTTTATTTTAAATTTTTCTCTTAGAAATGATAGTAAATCCTCAATGTCTTCTTTATTCTTAGCTGCAACAAAGCCATCATCTGTACTAGCACATATATCACAGGGGCTTCATTCTGATAATTCAGTTTCAACCTTCCTTCCGGTAAGAAGTGGAGTACCACAAGGGTCGGTTCTTGGTCCACTGCTTTTCACACTATATGTTAATGATCTACCAGAAGTCATTGACGATCAGTGCAAGATTCATATGTATGCTGATGACGTGCAGGTTTACATCTGTTGCAAATACAACGAAATGAATAGTTGCGTATCAAGGTTGAACTCTACTCTCTAGCGCATAAATTCATGGGCTGTTGAAAATGGTCTTATTTTGGACCCTAACAAGTCCAATTACATTATTTTGTCTAAGCGACGAGTAGACCTCCGAACTGTCCCTAGCGTTAGACTAGGTAATGTTGATATACCACGTTCCGAAACGTAATTTTTAACAGTACGCTTACGTGGAATAATCATATAAACATAACTGTTGGAAAAATGTATTGTCTGTTGCGAGTGCTATGGACTTTCCAAAATTGCACGCCAGTTAATATAAGGCTGCAAATTGTTAAACCAATGGTATGCCCCTGCTGCTGTATGGATGCGAAATTTTTGCAAATTGTGACTACTCTAGTAAACATAAACTAACAGTAGCTTTTAATAATATGGCTAGGTATGTTCTTGGCTTGAAGCAACACGATCATGTTTCCGCTGCTGCAATGCGTTTGTACGGAATGTCCCTTGACCATTATCTGCAAGTTAGAATGCTTCTTTTACTGCATAAAATTGTTTGCAAAAAAGAACCTCTGTATTTGTACACAACACTGCAGTTTTCACGGTCAGTTCGTTCAATCAACTTAATTCAATTAAAGCATCATTGTCTAACATCTGAGCGTCAATTTTATATCTACTCTATTCGTCTTTGGAATGCACTATCAATTTGTGAGAAGAATGTCGGTGGTGCTGCGCAATTTACACATAAACTTTTCTCTTATATATCCTGCCAAAATCATTAGCTCTACCACTCACCTTTTCTTTCCTTTTTTTTCTCTCATTTTTCTTATCATTATTTGAATTGTAAACACTATCTAACTTAAGAAACAATGTGAATTTTAAGACCTATGCTATAATTATAAGATACAATCTTGTTGCATTAGGTGATATGATTTTTAACAAACAAATAAATAAATAAATAAACGTCTATTTGCGTCCTTACATACGTAAACACAATTATCAGCTTGACTTGCTTGGAGCTTAAAATCTTTAAGTAATTTTGAAAACATTTGGTTCCAGCACCGTGACGATTGTTTCAAACCATACAAGTTTTTCATTAATTTGCCAACTTTACCTGAATTGTCAGAGTACCCTTCAGGTTGACATACATAAATATCTGCTTTGAATGCTCCATATAGAAAAACGGTTTTTACATCGAATTGTTTAATTTTTAATTGCTCTGTTGCAGCAATGCTAAGAATAGCTCTTATGGATGTGAATCGTGCAACCGGAATGAATGTTTCAGAATAGTCGATGCCATATTGCTGTCCATAAAGTTTGGCTACTAACCTCGCTTTATATCGTTCTGATTCAATTTCCGTAGAATGCTTGAGTTCATAGACCCATTTCATATCAACAACGTTAAACCCTTCTGGTAAATGCATCTTTTTCCACTTCATATTGTCCTTAAGCGATTTAATTTCCTCATCCATGGCGTGTTTCCATTTCTTAGCGTGCTCGCCAGTTACCGCTTCAACATAACTCGAAGCAACTATAGAGCTTAAGACGAAGGCATGACCCTCTTCAATATTAAAATTTAAAGACGGTAGACTTTAGTAATGTTTTTCATTCGTCTGAGTATTTTCAGCTTGATCATCATCTTTCTTTGCTTTGCTGCGTAGTCTACAACTAATAAAGCTTTCGTTTGTCAACTGATCACCAGCAGCAGCATCATCTATTATTTCGATTACACTTTCCTCATCATCTTTATTCCCGTTTACCATTTCAATTCTACTTTCTTGATTACTATCATAGAAGACTTTATCTATGGCGTTCGTGACGTTTTTAGGCGTACTTAATGTCGGTTTTATTTCAGCGTCACTGTCGTCACAAATATTGAAATGTAGCAACGCACATGCCTTAACATTAGAATCGTGTTCCGTTTGTTGCCAACTTTTAGACCTTGGTTTATCGTTCAGGACTACATCTCTAATATATTTCAACCCTATTCTTCTTAAGTATGTATATACCAAACCTTTAACGCCGTCACCATATCCAACAAAAATACCTTTCTGTGATTTTGGATCCCATTTATGTCGTTTTTCCTTGGGCACGTGAGTGTAACCATCGGAACCAAAAACATGCAAAGACTCAAGATTCGGTTTCCTATCAAACCATAGTTCATACGGAGTCTTTCCCTTTACAGAACTTGTTCCTGTTCTATTTAGAGTATAAACCGCTATGTTCACGGCTTCCGCCCAAAATTTTTTGTCTAAGCCCCTTGCTTGCAGCATCGCTCTGGCTGCTTCAACAACCGTAAGCATTTCCCTTTCAGCACATCCATTCTGCTCTGGATTATCAGAGCGATTTACTTCAAACTCACGACGTGTTTCAGTTCTTACATCATAAATATATTTTTTTTCTCCCTCATAAAGAAAACCTTTTTATAGTGCGAGTAATCATCTGTCAGCAAAAGGAAAAATTTTGATCCACCAATCGGTGGTTGGTTTTTCCATATGGCCACATACGTCAGCATGAACGAGTTCCGCTACACGGTTTGATTTTCTTGCACTTCTCATAAATGGAAATCGATGTTGTTTACCGAAGACACAGGACTCACAGAAGAAATTCGCTTCAATACAGAAATACAAACTCCAACTAGATCTGTGCGTCCATCTTTCGAACTCGCAACGTTGTGAATCTGAAATCATTTTCAAAACTTTGTCAAGTAGCACATTAGCTAGTTTTGCAAAAAGCACGTTAGCCAAATGATTTTCGCACCATCCCGTTTTGTTGTAATTCAAAATATTAATAGAGCCACAACCAAGTGCATTTATAGATGAGCCATTTCCCATACGAATTACTAATGTGTAATAGCTAATGAAGAAATGTTTTAATGTTTGCTGATGACGTAAACCTTTTTCTGCATTATTGCAACGACAATGGTACCAGACTTTTACAAGCGGATTTAGACTCCTTAGTTGCATGGTGCAACATCAACTACATGAAACTAAATTTAAATAAGTGCAAACAAATAATTTTTGCACGTGAATTTTGCACGATTCACTTGAAGGATCGAAGTTAATTATAGTTGATAAGGTTGATTATCTAGGAGTATTGCTTGATCCAAAACTAAGCTTCCAATGCCATATCAACCGTATATCTAGCAAAGCTCATAGTACTTTGGGCTTTATTAAACGGTGCGCCAAAGAGTTTAACGATACCTATATTAAAAAGTTACTATATACCTCGCTTGTTCGCCCTATGTTGGAATATGCGTCTGTTGTCTGGAGTCCAATTCACAACTGTTATATTGCAGAATCGGAATCGAACAAAAGCAATTCTTACTTTTTTGTTTGCGGAATCTCCACTGGGACGAATCTGTAGAAATAACGTCTTATGAATCTTGCCTGAAACCGATAAATTTACAATCACTTGTTAATTGTCGAGTAATGCTTAACGCTATTTTCTTTTTACAATTATTTTGGGTGTTACTGAGAGTTCATATTTGTTAGGATATGATATCCTGCATTTGACTTTCGGCAGATCTACCTACTTACGCCATGAGCCATTTCGGAGCGCATTTTATCTGACTATGTTAATTTAACTAAGCTGAAGATTTTGAATAATTTAATTTCACTTCCTTAAGCATAGATAGTCTTTTATTTTTTTTTTATTTATTATTGTTAATATTAATTATTTTTTTAATTATTGTTATTAATTATTGTTTATTAGTTATTTATCGTTTATTGTTTAAGCTCGCTATAACGCTGTATGCTTAGCAAGCTGTCTTTTTTTTATTGAATAAATTAATATATGAAAAGTATACCACTCCATTTTTTTACAGCTGGACCCTAACATATGAAGCCTTACCGAACTGTGAATTAGTGCTAACTTAAATGTTTTCATCATGGTTTTCGCTATTTCACATCGTAAAGCCGCATCTGCGTTCTCTTTATATACACTCGTCGTGATGTCCTCCGCCTGTGACCTTAGAACCATTATTTTTTCTGCGAACTGGCGAATGTCCTCCGTTTGAAGCTGTATCAAATATTGGACTTCACTCAACACACCGTCCAATGATCTGCATTGCAAATAATGCTTCTTTATTGTCTCGCAGAGCGCCTCTACAGTTGTAAATTCCATTAAACGTAATAGACTGTTCGCATTGCCATGCAATCGTTGTTTTATATAAGCGATGAAATCCGGGATATCTTGTTGACTTACATTCTTTGTCGCGAGGTCACATCTTTCAATGAACTTATAAACTTCGTTGCGAAGATCTACAGATGCTGCGCAAGAAAACAATGGCACTAACACATTAACCAATTTTGCTATTTCCTCTATTCCCATTTTGTTTCTTGTTTTCGCTGATTGTTGTGGCAAAATTAGATTATCTTCTAGTCACTCTTTCGTTCAGGTGATTTTTTATAACCTAGCGCAGTTTCGCTTTCGTGACAGTGTTTCTGCCTGAGCAGTGTTTTCGGTTTTTAGCTGTGGGATTCTTTCGTTTGCTTTTTTTAACGGTGTGGAGTCTTTTTTGGTGAATCTATCTGGAGTAAGTTGGTATGATGATCCTTGCGTTTCATTTAATGATTTCAACCTTTCGTTTTCGACTTCCAGTTGTAAAATAAGGTCGTCCTACAAATTCCTAGTTACTAAATAACTTTCGTACCTACTCTTTAATGCTGACAATTCGTTTTTCCACGATTCTTTTTCTTCCTGTTTTGCACTAGACTTCTGCTTCAATAAATAAAAGTAATTCATCTATAATTAAATCGATATATTTTTAATTGCAAAAATATTTCCCTTTATCAAATTAACTGTTTCTTTATTACCAACTATTATTCTTAAATTTTCCCACGCTTTTTCTATAAATCTAGTTCTAAAAACTCATAATTGTTTTCTTCCATTAAATTTTATTTTTAATCTTAACATTTATTACAGATTTATTGCTTAACACATAAATTGATTACAGAAGTAAATCCATAATCGCAATTTTTTTGCGACTTTGACACTATTTAGAACTGGCTACTTAGCCACTAATTTTTCACTGGCTACTTAGCAAAAACTCACATGATCTCCAATTTCATTGTTTGTTTAACGTGACTCATGCCATTAAACGTTTAATTAGCACGTTTTTTTTCATATTCTTTTATTAGTTTAGTTTTTCCTTATTATTCTCTTTTTGGTTCTCTCCGCTTGTTGTGCTCACTTTAAAGCAATGAATATGCTGAAGTTGCCTTTCTGAAATTCAATTCCTAGTTCAAGTTTACCTGCATTTCTTTGTTCTCTATTTTTCATGCAAACGATTTTTTCGTATTCCTTATTCAAAACAAGTTAATTGCTGTGTTTTAATTTTTGTCGACCGTTTGATTTGTATTTTGTAACCAATGTGAAATACTTGCTACTTTTCACTTCAAAACATTAAATGAAATTAGTTTTAAATTAGTAATTAATTTAAACGAGTAATGGATTCATCACAATTCAAATTTCCCTACAGAACGATTATGGGTTTGAAAAACCGACTGCACCAAAATGTTGTGTATCCTTCCACGTCGAAAGGATTACTCAACATTAAAAATTTGTGTTCTACGATCAAAGCGGACATACTTCCCGAGAGGAATGGGTCGATTTGACCCATTGGAATGGTGTCTGGCGTGGAACGCCATTGGACAGACAAGGGTGCCTGCAATTAAGTTGGCACTCCTTAAGACTTGACTTTTAAGCGAGTCATGCTTGCCAGGAATACTCACCAGTTGTTTGTCCTTCCGATAAGAAAAGAGTCCTCTATATATAATACTAAATATTACTGTTTATTCAATACTTTCGGCTGCCACCGTTCAGATGCTAAACTACAATCCGCTTAAAACTAAGAAGTTAACATTTATATAACTTCTGTCGGTCAGACTGCAACTATCTCAAAAATAATTATTCCAATTGTTTTTAAGGGCGCACTGCGCAATAGCGCTTACTGGTTCAAGCCGCATCAGAATTTCGATGCGCAAACTCACACTCAATTGAGAATGAAGCTCTCTTTCGGTTTCACAATAGGTGTCGAAATTCGATTGGCGTTCCACTTCTGACTTCACAATTGGTGCCGTGCATGCTCTTCTTTGTTAAGTTTACTTTGTGCTTGTTTTTTAAAAACAGCCAATACGTCAATGATATGATCTTGTTAGTGAACGGTATTTTTGAAAATGCCGATAAAATTAAAGCTGTATTTTTGAAGGTGCAGTTGTGCTTCTTCTTCTTTTTAACAATTAGGGGTGGTTTTTTAGCAATGTAGCAATGTGTTGTAAACAACATGTGTTTTACCACAGGCAACGAGAACGGGACTATGTTATGCTGGCGTTATGAACGACCTATGTTATCGCATTAGAATGGCGATACTCCCTAAGTCGTTTCCGGAGAATATACTCATTCGTGAGGAGCTCGGAACGATTGAGGAGGCGATCGTCTTCGAAATGGTTAAGGGTTGGAGAACCAAGATCCAATTCGACGCTATCCATTTTCGGCCAGGATTTATAGTGGTTGATTGTGTGGGAGGGGGCACTAGGGAGTGGCTTCAAGCCGCAATACCTACGCTAAAGCGCCGGGAAAAGAAACCGCAATACTATTGTAACTGCTAGTGTCGCAGAATAAAGGCCTCCAAATAATTTCTGGAGAGTCTTCAGAACTAAGGACGAGGGCCATGGGAAGCTTATGACCATCGACATGGACAAAGGGTCGCCAGAAGCAATCAACTCCAATAACTGTGCTATCCTATGCTGGGGCCGACAAGGAAGAAATACCAGCAGATGTTGCTTCTAAGTTGGTACTCTTAGTGGCGAAAAGCCACGTAGTGGAAAGAACCGATCTTCTACCTCACGAGAGTGAGGGTATCGACCATGATCTTACCACAATGGACATCGACGAGATGACAGAAGTAACCCTGTTAGAGGACAGCAACTCCACTCTGACAAAGGGCGATCAAGAATAGTGCATGCACATCACCAGCATTGCTCAAGTGAATCTTAACCATGCGAGAGCCGCTTCGGCAAATATCGTAAGGGTAATGGTTAAGAAGAAACTTGACATGGCGTTGTTACAGGAGGCCTGTGCCTACAAAGGGAAGATAATGGGACTATCAAGTAACTACACGCAGGTAATATATGACATTTCCCACGCACGGGTATAGGAGGAAGTCCCACGCACGGGTATAAGGCTGAGGAAACACACTAATTACACATGTGTTTCAGAATTCCAAACCAGGGACTTGGTAGCGATACAGCTGCCGGTAGATACTGGAACGAGCATAAGGGAAGATGTGGTTGCTTCAGGTTATCTACCAGGATTGGTCGAATCTGATGAAGACATTGGTAGGTTTACAGTTCGAAAAAAAGGAAAATTCGATTCTTCAAATTCACTTTTGATCAAAATAGCATTATTTTAACCATCGTAATGATATAAAATTAAATAATTCGATTCCACTGGTATTTTTCCCATGTCTTCTAGAAATCGTACATAATGGGCATTTTGCCAATTTGGGATAGCATGCAGGCGAAGTTGCCAAAACAGGCATACATCAAATAAAAGTCAACACTCACGATTTCATTCTGATTTTTTTCGATTTTACCCTACCATATAGACAAAAATTTCTTATGCTAACTTCGAAAAATATCCTATGTTCGATTGTTTTGATTGGTTAACATTCTCATTGGTGATCGTCGAAATAACTGATGATCACATGTGTCACAATCCAACTGTTATTTTTCGTTTTGTCCTTTTTCCCTTTCTTTCACAGCCTTGCACTTGCCTTGTGCTTCAAGTCAAAGTGCATCGCTTGCACGTTTACTGCAGCGCTACAACAAACACACGTTGTGTTGCGGTGGCACGACAAACACACGGCGAGCGGTCGTCGCACTCGATGGCTCAAGTTACCTCTTCAGGTGGACGACCCAAAGACTGTTTAAGGAAGAGAATTGTTGAACGAATTATTATTATTTAATTCTTTGTGTGTGCATAACCATTGTATGTTTATGGCACGCACTACACCTCCACCCTTTCAGGAAAAATTGTTCTTTTTGCAAGAATGAAAAAATTTTTGAGTTAGAATATATTTCGAGTGACTTATTGTCTATGTGTTTTTGTGTGTTTTTACGAGTAGTGATTTTTATATAATAATTTATGTGTATACTAATATTTCTTTAGGTTATTGTTATGTACATTTCTTACCTTGTTTCCAATTCTAATTTTACTATTTACATGGTTACAAAATTTCTTCTGATTTTCTTAAAAATACTTTATCTCCTATTTTTAAATTTACCTTGTTAATATTAATGTCATAATTTTCTTTACTCAATTCCTTTCTTTTTTGTAAAAATTCGTTAGCTTTATTGAATGCGTGTTGCAATTTGGCCTTAGTTCTATTATATAGTCGTCTGTGCTGTATATGCGTTCAGTTGGTAATTTTGAATTTTTGAATGAAATTGAATTGAATTGAATTTTATTCTTCATCTGTTAATAACAATTATAAAACCATATAAGCAACAGAGTACATTGCGAGATCAGTAGTTAAAACTAGTGTCGATATCACTTAATATTAATTGACTATTCACGTTGGACTGTTGTAGTTAACAGTTCCTCCCCAACAGACTAGACCATACTCAAGTTTAGAATGGAAGATTCCAAAGTAAATCCTACGTAAGAGATTAGGAGAGCAGGATTTTTTTGGGAGAAAAAGTTGCCTAGTAGCACAACGTAAGTATTTAGTTAGAACGTCAGTATGACTAGACCAATTCATTTTGCTATCCAAATGTAGTCCTAAGTATTTATAAGAATTAACGCACTCAATAATACAACAACTTTGGCAGCAGTTCATCGAGTTATAATTGGTGTGGTAATTGATAGATGAGGGGCATATATCCCAAGTCAAAGGTACATTTTTGCAGGCTGGACCATGGAATACGAACTCATCAATAACAGGCGGTTTACATCTAGCACAAAAAAACATAATTTTAGATTTCTCACTTAGAACGAGCTCGTTCATAAGAAACCAGTGTCTCAGTAGTATTAAGTCCTTATTAACGGCCACAGTCAGTTTAGAAATCGAATTACTTGTATAAGTAAAGGCCAGATCATCAGCAAACGCGACCAGCTTGCCGGAGAAACCGATCGACAGCAGAGAATTTATAAAGATTAGAAATAGAATTGGTCTTAGCACTGATCCTTGCGGAACGCCAATATTGATTGTAGCTACAGGCGAGAAGTCACCACCAATTTTAACTCTCTGCTGTCTATCGGTTAAATAAGACCGAAACCAATTATGGACGTTATCTCTAAAACCACAACGGTACAGTTTATCTAAGAAAATTTCATGACCCATAGTGTCAAAAGCTTTCTTAATGTCAATGAATAGCGCCGCAGTAATCGGCTTACTATTCATGCTGTTATAAATATCACAACAAGAGCTAAGTAGAGCGTCTTCAGTGGAAAACCATATTGGCGATTATTAAAGAAACTTTTTTTATTTAGAAAGTTGACGATTCTTGTTTTTACTGCTTTTTCAAAGATTTTTGAGAACGTCGGTAGGACAGAAATCGGCCTGTAATTATTCTATGACAACTTATCACATTTCTTATGCAAAGGAATAACCTCAGCCACCTTTAGTCCAACGGGAAAGATACCCTGTTCCACGCTGACATTAAAAATAACTGACAATATTTCAGCGATATTAAGAGCAATATTTTTTAAAAAGTTACTTGAGAAGCAATGTGAAGTATAAGAATTGGAGCTTTTTAAGGAATGAATGATTGAGAATACGTCAGTTGCAGAAATAGGCTCGAAGAAGAAGCTCTCTGCATAAAAGACATCATTCAAATTGCAATCACAAGAGACAGCATTTGCCCCATTAGCTGTGATAATATCAATGTTTCATTTGGAAGGGTTGCTAAACGTCCGTGTACTAATTCAAAGGGTGTGTAGCCTATCTCAGTATGTGGAGTCGTGTTGGAGGAAAATGCGTAGTACGGTATCCATGTGTCCCAGTCTAAGTTGTCTGTAAATCTCATATACTCATTTAATACCCTGTGGTTTCTTTCTAAAATGTCTAAAGTTTGATGGTGGTCTTGAATCGCTAGCTTATCAATGTTATATTTGTTTGAAAAGAAAATCAGCTTCTCTCAAACTGACTCTAAAGTCTGCTTGTTAGGAATTTCGCTAATTTCTGATATTGCACCGTTTTCATTTATGTGTCTATATATTTTTCTATTATAATTGCAATGCGTACGACTTACGACTCAAATTTTAATTTCTTTACTTAACGAACATCAAATAGAGAGATACTGGGAACGTCCGCGTTGGCCAAATGTGCGATTTTTTTCCGCTCGATTTCTGTTGCATATTCCTGCAACGGCTCGGTATTCTTTTGGAAAAAATTCATCAGCTCCATCTGGAACATTTGCTTTCCGTGATCGCTTTCGTGTCGCCGCTCAATCGTTGCCATTAACCATAATTACCTCGACCGTATTCAGGAACAGTTTGCAAAACTTCAGCAGCGGAATCCTTCAACGACACCACCAAAGCTGCCACTTTGTCTGCCAACGTCCAGTTATGCGTTTGTACCGTTCTCCAATTGGAGTTTAGAGATTTTAAACGGCACAGTTCCTTCGAGGTTGGCGCTTTCAATTTTGTTGCACTAGCAGCTGTAACTGGTCCCATCAACTGTACATTTCGCATATGATCCAGCCGCAATATTTCCGACTTCAGTGTGTGCAATTCATTTTGCGTTTGCGATTCTAGCCTGGGAAATTCATCCGCCGTTTGTGACTACAGTTTGCGAATACATCTTCTACAGTAGTTTCTTGAAACGGTAAGGAAAAAATTGTTGGTATTGGGATTTTGCCTAGTGGCAAAAGGATACTCAGAGAAGTATGGAGTAGGTTATTCCGAAACTTTTGCAGCTGTGGCGAGGTTAGAATAAGTAAGACTACTATCGGTTCGTCAGGCCGAAGTGACTCCACGGGCTTTTGCTCACACTCGGTTTTTTTACGACTAATCAACTATAAAGTTGAATTACTCCACGGGCTTTTGCTCACACTCTTGACTTCTACTCGACCAAAGCGTTGCACCAGTACCGAGGTTGTTGCTAAGCTGTCCTTTTCCCACTGCCACTAAACTCCCTTTAGCATAAAACTTAGGCTAAGTTACATTGTAGTAGAATAAGCACACATTGTTAAATATAAGAAAATTTAAATAAATATCTGATGTGGCCAACACATGACTTCCTTGTATGACGGCAATTGTATGGTTTTATTTCAAGAATGGTTGATATATTTTATTTATATTTTAAAATTGAAGTTTTAAAAATTTTAAATATTTTTACTTCCATAATGAAAAAAATTTCATAGGCTTCTCTTAATTTAAATAATTGAAATAATAGTAAGTCAAAACAAGGTACAAAGTACAAATTAGTTTCCACACAGCTTTAACTATCAATCGTAGTAATTTTGATTTCCCTGTTTAGTTCTGTTAGGGTACAACGAATTTGTATAAAAAATATAGCAGCATAACATTCATTTATCATTATCATTATCATTTATATAATTCGGATAATGCATGCTTCGTGTTCCTTTGGCGAAGAGCCCTTTTGGTGCGAACCATCCATCAAAATTTAAGTTTCCGTTTTTAAGTTATTGAGGATACATACATACGTACAGGCGTACATATGTACATACGTACACACGTCACGACCAAACTAGTCAAAATGGACTCCGCGATGGTCAAAATGTGTGTTACCATCAAAATCTCAATATCGAAATTTTTCATGATTACAATACTTTCTTATATTTACTACGTATACAAGGAAGTAAAAAACGATATTAAATAGAACTTTCGAGCCGAACTGTTTCAGTCAGTGCTAGATTGTTGAAACACAATCGTTTGAAAACCGGAAACGTTACAAAGTGAGTGGTTTTTTCCACCCACAATAAACCCTGGAGCCGTTGAGTCTTTTTCAGCTGAGACAAAAAACTTGTTACAAATGGCGCCCGGACAGGGACTGTCTGTCGCGAAGAGCAGTCCAAATCTCACCATCGAGGGACTGCCTGTCACGAACAGCAGTCAAAATTTAACTTCAGAGAGTTTGGCTGCGATACACAGCACATCAGCACCAGTAAGCGAAAGAAGCAGCTCGCCTTCTAGTCCAAAGGGAGCGTCCATTTCCAGGAGTTCGTCACCAAGCAACGCACCTGAAGAATCTTTTCCTGAATCACTCTCCTTCATTTACCGACTTAAAAAGTAGAAGTTAGAGGCACAAATGATGTTGTTAAGTCTACCGGCACAAAGCACAGTTAAAGACAATGGCTAAGTGCACACATCAAGAAGGTTCGACAAATAGAAAACCAGAGCAATAACATAGCTAAGCAAAGAACCAGCACACCCGAAGCTCTGCTCATACAGACAGCAGTTGCGATAGCCACAACGTCACAGCAAGCGTCCACAATCACCCATACATCAGCCAATTGGAATAACATGAGCACAGCCAGCACGTCCGCTGCCGATCGACCGAGACCCTGCCCGAATCTACACTTGCGGAGTGACTGTGACATCATGAACACCGTCCGGAAGTGGAATCTACACTTCAACGGCGCCAAATCTATCCTAGACTTCATCGAAAGCATTGACGATCTAGCCGACTGCTACCGTATAAATTACGATTAGCTGCTGTTACCGCTGAACGAAATATTCCGTGAACGCGCCAAAGAATGGTGGCGCTATAAGAAGGCTGAAGTACGCACCTGGCTGTATCTGGCTATGTAAAGAAACGCTTACGGCCGGAGTGACTTATATAAGGCGCAGTGACTTCCACGACAACGCGGATGCGCTAATCAGCCTAGCCGACGAGTATGAACACATACGCGGCGAAGAAACCCGTATACAACGACCGCACGTGTCGAATATGGTAGCCGCCAAACGCTATTCTCGTGATAGCCACTGTTGTTCATGCGGTAAACCTGGACACAAACGCAAAGATTGTCGAGGAATTAAGAAAATATTTTGCTCCTACTGAGGGCAAAGTTAAGTATTAACCCGAAAATTTTGACGAAGTGCAGCAATTCGACTATCCTTCAGCGACAATACTGAAACCGAATTATCTTTCTACCGTCTAAAAATCACGTGCCAGACAAAAACTGTAAACGCACTGATAGACACTGGAGCCTCGTTCACGTTCGTGTGAGCACACATGAATGAATATCTCCAGAAGAACACCAGACCGATAAATAGAACCCGTATAATAGAACAAGTATTGCAGTTAGCGAACAGTAAGCATGTACAGATAAAGGATTGTTACAGTGCTCACCTTCGTCTTGGCACACGTCAACTGGAACATTCGCTTTACTACCTTCCAGATCCACAAGAAGACATGGTGATCGGAATGGACTTCCTAAAGAAACTAAACTGCATTGTAAATATGCATGTGTTCGCGCGCACAGTTCCACATGGCAAACCGACCAGCAGACAGCACACGTCAGTACCAAGATCGCGAGCAAAACGCTCTTAACAATAAGGTAGGATGCAAAGTGGATCAGCACGCGATTCATATAAGCAGCGACGTTCGCGTAAAACAACGAAGTTATCCCAGAAAACCAGCAATACGACAACTTGACGTTGATAACGCGTACTGCAAAGGAACGTTAAACGAAGTCACCGATGCATCATCGCAACCGGACCCACCTGAGTCTGCACAACTTTTAAAAATTAGACGTTCCTATTTGCAAAAATGCAAAGTTACAAAAACGCATCAGCAATTGAATTTGTGCTCGAAATTCTGCATCAAGACCAAGAAATCTTTTCACAAAACCAGAACCGAACACATGGTGAACAACAAAAACAAAATCGTTATATACTACAACAAGTACACGATAGCCCTACAGCCGGTTATTTCGGTTACTACAAAACAATAAGAACTGCACCAAAGCCCGTCGGAAGAACACCAGGCAGTCTCGTGCTAAGAAGAAACCATATCCACCAAATTTCGACTTCCCGTAATGAATCATTTTTGTTAGATACAACCATTTCGCTCATTATATAAATATTATAACACTGATGGTCACTTTTTCTTACTCGTTACATTTTTAAATATTGTTAGAAATACGACCAAAAACAAAAAATTGAATTCATAGTTCTTATTTTCATTTTAAAATAAAATATTCCGCTTTTACATTAGAATATTCAGTGAACATTGTAAACTTAAGTTCTGACATAAAAATGGAAAAATAATCGTAATGCAATAATAAATTGTTATACTTACCGATCTTATTTGTCACTTACATAATTAAGAAATCCTGAAAAAACCCCAGAATTCATAAAAATTTCTTTTTCTCTCTCTCACTCTCTATCCTTTGTAGAGATAGGGTGTAACGATCCAAGCATCGTTTCAAATACTTATGCCGAAAACAATCATCCGCTTGCAGACAATAAACCGACTCATTCTTTTTCTCGCTTGCTTCCCCTCTACAGAACAGTATTGGTGATGAAAACCTCATTCAGTATTCCGTAACCAACTGCCAAATTTCGTGGGCCTTTAGTTTCCATATTATACTGGTCATGTTAAATATTGTCGCGAACATTTAACATTTAACGAACATTTTTTTTGTCTGCCTTTTTCAAAAGTCTCAAAACACTATGGTTAGTTGTTCGAGTTGACGTAGGCGTGGTCTGTCGACCCATATCTCAAATTTGTGGCATTTCAAACCAAAAAGCAAAATATTAAATCACGAACTTAAATACATATAATACATATATGACCACAGTAAACAAACACAGACAAAATCATCACCTACTGAAATCACTGATAATAATTATTATCAAGTTGTTTCAATATACCATGTATGAAAGAAAGATACATAAATTACTATCATTAGTATTCGATCACTCAAAACTTCTATATCATATCAAAAATTGTCATATTTGTTTGTCTTTTTTAATGTCATATATTTTCTTTTTTTTCCCAATTCTGACTGTCAGCAAACAACTGATGTTGTTTTTTTTAATATTTTATTACTGAAGTTTTAGTTTCATAAATTTTCGAATTTTTTCATCGATTTTCTCTAAATTGCCTTTTATACAAACCTCGTCCTGACAATTACGAACACAACAAAATAACAATCTGTCAAGTCGGTCTAGCTGTTCTCAAGTGATGGTATTACATACATGTTCATACATTTTTATATATGAGACTAGCTGAAGCGGTAAAAATTACGCTGTCATAATAATTATTTTCAGTGAATTTGTGATTGTTAAGTAAAATAAATGTAAACTGCAAATATTTCCGATCGCCGGACATAAAAAAGTGACTCGAAAAATGAAAAATTATTGCCAGCTATTTCCTTGGCGTTTGGTTAAGTAGCCAAACAATTACCGTTGCAATAAGAAAGCGAGTTGTTGAACTCGCCGTATAAGTTTCTCGCCTAAACATTGTCCAAATGTTGCAGTGTGGGGATGGGATCTTTGTCAAAAAAATATACTGAAAAAGATACAAAAGGTACTGTTTCAGTCTATCTTAAATATGAAGCGATATATTGCATTTAGCTTCGACCTAAAATTAGGCTTTAGCCCTTATTTTTAATTAAAGCCAAAAAGCGGCGTATTACTGTTAATAATATTATTGAATAATATCATAATTAAGGAGATTAGGAGACAAATAGGAGCTGCTAACTCTTTATTTAACTGGTTAAATTCCATTTTTATCTCTTTTATATAGTTTAATTAAAACATTATATTTTCATTATAAAAATAAAGTTATCTTTTATATACTAATTGTAATTCACTATATCTAAAAATATATTAATTTCTTTTACAGCTTCAATGTAAGGTCCTATATAGACTATTTAGATAAATAAATAATAATATAATTTGTAAAGCAGAAACTCATATAACAAATGTTATTAAAAAAATTTTAAGATTATTAGATTGAAATCACATATAAAATATTGAGGATTTTTTTAATATACTATATAGATTGTTTTATATAGTACTCTCCCAATATTTAATGGAAAAAACAAATACCATAGGTAAAAACTACTGGTATAAACCATATATTTCTTATAATAGATTTATACAGGTTATTACAGAAATGTAATTTTTCCTTTTTTAAAAAAACAAAAAAAAAAAAAAAAAAATACCCAATTAAACCTCCTGTAATACAAAATATTATTGTTATAAATTTTATAGGGGGAGTTAAACAAATATTTTTAATTTCTGAAAAAATTATTCATCTTAATATTTTCCTGATAATAATGATATAATTACTAATCCAGTTATTCCTTTTAGTATAAATCATCTTTCGTCGTTTAATATATTTAACGTGGTAAAGTTTCTGTTTCTATTTATTGAATAGTAGATTAAACGAAAGGTATAACTTACTGTTAATCCAGCTGAAAAATAAAATAAAAAATAAAATAAAATATTTAAATTTATTATTCTTACTATTTCAAGAATTAAATCCTTTGAATAGAATCCAGCTAAAAATGGTATTCCACATAAAGCAAGATTAGAAATATTAAAACAGGCTGCTGTATAGGGTATATGAATTGCTATCCCCCCATTATTCGAATATCTTGACAATTGTTTATATTGTGGATAATTGCTCAGCACACATGAATAATAAAGCTTTAAATATTGCGTGGGTTAACAAATGGAAAAAGGCTAGCTTATAAAATCCTAAAGATAAAGTTCTTATTATAAAACCTAATAGGCTTAATGTAGATAATGCAATAATTTTTTTTAAATCTGTTTCATAATTTGCTCCTAAACCTGCCATAAATATAGTAAGACCAGAAATTAATAGTATAAAATTTATTATATAATAATTTTCAAATATTACATTAAACCGAATTATTAAATATACTCCCGCAGTTACTAAAGTAGACGAATGAACAAGAGCAGATACAGGAGTGGGAGCAGCTATTGCTGCAGGAAGTCAAGAAGAAAACGGGATTTGAGCTCTTTTTGTTATTCTTTCAATAATTACAAGACAAGTAATTATTTTTATAATTTCACTTGTATTAAATATTTCTAGATAAAAAATATAGTTTCATCTTCCAAAATTTATTATTCGAGAAATTGCAATTAATAAAGTTATATCTCCAATTCGGTTAAGAGCTGTTAATATTCCCGCATTGTAAGATTTAATAAATTAAATTTGAAAATAGATAACTAGGCAATAAGACACTAAACCTAACCCATCTCAACCTAGCAAAATTCTGATTAAATTTGGGCTAATAATTAAAAATATTATTGAAAGAACAAATATAAGCACTAATATAATAAATCGATTTATAGATTTATCTGATGCCGTATATTCATGTCTGTATAAGATTACTAGAGAAGAAATAAATAAAACAAAGGATAAAGATATTCAATCTAATAAAATAGTTATTAATAAAGAGTTTGAATTAACTGTAATACATTCTCATTCTATAAAAATTCTTAAATTATTAATTAGAAAATATAATCTTAATAAAAATAAGCTAATTATTAAAGTTATTAAAATAAAATATCAATAAAAACAGATAAAAATATATTTCAATATTTTAGATAATTTATATATCTCTAGTCCACAGTCTAGTGTTTTAATTAAACTACTAAAATATAATCATATAAAACATATATCTCTTTTTAAAATTAATAAATTCAACGGAATTCAATGTAATATACAAAGAATATATTCTCGTAAGTATCCAGGATTTCAAAAATTAGAGTTTGATACCGGGATTCCATGTTGACTATATGAATAAAAATATAATATAATTCAAACTTATAATTCTATTAATTAAAGAAATTTCTCCCAATAAATTTAAAGATGGTGGTGCTGCTATATTTGAAGAACTAAGTAAAAACCATCGCAAGGTTATAGAGGGTATAAATACAATTATCCCTTTGTTTAATAGTAAGCTTCGTCTTTCAATCCGTTCATATCTTATATTTACTAATCAAAATAAACCGGATGAACATAAGCCATGTCAAATTATTAAACAATAAGCTCCGTTTAATCCCCAAGTTATTATTGTTATTATTCCTGATAAAGCTACCCCTATATGAACCACTGATGAATATGCAACTAATGATTTTAAATCAGTTTGACGTAAACATATTAATCTGATTAATACACCTCCTACTAAACTAACAGAAATTCAGATAAAATTATAATTTAAACAATAAGATATTATTATAGGAAATACCCGTAATATTCCATACCCCCCTAATTTTAATATAACTTCTGTTAAAATTAGAGATCCAGAAATAGGGGCCTCTACATGAGCCCTCGGTAGTCACAAATTAACTAAAAATATGGGTATTTTAACCAAAAAAGCAATAATTATTCTAATATATATTAATTCTCTTGTAAAATTCAAGTTATAAACTTAAAAAAAAACTGTAGAATATATATATATAAAATATATTAAAATATATATATACATATATAATTCTAATAAATATGGGAAGGCATACAAATAAAGTATAAAATAATAAATATAGCCGGTTATTCTCCTAAAAGATAGAATTAGTATTATTAATAATAATATAATTTTTAAATTAAATAATGTAGTATAAGATTTATTTTTATAAAACCCTTTCTCTAGCAAGTCATATAAGGCTACAGATTCAAATTCTTAAAATCACTAGCCCGTAAGATATTAAATCTATCCCTGTAAAATAAGAAATATGTAGGGTAAAAATTTATTAATAGTATATAAAATGATATAATAAATATATAAACTTGAACCATTCAATAACCCCTTGATTTAAAACAAAAAGTTGTTGAACACAAAATTAAAAAAAACAAGTTTTATAATAAAACTCTAAATGATTGAAAATAATCATTTCCATGAGTGCGAATTATTAAAACTAAAATTGATAATCCTAAAGTCCCTTCACATACTCTGAGAGTAAGAAATATTATGCTAAAAAATATTTCATAATTATAAGATGTCAAAAATATGATTAATAATATAAATTCCCGTAATACTATATATTCCAATCTTAATAATATTGTTAGTAAATGTTTTTTATTTATTGCAAAAACTAAAATACCAGAAATAAAAATACTTAAAGATAAAATTATTGACAGATTAAACATTTGTTTAAATAGTTTAATTACAACAATGGTCTTGTAAATCATAGAAAAGAGCTTCTTTTTAAACTTCAAGAAAAGGTAACCCTATCATTAATCTCCAAAATTAATATTTTAATAACCTATTTCTTGAAATTATTCAAAGTTTTGTTCTTTGATTCATTGATTTTAAACACAATATTTATATCAATTAAACACCCCTTAGCTTCAGGGGTAGTATTATTAATACAAACTTTATTAGTTTAATTATATTCTGGGCTCTTAACTTATAGATTTTGATTTTCTTATATATTATTTTTGGTTTTTTTAGGGGGTTTATTAATTTTATTCATTTATGTTGCTTCTCTTGCTTCAAATAAAAAATTGAGATTTTCATTAAAACTTTATTTAAATACTAGAATTGTATTAGCTTTTTTAGTTAATTTATTTATATTTTTAGACAAAATAATTATATTTTATTCAAATATAAATCTTGAAATAGAATGTTTAAATAACTGACATTATTTGATAGAAGTCTCGATTTCTTTAAATAAGTTATATAACTTTCCTTTAAGTAATATAAATATAATGTTAATATTATATTTATTAATAACTTTAATTGTTGTAGTAAAAATTACTAATTATAATAAAGGACCTCTTCGAAAAATAAATTAATGAATAAACCTATTCGACTATCTCACCCTCTTATTAAAATTATTAATAACTCTTTAGTAGATCTTCCAACCCCCTCAAATATTTCAATATGATGAAACTTTGGATCATTATTAGGTTTATGTTTAATAATCCAAATTTTAACGGGATTATATTTGGCGATACATTATACTGCTAACATTAATATAGCCTTTGATAGAGTAAACCATATTTGTCGAGATGTCAATTATGGGTGACTACTTCGTAAAATACACGCAAATGGGGCTTCTTTCTTGTTTATCTGCATTTATTTACATATTGGACGGGGGTTATATTACAGATCTTTTATTTTTACACCTACCTGAATAGTAGGATTAATTATTTTATTTTTAGTTACAGCAACAGCTTTTATAGGATATGTTCTTCCTTGAGGACAAATATCTTTTTGAGGAGCTACAGTAATTACAAACTTATTATCTGCAATTCCTTATGTAGGAGAAATCTTAGTCCAATGAATTTGAGGAAGGTTTTCTGTAGATAATGCAACATTAACTCGATTTTTCACCTTTCACTTTATTTTACCTTTTATTCTTTTATCACTTGCTTTAATTCATTTATTATTTTTACATCAAACAGGATCAAATAACCTGATTGGATTGAATTCTAATATTGATAAAGTTCCCTTTCACCCTTACTTTACATTTAAGGATATAGTAGGGTTTATTATTTTATTTTAATTATACTATTAATTTTATTATCTTTAGTTAATCCATATTTACTAGGAGATCCAGATAACTTTATTCCCGCTAATCCCCTTGTAACCCCAGTTCATATTCAACCCGAATGATACTTTTTTTTTGCATATGCAATTTTACGATCTATCCCCAATAAATTAGGTGGGGTTATTGCTTTAATTTTATCTATTGGAATTATTATAATTTTACTATTTACTTCAAAAAGAAATTTTTGGGGAATTCAATTTTACCCACTAAATAAATGCTTGTTTTGATTTATATTAATTACTGTAATTTTATTGACTTGAATTGGGGCATGCCCAGTAGAAGATTCTTATATTATATTAGGACAGATTCTAACCGTAATTTATTTTTCTTATTATTTAATTAATCCTTTAGTTTTAAAAGTTTGAGATAAAATCTTAAATTAGTTAATGAGCTTGAATAAGCTTATGTCTTGAAAACATAAGATAGAAAAATAATTTCTATTAACTTTACTAATTATAATTCACAATAATAATCTAATTATATAACTTTTTAGTCCAATTACAAATATTAAATAATTTAAAGAAAAGGGAAGAAAGCATTTTCAAGCTAAATACATTAACTTATCATAACGATATCGGGGAAGAGTTCCTCGTGTTCAAATAAATAAAAATGAAATAAAAATCAATTTTAAATAGAATAATAAATTTATTAAATCTCCTCCTATAAATATTAAACAAAATAATATTCTTATAAACAAAATTGTAGAATATTCCCCCTCTTCTATATTCTACATTAAACCCTGATACTAATTCTGATTCTCCTTCTGCAAAATCAAATGGTGTCCGATTTGCTTCAGCTAAAGAAATTCTAAATCAAACTGTTGCTATTAAATTATACCCCCCTATTAAAAAAATCAAGGATAATAAAATTAAAGTTAATCTTACTTCGTAGGAAATAGTTTGAGCAACAGCCCCGATTAAATCCATTAGAACTAGCTGGAGAGTCAAGTTACTTGATAAAGACGTTCTTGACCTTATGATTGATGGTATGTCAGAGGAGGAACAGAAGAAAGCGTACAGCAGATCACAGAAGAATTGAGGAAAGGACGTGTTGCATCAATGCCACGTAAGTACTCATCTTGCAAACGAAGGGAGACGTATTGGTGGAATGAGGATCTGTCTGTGTTGCGATCAGATACACTTAAATATAGAACGCAAAAACAAAGACACATAGGGCAAGAAGGATATGAAATCTGGAAAAACTCGTACAAGCGAAAAAAAAACAACTCTGCAAGGCGGTAAAGTGAAAAAACAGCAATGCGTGTGCTTATAGGTGATGTTGAGACTAACCTATGGGGGAATGCGTATAAAGTTATTTTTGCAAAAATAAAAGGAGGAACAAGCCATATCATCAAATGCCACAGAATGTTAGAAAAAATAGTTAAGAGAGTCTTTCCGAACGACGTCCAGAGTAGTGGAGTGCACATTACGCAAAACCCCAACCTGCAAATACCTGAGGTGAGTACGCAGCAATATGAAATAGCAAGGGGCATTAAGCTCAACAAAGCGCTGGTATTAGATGGCATTCCGAACGTCGTCATTAAAACAGCCTTAATCAAGCGGCCAGAGCTCTGTGCCAAAATATTGGCAACCTGCTTAAGAGAGGGTAATTTTCCGCGGGTCTGGAAACGTCAACGTTTGGTTCTTATACCTAAAGGAAAAAAGCCACCTGAAGAGCCGTCGTCCGACCGTATTCTGTACTACGACACTGATGATGGAGTTCAAAAACACATAATAAGAACAGGAGTAACTCAAGGATCGGTCCTTGGACCTATCCTATGGAACATTATGTACGATGGAGTTTTTTATGCTGGAGTACCAAGCAATGCACACATAGTTGGATATGCGAACGATGTAGCTGTTGTAGTTGTTGCGAAAACTATTACTGAAGTGGACATGAATTGTGCAATGGCCATTCAAAACATTAAAGATTGGTTGCAGAAAGTGGGCCTGGCGCTAGCTGCGCAAAAAACAGAAGCGGTGTTAATTAGTAGCCGGAAAAAAGTTGAATCGATTCAGATAAGAGTTTGTAACAAATTTTTTGTCTCAGCTGAGATAGACTCAGCGGCTCCAGGGTTCATTGTGGGTGGAACTTGAAAAAACCACTCACTTTGTAACGTTTCCGAATTTCAAACGATTGTATTTCAACAATCTAGCACTGACTGAAACAGTTCAGCTCGGACGTTCTATTTGATATCGTTTTTTATTTAAATTCTCTTATATCTAACAATGTGTGCTTATTCTACTACAATGTAACTTAGACTAAGTCTTATACTAAAGGGAGTTTAGTAAGAGTGGGAAAAGGACAGCTGAGCAACAGCCTCGGTACTGGTGCGACGCTTTGGTCGAGTAGAAGTCAAGAGTGTGAGCAAAAGCCCGTGGAGTTAATCAACTCTAAAGTTGATTAATCGTAAAAAAAAATCGAGTGTGAGCAAAAGCTCGTGGAGTCACTTCGGCCTGACGAAGTGATCGGTTCGAGTAGAGCTAAAGCCCGTGGAGTCATTCGAAACTATTCGAATGATCGTAAAAAAAAAGGTTGAGCTAAAGCCCGTGGAGTTAATCAACTCTAAAGTTAAACTCTAAAAAAATCTAGTGTGAGTTAAAGCCCGTGAAGTCATGCAGCACTAGCTGTATGATCGACTTAAAACTAAATGAATCTGCCTTGCGCCGCCAAGAATGAACCAACTCACGAATGAGATAAAGTCTCGTTTAACTGGTGAAGAATTTCGCCGGTGGGAGACTGGACGATTTTCTAACGTCAAAAATGCTCGCAAAAATAAATCACGTTGGAAGATTCCATGCTTCTTGTTAGCATTGTCTTCCCATCAGCTGTGGTTGCTGTTGTTGTTGTTGTCGCTTTCCATATGTCTGGTTCTGGAATCAGGCTTTGTCGTTGTTGTTGCTTTTTGCTTCTTGTGTTGCGGTTTATTGTAAACAAGCAGTCGGAGGTTGTTGTTATTTTTGATTTGTTATTTGCTGTATTCCTCTTCGTTTCTGCTTCTGCAATTATGTCGCTATGTATGTATGTACATATTTTGCTATTGCTGGTCGTTGTGCAGTATGTATATGGTCGACTGGTTGATCTTATATGCATCTCGGTATGTAATTGAATTTCTGGTGACGGAATATATGTAAGTCAGGGTGTATATTCGTTTACTCGGTTTATTGTCTGCAAGCGGACGATTGTTTTCAGCATAAGTATTTGAAACGATGCTTGGAGTGAGAGAGAAAAAAAAACAAAGTTTTTATGAATTCTGGGGTTTTTTTTCAGGATTTCTTAACTAGGTAAGTTACAAATATGTTCGGTAAGTATAACAATTCATTATTACATTACGTTTATTTTTCCATTTTTATGTCAGAACTTAAGTTTACAATGTTCACTGAATATTCTTATGTAAAAGGAGAATATTTTATTTTAAAATGTGTAACGACGAGTTTTCTTTCCCAGCCGGGAATAGCTCACTCGTCCCAGGGTTCGTGGCAAGTGGATCTCGTAACCACTTGCAAACAATGCTTCGAGCTGCGTTTCCGAATTTCGTTCGATTGGTGTTTCAACCAATCTAGCACTGACTCAGAGAGTTCAGCTCGGACGCAATGTTGAGTATCGTATTTATTATATTTACTTAACAATTTTTATAATTTAGTACTAGAAGAGCCACAATGGGTCGCTTAAAATACAAGAGCCACCACGGGTCGCTTAGAATAAAAGAGCCACAATGGGTCGCTTAGAATAAAGAGCCGCAACGGGTCGCTTAGATAAAGAGCCACAACGGGTCGCTTAGATAAAGAGCCACAACGGGTCGCTTAGAATAAAGAGCCACAACGGGTCGCTTAGATAAAGAGCCACAATGGGTCGCTTAGAATAAAGAGCCACAACGGGTCGCTTAGAATAAAGAGCCACAACGGGTCGCTTAGATAAAGAGCCACAATGGGTCGCTTAGAATAAAGAGCCACAATGGGTCGCTTAGAATAAAGAGCCACAACGGGTCGCTTAAATAAAGAGCCACAACGGGTCGCTTAAATAAAGAGCCACAACGGGTCGCTTAGATAAAGAGCCACAACGGGTCGCTTAGATAAAGAGCCACAACGGGTCGCTTAAAAATACAATGTATTACACGAGGCCTTCTTGGGGTCACCAAGATACCTCAAAAATTCGAACCTTTGGTGTCTACTGTTGCGTGCTAATCGATTAGTGTGCATCAGATCAAAGGCTGATTTGTAATGTTCAAATCAGCTCGTTAAAAGCGGCAAGCGAAATAAACTGTGTGTGAATTGTAAGATATTTCCAATGGAATCGGCCGTGAACGAAGACAAATTCCATTCAACACAACATTTTGTCCGTCGGCTGATTGCCATTTATTCATATGTCTGTATATCTGTCGGTAGATGTATGCTTTCTGGTTTACTCTACTCGATCTGGAAATGTAAATATTTGTGTTTATGTGTAGCTATGTATTCGTAGTGTGTACTTGTTTGCATACGGTCACTTGGAAGGAACAGGTTTTGTATATTGATTCCAGTTCTAGTTTTCGTTGTCGGTTTGTAATCTTTCTGTTTCGTTTTGCTTTGTTTGTCGTTCGGTAGGTATGTTTGTATGTACATATGGTTAGCGCGAGTGCAAGTTTGATTATTTCCGTGTTTTGCTTTGCTCTTCATATTAACCTAATATGTATATAAATATGTGTATCTATTTGTCTAATCTACAACTATTTATATTAAAGTCTTATTGTAACGAATTGTGGTCGTTACAAATGAAAATAAGAACAGTATTTCTAGGTAGTTTAGTTTAGTTTAGTTTAGAAGGGCGTGTGGCTGCCTTGGACAACGCCACGTCCACCTAGGCCTTACCGGCCCATTGCGAATGCCCTTAAAAAACGTCCCGTGGGGCTCCCATAGTAGCTACCTAAGCCTCTCCAATTGTAGCCTACCCATCATTTATGACAGGTAAAGGCTGTGTAAAGGCGGCTTTAGAGCTCCTAATCATCTTAAGGAGATCCTTGAGCGGAAGGACTGCGATTTCCGAAAGTTCAGCCACGAAACCAAACCCGAACGAATTCAAGCGTCGGTTTGCTAAGGCTGGGCAGCGGCATAGCAGATGAGCCACGGTCTCCTCCTCGTCAGTGTCATCACAGCATCTGCAGTGATCCACTTTGGCACCTGGTTTCCATCTAGATACCATGTCCCCAATGGGACAGTGCCCCGTGATCGCTCCAACGGTCAACCTTAACTGTTCCCTCGATAGATGAAGTAACAGCCGCGATTTGCTCCAGTTAAGTTGACGCCATATAGTTCGCGTCGTAGCACAATCGTTCCTGTTGGACCAGTTACGATTGGCTTCGCTCGTTACCATGGAATCAATCATTCTCTTGATAATGGAAAAGTGCGCGTATAGTGAAGTATCAGCCTCATGGAGTCCCAATGAAGCGCCCGTACGCGCTAACAGGTCTGCTTGCTCGTTGCCCTCAATATTTGAGTGGCCTGGAACCCAGCAGACCCTCACGTTGTGGCTACTTCTTAGCACTCCCAGCTTACTTCTGCACCTCATAACTATATCAGATTTCACCATGGGTGATCCTAGTGCTTTCAACGCAGCCTGACTGTCCACAAAGAAATAGATAACCTTATTTGTTAATTTTTCCTTACAGACAAAATCCGCTGCTCTTTCTATTGCGAAGATTTCCGCTTGAAAAACGCTACAGACGTCTGGTAGTCTGTATGACCTTTGAACGTTGAGCGTCTCCGAGTAGAAGCCCGCTCCGGTACCTTCCTCAGTTTTCGAGCCATCTGTGAAAAACAAGAGCCCTTCGGGGGGCCTGGGTTTCAACATATTCCAGTCAGCTCTACTGGGGAGCTCTATAATGGATACCCCTTCAAAATCCAGCCTCGGGAGAATGAGATCCGTCTTAAAGGATAGGTTCTTCCGAGGACCCAAGCTCAGTTTTTCCAAAGCATGTAGCACACTGGTGTGTCCAAAACTTAATGCCTTACAGAGATTGAGCTCCTTAAGTCTAATGAAGCTTTTCCCTGCCGAGCCCATGATAAACGCATTGAGGGGTAGGAAGTGCAAAAGCATGTCTAAACCTGCTTGCGGAGTGCTCTTGGCTGCACCTGTAATACTTAATGCCACACATCTTTGCACCTTCGATAATATCTTCAGGTTACAGCTCTTTAGAATCGCCTCCCACCAGACAAAACAGCCATAGGTAAGAATTGGGCGGACTATTGCCGTGTACATCCAATGGACAATGTACGGTGGCAGACCCCATCTACCACCCATGGCCCGTTTGCAGGCGTAGAAAGCGTTCAAACCTTTTTTCAACCTCTCAGCAATGTTCTGCTTCCAAGAAAGCCTACGGTCCAGAACTGTGCCGAGGTACTTTACGTGACCAGAGAGTGAGAGCACATTCCCGTTTAGGCTAGGTCTCTCAAAAACTGGAATTTTGTATCTCCTAGTGAAAAGGACAAGATCCGTCTTAGCAGGGTTTGCTTGAAGACCATTCCTGTCCGCCCACATCATCGTTTTATTCAGTGCCAGCGACATAAGTTCACTTATGGTCGGCAAAAACTTGCCTGAAACCAAAATGGCTATATCGTCGGCATACGCTATGGCTTTAATACCTGTGCTATGAAGTGTCCTAAGTAATTCGTCAGCCACGACAAGCCACAGCATAGGTGAAAGAACTCCTCCTTGCGGAGTGCCGCGTGTGACTCTCATGCAAAGGTTGCTTGCACCAAAGACCGGACTGATGACCCTAGTTCTCAGCATCAACATTATCCAGTCTATAATGGCGCTTGACACCTCAAAGTACAGTAGTGCCTCCCTAATAGATTCTGGTTTAACATTGTTAAACGCGCCTTCTATATCAAGAAACGCTCCAAGTGTATACTCTCTGACCGCTATTGATCGCTCTATTTGAGAAACCACACTATGCAAAGCGCTCTCAACTGATCTACCCTTTAGGTAGGCATGTTGAGAAAGGCAAAGCTTGTGTGTTATTCTGTCTCCAATATATCTATCCACCAGTCTCTCCAGTATCTTTAAGAAGAAGGAGGAGAGGGAGATGGGCCTATAATCCTTAGTGGAGAAGTGTGACGGCCGACCTGCTTTAGGTATAAATACGACCTTTACGCTTCTCCATACATTAGGTATTAGGTTCATCCTAATACAAGCACCGAAAATTTCGGAGAGTAGTGGTAGAACCGCAGGCATGGACCTTTGAAGCATAGCCGGTATTATACCATCCGGCCCCGCTGATTTATAGGGCAAGAAGGACTCAATCGCCAATGCAACCCTGTCCTTTGCTACTATTTCTCCCACTACCTCCGGCTCCTGGAAAAAAGAATCGCTAACAGGCACGCACATTGGCCCCGGAGGATCCTCAGATACGTGCTCCGTACAGCCCGGGAAATGTGTATCACAAAGAAGTTTCAGAGACTCCAGGCTGGACGAGGTCCACGTGCCATCAGCTCTTTACAGGCAGCTGGAAGCAGGAGATTTCCTGGACAGCAGTTTGCGGAGTCTGGCGGCATCATTGACCTCGCAAATTGAGTTACAATAAGACCTCCTGGTAGCCCTGATTCTACTTTTGTAAGTACGAAGACCAATCTTATAATGGGATCAGTCCTCGTCCACGTTCGTCAGTTTCGCCTTATTAAAAAGCTGCCTAATTGACCTCCTCAATGCTGACAGCTCTGAGGTCCACCAAACCGGCTTGGCCTTTTTAGGCTGTCGGCTGACAGGACATGAGCTATTAAAGGCATTGACGACACCCTCCGAGACAAGCTGGACCAGGCTGTCGGTATCCCCGTGCAGATGTCTAGCCTTCTCTTTAGATAGATTGTGCTCGGCCTGCTTGGAGAACCTTTCCCAGTCCGTTCTTCTCGGATTTCGAAATGGTATTGGGGTTGGTAATTCTGTGGAAATGTTGAAGAATATCCTTTGGTGGTCCGAAAAGGAGCACTCCGTGGATACTCTCCAACCCACAATATCAATATTTATATCATTCCTGAGGGTTAAGTCTATGACTTCTGACCTGGTTCTGTTGCTAAAGGTAGGAGTGTTACCCTTATTGCATATCACCAAGTCGTAATTTATTTTGAAATCGAAAATTGACTCACCCCTCTTATTAATATCGCTGCTGCCCCATTGCGGGTGGTGTCCATTAGCATCGCATCCTATGATTAAACGTTGTTTGCTAGCACTGGCAAACTTTGTTAGCTCGCGGACTTGATGAGAGGGCGGGTCCGACGACTCAAATGGGAAGTATGCAGACGTGAGCAGAATTGTGTCCTTCTGCTTTGTCTCGCATACCACCGTGGTGAGTTCAGAGTAGCTGTAGTTAGGGAGAAGAAAAGCATTAACATTTTTCCTTACCAATATACAGGCTCTCACCTTTTCGGTAGTATCTGGCACGAAGACTCTATAACGCGGTGATCCTAGTCCGGCAACCCTACCTGTCATAAGCCAGGGTTCTTGTACAAGGGCCACGTCGATGTCCTCTTTCATCATGACAAGGAGAAGGTCGCCACTAGCCGCCTTACAGTGATGCAAGTTAATTTGCACCACTTTCAGCTGCCTTTTTGGCGACATCCTCAATGTGACCAGTGGAAGGCACGCAGATCTTTAGGGATCCTAAGCCAAACCGAATGACTCCATCCGCTCTTTTGATGGCTTCTAGGGATTCTTGGCTAGTGGCTAGCCAGAAGTTCCTACCGCCATTTTTCGGGACGTTGGATGAGACAATCTCCCAGTCCTGTGCCCCTATCGAACGATTCTGTTTCCTAATTAGTCCCAGTACGGATGCCCCCGATTCTGGGACTGGGGGGGATCCAAACCACGACTAGCGATCTCAAGGGGAGGGACGACCGAGGCAGCACTTCTAGTTTGGCTTTAGGCCACAATTCCCCCAGGCCCCCGATTACGGCCTTCAAGAGATCCAAGGATCTCTTGTTGCCGCAGTTGACGACCTTCACCACCCTTTGCCAGCCAGCGCCTTCAAAAGCTACCTCCTCCTCCCCCCTACTATCCTTCATCATTTCAGACAGCAACTTGGCCTCCACAAGAAGCTAATTCGTCGGTACGATCTTACCGTCAGGATCCGATCTGTCGACGATGGCAACCTGCAACTCCTCCTGGACCACAGAGTTTGCTGTCCTTTTTACCTTTTTTACGTCCTTCTTCAGGCTCTCGCCCGCCGACCTATTCCTTTTTTCCGCCTTACTAGTAGACGGCACGGGTTGTGGGTCAGTTTCAGGAGCCGTTATGGGCGCAGGTTCGGATGATTTCATTTCAGGTAATGAAGACTGTTGCCGAGAGTTAGCCGTGGTCTTTTCAAACTTTGCTACCTTCTTGGCGTTCAGTCTTTTCATATGAAGCTGTTTTTCGGTCAGCGTGGGCGGGTCCAACTTTGCCAACTTGCGAAGATAACTCTTCGCGCGTTTATAGGCCCTGTTGACTTTGTCCACCTTCGACCGGGAGACAACTTCTGGTTCCGTCCCATCATGTTTTGTGCTGCTAAGCGGTCCCTCCTCCAGTAGCGCAGCTTCAGCTTCAAGATATATCATAGTGGCTTGGCTTGATTGAGAAAGAGTCATAGACTCGTCTTCAACGGCCTCGCCAATAGACAGATCCAAAAGCTGGGCGCTGCAGCCATCTTCGGGATCATCCTGAGCGGCTTGCAGTAACTGACGCTTGTCACTGTTAGTGACGCCGTCAGGAGTTGCACGTCCGGTACGTACAGGGTAGTTACACCCGTCACCCTTCGTCGCCGTCCGTGCTGTTTCCTCCACCTGTTCGTCCTTTTTTGTATTCATGTTGTGTGTCTCAATTTTATTCCCACGAGTAGCGGACAAAGGGAGGTCCACCCGCACAGAGGTCCGTGTGTGAAGGTAAGGCTAAATAGTGTCGGAGGTCGCCAGGTGTCCGACACGCTCCGTTAGAGACTGAGCTATTTTTAAGTCTGGGTCCTCAGCCTAGTAGATCCTCGGCACGGGTCGCTTAACACCTTAATCCAACCCAGAAAGAAGGTGAAAAAGGAATAAATATAGAAGAGTATAGTATTGAAAGGTACAGAGAGAAAAGACGGAAAAAAGGAGGTTATACCGCCCCCCGATTCGGTCGCCAGAGCCTCGTCGGTTAAAGAAAAAACAGGGGGTGCCACGAGAAGGTGAGGATGACTTTTGCGTGAGAGAGGCTGTACGTTCCGCTTCATCCGCCATACCCCCCATTTCTAGGTAAATAAAGAACTATGAATTCAATTTTTTTTTTGGTCGTATTTCTAACAATAGATAAAAATGTAACGAGTAAGGAAAAGTGACCATCAGTGTTATAATATTTATATAATGAGCGAAATGATTGTATCTAACAAAAATACAAAGCTGACGGGCTTTGGTGCAGTTCTTATTGTTTTGTAGTAACCGAAATAACCGGCTGTAGGGCTATCGTGTACTTGTTGTAGTATATAACGATTTTGTTTTTGTTGTTCACCATGTGTTCGGTTCTGGTTTTGTGAAAGGATTTCTTGGTCTTGATGCAGAATTTCGAGCACAAATTCAATTGCTGATGCGTTTTTGTAACTTTGCATTTTTGCAAATAGGAACGTCTAATTTTTAAAAGTTGTGCAGACTCAGGTGGGTCCGGTTGCGATGATGCATCGGTGACTTCGTTTAACGTTCCTTTGCAGTACGCGTTATCAACGTCAAGTTGTCGTATTGCTGGTTTTCTGGGATAACTTCGTTGTTTTACGCGAACGTCGCTGCTTATATGAATCGCGTGCTGATCCACTTTGCATCCTACCTTATTGTTAAGAGCGTTTTGCTCGCGATCTTGGTACTGACGTGTGCTGTCTGCTGGTCGGTTTGCCATGTGGAACTGTGCGCGCGAACACATGCATATTTACAATGCAGTTTAGTTTCTTTAGGAAGTCCATTCCGATCACCATGTCTTCTTGTGGATCTGGAAGGTAGTAAAGCGAATGTTCCAGTTGACGTGTGCCAACACGAAGGTGAGCACTGTAACAATCCTTTATCTGTACATGCTTACTGTTCGCTAACTGCAATACTTGTTCTATTATACGGGTTCTATTTATCGGTCTGGTGTTCTTCTGGAGATATTCATTCATGTGTGCTCACACGAACGTGAACGAGGCTCCAGTGTCTATCAGTGCGTTTACAGTTTTTGTCTGGCACGTGATTTTTAGACGGTAGAAAGATAATTCGGTTTCAGTATTGTCGCTGAAGGATAGTCGAATTGCTGCACTTCGTCAAAATTTTCGGGTTAATACTTAACTTTGCCCTCAGTAGGAGCAAAATATTTTCTTAATTCCTCGACAATCTTTGCGTTTGTGTCCAGGTTTACCGCATGAACAACAGTGGCTATCACGAGAATAGCGTTTGGCGGCTACCATATTCGACACGTGCGGTCGTTGTATACGGGTTTCTTCGCCGCGTATGTGTTCATACTCGTCGGCTAGGCTGATTAGCGCATCCGCGTTGTCGTGGAAGTCACTGCGCCTTATATAAGTCACTCCGGCCGTAAGCGTTTCTTTACATAGCCAGATACAGCCAGGTGCGTACTTCAGCCTTCTTATAGCGCCACCATTCTTTGGCGCGTTCACGGAATATTTCGTTCAGCGGTAACAGCAGCTAATCGTAATTTATACGGTAGCAGTCGGCTAGATCGTCAATGCTTTCGATGAAGTCTAGGATAGATTTGGCGCCGTTGAAGTGTAGATTCCACTTCCGGACGGTGTTCATGATGTCACAGTCACTCCGCAAGTGTAGATTCGGGCAGGGTCTCGGTCGATCGGCAGCGGACGTGCTGGCTGTGCTCATGTTATTCCAATTGGCTGATGTATGGGTGATTGTGGACGCTTGCTGTGACGTTGTGGCTATCGCAACTGCTGTCTGTATGAGCAGAGCTTCGGGTGTGCTGGTTCTTTGCTTAGCTATGTTATTGCTCTGGTTTTCTATTTGTCGAACCTTCTTGATGTGTGCACTTAGCCATTGTCTTTAACTGTGCTTTGTGCCGGTAGACTTAACAACATCATTTGTGCCTCTAACTTCTACTTTTTAAGTCGGTAAATGAAGGAGAGTGATTCAGGAAAAGATTCTTCAGGTGCGTTGCTTGGTGACGAACTTCTCGAAACGGACGCTCCCTTTGGATTAGAAGGCGAGCTGCTTCTTTCGCTTACTGGTGCTGATGTGGAAGGACAGTGACTGCTGTGTATCGCAGACAGACTCCCTCTAGTTAAATTTTGACTGCTGTTCATGACAGGCAGTCCCTCGATGGTGAGATTTGGACTGCTCTTCGCGACAGACAGTCCCTGTCCGGGCGCCATTTGTAACAAGTTTTTTGTTTCAGATGAGAAAGACTCAGCGACTCCAGGGTTCATTGTGGGTGGAAAATCCACTCACTTTGTAACGTTTCCGAATTTCAAACGGTTGTGTTTTAACAATCTAGCACTGGCGGCAACGTTGGCGGTAGACCTCGAAAAACGTCCGTTCGAGATGACAGAAACATTTGCAAATTGATCAGAAAAAATCCTTTCATTTGTTCAAAGAAAATATAAGCCACTTTGGACTTCAATGTATGTAGATTCAAGGACCATAAGGAGACGCGCCATTGAAGCTGATTTAAAAAGTTATTCAGCTGCCAAAAAACCTATGCTTACAAAAAATTGTTTAATAAAATTATATAATAAAAATATCTTAGGTTGCATTTCGCTAAAACTTATGCTAATTGGCCACTTTCTAAATGGAAAACGGTTTTATTTAGCGATGAGTCAAAATTTACAGCCACATTCCGGATACTCACTCGCTGTGAGCGCCCGAGAAGCCAGCGTAGCCGTAACTGAGACAGACTTTGTATTCTGTAATCCAAGCGTCTGCCAGCGTCAGTCAGCGTCTTACTTTTTTTACCTGGTGTTATGCTTTGCAGACTGTCGTAGTTTGCAGACCGAATAGTGTTACCGTCCACGGGAAACCTTTTTGTAGTTTGGTGATATAGTTTGGAAGCACTTTCAAAAACACAAAAAAATGCAGTCACTTCGATTTCAACTACGTGAGAATCCTAGTGGACACATATGTTATTGTATATAAAATATGAACATGAGTGTGTGGCAACAATGTGTGAAGCAAAAAGCAACTATTTGTCTTATCATAATAATAACAACTAGAACCTCCATTTGACTTGTTCGTGTAATATAAATAGCAGCACTCGATACCATTTCTATTTTTGTTCGAAAATGAAGCCTTAAATAAAACGCACTTGTGAGATATTTTTTGATAATTTAAAATTAAAATTAGGTTCTTTATTAACAAATAAATAATTAATAATTTAATAAATCTACCTTTAATAATTACAAATTATTAGTTATTACTTCAATAATTAATAAATTAGTAATTATTAATTTAAAACCTAATAAATTAGTAACTATTAATTTAATAATTGTTAAATAAATTTCTTTAGCAATTATAAATTTATTTATTAAAAACTTCGTTACAAAAATTTCTGTCAACCACAAAATTTTTGTTCAAGTCGGCAACTGTTTTGTTCCCGTCTCATTTCGAACCGACTCGGTTTTTACGGAATGCATCGACTAAAGATTGACAACTGATAAGGTCTGCAAAGCAGGTAAAATACCAACAAAATTATACAGCAACCGCCAGCGACCGACTTCGTCCCGTCTGGTTTTTTGGCAGCGCAGTTTCTTTAAAAACCATCGACGCTTGCGTCAAATACGAAGAAAAACTACGAAAACCACAAAAGAGAATAAAAAACTACGGAGCGTCTGAGATGCGAGCGAGTATCCGGAATGTGGCTGTTAATCTTTTTAATTCGGACAGCATTTGCCGTGTCAGGCGCAACGTTGGCCAGCGACTTAATCCTCGGTACTGTAAACGGACAGTAAACATGGAGGAGGAAGTGTGATGATTTGGACGTGCTTCTCTGCTTACGGGGTAGGTCCCTTCTATGAAATAGAAGGCGTGATGGACAGATTTGCGTATAAAAACATTTTGGAGTCGCAGATGATGCCTTATGCTGAAGGGGAAATGCCACTGAAATGGCATTTCCAACATGATAATGACCTAAAACATACATCGAAATATGTTAAGGAATAGCTTAATTCCAAAGACATCGATGTGCTTTACTGGCCGGCGCAGTCACCCGATCTAAACCCGATAGAAAACTTATTTGGGAAATTAAAACAACGCTTAGGCATTATGCGCTTCTCAAATAAGAGAGATTTGCTCACTACTTTGAAGGAAGAGTGGGGAAAGATTCCTAGTAGTGTCATTAATAACCTTAAGGTTATTATAGCAAATATTAAAAAATTTGCAAAGGGTCTTTTTGAGTTACTTTCGTGTTTGTTTTTAAATACACCGCAATCGAGGCACCAGCTTTTTCTATAATTTTGGTAGTAGTAAACCTATTTTCAATGGTGTTATTGAGCTTTTTCTATTGCTGAAGGAAAAGTTGCTTAGGTTTTGCACAATACTGTATATATACCAATCCAAATTGTAACGGAAATAATTTAAAAACAAAAACCACACACAAATTGAAATATTTGAAAATTTCCCAAAATCTGGAAACGAACGTCGACAAAAGTTTTGTTCTGTCAGTTACAGTTTAGATTGGTATTTACACCAATATTATATATATATATATAAGTGCTTTTTCAAAATCTGGAACCGAACGTCGATAAAATCTTTGTTCTGTCAGTTATATGACGAAAACCTCTATAGTTTTCCCTTTATAAGAAAAATTTATTTTATTTTTTTAGGGTGACGTATACTAAAAATAAACGATCTATACATGTTACTGATTCGATTCCTTTTTGCTTCCTACATTCTAGTGTAGTTGGCGTCGTCAGCAAACACTTCCAGCTTCTGAAAAAGGCAAAGGATAGGTTTTGCATGTAAGATATTTCGCATAAAATGGGGACTTTTTTTATCGTTCCATATTTCTAGCTAGTAGACACGAGGATTATTATGAAGATTTTAATTACAAAAATTCATTTATTCAAGGCGTTATATGAAGTTAGTGTCTTTTGAAATGGTGGCTTAATATCGCTCGAAATTTCTTAATTTTATGGTGATTTTAATGTTTATATGTTTTATGTTAATAATTTTAAGCTTGATTTCTACTAGGAATATGAAGATAGAAAGCGTCGCAGTTCTTTTTTTTTCTCTACGCTTGTCTGTGCCAATGTTGATAGATTCAGCACTTTTTCACATTTTTAAAAAATGTTGGCGGTAGAACGTGCCACTGAACTAGACTGTAATATAAAGTTGTCGTGTAGAGCATAAGGAAATGGTTTTTGGATGCAATCAGTTCCGCGCAATCTGTGATTGCAGCTGAAAGTTCTGTTAAGTGGTGATTGGAACTGTGTTTCTACAACTTATATTAGACTAGGGGAAAATATTTATATATAGAGTATATATATTTATATTTAAAACGTAGGGAACATATGTGTTAATTTATTGAAAATAAATAATATTAGGAGATAAAATGTAAACATAAAATTTCACCACGATGAGTGCACCTACTAACTTACCTGAAAATTCTTAAAGTACTATTCTATATTCATGTCGAATTATTATTTTAGTTGCTATTTATAAAGCAAACGCCATTTCTAATAGATTCAAATTTGTGTCGTTGTAAATATTGTTGCCAGATACCATTGAATAGCCCGTAAATATTATACACGGCAACAATATTTGGTTAGGACCAGTGTAGTAGTAAATTAATTTTGATATCTTGTACTATATAAATTATTATACAATGTACAGGTAATAAAGGACGAGTTGTAGAGATTCGCGGTTGGGATAATGAGTCCTGCAGAAGTGTAGCCAATGTATCATGGAAAACAGGTTCTACTAATGTTTATCGTATGGGTCATAAAGGTAACATCGACTTAAAGTATATTGTTCCAACATGCGGAGGATATTATTATAAAGATCATATGCCCGTATTAGGTAAGTCTTTCGTATTGAAATATCATGAAATTGTTTATGTCCTAATGTTGAACAAACGTTGTATATAACACCTCAAATTTTGAACACAGGTCAACTGGAAGATGAGCAACAAGTAATTTCGATTCCTTCACATTATTTTTGTGTAGGGGATCGTGTAAAAGTATGTTTGGATGTGAACACGCTCATAAAAAAGCAGCAAGGTCATGGGGGTTGGAATCCTCGAATGACAGAGCATTTAACAATGTTGGGAACTGTACATCGAATAACAGAAAAAGGCGACATACGGTATATATTATATATATAATCTAAAAACGCTATGCTATATGACAAATTACCGTCATACTATCTTGTAAAGCTTGTTTTGTAGACTACTTGAAAGTGATGACGGAAAGTCTTCCTAAAATAAATAACATTTACAACGAGTACGTAAACTTTAGGAGAAACTAAATATAAAAAGCTTTAATTCTTATTTCCAAAAGTTTTAAATTCCGTGAAGATAAATTCGTAAACGCGAATAAATATATATTTTAGGCAGCAAATATATCAAATTCCGTAAAAATTAAAATATACACTCCACGGAATATGTCTATTTAAAAAAAAAACTTTTAGATCTGCCAAATTAAGACGAAGCCTTTGACTGAAATTTGATGCTTTCATCACTTTTTAACGAAAACTTTTATTCTACGAAAAACATAAACTGACCAAGTGGAATACGTGGTTCGAAAGCTTGTTCCAACACCTTTCAAAATCATCAAAAACTTTTAGTGCAGTGGACCAAGTGGAATACGTGATTCGAAAGCTTGTTCCTACACCTTTGCAACCGGCAGGAGTTGTTCACAGTGACCACTTCATCATTGGCCTTATGCAGAGCAAATCTTCCGATTTCGTCATTATTCCGCGAAAACTTTTGTTACACGAAAAGATAATCTGACCAAGTGGAATACGTGGTTCAAAAGCCTGTTCTAACACCTTTCAGAATCATCAAAAACTTTTAGTGCACCCGGAAGGAATTGGTCACAGTGAACTCGTCATCATTGGCCTTATGCAGAGCAAATCTTCCGATTTCGTCATTTTTCCGCAAAAAACTTTTGTTTCACGAAAAACATAATCTGACCAAGTGGAATAGGTAGTTCAAAAGCTTGTTCTAACACCTTTCAGAATGATCAAAAACTTTTTGTTCAGCCGGAAGGAATTGGTCACAGTGACCACTTTATCATTGGCCTTATGCAGAGCAAATTTGCCGATTTCGTCATTATTCCGTGAAAACTTTTGTTCCACGAAAAACATAATCTGACCAAGTGGAACAGGTAGTTTAAAAGCTTGTTCTAACACCTTTCAGAATGATCAAAAACTTTTTGTGCAGCCGGAAGGAATTGGTCACAGTGACCACTTAATCATTGGCCTTATGCAGAGCAAATCTGCCGATTTCGTCATTATTCCGTGAAAACTTTTGTTGCACGAAAAACATAATCTGACGAAGTGAAATACGCGGTTTAAAAGCTTTTTCTAACACCTCATAGAATTATCAAAAACTTTTAGTGCACCCGGAAGGAATTGGTCACAGTGGCCACTTCATCATTGGCCTTACGCAGAGCAAATCTGGCGATTTCGGCATTTTTCCGCGGAAACCCTTGTTGCACGAAAAACATAATCTGACCAAGTAGAATACGTGCTTCAAAAGCTTGCTCAAACACCTTTCAGAATCGTTGAAAACTTTTAGTGCACCCGGAAGGAATTGGTCACAGCGACCACTTAATCATTGGCCTTATGCAGAGCAAATCTGCCGATTTCGTCATTTTTCCGCGAAAACTCTTGTTGCACGAAAAACATAATCTAATGAAGTGGAGTACGTGGTTCAAAACCTTGTTCGAACACCTTTTAGAATCATCAAAACTTTTAGTGCATCTGCAAGAAATTGGTCACAGTGACCACTTCATCATTGGCCTTACGCATAGGAAATCTGCCGATTTCGTCATTTTTCCGCGAAAACTCTTATTGCACAAAAAACATAATCTGATAAAGTGGAATACGTGGTTCAAAAGCTTGTTCTAACACCTTTCAGAATCGTCAAAAACCTTTAGTGCACCCGGAAGGAATTGGTCACAGTGACCACTTCATCATTGGCCTTATGCAGAGCAAATCTGCCGATTTCGTCATTTTTCCGCGAAAACTCTTGTTGCACAAAAAACATAATCTGATAAAGTGGAATACGTGGTTCAAAAGCTTGTTCTAACACCTTTCAGAATCGTCAAAAACCTTTAGTGCACCCGGAAGGAATTGGTCACAGTGACCACTTCATCATTGGCCTTATGCAGAGCAAATCTGCCGATTTCGTCATTTTTCCGCAAAAACTCTTGTTGCACAAAAAACATAATCTGATAAAGTGGAATACGTGGTTCAAAAGCTTGTTCTAACACCTTTCAGAATCGTCAAAAACCTTTAGTGCACCCGGAAGGAATTGGTCACAGTGACCACTTCATCATTGGCCTTATGCAGAGCAAATCTGCCGATTTCGTCATTTTTCCGCGAAAACTCTTGTTGCACGAAAAACATAATCTAATGAAGTGGAGTACGTGGTTCAAAACCTTGTTCGAACACCTTTTAGAATCATCAAAACTTTTAGTGCATCTGCAAGAAATTGGTCACAGTGACCACTTCATCATTGGCCTTACGCATAGGAAATCTGCCGATTTCGTCATTTTTCCGCGAAAACTCTTATTGCACAAAAAACATAATCTGATAAAGTGGAATACGTGGTTCAAAAGCTTGTTCCAATACCTTTCAGAATGATCAAAAACTTTTTGTGCACCCGGAAGGAATTGGTCACAGTAAACACTTCGTCATTGGCCTTATGCAGAGAAAATCTGCCAATTTCGGCATTATTCCGCAGAAACTTTTGTTCCACGAAAGAATAATCTGACCAAGTGGAATAGGTAGTTCAAAAGTTTATTCTAACACCTTTCAGAATGATCAAAAACTTTTTGTGCACCCGGAAGGAATTAGTCACAGTGACCACTTAATCATTGGCCTTATGCAGAGCAAATCTGCCGATTTCGTCATTTTTCCGCGAAAACTCTTGTTGCACGAAAAACATAATCTGATGAAGTGGAATTCGTGGTTCAAAAGCTTGTTCTAACACCTTTCAGAATCGTCAAAAACCTTTAGTGCACCTGGAAGGAATTGGTCACAGTGACCACTTCATCATTGGCCTAATGCAGAGCAAATCTGCCGATTTCGTCATTTTTCCGCAAATACTTTTGTTCGACGAAAAACACAATCTGACCAAGTGGAATATGTGGTTCGAAAACTTGTTCGAATACCTTTCAGAATGATTTCGTCATTATTCCGCAAATACTTTTGTTCGACGAAAAACATAATCTGACCAAGTGGAATACGTGGTTTAAAAGCTTGTTCTAACACCTTTCAGAATCATCAAAAACTTTTAGTGCAACCGGAGGAATTGTTCACAGTGATGGCCTTATGCAGAGCAAATCTGCCGATGTTTTTTTTTTTATTTTATTTATTTATTTTATTTCAAATTCAACTTATGCACTAAGACACAGTCTTTTTTAGCAATTAAAATTTTACATAAGAATTAGTGATAACAAAAGTATAAAACTTATTTTAAAAAATAATGAAATTATAACTAACGACAGTGAATTAACAACAGTTAGAGAAAGAGAAAGAGCCGACAAGAAAAAAAAAATAAAAGATGAAATAACACTTAGCTCATGTTCCAGAATCCAAGAAATGACACTTCACCTGACGCCTGAAAGCACCCTCAACTGGCAAGATCTTCAGCCTGCTTGGCAAACTATACCAGAGTCTGACAGTGCTGATGAAAAACATTCCTCCCGTATTCAGAAAAGAAAACGGAGGAATTATAAGATTCCGCGTCCGAGTCGAAGTACCAAATTGTAACTTAGAATAGAGATAACTTGGTATGCCTGTTGGGATCAGTTTATACAGAAATAAACAATTCCTATAATTTAAGAAATTATCAAAGTCACCACCAAGTGGTGAATGTCTCCTTTCACCAATATGATCATATCTTTTCAGACCATAAACAAATCTAATCATATTGTTGAGCAACACCAACATTTTTTGGATCGATATTGAATCCAGATTGCAGTAAATAAGCTCAGCATACGTTAAAATGGGAAGAATGAGTACCAAGACCAGTTTCTTACGAGTTTCTGTTGGAAGAAATTCCGCAGCATATCTCAAATTACGCAGCACGCAGTAGGCTTTGCCAACCACAGTATTGATGTGATCAGTGCAAGTTAACGTAGAGTTAACACAAAAAGCGAGATTATTCACTTTGGAAACAAACATGAGCATCGACTCCCCAATAAATAACGGCGGCAAAACGGAAAAATCTAGGTAATTACTAGATATCGGCAAAACAAACGATTTGGATACATTCAATCTTAAAGAATTCATATTTGACCATAAGGCAATGTTGTTAAGGTCATCATTAATTTTCGTACACAACTCATCTATGGAAGTAACTGGGCTTGACAAATATACTTGCACATCATCCGCATAAGCGTGTATGTTCACTTTCTGTACAACACTAAATAAGTAATTTAAGAATATAGTAAGTTCCTTGAGGAACTCCAACTTCTACCCTTCTAAAGTCAGAGAACGAACTCCCAACTTTGACTCTTTGGAACCGATCAGATAGGAAGGACTTGATAAGGTTAGCTGCACTAGGGGAGAATAGAAAATTCTTTTTCAACTTATTACAAAGAAATAAATGGTCAACACTGTCAAATACCTTCGAGAAATCAAGGAGGCAAAGAAATGTAATTTCCAGTTGATCTAGTGCAATCCTAATGTCGTCAGTAATTTTCAGCATCGCCGTAGAGCAACTATGCCCCGGTCGAAAAGCAGACTGCAATGGGCTAAGCAAACTGTTAGTAGCAAGGTGACTGTAAATTTGTGAAGCTAAAAGAGCTTCAACCACTTTCGAAATAACTGACAAAATACTTATTGGTCGATAGTCCACAAGTTCAGAAGCAGAGGACTTCTTAGGAATTGGCAAAACTGTTGCCAGTTTCCATAATGATGGAAAGCAAGAAGTAGACAGAATATGATTAATAGTCTCTTTAAGAGGTGAGATTATTAAAGGTAGTATAATTTTAATAAATTTGATTGGAATTCTGTCAAACCCAACAGCGGAAGATTTGATCGACATAACTTTTTTAATAATATCATCACCGGACACACCAGAGAAATAAAACAATTCTGCATTAGTAGACTCACAATTAAGCTCATCCGGAGAATTGGCATTTTGTCGCTTCGATATGAAGTGTTCATTGAGTTCAAACGGATTAAGTTTGCATGTAGTAGATTTCTGACTTCCAATTCCAAGATCCTTTACCCTCCTCCATAGCTGCTTGGACGATAAACTAGGCTTAAACCTTGAGGCGAAAAAACGCTCTTTAGATTTCCTTATCATGTAAGTGACAGAGTTGCGCGCCCTTTTAAATGCATTCCAATTGCTTACATATGGTTGTCTCTTAAATTTGGAATGCAATATATTTTTATATTTAATGGCAGCCTTAATTCTTTCCGAAAACCACGGACAAGAACCATTGCAGACAGTGACTGTTCGAATAGGCACGAAAGAGTCAAACAGATATTGGATAACATTAACCAGTATAGACACCTTATCATCTATAAAAGGAGCACTCCATAAGGGGCCCCAGTCAATCATTCCACCAGCACGAAATAGCTCAGCAACATTTAAGGAATTGTAGTCAAAATAGTCAAAAGTAAGCAAGGGAGACGAAAGACTGAGATTCATGTCCATGCTAAGAAGATTAGGTCATGGTCAGATATAAAACTTATTTGCGAAAATAATGATACTAAAGTCGAGTCTGAGACAACAAAGTAGTCAATTAAGCTGGGCTGCACATTATTCCCAAATCGAGTTGGATATGCTTCATTTACAATGGTTAGACCAGCCATGGAGAACAAATCACGCATCCTTGTAGTAGTAGAGTCATTCACTAATAAGTTTATGTTAAAATCACCACAAACAATAATATAATTAAAATTCAACAAATGGTCGTTAAGAGTATTGAAGAAAGGGTCAAGAGTGGTATTTTTGTTAGGATTATAAACACAAGAGACAAGTAGGCGAGTCATAGAATCTACAATCGAGACACCCAAGTGTAATGCTTGTTGCCTATCTACTTCGAGGTCCTATGAGAAGGATGATAGTCCTAACAAGGCATTATAAACAAAATTTAAGTACTTACTAAGCTCTGCAGCCGATTGTTTACATGCGCCATAATTGGTCGCACGACTTTTTACTGAGCTCTGTGAGGAGTCGATAAATGCTAAGCTCTGTGAAGAGCCGAAAAGAATATCAGTCAGCTTTTGGTTCAGAATTGATATTAACTTTATTTAACAAAATCTTATCTATTTATACTAATTCTCTAACAAAATAACTTATGAGAAATGCTTACATTAAGAATTTGTGCATTGCTTCATTGACCCACTCAATAATTAATACGATATCTAAGTAAGTGTGTCAATTCAATAAGTTGGGTCACAGCACGAGCAAGCGCACTGAAATACGATCGAACAACAACAAGCTCTGACCGAGTTCTCTTGCACTTGCAGTTAACATCGTTTTTCAGGTGTCGCCAACCTTTGGCGCACTACACAAGTAATCAACATCAGAGTGGACAGACGAAAACTCTACTCGAGAAGAGTAAACAGACTTTACATAGATGGCTACTCCACCACCCCTTCGTCCAACTCTATCACAGCGGTACAGGTTGTAGTTTTTAATTTTAAGAACGTTGTCACTGAGATCTGCAGCAAACCAAGTTTCCGTAATACAGATAACATCAACAGATGAAATCTCAAACAAATGTCTAATATAATCCAATTTGCTTCCAATCAGACTGCGAGCATTGAAAATAATAACATTGAAACCATTATATTGTGTACATAATATATCAATCACAGTTTTTTGATAAACATCAGCACCAACAAACATGTTAGGCACACTCATTACGAATCAAGGCGACAGAAGAGAGAGCAAAAACAAACTAGTCAAGTAAGGTGCGTATAGCACTGAGATTCCGCTAATCCATGGAACTAAGCGTGTTAAGAGAAATATGAAAAGAGAGTAAGAATAAATTACAATTAATGAAAAAGATTGAGCAAATATGTATAGATAAAAGAGAGAACAGTTAATGAGATGAGGAATACATAAAAAAGAAATAAGCAAATAACAATAATGAAGAAAATAATATAAACACATTTGTATACAATGCAAATTCAACCACAAAAATGAAACATTTCGTATTATAAAACAATATTATGATTACTCTTTAATGGCGACAATGCTGACTAATTTATCCAAATTATCAATAAGGACTGGAGTACTGCTGGGATCGGTTTTGATGAAAATTCTACCCTTCCTCGAATAAGCTGCATACAACTTCTTTTCTCGCCTTAACTTAACAGCTTGATGCAGAATATTAAGATTACATTTGTTTAAACTTTGATACACATGAAACTTCTTCTCACTGTTTTCAAGGCCGATGTCAACAAGACTCAATGACCTGCGACTATTATGACAGAAGTTTGCTACGGACCTCATAAAACTAGACCTGGCATGTGTAGATGTGAGCTTGACAACCAGTGTTTCAGTAAATAATCTCCTTTTATTTATGCGTTTCCTCACCCGAAAAACATCACGAACTAGCAGAGAGTTGTTAGCTCCAACAGTGTTGCAAACTTTTCCAAAGATCTCTTCCAAATTTTCACTTTCAACAGGTGGAATACCAGTGATTAAAATGTCAGCTGCCACCGACTGACTCTCAATGTTAGAAAGTGTAACTTTAAGATTATCTATTTCAGCTTTCAAAGCATCGATAGTAGCTGCACCACTCTCCAGAAAATCAACTCGTGAGATTACGGCATGCAAATCAGATCTCAAATTTGCAACTTCAGCTGTCAGTTCACCAAATCTCTGCAAGATCCGTTCCTCGAAGCTACTAATATCATCACGTATTTGCTTCACAACACTGTCTCGAAGAATAGCTAACTTCGCATCAAAAGAATTGAGCGAAACAGCAGGAGCAGAAGACCTGCTGAAGACGAAGTGAAATACGTGGTTCGAAAGCTTTTTCTAACACCTTTCATAATCATAAAAAACTTTTAGTGCACCCGGAAGGAATTGGTCACAGTGACCACTTCATCATCGGCTTTATGCAGAGCAAATCTTCCGATTTCGTAATTTTGCCGCGAAAACGTTAGTTCCACGAAAAACATAATCTGACCAAGTGAAATACGTGGTTCGAAAGCTTGTTCCAACACCTTTTAGAATGATCAAAAACTTTTTGTGCACCCGGAAGAAATTGGTCACAGTGAACACTTAATCATTGGCCTTATGCAGAGCAAATCTGCCGATTTCATAATTTTTCCGCGAAAAGTTTTGTTTCACAAAAACATAATCTGACCAAAGGGAATACGTGGTTCGAAAGCTTGTTCAAACACCTAACAGAATCGTCAAAAACTTTTAGTGCACCGGGAAGGAATTGTCAAAGTGAACACGTTTTAGCTGGTCTTTGGCTACTCAATAAAAACTTTCTTTTTGCGTTTTTTGAGTTTTTTATTCTATCACTACATATATACAATTACTTGGTTCAATTATTATATGTTTCTTCCACCCGTGCGGATTCGCTCGTGTCATGCGATAACTACTTGTTTCGATGAGCGACTCTCAGAAACTAAACTTAATCAACTCGCTCAGCGGCCATGGCAGCATATCACCGAAGACAGACCACCATGGCCGCGCCAACAAGAAGTCAGCAGCGAAGTAAGAGAGGGCTACTCTACAGAGAGTCACGATTACGTATTGACACATTGTTAAACACTTGAAGTTTGGCTTCGTCCAAACCTTGTATTTATACCTACCCTGCAATCCGTCGACGTCGAGGGATGGCAGAGCAGGGCAATAGCCGCACCAGTATGTTCTATCATATTACACCAGCAGCGGGTAGCTAGTCCGCGAGCTAGCGCAACGTAACATTTGGCGCCAACAAGATTGCCAGCGCAACATTCTTGTTTAGTTTGCAACAATGAAGTTCTTACTCAGACTAACTTTGTGTTCGACTTTCGGTCGCCGGCACAAATATTATTTTCCGCTTCGAGCGGTCCGTCGCCACTCCAGTGACGCGATCAGATTTCCGATCTAATAGCTTGACTCGAGTAAACAACAGCGCGCTACATGAAACAGCATATACACTCGTCAGCATACATTCCGCAGCATATGCGCATTCCTCATTCGTGGTGAACACAAGTGCGCCTGCATGTACGCTCGTCAAACACGCACACACAAACACACATGTGCACGCCACAACGTCATCATTTGCCTTATGCAGAGCAAATTTGCCGATTTCGTCATTTTTCCGTAAAAACTGTTGTTTTACGAAAAACATAATCTGACCAAGTGGAATACGTGGTTCGAAAGCTTGTTCCAACACCTTTTAGAATGATCGAAAACTTGTTGTGCACCTGGAAGGAATTGTTCACAGTGACGACTTCATCATTGGCCTTGTGCAGAGCAAATCTGCCGATTTCGGTATTATTCTGCGCAAAGTTTTGTTCCACGAAAGGATAATCTGACCAAGTGGAATACGTGGTTCAAAAGCTTGTTCTAACGCCTTTCAGAATCATCAAAAACTTTTAGTGCACCCGGAAGAAATTGGTCACAGTGACCACTTCATCATTGGCCTTATGCAGAGCAAATCTTCCGATTTCATTACTTTTCAACGAAAACTTTTATTCTACGAAAAACATAATCTGACCAAGTGGAATACGTGCTTTGAAAGCTTGTTCCAACACCTTTTGGAATCATCAAAAACTTTTAGTGCGCCCGGAAGAAATTGGTCACAGTGACCACTTCATCATTGGCCTTATGCAGAGCAAATCTTCCGATATCATTACTTTTCAACGAAAACTTTTATTCTACGAAAAACATAATCTGACCAAGTGGAATACGTGCTTTAAAAGCTTGTTCCAACACCTTTTGGAATCATCAAAAACTTTTAGTGCGCCCGGAAGAAATTGGTCACAGTGACCACTTCATCATTGGCCTTATGCAGAGCAAATCTTCCGATATCATTACTTTTGCGTTATTGAATTCCTTAATGGTCTCATCACAAATGCTGGTGAAGCGTTGAGGCAGAAAGACAACTTTGTCTCCTACTTCCATTAATATGCGTTGCCCATATTTTGTTTTGACTCGACGCACAGTTTTGATAGAATAGCTTACGTTTGCCTCCATGTCTTTGATGGTTAGTACAGTTTTCTGTATCACATTTTTCTTGTTGAAATCGTCCACAGCAGTTAGAGAAAAAGTTGATAAGGTTGCCTGGTTTTGTTCCATTTTACTCTTTCTTTTTTTTTTGTATATTTTTTATTAACTAAATAGAAAAGTAATTTTTTGGTTTGCGCGTTTGACTGTTTCGTTCGACAATGACTGAATGAAATTGTAACAACTTAACGTAACGATGTTACGCGAAGTTGTTACAAGCCTAACCAGGTGTTTAACGCAGCAGTTAGTGTAACCACGCCATTATGCACGATGCCATGTCTAAATAGAACAGCGAGGAAATACCGTTATTCGGCAATATAAACGACTGCGGAACCGGTCTCGCTCTTTTTTTTCCGACTGCGATCTTCGAAGTAAGAACATCAGATCTCAAACTTTGTAAACTTTGATAGAAATAATCTAGACACTTATCCTTTTCTGAGCAAACATCAATAGGTAAGAAACCACAGGGAAATCTAGTGCAAAACATTAAACCTACGCTGGGGTCCTCGTGATTGGCGGTTGGAACTTTGTCGATTTTCGCAGTCAGAGTGATTCTTTAGTCTGACGACTGGAAAATCTGCACAGGTTGCAATAGCATCTTCGTCGCGTCGAATACAAAGATGTGCCACGCTCATACAAGCGAGCGTCCACGAAAAAAATTCGAATGGGATTTACGCTAAATCCCAAAGAGCGAGAGAAAAGAAGAGCTTCGCATAAACGAAGGCAAAACCCTTCGCATTTATCTCTTTCATATTCGGCGATTGATGCCGGTTCGTCTATCACCCGCCCCTTCGCATCCATCTGCTGAAAAAATTTCGTGGCCGTTTTTTTGTTCTACGTGGTACATCTTTGTATTCTATAGTCTTTGGTTAAAGCTTTGCCTGCATTGATTTGGCAGTCAGAGTGATTTCTTTAGTCTGACGGCTGTTAAATCTGCGCCGCGCGTTATTCACGGACATTGTAATAACCCCGACGTCGCGCCGTAGTTGCACTTTGTATGCGTTGATTGTGCAGTCAGAGTGATTTCTTTAGTCTGACGGCTGTTAAATCTGCGCCGCGCTTTTTCACGGACGTCGTAACAAGGACGACGTCGCCCCGACGTCGCATTTTGTTTTGAGTCTGTCGGCTGTTAAATCTGCGCCGTACATTTCTTTGCCGCGAGCAATCGTGACAACAGCGACGTCGCACTGTCGTCGCATGCTGCGAACACTGCGCTCCAAGTTATTTCTAAAGAGAAGAGAAAAAATTTCTGTTGACGAACCCTGGCACCGACGGCTAACCCGGAGCATAAAGGTCGTCACAGTGGCGCCCGAGCAGAGACCTAAGTAGATTTAAATACAAAGAAAAAGATAAATAGATAAAATCAGAAAATTTTTCAACGCGAAGGTCAATCGTTGACAAAATCAGACTTAAGCAACGCTGCGAATACATAAACAAGCTAACGCAGAGCAACAGAGATAAGAACGACCATGGTGAAGACAGGGTGGCTATACGTCCTGACTAAGAAACAACTGCAGTCCGAAATGGCCACGTTTGAACTCGACACGAACGGGAAAACCGACGAGTTGCGCAAAAGGTTCGCGTTTTTTATAGTACATACGCCGCATTCAACGGAGGAGACGGAGGGTCTCCAACAGCTCGAAGCAGAGTATCAACGCTCCAGATCAACCTCCGAGGCCCGCGGCCAGAACACGGGTCCTCTAGGGAATTACTTCCTTCCTAAAAGCGTTGATTCAATGTTGCAGTTCTGCGTACCAGGGAATGACTTGCTTCCTAAAAGCGTTGATTCAATGTTGCAGTTCGGGGTACCAGGCACACCAGCTTTGGTACAGGAGTCTGCTCAAACCACCGACACGGCTCCATGGACACACCCTACGCACGTTGCAGCCCAAAGGCCGGTCGCGAATTCTACCAACAACTACGCGCTCGTTATCGACCAGGTAAGGAAGTGGTCTGTAAAATATGACGGCGGCAGAGAACCACTGGCTTTCATTGAAAGAATCGAGGAGCTGACAGAAGCATATGGCCTTGACATAAATCTACTTCCACGCGCAATGCCAGAACTCCTCAAGGACCGCGCCTTGTCATGGTATCGTAATAATCAGATGCGATGGGAGAGCTGGCAAGCGTTTAAAACTGACTTCATGCGTTTCTTCCTACCAGCCCGCTACTTCGAAGAGCTAGAGGATACCATTCGACGGAGAACACAAGGGCTCCGTGAGCAGTTCAAGGACTTCGTCCTTGCCATGCAAAGTTTAATGCGACAAGCCGATTACGATGCCGACCAGCAACTCCAGCGGATTTATAAGAATTGTCGTAGCGAATACTTACTATATATTCGACGGAAGGATTTCTCGACGCTGAGTGAGCTGATGAACCTGGCCGAGGACTACGAAGGTATCCACATCAAGAGGGAACGAGTTCTACCACCGCGTGGGCGTTATAAGCAAAATCGAATGGTGACTGACCGCCAGGAGGTTGTCATCCATGTGAGGTCGGCCTGCAGGCGATGCGGGGAGAGCGGCCATTTTTGGAGATCCTGTCGACGCCCTGCTGTCCTCTTTTGTTGGGAATGCGGGCGACGAAACGTACGCACCGTCGATTGTTGCAGGGCTCGGTCGGGAAACGAGCAGGGGAATCGCCATTAGCGAGGTATGGCGAAGACCCCGAACGCAAGGACGCCTCGTATGTAGAGTCACCTTTGAAAAGCAACGGTAGCAGAGTCTGGGCTAAGGTAGCCATCGGGAATCAGCGGATTACGGCCACAATAGATACGGAAGCCTCGAGAAGTTTTGCAAGCGAATTCATAGCAGTAGAGTTGATGGACCAGGGCGTAAGGGGCAGCGCAGAAATTCAGGTGCAGATGGCCGACGGTGGAGTGCGGACAGTAGACCGGTCACTTCGGGTCACCATACGGCTCGGAATCGCGAAATGCGACGTCGAACTTTTGGTTCTGCCACGAGTTTTAGACCATCTGATTCTTGGCATGGATTTCTTGTCTAAGATAGGGACAAAGATTGAGTGTGGCGGTGAAACCGTGTGGCTCGACGCAGGGCAGTCTAAAAAGCGAGTCGAGGACATGGTGCGATGCCTCTCGATATTGGAAGCCCGAGAAAACACGATACAACGGCGTCGGAATGAAGGCGTTGATCACGATGAGGCAGCGACAACACCACGTACCGCTGAGGAACCACGAGCAACGGACGACGAAAGAATCGCGAGGTTCTTGCAGACCGAGTTACAGGGCTTTGACAAGTTGATCGAAACGACGGACACCGCTGCGCACAGCATCACCATGCGCGACGAGAGGCCAATAAAGCAACGCTACTACCCTAAAAACCCAGCAATGCAGAAAATTATTGACGCAGAAGTAGACAACCTACTGGAAAGGGGCTGCATCGAACCATCGCACAGCTCATATAGTGCACCACTAGTATTGGTGCGGAAGAAAACAGGAGCCTGGAGGGTCTGTGTTGACTACAGACAGCTGAACGCCCATTCGATCCCAGACGCCTACCCGCTACCGAGGATTAACCACATACTGGACCGACTACGCGATGCACACTACATCAGCAGCTTAGATTTGAAGAACGGGTATTGGCAGATCCCCATGGATCCGCACAGCAAGCAGTACACGGCCTTTACCGTGCCGGGAAGAGGTCTGTACCAGTGGCGAGTGATGCCGTTCGGGCTCCATTCGGCACCAGCGACGTTCCAACGAGCCTTGCACCAGGTCATTGGAGCACAGCTAGAACCTTTCGCATTCGCATATCTCGATGACATCATTGTCACTGGGAACTCCTTGGATGACCACATGAGGAATCTGGCAGAGGTACTGAGGAGACTTAAGGCCGCAAAGCTGCAGATTAACCGGGAAAAGTGCAAATTTTTCCAACGAGAACTAAAGTATCTTGGCTACGTCGTCAGCGCCGATGGGATCCACACTGACCCCGACAAAATTGCCGCAATACGAGATCTAACTCCCCCTAAAGACGTGAAAGGAGTCCGACGGATCCTGGGCGTTGCGTCCTGGTATAGGCGTTTTGTTCCGGAATTTGCAGCCATCGCGCGCCCGTTAACTACGCTGCTTGCCAAAGGAAAACGTTTTCACTGGGGCGAGCAACAGCAACAAGCATTTGACACACTCAAACGGAAGCTGACAGAAGCGCCGGTGTTAGTACGCCCGGATTTTAACATACAATTTACTCTACAAACGGATGCGAGTGACTATGGCCTCGGAGCGGTCCTCACTCAGGAGACAGACGGACATGAGCGCGTCATTGTCTACGCTAGCCGCCATCTTAGCGACGTGGAACACCGATACTCCACGACCGAAAAGGAGTGTCTAGCCATAGTATGGGGAATCAGGAAGATGAGGGCATATCTGGAGGGCTATCACTTCGTCGTTGTAACAGACCATCTCTCGCTGAAATGGTTGAACTCTATAGGGAATCCATCCGGAAGGATCGCGCGTTGGGCGCTGGAACTCCAGCAGTATGACTTTGAGGTAAAGTATCGGAAAGGAAATGGAATGGAATAGCCGACACCCTTTCTCGGCAGCCAATCGAAAGGCTACAACAGCTGTCGGTAAGCAACTCCCACTGCAAATGGTACCAGGACAAACTGCAGTCAGTCACGGCCAATCCGTCCGGCTGTCCAGATTTCGCCATCGTCGACGGTCAACTCTACAAACATTTCCCTCGAGACGAGCAAGGCAGGGGGGGAACCACTTGGAAGTTATGTGTGCAAAAAAATTTACGGCCAGATGTCCTGCGAGAAAACCATGATGACGCCTGCGCCGGCCACCACGGTATCCGGAAGACAATACTACGGGTTCGACAACGCTACCACTGGCCCGGTCTAACGCGTGACGTAAAGAGATATGTAAGAAGCTGTGACTCCTGCCAGAGATACAAAACGTCGCAAGAGCAGAAGGCTGGAACAATGCTTACACAGATAAGCAACGAACCATGGGCAATCATTTGTGTGGATTTTATCGGCCCATTGCCGCGTTCAACGCATGGGAATACTGTGGCGTTAGTAATTTTCGACAAGTTTTCGAAATGGACGGAAATCATCCCGATGCGCGCACCTACGACGAAGGGCCTGATCAAAAGTCTTAGGGAGCGAATAATTTGTAGGTACGGAGTCCCGAAGGTACTGGTTTCGGATAACGGACCCCAGTTCACTAGCCGGCTGTTTAAGAGCTACGTGAGGGATATGGCGATTCGCCACCAGTTTACAGCGCCGTATACACCCCAAGAAAACGCGGCGGAGCCGGCCAACCGAAATGTCAAGCGCATAATCGCTCAGCTATGTCAAGGGAAACAACCCGACTGGGATGAACACGAGCCAGAGGTCATGTTAGCCATCAATACCGCGATTTCTGAGACTACAGGATACAGCCCCGCCTATCTCACACAAGGGAGGGAACCAAGGCTGCCTAGAGCCCTCTACGACGACAAGACGTTAGGAACCGGAAATAAGGAGCAGACGCCAGCAGAAACTGGAGACATACTCGGCGAAACTTGGGAGCTCGTACGCAGTAACCTACGGCAAGCCGCACAGCAGCAGGCCCACCACTACAACCTGCGAAGACGTAAATGGGCACCGCAGATAGGACAACTGGTGCTGGCAAAAACTCACCTACAATTCAAAGCGATCGATAAGTTCAACGCTAAGTTAGCGCCGAGGTTTGAAGGACCTTTCCGCGTCCTTCGTTTCACCTCCCCGGTCATCGTACAACTGTCAGCGAGCGAGGGAGGGCGCACTCGCACCGCGCACATCAGCGACATAAAGCGCTACTATATACGCGAGGTTGACAGGCAGGGAGAGCCAGAACAACAGAGCCCGTCGATTGACGTGCAGCAGCAGGCAACATTGAACGCAACTGCCACCCTACAGTTCCCCCGGTTTCAGGACTACTTGGACGCACGTGTGTTGTCCACCCAGGGGCGAGAAGGAGTTGCCAACCGATTCCGTCAGCTGAGACAGCAGTCTACGGGAGCGAGAGAAGGCCAACCTCACCGGAGCAGGCGTCGTCACCGCATGCAGTTCGACTACGAGAAGTACGGCATCACGCTCAACGCAAGATCCCCGGCGCCACCAGAGTCAATACGTCGGCTTCCCGAAGAAGGAAGGGAATGTAACAACTTAAGGTAAAGTTGTTACAAGCCTAACCAGGTGTTTAACGCAGCAGTTAGTGTAACCAGGTCATTATGCACGATGCCATGTCTAAATAGAACAGCGGGAAAATACCGTTATTCGGCAATATAAACGACTGCGGAACCGGTCTCGCTATCTTTTTCCGACTGCGATCTTCGAAGTAAGAACATCATATCTCAAACTTTGTAAACCGTGAAAATAAAGTACAGTTACATACTAGAAATAATCCAGGCGCTTATCCTTTTCTGAGCAAACATCTTTAGGTAAGAAACATGTGAAACATTAGTGAAAACATTAAACCTACGCTGGGGTCCTCGTGATTGACGGTTGGAACTTTGTCGATTTGCGCAGTCAGAGTGATTCTTTAGTCTGACGACTGGAAAATCTGCACAGGTTGCAAAAGCATCTACGTCGCGTCGTGGTTAAAGCTTTGCCTGCGTTGATTTGGCAGTCAGAGTGATTTCTTTAGTCTGACGGCTGTTAAATCTGCGCCGCGCGTTATTCACGGACATTGTAATAACCCCGACGTCGCGCCGTAGTTGCACTTTGTATGCGTTGATTGTGCAGTCAGAGTGATTTCTTTAGTCTTTCGGCTGTTAAATCTGCGCCGTACATTTCTTTGCCGCGAGCAATCGTGACAACAGCGACGTCGCACTGTCGTCGCATTCTGTCTTGAGCCCGCCGGCGGCCAAATCTGCGCCGCACGTTCGCTTAACGCGAACATTGCGAAAACATCGACGTCGCACCGTCGAAGCATTCGGTCTGGGGTCTTACGGCTGCTAAACCTGCGCCGTGCATTTCTTTTCCGCGAGCAATCGTGACAACAGCGACGTCGCACCGTCGTCGCATTCTGCGAACACTGCGCTCCAAGTTATTTCTAAAGAGACGAGAAAAAATTTCTGTTGACGAACCCTGGCACCGACGGCTAACCCGGAGCAAAAAGGTCGTCACAAAATGATACAGTCAAAGATCATATCATATTAGGTTTTCTATATATTTTGAGTAAAACCAAATTCCTTTTATTATGACAGAGAGTATCAAGGAGAGCGAGAGACTTAGTGAGAGAGTAGAAACCCCAAAACAAAAAGATTACATAAAAAATTTTTATATATATATACATACGTATTCAGTATTTTATCCAACGAACAACACACAACATGAACTCTATCAACATGTCGTTATTTTTGAAACGTGTTCATAACTTTCTAATGAATCAGAAACAAAATATCGTGGATGCACATTATGAAGAAATTTTGACGAGCTACGTGAAATTATGTCGATACGAAGGCGCTTTGTTAATAAAATCACATCATGAAATTTGCTACTGAAACACGTCGGGGAATTTCGAAGAAAGATGAAAAGACATCTGTGTGATTTTTCTGTCTTTTTTCTTTAAGTACTTTCTTATTTCTGTCATCCTAGTTTCTATTCTTGTCTTACACTATATCTTACGCCAAATGTTCACTATTTTTTATCTCATTTTGTTTATTCTACGAAAATATAAATTAATCGATGTAATGGCTACTTACCAATTTTCAAATAATTGCTAGTTATTATTATAATTGTTACTAATTGAATTTAAAGTGTTATAATTGAATTTAAAGTGTTATAATTGTCTGCGCACATTTTAAAAGTTTTAAATTATTAATAATAAATAAATAAAATAAATAAATAAATTACGAAATCGGCTGATTTGCCACGTATTTCATAGGTTATGTTTTTCGTGGAACAAAAGCTTGCGCGGAAAACTGACGAAATCGGCAGATTTGTTCTGCATAAGGCCAATGATGAAGTAGTCACTGTGACCAATTCCTTCCGGCTTCACTAAAAAAAGATGTTGGAACAAGCTCAGCTTTCGAACCACGTATTCCACTCGGTCAGCTTTAGTTTTTGTAGAACAAAATTTTTCGCGGATAAATTACGAAATCGGCAGATTTGCTGTGCATAAGGCCATTGATGAAGAGGTCACTGTGACCATTTCCTTCCGGGAACCCTAAAAGCTTGGACGATTTTGAAAGTTGTTGAAACAAGCTTTCGAACCACGTATTCCATTTGCTGAGATTATGTTTTTCGTGCAGCAAAAGTTTTTGCGGAAAAATTATGAAATCGGCAGATGAAGGGGTCAATGATGAAGGGGTCACTGTAACAAATTCCTTCCGCGTGCACAAAAAGCTTTTAATGATTCTGAAAGGTGTTGGAACAAGCTTACGAACCACGTATTCCGCATGGTCAGATTATGTTTTTCGCAGAATAAAAGTTTTCGTTGAATAGTGGTGAAAGCGGCAAATGTCAGTCAAAGACTTAATCGTCGTAGAAATTTTCAATTGAGACATCTAAAATTTATTTTTAAAATATGTAGACATATTCCGTGAAGTGTATGTTTAACATTTCACGGAATTTGGTATATTTGTGTTTCAAAAAAGTGTTTCAATGCAACCATCGTGGATAATACTGTTTGTGGCTATTTCTTCGCTGGTTGAGAATATGCGTATGCGAAGGGGATGTTCCTATTAATGATTTTTGTGCTTCTGATCATTTCACAGATTTTTACATTTTCAGCTTCTAAGCATTTTTGTCTTTTCTATTTTATTTGCTCCTTTCTCACTATGTCAATACAATTTCAATGAGGGTGTAGAAAAAGGTAGTATGTACTTATATTAAAAAGTATTATTTAATTGAAGTTAATCTTTCGGTAAGTAATAAATAGTTAAGCAAGGAAAAATGCTAAATCAAAAAAAATTAAAATAGAAATGGCTGAGAAATTAAGAATATTTTAACAGTTAATGTTCAATGGCAAATTAGGAAAATTTTTTAGTTTTCCATATATTTTACTCCAAATAAAAATTGTTTACTTTGTCGTAATTTTATTCAAGTTACGTACATTTTAAAATAAGCACTACCTTTTCTACACTCGCATTAAAATTGTATTGACAAAGTGCGAAAGGAGCAAATTGAATAAAGAGGCCAAAAATGCTTAGAAGCTGAAAATGTAAAAATTTGTGAAATGATTAGAAGCACAAAATTCATAAACTGAAACAGTACTTTGCTTCTCTTCCCCCCTCTGAAACCAACACCTCAAAATCACAATAGCATATTATCAACCATCGAAGAAATAGCAAGAATAGATGGGGAATTGTTATTGTAAAATAATCATATGAAGTTAAATCTACCCCTTATCTCTCCTCGTCTTTGAAATCGAAAATCTTTCATTTGTTTGACTTCACACATCGTATGTCCACGATGGTTGCATCGAAGCGCTTTCTTGCATAAGTTTATTGGGCATACCGCTGCCTCATACGCACGAAACAAAAGCGAACGAAGTTCGAGTCGACGCAAATGGTCCCTCACTGATCTTTGTATATCTCGTCAAAATATTTTCGCCGTGAATTCGCCTTTGTAATCTCTTCATAATATATGTTCGTTGCTAGTAATGAGTAAAAAATACGAATTTTGTGGTTCTGATCTTTGCTAAGTTATATTCGCGTTTACGAATTTATCTTCACGGAGTTAAAATTTTGGGGCAAAAAGGTGTTTCACACAAAAATAATAAAATGGTTTACGTAACTGTAAATTCTTATGTGATTGTTTCTGATATTGTAGGTGTAACTGATAACTGTTCACTCTGCTCTTAAAAAAACCGCATAATTAAGTATTAGATTTCAATTTAGTGTACAATATGACAACTGTCCGAATCGTTGGACTTTTCATCCAGCAGTTCTAACGAAAGTACAATCGTTCCGTGTTGGAGACCTGGTTACAGTTATTGGTGACAAATCACGAGTGCAAGAACTTCAAAAGGGACATGGTGAATGGGTCGAAAATATGATATATGTAAGCTTCTTTTCAAGATATGGATATGTAGTGAAATGTTCACATAAGTTTATAATAATTAAATATTACTTTTAGGTTTTAGGGAAACATTGCAAAATAAACAGAGTGTATTCCGATGGTGATCTACGAATACAACAGCTTGAAGATGGTTTTGAATGGACTTTAAACCCCAAGTGTGTAACGCTAAAGCCATCATCCCTAACTGCAATTCCAGACTTTTTTAACAGAACAATCAATGTAATTCACCAGTGCTTGGATCATATAGTTACTCCCTTGTCTGGCATTTCTGGTAGTTCGGTTATTGACAAATTAGTGAGAGAAGCAGCACTAGGCCACTTGGACTTCGTGAAACAATATTTAGATAAACAACCTTCACAAATAGATTCTACTAGCGGTGGTAGGTCATGCATTCACGTAGCGGCTCATCAGGGTTACACAAATATGGTACAATATTTAATATCGGTAGGCGCTAACATAAACATTGTCGATACAGAAGGTGACTCTCCTTTACACTATGCAGCATTTGGAAATCAAGCAGAAACAATGCGAATATTATTACGAAGTCGTGCAAATGTAAATTCTCTTAACGCAAGCCATTGCTCTGCGCTACATATTTGCACCCACAAGAAAAACACGTATTGTGTGCAAGAATTAATAAAGTTTGGTGCTGATGTGAATATACAAGATTCCTATGGTGATACTGCATTGCATGATGCAATTGGAAAGGAAAACTTAGAAGTAGTAGATCTTTTATGCAATGCCCCAAATCTTAATTTATCCTTAAAAAATAAAAGGGGATTTAACGTTTTTCATCATGCTTCTTTAAAGGGCAATATAAAAGCAACAAAACGAATTCTACAGCTTTCGCGACAATTGATAAATGTTAAGAAAGACGATGGGTTTGCAGCACTACATTTGGCTGCATTAAATGGCCATGCGAATATCATTCCATTTTTAATTCTTGATGGAAAAGCTGAAATAGATATACGCAATAATCGACAACAAACACCCTTTTTGTTAGCTGTTTCTCAAGGACATTTATCTTCTATTGAAAAGTTAGTAACTTTGGGTTGCGATGTTAGTGCAAAAGACGAAGACGGGCATAACGCTTTACATTTATGCGTTATCAAAAGAAAAAATTTTTTATTGTTCGAAGAACCATCTGATGCTCCAGAAATACAGAAAAGTTTTTTCGATCTGCCTTACTTAAAAAAAGAGGGATTTCTGTTTGCAATATTGTGTTATTTATTAAAAAAAGGTTGTAAAATAGAACAGAATAAAAAGGGAGAAGATATCTTCGAATGGATTACTGAAAAGCGTCAAAAGAAGTTTATTTTATGCTACCAGTCTTCTATTGAAAAAAAAAACGACAGCATTGTTCTTGATCAAATGGCAAGAAACCATTATATATTAAAAAATTGTACCAGTGGAAATCTTAAAAAATATCCAAATTCTTTTGTAAAATTCCAAGAAAATACTTTAATTGCTGCTAACTCTCTTGCAATATCAGGAATTCCTTTAACTGTTGAAATGAAGGAAAATGCCGCCATAGTAGATCCGATATCGACTAGCAGAGCTGCTAAAAATAATGTTGCAAATCAACCTGCTAATAACACAGAACTAACGTGCAAGAAACATATATGTGCTAATTCTGGAAAATCTGTCGTACAAATAAAGGGAAAGAGCACATCGCAGATTAACAATTCGGGTTATACGAACGAGGATGTGGCTGCTTGCTCACGAGCAAGTGCAAATGAATTTAAACAAAAAATTGGAAAATGTATAGTATGTGATGAAGTTTTACCTCTCATTAAGTTTGAACCCTGTAACCATCGAAACTCCTGCGAAGAATGTGGAGTTCGTATGAAGAAATGTTTACGATGCGGCGCTTATATTGAACGCCGAATTAAGGACAACGACCATGCTGTAATTAACGTTAATCAAATGTGCCTACCAGAACTTGATCGAATAAGATATTTAGAAAATAAGATTCAGGAGTATGAGGAATCGCATTATTGCAGTATATGCATGGAACAACGTCGTAATGTCGTTTTCCTTTGCGGACACGGAGCTTGTTCGCGTTGTGCCGAGACTTTACGTATATGTCACATGTGTCGGAAAACAATTTTAAAGAAGATCAATTTGTATTAACATCATTCAGTATCATTTAAACAAAAAATGCATGGAAGATATTTATGTATGTAAATCTTATGTACTTACAGACAAAAAAATCCTAGCAAAAACAAAACTTAATTACATTCAACATAGGTTTAAATTTCCAAAAATCTGTTGTAAAGATATTTGTGCGTGGAAAACGAAACTCATTATACGATACTGAGATTATCCTTCAAAAATAACCTAGTTCTTTCAATAAAATAGCTTAGCAGTAATTTTTATATCATGCTATGTATCATTATATATTAGCAAAAGTTTTCAGTACATTATACAATGGCACAAAATAATATATATTACTTGATATTGTAAATGTAAAAACTTAACTAACTTGAATTGTAAAACTATGTGCAGTGTATTATATATTTCTCTATATACAATAGGGCAACTCAGTAATGCGATATATATTTTCTTGACACTTTGTCTCATTTATTTTATTTAATAAAGGTAAAAGCAAAAAGCCCAAAGCTGTATAGAAACATTAAAGTCTTTTCAAGACGGTAGTTATGCAAAGCTATTTCGCATCATCGTTTAAATAGCTTGTAACGCTAAATTTTATGTAAAATTTAAGGTACATACAAAGGGTGTACAGAGCCAAGCAATCAAGGCAACAAAACGCAGGAAACTCGATTTCATAGTGTAAATGAAGAAAACTAGTCAAACGAGTTTGCTAAATAGCTCGAAAACATTAGAAGCAACGAACACGTCGTATCAACTCCATCAAACATGTTCCAAATCTGACGAAAGCTTTAAAACTTTTTACACAACCTGGAAAAAGAAGAGACGACGAACGCACAATGCATCGGGACAGTCTGTGTAGAAACCCACGTGAAGGCAGTTCGAAAATAGTAAGACGCGTTAAGGATTTAGCAGAGACGACCAGCATCGTAAGGACGCCGCAGTAAGCACTGTAAGGACTCCGAGTCGGCATCAAAGGGAATCGCAGTCAAAACCGCAAGGATTTCGATTCGGCATCAAAGGTACTCGCAGTCAACAGCGCAAGGACGACGTATCAGTCAACGTCGAAGAGGAATTTCGTACGCGGGTGTGGTGAAAGCGAAAGGTGTAGTGGAGAAGTGACAACTGCTCCAAAACGGTGAGGTGAGCGAAAATAAGCCATACGCCGTTTGAAAGATGGTGTTTATAGCAAGCAATACTGCAAATCTTGTAAAATCGTTGGTCGCCGTTTTCTTGTAATTCACGGTTAAACTTGGACGAATTTCGTACGCAGATGTGATGAACAGGTGTAGTGGAGAAGTGACAACTGCTCCAAAACGGTGAGGTGTGCCAAAATAAACCATATGCTGTTTGAAAGACGGTGTTTACAGCAAGCAATGCTGCAAATCTTGTAAAATTGTTGGTCGCCGTTTTCTTGTAATTCAAGGTTAATGTTGGACGAATTTCGTATGCAGATGTGATGAACAGGTGTAGTGGAGAAGTGAAAACTTCTCCAAAACGGTGAGGTGAGCGAAAATAAACCATACGCCGTTTGAAAGATGGTGTTTATAGCAAGCAATACTGCAAATCTGGTAAAATCGTTGGTCGCCGTTTTCTTGTAATTCACGGTTAAACTTGGACGAATTTCGTACGCAGATGTGATGAACAGGTGTAGTGGAGAAGTGACAACTGCTCCAAAACGGTGAGGTGTGCCAAAATAAACCATATGCTGTTTGAAAGACGGTGTTTACAGCAAGCAATGCTGCAAATCTTGTAAAATTGTTGGTCGCCGTTTTCTTGTAATTCACGGTTAAACTTGGACGAATTTCGTACGCAGATGTGATGAACAGGTGTAGTGGAGAAGTGACAACTGCTCCAAAACGGTGAGGTGTGCCAAAATAAACCATATGCTGTTTGAAAGACGGTGTTTACAGCAAGCAATGCTGCAAATCTTGTAAAATTGTTGGTCGCCGTTTTCTTGTAATTCAAGGTTGAAAGTTGGACGAATTTCGTATGCAGATGTGATGAACAGGTGTAGTGGAGAAGTGAAAACTTCTCCAAAACGGTGAGGTGAGCGAAAATAAACCATACGCCGTTTGAAAGATGGTGTTTATAGCAAGCAATACTGCAAATCTGGTAAAATCGTTGGTCGCCGTTTTCTTGTAATTCACGGTTAAACTTGGACGAATGTCGTACGCAGATGTGATGAACAGGTGTAGTGGAGAAGTGACAACTGCTCCAAAACGGTGAGGTGTGCCAAAACAAACCATATGCTGTTTGAAAGACGGTGTTTACAGCAAGCAATGCTGCAAATCTTGTAAAATTGTTGGTCGCCGTTTTCTTGTAATTCACGGTTAAACTTGGACGAATTTCGTACGCAGATGTGATGAACAGGTGTAGTGGAGAAGTGACAACTGTTCCAACACGGTCAGGTGCAGCTATTCTTGTAAAATCGCTGGTTGCCATTATCGTGTAATTCGAGGTCAAATTTGGACGAACTTCGTACGCAGGTGTGGTGAACAGGTGTAGTGGAGAATTGAATCTGCTCCCAAACGGTGAGATCTGCGAAAATAAGGCATATGCCGTTTGAAAGATGGTGTTTAAAGAAAGCAATGCTGCCAATCTTGTAAAGGTGTGCGAAAATAAGCCATATTCCGTTTGAAAGATTGTATGTACAGCAAGCAATGCTGCAAAGCTTGTAAATGCGTTGGTTGCCGTTTTCTTGTAATTCGAGGTTAAAGTTGGACGAATTTCGTACGCAGATATGATGAACAGGTGTAATGGAGAAGCGACAATTGTTCCAAAATGGTGGGGTGTCCGAAAATAAGCCATATGCCGTTTGGAAGTTGATTTTTACAGCAAGCAATGCAGCCAATCTTGTAAAAGCGCTGGCCACCGGTTTCTTGTAATTCGATGTCAAAATGTGCCGAATTTCGTGCGCAGATGTGGTGAACAAGTGTAGTGAAGAATTGCCAACTGCTCCAAAATGGTGAGATTTGCGAAAATAGGCCATATGCAGCTTGAAAGATGGTGTTTACAGCAAGCAACGCAGCCAATCTTGTAAAATCGTTGGTCGCTGTTTTCTTGTAATTCGAGGTTAAACTTGGACGGATTTTGTACTCAGATGTGATGAACAGGTGTAGTGGAGAAGTGACAACTTCTCCAAAACGGTGAGGTGTGCGAAAATAAGGCATATGCCGTTTGAAAGATAATGTTTACAGCAAGCAATGCTGCAAATCTTGTAAATTCGTTAGTTGCCGTTTTCTTGTAATTCGAGGTTAAAGTTGGACGAATTTCGTACGCAGATGTGATGAACAGGTGTAGTGGAGAAGTGACAACTGTTCCAAAATGGTGGGGTGTCCGAAAATAAGCCATATGCCGTTGGAAGTTGATTTTTACAGCAAGCAATGCAGTCAATCTTGTAAATTAGTTGGTCGCCGTTTGCTTGTAATTCGAGTCAAATTTGGACGAATTTCGTACGCAGATGTAATGAACAAGTGTAGTGGAGAGTGAAAACTGCTCCACTGCGGTAAGGTGTACAAAAATACGCCATATGCCGTTTGAAAGATGGTGTTTACAGCAAGCAATGCAGCCAATCTTGTAAAATCGTTGGTTGCCGTTATCGTGTAATTCGAGGTCAAATTTGGACGAATTTCGTACGCAGGTAAGGTGAACAGGTGTAGTGGAGAATTGACATCTGCTCCTAAACGATGAGGTCTGCGAAAATAAGGCATATGCCGCTTGAAAGATAATTTTTACAGCAAGCAATGCTGCAAATCTTGTAAAAGCGCCGTCAAAGTTGAACGAATTTCGTAGGCAGATGTGATGAACAGGTGGAGTGGACAAGTGACAACTGCTCCACAAGGGTACGGTGTACCAAAATAAGCCAAATGCCGTTTGAAAGATTTTGTTTGTAACGAGTTTTCTTTTCCAGCCGGGATAACCTCAGTGGCCCCAGTGAGGTTACTAATAAAATCTTATAATGAATGATTACTAATAAAATCTTACTGCCGACGGTTCTCTCGGCGTCTATAGAAAAGCGGAATATTGCTGACTCTGTCCCTCTTGACGGAGTCGCCGGTGATATCTCCCTTCCTCCCCGCAACTACTTATAGCAGTGTCAGCTATGCTTCTGGTGAGCTATAGCTCGTAGAGTTAACAAGTTCTGGCTCGCTAATCGCACAAGTGTGAGCTAAAGCTCGTAGAGTTAGCTGAAGCTACCCAGCTAATCGGTAAACAGGAGGGGAGGTGAGCAACAGCTCAGGCTGCCAAAAAAATGAACCAACTCACGGTAATATTAGTCACCAGTCGTAATTGACAAAGTGTCTTCGGTAAGAGTTTGGCTGATTTTCTAAGTCCAAATTCACGCATTAAATGTCGGGGACGCAATGAAATAGTTGAGAATTATGATGCTTTGGCCGTAGGAAAACTGCCGTGAAGGCAAAAATGTATCACGGAGAAGAATTGCATTGTCATTCCATCGGTTGTTTGTTGTCTTTCGATATTCTATTTATAGATTGCAGAGTTATAGATACGCAGATGTGATGAACAAGTGTAGTGGAGAGTGACAACTGCTCCAAAACGGTGAGGTGTGCGAAAATAAGGCATATGCCTTTTGAAAGATAATGTTTACAGCAAGCAATGCTGCAACTCTTGTAAATTCGTCAGTTGCCGTTTTCTTGCAATTCGAGGTTAAAGTTGGACGAATTTCGTACGCATATGTGATGAACAGGTGTAGTGGAGAATTGAACACTGCTCCAAAACGGTGAGGTGTGCAAAAATAGGCCATATGCCGTTTGAAAGATGGTGTTTAAAGAAAGAAATGCTGCCAATCTTATAAAGGTGTGCGAAAATAAGCCATATTCCGTTTGAAAGATGGTGTTTAAAGAAAGCAATGCTGCCAATCTTTTAAAGGTGTGCGAAAATAAGCCATATTCCGTTTGAAAGATGGTATGTACAGCAAGCAATGCTGCAAAGCTTGTAAATGCTTTGGTTGCCGTTTTCTTGTAATTCGAGGTTAAAGTTGGACGAATTTCGTACGCAGATGTGATGAACAGTTGTAATGGAGAAGTGGCAATTGTTCCAAAATGGTGGGGTGTCCAAAAATAAGCCATATGCCGTTTGGAAGATGATTTTTACAGCAAGCAATGCAGCCAATCTTCTAAAATCGTTGGTCGCCGTTTGCTTGTAATTCGAGGGCAAAGTTGGACGAATTTCGTACGCAGATGTGATGAACAGGTGTAGTGGAGAGTGACAACTGCTCCGCCACGGTGAGGTGTGCGAAAATAGGCAATATGCCGTTTGAAAAATGGTGCTTACAGCTAGCAATGCTACAAATCTTGTAAATCCGTTGGTCGCTGTTTTCTTGTAATTCGAGGTTAAACTTGGACGAATTTTGTAGTCATATGTGATGAACAGGTGTAGTGGAGAAGTGACAACTGCTCCAAAACGGTGAGGTGTGCGAAAATAAGGCATATGCCGTTTGAAAGATAATGTTTACAGCAAGCAATGCTGCAAATCTTGTAAATTCGTTAGTTGCCGTTTTCTTGTAATTCGAGGTTAAATTTGGACGAATTTCGTACGCAGATGTGATGACAGGTGTAGTGGAGAAGTGACAACTATTCCAAAATGGTAGGGTGTCCGAAAATAAGCCATATGCAGTTTGGAAGATGATTTTTACAGCAAGCAATGCAGCCAATCTTGTAAATTCGTTGGTCGCCGTTTGCTTGTAATTCGAGGTCAAATTTGGACGAATTTCGTCCGCAGATGTGATGAACAAGTGTAGTGGAGAGTGAGAACTGCTCCAAAACGATGAGGTGTGCGAAAATAAGGCATATGTCGTTTGAAAGATAATGTTTACAGCAAGCATTGCTGCAAATCTTCTAAAAGCGTTGGTCGCCGTTGTATTGTAATTCAAGGTTAAAAATTGGACTAATTTCGTACACAGATGTGATGAACAGGTGTAGTGGAGAAGTGAAAACTGTTCCAACACGGTGAGGTGTGCGAAAATAAGCCACATGTCATTTGAAAGATAGTGTTTACAGCAAGCAATGCAGCATATCTTGTAAAAGCGCTGGCCACCGGTTTCTTGTAATTCGATGTCAAAATGTGCCGAATTTCGTGCGCAGATGGGGTGAACAAGTGTAGTGGAGAATTTCCAACTGCTCCAAAATGGTGAGATTTGCGAAAATAGGCCATATGCAGTTTGAAAGATGGTGTTTACAGCAAGCAACGCAGCCAATCTTGTAAAATCGTTGGTCGCTGTTTTCTTGTAATTCGAGGTTAAACTTGGACGGATTTTGTACTCAGATGTGATGAACAGGTGTAGTGGAGAATTGAGCACTGCTCCAAAACGGTGAGGTGTGCGAAAATAGGCCATATGCCGTTTGAAAGATGGTGTTTAAAGAAAGCAATGCTGCCAATCTTGTAAAGGTGTGCGAAAATAAGCCATATGCCGTTTGAAAGATTTTGTTTACAGCAAGCAATGCTGCAAATCTTGTAAAATCGTTGGTCGCAGTTTTCTTTTAGTTCGACGTCAACATTTGACGGTTTTCGTACGCAGATGTGATGAACAAGTGTAGTGGGGAAGTGACAACTGCTCCAAAACGGTGAGGTGTGCGAAAATAAGCCATATGCCGTTTGAAAGATAGTGTTTACAGCAAGCAGCGCAGCCAATCTTGTAAAATCGTTGGTCGCTGTTTTCTTGTAATTCGAGGTTAAACTTGGACGGATTTTGTACTCAGATGTGATGAATAGGTGTAGTGGAGAAGTGACAACTGCTCCAAAACGGTGAGCTTTGCGAAAATAAGGCATATGCCGATTAAAAGATAATGTTTTCAGCAAGCAATGCTGCAAATCTTTTAAATCGTCAGTTGCCGTTTTCTTGCAATTCGAGGTTAAAGTTGGACGAATTTCGTACGCAGATGTGATGAACAGGTGTAGTGGAGAATTGAACACTGCTCCAAAACGGTGAGGTGTGCGAAAATAGGCAATATGCCGTTTGAAAGATGGTGTTTAAAGAAAGCAATGCTGCAATTCTTGTAAAATCGTTGGTCGCCGTCTTCTTTTAATTCGACGTCAAAATTGGACGAATTTCTTACGAAGATGTGATGAACAGGTGTAGTGGGGAAGTGACAACTGAGTTGGACAACTGCTCCGCAACGGTGAGGTGTGCGAAAATAAGGCATATGCCGTTTAAAAGATAATGTTTTCAGCAAGCAATGCTGCAAATCTTTTAAATCGTCAGTTGCCGTTTTCTTGCAATTCGAGGTTAAAGTTGGACGAATTTCGTATGCAGATGTGATGAACAGGTGTAGTGGAGAATTGAACACTGCTCCAAAACGGTGAGGTGTGCGAAAATAGGCAATATGCCGTTTGAAAGATTGTGTTTAAAGAAAGCAATGCTGCCAATCTTGTAAAGGTGTGCGAAAATAAGCCATATTCCGTTTGAAAAATGGTGTTTACAGCAAGCAATGCTACAAATCTTGTAAATCCGTTGGTCGCTGTTTTCTTGTAATTCGAGGTTAAACTTGGACGAATATTGTACTCAGATGTGATGAACACGTGTATTGGAGAAGTGACAACTGCTCCACTGCGGTAAGGTGTACGAAAATAAGCCATATGCCGTTTGAAAGATGGTGTTTACAGCAAGCAATGCAGCCAATCTTGTAAAATCGTTGGTTGCCGTTATCGTGTAATTCGAGGTCAAATTTGGACGAATTTCGTACGCAGGTGTGAACAGGTGTAGTGGAGAATTGACATCTGCTCCCAAACGATGAGGTCTGCGAAAATAAGGCATATGCCGCTTGAAAGATAATTTTTACAGCAAGCAATGATGCAAATCTTGTAAAAGCGTTAATCGCCGTCAAAGTTAGACGAATTTCGTAGGCAGATGTGATGAACAGGTGGAGTGGACAAGTGACAACTGCTCCACAACGGTAAGGTGTACGAAAATAAGCCAAATGCCGTTTGAAAGATTTTGTTTACAGCAAGCAATGCTGCAATTCTTGTAAAATCGTTGGTCGCCGTCTTCTTTTAATTCGACGTCAAAATTGGACGAATTTCGTACGAAGATGTGATGAACAGGTGTAGTGGGGAAGTGACAACTGCTCCAAAAAGGTGAGGTGTGCGAAAATAAGCCATATGCAGTTTGAAAGACAGTGTTTACATCAAGCAATGCAGCATATCTTGTAAAATTGTTGGTCGCTGTTTTCTTGTAATTCGAGGTTAAACTTGGACGAATTTTGTACTCAGATGTGATGAACAGGTGTAGTGGAGAAGTGACAACTGAGTTGGACAACTGCTCCGCAACGGTGAGGTGTGCGAAAATAAGGCATATGCCGCTTAAAAGATAATGTTTTCAGCAAGCAATGCAGCATATCTTGTAAAAGCGCTGGCCATCGGTTTCTTGTAATTCGATGTCAAAATGTGCCGAATTTCGTGCGCAGATGTGGTGAACAGGTGTAGTGGAGAATTGACATCTGCTCCCAAACGATGAGGTCTGCGAAAATAAGGCATATGCCGCTTGAAAGATAATTTTTACAGCAAGCAATGATGCAAATCTTGTAAAAGCGTTGGTCGCCGTCAAAGTTAGACGAATTTCGTAGGCAGATGTGATGAACAGGTGGAGTGGACAAGTGACAACTGCTCCACAACGGTAAGGTGTACGAAAATAAGCCAAATGCCGTTTGAAAGATTTTGTTTACATCAAGCAATGCAGCATATCTTGTAAAATCGTTGGTTGCTGTTTTCTTGTAATTCGAGGTTAAACTTGGACGAATTTTGTACTCAGATGTGATGAACAGGTGTAGTGGAGAAGTGACAACTGAGTTGGACAACTGCTCCGCAACGGTGAGGTGTGCGAAAATAAGGCATATGCCGCTTGAAAGATAGTGTTTAAAGAAAGCAATGCTGCCAATCTTGTAAAGGTGTGCGAAAATAAGCCATATTCCGTTTGAAAAATGGTGTTTACAGCAAGCAATGCTACAAATCTTGTAAATCCGTTGGTCGCTGTTTTCTTGTAATTCGAGGTTAAACTTGGACGAATATTGTACTCAGATGTGATGAACACGTGTATTGGAGAAGTGACAACTGCTCCACTGCGGTAAGGTGTACGAAAATAAGCCATATGCCGTTTGAAAGATGGTGTTTACAGCAAGCAATGCAGCCAATCTTGTAAAATCGTTGGTTGCCGTTATCGTGTAATTCGAGGTCAAATTTGGACGAATTTCGTACGCAGGTGTGGTGAACAGGTGTAGTGGAGAATTGACATCTGCTCCCAAACGATGAGGTCTGCGAAAATAAGGCATATGCCGCTTGAAAGATAATTTTTACAGCAAGCAATGATGCAAATCTTGTAAAAGCGTTGGTCGCCGTCAAAGTTAGACGAATTTCGTAGGCAGATGTGATGAACAGGTGTAGTGGAGAAGTGGCAACTGCTCCAAAACGGTGAGGTGTGCGAAAATAAGGCATATGCCGTTTGAAAGATAATGTTTTCCGCAAGCAATGCTGCAAATCTTGTAAAATCGTTGGTCGCCGTTTTCTTTTAGTTCGACGTCAAAATTTGACGGTTTTCGTACGCAGATGTGATGAACAGGTGTAGTGGGGTAGTGATAACTGCTCCAAAACGGTGAGGTGTGCGAAAATAAGCGATATGCCGTTTGGAAGATGATTTTTACAGCAAACAATGCAGCCAATCTTGTAAATTAGTTGGTGACCGTTTGCATGTAATTCGATGTCAAAATGTGCCGAATTTCGTACGCAGATGTGATGAACAAGTGTAGTGGAGAATTGAGCACTGCTCCAAAACGGTGAGGTGTGCGAAAATAGGCCATATGCCGTTTGAAAGATGGTGTTTAAAGAAAGCAATGCTGCCAATCTTGTAAAGGTGTGCGAAAATAAGCCATATGCCGTTTGAAAGATTTTGTTTACAGCAAGCAATGCTGCAAATCTTGTAAAATCGTTGGTCGCAGTTTTCTTTTAGTTCGACGTCAAAATTTGACGGTTTTCGTACGCAGATGTGATGAACAAGTGTAGTGGGGAAGTGACAACTGCTCCAAAACGGTGAGGTGTGCGAAAATAAGGCATATGCCGATTAAAAGATAATGTTTTCAGCAAGCAATGCTGCAAATCTTTTAAATCGTCAGTTGCCGTTTTCTTGCAATTCGAGGTTAAAGTTGGACGAATTTCGTACGCAGATGTGATGAACAGGTGTAGTGGAGAATTGAACACTGCTCCAAAACGGTGAGGTGTGCGAAAATAGGCCATATGCCGTTTGAAAGATGGTGTTTAAAGAAAGCAATGCTGCCAATCTTGTAAAGGTGTGCGAAAATAAGCCATATTCCGTTTGAAAAATGGTGTTTACAGCAAGCAATGCTACAAATCTTGTAAATCCGTTGGTCGCTGTTTTCTTGTAATTCGAGGTTAAACTTGGACGAATATTGTACTCAGATGTGATGAACACGTGTATTGGAGAAGTGACAACTGCTCCAAAACGGTGAGGTTTGCGAAAATAAGGCATATGCCGATTAAAAGATAATGTTTTCAGCAAGCAATGCTGCAAATCTTTTAAATCGTCAGTTGCCGTTTTCTTGCAATTCGAGGTTAAAGTTGGACGAATTTCGTACGCAGATGTGATGAACAGGTGTAGTGGAGAATTGAACACTGCTCCAAAACGGTGAGGTGTGCGAAAATAGGCAATATGCCGTTTGAAAGATGGTGTTTAAAGAAAGCAATGCTGCCAATCTTGTAAAGGTGTGCGAAAATAAGCCATATTCCGTTTGAAAAATGGTGTTTACAGCAAGCAATGCTACAAATCTTGTAAATCCGTTGGTCGCTGTTTTCTTGTAATTCGAGGTTAAACTTGGACGAATATTGTACTCAGATGTGATGAACACGTGTATTGGAGAAGTGACAACTGCTCCACTGCGGTAAGGTGTACGAAAATAAGCCATATGCCGTTTGAAAGATGGTGTTTACAGCAAGCAATGCAGCCAATCTTGTAAAATCGTTGGTTGCCGTTATCGTGTAATTCGAGGTCAAATTTGGACGAATTTCGTACGCAGGTGTGAACAGGTGTAGTGGAGAATTGACATCTGCTCCCAAACGATGAGGTCTGCGAAAATAAGGCATATGCCGCTTGAAAGATAATTTTTACAGCAAGCAATGATGCAAATCTTGTAAAAGCGTTGGTCGCCGTCAAAGTTAGACGAATTTCGTAGGCAGATGTGATGAACAGGTGGAGTGGACAAGTGACAACTGCTCCACAACGGTAAGGTGTACGAAAATAAGCCAAATGCCGTTTGAAAGATTTTGTTTACAGCAAGCAATGCTGCAATTCTTGTAAAATCGTTGGTCGCCGTCTTCTTTTAATTCGACGTCAAAATTGGACGAATTTCGTACGAAGATGTGATGAACAGGTGTAGTGGGGAAGTGACAACTGCTCCAAAAAGGTGAGGTGTGCGAAAATAAGCCATATGCAGTTTGAAAGACAGTGTTTACATCAAGCAATGCAGCATATCTTGTAAAATTGTTGGTCGCTGTTTTCTTGTAATTCGAGGTTAAACTTGGACGAATTTTGTACTCAGATGTGATGAACAGGTGTAGTGGAGAAGTGACAACTGAGTTGGACAACTGCTCCGCAACGGTGAGGTGTGCGAAAATAAGGCATATGCCGTTTAAAAGATAATGTTTTCAGCAAGCAATGCAGCATATCTTGTAAAAGCGCTGGCCATCGGTTTCTTGTAATTCGATGTCAAAATGTGCCGAATTTCGTGCGCAGATGTGGTGAACAGGTGTAGTGGAGAATTGACATCTGCTCCCAAACGATGAGGTCTGCGAAAATAAGGCATATGCCGCTTGAAAGATAATTTTTACAGCAAGCAATGATGCAAATCTTGTAAAAGCGTTGGTCGCCGTCAAAGTTAGACGAATTTCGTAGGCAGATGTGATGAACAGGTGGAGTGGACAAGTGACAACTGCTCCACAACGGTAAGGTGCACGAAAATAAGCCAAATGCCGTTTGAAAGATTTTGTTTACATCAAGCAATGCAGCATATCTTGTAAAATCGTTGGTCGCTGTTTTCTTGTAATTCGAGGTTAAACTTGGACGAATTTTGTACTCAGATGTGATGAACAGGTGTAGTGGAGAAGTGACAACTGAGTTGGACAACTGCTCCGCAACGGTGAGGTGTGCGAAAATAAGGCATATGCCGCTTGAAAGATAGTGTTTAAAGAAAGCAATGCTGCCAATCTTGTAAAGGTGTGCGAAAATAAGCCATATTCCGTTTGAAAAATGGTGTTTACAGCAAGCAATGCTACAAATCTTGTAAATCCGTTGGTCGCTGTTTTCTTGTAATTCGAGGTTAAACTTGGACGAATATTGTACTCAGATGTGATGAACACGTGTATTGGAGAAGTGACAACTGCTCCACTGCGGTAAGGTGTACGAAAATAAGCCATATGCCGTTTGAAAGATGGTGTTTACAGCAAGCAATGCAGCCAATCTTGTAAAATCGTTGGTTGCCGTTATCGTGTAATTCGAGGTCAAATTTGGACGAATTTCGTACGCAGGTGTGGTGAACAGGTGTAGTGGAGAATTGACATCTGCTCCCAAACGATGAGGTCTGCGAAAATAAGGCATATGCCGCTTGAAAGATAATTTTTACAGCAAGCAATGATGCAAATCTTGTAAAAGCGTTGGTCGCCGTCAAAGTTAGACGAATTTCGTAGGCAGATGTGATGAACAGGTGGAGTGGACAAGTGACAACTGCTCCACAACGGTAAGGTGTACGAAAATAAGCCAAATGCCGTTTGAAAGATTTTGTTTACATCAAGCAATGCAGCATATCTTGTAAAATCGTTGGTCGCTGTTTTCTTGTAATTCGAGGTTAAACTTGGACGAATTTTGTACTCAGATGTGATGAACAGGTGTAGTGGAGAAGTGACAACTGAGTTGGACAACTGCTCCGCAACGGTGAGGTGTGCGAAAATAAGGCATATGCCGTTTGAAAGATAGTGTTTACAGCAAGCAATGCAGCATATCTTGTAAAAGCGCTGGCCATCGGTTTCTTGTAATTCGATGTCAAAATGTGCCGAATTTCGTGCGCAGATGTGGTGAACAAGTGTAGTGGAGAATTGTCAACTGCTCCAAAATGGTGAGATTTGCGAAAATAGGCCATGTGCAGTTTGAAAGATGGTGTTTACAGCAAGCAACGCAGCCAATCTTGTAAAATCGTTGGTCGCTGTTTTCTTGTAATTCGAGGTTAAACTTGGACGAATTTTGTACTCAGATGTGATGAACAGGTGTGGTGGAGAAGTGACAACTGAGTTGGACGACTGCTCCGCAACGGTGAGGTGTGCGAAAATAAGGCATATGCCGTTTGAAAGATAGTGTTTACAGCAAGCAATGCAGCATATCTTGTAAAAGCGCTGGCCACCGGTTTCTTGTAATTCCATGTCAAAATGTGCAGAATTTCGTACGCAGATGTGGTGAACAAGTGTAGTGGAGAATTGCTAACTGCTCCAAAACGGTGAGGTGTGCGAAAATAAGCCATATGCCGTTTGAAAGATAGTGTTTACAGCAAGCAGCGCAGCCAATCTTGTAAAATCGTTGGTCGCTGTTTTCTTGTAATTCGAGGTTAAACTTGGACAGATTTTGTACTCAGATGTGATGAATAGGTGTAGTGGAGAAGTGACAACTGCTCCAAAACGGTGAGGTGTGCGAAAATAAGGCATATGCCGTTTAAAAGATAATGTTTTCAGCAAGCAATGCTGCAAATCTTTTAAATCGTCAGTTGCCGTTTTCTTGCAATTCGAGGTTAAAGTTGGACGAATTTCGTACGCAGATGTGATGAACTGGTGTAGTGGAGAATTGAACACTGCTCCAAAACGGTGAGGTGTGCGAAAATAGGCAATATGCCGTTTGAAAGATGGTGTTTAAAGAAAGCAATGTTGCCAATCTTGTAAAGGTGTGCGAAAATAAGCCATATTCCGTTTGAAAAATGGTGTTTACAGCAAGCAATGCTACAAATCTTGTAAATCCGTTGGTCGCTGTTTTCTTGTAATTCGAGGTTAAACTTGGACGAATATTGTACTCAGATGTGATGAACACGTGTATTGGAGAAGTGACAACTGCTCCACTGCGGTAAGGTGTACGAAAATAAGCCATATGCCGTTTGGAAGATGGTGTTTACAGCAAGCAATGCAGCCAATCTTGTAAAATCGTTGGTTGCCGTTATCGTGTAATTCGAGGTCAAATTTGGACGAATTTCGTACGCAGGTGTGGTGAACAGGTGTAGTGGAGAATTGACATCTGCTCCCAAACGATGAGGTCTGCGAAAATAAGGCATATGCCGCTTGAAAGATAATTTTTACAGCAAGCAATGATGCAAATCTTGTAAAAGCGTTGGTCGCCGTCAAAGTTAGTCGAATTTCGTAGGCAGATGTGATGAACAGGTGGAGTGGACAAGTGACAACTGCTCCACAACGGTAAGGTGTACGAAAATAAGCCAAATGCCGTTTGAAAGATTTTGTTTACAGCAAGCAATGCTGCAATTCTTGTAAAATCGTTGGTCGCCGTCTTCTTTTAATTCGACGTCAAAATTGGACGAATTTCTTACGAAGATGTGATGAACAGGTGTAGTGGGGAAGTGACAACTGAGTTGGACAACTGCTCCGCAACGGTGAGGTGTGCGAAAATAAGGCATATGCCGTTTAAAAGATAATGTTTTCAGCAAGCAATGCTGCAAATATTTTAAATTGTCAGTTGCCGTTTTCTTGCAATTCGAGGTTAAAGTTGGACGAATTTCGTATGCAGATGTGATGAACAGGTGTAGTGGAGAATTGAACACTGCTCCAAAACGGTGAGGTGTGCGAAAATAGGCAATATGCCGTTTGAAAGATGGTGTTTAAAGAAAGCAATGCTGCCAATCTTGTAAAGGTGTGCGAAAATAAGCCATATTCCGTTTGAAAAATGGTGTTTACAGCAAGCAATGCTACAAATCTTGTAAATCCTTTGGTCGCTGTTTTCTTGTAATTCGAGGTTAAACTTGGACGAATATTGTACTCAGATGTGATGAACACGTGTATTGGAGAAGTGACAACTGCTCCACTGCGGTAAGGTGTACGAAAATAAGCCATATGCCGTTTGAAAGATGGTGTTTACAGCAAGCAATGCAGCCAATCTTGTAAAATCGTTGGTTGCCGTTATCGTGTAATTCGAGGTCAAATTTGGACGAATTTCGTACGCAGGTGTGAACAGGTGTAGTGGAGAAATGACATCTGCTCCCAAACGATGAGGTCTGCGAAAATAAGGCATATGCCGCTTGAAAGATAATTTTTACAGCAAGCAATGATGCAAATCTTGTAAAAGCGTTGGTCGCCGTCAAAGTTAGACGAATTTCGTAGGCAGATATGATGAACAGGTGGAGTGGACAAGTGACAACTGCTCCACAACGGTAAGGTGTACGAAAATAAGCCAAATGCCGTTTGAAAGATTTTGTTTACAGCAAGCAATGCTGCAATTCTTGTAAAATCGTTGGTCGCCGTCTTCTTTTAATTCGACGTCAAAATTGGACGAATTTCGTACGAAGATGTGATGAACAGGTGTAGTGGGGAAGTGACAACTGCTCCAAAAAGGTGAGGTGTGCGAAAATAAGCCATATGCAGTTTGAAAGACAGTGTTTACATCAAGCAATGCAGCATATCTTGTAAAATTGTTGGTCGCTGTTTTCTTGTAATTCGAGGTTAAACTTGGACGAATTTTGTACTCAGATGTGATGAACAGGTGTAGTGGAGAAGTGACAACTGAGTTGGACAACTGCTCCGCAACGGTGAGGTGTGCGAAAATAAGGCATATGCCGTTTAAAAGATAATGTTTTCAGCAAGCAATGCAGCATATCTTGTAAAAGCGCTGGCCATCGGTTTCTTGTAATTCGATGTCAAAATGTGCCGAATTTCGTGCGCAGATGTGGTGAACAGGTGTAGTGGAGAATTGACATCTGCTCCCAAACGATGAGGTCTGCGAAAATAAGGCATATGCCGCTTGAAAGATAATTTTTACAGCAAGCAATGATGCAAATCTTGTAAAAGCGTTGGTCGCCGTCAAAGTTAGACGAATTTCGTAGGCAGATGTGATGAACAGGTGGAGTGGACAAGTGACAACTGCTCCACAACGGTAAGGTGTACGAAAATAAGCCAAATGCCGTTTGAAAGATTTTGTTTACATCAAGCAATGCAGCATATCTTGTAAAATCGTTGGTCGCTGTTTTCTTGTAATTCGAGGTTAAACTTGGACGAATTTTGTACTCAGATGTGATGAACAGGTGTAGTGGAGAAGTGACAACTGAGTTGGACAACTGCTCCGCAACGGTGAGGTGTGCGAAAATAAGGCATATGCCGCTTGAAAGATAGTGTTTAAAGAAAGCAATGCTGCCAATCTTGTAAAGGTGTGCGAAAATAAGCCATATTCCGTTTGAAAAATGGTGTTTACAGCAAGCAATGCTACAAATCTTGTAAATCCGTTGGTCGCTGTTTTCTTGTAATTCGAGGTTAAACTTGGACGAATATTGTACTCAGATGTGATGAACACGTGTATTGGAGAAGTGACAACTGCTCCACTGCGGTAAGGTGTACGAAAATAAGCCATATGCCGTTTGAAAGATGGTGTTTACAGCAAGCAATGCAGCCAATCTTGTAAAATCGTTGGTTGCCGTTATCGTGTAATTCGAGGTCAAATTTGGACGAATTTCGTACGCAGGTGTGGTGAACAGGTGTAGTGGAGAATTGACATCTGCTCCCAAACGATGAGGTCTGCGAAAATAAGGCATATGCCGCTTGAAAGATAATTTTTACAGCAAGCAATGATGCAAATCTTGTAAAAGCGTTGGTCGCCGTCAAAGTTAGACGAATTTCGTAGGCAGATGTGATGAACAGGTGGAGTGGACAAGTGACAACTGCTCCACAACGGTAAGGTGTACGAAAATAAGCCAAATGCCGTTTGAAAGATTTTGTTTACATCAAGCAATGCAGCATATCTTGTAAAATCGTTGGTCGCTGTTTTCTTGTAATTCGAGGTTAAACTTGGACGAATTTTGTACTCAGATGTGATGAACAGGTGTAGTGGAGAAGTGACAACTGAGTTGGACAACTGCTCCGCAACGGTGAGGTGTGCGAAAATAAGGCATATGCCGTTTGAAAGATAGTGTTTACAGCAAGCAATGCAGCATATCTTGTAAAAGCGCTGGCCATCGGTTTCTTGTAATTCGATGTCAAAATGTGCCGAATTTCGTGCGCAGATGTGGTGAACAAGTGTAGTGGAGAATTGTCAACTGCTCCAAAATGGTGAGATTTGCGAAAATAGGCCATATGCAGTTTGAAAGATGGTGTTTACAGCAAGCAACGCAGCCAATCTTGTAAAATCGTTGGTCGCTGTTTTCTTGTAATTCGAGGTTAAACTTGGACGAATTTTGTACTCAGATGTGATGAACAGGTGTGGTGGAGAAGTGACAACTGAGTTGGACGACTGCTCCGCAACGGTGAGGTGTGCGAAAATAAGGCATATGCCGTTTGAAAGATAGTGTTTACAGCAAGCAATGCAGCTCATCTTGTAAAAGCGCTGGCCACCGGTTTCTTGTAATTCGATGTCAAAATGTGCAGAATTTCGTACGCAGATGTGGTGAACAAGTGTAGTGGAGAATTGCCAACTGCTCCAAAACGGTGAGGTGTGCGAAAATAAGCCATATGCCGTTTGAAAGATAGTGTTTACAGCAAGCAGCGCAGCCAATCTTGTAAAATCGTTGGTCGCTGTTTTCTTGTAATTCGAGGTTAAACTTGGACAGATTTTGTACTCAGATGTGATGAATAGGTGTAGTGGAGAAGTGACAACTGCTCCAAAACGGTGAGGTGTGCGAAAATAAGGCATATGCCGTTTAAAAGATAATGTTTTCAGCAAGCAATGCTGCAAATCTTTTAAATCGTCAGTTGCCGTTTTCTTGCAATTCGAGGTTAAAGTTGGACGAATTTCGTACGCAGATGTGATGAACTGGTGTAGTGGAGAATTGAACACTGCTCCAAAACGGTGAGGTGTGCGAAAATAGGCAATATGCCGTTTGAAAGATGGTGTTTAAAGAAAGCAATGTTGCCAATCTTGTAAAGGTGTGCGAAAATAAGCCATATTCCGTTTGAAAAATGGTGTTTACAGCAAGCAATGCTACAAATCTTGTAAATCCGTTGGTCGCTGTTTTCTTGTAATTCGAGGTTAAACTTGGACGAATATTGTACTCAGATGTGATGAACACGTGTATTGGAGAAGTGACAACTGCTCCACTGCGGTAAGGTGTACGAAAATAAGCCATATGCCGTTTGGAAGATGGTGTTTACAGCAAGCAATGCAGCCAATCTTGTAAAATCGTTGGTTGCCGTTATCGTGTAATTCGAGGTCAAATTTGGACGAATTTCGTACGCAGGTGTGGTGAACAGGTGTAGTGGAGAATTGACATCTGCTCCCAAACGATGAGGTCTGCGAAAATAAGGAATATGCCGCTTGAAAGATAATTTTTACAGCAAGCAATGATGCAAATCTTGTAAAAGCGTTGGTCGCCGTCAAAGTTAGTCGAATTTCGTAGGCAGATGTGATGAACAGGTGGAGTGGACAAGTGACAACTGCTCCACAACGGTAAGGTGTACGAAAATAAGCCAAATGCCGTTTGAAAGATTTTGTTTACAGCAAGCAATGCTGCAATTCTTGTAAAATCGTTGGTCGCCGTCTTCTTTTAATTCGACGTCAAAATTGGACGAATTTCGTACGAAGATGTGATGAACAGGTGTAGTGGGGAAGTGACAACTGCTCCAAAAAGGTGAGGTGTGCGGAAATAAGCCATATGCAGTTTGAAAGACAGTGTTTACATCAAGCAATGCAGCATATCTTGTAAAATCGTTGGTCGCTGTTTTCTTGTACTTCGAGGTTAAACTTGGACGAATTTTGTACTCAGATGTGATGAACAGGTGTAGTGGAGAAGTGACAACTGAGTTGGACAACTGCTCCGCAACGGTGAGGTGTGCGAAAATAAGGCATATGCCGTTTGAAAGATAGTGTTTACAGCAAGCAATGCAGCATATCTTGTAAAAGCGCTGGCAATGCAGCATATCTTGTAAAATCGTTGGTCGCTGTTTTCTTGTAATTCGAGGTTAAACTTGGACGAATTTTGTACTCAGATGTGATGAACAGGTGTAGTGGAGAAGTGACAACTGAGTTGGACAACTGCTCCGCAACGGTGAGGTGTGCGAAAATAAGGCATATGCCGTTTGAAAGATAGTGTTTACAGCAAGCAATGCAGCATATCTTGTAAAAGCGCTGGCCACCGGTTTCTTGTAATTCGATGTAAAAATGTGCCGAATTTCGTGCGCAGATGTGGTGAACAAGTGTAGTGGAGAATTGCCAACTGCTCCAAAATGGTGAGATTTGCGAAAATAGGCCATATGCACTTTGAAAGATGGTGTTTACAGCAAGCAATGCAGCCAATCTTTTAAAATCGTTTGTCGCTGTTTTCTTGTAATTCGAGGTTAAACTTGGACGAATTTTGTACTCAGATGTGATGAACAGGTGTAGTGGAGAAGTGACAACTGCCCTAAAACGGTGAGGTGTCCGAAAATAAGCCATATGCCGTTTGGAAGATGATTTTTACAGCAAGCATTGCTGCAAATCTTGTACTATAAAAGCGTTGGTCGCCGTTGTATTGTAATTCAAGGTTAAAAATTGGACTAATTTCGTACGCAGATGTGATGAACAGGTGTAGTGGAGAAGTGAAAACTGTTCCAACACGGGGAGGTGTGCGAAAATAAGCCATATGCCGTTTGAAAGATAGTGTTTACAGCAAGCAATGCAGCATATCTTGTAAAAGCGTTGGTCGCCGTTTTCTTGTAATTCGATGTCAAAATGTGCCGAATTTCGTGCGCAGATGTGATGAACAAGTGTAGTGGAGAATTGCCAACTGCTCCAAAATGGTGAGATTTGCGAAAATAGGCCATATGCAGTTGGGAAGATAGTGTTTACAGCAAGCAGCGCAGCCAATCTTGTAAAATCGTTGGTCGCTGTTTTCTCGTAATTCGAGGTTAAACTTGGACGGATTTTGTACTCAGATGTGATGAACAGGTGTAGTGGAGAAGTGACAACTGAGTTGGACAACTGCTCCGCAACGGTGAGGTGTGCGAAAATAAGGCATATGCCATTTGGAAGATGATTTATACAGCAAGCAATGCAGCCAATCTTCTAAAATCGTTGGTCGCCGTTTGCTTGGAATTCGAGGGCAAAGTTGGACGAATTTCGTACGCAGATGTGATGAACAGGTGTAGTGGAGAGTGACAACTGCTCCGCAACGGTAAGGTGTGCGAAAATAGGGCATATGCCGTTTGAAAGATTGTGTTTACAGCAAGCAAAGCTACAAATCTTGTACTATAAAAGCGTTGGTCGTCGTTGTATTGTAATTCAAGGTTAAAAATTGGACTAACTTCGTACGCAGATGTGATGAACAGGTGTAGTGGAGAAGTGAAAACTGTTCCAACACGGGGAGGTGTGCGAAAATAAGCCATATGCCGTTTGAAAGATAGTGTTTACAGCAAGCAATGCAGCATATCTTGTAAAAGCGCTGGCCACCGGTTTCTTGTAATTCGATGTCAAAATGTGCCGAATTTCGTGCGCAGATGTGGTGAACAAGTGTAGTGGAGAATTGCCAACTGCTCCAAAATGGTGAGATTTGCGAAAATAGACCATATGCAGTTTGGAAGATGGTGTTTACAGCAAGCAGCGCAGCCAATCTTGTAAAATCGTTGGTCACTGTTTTCTTGTAATTCGAGGTTAAAGTCGGACGAATTTCGTACGCAGATGTGGTGAACAGGTGTAGTGGAGAAGTGACAACTGTTTCAAAATGGTGGGGTGTGCGAAAATAAGCCATATGCAGTTTGGAAAATGATTTTTACAGCAAGCAATGCAGCCAATCTTGTAAATTCGTTGGTCGCCGTTTGCTTGTAATTCGAGGGCAAAGTTGGACGAATTTCGTACGCAGATGTGATGAACAGGTGTAGTGGAGAGTGACAACTGCTCCGCAACGGTGAGGTGTGCGAAAATAAGGAATATGCCGTTTGAAAGATAGTGTTTACAGCAAGCAATGCTGCAAATCTTGTAAATTCGTTAGTTGCTGTTTTCTTGTAACTCGAGGTTAAATTTGGACGAATTTCGTACGCAGATGTGATGAACAGGTGTAGTGGAGAGTGACAACTGCTCCGCGACGGTGAGGTGTGCGAAAATAGGCAATATGCTGTTGGAAAGATGGTGTTTACAGCAAGCAAAGCTACAAATCTTGTTCTATAAAAGCGTTGGTCGCCGTTGTATTGTAATTCAAGGTTAAAAATTGGACTAATTTCGTACGCAGATGTGATGAACAGGTATAGTGTAGAAGTGAAAACTGTTACAACACGGGGAGGTGTGCGAAAATAAGCCATATGCCGTTTGAAAGATAGTGTTTACAGCAAGCAATGCAGCATATCTTGTAAAAGCGTTGGTCGCCGTTTTCTTGTAATTCGATGTCAAAATGTGCCGAATTTCGTGCGCAGATGTGATGAACAAGTGTAGTGGAGAATTGCCAACTGCTCCAAAGTGGTGAGATTTGCGAAAATAGGCCATATGCAGTTTGGAAGATGGTGTTTACAGCAAGCAACGCAGCCAATCTTTTAAATTCGTTGGTCGCTGTTTTCTTGTAATTCGAGTTTAAACTTGGACGGATTTTGTACTCAGATGTGATCAACAGGTGTAGTGGAGAAGTGACAACTGCTCCAAAACGGTGAGGTGTGCGAAAATAGGGCATATGCCGTTTGAAAGATAATATTTACAGCAAGCAATGCTGCAAATCTTGTAAATTCGTTAGTTGCCGTTTTCTTGTAATTCGAGGTTAAAGTTTAACGAATTTCGTACGCAGATGTGATGAACAAGTGCAATGGAGAGTGACAACTGCTCCACTGCGGTAAGGTGTACGAAAATAAGCCATATGCCGTTTGAAAGATGGTGTTTACAGCAAGCAATGCAGCCAATCTTGTAAAATCGTTGGTCGCTGTTTTCTTGTAATTCGAGGTTAAACTTAGACGGATTTTGTACTCAGATGTGATGAACAGGGGTAGTGAGGAAGTGACAACTGCTCCAAAACGGTGAGGTGTGCGAAAATAAGCCTAATGCTGTTTGAAAGATGGTGTTTACAGCAAGCATTGCTGCAAATCTTGTACTATAAAAGCGTTGGTCGCCGTTGTATTGTAATTCAAGGTTAAAAATTGGACTAATTTCGTACGCAGATGTGATGAACAGGTGTAGTGGAGAAGTGAAAACTGTTCCAACACGGGGAGGTGTGCGAAAATAAGCCATATGCCGTTTGAAAGATAGTGTTTACAGCAAGCAATGCAGCATATCTTGTAAAAGCGTTGGTCGCCGTTTTCTTGTAATTCGATGTCAAAATGTGCCGAATTTCGTGCGCAGATGTGATGAACAAGTGTAGTGGAGAATTGCCAACTGCTCCAAAATGGTGAGATTTGCGAAAATAGACCATATGCAGTTTGGAATATGGTGTTTACAGCAAGCAGCGCAGCCAATCTTGTAAAATCGTTGGTCGCTGTTTTCTTGTAATTCGAGGTTAAACTTGGACGGATTTTGTACTCAGATGTGATGAACAGGTGTAGTGGAGAAGTGACAACTGTTTCAAAATGGTGGGGTGTGCGAAAATAAGCCATATGCAGTTTGGAAAATGATTTTTACAGCAAGCAATGCAGCCAATCTTGTAAATTCGTTGGTCGCCGTTTGCTTGTAATTCGAGGGCAAAGTTGGACGAATTTCGTACGCAGATGTGATGAACAGGTGTAGTGGAGAGTGACAACTGCTCCGCAACGGTGATGTGTGCGAAAATAGGCAATATGCCGTTTGAAAGATGGTGTTTACAACAAGCAATGCTACAAATCTTGTAAATTCGTTGGTCGCCGTTTGCTTGTAATTCGAGGGCAAAGTTTAACGAATTTCGTACGCAGATGTGATGAACAAGTGCAGTGGAGAGTGACAACTGCTCCACTGCGGTAAGGTGTACGAAAATAAGCCATATGCCGTTTGAAAGATGGTGTTTACAGCAAGCAATGCAGCCAATCTTGTAAAATCGTTAGTTGCCGTTATCGTGTAATTCGAGGTCAAATTTGGACGAATTTCGCACGCAGGTGTGGTGAACAGGTGTAGTGAAGAATTGACATCTGCTCCCAAATGATGAGGTCTGCGAAAATAAGGCATATGCCACTTGAAAGATAATTTTTACAGCAAGCAATGATGCAAATCTTGTGAAAGCGTTGGTCGCCGTCAAAGTTAGACGAATTTCGTAGGCAGATGTGATGAACAGGTGGAGTGGACAAGTGACAACTGCTCCACAATGGTGTGCGAAAATAAGTCATATGCTGTTTGAAAGATAGTGTTTACAGCAAGCAATGCAGCATATCTTGTAAAAGCGCTGGCCACCGGTTTTTTGTAATTCGATGTCAAAATGTGCCGAATTTCGTGCGCAGATGTGGTGAACAAGTTTAGTGGAGAATTGCCAACTGCTCCAAAATGGTTATTTGCGAAAATAGGCCATATGCAGTTTGAAAGATGGTGTTTACAGCAAGCAACGCAGCCAATCTCGTAAAATCGTTGGTCGCTGTTTTCTTGTAATTCGAGGTAAAACTTGGACGAATTTTGTACTCAGATGTGATGAACAGGTGTAGTGGAGAAGTTACAACTGCCTCAAAACGGTGAGGTGTCCGAAAATAAGCCATATGCCGTTTGGAAGATGATTTTTACAGCAAGCAATGCAGCCAATCTTGTAAATCCGTTGGTCGCTGTTTTCTTGTAATTCGAGGTTAAACTTGGACGAATTTTGTACTCAGATGTGATGAACAGGTGTAGTGGAGAGTGACAACTGCTCCGCCACGGTGAGGTGTGCGAAAATAGGCAATATGCCGTTTGAAAAATGGTGTTTACAGCAAGCAATGCTAGAAATCTTGTAAATCCGTTGGTCGCTGTTTTCTTGTAATTCGAGGTTAAACTTGGACGAATTTTGTACTCAGATGTGATGAACAGGTGTAGTGGAGAAGTGACAACTGCCCCAAAACGGTGAGGTGTCCGAAAATGAGCCATATGCCGTTTGGAAGATGATTTTTACAGCAAGCAATGCAGCCAATCTTGTAAATTCGTTGGTCGCCGTTTGCTTGTAATTCGAGGGCAAAGTTGGACGAATTTCGTACGCAGATGTGATGAACAGGTGTAGTGGAGAGTGACAACTGCTCCGCAACGGTGAGGTGTGCGAAAATAAGGAATATGCCGTTTGAAAGATAGTGTTTACAGCAAGCAATGCTGCAAATCTTGTAAATTCGTTAGTTGCTGTTTTCTTGTAACTCGAGGTTAAATTTGGACGTATTTCGTACGCAGATGTGATGAACAGGTGTAGTGGAGAGTGACAACTGCTCCGCGACGGTGAGGTGTGCGAAAATAGGCAATATGCTGTTGGAAAGATGGTGTTTACAGCAAGCAAAGCTACAAATCTTGTTCTATAAAAGCGTTGGTCGCCGTTGTATTGTAATTCAAGGTTAAAAATTGGACTAATTTCGTACGCAGATGTGATGAACAGGTGTAGTGTAGAAGTGAAAACTGTTACAACACGGGGAGGTGTGCGAAAATAAGCCATATGCCGTTTGAAAGATAGTGTTTACAGCAAGCAATGCAGCATATCTTGTAAAAGCGTTGGTCGCCGTTTTCTTGTAATTCGATGTCAAAATGTGCCGAATTTCGTGCGCAGATGTGATGAACAAGTGTAGTGGAGAATTGCCAACTGCTCCAAAATGGTGAGATTTGCGAAAATAGGCCATATGCAGTTTGGAAGATGGTGTTTACAGCAAGCAACGCAGCCAATCTTTTAAATTCGTTGGTCGCTGTTTTCTTGTAATTCGAGTTTAAACTTGGACGGATTTTGTACTCAGATGTGATCAACAGGTGTAGTGGAGAAGTGACAACTGCTCCAAAACGGTGAGGTGTGCGAAAATAGGGCATATGCCGTTTGAAAGATAATATTTACAGCAAGCAATGCTGCAAATCTTGTAAATTCGTTAGTTGCCGTTTTCTTGTAATTCGAGGTTAAAGTTTAACGAATTTCGTACGCAGATGTGATGAACAAGTGCAATGGAGAGTGACAACTGCTCCACTGCGGTAAGGTGTACGAAAATAAGCCATATGCCGTTTGAAAGATGGTGTTTACAGCAAGCAATGCAGCCAATCTTGTAAAATCGTTGGTCGCTGTTTTCTTGTAATTCGAGGTTAAACTTAGACGGATTTTGTACTCAGATGTGATGAACAGGGGTAGTGAGGAAGTGACAACTGCTCCAAAACGGTGAGGTGTGCGAAAATAAGCCTAATGCTGTTTGAAAGATGGTGTTTACAGCAAGCATTGCTGCAAATCTTGTACTATAAAAGCGTTGGTCGCCGTTGTATTGTAATTCAAGGTTAAAAATTGGACTAATTTCGTACGCAGATGTGATGAACAGGTGTAGTGGAGAAGTGAAAACTGTTCCAACACGGGGAGGTGTGCGAAAATAAGCCATATGCCGTTTGAAAGATAGTGTTTACAGCAAGCAATGCAGCATATCTTGTAAAAGCGTTGGTCGCCGTTTTCTTGTAATTCGATGTCAAAATGTGCCGAATTTCGTGCGCAGATGTGATGAACAAGTGTAGTGGAGAATTGCCAACTGCTCCAAAATGGTGAGATTTGCGAAAATAGACCATATGCAGTTTGGAAGATGGTGTTTACAGCAAGCAGCGCAGCCAATCTTGTAAAATCGTTGGTCGCTGTTTTCTTGTAATTCGAGGTTAAACTTGGACGGATTTTGTACTCAGATGTGATGAACAGGTGTAGTGGAGAAGTGACAACTGTTTCAAAATGGTGGGGTGTGCGAAAATAAGCCATATGCAGTTTGGAAAATGATTTTTACAGCAAGCAATGCAGCCAATCTTGTAAATTCGTTGGTCGCCGTTTGCTTGTAATTCGAGGGCAAAGTTGGACGAATTTCGTACGCAGATGTGATGAACAGGTGTAGTGGAGAGTGACAACTGCTCCGCAACGGTGATGTGTGCGAAAATAGGCAATATGCCGTTTGAAAGATGGTGTTTACAACAAGCAATGCTACAAATCTTGTAAATTCGTTGGTCGCCGTTTGCTTGTAATTCGAGGGCAAAGTTTAACGAATTTCGTACGCAGATGTGATGAACAAGTGCAGTGGAGAGTGACAACTGCTCCACTGCGGTAAGGTGTACGAAAATAAGCCATATGCCGTTTGAAAGATGGTGTTTACAGCAAGCAATGCAGCCAATCTTGTAAAATCGTTAGTTGCCGTTATCGTGTAATTCGAGGTCAAATTTGGACGAATTTCGCACGCAGGTGTGGTGAACAGGTGTAGTGAAGAATTGACATCTGCTCCCAAATGATGAGGTCTGCGAAAATAAGGCATATGCCACTTGAAAGATAATTTTTACAGCAAGCAATGATGCAAATCTTGTGAAAGCGTTGGTCGCCGTCAAAGTTAGACGAATTTCGTAGGCAGATGTGATGAACAGGTGGAGTGGACAAGTGACAACTGCTCCACAATGGTAAGGTGTGCGAAAATAAGTCATATGCTGTTTGAAAGATAGTGTTTACAGCAAGCAATGCAGCATATCTTGTAAAAGCGCTGGCCACCGGTTTTTTGTAATTCGATGTCAAAATGTGCCGAATTTCGTGCGCAGATGTGGTGAACAAGTTTAGTGGAGAATTGCCAACTGCTCCAAAATGGTTATTTGCGAAAATAGGCCATATGCAGTTTGAAAGATGGTGTTTACAGCAAGCAACGCAGCCAATCTCGTAAAATCGTTGGTCGCTGTTTTCTTGTAATTCGAGGTTAAACTTGGACGAATTTTGTACTCAGATGTGATGAACAGGTGTAGTGGAGAAGTTACAACTGCCCCAAAACGGTGAGGTGTCCGAAAATAAGCCATATGCCGTTTGGAAGATGATTTTTACAGCAAGCAATGCAGCCAATCTTGTAAATCCGTTGGTCGCTGTTTTCTTGTAATTCGAGGTTAAACTTGGACGAATTTTGTACTCAGATGTGATGAACAGGTGTAGTGGAGAGTGACAACTGCTCCGCCACGGTGAGGTGTGCGAAAATAGGCAATATGCCGTTTGAAAAATGGTGTTTACAGCAAGCAATGCTAGAAATCTTGTAAATCCGTTGGTCGCTGTTTTCTTGTAATTCGAGGTTAAACTTGGACGAATTTTGTACTCAGATGTGATGAACAGGTGTAGTGGAGAAGTGACAACTGCCCCAAAACGGTGAGGTGTCCGAAAATGAGCCATATGCCGTTTGGAAGATGATTTATACAGCAAGCAACGCAGCCAATCTTCTAAAATCGTTGGTCGCCGTTTGCTTGTAATTCGAGGGCAAAATTGGACGAATTTCGTATGCAGATGTGATGAACAGGTGTAGTGGAGAGTGACAACTGCTCCGCAACGGTGAGGTGTGCGAAAATAAGCAATATGCCGTTTGAAAGATGGTGTTTACAACAAGCAATGCTACAAATCTTGTAAATCTGTTGGTCGCGGTTTTCTTGTAATTCGATGTTAAACTTGGACGAATTTTGTACTCAGATGTGATGAACAGGTGTAGTGGAGAAGTGACAACTGCCCCAAAACGGTGAGGTGTCCGAAAATAAGCCATATGCCGTTTGGAAGATGATTTATACAGCAAGCAATGCAGCCAATCTTCTAAAATCGTTGGTCGCCGTTTGCTTGTAATTCGAGGGCAAAGTTGGACGAATTTCGTACGCAGATGTGATGAACAGGTGTAGTGGAGAGTGACAACTGCTCCGCAACGGTGAGGTGTGCGAAAATAGGCAATATGCCGTTTGAAAGACGGTGTTTACAACAAGCAATGCTACAAATCTTGTAAATCCGTTGGTCGCGGTTTTCTTGTAATTCGATGTTAAACTTGGACGAATTTTGTACTCAGATGTGATGAACAGGTGTAGTGGAGAAGTGACAACTGCCCCAAAACGGTGAGGTGTCCGAAAATAAGCCATATGCCGTTTGGAAGATGATTTATACAGCAAGCAATGCAGCCAATCTTCTAAAATCGTTGGTCGCCGTTTGCTTGTAATTCGAGGGCAAAGTTGGACGAATTTCGTACGCAGATGTGATGAACAGGTGTAGTGGAGAGTGAAAACTGCTCCGCAACGGTGAGGTGTGCGAAAATAAGGAATATGCCGTTTGAAAGATAGTGTTTACAGCAAGCAATGCTGCAAATCTTGTAAATTCGTTAGTTGCTCTTTTCTTGTAATTCGAGGTTAAATTTGGACGAATTTCGTACGCAGATGTGATGAACAGGTGTAGTGGAGAGTGACAACTGCTCCGCGACGGTGAGGTGTGCGAAAATAGGCAATATGCTGTTGGAAAGGTGGTGTTTACAGCAAGCAAAGCTACAAATCTTGTACTATAAAAGCGTTGGTGGCCGTTGTATTGTAATTCAAGGTTAAAAATTGGACTAATTTCGTACGCAGATGTGATGAACAGGTGTAGTGGAGAAGTGAAAACTGTTCCAACACGGGGAGGTGTGCGAAAATAAGCCATATGCCGTTTGAAAGATAGTGTTTACAGCAAGCAATGCAGCATATCTTGTAGAAGCGTTGGTCGCCGTTTTCTTGTAATTCGATGTCAAAATGTGCCGAATTTCGTGCGCAGATGTGATGAACAAGTGTAGTGGAGAATTGCCAACTGCTCCAAAATGGTGAGATTTGCGAAAATAGGCCATATGCAGTTTGGAAGATGGTGTTTACAGCAAGCAACGCAGCCAATCTTTTAAATTCGTTATTCGCTGTTTTCTTGTAATTCGAGTTTAAACTTGGACGGATTTTGTACTCAGATGTGATCAACAGGTGTAGTGGAGAAGTGACAACTGCTCCAAAACGGTGAGGTGTGCGAAAATAGGGCATATGCCGTTTGAAAGATAATGCTTACAGCAAGCAATGCTGCAAATCTTGTAAATTCGTTAGTTGCCGTTTTCTTGTAATTCGAGGTTAAAGTTTAACGAATTTCGTACGCAGATGTGATGAACAAGTGCAGTGGAGAGTGACAACTGCTCCACTGCGGTAAGGTGTACGAAAATAAGCCATATGCCGTTTGAAAGATGGTGTTTACAGCAAGCAATGCAGCCAATCTTCTAAAATTGTTGGTCGCCGTTTGCTTGTAATTCGAGGGCAAAGTTGGACGAATTTCGTACGCAGATGTGATGAACAGGTGTAGTGGAGAGTGACAACTGCTCCGCAACGGTGAGGTGTGCGAAAATAGGCAATATGCCGTTTGAAAGATGGTGTTTACAACAAGCAATGCTACAAATCTTGTAAATCCGTTGGTCGCGGTTTTCTTGTAATTCGATGTTAAACTTGGACGAATTTTGTACTCAGATGTGATGAACAGGTGTAGTGGAGAAGTGACAACTGCCCCAAAACGGTGAGGTGTCCGAAAATAAGCCATATGCGGTTTGGAAGATGATTTATACAGCAAGCAATGCAGCCAATCTTCTAAAATCGTTGGTCGCCGTTTGCTTGTAATTCGAGGGCAAAGTTGGACGAATTTCGTACGCAGATGTGATGAACAGGTGTAGTGGAGAGTGACAACTGCTCCGCAACGGTGAGGTGTGCGAAAATAAGGAATATGCCGTACAGCAAGCAATGCTGCAAATCTTGTAAATTCGTTAGTTGCTGTTTTCTTGTAATTCGAGGTTAAATTTGGACGAATTTCGTACGCAGATGTGATGAACAGGTGTAGTGGAGAGTGACAACTGCTCCGCGACGGTGAGGTGTGCGAAAATAGGCAATATGCTGTTGGAAAGGTGGTGTTTACAGCAAGCAAAGCTACAAATCTTGTACTATAAAAGCGTTGGTGGCCGTTGTATTGTAATTCAAGGTTAAAAATTGGACTAATTTCGTACGCAGATGTGATGAACAGGTGTAGTGGAGAAGTGAAAACTGTTCCAACACGGGGAGGTGTGCGAAAATAAGCCATATGCCGTTTGAAAGATAGTGTTCACAGCAAGCAATGCAGCATATCTTGTAGAAGCGTTGGTCGCCATTTTCTTGTAATTCGATGTCAAAATGTGCCGAATTTCGTGCGCAGATGTGATGAACAAGTGTAGTGGAGAATTGCCAACTGCTCCAAAATGGTGAGATTTGCGAAAATAGGCCATATGCAGTTTGGAAGATGGTGTTTACAGCAAGCAACGCAGCCAATCTTTTAAATTCGTTGGTCGCTCTTTTATTGTAATTCGAGGTTAAACTTGGACGGATTTTGTACTCAGATGTGATGAACAGGTGTAGTGGAGAAGTGACAACTGCTCCAAAACGGTGAGGTGTGCGAAAATAGGGCATATGCCGTTTGAAAGATAATGTTTAAAGCAAGCAATGCTGCAAATCTTGTAAATTCGTTAGTTGCCGTTTTCTTTTAATTCGAGGTTAAAGTTTAACGAATTTCGTACGCAGATGTGATGAACAAGTGCAGTGGAGAGTGACAAGTGCTCCACTGCGGTAAGGTGTACGAAAATAAGCCATATGCCGTTTGAAAGATGGTGTTTACAGCAAGCAATGCAGCCAATCTTGTAAAATCGTTGGTTGCCGTTATCGTGTAATTCGAGGTCAAATTTGGACGAATTTCGTACGCAGGTGTGGTGAACAGGTGTAGTGGAGAATTGACATCTGCTCCCAAACGATGAGGTCTGCGAAAATAAGGCATATGCCGCTTGAAAGATAATTTTTACAGCAAGCAATGGTGCAAATCTTGTAAAAGCGTTGGTCGCCGTCAAAGTTGGACGAATTTCGTAGGCAGATGTGATGAACAGGTGGAGTGGACAAGTGACAACTGCTCCACAACGGTAAGGTGTGCGAAAATAAGTCATATGCTGTTTGAAAGATAGTGTTTACAGCAAGCAATGAAGCATATCTTGTAAAAGCGCTGGCCACCGGTTTCTTGTAATTCGATTACAAAATGTGCCGAATTTCGTGCGCATTTAAATAAATGAAATGAAATGAAATGAAATGAGATGTGGTGAACAAGTGTAGTGGAGAATTGCCAACTGCTCCAAAATAGTGAGATCTGCGAAAATAGGCCATATGCAGTTTGAAAGATGGTGTTTACAGCAAGCAACGCAGCCAATCTTGTAAATCCGTTGGTCGCTGTTTTCTTGTAATTCGAGGTTAAACTTGGACGAATTTTTTACTCAGATGTGATGAACAGGTGTAGTGGAGAGTGACAACTGCTCCACTGCAGTAAGGTGTACGAAAATAAGCCATATGCCCTTTGAAAGATGGTGTTTACAGCAAACAATGCAGCCAATCTTTTAAAATCGTTGGTTGCCGTTTTCGTGTAATTTGGGGTCAAATTTGGACGAATTTCGTACGCAGGTGTGATGAACAGGTGTAGTGGAGAAGTGACAACTGCTCCAAAACGGTAAGGTGTGCGAAAAAAAGCCATACGCCGTTTGAAAGATGGTGTTTATAGCAAGCAATACTGAAAATCTTGTAAAATCGTTAGTCGCCGTTTTCTTGTAATTCACGGTTAAACTTGGACGAATTTAGTACGCAGATGTGATGAACAGGTGTAGTGAAGAAGTGACAACTGCTCCAAAACGGTGAGGTGTGCCAAAATAAACCATATGCTGTTTGAAAGACGGTTTTTATAGCAAGCAATACTGCAAATCTTGTAAAATCGTTGGTCGCCGTTTTCTTGTAATTCACGGTTAAACTTGGACGAATTTCGTACGCAGATGTGATGAACAGGTGTAGTGGAGAAGTGACAACTGCTCCAAAACGGTAAGGTGTGCCAAAATAAACCATATGCTGTTTGAAAGACGGTGTTTACAGCAAGCAATGCTGCAAATCTTGTAAAATTGTTGGTCGCCGTTTTTTTGTAATTCACGGTTAAACTTGGACGAATTTCGTACGCAGATGTGATGAACAGGTGTAGTGGAGAAGTGACAACTGCTCCAAAACGGTGAGGTGTGCCAAAATAAACCATATGCTGTTTGAAAGACGGTGTTTATAGCAAGCAATACTGCAAATCTTGTAAAATCGTTGGTCGCCGTTTTCTTGTAATTCACGGTTAAACTTGGACGAATTTCGTACGCAGATGTGATGAACAGGTGTAGTGGAGAAGTGACAACTGCTCCAAAACGGTGAGGTGTGCCAAAATAAACCATATGCTGTTTGAAAGACGGTGTTTACAGCAAGCAATGCTGCAAATCTTGTAAAATTGTTGGTCGCCGTTTTCTTGTAATTCAAGGTTAAAGTTGGACTAATTTCGTACGCAGATGTGATGAACAGGTGTAGTGGAGAAGTGAAAACTGTTCCAAAACGGTAAGGTGTGCGAAAATAAGCAATATGCTCTTTGAAAGATGGTGTTTACAGCAAGCAATGCAGTAAATCTTGTAACGATGCCAAAACTCCTTGTTCAGTGATGATACAGTTCTCTATCGCTGATGTAGGTTTCCTTTATATTCAGTAGTACAATGATCAATGGTACTAGTGAGGGGTTCTCCAATCAAGAAGTGTCCTGGTGTCAGAGCTTTAAATTCATTCGGATCGACGGACATTGGAGTTATAGACCGTGAATTCAAAATGGCTTTGATCTCAGTAAACACTGTTTCCATTTCTACGTTTGTTAGAGAAGCTGCATTGACCCCTTTATAGAAGAGATGCTTAGCTGACTTGACAGCTGCTTCCCATAGCGCTCAAAGTGTGGCGAACGGGGGGTATGAAGTGAAATTCAATTCTGCGATCATGACCGAACCTTTTAATTTTTTCCTGGGCCTCTTGACTACGCACAATTTCCGTTAACTCTTGAAGTATGTTTTTCGCTCTTCCCCCGCCTGCTAGTAAAGCGTTTCAGTGCACCGATGAAAGAGTCCCTTGTGAGGTCACTTACTATTTCAATGTGTACTGCCTTAGTCGAAAAGCAGCAAAATATGGCAACGTAACATTTCCTTGGTTGCTTTCCGCGTATTTTGAAATGGATGTGGAAAGGACCGCAGAAATCGACTCCGGCGTTCACGAATGGTCGTGGTGGTTGCACCCTCTGAGCTGGCAATGATCCCATGTGTTGAGTCAGAACTATTGGTTTAGATCTTACGCAGCGAATACAACTTTGCACGATGGATCTAGCAATGGTTTTCCCTTTATAGGCCAATATCTTTGCCGAGTTATGGATAATAATCCTTGAGGGCTAACGTGAGAGTTTGTGAGATGAATATCAGTCATCAGCATTCTGGTCACTATATGACCGTAGGGTAGCACAATTGGGTGCTTTGATTCGTACGAGAGCTCGCTACTCTGGAGTCTGCCACCGACTCGTAGTATATGGCAGTTATCCAAGAACGGGGTAATTCGATGTCAAAATGTGCCGAATTTAGTGCGCAGATGTGGTGAACAAGTGCAGTGGAGAATTGCCAACTGCTCCAAAATGGTGAGATTTGCGAAAATAGGCCATATGCAGTTTGGAAGATGGTGTTTACAGCAAGCAATTCTGCGAATCTTGTAAATTCGTTAGTTGCCGTTTTCTTGTAATTCGAGGTCAAAGTTGGGCGAATTTCGTACGCAGGTGTGGTGAACAAGTGTATCGGAAAAGTGACAACTGCCCCAAAACGGTGAGGTGTCTGATAATAAGCCATATGCCGCTTGGAAGACGATTTTTACAGCAAGCAATGCAGCCAATCTTGTAAAATCGTTGGTCGCCGTTTGCTTGTACTTCGAGGTCAAAGTTGGTCGAATTTCGTACGCAGATGTGATGAACAGGTGTAGTGGAGAGTGACAACTGTTCTAACACGGTGAGGTGCAGCTATTCTTGTAAAATCGCTGGTTGCCATTATCGTGTAATTCGAGGTCAAATTTGGACGAACTTCGTACGCAGGTGTAGTGGAGAATTGAATCTGCTCCCAAACGGTGAGATCTGCGAAAATAAGTCATATGCCGTTTGAAAGATGGTGTTTAAAGAAAGCAATGCTGCCAATCTTGTAAAGGTGTGCGAAAATAAGCCATATTCCGTTTGAAAGATGGTATGTACAGCAAGCAATGCTGCAAAGCTTGTAAATGCGTTGGTTGCCGTTTTCTTGTAATTCGAGTTTAAAGTTGGACGAATTTCGTACGCAGATATGATGAACAGGTGTAATGGAGAAGCGACAATTGTTCCAAAATGGTGGGGTGTCCGAAAATAAGCCATATGCCGTTTGGAAGATGATTTTTACAGCAAGCAATGCAGCCAATCTTGTAAAAGCGCTGGCCACCGGTTTCTTGTAATTCGATGTCAAAATGTGCCGAATTTCGTGCGCAGATGTGGTGAACAAGTGTAGTGAAGAATTGCCAACTGCTCCAAAATGGTGAGTTTTGCGAAAATAGGCCATATGCAGCTTGAAAGATGGTGTTTACAGCAAGCAACGCAGCCAATCTTGTAAAATCGTTGGTCGCTGTTTTCTTGTAATTCGAGGTTAAACTTGGACGGATTTTGTACTCAGATGTGATGAACAGGTGTAGTGAAGAAGTGACAACTTCTCCAAAACGGTGAGGTGTGCGAAAATAAGGCATATGCCGTTTGAAAGATAATGTTTACAGCAAGCAATGCTGCAAATCTTGTAAATTCGTTAGTTGCCGTTTTCTTGTAATTCGAGGTTAAAGTTGGACGAATTTCGTACGCAGATGTGATGAACAGGTGTAGTGGAGAAGTGACAACTGTTCCAAAATGGTGGGGTGTCCGAAAATAAGCCATATGCCGTTTGGAAGATGATTTTTACAGCAAGCAATGCAGCCAATCTTGTAAAAGCGCTGGCCACCGGTTTCTTGTAATTCGATGTCAAAATGTGCCGAATTTCGTGCGCAGATGTGGTGAACAAGTGTAGTGAAGAATTGCCAACTGCTCCAAAATGGTGAGATTTGCGAAAATAGGCCATATGCAGCTTAAAAGATGGTGTTTACAGCAAGCAACGCAGCCAATCTTGTAAAATCGTTGGTCGCTGTTTTCTTGTAATTCGAGGTTAAACTTGGACGGATTCTGTACTCCGATGTGATGAACAGGTGTAGTGGAGAGTGACAACTGCTCCACAGCGGTAAGGTGTACGAAAATACGCCATATGCCGTTTGAAAGATGGTGTTTACAGCAAGCAATGCAGCCAATCTTGTAAAATCGTTGGTTGCCGTTATCGTGTAATTCGAGGTCAAATTTGGACGAATTTCGTACGCAGGTAAGGTGAACAGGTGTAGTGGAGAATTGACATCTGCTCCTAAACGATGAGGTCTGCGAAAATAAGGCATATGCCGCTTGAAAGATAATTTTTACAGCAAGCAATGCTGCAAATCTTGTAAAAGCGCCGTCAAAGTTGAACGAATTTCGTAGGCAGATGTGATGAACAGGTGGAGTGGACAAGTGACAACTGCTCCACAAGGGTACGGTGTACCAAAATAAGCCAAATGCCGTTTGAAAGATTTTGTTTGTAACGAGTTCTCTTTTCCAGCCGGGATAACCTCAGTGGCCCCAGTGAGGTTACTAATAAAATCTTATAATGAATGATTACTAATAAAATCTTACTGCCGACGGTTCTCTCGGCGTCTATAGAAAAGCGGAATATTGCTGACTCTGTCCCTCTTGACGGAGTCGCCGGTGATATCTCCCTTCCTCCCCGCAACTACTTATAGCAGTGTCAGCTATGCTTCTGGTGAGCTATAGCTCAAAGAGTTAACAAGTTCTGGCTCGCTAATCGCACAAGTGTGAGCTAAAGCTCGTAGAGTTAACTGAAGCTACCCAGCTAATCGGTAAACAGGAGGGGAGGTGAGCAACTGCTCAGGCTGCCAAAAAAATGAACCAACTCACGGTAATATTAGTCACCAGTCGTAATTGACAAAGTGTCTTCGGTAAGAGTTTGGCTGATTTTCTAAGTCCAAATTCACGCATTAAATGTCGGGGACGCAATGAAATAGTTGAGAATTATGATGCTTTGGCCGTAGGAAAACTGCCGTGAAGGCAAAAATGTATCACGGAGAAGAATTGCATTGTCATTCCATCGGTTGTTTGTTGTCTTTCGATATTCTATTTATAGATTGCAGATTTATAGATACGCAGATGTGATGAACAAGTGTAGTGGAGAGTGACAACTGCTCCAAAACGGTGAGGTGTGCGAAAATAAGGCATATGCCTTTTGAAAGATAATGTTTACAGCAAGCAATGCTGCAACTCTTGTAAATTCGTCAGTTGCCGTTTTCTTGCAATTCGAGGTTAAAGTTGGACGAATTTCGTACGCATATGTGATGAACAGGTGTAGTGGAGAATTGAACACTGCACCAAAACGGTGAGGTGTGCGAAAATAGGCCATATGCCGTTTGAAAGATGGTGTTTACAGCAAGCAACGCAGCCAATCTTGTAAATCCGTTGGTCGCTGTTTTCTTGTAATTCGAGGTTAAACTTGGACGAATTTTTTACTCAGATGTGATGAACAGGTGTAGTGGAGAGTGACAACTGCTCCACTGCAGTAAGGTGTACGAAAATAAGCCATATGCCCTTTGAAAGATGGTGTTTACAGCAAACAATGCAGCCAATCTTGTAAAATCGTTGGTTGCCGTTTTCGTGTAATTTGGGGTCAAATTTGGACGAATTTCGTACGCAGGTGTGATGAACAGGTGTAGTGGAGAAGTGACAACTGCTCCAAAACGGTAAGGTGTGCGAAAAAAAGCCATACGCCGTTTGAAAGATGGTGTTTATAGCAAGCAATACTGAAAATCTTGTAAAATCGTTAGTCGCCGTTTTCTTGTAATTCACGGTTAAACTTGGACGAATTTAGTACGCAGATGTGATGAACAGGTGTAGTGAAGAAGTGACAACTGCTCCAAAACGGTGAGGTGTGCCAAAATAAACCATATGCTGTTTGAAAGACGGTTTTTATAGCAAGCAATACTGCAAATCTTGTAAAATCGTTGGTCGCCGTTTTCTTGTAATTCACGGTTAAACTTGGACGAATTTCGTACGCAGATGTGATGAACAGGTGTAGTGGAGAAGTGACAACTGCTCCAAAACGGTAAGGTGTGCCAAAATAAACCATATGCTGTTTGAAAGACGGTGTTTACAGCAAGCAATGCTGCAAATCTTGTAAAATTGTTGGTCGCCGTTTTTTTGTAATTCACGGTTAAACTTGGACGAATTTCGTACGCAGATGTGATGAACAGGTGTAGTGGAGAAGTGACAACTGCTCCAAAACGGTGAGGTGTGCCAAAATAAACCATATGCTGTTTGAAAGACGGTGTTTATAGCAAGCAATACTGCAAATCTTGTAAAATCGTTGGTCGCCGTTTTCTTGTAATTCACGGTTAAACTTGGACGAATTTCGTACGCAGATGTGATGAACAGGTGTAGTGGAGAAGTGACAACTGCTCCAAAACGGTGAGGTGTGCCAAAATAAACCATATGCTGTTTGAAAGACGGTGTTTACAGCAAGCAATGCTGCAAATCTTGTAAAATTGTTGGTCGCCGTTTTCTTGTAATTCAAGGTTAAAGTTGGACTAATTTCGTACGCAGATGTGATGAACAGGTGTAGTGGAGAAGTGAAAACTGTTCCAAAACGGTAAGGTGTGCGAAAATAAGCAATATGCTCTTTGAAAGATGGTGTTTACAGCAAGCAATGCAGTAAATCTTGTAACGATGCCAAAACTCCTTGTTCAGTGATGATACAGTTCTCTATCGCTGATGTAGGTTTCCTTTATATTCAGTAGTACAATGATCAATGGTACTAGTGAGGGGTTCTCCAATCAAGAAGTGTCCTGGTGTCAGAGCTTTAAATTCATTCGGATCGACGGACATTGGAGTTATAGACCGTGAATTCAAAATGGCTTTGATCTCAGTAAACACTGTTTCCATTTCTACGTTTGTTAGAGAAGCTGCATTGACCCCTTTATAGAAGAGATGCTTAGCTGACTTGACAGCTGCTTCCCATAGCGCTCAAAGTGTGGCGAACGGGGGGTATGAAGTGAAATTCAATTCTGCGATCATGACCGAACCTTTTAATTTTTTCCTGGGCCTCTTGACTACGCACAATTTCCGTTAACTCTTGAAGTATGTTTTTCGCTCTTCCCCCGCCTGCTAGTAAAGCGTTTCAGTGCACCGATGAAAGAGTCCCTTGTGAGGTCACTTACTATTTCAATGTGTACTGCCTTAGTCGAAAAGCAGCAAAATATGGCAACGTAACATTTCCTTGGTTGCTTTCCGCGTATTTTGAAATGGATGTGGAAAGGACCGCAGAAATCGACTCCGGCGTTCACGAATGGTCGTGGTGGTTGCACCCTCTGAGCTGGCAATGATCCCATGTGTTGAGTCAGAACTATTGGTTTAGATCTTACGCAGCGAATACAACTTTGCACGATGGATCTAGCAATGGTTTTCCCTTTATAGGCCAATATCTTTGCCGAGTTATGGATAATAATCCTTGAGGGCTAACGTGAGAGTTTGTGAGATGAATATCAGTCATCAGCATTCTGGTCACTATATGACCGTAGGGTAGCACAATTGGGTGCTTTGATTCGTACGAGAGCTCGCTACTCTGGAGTCTGCCACCGACTCGTAGTATATGGCAGTTATCCAAGAACGGGGTAATTCGATGTCAAAATGTGCCGAATTTAGTGCGCAGATGTGGTGAACAAGTGCAGTGGAGAATTGCCAACTGCTCCAAAATGGTGAGATTTGCGAAAATAGGCCATATGCAGTTTGGAAGATGGTGTTTACAGCAAGCAATTCTGCGAATCTTGTAAATTCGTTAGTTGCCGTTTTCTTGTAATTCGAGGTCAAAGTTGGGCGAATTTCGTACGCAGGTGTGGTGAACAAGTGTATCGGAAAAGTGACAACTGCCCCAAAACGGTGAGGTGTCTGATAATAAGCCATATGCCGCTTGGAAGACGATTTTTACAGCAAGCAATGCAGCCAATCTTGTAAAATCGTTGGTCGCCGTTTGCTTGTACTTCGAGGTCAAAGTTGGTCGAATTTCGTACGCAGATGTGATGAACAGGTGTAGTGGAGAGTGACAACTGTTCCAACACGGTGAGGTGCAGCTATTCTTGTAAAATCGCTGGTTGCCATTATCGTGTAATTCGAGGTCAAATTTGGACGAACTTCGTACGCAGGTGTAGTGGAGAATTGAATCTGCTCCCAAACGGTGAGATCTGCGAAAATAAGTCATATGCCGTTTGAAAGATGGTGTTTAAAGAAAGCAATGCTGCCAATCTTGTAAAGGTGTGCGAAAATAAGCCATATTCCGTTTGAAAGATGGTATGTACAGCAAGCAATGCTGCAAAGCTTGTAAATGCGTTGGTTGCCGTTTTCTTGTAATTCGAGTTTAAAGTTGGACGAATTTCGTACGCAGATATGATGAACAGGTGTAATGGAGAAGCGACAATTGTTCCAAAATGGTGGGGTGTCCGAAAATAAGCCATATGCCGTTTGGAAGATGATTTTTACAGCAAGCAATGCAGCCAATCTTGTAAAAGCGCTGGCCACCGGTTTCTTGTAATTCGATGTCAAAATGTGCCGAATTTCGTGCGCAGATGTGGTGAACAAGTGTAGTGAAGAATTGCCAACTGCTCCAAAATGGTGAGTTTTGCGAAAATAGGCCATATGCAGCTTGAAAGATGGTGTTTACAGCAAGCAACGCAGCCAATCTTGTAAAATCGTTGGTCGCTGTTTTCTTGTAATTCGAGGTTAAACTTGGACGGATTTTGTACTCAGATGTGATGAACAGGTGTAGTGAAGAAGTGACAACTTCTCCAAAACGGTGAGGTGTGCGAAAATAAGGCATATGCCGTTTGAAAGATAATGTTTACAGCAAGCAATGCTGCAAATCTTGTAAATTCGTTAGTTGCCGTTTTCTTGTAATTCGAGGTTAAAGTTGGACGAATTTCGTACGCAGATGTGATGAACAGGTGTAGTGGAGAAGTGACAACTGTTCCAAAATGGTGGGGTGTCCGAAAATAAGCCATATGCCGTTTGGAAGATGATTTTTACAGCAAGCAATGCAGCCAATCTTGTAAAAGCGCTGGCCACCGGTTTCTTGTAATTCGATGTCAAAATGTGCCGAATTTCGTGCGCAGATGTGGTGAACAAGTGTAGTGAAGAATTGCCAACTGCTCCAAAATGGTGAGATTTGCGAAAATAGGCCATATGCAGCTTAAAAGATGGTGTTTACAGCAAGCAACGCAGCCAATCTTGTAAAATCGTTGGTCGCTGTTTTCTTGTAATTCGAGGTTAAACTTGGACGGATTCTGTACTCCGATGTGATGAACAGGTGTAGTGGAGAGTGACAACTGCTCCACAGCGGTAAGGTGTACGAAAATACGCCATATGCCGTTTGAAAGATGGTGTTTACAGCAAGCAATGCAGCCAATCTTGTAAAATCGTTGGTTGCCGTTATCGTGTAATTCGAGGTCAAATTTGGACGAATTTCGTACGCAGGTAAGGTGAACAGGTGTAGTGGAGAATTGACATCTGCTCCTAAACGATGAGGTCTGCGAAAATAAGGCATATGCCGCTTGAAAGATAATTTTTACAGCAAGCAATGCTGCAAATCTTGTAAAAGCGCCGTCAAAGTTGAACGAATTTCGTAGGCAGATGTGATGAACAGGTGGAGTGGACAAGTGACAACTGCTCCACAAGGGTACGGTGTACCAAAATAAGCCAAATGCCGTTTGAAAGATTTTGTTTGTAACGAGTTCTCTTTTCCAGCCGGGATAACCTCAGTGGCCCCAGTGAGGTTACTAATAAAATCTTATAATGAATGATTACTAATAAAATCTTACTGCCGACGGTTCTCTCGGCGTCTATAGAAAAGCGGAATATTGCTGACTCTGTCCCTCTTGACGGAGTCGCCGGTGATATCTCCCTTCCTCCCCGCAACTACTTATAGCAGTGTCAGCTATGCTTCTGGTGAGCTATAGCTCAAAGAGTTAACAAGTTCTGGCTCGCTAATCGCACAAGTGTGAGCTAAAGCTCGTAGAGTTAACTGAAGCTACCCAGCTAATCGGTAAACAGGAGGGGAGGTGAGCAACTGCTCAGGCTGCCAAAAAAATGAACCAACTCACGGTAATATTAGTCACCAGTCGTAATTGACAAAGTGTCTTCGGTAAGAGTTTGGCTGATTTTCTAAGTCCAAATTCACGCATTAAATGTCGGGGACGCAATGAAATAGTTGAGAATTATGATGCTTTGGCCGTAGGAAAACTGCCGTGAAGGCAAAAATGTATCACGGAGAAGAATTGCATTGTCATTCCATCGGTTGTTTGTTGTCTTTCGATATTCTATTTATAGATTGCAGATTTATAGATACGCAGATGTGATGAACAAGTGTAGTGGAGAGTGACAACTGCTCCAAAACGGTGAGGTGTGCGAAAATAAGGCATATGCCTTTTGAAAGATAATGTTTACAGCAAGCAATGCTGCAACTCTTGTAAATTCGTCAGTTGCCGTTTTCTTGCAATTCGAGGTTAAAGTTGGACGAATTTCGTACGCATATGTGATGAACAGGTGTAGTGGAGAATTGAACACTGCACCAAAACGGTGAGGTGTGCGAAAATAGGCCATATGCCGTTTGAAAGATGGTGTTTAAAGTAAGCAATGCTGCCAATCTTATAAAGGTGTGCGAAAATAAGCCATATTCCGTTTGAAAGATGGTGTTTAAGAAAGCAATGCTGCCAATCTTTTAAAGGTGTGCGAAAATAAGTAATATTCCGTTTGAAAGATGGTATGTACAGCAAGCAATGCTGCCAAGCTTGTAAATGCGTTGGTTGCCGTTTTCTTGTAATTCGAGGTTAAAGTTGGACGAATTTCGTACGCAGATGTGATGAACAGTTGTAATGGAGAAGTGGCAATTGTTCCAAAATGGTGATGTGTCCAAAAATAAGCCATATGCCCTTTGGAAGATGATTTTTACAGCAAGCAATGCAGCCAATCTTCTAAAATCGTTGGTCGCCGTTTGCTTGTAATTCGAGGGCAAAGTTGGACGAATTTCGTACGCAGATAAGATGAACAGGTGTAGTGGAGAGTGACAACTGCTCCGCAACGGTGAGGTGTGCGAAAATAGGCAATATGCCGTTTGAAAAATGGTGTTTACAGCTAGCAATGCTACAAATCTTGTAAATCCGTTGGTCGCTGTTTTCTTGTAATTCGAGGTTAAACTTGGACGAATTTTGTAGTCATATGTGATGAACAGGTGTAGTGGAGAAGTGACAACTGCTCCAAAACGGTGAGGTGTGCGAAAATAAGGCATATGTCGTTTGAAAGATAATGTTGACAGCAAGCAATGCTACAAATCTTGTAAATCCGTTGGTCGCTGTTTTCTTGTAATTCGAGGTTAAACTTGGACGAATATTGTACTCAGATGTGATGAACACGTGTATTGGAGAAGTGACAACTGCTCCACTGCGGTAAGGTGTACGAAAATAAGCCATATGCCGTTTGAAAGATGGTGTTTACAGCAAGCAATGCAGCCAATCTTGTAAAATCGTTGGTTGCCGTTATCGTGTAATTCGAGGTCAAATTTGGACGAATTTCGTACGCAGGTGTGATGAACAGGTATAGTGGAGAAGTGACAACTGCTCCAAAACGGTAAGGTGTGCGAAAATAAGCCATACGCCGTTTGAAAGATGGTGTTTATAGCAAGCAATACTGAAAATCTTGTAAAATCGTTAGTCGCCGTTTTCTTGTAATTCACGGTTAAACTTGGACGAATTTCGTACGCAGATGTGATGAACAGGTGTAGTGAAGAAGTGACAACTGCTCCAAAACGGTGAGGTGTGCCAAAATAAACCATATGCTGTTTGAAAGACGGTGTTTACAGCAAGCAATGCTGCAAATCTTGTAAAATTGTTGGTCGCCGTTTTCTTGTAATTCAAGGTTAAAGTTGGACGAATTTCGTACGCAGATGTGATGAACAGGTGTAGTGGAGAAGTGAAAACTGCTCCAAAATGGTGAGGTGAGCGAAAATAAACCATACACCGTTTGAAAGATGGTGTTTATAGCAAGCAATACTGCAAATCTTGTAAAATCGTTGGTCGCCGTTTTCTTGTAATTCACGGTTAAACTTGGACGAATTTCGTACGCAGATGTGATGAACAGGTGTAGTGGAGAAGTGACAACTGCTCCAAAACGGTAAGGTGTGCCAAAATAAACCATATGCTGTTTGAAAGACGGTGTTTACAGCAAGCAATGCTGCAAATCTTGTAAAATTGTTGGTCGCCGTTTTCTTGTAATTCACGGTTAAACTTGGACGAATTTCGTACGCAGATGTGATGAACAGGTGTAGTGGAGAAGTGACAACTGCTCCAAAACGGTGAGGTGTGCCAAAATAAACCATATGCTGTTTGAAAGACGGTGTTTATAGCAAGCAATACTGCAAATCTTGTAAAATCGTTGGTCGCCGTTTTCTTGTAATTCACGGTTAAACTTGGACGAATTTCGTACGCAGATGTGATGAACAGGTGTAGTGGAGAAGTGACAACTGCTCCAAAACGGTGAGGTGTGCCAAAATAAACCATATGCTGTTTGAAAGACGGTGTTTACAGCAAGCAATGCTGCAAATCTTGTAAAATTGTTGGTCGCCGTTTTCTTGTAATTCAAGGTTAAAGTTGGACTAATTTCGTACGCAGATGTGATGAACAGGTGTAGTGGAGAAGTGAAAACTGTTCCAAAACGGTAAGGTAATTCGTTAGTTGCCGTTTTCTTGTAATTCGAGGTTAAAGTTGGACGAATTTCGTACGCAGATGTGATGAACAGGTGTAGTGGAGAAGTGACAACTGTTCCAAAATGGTGGGGTGTCCGAAAATAAGCCATATGCCGTTTGGAAGATGATTTTTACAGCAAGCAATGCAGCCAATCTTGTAAAAGCGCTGGCCACCGGTTTCTTGTAATTCGATGTCAAAATGTGCCGAATTTCGTGCGCAGATGTGGTGAACAATTGTAGTGAAGAATTGCCAACTGCTCCAAAATGGTGAGATTTGCGAAAATAGGCCATATGCAGCTTAAAAGATGGTGTTTACAGCAAGCAACGCAGCCAATCTTGTAAAATCGTTGGTCGCTGTTTTCTTGTAATTCGAGGTTAAACTTGGACGGATTCTGTACTCAGATGTGATGAACAGGTGTAGTGGAGAGTGACAACTGCTCCACAGCGGTAAGGTGTACGAAAATACGCCATATGCCGTTTGAAAGATGGTGTTTACAGCAAGCAATGCAGCCAATCTTGTAAAATCGTTGGTTGCCGTTATCGTGTAATTCGAGGTCAAATTTGGACGAATTTCGTACGCAGGTAAGGTGAACAGGTGTAGTGGAGAATTGACATCTGCTCCTAAACGATGAGGTCTGCGAAAATAAGGCATATGCCGCTTGAAAGATAATTTTTACAGCAAGCAATGCTGCAAATCTTGTAAAAGCGCCGTCAAAGTTGAACGAATTTCGTAGGCAGATGTGATGAACAGGTGGAGTGGACAAGTGACAACTGCTCCACAAGGGTACGGTGTACCAAAATAAGCCAAATGCCGTTTGAAAGATTTTGTTTGTAACGAGTTCTCTTTTCCAGCCGGGATAACCTCAGTGGCCCCAGTGAGGTTACTAATAAAATCTTATAATGAATGATTACTAATAAAATCTTACTGCCGACGGTTCTCTCGGCGTCTATAGAAAAGCGGAATATTGCTGACTCTGTCCCTCTTGACGGAGTCGCCGGTGATATCTCCCTTCCTCCCCGCAACTACTTATAGCAGTGTCAGCTATGCTTCTGGTGAGCTATAGCTCATAGAGTTAACAAGTTCTGGCTCGCTAATCGCACAAGTGTGAGCTAAAGCTCGTAGAGTTAACTGATGCTACCCAGCTAATCGGTAAACAGGAGGGGAGGTGAGCAACTGCTCAGGCTGCCAAAAAAATGAACCAACTCACGGTAATATTAGTCACCAGTCGTAATTGACAAAGTGTCTTCGGTAAGAGTTTGGCTGATTTTCCAGTCCAAATTCACGCATTAAATGTCGGGGACGCAATGAAATAGTTGAGAATTATGATGCTTTGGCCGTAGGAAAACTGCCGTGAAGGCAAAAATGTATCACGGAGAAGAATTGCATTGTCATTCCATCGGTTGTTTGTTGTCTTTCGATATTCTATTTATAGATTGCAGATTTATAGATACGCAGATGTGATGAACAAGTGTAGTGGAGAGTGACAACTGCTCCAAAACGGTGAGGTGTGCGAAAATAAGGCATATGCCTTTTGAAAGATAATGTTTACAGCAAGCAATGCTGCAACTCTTGTAAATTCGTCAGTTGCCGTTTTCTTGCAATTCGAGGTTAAAGTTGGACGAATTTCGTACGCATATGTGATGAACAGGTGTAGTGGAGAATTGAACACTGCACCAAAACGGTGAGGTGTGCGAAAATAGGCCATATGCCGTTTGAAAGATGGTGTTTAAAGTAAGCAATGCTGCCAATCTTATAAAGGTGTGCGAAAATAAGCCATATTCCGTTTGAAAGATGGTGTTTAAGAAAGCAATGCTGCCAATCTTTTAAAGGTGTGCGAAAATAAGTAATATTCCGTTTGAAAGATGGTATGTACAGCAAGCAATGCTGCCAAGCTTGTAAATGCGTTGGTTGCCGTTTTCTTGTAATTCGAGGTTAAAGTTGGACGAATTTCGTACGCAGATGTGATGAACAGTTGTAATGGAGAAGTGGCAATTGTTCCAAAATGGTGATGTGTCCAAAAATAAGCCATATGCCCTTTGGAAGATGATTTTTACAGCAAGCAATGCAGCCAATCTTCTAAAATCGTTGGTCGCCGTTTGCTTGTAATTCGAGGGCAAAGTTGGACGAATTTCGTACGCAGATAAGATGAACAGGTGTAGTGGAGAGTGACAACTGCTCCGCAACGGTGAGGTGTGCGAAAATAGGCAATATGCCGTTTGAAAAATGGTGTTTACAGCTAGCAATGCTACAAATCTTGTAAATCCGTTGGTCGCTGTTTTCTTGTAATTCGAGGTTAAACTTGGACGAATTTTGTAGTCATATGTGATGAACAGGTGTAGTGGAGAAGTGACAACTGCTCCAAAACGGTGAGGTGTGCGAAAATAAGGCATATGTCGTTTGAAAGATAATGTTGACAGCAAGCAATGCTACAAATCTTGTAAATCCGTTGGTCGCTGTTTTCTTGTAATTCGAGGTTAAACTTGGACGAATATTGTACTCAGATGTGATGAACACGTGTATTGGAGAAGTAACAACTGCTCCACTGCGGTAAGGTGTACCAAAATAAGCCATATGCCGTTTGAAAGATGGTGTTTACAGCAAGCAATGCAGCCAATCTTGTAAAATCGTTGGTTGCCGTTATCGTGTAATTCGAGGTCAAATTTGGACGAATTTCGTACGCAGGTGTGATGAACAGGTATAGTGGAGAAGTGACAACTGCTCCAAAACGGTAAGGTGTGCGAAAATAAGCCATACGCCGTTTGAAAGATGGTGTTTATAGCAAGCAATACTGAAAATCTTGTAAAATCGTTAGTCGCCGTTTTCTTGTAATTCACGGTTAAACTTGGACGAATTTCGTACGCAGATGTGATGAACAGGTGTAGTGAAGAAGTGACAACTGCTCCAAAACGGTGAGGTGTGCCAAAATAAACCATATGCTGTTTGAAAGACGGTGTTTACAGCAAGCAATACTGCAAATCTTGTAAAATTGTTGGTCGCCGTTTTCTTGTAATTCAAGGTTAAAGTTGGACGAATTTCGTACGCAGATGTGATGAACAGGTGTAGTGGAGAAGTGAAAACTGCTCCAAAATGGTGAGGTGAGCGAAAATAAACCATACACCGTTTGAAAGATGGTGTTTATAGCAAGCAATACTGCAAATCTTGTAAAATCGTTGGTCGCCGTTTTCTTGTAATTCACGGTTAAACTTGGACGAATTTCGTACGCAGATGTGATGAACAGGTGTAGTGGAGAAGTGACAACTGCTCCAAAACGGTAAGGTGTGCCAAAATAAACCATATGCTGTTTGAAAGACGGTGTTTACAGCAAGCAATGCTGCAAATCTTGTAAAATTGTTGGTCGCCGTTTTCTTGTAATTCACGGTTAAACTTGGACGAATTTCGTACGCAGATGTGATGAACAGGTGTAGTGGAGAAGTGACAACTGCTCCAAAACGGTGAGGTGTGCCAAAATAAACCATATGCTGTTTGAAAGACGGTGTTTATAGCAAGCAATACTGCAAATCTTGTAAAATCGTTGGTCGCCGTTTTCTTGTAATTCACGGTTAAACTTGGACGAATTTCGTACGCAGATGTGATGAACAGGTGTAGTGGAGAAGTGACAACTGCTCCAAAACGGTGAGGTGTGCCAAAATAAACCATATGCTGTTTGAAAGACGGTGTTTACAGCAAGCAATGCTGCAAATCTTGTAAAATTGTTGGTCGCCGTTTTCTTGTAATTCAAGGTTAAAGTTGGACTAATTTCGTACGCAGATGTGATGAACAGGTGTAGTGGAGAAGTGAAAACTGTTCCAAAACGGTAAGGTAATTCGTTAGTTGCCGTTTTCTTGTAATTCGAGGTTAAAGTTGGACGAATTTCGTACGCAGATGTGATGAACAGGTGTAGTGGAGAAGTGACAACTGTTCCAAAATGGTGGGGTGTCCGAAAATAAGCCATATGCCGTTTGGAAGATGATTTTTACAGCAAGCAATGCAGCCAATCTTGTAAAAGCGCTGGCCACCGGTTTCTTGTAATTCGATGTCAAAATGTGCCGAATTTCGTGCGCAGATGTGGTGAACAAGTGTAGTGAAGAATTGCCAACTGCTCCAAAATGGTGAGATTTGCGAAAATAGGCCATATGCAGCTTAAAAGATGGTGTTTACAGCAAGCAACGCAGCCAATCTTGTAAAATCGTTGGTCGCTGTTTTCTTGTAATTCGAGGTTAAACTTGGACGGATTCTGTACTCAGATGTGATGAACAGGTGTAGTGGAGAGTGACAACTGCTCCACAGCGGTAAGGTGTACGAAAATACGCCATATGCCGTTTGAAAGATGGTGTTTACAGCAAGCAATGCAGCCAATCTTGTAAAATCGTTGGTTGCCGTTATCGTGTAATTCGAGGTCAAATTTGGACGAATTTCGTACGCAGGTAAGGTGAACAGGTGTAGTGGAGAATTGACATCTGCTCCTAAACGATGAGGTCTGCGAAAATAAGGCATATGCCGCTTGAAAGATAATTTTTACAGCAAGCAATGCTGCAAATCTTGTAAAAGCGCCGTCAAAGTTGAACGAATTTCGTAGGCAGATGTGATGAACAGGTGGAGTGGACAAGTGACAACTGCTCCACAAGGGTACGGTGTACCAAAATAAGCCAAATGCCGTTTGAAAGATTTTGTTTGTAACGAGTTCTCTTTTCCAGCCGGGATAACCTCAGTGGCCCCAGTGAGGTTACTAATAAAATCTTATAATGAATGATTACTAATAAAATCTTACTGCCGACGGTTCTCTCGGCGTCTATAGAAAAGCGGAATATTGCTGACTCTGTCCCTCTTGACGGAGTCGCCGGTGATATCTCCCTTCCTCCCCGCAACTACTTATAGCAGTGTCAGCTATGCTTCTGGTGAGCTATAGCTCATAGAGTTAACAAGTTCTGGCTCGCTAATCGCACAAGTGTGAGCTAAAGCTCGTAGAGTTAACTGATGCTACCCAGCTAATCGGTAAACAGGAGGGGAGGTGAGCAACTGCTCAGGCTGCCAAAAAAATGAACCAACTCACGGTAATATTAGTCACCAGTCGTAATTGACAAAGTGTCTTCGGTAAGAGTTTGGCTGATTTTCCAGTCCAAATTCACGCATTAAATGTCGGGGACGCAATGAAATAGTTGAGAATTATGATGCTTTGGCCGTAGGAAAACTGCCGTGAAGGCAAAAATGTATCACGGAGAAGAATTGCATTGTCATTCCATCGGTTGTTTGTTGTCTTTCGATATTCTATTTATAGATTGCAGATTTATAGATACGCAGATGTGATGAACAAGTGTAGTGGAGAGTGACAACTGCTCCAAAACGGTGAGGTGTGCGAAAATAAGGCATATGCCTTTTGAAAGATAATGTTTACAGCAAGCAATGCTGCAACTCTTGTAAATTCGTCAGTTGCCGTTTTCTTGCAATTCGAGGTTAAAGTTGGACGAATTTCGTACGCATATGTGATGAACAGGTGTAGTGGAGAATTGAACACTGCACCAAAACGGTGAGGTGTGCGAAAATAGGCCATATGCCGTTTGAAAGATGGTGTTTAAAGTAAGCAATGCTGCCAATCTTATAAAGGTGTGCGAAAATAAGCCATATTCCGTTTGAAAGATGGTGTTTAAGAAAGCAATGCTGCCAATCTTTTAAAGGTGTGCGAAAATAAGTAATATTCCGTTTGAAAGATGGTATGTACAGCAAGCAATGCTGCCAAGCTTGTAAATGCGTTGGTTGCCGTTTTCTTGTAATTCGAGGTTAAAGTTGGACGAATTTCGTACGCAGATGTGATGAACAGTTGTAATGGAGAAGTGGCAATTGTTCCAAAATGGTGATGTGTCCAAAAATAAGCCATATGCCCTTTGGAAGATGATTTTTACAGCAAGCAATGCAGCCAATCTTCTAAAATCGTTGGTCGCCGTTTGCTTGTAATTCGAGGGCAAAGTTTTACGAATTTCGTACGCAGATAAGATGAACAGGTGTAGTGGAGAGTGACAACTGCTCCGCAACGGTGAGGTGTGCGAAAATAGGCAATATGCCGTTTGAAAAATGGTGTTTACAGCTAGCAATGCTACAAATCTTGTAAATCCGTTGGTCGCTGTTTTCTTGTAATTCGAGGTTAAACTTGGACGAATTTTGTAGTCATATGTGATGAACAGGTGTAGTGGAGAAGTGACAACTGCTCCAAAACGGTGAGGTGTGCGAAAATAAGGCATATGTCGTTTGAAAGATAATGTTGACAGCAAGCAATGCTACAAATCTTGTAAATCCGTTGGTCGCTGTTTTCTTGTAATTCGAGGTTAAACTTGGACGAATATTGTACTCAGATGTGATGAACACGTGTATTGGAGAAGTAACAACTGCTCCACTGCGGTAAGGTGTACCAAAATAAGCCATATGCCGTTTGAAAGATGGTGTTTACAGCAAGCAATGCAGCCAATCTTGTAAGATCGTTGGTTGCCGTTATCGTGTAATTCGAGGTCAAATTTGGACGAATTTCGTACGCAGGTGTGATGAACAGGTATAGTGGAAAAGTGACAACTGCTCCAAAACGGTAAGGTGTGCGAAAATAAGCCATACGCCGTTTGAAAGATGGTGTTTATAGCAAGCAATACTGAAAATCTTGTAAAATCGTTAGTCGCCGTTTTCTTGTAATTCACGGTTAAACTTGGACGAATTTCGTACGCAGATGTGATGAACAGGTGTAGTGAAGAAGTGACAACTGCTCCGCAACGGTGAGGTGTGCGAAAATAGGCAATATGCCGTTTGAAAAATGGTGTTTACAGCTAGCAATGCTACAAATCTTGTAAATCCGTTGGTCGCTGTTTTCTTGTAATTCGAGGTTAAACTTGGACGAATTTTGTAGTCATATGTGATGAACAGGTGTAGTGGAGAAGTGACAACTGCGCCAAAACGGTGAGGTGTGCGAAAATAAGGCATATGTCGTTTGAAAGATAATGTTGACAGCAAGCAATGCTACAAATCTTGTAAATCCGTTGGTCGCTGTTTTCTTGTAATTCGAGGTTAAACTTGGACGAATATTGTACTCAGATGTGATGAACACGTGTATTGGAGAAGTGACAACTGCTCCACTGCGGTAAGGTGTACGAAAATAAGCCATATGCCGTTTGAAAGATGGTGTTTACAGCAAGCAATGCAGCCAATCTTGTAAAATCGTTGGTTGCCGTTATCGTGTAATTCGAGGTCAAATTTGGACGAATTTCGTACGCAGGTGTGATGAACAGGTATAGTGGAGAAGTGACAACTGCTCCAAAACGGTAAGGTGTGCGAAAATAAGCCATACGCCGTTTGAAAGATGGTGTTTATAGCAAGCAATACTGAAAATCTTGTAAAATCGTTAGTCGCCGTTTTCTTGTAATTCACGGTTAAACTTGGACGAATTTCGTACGCAGATGTGATGAACAGGTGTAGTGAAGAAGTGACAACTGCTCCAAAACGGTGAGGTGTGCCAAAATAAACCATATGCTGTTTGAAAGACGGTGTTTACAGCAAGCAATGCTGCAAATCTTGTAAAATTGTTGGTCGCCGTTTTCTTGTAATTCAAGGTTAAAGTTGGACGAATTTCGTACGCAGATGTGATGAACAGGTGTAGTGGAGAAGTGAAAACTGCTCCAAAATGGTGAGGTGAGCGAAAATAAACCATACACCGTTTGAAAGATGGTGTTTATAGCAAGCAATACTGCAAATCTTGTAAAATCGTTGGTCGCCGTTTTCTTGTAATTCACGGTTAAACTTGGACGAATTTCGTACGCAGATGTGATGAACAGGTGTAGTGGAGAAGTGACAACTGCTCCAAAACGGTAAGGTGTGCCAAAATAAACCATATGCTGTTTGAAAGACGGTGTTTACAGCAAGCAATGCTGCAAATCTTGTAAAATTGTTGGTCGCCGTTTTCTTGTAATTCACGGTTAAACTTGGACGAATTTCGTACGCAGATGTGATGAACAGGTGTAGTGGAGAAGTGACAACTGCTCCAAAACGGTGAGGTGTGCCAAAATAAACCATATGCTGTTTGAAAGACGGTGTTTATAGCAAGCAATACTGCAAATCTTGTAAAATCGTTGGTCGCCGTTTTCTTGTAATTCACGGTTAAACTTGGACGAATTTCGTACGCAGATGTGATGAACAGGTGTAGTGGAGAAGTGACAACTGCTCCAAAACGGTGAGGTGTGCCAAAATAAACCATATGCTGTTTGAAAGACGGTGTTTACAGCAAGCAATGCTGCAAATCTTGTAAAATTGTTGGTCGCCGTTTTCTTGTAATTCAAGGTTAAAGTTGGACTAATTTCGTACGCAGATGTGATGAACAGGTGTAGTGGAGAAGTGAAAACTGTTCCAAAACGGTAAGGTAATTCGTTAGTTGCCGTTTTCTTGTAATTCGAGGTTAAAGTTGGACGAATTTCGTACGCAGATGTGATGAACAGGTGTAGTGGAGAAGTGACAACTGTTCCAAAATGATGGGGTGTCCGAAAATAAGCCATATGCCGTTTGGAAGATGATTTTTACAGCAAGCAATGCAGCCAATCTTGTAAAAGCGCTGGCCACCGGTTTCTTGTAATTCGATGTCAAAATGTGCCGAATTTCGTGCGCAGATGTGGTGAACAAGTGTAGTGAAGAATTGCCAACTGCTCCAAAATGGTGAGATTTGCGAAAATAGGCCATATGCAGCTTAAAAGATGGTGTTTACAGCAAGCAACGCAGCCAATCTTGTAAAATCGTTGGTCGCTGTTTTCTTGTAATTCGAGGTTAAACTTGGACGGATTCTGTACTCAGATGTGATGAACAGGTGTAGTGGAGAGTGACAACTGCTCCACAGCGGTAAGGTGTACGAAAATACGCCATATGCCGTTTGAAAGATGGTGTTTACAGCAAGCAATGCAGCCAATCTTGTAAAATCGTTGGTTGCCGTTATCGTGTAATTCGAGGTCAAATTTGGACGAATTTCGTACGCAGGTAAGGTGAACAGGTGTAGTGGAGAATTGACATCTGCTCCTAAACGATGAGGTCTGCGAAAATAAGGCATATGCCGCTTGAAAGATAATTTTTACAGCAAGCAATGCTGCAAATCTTGTAAAAGCGTCGTCAAAGTTGAACGAATTTCGTAGGTAGATGTGATGAACAGGTGGAGTGGACAAGTGACAACTGCTCCACAAGGGTACGGTGTACCAAAATAAGCCAAATGCCGTTTGAAAGATTTTGTTTGTAACGAGTTCTCTTTTCCAGCCGGGATAACCTCAGTGGCCCCAGTGAGGTTACTAATAAAATCTTATAATGAATGATTACTAATAAAATCTTACTGCCGACGGTTCTCTCGGCGTCTATAGAAAAGCGGAATATTGCTGACTCTGTCCCTCTTGACGGAGTCGCCGGTGATATCTCCCTTCCTCCCCGCAACTACTTATAGCAGTGTCAGCTATGCTTCTGGTGAGCTATAGCTCATAGAGTTAACAAGTTCTGGCTCGCTAATCGCACAAGTGTGAGCTAAAGCTCGTAGAGTTAACTGAAGCTACCCAGCTAATCGGTAAACAGGAGGGGAGGTGAGCAACTGCTCAGGCTGCCAAAAAAATGAACCAACTCACGGTAATATTAGTCACCAGTCGTAATTGACAAAGTGTCTTCGGTAAGAGTTTGGCTGATTTTCCAGTCCAAATTCACGCATTAAATGTCGGGGACGCAATGAAATAGTTGAGAATTATGATGCTTTGGCCGTAGGAAAACTGCCGTGAAGGCAAAAATGTATCACGGAGAAGAATTGCATTGTCATTCCATCGGTTGTTTGTTGTCTTTCGATATTCTATTTATAGATTGCAGATTTATAGATACGCAGATGTGATGAACAAGTGTAGTGGAGAGTGACAACTGCTCCAAAACGGTGAGGTGTGCGAAAATAAGGCATATGCCTTTTGAAAGATAATGTTTACAGCAAGCAATGCTGCAACTCTTGTAAATTCGTCAGTTGCCGTTTTCTTGCAATTCGAGGTTAAAGTTGGACGAATTTCGTACGCATATGTGATGAACAGGTGTAGTGGAGAATTGAACACTGCACCAAAACGGTGAGGTGTGCGAAAATAGGCCATATGCCGTTTGAAAGATGGTGTTTAAAGTAAGCAATGCTGCCAATCTTATAAAGGTGTGCGAAAATAAGCCATATTCCGTTTGAAAGATGGTGTTTAAGAAAGCAATGCTGCCAATCTTTTAAAGGTGTGCGAAAATAAGTAATATTCCGTTTGAAAGATGGTATGTACAGCAAGCAATGCTGCCAAGCTTGTAAATGCGTTGGTTGCCGTTTTCTTGTAATTCGAGGTTAAAGTTGGACGAATTTCGTACGCAGATGTGATGAACAGTTGTAATGGAGAAGTGGCAATTGTTCCAAAATGGTGATGTGTCCAAAAATAAGCCATATGCCCTTTGGAAGATGATTTTTACAGCAAGCAATGCAGCCAATCTTCTAAAATCGTTGGTCGCCGTTTGCTTGTAATTCGAGGGCAAAGTTGGACGAATTTCGTACGCAGATAAGATGAACAGGTGTAGTGGAGAGTGACAACTGCTCCAAAACGGTGAGGTGTGCGAAAATAAGGCATATGTCGTTTGAAAGATAATGTTGACAGCAAGCAATGCTACAAATCTTGTAAATGCGTTGGTCGCTGTTTTCTTGTAATTCGAGGTTAAACTTGGACGAATATTGTACTCAGATGTGATGAACACGTGTATTGGAGAAGTAACAACTGCTCCACTGCGGTAAGGTGAACCAAAATAAGCCATATGCCGTTTGAAAGATGGTGTTTACAGCAAGCAATGCAGCCAATCTTGTAAAATCGTTGGTTGCCGTTATCGTGTAATTCGAGGTCAAATTTGGACGAATTTCGTACGCAGTTGTGATGAACAGGTATAGTGGAGAAGTGACAACTGCTCCAAAACGGTAAGGTGTGCGAAAATAAGCCATACGCCGTTTGAAAGATGGTGTTTATAGCAAGCAATACTGAAAATCTTGTAAAATCGTTAGTCGCCGTTTTCTTGTAATTCACGGTTAAACTTGGACGAATTTCGTACGCAGATGTGATGAACAGGTGTAGTGAAGAAGTGACAACTGCTCCGCAACGGTGAGGTGTGCGAAAATAGGCAATATGCCGTTTGAAAAATGGTGTTTACAGCTAGCAATGCTACAAATCTTGTAAATCCGTTGGTCGCTGTTTTCTTGTAATTCGAGGTTAAACTTGGACGAATTTTGTAGTCATATGTGATGAACAGGTGTAGTGGAGAAGTGACAACTGCGCCAAAACGGTGAGGTGTGCGAAAATAAGGCATATGTCGTTTGAAAGATAATGTTGACAGCAAGCAATGCTACAAATCTTGTAAATCCGTTGGTCGCTGTTTTCTTGTAATTCGAGGTTAAACTTGGACGAATATTGTACTCAGATGTGATGAACACGTGTATTGGAGAAGTAACAACTGCTCCACTGCGGTAAGGTGTACCAAAATAAGCCATATGCCGTTTGAAAGATGGTGTTTATAGCAAGCAATACTGAAAATCTTGTAAAATCGTTAGTCGCCGTTTTCTTGTAATTCACGGTTAAACTTGGACGAATTTCGTACGCAGATGTGATGAACAGGTGTAGTGAAGAAGTGACAACTGCTCCAAAACGGTGAGGTGTGCCAAAATAAACCATATGCTGTTTGAAAGACGGTGTTTACAGCAAGCAATGCTGCAAATCTTGTAAAATTGTTGGTCGCCGTTTTCTTGTAATTCAAGGTTAAAGTTGGACGAATTTCGTACGCAGATGTGATGAACAGGTGTAGTGGAGAAGTGAAAACTGCTCCAAAATGGTGAGGTGAGCGAAAATAAACCATACGCCGTTTGAAAGATGGTGTTTATAGCAAGCAATACTGCAAATCTTGTAAAATCGTTGGTCGCCGTTTTCTTGTAATTCACGGTTAAACTTGGACGAATTTCGTACGCAGATGTGATGAACAGGTGTAGTGGAGAAGTGACAACTGCTCCAAAACGGTAAGGTGTGCCAAAAAAAACCATATGCTGTTTGAAAGACGGTGTTTACAGCAAGCAATGCTGCAAATCTTGTAAAATTGTTGGTCGCCGTTTTCTTGTAATTCACGGTTAAACTTGGACGAATTTCGTACGCAGATGTGATGAACAGGTGTAGTGGAGAAGTGACAACTGCTCCAAAACGGTGAGGTGTGCCAAAATAAACCATATGCTGTTTGAAAGACGGTGTTTATAGCAAGCAATACTGCAAATCTTGTAAAATCGTTGGTCGCCGTTTTCTTGTAATTCACGGTTAAACTTGGACGAATTTCGTACGCAGATGTGATGAACAGGTGTAGTGGAGAAGTGACAACTGCTCCAAAACGGTGAGGTGTGCCAAAATAAACCATATGCTGTTTGAAAGACGGTGTTTACAGCAAGCAATGCTGCAAATCTTGTAAAATTGTTGGTCGCCGTTTTCTTGTAATTCAAGGTTAAAGTTGGACTAATTTCGTACGCAGATGTGATGAACAGGTGTAGTGGAGAAGTGAAAACTGTTCCAAAACGGTAAGGTGTGCGAAAATAAGCAATATGCTGTTTGAAAGATGGTGTTTACAGCAAGCAATGCAGTAAATCTTGTAACGATGCCAAAACTCCTTGTTCAGTGATGATACAGTTCTCTATCGCTGATGTAGGTTTCCTTTATATTCAGTAGTACAATGATCAATGGTACTAGTGAGGGGTTCTCCAATCAAGAAGTGTCCTGGTGTCAGAGCTTTAAATTCATTCGGATCGACGGACATTGGAGTTATAGACCGTGAATTCAAAATGGCTTTGATCTCAGTAAACACTGTTTCCATTTCTACGTTTGTTAGAGAAGCTGCATTGACCCCTTTATAGAAGAGATGCTTAGCTGACTTGACAGCTGCTTCCCATAGCGCTCAAAGTGTGGCGAACGGGGGGTATGAAGTGAAATTCAATTGTGCGATCATGACCGAACCTTTTAATTTTTTCCTGGGCCTCTTGACTACGCACAATTTCCGTTAACTCTTGAAGTATGTTTTTCGCTCTTCCCCCGCCTGCTAGTAAAGCGTTTCAGTGCACCGATGAAAGAGTCCCTTGTGAGGTCACTTACTATTTCAATGTGTACTGCCTTAGTCGAAAAGCAGCAAAATATGGCAACGTAACATTTCCTTGGTTGCTTTCCGCGTATTTTGAAATGGATGTGGAAAGGACCGCAGAAATCGACTCCGGCGTTCACGAATGGTCGTGGTGGTTGCACCCTCTGAGCTGGCAATGATCCCATGTGTTGAGTCAGAACTATTGGTTTAGATCTTACGCAGCGAATACAACTTTGCACGATGGATCTAGCAATGGTTTTCCCTTTATAGGCCAATATCTTTGCCGAGTTATGGATAATAATCCTTGAGGGCTAACGTGAGAGTTTGTGAGATGAATATCAGTCATCAGCATTCTGGTCACTATATGACCGTAGGGTAGCACAATTGGGTGCTTTGATTCGTACGAGAGCTCGCTACTCTGGAGTCTGCCACCGACTCGTAGTATATGGCAGTTATCCAAGAACGGGGTAATTCGATGTCAAAATGTGCCGAATTTAGTGCGCAGATGTGGTGAACAAGTGCAGTGGAGAATTGCCAACTGCTCCAAAATGGTGAGATTTGCGAAAATAGGCCATATGCAGTTTGGAAGATGGTGTTTACAGCAAGCAATTCTGCGAATCTTGTAAATTCGTTAGTTGCCGTTTTCTTGTAATTCGAGGTCAAAGTTGGGCGAATTTCGTACGCAGGTGTGGTGAACAAGTGTATCGGAAAAGTGACAACTGCCCCAAAACGGTGAGGTGTCCGATAATAAGCCATATGCCGCTTGGAAGACGATTTTTACAGCAAGCAATGCAGCCAATCTTGTAAAATCGTTGGTCGCCGTTTGCTTGTACTTCGAGGTCAAAGTTGGTCGAATTTCGTACGCAGATGTGATGAACAGGTGTAGTGGAGAGTGACAACTGTTCCAACACGGTGAGGTGCAGCTATTCTTGTAAAATCGCTGGTTGCCATTATCGTGTAATTCGAGGTCAAATTTGGACGAACTTCGTACGCAGGTGTGGTGAACAGGTGTAGTGGAGAATTGAATCTGCTCCCAAACGGTGAGATCTGCGAAAATAAGTCATATGCCGTTTGAAAGATGGTGTTTAAAGAAAGCAATGCTGCCAACCTTGTAAAGGTGTGCGAAAATAAGCCATATTCCGTTTGAAAGATGGTATGTACAGCAAGCAATGCTGCAAAGCTTGTAAATGCGTTGGTTGCCGTTTTCTTGTAATTCGAGGTTAAAGTTGGACGAATTTCGTACGCAGATATGATGAACAGGTGTAATGGAGAAGCGACAATTGTTCCAAAATGGTGGGGTGTCCGAAAATAAGCCATATGCCGTTTGGAAGAGAATTTTTACAGCAAGCAATGCAGCCAATCTTGTAAAAGCGCTGGCCACCGGTTTCTTGTAATTCGATGTCAAAATGTGCCGAATTTCGTGCGCAGATGTGGTGAACAAGTGTAGTGAACAATTGCCAACTGCTCCAAAATGGTGAGTTTTGCGAAAATAGGCCATATGCAGCTTGAAAGATGGTGTTTACAGCAAGCAACGCAGCCAATCTTGTAAAATCGTTGGTCGCTGTTTTCTTGTAATTCGAGGTTAAACTTGGACGGATTTTGTACTCAGATGTGATGAACAGGTGTAGTGAAGAAGTGACAACTTCTCCAAAACGGTGAGGTGTGCGAAAATAAGGCATATGCCGTTTGAAAGATAATGTTTACAGCAAGCAATGCTGCAAATCTTGTAAATTCGTTAGTTGCCGTTTTCTTGTAATTCGAGGTTAAAGTTGGACGAATTTCGTACGCAGATGTGATGAACAGGTGTAGTGGAGAAGTGACAACTGTTCCAAAATGGTGGGGTGTCCGAAAATAAGCCATATGCCGTTTGGAAGATGATTTTTACAGCAAGCAATGCAGCCAATCTTGTAAAAGCGCTGGCCACCGGTTTCTTGTAATTCGATGTCAAAATGTGCCGAATTTCGTGCGCAGATGTGGTGAACAAGTGTAGTGAAGAATTGCCAACTGCTCCAAAATGGTGAGATTTGCGAAAATAGGCCATATGCAGCTTAAAAGATGGTGTTTACAGCAAGCAACGCAGCCAATCTTGTAAAATCGTTGGTCGCTGTTTTCTTGTAATTCGAGGTTAAACTTGGACGGATTCTGTACTCAGATGTGATGAACAGGTGTAGTGGAGAGTGACAACTGCTCCACAGCGGTAAGGTGTACGAAAATACGCCATATGCCGTTTGAAAGATGGTGTTTACAGCAAGCAATGCAGCCAATCTTGTAAAATCGTTGGTTGCCGTTATCGTGTAATTCGAGGTCAAATTTGGACGAATTTCGTACGCAGGTAAGGTGAACAGGTGTAGTGGAGAATTGACATCTGCTCCTAAACGATGAGGTCTGCGAAAATAAGGCATATGCCGCTTGAAAGATAATTTTTACAGCAAGCAATGCTGCAAATCTTGTAAAAGCGCCGTCAAAGTTGAACGAATTTCGTAGGCAGATGTGATGAACAGGTGGAGTGCACAAGTGACAACTGCTCCACAAGGGTACGGTGTACCAAAATAAGCCAAATGCCGTTTGAAAGATTTTGTTTGTAACGAGTTCTCTTTTCCAGCCGGGATAACCTCAGTGGCCCCAGTGAGGTTACTAATAAAATCTTATAATGAATGATTACTAATAAAATCTTACTGCCGACGGTTCTCTCGGCGTCTATAGAAAAGCGGAATATTGCTGACTCTGTCCCTCTTGACGGAGTCGCCGGTGATATCTCCCTTCCTCCCCGCAACTACTTATAGCAGTGTCAGCTATGCTTCTGGTGAGCTATAGCTCATAGAGTTAACAAGTTCTGGCTCGCTAATCGCACAAGTGTGAGCTAAAGCTCGTAGAGTTAACTGAAGCTACCCAGCTAATCGGTAAACAGGAGGGGAGGTGAGCAACAGCTCAGGCTGCCAAAAAAATGAACCAACTCACGGTAATATTAGTCACCAGTCGTAATTGACAAAGTGTCTTCGGTAAGAGTTTGGCTGATTTTCTAAGTCCAAATTCACGCATTAAATGTCGGGGACGCAATGAAATAGTTGAGAATTATGATGCTTTGGCCGTAGGAAAACTGCCGTGAAGGCAAAAATGTATCACGGAGAAGAATTGCATTGTCATTCCATCGGTTGTTTGTTGTCTTTCGATATTCTATTTATAGATTGCAGATTTATAGATACGCAGATGTGATGAACAAGTGTAGTGGAGAGTGACAACTGCTCCAAAACGGTGAGGTGTGCGAAAATAAGGCATATGCCTTTTGAAAGATAATGTTTACAGCAAGCAATGCTGCAACTCTTGTAAATTCGTCAGTTGCCGTTTTCTTGCAATTCGAGGTTAAAGTTGGACGAATTTCGTACGCATATGTGATGAACAGGTGTAGTGGAGAATTGAACACTGCACCAAAACGGTGAGGTGTGCGAAAATAGGCCATATGCCGTTTGAAAGATGGTGTTTAAAGTAAGCAATGCTGCCAATCTTATAAAGGTGTGCGAAAATAAGCCATATTCCGTTTGAAAGATGGTGTTTAAGAAAGCAATGCTGCCAATCTTTTAAAGGTGTGCGAAAATAAGTAATATTCCGTTTGAAAGATGGTATGTACAGCAAGCAATGCTGCCAAGCTTGTAAATGCGTTGGTTGCCGTTTTCTTGTAATTCGAGGTTAAAGTTGGACGAATTTCGTACGCAGATGTGATGAACAGTTGTAATGGAGAAGTGGCAATTGTTCCAAAATGGTGATGTGTCCAAAAATAAGCCATATGCCGTTTGGAAGATGATTTTTACAGCAAGCAATGCAGCCAATCCTCTAAAATCGTTGGTCGCCGTTTGCTTGTAATTCGAGGGCAAAGTTGGACGAATTTCGTACGCAGATAAGATGAACAGGTGTAGTGGAGAGTGACAACTGCTCCGCAACGGTGAGGTGTGCGAAAATAGGCAATATGCCGTTTGAAAAATGGTGTTTACAGCTAGCAATGCTACAAATCTTGTAAATCCGTTGGTCGCTGTTTTCTTGTAATTCGAGGTTAAACTTGGACGAATTTTGTAGTCATATGTGATGAACAGGTGTAGTGGAGAAGTGACAACTGCTCCAAAACGGTGAGGTGTGCGAAAATAAGGCATATGTCGTTTGAAAGATCATGTTGACAGCAAGCAATGCAACAAATCTTGTAAATCCGTTGGTCGCTGTTTTCTTGTAATTCGAGGTTAAACTTGGACGAATATTGTACTCAGATGTGATGAACACGTGTATTGGAGAAGTGACAACTGCTCCACTGCGGTAAGGTGTACGAAAATAAGCCATATGCCGTTTGAAAGATGGTGTTTACAGCAAGCAATGCAGCCAATCTTGTAAAATCGTTGGTTGCCGTTATCGTGTAATTCGAGGTCAAATTTGGACGAATTTCGTACGCAGGTGTGGTGAACAGGTGTAGTGGAGAATTGACATCTGCTCCCAAACGATGAGGTCTGGGAAAATAAGGCATATGCCGCTTGAAAGATAATTTTTACAGCAAGCAATGATGCAAATCTTGTAAAAGCGTTGGTCGCCGTCAAAGTTAGACGAATTTCGTAGGCAGATGTGATGAACAGGTGGAGTGGACAAGTGACAACTGCTCCACAACGGTAAGGTGTACGAAAATAAGCCAAATGCCGTTTGAAAGATTTTGTTTACAGCAAGCAATGCTGCAATTCTTGTAAAATCGTTGGTCGCCGTCTTCTTTTAATTCGACGTCAAAATTGGACGAATTTCGTACGAAGATGTGATGAACAGGTGTAGTGGGGAAGTGACAACTGCTCCAAAAAGGTGAGGTGTGCGAAAATAAGCCATATGCAGTTTGAAAGACAGTGTTTATATCAAGCAATGCAGCATATCTTGTAAAATTGTTGGTCGCTGTTTTCTTGTAATTCGAGCTTAAACTTGGACGAATTTTGTACTCAGATGTGATGAACAGGTGTAGTGGAGAAGTAACAACTGAGTTGGACAACTGCTCCGCAACGGTGAGGTGTGCGAAAATAAGGCATATGCCGTTTGAAAGATAGTGTTTACAGCAAGCAATGCAGCATATCTTGTAAAAGCGCTGGCCACCGGTTTCTTGTAATTCGATGTCAAAATGTGCCGAATTTCGTGCGCAGATGTGGTAAACAGGTGTAGTGGAGAATTGCCAACTGCTCCAAAATGGTGAGATTTGCGAAAATAGGCCATATGCAGTTTGAAAGATGGTGTTTACAGCAAGCAACGCAGCCAATCTTGTAAAATCGTTGGTCGCTGTTTTCTTGTAATTCGAGGTTAAACTTGGACGAATTTTGTACTCAGATGTGATGAACAGGTTTAGTGGAGAAGTGACAACTGCCCCAAAACGGTGAGGTGTCCGAAAATAAGCCATATGCCGTTTGGAAGATGGTTTTTACAGCAAGCAATGCAGCCAATCTTGTAAATCCGTTGGTCGCTGTTTTCTTGTAATTCGAGGTTAAACTTGGACGAATTTTGTACTCAGATGTGATGAACAGGTGTAGTGGAGAGTGACAACTGCTCCGCCACGGTGAGGTGTGCGAAAATAGGCAATATGCCGTTTGAAAAATGGTGTTTACAGCAAGCAATGCTACAAATCTTGTAAATCCGTTGGTCGCTGTTTTCTTGTAATTCGAGGTTAAACTTGGACGAATTTTGTACTCAGATGTGATGAACAGGTGTAGTGGAGAAGTGACAACTGCCCCAAAACGGTGAGGTGTCCGAAAATAAGCCATATGCCGTTTGAAGATGATTTATACAGCAAGCAATGCAGCCAATCTTCTAAAATCGTTGGTCGCGGTTTGCTTGTAATTCGAGGGCAAAGTTGGACGAATTTCGTACGCAGATGTGATGAACAGGTGTAGTGGAGAGTGACAACTGCTCCGCTACGGTGAGGTGTGCGAAAATAGGCAATATGCCGTTTGAAAAATGGTATTTACAGCAAGCAATGCTACAAATCTTGTAAATCCGTTGGTCGCTGTTTTCTTGTAATTCGAGGTTAAACTTGGACGAATTTTGTACTCATGTGATGAACAGGTGTAGTGGAGAAGTGACAACTGCTCCGCAACGGTGAGGTGTGCGAAAATAGGCAATATGCCGTTTGAAAGATGGTGTTTACAACAAGCAATGCTACAAATCTTGTAAATCCGTTGGTCGCTGTTTTCTTGTAATTCGATGTTAAACTTGGACGAATTTTGTACTCAGATGTGATGAACAGGTGTAGTGGAGAAGTGACAACTGCCCCAAAACCAGAGATAATGAGATTCCACACTTATTCCAGCGTTTGTTCGGCTAGACTTCGGGTTCCAGAAGCTTGTCGGTATTCGTGAAAAACCTGGAATTTCTGTGGTAGTGTTCGTGAAAAAATGGAACAGACCCAAGATAAAGTGCGGGCAGCGTGAAGAAAATGACAGATGAAACCTTAGATGAAGTGCAGGCAGCGTGAAGAAAATGACCGATAAAACCTTGGATGAAGTGTGGAAAACGAGAGGAGAGGCGACCATTTCACCTCAAAATACTACTTTGTTTACATGTTTTTTCAGTTGTCAGTACACTGTTCTGAGATTACAATTCAATTGTATCATTGCATAAAATGAATAAAAAATAGGGATGAATCGCATACTGATTTACTTATTATTATTGCATTATATTTATGTTACAATTATTGAAGTTATATGCCGGCAGAAAGAACATAATATTTTAACATGTTTTGCATATAAAAACCTTTAAATACACATCTTTTATTTCGCATATACGTAGTAGATAATGTAAAAATTTTGGTTGCGGTTGCAAAGGAAAGAGATATTTTTAACATTATTTTATGCATAGACAAATTGGAGAATTGTTAACAGGTTTCTAGTAGCTTTTATTATAATTATTGATGCGACTCGAGGAGTTTCATGTACCTTTTTCGCTCAGTTTGCAATTTTAATTCGTTTAATGATATTTTTATTCTTATTTATAAGCATAAAAAGGAAATTATGTGACATTTATAAAAATAACATATAAATTCCGGTTATACATTTCTATAAAGAGAATAATATTGAATTATATATTGGCATATCTGCATTTTGGTTTCACCTCTGTAGTAAAATCATCATGTAAAATGTTACTCGTTTGCAAACTACGTATGTTTTCCCGTACTATTGCGAGTACTATAGTAGTTAAGTAGTTTGCTATTTTATTACTATTTATCAAAAAACATATTTATCTAAAATAAAATTGCCATTGGAGTTGTTAAAAAAATCTATTTATTTAAGTAATGCTTCAACTCAGTTTGATCTCTTTTTTTATTATTAAATTAACAACATTTTTAGTGTAAATTTTTTCTAACATACAGTTTTTGCAAATTTGGTACTATAATTACTTATTTTAAGCAATCATGCTAACAATACATTCGAGGTGAAAATGGAATCTACAAATTTCATCGAACGGGGAATCCAAGCAAATATAAATCGTTATCAATTTTTAAAAAATATACTCTTTTTATTAATATATAGTATAGTCTTTTTATAATATATATATAGTAATATTATAGTTATTAGTAGGTTTCCAGCAGTATCCATCCAAACATCACTCCATCCCTACAATGAATTTATTGAAATTCCATATTAAGAGGAATCCAGTTCTTAATTTTATTAATTATTAATAGAGGAATCGACGTTGGCAACAGTAAACTTAGTCGAAAAATCCGAGCGATTAAAGCATTCATTAAAATTTATTTGTAAAAAGTAAAACTATTTATGAATAACAATCGTAAGGACGGCATAAAATAACATAATGAGATCATTTTCCTTTGGAACCACAAAATCTCCCTCAGGTGTTTGGCTATCCTCTCCATCTGAATCAATTAGTATCCAGCATTCGTCTCTGATAGGATCAACAATGTCCTTAGGAAACTTTTTAGTCAACAATTGCAAAAATTGTGTGTTTGTTCTTATTGTGTTTGTTTGGAATAATTCTATTTATTGCCTGCAGCAGGTGATTAGTGTTAGGAACACTGTTGTTGTCAGCCTTTCTGTCAAATTTCTGTAAAAACGCGAATTTATAATATTAATTGAAATTTTAGTAAAAAAAAATTACTCTAACCAACCTGATGATAGGTGATGGCAACAAATTCAGTAGTTTTTGGTATTCTTTATCTTGTTGCTGGTGTTTGTGCGCAGCAAAAGCCCCCAAACTAGTAAATGAGTGCGAGCATTTCAGACACAAGTAATGCAATTCATTTGAATTGTAATGAAGCCTCTACAAAAAGGAGTTAAAAGATTAGCTTAAAATTTTTAAATGCTTAATCAACGAATAACATTATTTACACTAACTTCAAGATGTGCATATCCAAGTCTCGTATGGAGCTGAGTGTTGTTTGCAAATGCTGCAAATGTATTGATGGCTTTGTTTGTTATGTAGTTTCCTATGTTGTTCAAGTTGAGACTTCGTTATGCAGCATTTGGTGCAATGCTCGCACTTATATGGAGCCTCGTGAGAATGAGTTCGTCGATGTCTAAAGCAACAAGAAAATTCAATTAACATTAATTGCTGTAATCAATAAACAAGATCATAGAAGTGAAATGCATCGATTCAGATACTTCTGCTGGTAGGTGTTGCTGTGATATGTGACGATTCAAACTGCTTTTACTTCTGAATACACAAGTGCAATGCTTGCAAGAAAATTGCTTATTAGAGCAGTAAATAAGAGGCAATGGATGGATCCGATGCAGATGTATAAGAAGATTCTTTTTCCCCAAGCAGATTGCCTGCAGCAGGTCAAATTTCTGTAAAAATGCGAATTGATAATATTAATTGAATTTTTAGTTAAAAAAATTACTCACCCAACCTTCCGCAGCAAATTTTTGTTGACAACTGAAATGAAATGACATTTCTTTCCAATATACATATATATTGCTGCTAAGGTGAAATTAGGTGAATAACACGTACACTGTATGTGAAAAAATCTAAAAAACGAAGACGCAAATCTTCGGCAAACCGAGCGAGTCTCCTATCTCATTATCTCTGCCCAAAACGGTGAGGTGTCCGAAAATAAGCCATATGCCGTTTGGAAGATGATTTTTACAGCAAGCAATGCAGCCAATCTTGTAAAATCGTTGGTCGCCGTTTGCTTGTACTTCGAGGTCAAAGTTAGTCGAATTTTGTACGCAGATGTGATGAACAGGTGTAGTGGAGAGTGACAACTGTTCCAACACGGTGAGGTGCAGCTATTCTTGTAAAATCGCTGGTTGCCATTATCGTGTAATTCGAGGTCAAATTTGGACGAACTTCGTACGCAGGTGTGGTGAACAGGTGTAGTGGAGAATTGAATCTGCTCCCAAACGGTGAGATCTGCGAAAATAAGGCATATGCCATTTGAAAGATGGTGTTTAAAGAAAGCAATGCTGCCAATCTTGTAAAGGTGTGCGAAAATAAGCCATATTCCGTTTGAAAGATGGTATGTACAGCAAGCAATGCTGCAAAGCTTGTAAATGCGTTGGTTGCCGTTTTCTTGCAATTCGAGGTTAAAGTTGGACGAATTTCGTACGCAGATATGATGAACAGGTGTAATGGAGAAGCGACAATTGTTCCAAAATGGTGGGGTGTCCGAAAATAAGCCATATGCCGTTTGGAAGATGATTTTTACAGCAAGCAATGCAGCCAATCTTGTAAAAGCGCTGGCCACCGGTTTCTTGTAATTCGATGTCAAAATGTGCCGAATTTCGTGCGCAGATGTGGTGAACAAGTGTAGTGAAGAATTGCCAACTGCTCCAAAATGGTGAGATTTGCGAAAATAGGCCATATGCAGCTTGAAAGATGGTGTTTACAGCAAGCAACGCAGCCAATCTTGTAAAATCGTTGGTCGCTGTTTTCTTGTAATCCGAGGTTAAACTTGGACGGATTTTGTAATCAGATGTGATGAACAGGTGTAGTGGAGAAGTGACAACTTCTCCAAAACGGTGAGGTGTGCGAAAATAAGGCATATGCCGTTTGAAAGATAATGTTTACAGCAAGCAACGCTGCAAATCTTGTAAATTCGTTAGTTGCCGTTTTCTTGTAATTCGAGGTTAAAGTTGGACGAATTTCGTACGCAGATATGATGAACAGGTGTAATGGAGAAGCGACAATTGTTCCAAAATGGTGGGGTGTCCGAAAATAAGCCATATGCCGTTTGGAAGATGATTTTTACAGCAAGCAATGCAGCCAATCTTGTAAAAGCGCTGGCCACCGGTTTCTTGTAATTCGATGTCAAAATGTGCCGAATTTCGTGCGCAGATGTGGTGAACAAGTGTAGTGAAGAATTGCCAACTGCTCCAAAATGGTAAGATTTGCGAAAATAGGCCATATGCAGCTTGAAAGATGGTGTTTACAGCAAGCAACGCAGCCAATCTTGTAAAATCGTTGGTCGCTGTTTTCTTGTAATTCGAGGTTAAACTTGGACGGATTTTGTACTCAGATGTGATGAACAGGTTTAGTGGAGAAGTGACAACTGCCCCAAAACGGTGAGGTGTCCGAAAATAAGCCATATGCCGTTTGGAAGATGGTTTTTACAGCAAGCAATGCAGCCAATCTTGTAAATCCGTTGGTCGCTGTTTTCTTGTAATTCGAGGTTAAACTTGGACGAATTTTGTACTCAGATGTGATGAACAGGTGTAGTGGAGAGTGACAACTGCTCCGCCACGGTGAGGTGTGCGAAAATAGGCAATATGCCGTTTGAAAAATGGTGTTTACAGCAAGCAATGCTACAAATCTTGTAAATCCGTTGGTCGCTGTTTTCTTGTAATTCGAGGTTAAACTTGGACGAATTTTGTACTCAGATGTGATGAACAGGTGTAGTGGAGAAGTGACAACTGCCCCAAAACGGTGAGGTGTCCGAAAATAAGCCATATGCCGTTTGGAAGATGATTTTTACAGCAAGCAATGCAGCCAGTCTTGTAAAATCGTTGGTCGCCGTTTGCTTGTACTTCGAGGTCAAAGTTAGTCGAATTTTGTACGCAGATGTGATGAACAGGTGTAGTGGAGAGTGACAACTGTTCCAACACGGTGAGGTGCAGCTATTCTTGTAAAATCGCTGGTTGCCATTATCGTGTAATTCGAGGTCAAATTTGGACGAACTTCGTACGCAGGTGTGGTGAACAGGTGTAGTGGAGAATTGAATCTGCTCCCAAACGGTGAGATATGCGAAAATAAGGCATATGCCATTTGAAAGATGGTGTTTAAAGAAAGCAATGCTGCCAATCTTGTAAAGGTGTGCGAAAATAAGCCATATTCCGTTTGAAAGATGGTATGTACAGCAAGCAATGCTGCAAAGCTTGTAAATGCGTTGGTTGCCGTTTTCTTGTAATTCGAGGTTAAAGTTGGACGAATTTCGTACGCAGATATGATGAACAGGTGTAATGGAGAAGCGACAATTGTTCCAAAATGGTGGGGTGTCCGAAAATAAGCCATATGCCGTTTGGAAGATGATTTTTACAGCAAGCAATGCAGCCAATCTTGTAAAAGCGCTGGCCACCGGTTTCTTGTAATTCGATGTCAAAATGTGCCGAATTTCGTGCGCAGATGTGGTGAACAAGTGTAGTGAAGAATTGCCAACTGCTCCAAAATGGTGAGATTTGCGAAAATAGGCCATATGCAGCTTGAAAGATGGTGTTTACAGCAAGCAACGCAGCCAATCTTGTAAAATCGTTGGTCGCTGTTTTCTTGTAATTCGAGGTTAAACTTGGACGGATTTTGTACTCAGATGTGATGAACAGGTGTAGTGGAGAAGTGACAACTGCTCCGCAACGGTGAGGTGTGCGAAAATAGGCAATATGCCGTTTGAAAAATGGTGTTTACAGCTAGCAATGCTACAAATCTTGTAAATCCGTTGGTCGCTGTTTTCTTGTAATTCGAGGTTAAACTTGGACGAATTTTGTAGTCATATGTGATGAACAGGTGTAGTGGAGAAGTGACAACTGCTCCAAAACGGTGAGGTGTGCGAAAATAAGGCATATGTCGTTTGAAGATGATTTATACAGCAAGCAATGCAGCCAATCTTCTAAAATCGTTGGTCGCGGTTTGCTTGTAATTCGAGGGCAAAGTTGGACGAATTTCGTACGCAGATGTGATGAACAGGTGTAGTGGAGAGTGACAACTGCTCCGCCATGGTGAGGTGTGCGAAAATAGGCAATATGCCGTTTGAAAAATGGTGTTTACAGCAAGCAATGCTACAAATCTTGTAAATCCGTTGGTCGCTGTTTTCTTGTAATTCGAGGTTAAACTTGGACGAATTTTGTACTCAGATGTGATGAACAGGTGTAGTGGAGAAGTTACAACTGCCCCAAAACGGTGAGGTGTCCGAAAATAAGCCATATGCCGTTTGAAGATGATTTATACAGCAAGCAATGCAGCCAATCTTCTAAAATCGTTGGTCGCGGTTTGCTTGTAATTCGACGTCAAAATTGGACGAATTTCGTACGAAGATGTGATGAACAGGTGTAGTGGGGAAGTGACAACTGCTCCAAAAAGGTGAGGTGTGCGAAAATAAGCCATATGCAGTTTGAAAGACAGTGTTTATATCAAGCAATGCAGCATATCTTGTAAAATTGTTGGTCGCTGTTTTCTTGTAATTCGAGCTTAAACTTGGACGAATTTTGTACTCAGATGTGATGAACAGGTGTAGTGGAGAAGTAACAACTGAGTTGGACAACTGCTCCGCAACGGTGAGGTGTGCGAAAATAAGGCATATGCCGTTTGAAAGATAGTGTTTACAGCAAGCAATGCAGCATATCTTGTAAAAGCGCTGGCCACCGGTTTCTTGTAATTCGATGTCAAAATGTGCCGAATTTCGTGCGCAGATGTGATGAACAGGTGTAGTGGGGAAGTGACAACTGCTCCAAAAAGGTGAGGTGTGCGAAAATAAGCCATATGCAGTTTGAAAGACAGTGTTTACAGCAAGCAACGCAGCCAATCTTGTAAAATCGTTGGTCGCTGTTTTCTTGTAATTCGAGGTTAAACTTGGACGAATTTTGTACTCAGATGTGATGAACAGGTGTAGTGGAGAAGTGACAACTGCCCCAAAACGGTGAGGTGTCCGAAAATAAGCCATATGCCGTTTGGAAGATGATTTATACAGCAAGCAATGCAGCCAATCTTCTAAAATCGTTGGTCGCCGTTTGCTTGTACTTCGAGGTCAAAGTTAGTCGAATTTTGTACGCAGATGTGATGAACAGGTGTAGTGGAGAGTGACAACTGTTCCAACACGGTGAGGTGCAGCCAATCTTGTAGAAGCGTTGGTCGCCGTTTTCTTGTAATTCGATGTCAAAATGTGCCGAATTTCGTGCGCAGATGTGATGAACAAGTGTAGTGGAGAATTGCCAACTGCTCCAAAATGGTGAGATTTGCGAAAATAGGCCATATGCAGTTTGGAAGATGGTGTTTACAGCAAGCAACGCAGCTAATCTTTTAAATTCGTTGGTCGCTGTTTTCTTGTAATTCGAGGTTAAAATTGGACGGATTTTGTACTCAGATGTGATGAACAGGTGTAGTGGAGAAGTGACAACTGCTCCAAAACGGTGAGGTGTGCGAAAATAAGGCATATGCCGTTTGAAAGATAATGTTTACAGCAAGCAACGCTGCAAATCTTGTAAATTCGTTAGTTGCCGTTTTCTTGTAATTCGAGGTTAAAGTTGGACGAATTTCGTACGCAGATATGATGAACAGGTGTAATGGAGAAGCGACAATTGTTCCAAAATGGTGGGGTGTCCGAAAATAAGCCATATGCCGTTTGGAAGATGATTTTTACAGCAAGCAATGCAGCCAATCTTGTAAAAGCGCTGGCCACCGGTTTCTTGTAATTCGATGTCAAAATGTGCCGAATTTCGTGCGCAGATGTGGTGAACAAGTGTAGTGAAGAATTGCCAACTGCTCCAAAATGGTAAGATTTGCGAAAATAGGCCATATGCAGCTTGAAAGATGGTGTTTACAGCAAGCAACGCAGCCAATCTTGTAAAATCGTTGGTCGCTGTTTTCTTGTAATTCGAGGTTAAACTTGGACGGATTTTGTACTCAGATGTGATGAACAGGTGTAGTGGAGAAGTGACAACTGTTTCAAAATGGTGGGGTGTGCGAAAATAAGCCATATGCAGTTTGGAAAATGCTTTTACAGCAAGCAATGCAGCCAATCTTGTAAATTAGTTGGTCGCCGTTTGCTTGTAATTCGAGGGCAAAGTTGGACGAATTTCGTACGCAGATAAGATGAACAGGTGTAGTGGAGAGTGACAACTGCTCCGCAACGGTGAGGTGTGCGAAAATAGGCAATATGCCGTTTGAAAAATGGTGTTTACAGCTAGCAATGCTACAAATCTTGTAAATCCGTTGGTCGCTGTTTTCTTGTAATTCGAGGTTAAACTTGGATGAATTTTGTAGTCATATGTGATGAACAGGTGTAGTGGAGAAGTGACAACTGCTCCAAAACGGTGAGGTGTGCGAAAATAAGGCATATGCCGCTTGAAAGATAATTTTTACAGCAAGCAATGATGCAAATCTTGTAAAAGCGTTGGTCGCCGTCAAAGTTAGACGAATTTCGTAGGCAGATGTGATGAACAGGTGGAGTGGACAATTGACAACTGCTCCACAACGGTAAGGTGTACGAAAATAAGCCAAATGCCGTTTGAAAGATTTTGTTTACAGCAAGCAATGCTGCAATTCTTGTAAAATCGTTGGTCGCCGTCTTCTTTTAATTCGACGTCAAAATTGGACGAATTTCGTACGAAGATGTGATGAACAGGTGTAGTGGAGAATTGCCAACTGCTCCAAAATGGTGAGATTTGCGAAAATAGGCCATATGCAGTTTGAAAGATGGTGTTTACAGCAAGCAACGCAGCCAATCTTGTAAAATCGTTGGTCGCTGTTTTCTTGTAATTCGAGGTTAAACTTGGACGAATTTTGTACTCAGATGTGATGAACAGGTTTAGTGGAGAAGTGACAACTGCCCCAAAACGGTGAGGTGTCCGAAAATAAGCCATATGCCGTTTGGAAGATGGTTTTTACAGCAAGAAATGCAGCCAATCTTGTAAATCCGTTGGTCGCTGTTTTCTTGTAATTCGAGGTTAAACTTGGACGAATTTTGTACTCAGATGTGATGAACAGGTGTAGTGGAGAGTGACAACTGCTCCGCCACGGTGAGGTGTGCGAAAATAGGCAATATGGCGTTTGAAAAATGGTGTTTACAGCAAGCAATGCTACAAATCTTGTAAATCCGTTGGTCGCTGTTTTCTTGTAATTCGAGGTTAAACTTGGACGAATTTTGTACTCAGATGTGATGAACAGGTGTAGTGGAGAAGTGACAACTGCCCCAAAACGGTGAGGTGTCCGAAAATAAGCCATATGCCGTTTGAAGATGATTTATACAGCAAGCAATGCAGCCAATCTTCTAAAATCGTTGGTCGCGGTTTGCTTGTAATTCGAGGGCAAAGTTGGACGAATTTCGTACGCAGATGTGATGAACAGGTGTAGTGGAGAGTGACAACTGCTCCGCCATGGTGAGGTGTGCGAAAATAGGCAATATGCCGTTTGAAAAATGGTGTTTACAGCAAGCAATGCTACAAATCTTGTAAATCCGTTGGTCGCTGTTTTCTTGTAATTCGAGGTTAAACTTGGACGAATTTTGTACTCAGATGTGATGAACAGGTGTAGTGGAGAAGTGACAACTGCCCCAAAACGGTGAGGTGTCCGAAAATAAGCCATATGCCGTTTGAAGATGATTTATACAGCAAGCAATGCAGCCAATCTTCTAAAATCGTTGGTCGCGGTTTGCTTGTAATTCGAGGGCAAAGTTGGACGAATTTCGTACGCAGATGTGATGAACAGGTGTAGTGGAGAGTGACAACTGCTCCGCCACGGTGAGGTGTGCGAAAATAGGCAATATGCCGTTTGAAAAATGGTGTTTACGGCAAGCAATGCTACAAATCTTGTAAATCCGTTGGTCGCTGTTTTCTTGTAATTCGAGGTTAAACTTGGACGAATTTTGTACTCAGATGTGATGAACAGGTGTAGTGGAGAAGTGACAACTGCCCCAAAACGGTGAGGTGTCCGAAAATAAGCCATATGCCGTTTGAAGATGATTTATACAGCAAGCAATGCAGTCAATCTTCTAAAATCGTTGGTCGCGGTTTGCTTGTAATTCGAGGGCAAAGTTGGACGAATTTCGTACGCAGATGTGGTGAACAGGTGTAGTGGAGAAGTGACAACTGTTTCAAAATGGTGGGGTGTGCGAAAATAAGCCATATGCAGTTTGGAAAATGATTTTTACAGCAAGCAATGCAGCCAATCTTGTAAATTCGTTGGTCGCCGTTTGCTTGTAATTCGAGGGCAAAGTTGGACGAATTTCGTACGCAGATGTGATGAACAGGTGTAGTGGAGAGTGACAACTGCTCCGCAACGGTGAGGTGTGCGAAAATAGGCAATATGCCGTTTGAAAGATGGTGTTTACAACAAGCAATGCTACAAATCTTGTAAATCCGTTGGTCGCTGTTTTCTTGTAATTCGATGTTAAACTTGGACGAATTTTGTACTCAGATGTGATGAACAGGTGTAGTGCAGAAGTGACAACTGCCCCAAAACGGTGAGGTGTCCGAAAATAAGCCATATGCCGTTTGGAAGATGATTTATACAGCAAGCAATGCAGCCAATCTTCTAAAATCGTTGGTCGCCGTTTGCTTGTAATTCGAGGGCAAAGTTGGACGAATTTCGTACGCAGATGTGGTGAACAGGTGTAGTGGAGAAGTGACAACTGTTTCAAAATGGTGGGGTGTGCGAAAATAAGCCATATGCAGTTTGGAAAATGATTTTTACAGCAAGCAATGCAGCCAATCTTGTAAATTCGTTGGTCGCCATTTGCTTGTAATTCGAGGGCAAAGTTGGACGAATTTCGTACGCAGATGTGATGAACAGGTGTAGTGGAGAGTGACATCTGCTCCGCAACGGTGAGGTGTGCGAAAATAAGGAATATGCCGTTTGAAAGATAGTGTTTACAGCAAGCAATGCTGCAAATCTTGTAAATTCGTTAGTTGCTGTTTTCTTGTAATTCGAGGTTAAATAGGACGAATTTCGTACGCAGATGTGATGAACAGGTGTAGTGGAGAGTGACAACTTCTCCGCGACGGTGAGGTATGCGAAAATAGGCAATATGCTGTTGGAATGATGGTGTTTACAGCAAGCAAAGCTACAAATGTTGTACTATAAAAGCGTTGGTCGCCGTTGTATTGTAATTCAAGGTTAAAAATTGGACTAATTTCGTACGCAGATGTGATGAACAGGTGTAGTGGAGAAGTGAAAACTGTTCCAACACGGGGAGGTGTGCGAAAATAAGCCATATGCCGTTTGAAAGATAGTGTTTACAGCAAGCAATGCAGCATATCTTGTAGAAGCGTTGGTCGCCGTTTTCTTGTAATTCGATGTCAAAATGTGCCGAATTTCGTGCGCAGATGTGATGAACAAGTGTAGTGGAGAATTGCCAACTGCTCCAAAATGGTGAGATTTGCGAAAATAGGCCATATGCAGTTTGGAAGATGGTGTTTACAGCAAGCAACGCAGCTAATCTTTTAAATTCGTTGGTCGCTGTTTTCTTGTAATTCGAGGTTAAAATTGGACGGATTTTGTACTCAGATGTGATGAACAGGTGTAGTGGAGAAGTGACAACTGCTCCAAAACGGTGAGGTGTGCGAAAATAAGGCATATGCCGTTTGAAAGATAATGTTTACAGCAAGCAATGCTGCAAATCTTGTAAATTGGTTAGTTGCCGTTTTCTTGTAATTCGAGGTTAAATTTTAACGAATTTCGTACGCAGATGTGATGAACAAGTGCAGTGGAGAGTGACAACTGCTCCACTGCAGTAAGGTGTACAACTTCTCCGCGACGGTGAGGTATGCGAAAATAGGCAATATGCTGTTGGAATGATGGTGTTTACAGCAAGCAAAGCTACAAATGTTGTACTATAAAAGCGTTGGTCGCCGTTGTATTGTAATTCAAGGTTAAAAATTGGACTAATTTCGTACGCAGATGTGATGAACAGGTGTAGTGGAGAAGTGAAAACTGCTCCAAAACGGTGAGGTGTGCGAAAATAAGCCATATGCCGTTTGAAAGATGGTGTTTACAGCAAGCAACGTAGCGAATCTTGTATAATCGTTGGTCGCTATTTTCTTGTAATTCGAGGTTAAACTGGGACGGATTTTGTACTCAGATGTGATGAACAGGTGTAGTGGAGAAGTGACAACTGCTCCAAAACGGTGAGGTGTGCCAAAATAAGGCATATGCCGTTTGAAAGATAATGTTTTCAGCAAGCAATGCTGCAAATCTTTTAAATTCGTCAGTTGCCGTTTTCGTGCAATTCGAGGTTAAAGTTGGAGGATTTTCGTACGCAGATGTGATGAACAGGTGTAGTGAAGAATTGAAATCTGCTCCAAAACGGTGCCGTGTGGGAAAATAAGGCATATGCCGTTTGAAAGATAATGTTTATAGCAAGCAATGCTGCAAATCTTGTAAAGTCGTTAGTTGCCGTTTTCTTGTAATTCGAGTTTTAAGTTTGACGAATATCGTACGCAGATGTGATGAACAGGTGTAGTGGAGAAGTGACAACTGTTCCAAAATGGTGGGGTGTCCGAAAATAAGCCATATGCCGTTTGGAAGATGATTTTTACAGCAAGCAATGCAGCCAATCTTGTAAATTAGTTGGTCGCCGTTTGCTTGTAATTCGAGGGCAAAGTTGGACGAATTTCGTACGCAGATAAGATGAACAGGTGTAGTGGAGAGTGACAACTGCTCCGCAACGGTGAGGTGTGCGAAAATAGGCAATATGCCGTTTGAAAAATGGTGTTTACAGCTAGCAATGCTACAAATCTTGTAAATCCGTTGGTCGCTGTTTTCTTGTAATTCGAGGTTAAACTTGGATGAATTTTGTAGTCATATGTGATGAACAGGTGTAGTGGAGAAGTGACAACTGCTCCAAAACGGTGAGGTGTGCGAAAATAAGGCATATGCCGCTTGAAAGATAATTTTTACAGCAAGCAATGATGCAAATCTTGTAAAAGCGTTGGTCGCCGTCAAAGTTAGACGAATTTCGTAGGCAGATGTGATGAACAGGTGGAGTGGACAAGTGACAACTGCTCCACAACGGTAAGGCGTACGAAAATAAGCCAAATGCCGTTTGAAAGATTTTGTTTACAGCAAGCAATGCTGCAATTCTTGTAAAATCGTTGGTCGCCGTCTTCTTTTAATTCGACGTCAAAATTGGACGAATTTCGTACGAAGATGTGATGAACAGGTGTAGTGGGGAAGTGACAACTGCTCCAAAAAGGTGAGGTGTGCGAAAATAAGCCATATGCAGTTTGAAAGACAGTGTTTACATCAAGCAATGCAGCATATCTTGTAAAATTGTTGGTCGCTGTTTTCTTGTAATTCGAGGTTAAACTTGGACGAATTTTGTACTCAGATGTGATGAACAGGTGTAGTGGAGAAGTGACAACTGAGTTGGACAACTGCTCCGCAACGGTGAGGTGTGCGAAAATAAGGCATATGCCGTTTGAAAGATAGTGTTTACAGCAAGCAATGCAGCATATCTTGTAAAAGCGCTGGCCACCGGTTTCTTGTAATTCGATGTCAAAATGTGCCGAATTTCGTGCGCAGATGTGGTAAACAGGTGTAGTGGAGAATTGCCAACTGCTCCAAAATGGTGAGATTTGCGAAAATAGGCCATATGCAGTTTGAAAGACGGTGTTTACAGCAAGCAACGCAGCCAATCTTGTAAAATCGTTGGTCGCTGTTTTCTTGTAATTCGAGGTTAAACTTGGACGAATTTTGTACTCAGATGTGATGAACAGGTTTAGTGGAGAAGTGACAACTGCTCCGCCACGGTGAGGTGTGCGAAAATAGGCAATATGGCGTTTGAAAAATGGTGTTTACAGCAAGCAATGCTACAAATCTTGTAAATCCGTTGGTCGCTGTTTTCTTGTAATTCGAGGTTAAACTTGGATGAATTTTGTACTCAGATGTGATGAACAGGTGTAGTGGAGAAGTGACAACTGCCCCAAAACGGTGAGGTGTCCGAAAATAAGCCATATGCCGTTTGAAGATGATTTATACAGCAAGCAATGCAGCCAATCTTCTAAAATCGTTGGTCGCGGTTTGCTTGTAATTCGAGGGCAAAGTTGGACGAATTTCGTACGCAGATGTGATGAACAGGTGTAGTGGAGAGTGACAACTGCTCCGCCATGGTGAGGTGTGCGAAAATAGGCAATATGCCGTTTGAAAAATTGTGTTTACAGCAAGCAATGCTACAAATCTTGTAAATCCGTTGGTCGCTGTTTTCTTGTAATTCGAGGTTAAACTTGGACGAATTTTGTACTCAGATGTGATGAACAGGTGTAGTGGAGAAGTGACAACTGCCCCAAAACGGTGAGGTGTCCGAAAATAAGCCATATGCCGTTTGAAGATGATTTATACAGCAAGCAATGCAGCCAATCTTCTAAAATCGTTGGTCGCGGTTTGCTTGTAATTCGAGGGCAAAGTTGGACGAATTTCGTACGCAGATGTGATGAACAGGTGTAGTGGAGAGTGACAACTGCTCCGCCACGGTGAGGTGTGCGAAAATAGGCAATATGCCGTTTGAAAAATGGTGTTTACGGCAAGCAATGCTACAAATCTTGTAAATCCGTTGGTCGCTGTTTTCTTGTAATTCGAGGTTAAACTTGGACGAATTTTGTACTCAGATGTGATGAACAGGTGTAGTGGAGAAGTGACAACTGCCCCAAAACGGTGAGGTGTCCGAAAATAAGCCATATGCCGTTTGAAGATGATTTATACAGCAAGCAATGCAGTCAATCTTCTAAAATCGTTGGTCGCGGTTTGCTTGTAATTCGAGGGCAAAGTTGGACGAATTTCGTACGCAGATGTGGTGAACAGGTGTAGTGGAGAAGTGACAACTGTTTCAAAATGGTGGGGTGTGCGAAAATAAGTCATATGCAGTTTGGAAAATGATTTTTACAGCAAGCAATGCAGCCAATCTTGTAAATTCGTTGGTCGCCGTTTGCTTGTAATTCGAGGGCAAAGTTGGACGAATTTCGTACGCAGATGTGATGAACAGGTGTAGTGGAGAGTGACAACTGCTCCGCAACGGTGAGGTGTGCGAAAATAGGCAATATGCCGTTTGAAAGATGGTGTTTACAACAAGCAATGCTACAAATCTTGTAAATCCGTTGGTCGCCGTTTTCTTGTAATTCGATGTTAAACTTGGACGAATTTTGTACTCAGATGTGATGAACAGGTGTAGTGGAGAAGTGACAACTGCCCCAAAACGGTGAGGTGTCCGAAAATAAGCCATATGCCGTTTGGAAGATGATTTATACAGCAAGCAATGCAGCCAATCTTCTAAAATCGTTGGTCGCCGTTTGCTTGTAATTCGAGGGCAAAGTTGGACGAATTTCGTACGCAGATGTGGTGAACAGGTGTAGTGGAGAAGTGACAACTGTTTCAAAATGGTGGGGTGTGCGAAAATAAGCCATATGCAGTTTGGAAAATGATTTTTACAGCAAGCAATGCAGCCAATCTTGTAAATTCGTTGGTCGCCATTTGCTTGTAATTCGAGGGCAAAGTTGGACGAATTTCGTACGCAGATGTGATGAACAGGTGTAGTGGAGAGTGACATCTGCTCCGCAACGGTGAGGTGTGCGAAAATAAGGAATATGCCGTTTGAAAGATAGTGTTTACAGCAAGCAATGCTGCAAATCTTGTAAATTCGTTAGTTGCTGTTTTCTTGTAATTCGAGGTTAAATATGGACGAATTTCGTACGCAGATGTGATGAACAGGTGTAGTGGAGAGTGACAACTTCTCCGCGACGGTGAGGTATGCGAAAATAGGCAATATGCTGTTGGAATGATGGTGTTTACAGCAAGCAAAGCTACAAATGTTGTACTATAAAAGCGTTGGTCGCCGTTGTATTGTAATTCAAGGTTAAAAATTGGACTAATTTCGTACGCAGATGTGATGAACAGGTGTAGTGGAGAAGTGAAAACTGTTCCAACACGGGGAGGTGTGCGAAAATAAGCCATATGCCGTTTGAAAGATAGTGTTTACAGCAAGCAATGCAGCATATCTTGTAGAAGCGTTGGTCGCCGTTTTCTTGTAATTCGATGTCAAAATGTGCCGAATTTCGTGCGCAGATGTGATGAACAAGTGTAGTGGAGAATTGCCAACTGCTCCAAAATGGTGAGATTTGCGAAAATAGGCCATATGCAGTTTGGAAGATGGTGTTTACAGCAAGCAACGCAGCCAATCTTTTAAATTCGTTGGTCGCTGTTTTCTTGTAATTCGAGGTTAAACTTGGACGGATTGTGTACTCAGATGTGATGAACAGGTGTAGTGGAGAAGTGACAACTGCTCCAAAACGGTGAGGTGTGCGAAAATAGGGCATATGCCGTTTGAAAGATAATGTTTACAGCAAGCAATGCTGCAAATCTTGTAAATTGGTTAGTTGCCGTTTTCTTGTAATTCGAGGTTAAAGTTTAACGAATTTCGTACGCAGATGTGATGAACAAGTGCAGTGGAGAGTGACAACTGCTCCACTGCAGTAAGGTGTACGAAAATAAGCCATATGCCGTTTGAAAGATGGTGTTTACAGCAAGCAACGTAGCGAATCTTGTATAATCGTTGGTCGCTGTTTTCTTGTAATTCGAGGTTAAACTGGGACGGATTTTGTACTCAGATGTGATGAACAGGTGTAGTGGAGAAGTGACAACTGCTCCAAAACGGTGAGGTGTGCCAAAATAAGGCATATGCCGTTTGAAAGATAATGTTTTCAGCAAGCAATGCTGCAAATCTTTTAAATTCGTCAGTTGCCGTTTTCGTGCAATTCGAGGTTAGGTTAGGTTAGGTTGGAAGGGCATGTGGCCAGGTCGACCACTTCCACCGAGGCCTAAGTGGCCCATTGTAGTAGCCCTTGTTAATTTTTTTTTTTTTTTTTTTTTTTTTTTTTAAGGATATGGGAAAAGGATAGGGGTAGGATATGGTGTGGGAACCGGCGACTACCTATGTCTGCCATTCTACCAGTAGGCCCCACCCGACGTTGTACTTAGTCGGGTATGGGTCTGGAGAAGGCACACTTGGTGCTCATGATGAGCTTCAGTAGACTGGCGATCGGTAGCTCCGCCAGATCCGAGTCCTTCAGAAAGCCAGTTCCTGTTGATTGGAGTCGGCGGTAGTGAAGAGCCGGACACTGACAGAGCAAGTGGAGCACAGTCTCTTCTTCATCGGTGTCATTGCAGCACCTGCAATGGTCGATTACGGTGCCAGGTTTCCACCTAGACACCATATTTCCGACCGGGCAGTGTCCCGTTATCACTCCTGTCGCAAGACGAAGTTGGTCTCTCGAAAGTGAGAGCAATGCCTTCGACTTGCTCCAGTTCAACCCATGCCATAGCAGTCTGGTATTGTTGCAATTTGACCTGTTTATCCAGGTACGATTTGCGTCATCCATGACTATGGTATCAATGGTTCTTCTTAGATGCCCTATTGGGGCATACACTGAGGCAACTGTCGTGTGGTGCTCCATTGAGGCTCCAGTTTTGGCAAGGCGGTCCGCCAGCTCATTGCCCTCAATATTTGAGTGCCCTGGAACCCAGCAGAGTTTCACTGTGTTGCCTCTTAAAAGGCTCCCAAGCCTTTCCCTACACGTCAAGACAATTTTGGACTTCACTTCCACCGCACATATTGCTTTCAGGGCCGCCTGGCTGTCGACAAAGAAGTTGATGTTCTTATTGAATATCTCCTCCTCGATGACAAAGTTAGCAGCCCTTTCTATGGCAAATACTTCGGCCTGAAACACACTGCAGTCATTAGGCAGTCTATACGACCGCTGTATCTGCAGTATGTTGGAGTAGAAGCCTGCACCTGTACCCTCTTCGGTCTTGGAACCATCGGTGTAAAAATCGATGCCCCCTAGAGGTTCTTGGCCTAATGACCATTCCTCTCTGCGGGGAAAGATCACCTCCGGTATTCCGTCAAAAGTCAACCTCGGGAGAATATAGTCCGTGTGAACGGTCAAATCATTCCGCGGATTTTCTCCCACTTGCTTCAAAAATTTCAGCACACTCCCATGTCCAAACCGAGATTCCGTGCTTAGGCTGATACCTTTCAGCCTTAGGAAACTCTTTCCCGCTGAACTCAGAATGAACTTATCAAGGGGAAGGATATGAAGTAACATTTCCAGTCCCGCTTGTGGTGTGCTCCTAGGAGCTCCTGTGATACTTCTAGCTGCACATCTTTGAACCTTACTTAAGGTTTTTAGATTGCTGCTCTTCTGTACCGCTTGCCACCACACAAGACAGCCGTAGGTGAGGATCGGCCGGATCACCGCCGTATACAGCCAGTGTACAATGTACGGCGGTAACCCCCATTTACCGCCAACGGCCTTCCTGCATGCATAGAGGGCATTCAGCCCTTTCGCTGTTCGTTCGGCTATGTTCCTTTTCCAAGTTAACTTGCTGTCTAGAACTACGCCGAGGTACTTCACGTAATCAGACAGCGGAAGGCTTTGGCCATTCAGGTTGGGCCTTCTGAAGTCTGGCACCTTGTACTTTCTGGTGAATAGGACGAGCGAGGTCTTAGTCACGTTTGTGCTAAGACCATTTCTATCCGCCCACCTTGCCATTTTCGCCAGAGCCTTCGTCATGAGCTCACTGATGGTGGGTAAAAATTTACCAGTAATCAGCAGAGCTATGTCGTCAGCATAGGCTATGGCTCTAACGCCTGTACCATCAAATTCCCTTAGAATCTCGTCAACCACCATCAACCACAATAGGGGTGAGAGAACTCCTCCCTGTGGTGTACCTCGTGTGACGCTTCTAAGGAGAGTGCTTGCGCCCATGGTCGGACTTATAATTCTGCTATTCAGCATACATACTGTCCATTCAATTATAGCGCTGTGCACGTTGTGATACTTCAGAGCACTCTCAATTGCTTCTGGTTTGACGTTATTAAACGCCCCTTCGATATCCAAAAAGGCTCCAAGAGTATACTCTTTGTCCTCCAGGGATTTTTCAATTCTAGATACCACACTGTGAAGTGCGCTCTCAACTGATTTGCCTTTTTGATAGGCGTGTTGAGAATTGCAAAGTCTGTGTGTGATTTTATTTCTTATGTAAAGGTCCACCAGTCTCTCCAATGTCTTAAGGTTCCCATACCGGGAATCGAACCCGGGCCTTCTGGGTGCAATTCGAGGTTAAAGTTGGAGGATTTTCGTACGCAGATGTGATGAACAGGTGTAGTGAAGAATTGAAATCTGCTCCAAAACGGTGCGGTGTGGGAAAATAAGGCATATGCCGTTTGAAAGATAATGTTTACAGCAAGCAATGCTGCAAATCTTGTAAAGTCGTTAGTTGCCGTTTTCTTGTAATTCGAGGTTTAAGTTTGACGAATATCGTACGCAGATGTGATGAACAGGTGTAGTGGAGAAGTGACAACTGTTCCAAAATGGTGGGGTGTCCGAAAATAAGCCATATGCCGTTTGGAAGATGATTTTTACAGCAAGCAATGCAGCCAATCTTGTAAATTAGTTGGTCGCCGTTTGCTTGTAATTCGATGTCAAATTTGGACGAATTTCGTACGCAGATGTGATGAACAAGTGCAGTGGAGAGTGACAACTCAATGCTTGTTAACGCATTGTTTGGTTTGATACGGGTGAATATAAGAGACTTGCTTGAAAACGGTGATTTTCAATGCAACTCTTACAAAGACAAAAACATTGCACTGTTGAATTTGGCAAAAATACAATAAATTCGATTTGGTCTCCGTTTACCGCAATATTCTCATTCGTAAATAATTTGCAATTGGAAGCTAAAGACAAGTGTTTGTGTAAAGAAATTTAAAATATCTTAATTAAATATTTACTAAATTAACAAGAACATGAAAAGAATAAATTACAATATACCTGATATCTTAATAGGAGGAAGAAGTCTGAAGTTAGTTGATTGTGTTGTTAATCTCGGTTATAAAATAAACTCATGTCTGACGTGCACTGATCACATAAATTACGTTGTAGGCAGGATATATTTTATACTCCGATCTCTACGAGCAACAACAGAGTTTATTCCCACTGCCATTAAACGTAAACTCGTTATTCAACTAATTATGCCTATCATTACTTATTCTGAAGTAGTCTACAGCAAACTTGATTCTCGGTCTCAATTAAAATTACAGCTTGCATTTAATTATGCGACTAAATACGTACACTGGTTGCGCAAATATGACCGTATTTCCCAGTTTAGAGCAAGTATTCTTGGTTGTGATATTATGCATTACCTTGAAGCAAGAAATTGTATCTTTCTGCACAGACTAATATTTAGCAAAACACCTCATTACCTGTATGAGAAACTACGGTTTGGGCTGTCGAACAGATACGTTCGTCTCTTAACACCTACATTTAATTCATTGAACTCTACTAGATTCTTTTTTGTTAACGCTGTGCGAATTTGGAATTCCTTGCCGCAGAATTTGAAAAAAATTAGTTGCAAGACAAGTTTCAGGAATGCAATCTTGGAATACTTCTCTCGGTAGGTACCTGTATTTTTGACCAGCATTTCCTTTATTTACTTTATTTCCTTTATACTACTTCTATCATACCTTTTCCTTATTTTGCTTTGATCTTTCTTTTCTCTCTCTCGCTCTCTCTCTCTTTCTCTCTCTCATTCTCTCTCTTATTGTTCGTTTTAACTATAAGCATTTATTAGTTTATAAGCAATGTTTTTATTGTGAATTTAATTTTTGCGTTGTACATTAAAAGAACTATGTTCTTATGGTACTTTATAACTGAATAAATTTAAATTGAAATTGAAATTAAATATAAATAAAGATGTATTCTTGTAGGAAATGTGTCTGCGGGTGCCAGGGAAAAACCGGTTTTTATAGTTTACCAAAAATTAGCCAAGAAGAGAGGTTTGTCCAGTGTATAAGTATATGTATTAGTACATATTTAAATAATTTATTTTTACTTTTTTCTATATGTATATTTAAATATATGTCCATTCGTAAACCATAGCCAAACGTAATGATGTCAGCGATTTGGTGTTTTTGGCGATTAAGGTAGGCGATTATATGCACGCTCACGAAATTTTTCTACACCTTTTCCACTTTTAAATCAGAAAGCGTCACTTTAAAATCAGAAAGCGTCACTTGTTAATCAGAAATTATCATTTGAAATTTTCTCTGGCATTTTTGAATAAAAAGTGACGCTTTCTGAATTACAAGTGATGCTTTTTGATTTACAAGTGACGCTTTCTGATTTACAAGTGACACTTTCTGATTTACAAGTGGATTTACAAGTGTAGTATACTTTTAGCTGGTAGAACGCTTGAGAAAAATGCTGCCTAGAACAAAGCTTAGTTATTAATAATGTAGCATACATAGAAAAACAATAGGCTCTTCTGTAGGATTAGGAATTTACTGTTTACGTTTTTATTATGAAGTAAACTTTATGTTTTTGTAAATCTTAATAATATATTAGCTGTAGCTGTATTTGCAAGCTTGACATAGGCCTACAGGGAAACAGAACACCATAAAATATCGGTAACGCGCCTTACTGTTTACCACATTGCAGGTGTGGAAACAACATAAATGTTAGTTAATAATATTTAACATTTATATAATACTATTATTCGATTACAATGTTTAGTTTACATATATAAAAATATAAGAATATAATTATGTAAAGTAATGTAAAGAAATATTTTATTCATATATGCCCGCACTATTTCTTACTTTTCCTGTAGTTGCAACTACTTGCTACCTCTTTCTGTCTACAGAGGTATTACAACAAAATTGACCAGTGGATAAAAACGCTGATTTTTATCTATACTTCTTCATTCAACAACGAATGACACCATTACCAGCAAGGGGAATCAATGCATTTTTTCTGTTAAACAGAAAACCGAATTAACAGCAGTTGTTCTACGTTACAACAGGAATGCGCAGGAATGTTGACAGCAGACAGCAATTGCACAATACGAAACGCAATGATGAGCATTAAGGGACATGTCACACGAACCACATATCTGCACACCGCCTACACACGATTTGAACCGGCAATATCTGAGTCCAACCACTCCAACATTAAATCGAACAGCAACAAGGCTAGACAACAAACACTCGAGTACTCCCCAGGATTTGACCAGGTTTTGGAAGCCAACCAATATCTCTCTGAAAAATATATCTCTCCCAGAGGTTATCGAAATTAGCACGTCTCGTCATCATATCATTAGCTACACGGCATTGGTGCTCGTCTTGTTATTAATTGCGCACACCAGTTATAAGATTTGGAGTAAGAGAACCGTATCAACAAAAGGGTTCGTGATCAGAAGCGCCATATTCAAACGACGTCCTCATCAATTTCCTGACACACACTTTTTATGCATATTATTTTATTTACCACACACTGTAAAACACACACACTGTTCAATTATTAATTGGTTATTGTCAATTTTTCTTAGGTTAAGTGTTTCTTAACTATAAATTATACCGTTTTAATAAGTATCACTAGTATTTGAAATGTCAAAGAGTTTTATTCTTGCTAAAACCATGTTAGATTCGGTTAAAGTTCCTAATTCATCTACTCAACTCAACATACATTTTGAGTTGTCATTTCTGACTTCATACAACGGAGTTTGGATTCGGTTCAAGTTCCGAACTCATTTAATCAAATCAGCAAATATTTGCTGACCGCGACGTGATCCTATCAAGGTCAACAACATGCCAGGATTCGCGTCGCATTCGTGATCGTCTCAACGTAAATCGACATGGAAGATTTTCAATCATTGATAAAGGCCCAACAGGAAGCTGAAAACCATATTCAGATCATCATCAGAAACTATAATAAGGATTCATCTACACGCAAACAAACATCTAACTATTTCTCCGATCGTCTGCAATCTTTATGGATAATTTTTTCCCAAATGGTGGACGAGCAAGAAATACCTAAGGTCCAAAAGATGTTTTACTTAAAGTCAAAGGGAAATTATGACATCGCGTGGTCATTGCTGCAACAGCGCTTCAACGATAAAAGGGTTTTTGTATCAACACTAATCCAAAGGCTCCTTGATCAGTCTGCAGAGCCATTGCTCTGCAAATATTGCACCACATTGCATTCTCCGTCATGAACTACCACCGGATTTATACCAAGCTGTTTCAACAGAACAACATTATGCGCAAAAGCACTAAGCAGCGTGTCATCTGAGATTATTACACTGCTGCATTTGATGATAAAAGCTTCGCCTACAAATTTAGGTATGTTAGACACAACTTCAAATATTATTTCTGTTTTTTTCTTCAATGGCATCTTACCATTTAAAGATGCATCACTTTTCATTTTTTTATCTTGTAAATTTGAAAAACTCATCTCTTACCTTAGTGATTTTATGCTTAATGCTTTTTGCACGAATGCTTATTTGATAAATTGATACATGTTCATTATTAACCCACTTTTGAGTATTTTCTAGAATAGCATCTAGACTTTCCTGATTCACTTTATCTATTTTTGTTAGCACAATATTAGAGTTAATATTATTACATATTAACCAATAAACAAAGTCTTTGTCTATTTCTTTTAATCCTACCTTGCTTTCTAAAAGCACAAACACTCTTTTTAGATTGCTCCTGTGAATTAGATAGTACTCAATTGGTTTAAGTATTGTACTGCTTCCTTCTTGCTTGCACAAGAATAGCCATAACTTATCATTGTACATAGAGTAAAAATTTATTTGTCTAGTGCATCCAGGTTTAGAAGAAACTCTTGCAGCTTTTTTTGCTGTTTATCAGCAAGTTGAATAAACTTCATTTTTCTACGTTTGATCTACCAGCAAATGCAATCTCTGGAGCCGACTCATTCGGTAATGATTTTTTGTCTGAAGCTCCAAATATGAAGCTGCAGATTGATGTTATCTGTTTTGCCATTATACTTAGGTAAAAATATTCGGGACAATTATAGTGTTATTGCTTGATATAAGAAATTTTTTATTTCAGTATATATTACTTACTGGATATAGAGAATAATTTACAAGACTTAAAAAAAAAGTTTTCTGATGTAGAGAGAAATCTGGTAGACCCTACCAATTTGAGTCAAAAAGAATTCGTTAGTTTTTCAATAGAATATTCTGAAGTCAGACCAATTATCGAGATAATGAAGCAGAAAGGTTGACTGGAGGGGGTAATGTTACTTTTTGATAGAAATTTGAAACAAAGCATAGTTATCAGGTTAAAAAGAAGTAGAGTTAATTGTTCATAAAGTTGACAATTATTTAAATTTATGCTGTAATTTGCAGCTCTGTAACTTACAGAAAACATGGAGGTTGACTTTAATAAATATGTTAATAGTAACACCTTAGAGTTAAATAATCTATATGTATATGTGGAAAAGCTAGTAAACTTTTTACAGAAAAAGCAAAATATTACAAGCTTGACTTTATCTAATTGTTATATTGATGCTTAGTGCGGAGAAGTTTTAAATGAAGCATTAGAGAATATTAATCCTCTAAATATTACTGAGTGTAAATTAACATCTAGCATTATTGGCTCAAAAGGCTCAATAGCAATCAATAAATTGTTAAAGAATGGGTAACTTTTCAAATCTTGTTAAACTTGATTTAATTTATAATGATATTGACGTTGAAAGTGGAATAATATTAATTAGTGCGCTAAGGGGTGGTAGTTTTTTAAATATTAAAGAATTTAATTTACTTTATGACAACGTCTGCAACGAAGGCATAGCAGCATTACGTGAATCATAGAACAACAATATGCTTCCTAAATCTTATTAAGTTTAGTTTTCCCTTTAGTATTACTAATGATAACAAAGATATGGAAATGTCAAGCGATTCGGCTAATAGCATCATATAGAAAAAGGCAAGTTACATTTATTTGTTGCTGCTCATATAACATCCAAATTCAACTATAGACCTGCTAAAAGGTGTAGGAAATCTAACTGCTATTGACATTATTGCGAAAATTAAATTGCGAAATTTCATCAATTGATAACTTGCTATTCTGTGTAAAAAAATAAAAAAGGAAAGGAAAGAAGGATAAGTTTCTTTTATGATTATCCAAGAAGCGCTTAAATTTTTGATCAAAAAGGGACAAGTTTAGTAAAAAATAATGCCATTATAAGTGGAACATAAAATAGTCCCACTGCAGTACTAATTAGGAGCAACAAAGTAGCTTTATCTGGTTGGTAATTTAAAATATTAGCAAGTATTATACTGGATCCAGAAATCGGAATAATAGCCTGTAACATCAGTGTTTTATAGATGCTTTCATCGTATATACCTGTAACATGCTTGTCTAGCAAGACAATTCCCAAAACAAATAACGGCCAGAATATGTACTTTAAAACAATCTACTTTAAAATTTGTAATTTGTGCAATACTTAGTACAAGCAGCACCATTCGTAATGTGATAAATGTACTTCTGATATTTATCATAACATCTGTCAAAAAAGTGGGTATTTGTACACCTAAGTCTGTTTTTACACGGTCTTTTTGTACACGGTTTTGATATAACACGGTTTGAAAATTGAATATTTTTAATTTTTTTACACGATTTTATTCCATTTAGCACGATTTGAAATTTTATGTACTTAAATTTTTTTTGTCAAATTTAATTTTTGCTAAGTTTGTTCATATCACAAAAAAGTATTTATGAAAGAAAAAAGTCATGAAACCATCGATAGTTTGCGAACACTAGCTTAAAGATTTAAGTGAATTCCCCTTTAGCGCGTTTTTTAGTTCCTGAACTTGCCATACATTTAATTTATATTACTTTTAAGATTAGAGTGCATATCTTTTTTATCATTAATTACTATGCTTGTGAAAATAAGCATTATATATTTGATTTAATAAAATAAACATAAATTCTTGTTCTTAAAAATTCTTGTTTTTCACAAATTTTAATAGGTTTTAGAGATTAGGAACAAATCACCCATTTTTGTATAAGATCAATGTCTTTTTTACACGTTTTTTTTTTACACGGCTTCTTCTGGAACCAATCTACCGTGTAAAAACAAACTTAGGTGTATATGTTAATTGAAAAGAAAAATTGTATATGCAGTGCCATCTATGTGTGGTGAGCGGGTTCTTTAAGTCTTTTTGTACTTAGTTGGTTTTAGTTGTCAAAGCGTTCAAGCCGCTGTATGCTGCGTAAAAAATATTCACTTTATAATTTCATCTGTTAAACCACAATCTGAATTCCTTTTAAATAAATAATTTCAACAGGTTATGGGCCCAGATTGTACGTGACGGCTGCCAAGTGTATTTTTCTATTGCTCGTGAATAATTTTGGTGTGAATTTAATCGAAGTTGAGTTGCACGTGGAAACTGGAATTATAAAGAAAAATTATGGCTACCGGTATTAACGAGTACAAAATACAAGTTGATAAGCTTGAAGGACCTGAAGACTGGGCGAAATGGAAATGGCATGTGTCGATGTTATTGCGATCGTACACACTAGAAAATATCATTGATGGCACGCGCAAATGTCCAAAACTTGAAGAACAAGCGACCGTGGCAGAAGTGGCGGCGCATCAGCTATGGTTAAAAGACGATGCGAAAGCGGCAAGTTTGTTAGCAGGATCACTAGGAAAAAATGTTGCCGAGCTCGTGTTGACGTGTAATCATGCAAGTGAAATTTGGGACAAGCTAATGTGAACTGCATAAACACAAAGAAAATGTTCTGTCTGAAAGAATTCTAAACGGTAGAATCTTATCTACTCTAGGAAAAGAATACGATAATTTTAAGGACTTGTGGGATACGATTCCGTCGGATAACCAAAGTGTAAATTTATTAATTAAAAAATTGTGCACAATCGAATTGCGTGACCAAAGTACAATGGAATCAGCTGCGTTTATCAGCAGCGGTGTTGCAAGCAGTGGTGCTAAGAAGAAAACTCAGAAAAACAAAAGTAAACAGACTAAGGAAAACGCTGAACGTGCAAAACCAAAATTTCCATGCCATAAGTGCAAGCACTTAGGACATTGGGCAGCAGAGTGTCCAACGAAGAAGACAGATGGTAGAAATGAGAGGACTGTTACTTTTTTGTCACATGCTCTTGGTGCCTCAAAGAATAATTATGTGGAAGCTGACAAATGGTACTGTGACAGTGGCGCTACAAATCATGTCACTGCGAATAAGCAATATTTTGTATCGTATACAAAGTTCACTGTTCCTGAACAGATTTCATTGGGAAAACGAGGTGTGAATATGTTGGCTCATGGACAGGGAACTGTGAAAATTCAGATTCACTTGAATAATACATGGGAGAATGGTGAACTGAAAAATGTTTTTTATGTTCCTGAAGCGAACGCTCATTTATTTTCTGTGAGAGCAGAATGCTATGTGCATGTGAACAAGAATTTCCGCTCGAAATTCGATGACAAGGCTGTTCCTGGACATCTAGTTGGATACGTGAATGACAGAGATGGGTTCAGGATCTGGATTCCATCTTAGAGGAAAGTCGTTTTGAGCCACGATGTGAAATTTAAGCCTGAAGTTGTCTGCAATCTGCGTACCAAGGCTGCTGAGGTCGTAATTACAAGTAAAAAAAATGTTGAACACACTCTTCCTCATGAAAACCACAAAGAAGATTCAAGCGAAGAAGAAGAAGATGAATTTGAATCAGCGTCTAGTTCCGGAGGAAGTGAAGTACTTCAAGAGGAAGAAGAAGTCAAAACAGATGAAGGAAAAATAAGAAGCAAACGTGAAAGGAAGAAACCAGAATGGATGGTTGATGAAGACTACGTCCTCATGGCTGGACCTTCTACCATCAAGAACGAGAATCCAAGCTCATACTCTGTAGCATTACAGTCAAGCGATAAAAATCATTGGAGGAAAACTATTGATGAAGAATTAGAATCACTGGAAGAAAATAACACTTGGGTTTTGGTTGAGCGTCCAAAAGACATGCAAGAAAGTCATAGATACTGGGAAAATTCGCTACAAAGCTCGACTAGTGGCGAAAGGATATGTACAAAAACAGGGAATCAACTATGATGAAACCTTTAGTCCTGTTGCACGTTACGACACTATAAGGATCCTGTTGGCGGTGGCTACTGCAGAGAAGATGGAGCTTGACCAATTTGATGTAAGAAAAGCTTTTCTGAATGGCATGTTTGAAGAAAATGTATACATGGAACAACCTGAAGGTTATGAAGACAGCACTGGACGAGTATGTTTGCTGAAACGAAGTCTGTATGGTCTTAAACAGGCACCGCGATGCTGGAATAAACGCTTCAAGAAATTTATGAAGAAAGCTGAATTTAGAAACAGTGATGCTGATCCGTTCCTTTTCTATCGTAAGAAAAATGGAAAACACCTATATGTTGCAATCTACGTTGACGATGTGGGTAGTGACAAAGCAGAAATTGAAGAATTCATGAAAATGTTACAACAGGAGTTTCATACAACTAGAGGATCTCTTAATAATTTCTTGGGTATGAGAATACAGAGAAAGAAAGACGGTTCTATAACGGTAAATCAAGAAGAATATACGAAGAAGATTCTGGAAAGATTTGGAATGGCGGAGGCAAACGGAGTTTCAACTCCAATTGGGCGTGAAGAAGATAATGCCAGAGAGAAAATCACATCAAAGACTCCATATCGTGAAGCCGTGGGTTGTCTGCTGTATTTGACTACTGCCTCACGTCCAGACATTGCCTTTGCAGTGAACAAAGCAGCACGAGCCATGGAGAATCCTACGGTTCAAGATTGAAATCAAGTCAAACGTATCTTCAGGTATTTGAAGAATACAGTAGACTTTGGAATCGTTTACAAGGAGAAAGAAAATCTGAAAGTCTACAGTGATGCAGACTACGCGGGTGACAAGGATACGAGACGTTCAACGACAGGAATCGTCGCAACTATCACTCATGGAGTCGTATCGTGGACCAGTCAACTGCAAAAATCGGTGGCAACATCCACCACAGAAGCTGAAATAGTGTCAGCAAGTGAAGGAGCAAAAGAATTGATTTGGATAAAAAGGATGCTGTCCGAATTAATTGGAAATTCAAATCAAGATAAATCTCCTACGCTCTACATTGATAATGCTAGTGCAGTGAAGCTATCCAAAAATCCAGCGAATCATCGGAAAGCGAAACACATAGAAGTTCGTCACTTCTACGTCAGAGAAAGGTTTCTGGATGGAGATCTGAAATGAAAAGCGGGCAAAAGAGAGAAATGAAAACGGAAAAAAATATGCAAGAAAAAAAAAATAAAAAAAACAAACTTTCAAAGAAAGCAAATACTTCTCCAACAAGCAAAAGTAAGGAAAAAAGAAGAAAACAAAGAATTAATAGCCCCACAAAAAAATTTCAAAAGGATGGTTACTAACCACACAAAAAAGAGGAAAAAAAAAAATTTTTACTAAAGATATATAGATTTTGTAGTATCAACGGCAGCGAAAATACCAGTCGATGATCCAAAAATTCATCGCCGGTACGATATCAACTAAACAGCGGTGGAGGATAACAGCGGTGAGAAAAATAATACGGAAATAAGACGATAACACAGATAGAGGCTTGGCATCTACGAAAAATAAATACGGTGGGTTAGCAGTGTTTTACATGCTGCGTTAAAAGAGAAAACTACAGGATCAGATCTACGACCAGTACATCCAGGGTGTGTCGGTTCGAGTAAATGCAGACAGAAAATACACACGTATACAACATGTACAAAATGAAGCTCGTACTACCGCACTACCGCTGATTGGTCAAACAGTAACGAAGACCACAAGTACGTTGCATAGCTAATTTGAGTGATCCAAAAGAGATTGTGTAATAATGATACAATCAACAAGAGAAGGATCTCGTCTATGTTTTAATAAACTGCAGCAGCACTTTTAGCTAATCCAGTTTACGCCACAGAAGTTAAAAATTTAGAGCCACTGCCTTCCATGACTGTTACCGTCAAAGGACTACAAGTAACCGTGCACCAAATGCCGGCCAGAGCTGCCACCGTCCATCAACCATCTCCAACACTTTCAACACCGCTATTCAACAGAACGTCGAAGAAAAACCGAAAGGAAGCAGTATCATAGCAGCGACATGGTAAGCAGATCACCGAAGTGGGCAGAATTATTTTCCCATAAATACATTTGTAAAAATTAGATAAAATTTTTATTATAATTATGTTGTAATCAATAGAATAGGTTCATAGGTTATCTAGAGCAAATGATAAAACTGGAAGTTAAGCCCAAAGTAGAAATATTTTAAATTTGTAAATTAAGAAAAAATTATTCTCTTTTAGATAATAATTTTTTCTTGTCGGAAGGGCGGAGGAATGTTGTATGTCGGAATGATGGTCCAGGTGATAACGACGCCTAACGTTGTTATTATCATAGATATTTGGCCCGGTTTGCTAACGCTTAACGTTAGTAACACATATTTTTGGGCATGAAATTCCACTGGCAGTGTGGTGTCTTTAATTGAAAAACCCACTTGCACAATTTAGGCCGTACTTTAAAGTTACAAAAGTCAAAGCGACTAAGCGAAGACTAAGCTTCGTTCGTGACATCAATCTGGCCAAGGAAATCAAGGCTTGATCATGACACCAATAAGACCGTTGGTGGAATGCTTAACAAAGAGCTGACGCGGAAGAACGAAGTCAGCACTTCTGTGCAATGCAGCCTCCAAAATTATTGTGATAAATTTGATGATTTTTGAGGTAGATGCAGAATTCCGACTAAGCAACATTTCCGACTTACAAAGTAGATATAAGGAAGAACATTTTTAGATTAAAGTGTAGTCTGGAATTATGAGTTAACGCGGGAAGTCTGTAATTACTAATTAACAAAAGTAGTCTTGAATTGTTAGTGAACGCGTAGTCGTGAATTATTAGTTAACGTAGAGTGTTGGCCGTCAGTTTTAGTTTTAGACATTAGTTGTAAAAACGAGCGAAATTAGTGAGTGTCAAATGTGAAAATAAAGAAAACTAATAGCAACAAAAGAAAATAAGAATAAAACGTTTAGTGAAAAACACCAGCTGTTATTTCATTTATTATACGAGTATAATTAGTGGAGGAGCCACAACCTTTCCCAGTCGTCGTGGTAAGAGACCACAACATTTTGGCGCAGCCGGTTTTCGGACCAACAATTGTTCATGTGAGTGAAATTAGAAATTTTTAAATAAATATTTGCACATTTTCGGCAACAACAGTTTGTTGAAAAAAGAAATTTTAAAATAAGAATTTGCACATTTTAAGAGCAAATAAAATTAATACTAAATAAAGTACAACTTAAAATTGTGTTTTAACTTATGCTGAGAGAAGCGCTTATGAATTGCGAGACCATACGTGAAAAATTAATTGAATAAGAGTGAAAAAAACCAATAAAACTTTAAAATTTACGAGAATAAAAAATTTATGGGAATAAATATTAAGTTTCAAATATTAAGTGTTTGAAAATTTTAAAAAGTAGGCAAATCGTATTGAAATTTTAAGATGTTGATTGAGGTAATTCACTATAATAAAAATGAATGTTCTTTAATGGATGGGGAATATGAACAGTTAGTATCGAAATATCGAGCATTATCTGGTCAGCTAGACAGGTTTGTAGAAAAAACCTGGGGAAGTCTTACACGTGCAGTAAGTAATAGGGAAACAATTGAGTTAATTAAATCGCAGATAAATTCAGTGAAAGACATTTCCAAGATAGAAGAAGCTAATTTAATTGTCGACGAAATAATTAGCTTCCTAGAAAATAAAAACACGGCAATTACAACAGAAATAATTGTTTGAATTGTTGTAATAATTGCGCGTGGAAGAAAGAATTCAACTGTTTAAAAGGTAGGTACGATAATTATTTGGCAAGTAGATCCTTGCAAGAAGACAGTCTGTGACAATTGGAACTCGAGAACGAGCAGTTAAGGAAAATACTCGGTGCACAAGAGGAGGTTTTCACAGGAACGTCACCAGACAACCAGAAAGAAGAGTCAAAAATTTCACAGGCACACGAAGTTAAACAACTTGAAAAAGAAACCGATTTGTTGAGGAAACAAATAGCGATTTTAAGGAGAAACGAACATCACCGCGAAGAGCCCCGCAAAGAGAGGGAAAATACTGCAACAGAGGCAACCACATCCAATACTCAAAAAAAGGATCAGACAGATTTAAACAAAATAGGCATTGAAGAAATAGCGAAGACAGTGAATAGGTTAGTACCTTTATTTTCGGCTGCACCATCTGTTGACCTCAGAAATTAGGTATATAAGTTCATAGAAGGATGCGATCTAGCCCACAGAAACATCAAAGAGACAGAGATCCAAGATTTCATAGCATGCATAAAACAGCGTCTGCACGGAAATGCATACAGCCTTTTGCGTTCAAAAAAGTTTGAGAGCATAGAAGAGTTAAATAATGCAATAAAAAGACATTATTTACAACATAAGTCTTTAGATATGGTTTTGGCAGAAATGCAAGCTATGAGACAACTGCCGACCGAGGATATCCATCAGTTCGCGGAAAAACTGATGTCATTAAAGTGTCAAGCAGAGGACATTATGACTGCGGTCTACAAAGGTAAGTCGGAACTATAGCATTAAGAACAGAAGTGGATAGGGCAGTAATGAGGACATTCATGCTGGGCTTACAGGACAGTGCCTGCGGCTTTATTTGGTAGGTATAGATAAGTCAACATTTGAAGAGTTGGTGGAACAAGCATTGGATGTTGCGGATGACATACGACAAGCAGAGATGACCCGAAGTAGGCACTTCGTCGGGGTGGTCGAAAACCCGTTTAGTGATTATTCCAATCAGACACAACAATTCCTTAGTCCGCGCTATAGAAAGGATGAAGTTTCAGCAGAAGTCAAAGGCCAATGGAATAAGCCGGTGCAAAACAGCAATGGGCAATCAATACAGAAAATTACTTGTAGTTTCTGTAACAAAAAAGGACACACAAGAGAAGATTGTCTTACTAGGAAAAACACGCGTATTGTCAGGAATGTTGTAAGTATGGCCATGAGACAAATTTAAAGTGTAAAAACTTGTCTCCAACCAAAGAAAATCCTTTAAGAAGAGAAGGCCATCAATAAAAAGGACAACAAGGATATTGGTCAAATAACAGCAGTAGCAAGTGGGAAACCAATCAAAGGTGGAATGAAGGCGGTTTAAAAAAAGGACTAAATCAACCTAAACCGACATCGAAAGGGCCGCATAAAGATAAAAAGAATACGGACAGTGCATGCCATTAGTGCAATAGACCAGGACACTGGGTACGAGATTGTCAAGCCAAGAAGAACTGGGAATCGGTTTAGGGACACTACCAAGTGCCCAGGCAAGGCCAGTAACCTGCGAACCCAGAAAAAATATAAACTTTGGGCCAGGCAGATTCGGGGAGATGGTTTATGCGTCCATTGAGACAGTTATCCCATCTACGAGTCTGAATGAAATAAGTCAAATTAACATCCAACAGAAAATGAAAAAGAATCATAAGGAATTTTAAAGAATAAGTATAGTGGATGGTGAAAACTTACAATGTAATAATAAAGTAAAAGGTGCAACACAAAGAGACATAACGGAGTCTAATGAACCTAAAATCATAGAATACGAAAACCCTTACGACACTGAGTGCAGTTACAGCATTGAGCTGGAAGATAATGTGTTCAATGAGTTCCCTGTCGCAGAGGAAACCAATGAAAAACTCATCTTGCAGCTAAAGAACGAGACTGATACGGTCGTGGATAAAATAATTAATAAGGAAAATTTAAAAGATGAGTAAAAATCGTCCTGAAAAGTCAAAATGTATTTATTACCGGTGGTAGTCTCCGGTAAAATGCCTACTATGTCCATATACACCTTCTCAAATGGATGTGTTGGTGTATCCGTTAATACCATTGGCATTTTTTTTAACCTTAAACATTTGTTAACTTGACATTTTGGACAGTTTCTTACGTACTCTTTAATTTGTCTCTGTATTCCTGGACATCTGTACTCTTGCCTTATTCTTAGATAAGTTTTTACCGCGCTCTGGTGTCCTCCTAACGGTCTGTTATGAAAGTCTTTCATTACTGTCTCTATTTGTTTTAGGTCTTTCAGTAAAATCGTATTATCTTGCCTTGTTGGTGCTAAATTGTCACTATCTAGAATTGGGGTATCGGTTTTAATTTGTCTTCGTTCCTGTCTCCTCAACTCTTTTTCCCTAGTTTGTGCACGGGTTTGAACCGCCTCCACCGAATATTCAAAATTTTGTGGTTGCGGCACTCTGCTTAAAGCATCTGCGTTCAAGTTCTTTTTCCCTGGTTGGTAAATAATCTCGAAAACATACTCTGATAACTTATGTCTGAAACGCGCCAATCTTGATGTTTGATCCTTCAAATTGGCTAATCCTTTCAAAGGTTGATGGTCAGTTACCACTTTGAATGGCCTTCCTAGTAAATAAGCTCTCAAATTTTTCGTAGCCCGAACTATAGCTAAAAATTCCCTTTCAATTGTAAAATAACGTTTTTCTGCATCATTAAGAGCCCTACTTGCAAACGCTATCGGCTTGTCTTCCCCTATTTTCCCTTGAGAAAAAACCGCTCCTAATGCTTCGCTACTGGCATCTGTTCTCAAAATAAATTCTTCGTCAAAATTCGGATAAGCTAAAATTGGTGGGGTAATTATAGCTTCTTTTAACTTTTCAAAAGCCTTCTGACATTCCTCTGACCAATTGAACTTGGACTCTTTTCTGAGAAGCTTATTAATTGGCAATATTATCTTTGCAGTCCCTGGTATGAATTTCCTGTAATAATTTACTAACCCTAAAAACGCTTGCACCTCTTTTTTATTCTTAGGAGATGGAATGTGTTTGACGCATTCCACTTTACTGGGGTCAGGAAGAGCTCCCTTCTCAGAACACTTATGCCCTAAATATATTACTTCTCGCCTCAGGAACTGGTACTTACTAACGTTAAGCTTCAAATTGTTTTCCCTCAGTGCCTCGAAAACCTTCATTAACCTTTTCCCATGCTGTTCTAAATTACTTCCATACACCACTATTTTTTTTTTTTTGTTTTTGACGGGTGAGGAGGACAAAAAATCCTTTGGGATCATATAACGACCGTCGTCGTTACGTATGTGGTGTCTCCACTAAAAAACCCCCTCTTCAGCTGGGTTTCTATATCCTGGAACCGCTCTCGCATTACTTCAAGATAGAGACCCAATGTCCGATACTAGACAATTCTACTCTCCTGCGTCCAGGTCCGTCACCTCAGCGCAGCTAATCTTGCTGTCGCTCTTGCTCTTCCATGTCAGATTTCTTATGTCTCAGTATGTGTTCAACATGCAGCGCTATCGCATTCCATGTGGGCTCGTCTCTAAGCATCAGCGACACTACATTCGCCGGTTCTAATGGGCCCGTAATTTCTTCTACTGCAAGCCGCTTCATGTGCCAGCGTTTGCAGAAGAAGAAGGTGTGTTCCGCGTCGTCAACATTATTGCAGTATAAGCATATGGGAGTACTCGACTTGCCCATGGTATGCAGATACTTGCGAAAGCACCCATGCCCGGTTAGGAACTGCGTAAGATAGTAGCTGACCTCGCCGTGGGTTCTTTCCGTCCAATCTTTAATTTGCGGTATCAGACGTGCCGTCCATCGACCTCTGGTTTCGGCCAACCATCTTTGCTGCCATCTGTCTGCCGTGTGTGTGCTTGCCTCTTTGCGCGCTAATTCCTTGCCAAGCCGGTCTTGGCTAAGCAAAACTTCTCGCCGTTCTAAAGCGAGTAAGTCAATCGGTGCTGTTGAGGCCAGTATGAGTACCGCAGGCTCAGAGACCGTTCTATACGCACATGTTATTCGGAGGGCACTTCTTCTTTGGATGCTCGCAATGCGTTTCCGATATTTCGTTACGCTCAGTGTCTCCGCCCATATCTCCGCACCGTATAGTAAGATCGACTGTACAACAGTCATAAGCAGTCGTCTCTTGCTTGGCCTCGGTCCCTTTACATTCGCCATTAGCCTGCTTAGCATATTGACTTTTTCAGCTGCCTTGTCTGTTGTGGCCTAGATATGGCTCCAAAAGTTTAGTTTTCTGTCCAATCTTATGCCTAGATATCTTAGGCTCGTGGACTCTTCTATTTCCAATTCTCCTACGATCCACTTCTGGGGGTTGTGATTCCGTCGTCTTGTGAGGACAACGATCTCTGTTTTCTGCTCGGCCAAGGATAGGCCATGGCTTAACATCCATGATTTTATGCGCCTAATAGCCTGGTTAAGTTTAAACTGTGCAATTTTGGCGTTTCTAGCTACAATTACCGCTGCGACATCATCTGCGTAAGAAACTAAGGTTATGCCATCCGGCATTTGCATTCGGAGCATGCTATCATACTGAATGTTCCAGAGATCTGGCCCAAGAATGGATCCTTGCGCAGCCCCAGCTGTCACTTTTCTCTTCTTCGTCCCCTCATCTGTGCCATATAACAGAGTTCGTTCCCATAGGTAGTTCTTCATCATACGAAAAAGGTATGCTGGCAAACGGAAGTCATCCCTGAGCGCTTTTAACATCACATCCCACCTGGCAGAGTTAAACGCGTTCTTTACGTCGAGGGTTACGAGCAGGGTTAACTTTCTGGAGAAATAATTTCCTTCCTGCGCTCTTTTTGCAATTTTAATTACGCCCTCTATTGCATTCAAAGTGGAGTGCCCTTTCCTGAAGCCGTGTTGGTTTTCTGATAGTCCACCAGCTTCGTTTAACGATGACAGAATGCGAGACGTGAGTCTGGATGTGGCATACCCCACTCTAGCGCCTTAGCATTAAAGTCTCCGCCCACCACCAAGTCATCATTAAATCGGAGAAGGACGTCCTCCAAGTCATCCAGCTTAGTTTGGAAATCTGCGATAGGTTCGTTTGGTGTGAAGTAGCAGCTGACATAGACCGTGCCTGTAGCTCGCACCCAGACGAACCCGTTTTTTGCGTTTTGGTCCTTTACGTGGAACTTTTCGGGACTCTGAATCCATATTGCTGCGGTTCCCGAGATGTCGGTAAACCAGCCAGCGTTTTCTCTGTTTTTGTACTGTTCGCTATCAATTTCTCTTTCAGATATTAACTGGCTTAGAAGTGAGCTGGCAGTTTTACTCCTGTGCATATTACCTTGTAAGATCCTGATCATTTAGATTGGGCCTTTGCTTTCGCTAGTGCGCTACGAAAAACTGCGCACATTCCTGATCCTGCTATGTGAGATCTACTCTCTTCCGGTATATTATTCTCAGAGCACAGTATGCATCTTGGTTGTGCTGTGCATGTAGCGGCTTTGTCATAGCCAAGACATCTAAAGCAACGTGCCATGACCACTCGTCTGCGTATTGCGCAATTTATCCATCCGATTTTTATCCTGGCCGCTTTCAGTAGAACAGCAGCATCCTTCTCATCCATTTCAAGGATGGCTACCCTTTGGCCTCTAAGATTCTGTTTCGTTAAAGTCACCGTCAGTGATATTTCTGCGCTCAGTTGCTTTTTAACCGCACTTTCGACGTCCGCTATTGTGGTTATACAGTCGATGTCGCTAATCTCCAAACTACTTTTTGCAGTTATTACGTGTACCTCCCCCTCTTGGCCTACAGCGTCTTTCAGGGCATTGCTAAATGCCTCTTGCTTGCCTTTGTCCATACCTTTCAGGATCTCCACGAGTACGGATCCAGTTTTGGTCTGTCGAATGGTGCGAACCTCTGCTCCACAGTCCTTGGGGTTAACCTTATCCCGGATATTCTTCACGATATCCGCGAACAGTGTGGCGCCTACTGGTTTAATTATTACAGCGTCCGTCCTAATTCTGGGTGGTTTTATTCTAGCTTTTGATCTCTCTATCTTCTTAAGCGATGGTCCTCTGGTTGACTTCAAAGCTACGCTCGGATAATTGATCTGGTCGCTTTGGTTTTTTTGTTTTGAGCGTCCTCTCCTTCCAACTACCTGCTGCCATATGTTGACGTCTTCTCCATCTTTCTTCTTTTTCCAATACACCACTATATCATCAAGATAAACAAAGCAATCTATTCCTTGTAAGCGTGTTAATACATGATTCATAATACGTTGAAACGTTGCAGGCGCTCCCGTTAAACCAAACGGCATCCTATTAAATTCAAAATGTCCTAAAGCTGAACTAAATGCTGTTTTCTCCTTGTCACCCTCAGCTAAATCTAGCGTAGAAAAATATCTACTGCATCATAACTGATCTAAAATCTCATCTATCCGTGGTATTGGAAACACTTGTTTAATTGTCGCCTCATTAAGTTTCCTATATTCGATAACTAATCTCCACTTCTTTTTCCCATCTTTTCCACATTTCTTTGGAACCAGCAATAATGGAGAATTCCATGGAGACATACTAGGAGATATTATGTTGTCCTCTAACATTTTCTCAATTTGATTGTTAACTTCCTCCCTGTGCGAATGAGGGAGCCGATATTGCTTTTGATTTATTGGTGGTTGATCCATTTTAGTCGGAATTCTATGTATCATTTTGGGAGTGGTTGTCAATTTGTCACCCTCCAGCAGAAAACTATCATTATATATTTTACATATACTTAAAATCGATTCCCTTTTCTCCTTATTCAGATTTTTATCCAAATCTAATTCACTTAATAATTTTTCTAACCTTTCATCTTTACCTGCTTTAATTATGTTATTAATTGTTGCCTCTTTATTGAATGTTACATAATCATCGAATTCACTATACTCCAGTTTGAAATTGTTATCCACAACGAAGTCTTTTTCTGTAGCGTTCAGTATTGGCACGTGAACTCTAGTATCTTTAACATTTACCAATCTCCCATATAAACTCCCGATATTATTTCCTTCTTGTGCGTTATTATTGTTTTTGCTTCAGATGCTATTTCGAATGGTACAATTTTTATTGTCCGTGAATTTACTATCGCAGAATTTCTTTCACTTTCTCTTTTTGTGTTTTTCGCAGCAACGCATGGCAAAGTTACTATTAATTCCTTGTTATCGTCGAAAAATTTCAGTTTTTTATTGAGCGAATCTATGACGGATCTGTTCCACAAATTGTCCCTGCCAAGTATCACCCGGCCAGTTTTGCTCAAGTGCCACCCTGTGTAACGTTAAGCTAAGACTTGGCCAATCATTATGTGTCACATTGACAGTTCCTGTTGTGGTAGCACACCTCCAAAAGCTCCGTTTAAAACTTTTGTATTCGAAGTGTTGATTATTGTTTCCTTTCTGAGTGTTTTTTCTTTAATTAAACTTGTGTCTGCTCCTGTATCCACCAGCAAGACAAGTTTTCCATTAATCGCCTCCTCGCAAGGAAATTCAATGAACACGTCATCCGCTGTGTTATCTCCGTAGCAGCACTTATTAATATTGGTCTTACAATTTGTTTCAGTTTCGTTCGAAAGGCTTTTCTTTTTTCTTTTTAAATTCACCGTAACGTACTCTTTTTGATTCCCTTTTTTGAGCTTATTTTCTCTTCATTTCGAAATTTATGGCATGCGTAGCTATTCCGGACGCTGAAGCATTTTATGATGAGGTAATTACGCGTTATGGGATTCCAAAAATTTTAATAACAGACTACATACTACATAATGGGACAAATTTCACTACAAAATTATTTACAGATACATGTAAATTGTTAGGGATTAAAAAATTACATATAACCCCATATCATCCACAAGCTAATGGGTCACTGGAAAGGAGCCATAGACCTTTAGCTGATTATTTGCGCAATTTTTCAAAAGAAGATGGTTCAAACTGGGATCAATGGTTGACTGCAGCAATGCACGTTCATAACCACACTCCCCATACTACAACTAAACAAACACCGTTCCGCACTCTATTCGGATTCGACATAGAGATGCCAACGAATTTGAAAAGAAAATGTAGTCCACTATATAATGCCGAAGACCCAAATAAGGTATTAAAATTTCACATACAGAGAGCTCACGAGATGGTGAGGAAGAATCAGGACCTAGCCAAATAAGTAACCAAAAAACAGTATGATAGTAAACTAAGGTCAGTAGATTTTAAGGTAGGAGATAAGGTTTTAATTAAGAATCAGACAAGGAAAAATAAATTTTCTCCAATATGGATAGGACCATATGTAGTCACGGGAATAAAAAGTTTAGTAACAACGATTTTGAAAGTGAAAGGGAAGGAAAAACCGTTTCACAGTAACTTGCTCAAACCATATAACGATAAATAATTTATTTCTGTTTGCGTAATGTGTATTTAAGCGATAAAAATAAATACTTATGTTTAAATATGTGTTAAACTTAAAAGTAACTGAGCAAGAAAATCAATCGTATTATAATTACCAGATATTCCATCGATATAATTTATAGAAATAGGGTTAATATCCGAAAAAACCATATGAAAAAAAAACAAATATAATAGAACTTAATTAAGAAATTTTACATATATAACTAATTCAATTCTCTACTATTCACAGAAGCTCAAATTAGGGATATCGCAACAGTGCGGATAAGCTTAATGCCAAGCTGGTAACGGTAAGATAGAGGAATCTAATACTCGAAAACGAGCTAGGGTCGTTGTGGATAAGAAAAGAAGTACCAATATTCTTTTAACAAATTTTTCGTGAAATATACTTACATTTTCTTAGCTGTCTATTCGTTTGGTATACACAGTCATAAGAAAATAAGCAATTCATAAGCACTTATAAATTAATAAAGGACCAGTATTTGCATTTTAGGAACAAATACTTCTCCTTTGAACTAGAAAATGGATTCTTGTATGATCAAATTGTGTTTTGCCATCAAAATCTCAATATCGAAAATTTCCGCGATTACAATACTTTCTTGTATTTACTACGTATTAAAAGGAACTAAATTATAAATTAAGAAAAAATTAGATTATTACGTTCTATACATATGTAATTGTACAACAATAATTAATAATGTAAAATAAAACCTACACATCACATAATTGTATACACACTAATAGAATATCCAGAAACAGGTGTGAGTACAAACGATGGATGGACGCAGGTGGTGCGGAAATCTAAGAAGAGAGATACAGCGCTTAAAAATCCAAGCCAGGGGCAATTGTTATTCAGAACAAAGGCGAATGCACTTACGCGGATATATTGCGCAAACTGAAGGCAGACGACAATATAAGCGAGTTAAGTCAAGCAGTGGCAAAAGTTCGAAGAACACAGAAGGGTGAGCTTCTGCTGCAACTCACGGAGACGGGAGAGAATGCAGAAAAAATCAGAAAGGAAATAGCAAATAGTCTTGGCGAACAGGCAGAGGTACGGGGCTTGTCAGAGAGAATGGTGCTTGCTATCAAGGATATAGATGAGGTAACGGAAAAGGCAGATGTTTTCCAAGCGCTCAGCGATCAGTTTAAGCTGAAAGGATTCGTGAAGGAGGATGTACTAAGCCTGCGTAAAGGATTTGGAGGTATGCAGATAGCTTCTGTGAGATTACCAGTGACCGATGCAAATATGCTCCTGAAGATAGGTAAAATTAGGATTGGCTGGGTGAATTGTCGAGTAGGAGAGCAGACAGCGCTACTAAAATGCTATAGATGCTTAGACTATGGGCATATCTCAAAGCATTGTAAAAATTTAGAAGATTGCTCATCATTGTGTTACAAATGTGGAGGAGAGGGCCACGTAGCTAAAGCATGTTCTAAAGAGCCGAAGTGTGTACTATGCCAGAGAGCAGGAAGGAAGGATGTTAGTCACGTATGTGGAGGTTACAAGTGTCCCTCCTACCAAAAGGCTAAAACCACACAAAAAGGTTGTAAGGTAACCAATTTAACTAAATGAAGGTACTTCAGCTTAACCTAAATCATTGCGAGGCTGCACAACAGTTGTTGGATCAAACGGTTTTCGAATTGCGAATAGATGCGTTGGTCTTAAGCGAACCATACTTTAATAAAGCAGATAGCACATGGGCAAGTGACCAGACTGGTAAAGCCGCAATCTGGAATGTTAATGTCGACGCTTCGGATATGATCGTCCACAAATCAGAATTTTGCTACGTGTGTGCAGAGATAAATGGCATATTTATATATAGCTGTTATCTTCCACCCCGTTTGGATTTGACAGCATTCAACGGTATAATACATAGTTTGGTGACCGATGCTCGACAAAGAAATCCGGTTATAATCGCAGGTGATTTCAATGCATGGGCTATTGAGTGGGGATCGAAAAGAACAAGTTCTCGAGGTAGAGCACTCTTAGATTCCCTCTTATCTCTAAACGTGATTCTGCTTAATACAGGCACTGTAAATACATACAGCAAAAACGGTCGCGGGTCAATAATAGATATTGCGTTCATAAGCACTGCACTATTTCCGACGACGAAGTGGCAATTAAGCAACTGCTACACACATAGCGATCATAGAGCGATTGTAATTGAAACTTCGCAAACATTAACACTAAGACAAGGCACAGCACATATCAAGGGCCGATTCTGGAAGCCAGAAACTTTTGATGCCGAAATATTTATGGAAGTCATAGGTGACATGAGTGCAAGAGGCACAGCAGAAGAAGCTGCAAGCGAACTGTCGAGAAGGATCAGCGAATCGTGCGATGCAGCTATGCTGCGTAAAAGAAGATTATGCAAAAGAGCTCGCAGAGGACCGACAGAGCGATATGAGGGCATGCTGCTGCTCTACAAGAACAGACGGAAATGGCTGAAAACAGCAATCCGGGAAAGCAAAACTAAGAGTTTTTTGGAACTTTGCGATGAGGTTGAGAGCAATCCATGGGGATTTGCATATAAATTGGTGCTTAAAAAGCTTAAAAAATCAACACAACCTAGCAATGCACGTGTTATGGAGAACATTGTTAGAAACCTCTTCCCTTTGCAACCATCGTTCGCAAGAACGCTGCTTGAGGAAGGCGTATACCAAAACGTCCCAATGGTAACAGACACAGAGGTTCTACAAGCGGCAGCAAAACTCAAGCCAAATAAGGCGCCAGGGCCAGATTGTGTTCCAAATATAGCAGTTAAAACACTGGCATTTAAACGTACAGAATGGTTAAGAAGCGTTTATGATCTGTGCTTTAAGGAAGGCATCTTTCCGAAGCTGTGGAAGAGACAACATTTAGTGCTGCTGCCAAAGGGAGAGAGTATGCCTTGTTCGTATCGTCTTCTGTGCATGCTTGACAGTGTCGGTAAACTGCTGGAGCATATTATCAAAGAAAGATTGCATGATGTGACGAATGCAAAAATGTCCGACATGCAATTTGGCTTTCGAAAGGGCAAGTCAACGATTAATGCGCTAAGAGTGTTGAAGAATATGGTCGAGAAAGCGATCGAGGGCAAGCGCTGGTGCGGAGGCGATAAACAATATTGTCTAATAGTCACGTTAGACATCAAAAATGACTTCAATACAGCGAATTGGCAAAAAATTTTAGATGCGTTGAGGCTTTTTGAAGTTCCAGCCTATCTGTATAACATTGTAAGTAGTTACCTGAGTGAGCGAGTTCTCCTCTATAATACAATGGACGGCCCCAAAAGGTATGTTATTACAGGCGGAGTCCCACAAGGATCTGTTCTTGGTCCGCTTTTGTGGAATATTATGTATAATGCCATACTTGAATTAAAGTTGCCCGAAGGTTCAAAAATAGTAGCATTTGCAGATGACATTGCTATCGTGGTTGTAGCTAAATACCTGACGCTAGTAAAGGCAATAGCAGAGGAAGCAATAAACACAGTGAAGACGTGGCTAGTTGAGGTGTCGCTTAGCCTAGCTGACCACAAGACGGAGTGTGTTTTGGTGAGCAGTCGCAAAAAAGTTGAAACTATCACGATTAGAGTTGGTGATTGTGTGATCTTGGGGTGATGATAGATCATCGGCTGTCTTTCAAAGCTCACACTGAGTATGTGCAGGGTAAAGCAGCAGCAGCAACAACAGCGTTGTCGCGTATTATGCTTAATAATCGCGGCCCTCGGCAGCGCAAAAGGAAGTTACTTGCAGGTGTCATCAAATCGATGATACTATACGCATCACCGATATGGATGGGTGCTTTTGCCAAGCCCAGCTATGTGCGTAGCCTTAATGGAACATACAGACACTGCGCACTACGAGTCTGTTGCGCCTTCCGTACTGTCTCCTTTGACGCCGCACTGGTGATCGCGGGTCTGATGCCATTGGACTTGCTTGCGAAGGAAGCAATGACTAGAGCCCAGGCTGCGGAAGTTGCCAGCGAGACTTTTTTGAGGCAGGCAGTGATGCAGGAGTGGCAAGTGCGATGGCGGAACGGAGACACGGGCAGGTGGACGTTTACGCTTATTCCCGTTTTGGAACCTTGGCTAAGCAGGAAACACGGCGAGGTCGATTTTTATTTAACGCAGTTCCTCAGTGGACATGGCTGCTTTAAGTCCTATCTGCACAAGTATGGCTACGAGCGTGAACCATTCTGCGAATACTGTGGAGTTGGAAACATTGAGAATGCGGAGCACGTCTTTTTTGAATTCCCTCTGCAGAGCGCGCTTCGGGACGATCTGCAACGTACTGCAGGCTATCCGATTTCGCAAGAGAATATTGTAAGCTACATGCTTAAAGGCGACGAGGCTTGGAATGCAGTGAGTACAATGGCGGCACTAGTGATGAAGGAGCAGAGAAGGCGAGAGCAGGTAAGACGTGTAAACGAACGAAATGACCGACCTGATAACTGACGATTGAGCATAATGCTCTTACGGCCTCCTGACGCAATACCTAGCGGTGGTTCCGGGAGGACTATCCGTGCGGACGAGAGGAGATGTTTAGCGGGTTAAAGTCCCGCACTGACTAAGGCTTTTGCTGCTTTTACTCCTCGTTAAAAAAAAAAAAAAAAAAAACACTAATAGAATATTAATCACCACAAAAGTATATAGTGTCAACATAAATAATAAATGCATAATAATATGATATACAATACAGTTTTATGAATACTAAAAAAAAAAAAATTATGAAAAGCGGGCAAAAGAGAGAAATGAAAACGGAAAAAAATATGCAAGAAAAAAAAATAAAAAAAACAAACTTTCAAAGAAAGCAAATACTTCTCCAACAAGCAAAAGAAAGGAAAAAAGAAGAAAACAAAGAATTAATAGCCCCACAAAAAATTTTGAAAAGGATGGTTACTAACCACACAAAAAAAAAGGAAAACAAAAAAAAATTTTTACTAAAGATATATAGATTTTGTAGTATCAACGGCAGCGAAAATACCAGTCGATGATCCTAAAATTCATCGCCGGTACGATATCAACTAAACAGCGGTGGAGGATAACAGCGGTGAGAAAAATAATACGGAAATAAGACGATAACACAGATAGAGGCTTGGCATCTACGAAAAATAAATACGGTGGGTTAGCAGTGTTTTACATGCTGCGTTAAAAGAGAAAACTACAGGATCAGATCTACGACCAGTACATCCAGGGTGTGTCGGTTCGAGTAAATGCAGACAGAAAATACACACGTATACAACATGTACAAAATGAAGCTCGTACTACCGCACTACCGCTGATTGGTCAAACAGTAACGAAGACCACAAGTACGTTGCATAGCTAATTTGAGTGATCCAAAAGAGATTGTGTAATAATGATACAATCAACAAGAGAAGGATCTCGTCTATGTTTTAATAAACTGCAGCAGCACTTTTAGCTAATCCAGTTTACGCCACAGAAGTTAAAAATTTAGAGCCACTGCCTTCCATGACTGTCACCGTCAAAGGACTACAAGTAACCGTGCACCAAATGCCGGCCAGAGCTGCCACCGTCCATCAACCATCTCCAACACTTTCAACACCGCTATTCAACAGAACGTCGAAGAAAAACCGGAAGGAAGCAGTATCATAGCAGCGACATGGTAAGCAGATCACCGAAGTGGGCAGAATTATTTTCCCATAAATACATTTGTAAAAATTAGATAAAATTTTTATTATAATTATGTTGTAATCAATAGAATAGGTTCATAGGTTATCTAGAGCAAATGATAAAACTGGAAGTTAAGCCCAAAGTAGAAATATTTTAAATTTGTAAATTAAGAAAAAATTATTCTCTTTTAGAGAATAATTTTTTAGGGCGGAGGAATGTTGTATGTCGGAATGATGGTCCAGGTGATAACGACGCCTAACGTTGTTATTATCATAGATATTTGGCCCGGTTTGCTAACGCTTAACGTTAGTAACACATATTTTTGGGCATGAAATTCCACTGGCAGTGTGGTGTCTTTAATTGAAAAACCCACTTGCACAATTTAGGCCGTACTTTAAAGTTACAAAAGTCAAAGCGACTAAGCGAAGACTAAGCTTCGTTCGTGACATCAATCTGGCCAAGGAAATCAAGGCTTGATCATGACACCAATAAGACCGTTGGTGGAATGCTTAACAAAGAGCTGACGCGGAAGAACGAAGTCAGCACTTCTGTGCAATGCAGCCTCCAAAATTATTGTGATAAATTTGATGATTTTTGAGGTAGATGCAGAATTCCGACTAAGCAACATTTCCGACTTACAAAGTAGATATAAGGAAGAACATTTTTAGATTAAAGTGTAGTCTGGAATTATGAGTTAACGCGGGAAGTCTGTAATTACTAATTAACAAAAGTAGTCTTGAATTGTTAGTGAACGCGTAGTCGTGAATTATTAGTTAACGTAGAGTGTTGGCCGTCAGTTTTAGTTTTAGACATTAGTTGTAAAAACGAGCGAAATTAGTGAGTGTCAAATGTGAAAATAAAGAAAACTAATAGCAACAAAAGAAACTAAGAATAAAACGTTTAGTGAAAAACACAAGCTGTTATTTCATTTATTCTACGAGTATAATTAGTGGAGGAGCCACAACCTTTCCCAGTCGTCGTGGTAAGAGACCACAACATTTTGGCGCAGCCGGTTTTCGGACCAACAATTGTTCATGTGAGTGAAATTAGAAATTTTTAAATAAATATTTGCACATTTTCGGCAACAACAGTTTGTTGAAAAAAGAAATTTTAAAATAAGAATTTGCACATTTTAAGAGCAAATAAAATTAATACTAAATAAAGTACAACTTAAAATTGTGTTTTAATTTATGCTGAGGGAAGCGCTTATGAATTGCGAGACCATACGTGAAAAATTATTTGAATAAGAGTGAAAAAAACCAATAAAACTCTAAAATTTAAGAGGAAATAATAAAAACATAAAAAAAAAATTAAAGTTGTTTCATTTATGGTAGTTAAGAAAAATCGATTATGCCTCAAAAATAAGGTGTTTAAGTGTTTATTGTAAAACAAAAAAGAACGGCAACCAAAAAATTGTTGAGTTAATCTTTATGTGTAAACGTAAGTAAAGTGATAATTAAAAACAATTATCGAAACACGAATTAAAAATCACTAAAATTGAGTGCTTTAATCGATTCAGCGGAATCATAGTTTTATTAACGCGAAGTTACGTATGTGAAGCTTCGGAAAAATGAAAAAAAACAAAGCTTATAAAAGCGTTGACACATATTTTATAAGCAAGAAAATAAACTTGAAACTTGAACTTGGACTTGAGTTTATAGAATAAAAAGCGTCGTTTGCATTTTTGCGAGTTAAAGTGCCTTCATATGGTATGAAATTTAAAATCCGCGACAAAATAAAGAAAACAAGTGAAATAAAATTGTTTTTATGGCACGAGTCATAGTAAACAAGAAAATTAAACAAGAAAAACAGACTAGTGAAATTGTAGGTCGCGGGAAAAATATTAATTAGCGTGGGAATAAATATTAAGTTTCAAATATTAAGTGTTTGAAAATTTTAAAAAGTAGGGCATTATCTGGTCAGCTAGACAGGTTTGTAGAAAAAACCTGGGGAAGTCTTACACGTGCAGTAAGTAATAGGGAAACAATTGAGTTAATTAAATCGCAGATAAATTCAGTGAAAGACATTTCCAAGATAGAAGAAGCTAATTTAATTGTCGACGAAATAATTAGCTTCCTAGAAAATAAAAACACGGCAATTACAACAGAAATAAGCGCTTGGAGGAAAGAATTCAACTGTTTAAAAGGTAGGTACGATAATTATTTGGCAAGTAGATCCTTGCAAGAAGACAGTCTGTGACAATTGGAAGTCGAGAACGAGCAGTTAAGGAAAATACTCGGTGCACAAGAGGAGGTTTTCATAGGAACGTCACCAGACAACCAGAAAGAAGAGTCAACAATTTCACAGGCACACGAAGTTAAACAACTTGAAAAAGAAACCGATTTGTTGAGGAAACCAATAGCGATTTTAAGGAGAAACGAACATCACCGCGAAGGGCCCCGCAAAGAGAGGGAAAATACTGCAACAGAGGCAACCACATCCAATACTCAAAAAAGGGATCAGACATATTTAAACAAAATAGGCATTGAAGAAATAGCGAAGACAGTGAATAGGTTAGTACCTTTATTTTCGGCTGCACCATCTGTTGACCTCAGAAATGAGGTATATAAATTCATAGAAGGATGCGATCTAGCCCACAGAAACATCAAAGAGACAGAGATCCACGACTTCATAGCATGCATAAAACAGCGTCTGCATGGAAATGCATACAGCCTTTTGCGTTCAAAAAAGTTTGAGAGCATAGAAGAGTTAAATAATGCAATAAAAAGACATTATTTACAACATAAGTCTTTAGATATGGTTTTGGCAGAAATGCAAGCTATGAGACAACTGCCGACCGAGGATATCCATCAGTTCGCGGAAAAACTGATGTCATTAAAGTGTCAAGCAGAGGACATTATGACTGCGGTCTACAAAGGTAAGTCGGATATAGCATTAAGAACAGAAGTGGATAGTGCAGTAATGAGGACATTCATGCTGGGATAACTTCCTTTGGAGTATTTTCGCCAGTTATCATATCATCATATCATATCATGGGAAATTCGCCGGTTAAAGCTACGGGAAATGTTCGAAATTTCAGCAATGTTTGAAAATGCTTGGGCTTAATGGTGGGCCCCGTCAAAAGCAAATCGTTCAACGAGTATCCCGTTGTGGTTGCTGCAGACCCATCGAAGACCACCCTGAGTTTGGTCGTGGAACTGTCTTCTTTTATGACACAATGATGTGGCAAAAAATATTGGCAAGTATTAGGTAATACGTGGGGTACCAGAGACATGTGCCTTAAATCGATATACTCATCCATGAATGCAGCATAATCAGCCTTGAGTTTGTGATTACGTTTCAATTTACGCTTGCATGTTTCAACGAATTTATGCTCGCACTCCTGTTCCTCGTTTGTGAACTTAGTATCGGGATCTACAAAGCTTTCAAGCTCCAAAAATTTTGTAAACATTTCGTTAAGGCTAGAGTTTGAATCGACAATGTCTGTCTTTACTTGGACGCCAAGTAACGATGATGAGTGTTGGGCATTGTGCCCTCCGCCAGATATGATCCAGCCAAAACGAGTTTTTTGTAGAAGTGGCAATCCACGTGCGAGGTGAATTTGGCCCACGCAAAGCAATTCAAAAAATAAGGTAGCACCTATGTGCAGATCAATGTTCTGCGGCTTATAGTATAAGGGATCTGTGATTTTGGAAACTATAGTAGCGATAAGATTGACCGAATATTCGGAGAGACGAGAAGTTAAGCAACAGTCGACTGCATGCGAAGTATCCATCTGCACATCGCCAATGCTCGAAACAGCAATGGGATGTCTAATTTTTTTTAATTGAAGCAAGTTAGCGAAAAGATTTGTAATCAAATTGAGTTGAGATCCGGAATCGAGAAGAACACGGCATGGAATTAAAGATCCACCACGATTATTGGCTAAGACTACAGCCGTGGCTACCAGCACAGCATCAGGGAGAGGCAGTTTTGTTTCGATTGGCAAGCTCACTGCAGTGGATCGTGTCACAAATGTGTGGTGCTGTGCCGACTCCACGTTTACAGAGCTGCTAACGGTACCAGGCACCTCAGCTGAGGGATTAGACACATTCAAATTAAGTAAAGTATGGTGCTTCAGATTACAAACTTTGCAAGGTCCTGATTTGCATGAGCTTGAGCGATGCTCGTGCTTTAAGCAATTAATACAGAGCGCTAATTTCTTTATTTCTTTAAGCCTCAGAGCTGGCGATAAATTTGCAAACCAAGAGCAGCTGTTTATTAAATGCTGATGGGTCGGATTTTTGCCTACCAACGACTGCTCCACATTCTCAAAGGTTTGACAGCGCTTTTCCAAAAATGAAACTAATGATTCCCACGAGGGTATTTCTTTAAGAGGAGATGCTTCCTCCCATTTTGTTTGCGTTGCAGAGTCCAATTTTTTCCAGAACTATTTGAATGATGATACTATCTGCTAGACTTGTGTAGTTCATAAAGGACTTAGTTTAATTGAACTATTCACTTCACTGAACTATAAGACATAGTTCACAACTCATAGTTCTTTTCGTTCAATCGTTCATTTAGTTCAATTGTTCGATCCAACAGCTTATTTCTTCGCTGCTTCTTATATTACAATCCAACATATAGTTCTTTTAGTTCAATTGTTCGATTCAACATAGTTCAATCGTTCATTTAGTTCACTTTTAATACTACAATCCAACATATAGTTCAATTGTTGGATCCAACATCTCATTCTTCCACTGCTTTTTATACTACAATCCAACATATAGTTCAATTGTTCGATTCAACATAGTTCAATCGTTCACTTAGTTCACTTTTTAATACTACAATCCAACATATAGTTCAATTGTTCGATCCAACATCTCATTCTTCCACTGCTTTTTATACTACAATCCAACATATAGTTCAATTGTTCGTTTCAACATAGTTCAATCGTTCACTTAGTTCAGTGTTTGTATGGGATATCGTTCAGTTGTCCATCTCGTTCACTTTTTCTAGTTCAATTTCTCATGCAGTTCTTTTAGCTCACATGTCGTACTTCTGTCTCAGTTGCTCTTCTGGTTCTCTTGGTCTTATAATTCACGGTTCATATTACTTCTTCAGTTGCTCTACTAGCAACGATATATTACATATGGATATGTAGTGCAGCGTTGTTTTTTGTATCGTTGCGGAATAGAACAAGTCAAGAAAAATACTATTTTAATAGTGTAGTATGGCAAAAAAACAGTATTTATTGCTTTATGTTTCTAAACAAAAGGCAGATGTAATAAATTGTTTTAAAAAAAACGTTTGTTTCCGTTGAAGAAGGATTTAGGTGGCATGAAACTGTAATATATTTTTCAAAAGAAAGTGGAGTAACCTGAAGTCTAATATTGTAATGAATATTATTAATCACGGAAAACACTATTTGAAAAGAGTAGTGTAACAGTATGCCCTAATTACATAAAATTTCTTTTTGAAAACCTTTTTAATTAATTTTAAATGTTAATTTTAATGTTAAAATTAATTATTTATAAAAATTTTAGTTGAAATGCATACTTAGATTATATATTATATTAGTAATTAAGTTGGTAGAAGTTAAAAATTATAAATAAGTTGGTTGTAAGTTTTGTAAGTGAAATAAATTAATGGTTTTTTGTTTTCTTGTAAACCATTGATTTAGTAATCTAAATATTATTTATATCATTACAATATTAGGCTTCAGATTTCTCAACTTTCTTTAGAAAAATTTATTACAGTTTGATGCCACCTTAACCCTCTTCAACGGAAACAAACTTTTTTTAAACAATTTAATAAATCTGCTTGTTGTTTAGAAACCTAAAGCAATAAATACTGCGTATTGGTCCTATACTACGCTAAGCAATCAAACTATGTAGAAGCAGTGAACGAAATGAACATTTAAACGATATCCCATACAAACACTGAACTAAATGATCAATTGAACTATATGAACGAACTAGTTCACTTCAGCTGATTGAACTAAATTGATCGATCACTTTAGTGAACTATAACGCCCAAGTCTACTATCTGCTATCTGCTGCTGGGAAGACATTGATTGCAATGCGCGCATGTGGGAATTGAGATTATCGCATAGCTCTCTTAATCCGGTAGCTGCACTGTTGTCTAGCTTTTTCAATCCAAAAATCTACCTGATGTGCGCCTGAAATATTAAACGTTTATTATCGAATCTTTTATAGAGTAATTCTATAGCAATGAGTTAATACCATTATTTATCTCCAATGAATGGATCGTATCGAATGCTGTTAGACCCTATAGACACGACCGCAATTGTTGAAACTTTTCCTTATTTGTTAGATCATCTTCGCTGTGCATAATTGTTGAAAAGGTAGAGTAGAAATCGGTCCAGTCAGTATAGGCGCCAGCAAAGGTTGGCAAATATATTTCGGGTAGTCGTGTTTTTGGATGTGACATTATGCGCAAGGGATGAGAGTCATCACGAACAATTTGCTTCAAAGTTCGAAGAACACGGCGAGGACCCAGCGCTTTGCCTTACTATCTCCGTCTGCAATGAAGCCTTTGCCGCCAGATACACAGCCTCCAAGCTTGCGCACATCGAGCAAATCGAGATCCTCGAGACTGCTACGAGCGCTGCAAAATTCATTACGCAAGCGCTCTAAACGCTCCACGTGTAAATGCAATTCAATTTCGCTAGGACCCTTGAAACTTCCTTCCTTTATTTCATCGTGAAGCTTTGTTAGGTCTTTAAATCTTGCCTCAGAACGCCGCTTGAAAAGGTCTTTTTTCTTTCCACTTTCTTCTGAGCTCGGTTCTGACATTATACGGAAAAATTGAAAAGTAACACGAACTACTAATGAACCACGTGTATTTTCAGATTTTACCTTTTAATCGCGAATATCACGTCGCGGTCACCAAAAACAAGCGTTTTTGTCGCCCGTATTTACAAAAAATAAATAAAACAGCTTAAATTGTTCCTTTTAACTTTATTAAAAGTAAAGGTAATAGCACAGGCAAATAATAATCAATTTGATCGAAAATGCTGTTTTAGCTGTTCTGCTCAACCGAAAAAGCGAAAGAATAAAAGAACTCGGGAAGATGGCTGCCGGCCCCAGATTTGCATTTTTAGCTCCACTCTTGGATAAAAATAAGTGTTGCCGCCCTTAATGTTCCTGAGAACATTAACAAATAGTATTTTATTAAATAGTGAGTATAGTTCAGTTAGGCCTCAAGTATCGAAACATAATTAAAAGAGAAGAAGAGATAAACCAAAATGGGCTATTGAAGGAGAATTAAAGATCTTAAATTATCATGGAATTTTCCTATACTTGCAATTCCAAAGAGTTGGAAAGAAAAGAAAAAAGAACGTGAATAATAAAAATATATAAATAATAAAAAAAAAACTTTTAAAAAACAGTAGTTTAGTAGTGGTTTTTGGTTAATAATAAAGATTTTATTTTTGTGATTCTGTACATATATAAAAAATTAATTTCTACCATTTGCAAAAGCAATAAATTTGACAAATGAAATAATGGCTAACAGCAGAACTTTATATTAACACGGTAACGCTAGCATAATGAAACCGCAATACTGGAAATTATCTTGAGAAGGAACAAAAATCATATCAGAAGAGAAAAATTAACTTTATCATTAAAAAATTTGTTGCTAAAAATTAACTTTATCATTAAAAAAATATAAAATAATAATGCACCTTATTATTAATGCACACTAATATACTTATTAGTGGTTCCAATGAATTTTATAAAATAATATAAATTCAATATGAATATGATAAGATGGCAAAAAATGGTTTTGCAAATTTTTGGTCACATGGTATACAAACATATACACCATATCTGTGTATATTATAAATATTTTTCTTTATCAGAGGGTCGTTTACTCTCTTTTGGGTGTGGTGAATAAACACAGGTTAGATTAATATAAAAGTTTGAAATGTATATTTAAATATGTTGCATATATATTTTGAATTTTACCGAGTAATTAATGTGGTTTACCGAGTAATTTTTGATGGGAGGAGTTGCTGGTACTAATAATGGAGCAATATTTTTGTATCAAAAATCAAAATGAATGTTTATTATATAGTAGAACTTTGCAAAAAACTTGACAAAGTCATAAGAACTGTCGATCGGAGAAGTGGATACGTTGAAATATATTTTAAAATCGGTTGTTTAAATTTTTTAAATACCAAAATTTAAAACTTTGATTAATATATAAGAGAAATAGGATTTTAAAGACTAATAAATAACACTTGACCAAATATACACATTTTGAGGACTTTCAAAATACTGATAACCGATAAGATATCGTATTGCTACGATGTGGTTAAAAGCATTTCAAAGGTCTTCTGTTGCTGTTTGTATTCAAAGTTTTAAATAAAAGCTTTAGCAAACTTAAACCTAATATTAATACATAATACGAACCTTTTTATAGTTTTGTTCGATATATATTAACTTTTCTATGTAGAGATAATTCTACCATATTTGTCTTCTGTTAGACTATTTTGCGACTGATATTTTATCGAAGCAAAAAAAATGTCTATAATGTTACTAAATATTTTTAAAATGCCTTTTTTGGAGCAGTGAAAAAGTTTATATATTAAATTATGTGGTAGTGGGACACATAAAATTCTGTGCGCAATAAACCATTAAATTTAAATATTTAAATTGTTAATTTTAAATATCATTTTTTACATTTGAAGCATTAAAAATAACAATTGAAGTTGTTTTGAAATAACAATTCAATTCTGTTGATTTTTTCATCTTATGTTTTTTATATATTTGTTTTATTTATTATAAAGCATATCTGCTAACCATTGAAAGAATGTATACAAGTCTTGTGAAGTAATGGTAGCCTAAATAAATTTCCTATTTGTTTCCCCCTTTGATGAGTGATAGGGTAAGTTTATTATAGATGAAGTTTAAGAAATGGCTTTATTGATGAGATTGTAGTAATTCAACAAGGCAGACTAAAATTTGTTTCTGCTGCTACGTCTTTGAATATGCGATGCGAGGGAGTTTCATAGTCATATTGCGTAATCCGGTCATGGATGTCAAACTGGAAAAAAATAAACACCTGTGGTTTTGTGTTAATATTGTAAAATTGTGTTAATTTCGTGTTGTGCAGCTATTGTTCAAAATAAATAAATAGTAATAATATTAAAAATAGTCAATAATATTTCAGTTTTTGTCAAAGTCTGAAATAAATACAAATAATAATAAGTGCTAGACGTGGAACATCAAGTCATATAAGATTATAACTTTAGAGCAGCGATGTCCAAACTCACACTGTCACATTTTAAGCATGTGTATGAACGACTTCTCAACCTGCACTGAAAAAATTAATACTTCGAAGAACGAAGCATTAGTTTCTTTTTGTTAAATTCTGCTACGATTATTGCAACACATTTAAAGTTTTAACAAACATGTACAAAAGTGAAAAGTATCACACCTCAATTATTTTCTAAAAACTTACGAATCTTTAGTTGGAGAAGGACGGAAAACGATATATTAGATGCGTTAATATGAAGAATTGAGGTTATTCGTAACAAATCTTTTAAGTTATACATAAAATATGATTTTTGCAATAAAACAAAATAATATTATATAATATAAAGGAAAAATCCGCATGAACACAAACAGCGATAATTTTTTTTGGGTGTAGCCAAATCAAACTTTCATGGCTGCTGACGTAATTTCGGCAAATGCACTCATTGTATACATATTAAGGTGCTCAAAAATTTAGTGGCCGAATGGCTGCTCATGGGCGACGCTGCTTTAGAGTTAACTAGTATAAATACTCTTAAAATGTGCAATACAATCATATAGAACTGTTTCATTCCATGATTTCGACCACCAAAATATGTATGTGGAAATTTAATTTCTGAAGGAAAATTTACAAAAATTAATGAAACTTAACTAACCACTACGAATATTTTTTTCTCCTTGTTCAGGCGACTGATTAAATAAAAGAATGCGAGTATAAAAAGCTTACTTTATGGATATTATATAACAAAAAGATTTTAATAGAAGAAAATTAGAAGGCAATGAGTATATATTATATCGTTTCATGCCGGTTTCACTCAGTTTGAGCAGACAGCGAGAGAGAGAGAGAGAGAGAGAGTATGAGAGAGAGATAAAGAGAGAGATAGAGAGAGATAGAGAGAGAGTATGAGAAGGAGATAAAGCGAGAGAGAGAGAGAGAGAGAGAGAGAGATAGAGAGTATGAGAGGGAGATAAAGAGAGAGAGAGAGAGAGAGAGAGAGAGAGAGAGAGAGAGAGAGAGAGAGAGAGTGTCTGAGAGGGAGATAGAGAGAGAGAGAGAGAGCGATAGAGAAATAGAGAGAGGGAGAAGCAGATGCGGAACAACAGGAGAAGTCCACACCCTAGGTATCTTTGAGGAGAATTTTTTTACCGTTATCGAAGTGTTTTCGAGCTATCTTTTTACACACATAAATAAAGCAGCGGATGCAGCCTTAATTTCAAAAAATGTCTACTTGAAATTTATCTATATAAACGCTTTCTTAAGCCTAGATTTAGTTCAAGTAAACGTCATATGACTATCGAAAGTTTTGAATTAGTGTGTATTTCGAAGTCGTTACTTCTTTTCAATTATCGGAGCCTTCCATTTATATAAAAATTTTTGTTATACGTAGATGAAAATTTAAAAATTAAGAATAAACTGCATATTGTTAAGCCTCAGAATAATTCACAGAATTGGTTTTTTTGCTTAAAAAGCGAACTGCTTATCCCAAAACTTTAAAAAGTGCTTCAAAATAATATAGTTTTGAAAGTAATAACCCGAAAAAAAATAATAACTCTTTTCTGACACCGCTATTTCCAGAGTCCCTGAAGTTGGGTATTTAGGGATATTATATGATTATGTTTTTCTGTTTAAATCCCACATTAAATTTATTGCTAAAATAGTTCCGGCTTCATTGCCCCTTAAAATCTTAAATTATTAGTTTGGGTTTTATGCAATCGCGACTAGAATATGAATTATTCATACACGATTTCTGCGCTGAGGGACCAGCTGCACCTATTACGGCAGTGTTTGAGTTTGATCAATACTGAGCATAACGTGCAAGAAGACTGTATAACGAGAAAGAACACACGACACTGTTCTTACGACACGACACTGCCTTAGTTAGAAGTGAGTTGGAAATGAGTTGGAAATGTAAAGATAAAAATAATGCACCTTATTGTTTGGCCGGCCAAGGAAATCCTTTTCGGGGGTAGATCGGCAAAAGTACCATGAGCAAAGCAATGGTATGTATGTGGAAGGAGCACGTGGGAAGACAATAAAATCGCAAGTATCTGTTGGGAATACGACGACAGCTAACAAAACCAACGGAGTGTCGAGGGAAATGAACACAACTTGTCGGTGGTGCAATTGATCAGGACACTGGCTTAGGGATTGTCAGACGAAGAAAACTTTGTAGTCCTTCCGGGGAAACTACCGAGGGCCCAAGCATGGCCAGTATCTTGGGAACCCAATAATAAGGTTAAGTTTTGACCATATGCGTCTACAGAGACAATTATTCGATCTCCGACTCTGATTTAAAATCGTCAAAGGAATGGAAAACACATGAAAGAAACGAAAAAAGTAAAAATGATTTACGCAAGGATAGAAGATCCAATAAATAAATAATTGTCCGTGAATAGAAACCAGTAGGAAAATTGAATATAGGAATAGTGAACGATGAAAACAATCAAAGAAATGAGAAAATGTGATGGCGTCAATACATTCAAATCCTCTGGATTTTCTGAAATTTGAGTTGAGGGACGAGAATTAATTATCGCTGCCACTTGACAAATTAAAGTACGAAGGTCATCAAAACTTAAACACGATTGTCCAATACAGCGATAGAGCGTTGTCGGACCAGATTGTTTTCGGCTTGCCACGCGTACAAATAAATCTTTTTAGTGCTGCCAGGAAAGCGGCTGTTGAGAGATCTTTTAGTAGCTACAGGTGGACAGCCTTGATTGAAAAACAGATAAACAAGCTGACGTAACATTTCACAGCAGCCTTGTTGCGGGCTTAATTTTTGTAGTAGAAGGGATCACAGTAATCAATGCCTGTAATTAGGAATGCCCGAGTGGTCTGAAATCGATACTTCGATTGGCAAATCACCAATTATACTCTAGGCTTTGCAATAAAACATGTGATGCATTTATTGGTTACTCGAGCCACTGTTTTGCGGCCGCCTAAAAACCAATATTGTAGACGAATAGCAGCGAAAAGGGACTGCGTGCCAGCATGAAGGTGTATTTGATGAAAGTGCATTATTATAGAGCAGGTTATGGGATGGTGGCTGGGCAAGATTATAGGGTGGCGCGACGCAAAATCTAAAGTCGAGTGCTTTAAACGGCCGCCCACGCGGATTAGTCCAAAATTGTCCATGAAGGGAGAGAGCGAACGAAGCGAACTAGAATCCAATCGGCAAACACATATTTGCAATGTATAGATGGATCCTTTTGAGCGTTTATGAGGAAAACCTTTCTACAAAGTTTAGGTATATTTGCAACAGGCAAACATGATTCAGGCCAGCAGCTGCGATCGCACTTCAAAAAAGACGGCCACCAAAGTGCAGAACGTCTTAGATCAGATAATCGCGCTCCCTTCGATAGAATGAAAGAAAGCCGGGTTCATTGTTGTTGGAACATAATGCCATTCAGCGTCATATATACTCTGTTGTATACTACTTATACGATTCGCAACGAAAACATTGAACTTAGATGGCTCATGTCTCAACCAGGACAGAACCACACTCGAGTCCGACCAGCAGTGATAATCGCAGCGAAAAATTTCTATTTTCCTTATCGAACTTACAACTTGAGCTAAAAGAGCAGCGACGCACAATTCCAACTTTGGCACTGTTAATGATTTGAGTGGGACTACGCGTGACTTTGAGCAGAGAAGGTTAATTTTTACCATGTCGCCTTTACACGCTCTAACATATACGCAGACTCCATATGCATCCAAGCTGGCGTCACAAAAGGTATGAATCTCCACATCTGCATCAGGCACCGCTACGAATCTGGGAATAGACCACTCTTGGATATCGTAGATATCCTTGCATATTTGATCCCATGAAGATTGTAAAGAAAGCGATAAACTTTCATCCCATTGAAGCTGTTCCCTCCATAAATGCTAAAAAGATATTTTTGCCTTTGTTGTAACAGGACCGATGACGCCCAGCGGATCGTAAATTTAAGCAATTGTTGACATCACTGATCTCTTACAGCATTTTTTTGCGCTTTGCGCCGGTGCGAACGAAAATAGAAGATTGTCTGCTGCGGGATCCCACATAAGGCCAAGAGTGTTAGTCATATCATGACCATCACCAAGCTGCGCGATACTGTCCCTATGAACAGAAGGAATTTCAGATAATACTTTAGGACTATTTGAACAGAATTTTCGAAGTTTGAATCCTCCTTTAAGCAGCAAGCTGGTTGTCTGCCTCATAAGCTGGATAACTTCCTTTGGAGTATTTCCGCCAGTTATCATATCATCATATCATATCATGGGAAATTCGCCGGTTAAAGCTACGGGAAATGTTCGAAATTTCAACAATGTTTGAAAATGCTTGGGCTTAATGGTGGGCCCCGTCAAAAGCAAATCGTTCAACGAGTACCCCGTTGTGGTTGCTGCAGACCCATCGAAGACCACCCTGAGTTTGGTCGTGGAACTGTCTTCTTTTATGACACAATGATGTGGCAAAAAATATTGGCAAGTATTAGGTAATACGTGGGTTCCAGAGACATGTGCCTTAAATCGATATACTCATCCATGAATGCAGCATAATCAGCCTTGAGTTTGTGATTACGTTTCAATTTACGCTTGCATGTTTCAACGAATTTATGCTCGCACTCCTGTTCCTCGTTTGTGAACTTAGTATCGGGATCTACAAAGCTTTCAAGCTCCCAAAATTTTGTAACCATTTCGTTAAGGCTAGAGTTTGAATCGACAATGTTTGTCTTTACTTGGACGCCAAGTAACGATGATGAGTGTTGGGCATTGTGCCCTCCGCCAGATATGATCCAGCCAAAACGAGTTTTTTGTAGAAGTGGCAATCCACGTGCGAGGTGAATTTGGCCCACGCAAAGCAATTCAAAAAATAAGGTAGCACCTATGTGCAGATCAATGTTCTGCGGCTTATAGTATAAGGGATCTGTGATTTTGGAAACTATAGTAGCGATAAGATTGACCGAATATTCGGAGAGACGAGAAGTTAAGCAACAGTCGACTGCATGCGAAGTATCCATCTGCACATCGCCAATGCTCAAAACAGCAATGGGATGTCTAATTTTTTTTAATTGAAGCAAGTTAGCGAAAAGATTTGTAATCAAATTGAGTTGAGATCCGGAATCGAGAAGAACACGGCATGGAATTAAAGATCCACCACGATTATTGGCTAAGACTACAGCCGTGGCAACCAGCACAGCATCAGGGAGAGGCAGTTTTGTTTCGATTGGCAAGCTCACTGTAGTGGATCGTGTCACAAATGTGTGGTGCTGTGCCGACTCCACGTTTACAGAGCTGCTAACGGTACCAGGCACCTCAGCTGAGGGATTAGACACATTCAAATTAAGTAAAGTATGGTGCTTCAGATTACAAACTTTGCAAGGTCCTGATTTGCATGAGCTTGAGCGATGCTCGTGCTTTAAGCAATTAATACAGAGCGCTAATTTCTTTATTTCTTTAAGCCTCAGAGCTGGCGATAAATTTGCAAACCAAGAGCAGCTGTTTATTAAATGCTGATGGGTCGGATTTTTGCCTACCAACGACTGCTCCACATTCTCAAAGGTTTGACAGCGCTTTTCCAAAAATGAAACTAATGATTCCCACGAGGGTATTTCTTTAAGAGGAGATGCTTCCTCCCATTTTGTTTGCGTTGCAGAGTCCAATTTTTTCCAGAACTATTTGAATGATGATACTATCTGCTAGACTTGTGTAGTTCATAAAGGACTTAGTTTAATTGAACTATTCACTTCACTGAACTATAAGACATAGTTCACAACTCATAGTTCTTTTCGTTCAATCGTTCATTTAGTTCAATTGTTCGATCCAACAGCTTATTTCTTCGCTGCTTCTTATATTACAATCCAACATATAGTTCTTTTAGTTCAATTGTTCGATTCAACATAGTTCAATCGTTCACTTAGTTCACTTTTTAATACTACAATCCAACATATAGTTCAATTGTTGGATCCAACATCTCATTCTTCCACTGCTTTTTATACTACAATCCAGCATATAGTTCAATTGTTCGATTCAACATAGTTCAATCGTTCACTTAGTTCAGTGTTTGTATGGGATATCGTTCAGTTGTCCATCTCGTTCACTTTTTCTAGTTCAATTTCTCATGCAGTTCTTTTAGCTCACATGTCGTACTTCTGTCTCAGTTGCTCTTCTGGTTCTCTTGGTCTTATAATTCACAGTTCATATTACTTCTTCAGTTGCTCTACTAGCAACGATATATTACATATGGATATGTGCTTCGAGTGCAGCGTTGTTTTTTGTATCGTTGCGGAATAGAACAAGTCAAGAAAAATACTATTTTAATAGTGTAGTATGGCAAAAAAAACAGTATTTATTGCTTTATGTTTCTAAACAAAAGGCAGATGTAATAAATTGTTTTAAAAAAAACGTTTGTTTCCGTTGAAGAAGGATTTAGGTGGCATGAAACTGTAATATATTTTTCAAAAGAAAGTGGAGTAACCTGAAGTCTAATATTGTAATGAATATTATTAATCACGGAAAACACTATTTGAAAAGAGTAGTTAAAATTAATTATTTATAAAAAATTTAGTTGAAATGCATACTTAGATTATATATTATATTAGTAATTAAGTTGGTAGAAGTTAAAAATTATAAATAAGTTGGTTGTAAGTTTTGTAAGTGAAATAAATTAATGGTTTTTTGTTTTCTTGTAAACCATTGATTTAGTAATCTAAATATTATTTATATCATTACAATATTAGGCTTCAGATTTCTCAACTTTCTTTAGAAAAATTTATTACAGTTTGATGCCACCTTAACCCTCTTCAACGGAAACAAACTTTTTTTTTAAACAATTTAATAAATCTGCTTGTTGTTTAGAAACCTAAAGCAATAAATACTGCGTATTGGTCCTATACTACGCTAAGCAATCAAACTATGTAGAAGCAGTGAACGAAATGAACATTTAAACGATATCCCATACAAACACTGAACTAAATGATCAATTGAACTATATGAACGAACTAGTTCACTTCAGCTGATTGAACTAAATTGATCGATCACTTTAGTGAACTATAACGCCCAAGTCTACTATCTGCTATCTGCTGCTGGGAAGACATTGATTGCAATGCGCGCATGTGGGAATTGAGATTATCGCATAGCTCTCTTAATCCGGTAGCTGCACTGTTGTCTAGCTTTTTCAATCCAAAAATCTCCCTGATGTGCGCCTGAAATATTAAACGTTTATTATCGAATCTTTTATAGAGTAATTCTATAGCAATGAGGTAATTAGCATTATTTATCTCCAATGAACGGATCGTATCGAATGCTGTTACACCCTATAGACACGACCGCAATTGTTGAAACTTTTCCTTATTTGTTAGATCATCTTCGCTGTGCATAATTGTTGAAAAGGTAGAGTAGAAATCGGTCCAGTCAGTATAGGCGCCAGCAAAGGTTGGCAAATATATTTCGGGTAGTCGTGTTTTTGGATGTGACATTATGCGCAAGGGATGAGAGTCATCACGAACAATTTGCTTCAAAGTTCGAAGAACACGGCGAGGACCCAGCGCTTTGCCGTACTATCTCCGTCTGCAATGAAGCCTTTGCCGCCAGATACACTACCTCCAAGTTTGCGCACATCGGGCAAATCGAGATCCTCGAGACTGCTACGAGCGCTGCAAAATTCATTACGCAAGCGCTCGATAGTTTTGAAAGTAGTAACCCGAAAAAAAAATAATAACTCTTTTCTGACACCGCTATTTCCAGAGTCCCTGAAGTTGGATATTTAGGGATATTATATGATTATGTTTTTGTGTTTAAATCCCACATTAAATTTATTGCTAAAATAGTTCCGGCTTCATTGCCCCTTAAAATCTTAAATTATTAGTTTGGGTTTTATGCAATCGCGACTAGAATATGAATTATTCATACACGATTTCTGCGCTGAAGGACCAGCTGCACCTGTTACGGCAGTGTTTGAGTTTGATCAATACTGAGCATAACGTGCAAGAAGACTGTATAACGAGAAAGAATACACAACACTGTAGCCTTAGTTAGAAGTGAGTTGGAAATGAGTTGGAAATGTAAAGATAAAAATAATGCACCTTATTGTTTGGCCGGCCAAGGAAATCCTTTTCGGGGGTAGATCGGCAAAAGTACCATGAGCAAAGCAAGGGTATGTATGTGGAAGGAGCACGTGGGAAGACAATAAAATCGCAAGTATCTGTTGGGAATACGACGACAGCTAACAAAACCAACGGAGTGTCGAGGGAAATGAACACAACTTGTCGGTGGTGCAATTGATCAGGACACTGGCTTAGGGATTGTCAGACGAAGAAAAATTTGTAGTCCTTCCGGGGAAACTACCGAGGGCCCAGGCATGGCCAGTATCTTGGGAACCCAATAATAAGGTTAAGTTTTGACCATATGCGTCTACAGAGACAATTATTCGATCTCCGACTCTGATTTAAAATCGTCAAAGGAATGGAAAACACATGAAAGAAACGAAAAAAGTAAAAATGATTTACGCAAGGATAGGAGATCCAATAAATAAATAATTGTCCGTGAATAGAAACCAGTAGGAAAATTGAATATAGGAATAGTGAACGATGAAAACAATCAAAGAAATGAGAAAATGTGATGGCGTCAATACATCCAAATCCGCTGGATTTTCTGAAATTTGAGTTGAGGGACGAGAATTAATTATCGCTGCCACTTGACAAATTAAAGTACGAAGCTCATCAAAACTTAAACACGATTGTCCAATACAGCGATAGAGCGTTGTCGGACCAGATTGTTTTCGGCTTGCCACGCGTACAAATAAATCTTTTTAGTGCTGCCAGGAAAGCGGCTGTTGAGAGATCCTTTAGTAGCTGCATGTGTACAGCCTTGATTGAAAAACAGATAAACAAGCTGACGTAACATTTCACAGCAGCCTTTTTGCGGACTTAATTTTTGTAGTAGAAGGGATCACAGTAATCAATGCCTGTAATTAGGAATGCACGAGTGGTCTGAAATCGATACTTCGATTGGCAAATCACCAATTATACTCTAGGCTTTGCAATAAAACATGTGATGCATTTATTGGTTACTCGAGCCACTGTTTTGCGGCCGCCTAAAAACCAATATTGTAGACGAATAGCAGCGAAAAGGGACTGCGTGCCAGCATGAAGGTGTATTTGATGAAAGTGCATTATTATAGAGCAGGTTATGGGATGGTGGCTGGGCAAGATTATAGGGTGGCGCGACGCAAAATCTAAAGTCGAGTGCTTTAAACGGCCGCCCACGCGGATTAGTCCAAAATTGTCCATGAAGGGAGAGAGCGAACGAAGCGAACTAGAATCCAATCGGCAAACACATATTTGCAATGTATAGATGGATCCTTTTGGGCGTTTATGAGGAAAACCTTTCTACAAAGTTTAGGTATATTTGCAACAGGCAAACATGATTCAGGCCAGCAGCTGCGATCGCACTTCAAAAAAGACGGCCACCAAAGTGCAGAACGTCTTAGATCAGATAATCGCGCTCCCTTCGATAGAATGAAAGAAAGCCGGGTTCATTGTTGTTGGAACATAATGCCATTCAGCGTCATATATACTCTGTTGTATACTACTTATACGATTCGCAACGAAAACATTGAACTTAGATGGCTCATGTCTCAACCAGGACAGAACCACACTCGAGTCCGACCAGCAGTGATAATCGCAGCGAAAAATTTCTATTTTCCTTATCGAACTTACAACTTGAGCTAAAAGAGCAGCGACGCACAATTCCAACTTTGGCACTGTTAATGATTTGAGTGGGACTACGCGTGACTTTGAGCAGAGAAGGTTAATTTTTACCATGTCGCCTTTACACGCTCTAACATATACGCAGACTCCATATGAATCCAAGCTGGCGTCACAAAAGGTATGAATCTCCACATCTGCATCAGGCACCGATACGAATCTGGGAATAGACCACTCTTGGATATCGTAGATATCCTTGCATATTTGATCCCATGAAGATTGTAAAGACAGCGATAAACTTTCATCCCATTGAAGCTGTTCCCTCCATAAATGCTAAAAAGATATTTTTGCCTTTGTTGTAACAGGACCGATGACGCCCAGCGGATCGTAAATTTAAGCAATTGTTGACATCACTGATCTCTTACAGCATTTTTTTGCGCTTTGCGCCGGTGCGAACGAAAATAGAAGATTGTCTGCTGCGGGATCCCACATAAGGCCAAGAGTGTTAGTCATATCATGACCATCACCAAGCTGCGCGATACTGTCCCTATGAACAGAAGGAATTTCAGATAATACTTTAGGACTATTTGAACAGAATTTTCGAAGTTTGAATCCTCCTTTAAGCAGCAAGCTGGTTGTCTGCCTCATTAGCTGGATAACTTCCTTTGGAGTATTTCCGCCAGTTATCATATCATCATATCATATCATGGGAAATTCGCCGGTTAAAGCTACGGGAAATGTTCGAAATTTCAACAATGTTTGAAAATGCTTGGGCTTAATGGTGGGCCCCGTCAAAAGCAAATCGTTCAACGAGTACCCCGTTGTGGTTGCTGCAGACCCATCGAAGACCACCCTGAGTTTGGTCGTGGAACTGTTATGACACAATGATGTGGCAAAAAATATTGGCAAGTATTAGGTAATACGTGGGTTCCAGAGACATGTGCCTTAAATCGATATACTCATCCATGAATGCAGCATAATCAGCCTTGAGTTTGTGATTACGTTTCAATTTACGCTTGCATGTTTCAACGAATTTATGCTCGCACTCCTGTTCCTCGTTTGTGAACTTAGTATCGGGATCTACAAAGCTTTCAAGCTCCCAAAATTTTGTAACCATTTCGTTAAGGCTAGAGTTTGAATCGACAATGTTTGTCTTTACTTGGACGCCAAGTAACGATGATGAGTGTTGGGCATTGTGCCCTCCGCCAGATATGATCCAGCCAAAACGAGTTTTTTGTAGAAGTGGCAATCCACGTGCGAGGTGAATTTGGCCCACGCAAAGCAATTCAAAAAATAAGGTAGCACCTATGTGCAGATCAATTTTCTGCGGCTTATAGTATAAGGGATCTGTGATTTTGGAAACTATAGTAGCGATAAGATTGACCGAATATTCGGAGAGACGAGAAGTTAAGCAACAGTCGACTGCATGCGAAGTATCCATCTGCACATCGCCAATGCTCGAAACAGCAATGGGATGTCTAATTTTTTTTAATTGAAGCAAGTTAGCGAAAAGATTTGTAATCAAATTGAGTTGAGATCCGGAATCGAGAAGAACACGGCATGGAATTAAAGATCCACCACGATTATTGGCTAAGACTACAGCCGTGGCTACCAGCACAGCATCAGGGAGAGGCAGTTTTGTTTCGATTGGCAAGCTCACTGCAGTGGATCGTGTCACAAATGTGTGGTGCTGTGCCGACTCCACGTTTACAGAGCTGCTAACGGTACCAGGCACCTCAGCTGAGGGATTAGACACATTCAAATTAAGTAAAGTATGGTGCTTCAGATTACAAACTTTGCAAGGTCCTGATTTGCATGAGCTTGAGCGATGCTCGTGCTTTAAGCAATTAATACAGAGCGCTAATTTCTTTATTTCTTTAAGCCTCAGAGCTGGCGATAAATTTGCAAACCAAGAGCAGCTGTTTATTAAATGCTGATGGGTCGGATTTTTGCCTACCAACGACTGCTCCACATTCTCAAAGGTTTGACAGCGCTTTTCCAAAAATGAAACTAATGATTCCCACGAGGGTATTTCTTTAAGAGGAGATGCTTCCTCCCATTTTGTTTGCGTTGCAGAGTCCAATTTTTTCCAGAACTATTTGAATGATGATACTATCTGCTAGACTTGTGTAGTTCATAAAGGACTTAGTTTAATTGAACTATTCACTTCACTGAACTATAAGACATAGTTCACAACTCATAGTTCTTTTCGTTCAATCGTTCATTTAGTTCAATTGTTCGATCCAACAGCTTATTTCTTCGCTGCTTCTTATATTACAATCCAACATATAGTTCTTTTAGTTCAATTGTTCGATTCAACATAGTTCAATCGTTCATTTAGTTCACTTTTAATACTACAATCCAACATATAGTTCAATTGTTGGATCCAACATCTCATTCTTCCACTGCTTTTTATACTACAATCCAACATATAGTTCAATTGTTCGATTCAACATAGTTCAATCGTTCACTTAGTTCACTTTTTAATACTACAATCCAACATATAGTTCAATTGTTGGATCCAACATCTCATTCTTCCACTGCTTTTTATACTACAATCCAACATATAGTTCAATTGTTCGATTCAACATAGTTCAATCGTTCACTTAGTTCAGTGTTTGTATGGGATATCGTTCAGTTGTCCATCTCGTTCACTTTTTCTAGTTCAATTTCTCATGCAGTTCTTTTAGCTCACATGTCGTACTTCTGTCTCAGTTGCTCTTCTGGTTCTCTTGGTCTTATAATTCACAGTTCATATTACTTCTTCAGTTGCTCTACTAGCAACGATATATTACATATGGATATGTGCTTCGAGTGCAGCGTTGTTTTTTGTATCGTTGCGGAATAGAACAAGTCAAGAAAAATACTATTTTAATAGTGTAGTATGGCAAAAAAAACAGTATTTATTGCTTTATGTTTCTAAACAAAAGGCAGATGTAATAAATTGTTTTAAAAAAAACGTTTGTTTCCGTTGAAGAAGGATTTAGGTGGCATGAAACTGTAATATATTTTTCAAAAGAAAGTGGAGTAACCTGAAGTCTAATATTGTAATGAATATTATTAATCACGGAAAACACTATTTGAAAAGAGTAGTTAAAATTAATTATTTATAAAAAATTTAGTTGAAATGCATACTTAGATTATATATTATATTAGTAATTAAGTTGGTAGAAGTTAAAAATTATAAATAAGTTGGTTGTAAGTTTTGTAAGTGAAATAAATTAATGGTTTTTTGTTTTCTTGTAAACCATTGATTTAGTAATCTAAATATTATTTATATCATTACAATATTAGGCTTCAGATTTCTCAACTTTCTTTAGAAAAATTTATTACAGTTTGATGCCACCTTAACCCTCTTCAACGGAAACAAACTTTTTTTTTAAACAATTTAATAAATCTGCTTGTTGTTTAGAAACCTAAAGCAATAAATACTGCGTATTGGTCCTATACTACGCTAAGCAATCAAACTATGTAGAAGCAGTGAACGAAATGAACATTTAAACGATATCCCATACAAACACTGAACTAAATGATCAATTGAACTATATGAACGAACTAGTTCACTTCAGCTGATTGAACTAAATTGATCGATCACTTTAGTGAACTATAACGCCCAAGTCTACTATCTGCTATCTGCTGCTGGGAAGACATTGATTGCAATGCGCGCATGTGGGAATTGAGATTATCGCATAGCTCTCTTAATCCGGTAGCTGCACTGTTGTCTAGCTTTTTCAATCCAAAAATCTCCCTGATGTGCGCCTGAAATATTAAACGTTTATTATCGAATCTTTTATACAGTAATTCTATAGCAATGAGGTAATTAGCATTATTTATCTCCAATGAACGGATCGTATCGAATGCTGTTACACCCTATAGACACGACCGCAATTGTTGAAACTTTTCCTTATTTGTTAGATCATCTTCGCTGTGCATAATTGTTGAAAAGGTAGAGTAGAAATCGGTCCAGTCAGTATAGGCGCCAGCAAAGGTTGGCAAATATATTTCGGGTAGTCGTGTTTTTGGATGTGACATTATGCGCAAGGGATGAGAGTCATCACGAACAATTTGCTTCAAAGTTCGAAGAACACGGCGAGGACCCAGCGCTTTGCCGTACTATCTCCGTCTGCAATGAAGCCTTTGCCGCCAGATACACTACCTCCAAGTTTGCGCACATCGGGCAAATCGAGATCCTCGAGACTGCTACGAGCGCTGCAAAATTCATTACGCAAGCGCTCGATAGTTTTGAAAGTAGTAACCCGAAAAAAAAATAATAACTCTTTTCTGACACCGCTATTTCCAGAGTCCCTGAAGTTGGATATTTAGGGATATTATATGATTATGTTTTTGTGTTTAAATCCCACATTAAATTTATTGCTAAAATAGTTCCGGCTTCATTGCCCCTTAAAATCTTAAATTATTAGTTTGGGTTTTATGCAATCGCGACTAGAATATGAATTATTCATACACGATTTCTGCGCTGAAGGACCAGCTGCACCTGTTACGGCAGTGTTTGAGTTTGATCAATACTGAGCATAACGTGCAAGAAGACTGTATAACGAGAAAGAATACACAACACTGTAGCCTTAGTTAGAAGTGAGTTGGAAATGAGTTGGAAATGTAAAGATAAAAATAATGCACCTTATTGTTTGGCCGGCCAAGGAAATCCTTTTCGGGGGTAGATCGGCAAAAGTACCATGAGCAAAGCAAGGGTATGTATGTGGAAGGAGCACGTGGGAAGACAATAAAATCGCAAGTATCTGTTGGGAATACGACGACAGCTAACAAAACCAACGGAGTGTCGAGGGAAATGAACACAACTTGTCGGTGGTGCAATTGATCAGGACACTGGCTTAGGGATTGTCAGACGAAGAAAAATTTGTAGTCCTTCCGGGGAAACTACCGAGGGCCCAGGCATGGCCAGTATCTTGGGAACCCAATAATAAGGTTAAGTTTTGACCATATGCGTCTACAGAGACAATTATTCGATCTCCGACTCTGATTTAAAATCGTCAAAGGAATGGAAAACACATGAAAGAAACGAAAAAAGTAAAAATGATTTACGCAAGGATAGGAGATCCAATAAATAAATAATTGTCCGTGAATAGAAACCAGTAGGAAAATTGAATATAGGAATAGTGAACGATGAAAACAATCAAAGAAATGAGAAAATGTGATGGCGTCAATACATCCAAATCCGCTGGGTTTTCTGAAATTTGAGTTGAGGGACGAGAATTAATTATCGCTGCCACTTGACAAATTAAAGTACGAAGCTCATCAAAACTTAAACACGATTGTCCAATACAGCGATAGAGCGTTGTCGGACCAGATTGTTTTCGGCTTGCCACGCGTACAAATAAATCTTTTTAGTGCTGCCAGGAAAGCGGCTGTTGAGAGATCCTTTAGTAGCTGCATGTGTACAGCCTTGATTGAAAAACAGATAAACAAGCTGACGTAACATTTCACAGCAGCCTTGTTGCGGACTTAATTTTTGTAGTAGAAGGGATCACAGTAATCAATGCCTGTAATTAGGAATGCACGAGTGGTCTGAAATCGATACTTCGATTGGCAAATCACCAATTATACTCTAGGCTTTGCAATAAAACATGTGATGCATTTATTGGTTACTCGAGCCACTGTTTTGCGGCCGCCTAAAAACCAATATTGTAGACGAATAGCAGCGAAAAGGGACTGCGTGCCAGCATGAAGGTGTATTTGATGAAAGTGCATTATTATAGAGCAGGTTATGGGATGGTGGCTGGGCAAGATTATAGGGTGGCGCGACGCAAAATCTAAAGTCGAGTGCTTTAAACGGCCGCCCACGCGGATTAGTCCAAAATTGTCCATGAAGGGAGAGAGCGAACGAAGCGAACTAGAATCCAATCGGCAAACACATATTTGCAATGTATAGATGGATCCTTTTGAGCGTTTATGAGGAAAACCTTTCTACAAAGTTTAGGTATATTTGCAACAGGCAAACATGATTCAGGCCAGCAGCTGCGATCGCACTTCAAAAAAGACGGCCACCAAAGTGCAGAACGTCTTAGATCAGATAATCGCGCTCCCTTCGATAGAATGAAAGAAAGCCGGGTTCATTGTTGTTGGAACATAATGCCATTCAGCGTCATATATACTCTGTTGTATACTACTTATACGATTCGCAACGAAAACATTGAACTTAGATGGCTCATGTCTCAACCAGGACAGAACCACACTCGAGTCCGACCAGCAGTGATAATCGCAGCGAAAAATTTCTATTTTCCTTATCGAACTTACAACTTGAGCTAAAAGAGCAGCGACGCACAATTCCAACTTTGGCACTGTTAATGATTTGAGTGGGACTACGCGTGACTTTGAGCAGAGAAGGTTAATTTTTACCATGTCGCCTTTACACGCTCTAACATATACGCAGACTCCATATGCATCCAAGCTGGCGTCACAAAAGGTATGAATCTCCACATCTGCATCAGGCACCGCTACGAATCTGGGAATAGACCACTCTTGGATATCGTAGATATCCTTGCATATTTGATCCCATGAAGATTGTAAAGAAAGCGATAAACTTTCATCCCATTGAAGCTGTTCCCTCCATAAATGCTAAAAAGATATTTTTGCCTTTGTTGTAACAGGACCGATGACGCCCAGCGGATCGTAAATTTAAGCAATTGTTGACATCACTGATCTCTTACAGCATTTTTTTGCGCTTTGCGCCGGTGCGAACGAAAATAGAAGATTGTCTGCTGCGGGATCCCACATAAGGCCAAGAGTGTTAGTCATATCATGACCATCACCAAGCTGCGCGATACTGTCCCTATGAACAGAAGGAATTTCAGATAATACTTTAGGACTATTTGAACAGAATTTTCGAAGTTTGAATCCTCCTTTAAGCAGCAAGCTGGTTGTCTGCCTCATTAGCTGGATAACTTCCTTTGGAGTATTTCCGCCAGTTATCATATCATCATATCATATCATGGGAAATTCGCCGGTTAAAGCTACGGGAAATGTTCGAAATTTCAACAATGTTTGAAAATGCTTGGGCTTAATGGTGGGCCCCGTCAAAAGCAAATCGTTCAACGAGTACCCCGTTGTGGTTGCTGCAGACCCATCGAAGACCACCCTGAGTTTGGTCGTGGAACTGTCTTCTTTTATGACACAATGATGTGGCAAAAAATATTGGCAAGTATTAGGTAATACGTGGGTTCCAGAGACATGTGCCTTAAATCGATATACTCATCCATGAATGCAGCATAATCAGCCTTGAGTTTGTGATTACGTTTCAATTTACGCTTGCATGTTTCAACGAATTTATGCTCGCACTCCTGTTCCTCGTTTGTGAACTTAGTATCGGGATCTACAAAGCTTTCAAGCTCCCAAAATTTTGTAACCATTTCGTTAAGGCTAGAGTTTGAATCGACAATGTTTGTCTTTACTTGGACGCCAAGTAACGATGATGAGTGTTGGGCATTGTGCCCTCCGCCAGATATGATCCAGCCAAAACGAGTTTTTTGTAGAAGTGGCAATCCACGTGCGAGGTGAATTTGGCCCACGCAAAGCAATTCAAAAAATAAGGTAGCACCTATGTGCAGATCAATGTTCTGCGGCTTATAGTATAAGGGATCTGTGATTTTGGAAACTATAGTAGCGATAAGATTGACCGAATATTCGGAGAGACGAGAAGTTAAGCAACAGTCGACTGCATGCGAAGTATCCATCTGCACATCGCCAATGCTCGAAACAGCAATGGGATGTCTAATTTTTTTTAATTGAAGCAAGTTAGCGAAAAGATTTGTAATCAAATTGAGTTGAGATCCGGAATCGAGAAGAACACGGCATGGAATTAAAGATCCACCACGATTATTGGCTAAGACTACAGCCGTGGCTACCAGCACAGCATCAGGGAGAGGCAGTTTTGTTTCGATTGGCAAGCTCACTGCAGTGGATCGTGTCACAAATGTGTGGTGCTGTGCCGACTCCACGTTTACAGAGCTGCTAACGGTACCAGGCACCTCAGCTGAGGGATTAGACACATTCAAATTAAGTAAAGTATGGTGCTTCAGATTACAAACTTTGCAAGGTCCTGATTTGCATGAGCTTGAGCGATGCTCGTGCTTTAAGCAATTAATACAGAGCGCTAATTTCTTTATTTCTTTAAGCCTCAGAGCTGGCGATAAATTTGCAAACCAAGAGCAGCTGTTTATTAAATGCTGATGGGTCGGATTTTTGCCTACCAACGACTGCTCCACATTCTCAAAGGTTTGACAGCGCTTTTCCAAAAATGAAACTAATGATTCCCACGAGGGTATTTCTTTAAGAGGAGATGCTTCCTCCCATTTTGTTTGCGTTGCAGAGTCCAATTTTTTCCAGAACTATTTGAATGATGATACTATCTGCTAGACTTGTGTAGTTCATAAAGGACTTAGTTTAATTGAACTATTCACTTCACTGAACTATAAGACATAGTTCACAACTCATAATTCTTTTCGTTCAATCGTTCATTTAGTTCAATTGTTCGATCCAACAGCTTATTTCTTCGCTGCTTCTTATATTACAATCCAACATATAGTTCTTTTAGTTCAATTGTTCGATTCAACATAGTTCAATCGTTCATTTAGTTCACTTTTAATACTACAATCCAACATATAGTTCAATTGTTCGATCCAACATCTCATTCTTCCACTGCTTTTTATACTACAATCCAACATATAGTTCAATTGTTCGATTCAACATAGTTCAATCGTTCACTTAGTTCACTTTTTATACCCTACAACTTAAGGTTGAGGGTATATTCACTTTCTACCGGAGTGTGTAACGCATAGAACTAGACAAGATAGGTATGGAAAAGTATATATATTCTTGATCAGCATCACCACCGAAATTGAAATAGCGATGTCTGTCCGTCTGTCTGTCTGTCTGTCTGTCCGTTGAAATCACGATCACAGGAGAACGGATTAAGATTTCAAAATGAAATTGGGCAAAAATATTCGTTGCTATGTTGGGGTGTTTCGTATTGAAAATGGGCAAAATCGCCCAAGGACCACGCCTATTTTTTATATCGAGAGTGCAGGTATTTCTGTTTTGCCTGTTAAAAAAGGCCATATCAGCATCACTTTTTGAGAGAAGACAAGAAAATTTTATATGTAGGTTTAGACTAATGCTTCCAGTTAATATGCCAAATATGGGCGTGGTCCGCCCACTTAAAAAAAAATTTTTTTTTATTATTATTATTATTATATATATATTGTATATTTATTATTAGATATATAATATATATATTGTATATATATACGAGTATATTATATCACACCACTTCTAAATGTATATACGAGTATATATGCAGCTTTAAGGTGTAGGGTATTTCGGCTACAGCCCGGCTGTAGACAACACCTTTACTAGTTAATACTACAATCCAACATATAGTTCAATTGTTCGATCCAACATCTCATTCTTCCACTGCTTTTTATACTACAATCCAACATATAGTTCAATTGTTCGTTTCAACATAGTTCAATCGTTCACTTAGTTCAGTGTTTGTATGGGATATCGTTCAGTTGTCCATCTCGTTCACTTTTTCTAGTTCAATTTCTCATGCAGTTCTTTTAGCTCACATGTCGTACTTCTGTCTCAGTTGCTCTTCTGGTTCTCTTGGTCTTATAATTCACAGTTCATATTACTTCTTCAGTTGCTCTACTAGCAACGATATATTACATATGGATATGTGCTTCGAGTGCAGCGTTGTTTTTGTTTTAGTATGGCAAAAAAAAAACAGTATTTATTGCTTTATGTTTCTAAACAAAAGGCAGATGTAATAAATTGTTTTAAAAAAAACGTTTGTTTCCGTTGAACAAGGATTTAGGTGGAATGAAACTGTAATATATTTTTCAAAAGAAAGTGGAGTAACCTGAAGTCTAATATTGTAATGAATATTATTAATCACGGAAAACACTATTTGAAAAGAGTAGTGTAACAGTATGCCCTAATTACATAAAATTTCTTTTTGAAAACCTTTTTAATTAATATTAATTTTAAATGTTAATTTTAATGTTAAAATTAATTATTTATAAAAAATTTAGTTGAAATGCATACTTAGATTATATATTATATTAGTAATTAAGTTGGTAGAAGTTAAAAATTATAAATAAGTTGGTTGTAAGTTTTGTAAGTGAAATAAATTAATGGTTTTTTGTTTTCTTGTAAACCATTGATTTAGTAATCTAAATATTATTTATATCATTACAATATTAGGCTTCAGATTTCTCAACTTTCTTTAGAAAAATTTATTACAGTTTGATGCCACCTTAACCCTCTTCAACGGAAACAAACTTTTTTTTTAAACAATTTAATAAATCTGCTTGTTGTTTAGAAACATTAAGCAATAAATACTGCTTATTGGTCCTATACTACGCTAAGCAATCAAACTATGTAGAAGCAGTGAACGAAATGAACATTTAAACGATATCCCATACAAACACTGAACTAAATGATCAATTGAACTATATGAACGAACTAGTTCACTTCAGCTGATTGAACTAAATTGATCGATCACTTTAGTGAACTATAACGCCCAAGTCTACTATCTGCTATCTGCTGCTGGGAAGACATTGATTGCAATGCGCGCATGTGGGAATTGAGATTATCGCATAGCTCTCTTAATCCGGTAGCTGCACTGTTGTCTAGCTTTTTCAATCCAAAAATCTCCCTGATGTGCGCCTGAAATATTAAACGTTTATTATCGAATCTTTTATACAGTAATTCTATAGCAATGAGGTAATTAGCATTATTTATCTCCAATGAACGGATCGTATCGAATGCTGTTACACCCTATAGACACGACCGCAATTGTTGAAACTTTTCCTTATTTGTTAGATCATCTTCGCTGTGCATAATTGTTGAAAAGGTAGAGTAGAAATCGGTCCAGTCAGTATAGGCGCCAGCAAAGGTTGGCAAATATATTTTGGGTAGTCGTGTTTTTGGATGTGACATTATGCGCAAGGGATGAGAGTCATCACGAACAATTTGCTTCAAAGTTCGAAGAACACGGCGAGGACCCAGCGCTTTGCCTTACTATCTCCGTCTGCAATGAAGCCTTTGCCGCCAGATACACAAGTTACATTCTATGTTACCGTATTATTATTTTCTTGATGTAAAAACTGTCTCTCTCTTCTATAAGAACACATTGTCAGTTTAGTCTTAAGATTCACCTTGAATAAAGCACAAGCTTCAACCTCATGTCTTTTTTTATTTTAATAAAAACGTAACTGGCGCAGTCACAAAAAAGAACCTAAAAAACAAGTGTTATATTTATATGAAAAGAAAATTATTATCAGTCAAGTTGATTAGAAACTATAATAGAAGTGCAATTTTGAAATAAACAAAGAAAAGTAGTAACTCTCAAATAAATATAATAGAAGTGAAGTGATTTTTACTTCTCCAATACAATTTGCAAACCAATTATTAATGATTAATGAGTTGGACATGAGTTATTCGAAAAGTGTTTTGAAATACTTCAATTACAAGAAGTAATCAACTTATAATACATATATTCATATATATAATAACTTTCAACGATAAAACGGTTCTGATAATAGTAACCACTAATTAGTTTTCTCTCTACCAAAATGGCACAAGCAAGAGAGATTTCGCAACCAGTGTTCCAACTCTCACTGAATGACATCATTAAAGATGCACATAGAGTACATGAGTTCAGAGGCGATGGAGAATACGCTCTCTCCTCGTTTCTGCGAGAAGTGGATTCTATCTTTGCACTACTACATACAAGCCCACCAGCAGCCGAATATGTTCTTCGCAGAATTGTTCTCAATAAAATACAAGGTAAAGCATTACATACAATAAGAACAATACCAGAAAATGCAAATTGGAATGCAATCAAAGAAATCCTCATACAAAATTTTGGCATAAGGGAGACTTATCATCAACTTTACCAGGAGGCGTTTGCAGCTCGTAACCATAATATAACTCAATATTTTACATTATTGTTAAACATATTATCAAGGCTAAACGAAAAGTATGAATATGATGTTAGCAAACCATTAGAATTTAGCCCTTCATACACGGAAAAAATTATTTTGCGTACATTTTTAAATAATATAGATGCAAATTTAGCTTCGGTTGTTATTAACAGAGAGGTAACTAGTTTAAGAGAAAGTTATAATTTATTGGAAAGTGAGGGTTTGATTCGCAACAATAACCATAAAAATAGTAATTTCCAATCAAATAATAGTTTTATAAACGGTATAAAGCAAAACGAACAAAATTCTGGAGAAAATTCTCAACGGTTTTCAAAAAGAAACGGCGGCACCTGGTCAGGACAAAATAGTTTTAATAATTCACGACAATTTAGGTTTCAAACTTCAAATAGAAGTGGTAATGCTAGAAGAAATGAAGCGGAGTTGATGGAAACAGATCATATACAGGTGGATGACGTATCAAATTTTCACATAATTGCCTCAAAGGAGCACTTCCGTTGATAGAGCTAAGTATAAAAAACGAAAAAATTGTATGTCTGATAGATACGGGCTCATCAACTTCACTTTTAAATGAAAATGTATTAACCCATTATAAAAGAATTCCACTTAAAACCCCATTAAAATTCAAATCTCTCAACAATGAAACTAAAATTAATTTTGAAGTAATTACTGATTTGCCAAAAGAATTTAACAGAAATGCAACAATGTCCTGGAAACTGACTAATTTTGAAGGAAAAAATTTCGATGCAATTCTCGGACAAAATATATTAAAACCATTAAAAGCAATCGTAGACATGGACAAAGAAAGTATTACTATAAATAATTATGTCATAGATTTTTTAAAAGAATATCCATACAATTTAGACGAAGTCCACCAACTTGATGTTATTAATCTAGATAAATTAACTACTGATCACCTATATCATAATTTGAATTGGGAAGAAAAAACTGCATTAAAGAAAATATTGAAAGAGTTTCAGGACTTAATTTACACTAAAGGTCAACAGTTGACTAACACAAATATTATACAGCATGAAATCAAGACAATAACCGATAAACCAATTTACACTAAAATTTATAGATATCCCCAGATCCATGAGAATGAAGTAAATAGGCAAATAACAGATATGTTGCAACAAGGCATAATACAGAAAGTAATTCTCCTTACAACAGTCCTTTGTGGGTCGTACCAAAGAAGACAGACCTTGCCGGAAAAAAAAGCTGGAGAATTGTTATTGACTATCGCAAAGTGAACGAAATTACAAGGGACGATAAGTTTCCAATACCAAACATCGTTAGCTTACTAGACAAACTTGGTCGGGCACAGTATTTTTCGACATTGGACTTGGCAAAAGGGTTTCACCAAATTCTTGTTAAACAAGAAGATCGGTTGAAAACTGCATTCTCCACTCCTTATGGTCATTATGAGTACGTTCGGATGCCTTTTGGTTTAAAAAACGCTCCTGCAACGTTCCAAAGGTTAATTAATCGGGTTTTAAAAGATTTTATTAACAAATTGTGTATAGTGTACTTAGATGACATACTAATATTTTCAACAAGCTTTGAGGAGCATATTTCAAGTATAAAAAAAATTATGTCTAAGTTAAGAGAAGCTCAATTAAAAATACAGATCAACAAATGCAAGTTCTTTTCGAAGGAAACATTATATTTAGGACATATTTTGACACAGGATGGCGTAAAACCAAATCCAGACAAAATTAGACATATATTGGATCTGAAGATACCAAAAACCACGAAGCAAATTAAATCGTTCCTAAGTATATGTGGATATTACAGAAAATTTATTAGGGATTTCGCAAACGTAACCTACCCAATGGTAAGGTTTCTAAAGAAAGACAATAAAATTAATATGAAGGATCCTAATTTTATCAATTCGTTCGAAAAGCTAAAACGAATGATTACAGAAGCTCCAATACTTAAGTACCCAGATTTTAACAAACGTTTTGAGTTGGCAACCGATGCCAGCTCGCTTGCAATCGGAGCAGTGCTACAACAGGACAAACATCCTGTTTGCTTTGCCAGTCGAACTCTGAACGACCATGAGCGTAATTATTCTGTCACAGAAAAGGAGCTCTTGGCTATTGTTTGGGCTACTGGATATTTTCGTCCGTACTTGTATGGGGTTAAGTTTAATATCACGTCCGATCATCAGCCACTTAAGTGGTTGTATACAAAAACACAAGGAAAGGACGCAAATCCAAGACTTTACCGGTGGTTGATTAAATTAAGCGACTATAATTTTAACATAGATTATATTAAGGGAAGAGATAATCATGTAGCAGATTTTTTGAGCCGAATCAATTCTAATACTCATGAAATAAACTTAGTTAGTTATGACGATTCAAATTCTTTATATAACAATGCAGATGACGACGCAATAACTGTACATTCTCAGGAAGAAGATTTACATAACCACATAGGTATTTTAGACACAGTCGTCAACAGATTTCCGGTTCAGATTATAATTACAAACACAAAACTCCGCGACTTTGAAATAGTCAATAACAAAAAGAAAGTTTTTATAAGTTTAGAAGATCTTAATGAAAATTTAGTAGATATTTTACGAAAACATATTAAAAGAGGAAAGGTGGGAATCTACACAGACCTTGGTGACCAGAAATATAATATCTTACAAAAGAAATTAATTGAAATTTACGAAAATGAGCCATATGTAAAATTTTATAAATGTTCCTACCATGCTAAAGATATGACTACCGAAGATGAAACCTTTAAACAAATTCATATGTACCATAGAAATGAGACAGGACACACCGGTATTAACGAAAACTACGAAGGACTAAAAAGGTGTATTTATTACCCAGATTTGAAATCATTAATTCAAAAATATGTTAATAATTGCGATATTTGTAACCGAGTGAAGTATGATCGAAATCCAATAAAATCGAAATTTGTTCTCACAGAGAATCCAAAAGATAAAAATAGTATCATAAACATGGATGTATATACCAACTCGAAATCTAACTTTTTGACATTTATCGACCGATTTTCTAAATTTGCTACAGCTTATTATCTAGAGGACAGAAACAATCAAACAATAATTGAGAAGTTGAGACAATACAAATCACAAAAGGGATATTTCGAAGTTTTAATAGCAGATAACGAATTTCGAAGTGTTAATATTAAAGACTATCTAAAGTCAGAAAATATAATTTTGCATTTGACTAAATCTAACAGCCATACAGGAAGCGCCGATATAGAGAGGCTACATAATACGTTGACTGAAAAAATTAGGATGCTAAATATCGAAAACAAATCTCTAAGTGTTAAAGAAAAAATAAGTAAGTCAATTGAATATTATAACAATTCATACCATTCAATTACAAAAGAAAAACCAATAAATGTAGAATCTGGCAATTGTAATAAAATTAATATATACACAAATATAACTAACGAAAAAATTAGATATATAAATAAAAGAAATTTGAATAGAGAAAACTACAAAGAATTGAGGAAGGAAGGGTATATAAAAAATTATAAAAATGTTCGACATAAAGAACAACCTAAGTTTATAAAAAGTGAATTAAGTAATGTACATACATGTTAATAATATTAAAAGAAAATACAAATATGCCAATAAATTTAATATTGAAAATATTTAGTTCAAATTAAGGACAAAGAATAAATAAGACATTTTATGCTCATAATTAACACAATAAACGATTTATTTGTTATACTTGTAAAGAAACCTATTCGAAGGAAAAGTAAACCACAAATGTACTTAAGGAAGAATATGTATCGAATGTTTATATACTTTGCTAACGACTGAATTGTTAAACATAATTTTATTTTAATTACTTATATGAGGCTATTATTACTAATAGCCTCAGTTTCAACGAGGGGGAAGTTACATTCTATGTTACCGTATTATTATTTTCTTGATGTTAAAACTGTCTCTCTCTTCTATAAGAACACATTGTCAGTTTAGTCTTAAGATTCACCTTGAATAAAGCACAAGCTTCAACCTCATGTCTTTTTTTATTTTAATAAAAACGTAACTCACAGCCTCCAATCTTGCGCACATCGGGCAAATCGAGATCCTCGAGACTGCTACGAGCGCTGCAAAATTCATTACGCAAGCGCTCTAAACGCTCCACGTGTAAATGCAATTCAATTTCGCTAGAACCCTTGAAACTTCCTTCCTTTATTTCATCGTGAAGCTTTGTTAGGTCTTTAAATCTTGCCTCAGAACGCCGCTTGAAAAGGTCTTTTTTCTTTCCACTTTCTTCTGAGCTCGGTTCTGACATTATACGGAAAAATTGAAAAGTAACACGAACTACTAATGAACTACGTGTATCTTCAGATTTTACCTTTTAATCGCGAATATCACGTCGCGGTCACCAAAAATGTTTGCGACAAGCGTTTTTGTCGCCCGTATTTACAAAAAATAAATAAAACAGCTTAAATTGTTCCTTTTAACTTTATTAAAAGTAAAGGTAATAGCACAGGCAAATAATAATCAATTTGATAGAAAATTCTGTTTTAGCTGTTCTGCTCAACCGAAAAAGCGAAAGAATAAAAGAGCTCGGGAAGATGGCTGCCGGCCCCAGATTTGCATTTTTAGCTCCATTCTTGGATAGAAATAAGTGTTGCCGCCCTTAATGTTCCTGAGAACATTAACAAATAGTATTTTTTTAAATAGTGAGTATAATTCAGTTAGGCCTCAAGTATCGAAACATAATTAAAAGAGAAGAAGAGATAAACCAAAATGGGCTATTGAAGGAGAATAGAAGATCTTAAATTATCTTCATGGAATTTTCCTATACTTGCAATTCCAAAGAGTTGGAAAGAAAAGAAAAAAGAACGTGAATAATAAAAATATATAAATAATAAAAATCAAACTTTTAAAAAACAGTAGTTTAGTAGTGGTTTATTTTTGGTTAATAATAAAGATTTTATTTTTGTGATTCTGTAAATATAAAAAAAATTAATTTCTACCATATGCAAAAGCAATAAATTTGATAAATGAAATAATGGCTAACAGCAGAACTTTATATTAACACGGTAACGCTAGCATAATGAAACCGCAATACTGGAAATTATCTCGAGAAGGAACAATAATCATATCAGAAGAGAAAAATTAACTTTATCATTAAAAAATTTGTTGCTAAAAATTAACTTTATCATTAAAAAAATATAAAATACTAATGCACCTTATTATTAATGCACACTAATATACTTATTAGTGGTTCCAATGAATTTTATAAAATAATATAAATTCAATATGAATATGATAAGATGGCAAAAAATGGTTTTGCAAATTTTTGGTCACATGGTATACAAACATATACACCATATCTGTGTATATTATAAATATTTTTCTTTATCAGAGGGGCGTTTACTCTCTTTTGGGTGTGGTGCAACCGAGTAATTAATGTGGTTTACCGAGTAATTTTTGATGGGAGGAGTTGCTGGTACTAATAATGGAGCAATATTTTTGTATCAAAAATCAAAATGAATGTTTATTATATAGTAGAACTTTGCAAAAAACTTGACAAAGTCATAAGAACTGTCGATCGGAGAAGTGGATACGTTGAAATATATTTTAAAATCGGTTGTTTAAATTTTTTAAATACTAAAATTTAAAACTTTGATTAATATATAAGAGATATAGGATTTTAAAGACTAATAAATAACACATGACTAAATGTACACATTCTGAGGTCTTTCAAAATACTGATAACCGATAAGATATCGTATTGCTACGATGTGGTTAAAAGCATTTCAAAGGTCTTCTGTTGCTGTTTGTATTCAAAGTTTTAAATAAAAGCTTTAGCAAACTTAAACCTAATATTAAATACATAATACGAACCTTTTTATAGTTTTGTTCGATATATATTAACTTTTCTATGTAGAGATAATTCTACCATATTTGTCTTCTGTTAGACTATTTTGCGACTGATATTTTATCGAAGCAAAAAAATATCTATAATGTTACTAAATATTTTTAAAATGCCTTTTTTGGAGCAGTGAAAAAGTTTATATATTAAATTATGTGGTAGTGGGACACATAAAATTCTGTGCGCAATAAACCATTAAATTTAAATATTTAACTTGTTAATTTTAAATATCATTTTTTACATTTGAAGCATTAAAAATAACAATTGAAGTTGTTTTGAAATAACAATTCAATTCTGTTGATTTTTTCATCTTATGTTTTTTATATATTTGTTTTATTTATTATAAAGCATATCTGCTAACCATTGGAAGAATATATACAAGTCTTGTGAAGTAATGGTAGCCTAAATAAATTTCCTATTTGTTTTCCCCTTTGTTGAGTGATAGGGTAAGTTTATTATAGATGAAGTTTAAGAAATGGCTTTATTGATGAGATTGTAGTAATTCAACAAGGCAGACTGAAATTGGTTTCTGCTGCTACGTTTTTGAATATGCTGTGCGAGGGAGTTCCATAGGCGGATTGCGTTATACTGGCCGTTAGTAATCCGGTCTTGGCTGTCAACCCGGAAAAAAATAAACACCTGTTGTTTTGTGTTAATATTGTAAAATTGTGTTAATTTTGTGTTGTGCAGCTATTGTTCAAAATGAATAAATAGTAATACAGTCAAACTTCTCTATAGTGAACTTCTATACAATGAAGCACTCCCTATTATGAATTTTTTTCAAGTACACTGCTTTTTCGTTCAATTTCTGGTCTTGTTTGATCTCTGTATAATGAATTTCTATACAGTGAATAATTCTATACAATGAATAAGTTTTACAGTTGCAATCTCAAATTTCATACGTTTTTGTCTTCTTATAATGAATTTTTTCAAATAATCTTCCGTTGGCTATACTAGTAACACTGTATTCCGATGGAAAAGTAAACTTTATATGGACATCCCCGAAATTTGAAAATGACAACAGAAAAAGACAAAAAATTACCATCACTAACAATTAAGACACCTCCATTTAGTTATTTGCATTAAGTGAACAAACAGTATGAAAATGTCGCAGCGAAATAGTCTCTCTATTGAAAAAAAATTCTTGATTATTAATAAAGTTGAAGAAGGTGGAGCAAAAAATAAAGATTTTGCTAAACAATTTGGAATTCTGCCTACCACTTTTGTGGAGATGAAAAATTATGTACCTAATAAAGTTTTCGAGTCTCTTAATTTATTAGAAGCTTTCGTTGAAGAACAAAAATGGAAAAGTGTAATTCAAACTGAAATTACTGATTACTTAAAATAAAAATTTAAAAAAGTATTATGTTTTCTATATAATGAAATTTCTATATAATGAAGTAATTTTGTGGTCCCTTCGACTTCACTATAGGGAAGTTCGACTGTAATATTAAAAATAGTAGATGTGTATGTGAATTGGGTGGAACAATTCGAAAGTTTGCAAAATTTGGAAACCGGTGCCTTAAATCATACCTATTTTTATATGTATAAAAACTATGCCATGATTAATTGTCTGGTGATCTCTTTTCAACTTATTGGCACTAGACAAGGAGACACATAAGTTCCATCTAACTTCGAACTTCGAACATGAGTGGCAAACTAAAAAGGTGAAGCTAAAATCCAAAAGCATTTCGGTTTAGCGCTGGAATTGTAACAACAATTTCAATAGTATTTAAAAATTTTACGGACGGATTTAGGTCCTTAGAAATTTTAACTTCCAATTTCTGAAAAAAATATTTTATGTAAATGCGGTATTAACCACGAACTTACGACTGGAAATCAAGTTTGTGAATCTCGGTGGGACTAAATTGTTAGATCTTGGTGAGGTGAAAAATTTAAATAATTGAAAAAGATATTCTGGCTGACAATTATGTAAAAAGTGTGAAAAGATATTCTGGCTGACCGTTTTTCTAACAGTTAAGTTTATTTTATATATCTACCCTGACACTTTTCCAATTGCGTTTATTTTCGGAAACCGCAATTACTTTTACCTTTTGTGATAATACCAGTTAGTGTAAAGGGAAAGGTAGTCTCATGAGGCATTGCCTGAGTTTAAATCGGAGACCTGTGCGTGTGATAAATGCCACAAAAATTAATAGAACGCAATTTAAAAACGCATAAATTTTTTTTGTCAAAGTCTGAAATAAATACAAATAATAATAAGTGCTAGACGTGGAACATCAAGTCATATAAGATTATAGCTTTATAGTTAACTAGTATAAATACTCTTAAAATGTGCAATACAATCATATAGAACTGTTTCATTCCATGATTTCGACCACCAAAATATGTATGCGAAAAATTAATTTCTGAAGGAAAATTTACAAAAATTAATGAAACTAAACTAACCACTACGAATATTTTTTTCTCCTTGTTCAGGCGACTGATTAAAATAAAAGAATGCGAGTATAAAAAGCTTGTTTTATGGATATTATAAAACAAAACAGCCATAAAGATTTTAATGGAAGAAAATTAGAAGGCAATGACTAAATATTATATCTTTTCATGCCGGTTTCACTCAGTTTGAGCAGACAGCGAGAGAGGGAGAGACAGAGAGAGAGAGAGAGCGATAGAGAGCGAGAGAGAGAGAGAGAGAGATAGAGAGAGTGAGTGAGAGTGAGAGGCAGAGAGTGTGAGGGAGATAGAGAGAGAGAAAGAGAGAGAGAGAGAGACAGAGAGAGAGAGAGAGAGAGAAGCAGATGCGAAACAACGGGAAAATTCCACACCCTAGGTATCTTGGAAGAGAATTTTTCTACCGTTATCGAAGTGTTTTCGAGCTATCTTTTTACACACACAAATAATCTTTTAATCTTTTTACACACACAACGGATGCAGCCTTAATTTCAACAAATTTTTACTTGAAATTTATCTGATAAACGCTTTCTTTAGCCTAGATTTAGTTCAGGTAAACTTCAGGTTTACTTCGAAGTCGTTACTTCCTTTCCATTTTCTGAGCTATAAAAATTTTTGTTATACGTAGATGAAAATTCAAAAATTAAGAGTAAACAGCATTTTGTTAATCCTCAAAATAATTCACAGAATTGTTATTTTTGCTTACAAAGCGAACTGCTTATCCCAAAACTTTAAAAAGTGCTTCAAAATAATATAGTTTTGAAAGTAGTAACTCGAAAAAAATAATAACTCTTTTCTGACACCGCTATTTCCAGAGTTCCCGAAGTTGGGTATTTAGGGATATTATATGATTATATTTTTCTGTTTAAATCCCACATTAAATTTATTGTTAGAATAGTTCTGGCTTCATTGCCCCTTAAAATCTTAAATTATTAGTTTGGGTTTTATGCACTGGCGACTAGAATATGAATTATTCATACACATTTCAGCGCTGAGGGACCAGCTGCACCTATTACTGCATTGTTTGAGTTTGATCAATACTGAGCATAAGGTGCAAGAAGACTATATAACGAGAAAGAACACACCACACTGTAGCCTTAGTTAGAAGTGAGTTGGAACTGAGTTGGAAATGTAATGATAAAAATAATGCACCTTATTTTTTTTCGTTTGGCCGGCCAAGGAAATCCTTTTCGGGGGTAGATCGGCAAAAGAAACCATGACCAAAGCAAGGGTAAGGATGTGGAAGCAGCACGTGGGAAGACAATAAAATCCCAAGTATCTGTTGGGAATAGGACGACAGCTAACAAAACCAACGGAGTGTCGAGGGAAATGAACACAACTTGCCGGTGGTGTAATTAATCAGGACACTGGGTAGGGATTGTCAGACGAAGAAAACTTGGTAGTCTTTCCAGGGAAACTACCGAGGCCCCAGGCATGGCCAGTAACTTGGGAACCCAATAATAGAGTTAAGTTTAGACCATATGCGTCTACAGAGACAATTATTCTATCTCCGAGTCTGATTAAAAATCGTCAAAGGAATGGAAAGCACATGAAAGAAACGAAAAAATTAAAATGATACACGCAAGGATAGAAGATCCAATAAATAAGTAATTGTCCGTGAATAGAAACCAGTTGGAAAATTGAATATAGAAATAGTGAATGATGAAAGCAATCAAAGCAATAATTAGGAGGTAGAGCAAAATTTAAACCTGTAAAAGGTTTATGGGATGTGCTAAAACACATAAACATTTGGGGGATGTGCTAAGACAACACCAACTGTCAATGCAACTAACCAGGTGGCCTGGTTAAACCTACGTTTAACGTTACACACGGTGCCACTTAAACGAGGTTTGCCAGGCGATGGAGAAGTGACAGCTCCAGAAGCGTTCCTAGGAAAATGGTAGATGTGAGAAATAATAAGGTTCCCGTCTCACTACCGAATTCAGCGGAAAAAAATTACATTCGCAGCGATAACTTAATGAAAGAATGCACTACTTAAGAATAGTATTTTATTAAATAGTGAGTATAGTTCAGCTAGGCCTCAAGTATCGAAACATCATTAAAAGAGAAGAAGAGATAAACCAAAATGGGCTATTGAAGGAGAATAAAAGATCTTAAATTATCATGGAATTTTCCTATAATTGCAATTCCAAAGAGTTGGAAAGAAAAGAAAAAACAACGTGAATAATAAAAATATATAAATAATAAAAAGCAAACTTTTAAAAAACACTAGTTTAGTAGTGGTTTATTTTTGGTTAATAATAAAGATTTTATTTTTGTAATTCTGTACATATTTAAAAAATTAATTTCTACCGTTTGCAAAAGCAATAAATTCAATAAATGAAATAATGGCTAACAGCAGAACTTTATATTAACACGGTAACGCTCGCATAATGAAACCGCAATACTGGAAATTATCTTGAGAAGGAACAAAAATGATATCAGAGGAGAAAAATTAACTTTATCATTAAAAAAAGTTGTTGCAAAATATAAAATAATAATGCACCTTATTATTAATGCACACTAATATACTTATTAGTGGTTCCAATGAATTTTATAAAATAATATAAATTCAATATGAATATGATAAGATGGCAAAAATGGTTTTGCAAATTTTTGGTCACATGGTATACAAACATATACACCATATCTGTGTATATTATAAATATTTTTCTTTATCAGAGGGGCGTTTACTCTCTTTTGGGTGTGGTGAATAAACACAAGTTAGATTAATATAAAAGTTTGAAATGTATATTTAAATATGTTGCATATATATTTTGAATTTTACCGAGTAATTAATGTGGTTTACCGAGTAATTTTTGATGGGAGGAGTTGCTGGTACTAATAATGGAGCAATATTTTTGTATCAAAAATCAAAATGAATGTTTATTATATAGTAGAACTTTGCAAAAAACTTGACAAAGTCATAAGAACTGTCGATCGGAGAAGTGGATACGTTGAAATATATTTTAAAATCGGTTGTTTAAATTTTTTAAATACTAAAATTTAAAACTTTGATTAATATATAAGAGATATAGGATTTTAGAGACTAATAAATAACACATGACCAAATGTACACATTCTGAGGTCTTTCAAAATACTGCTATCCGATAAGATATCGTATTGCTACGATGTGGTTAAAAGCATTTCAAAGGTCTTCTGTTGCTGTTTGTATTCAAAGTTTTAAATAAAAGCTTTAGCAAACTTAAACCTAATATTAAATACATAATACGAACCTTTTTATAGTTTTGTTCGATATATATTAACTTTTCTATGTAGAGATAATGCTACCATATTTGTCTTCTGTTAGACTATTTTGCGACTGATATTTTATCGAAGCAAAAAAATGTCTATAATGTTACTAAATATTTTTAAAATGCCTTTTTTGGAGCAGTGAAAAAGTTTATATATTAAATTATGTGGTAGTGGGACACATAAAATTCTGTGCGCAATAAACCATTAATTTTAAATATTTAACTTGTTAATTTTAAATATCATTTTTTACATTTGAAGCATTAAAAATAACAATTGAAGTTGTTTTGAAATAACAATTCAATTCTGTTGATTTTCTTCATCTTCTGTGTTTTATTTATTTATTTTATTTATTATAAAGCATATCCGCTAACCAATGGAAGAATGTATACAAGTCTTTTAAAGTAATGGTAGCCTCGATAAATTTCTTATTTGAACTACTTAAAACCAATTAAAAATTGAAAGGAAACGAAAAGATAAAGGTTTCCCCCTTTGATGAGGGTAGGGTAAGTTTATAGATGAAGTTTAAGAAATGGCTTTATTGATGAGATTGTAGTAATGCAACAAGGCAGACTGAAATTTGTTTCTGCTGCTACGTCTTTGAATATGCTGTGCGAGGGAGTTCCATAGGCGGATTGCGTTATACTGGCCATTAGTAATCCGGTCTTGGCTGTCAACCTGGAAAAAAATAAACACCTGTTGTTTTGTGTTAATATTGTAAAATTGTGTTAATTTTGTGTTGTGCAGCTATTGTTTAAAATGAATAAACAGTAATAATATTAAAAATAGTAGATGTGTATGTGAATTGGGTGGAACAATTCGAAAGTTTGCAAAATTTGGAAACCGGTACCTTAAATCATACCTACTTTTATATGTATAAAAACTATGCGATGATTAATTGTCTGGTGATCTCTTTTCAACTTATTGGCACTAGACAAGGAGACACATAAGTTCCATCTAACTTCGAACTTCGAACATGAGTGGCAAACTAAAAATGTGAAGCTAAAATCCAAAAGCATTTCGGTTTAGCGCTGGAATTGTAACAACAATTTCAATAGTATATAAAAATTTTACGGACGGTTTTAGGTCCTTAGAAATTTTAACTTCCAATTTCTGAAAAAAATATTTTATGTAAATGCGGTATTAACCACGAACTTACGCCTGGAAATCAAGTTTGTGAATCTCGGTGGGACTAAATTGTTAGATCTTGGTGAGGTGAAAAATTTAAATAATTGAAAAAGATATTCTGGCTGACAATTATGTAAAAAGTGTGAAAAGATATTCTGGCTGACCGTTTTTCTAACAGTTAAGTTTATTTAATATATCTACCCTGACACTTTTCCAATTGCGTTTATTTTTGGAAACCGCAATTACTTTTACCTTTTGTGATAATACCAGTTAGTGTAAAGGGAAAGGTAGTCTCATGAGGCATTGCCTGACTTTAAATTGAAGACCTGTGCGTGTGATAAATGCCACAAAAATTAATAGAACGCAATTTAAAAACGCATAAATTTTTTTTGTCAAAGTCTGAAATAAATACAAATAATAATAAGTGCTAGACGTGGAACATCAAGTTATATAAGATTATAGCTTTATAGTTAACTAGTATAAATACTCTTAAAATGTGCAATACAATCATATAGAACTGTTTCATTCCATGATTTCGACCACCAAAATATGTATGCGAAAAATTAATTTCTGAAGGAAAATTTACAAAAATTAATGAAACTAAACTAACCACTACGAATATTTTTTTCTCCTTGTTCAGGCGACTGATTAAAATAAAAGAATGCGAGTATAAAAAGCTTGTTTTATGGATATTATATAACAAAACAGCCATAAAGATTTTAATGGAAGAAAATTAGAAGGCAATGACTAAATATTATATCTTTTCATGCCGGTTTCACTCAGTTTGAGCAGACAGCGAGAGAGGGAGAGACAGAGAGAGAGAGAGAGAGAGAGAGAGAGAGAGAGAGAGAGAGCGAGAGAGAGCGAGAGAGAGGGAGATAGAGAGATAGAGAGAGTGAGTGAGAGTGAGAGTGAGAGGCAGAGAGTGTGAGGGAGATAGAGAGGCAGAGAGTGTGAGGGAGATAGAGAGAGAGAAAGAGAGAGAGAGAGAGAGAGAGAGAGAGAGAGAGAAGCAGATTCCACACCCTAGGTATCTTGGAAGAGAATTTTTCTACCGTTATCGAAGTGTTTTCGAGCTATCTTTTTACACACACAAATAAGGCAACGGATGCAGCCTTAATTTCAACAAATTTTTACTTGAAATTTATCTGATAAACGCTTTCTTTAGCCTAGATTTAGTTCAGGTAAACTTCAGGTTTACTTCGAAGTCGTTACTTCCTTTCCATTTTCTGAGCTATAAAAATTTTTGTTATACGTAGATGAAAATTCAAAAATTAAGAGTAAACAGCATTTTGTTAATCCTCAAAATAATTCACAGAATTGTTATTTTTGCTTACAAAGCGAACTGCTTATCCCAAAACTTTAAAAAGTGCTTCAAAATAATATAGTTTTGAAAGTAGTAACCCGAAAAAAATAATAACTCTTTTCTGACACCGCTATTTCCAGAGTCCCCGAAGTTGGGTATTTAGGGATATTATATGATTATATTTTTCTGTTTAAATCCCACATTAAATTTATTGTTGGAATAGTTCTGGCTTCATTGCCCCTTAAAATCTTAAATTATTAGTTTGGGTTTTATGCACTCGCGACTAGAATATGAATTATTCATACACATTTCAGCGCTGAGGGACCAGCTGCACCTATTACTGCATTGTTTGAGTTTGATCAATACTGAGCATAAGGTGCAAGAAGACTATATAACGAGAAAGAACACACCACACTGTAGCGTTAGTTAGAAGTGAGTTGGAACTGAGTTGGAAATGTAATGATAAAAATAATGCACCTTATTTTTTTTCGTTTGGCCGGCCAAGGAAATCCTTTTCGGGGGTAGATCGGCAAAAGAAACCATGACCAAAGCAAGGGTAAGGATGTGGAAGCAGCACGTGGGAAGACAATAAAATCCCAAGTATCTGTTGGGAATAGGACGACAGCTAACAAAACCAACGGAGTGTCGAGGGAAATGAACACAACTTGCCGGTGGTGTAATTGATCAGGACACTGGGTAGGGATTGTCAGACGAAGAAAAATTGGTAGTCTTTCCAGGGAAACTACCGACGCCCCAGGCATGGCCAGTAACTTGGGAACCCAATAATAGAGTTAAGTTTAGACCATATGCGTCTACAGAGACAATTATTCTATCTCCGAGTCTGATTAAAAATCGTCAAAGGAATGGAAAGCACATGAAAGAAACGAAAAAATTAAAATGATACACGCAAGGATAGAAGATCCAATAAATAAGTAATTGTCCGTGAATAGAAACCAGTTGGAAAATTGAATATAGAAATAGTGAATGATGAAAGCAATCAAAGCAATAATTAGGAGGTAGAGCAAAATTTAAACCTGTAAAAGGTTTATGGGATGTGCTAAAACACATAAACATTTGGGGGATGTGCTAAGACAACACCAACTGTCAATGCAACTAACCAGGTGGCCTGGTTAAACCTACGTTTAACGTTACACACGGTGCCACTTAAACGAGGTTTGCCAGGCGATGGAGAAGTGACAGCTCCAGAAGCGTTCCTAGGAAAATGGTAGATGTGAGAAATAATAAGGTTCCCGTCTCACTACCGAATTCAGCGGAAAAAAATTACATTCGCAGCGATAACTTAATGAAAGAATGCACTACTTAAGAATAGTATTTTATTAAATAGTGAGTATAGTTCAGCTAGGCCTCAAGTATCGAAACATCATTAAAAGAGAAGAAGAGATAAACCAAAATGGGCTATTGAAGGAGAATAAAAGATCTTAAATTATCATGGAATTTTCCTATAATTGCAATTCCAAAGAGTTGGAAAGAAAAGAAAAAACAACGTGAATAATAAAAATATATAAATAATAAAAAGCAAACTTTTAAAAAACAGTAGTTTAGTAGTGGTTTATTTTTGGTTAATAATAAAGATTTTATTTTTGTAATTCTGTACATATTTAAAAAATTAATTTCTACCGTTTGCAAAAGCAATAAATTCAATAAATGAAATAATGGCTAACAGCAGAACTTTATATTAACACGGTAACGCTCGCATAATGAAACCGCAATACTGGAAATTATCTTGAGAAGGAACAAAAATCATATCAGAGGAGAAAAATTAACTTTATCATTAAAAAAAGTTGTTGCAAAATATAAAATAATAATGCACCTTATTATTAATGCACACTAATATACTTATTAGTGGTTCCAATGAATTTTATAAAATAATATAAATTCAATATGAATATGATAAGATGGCAAAAAATGGTTTTGCAAATTTTTGCTCACATGGTATACAAACATATACACCATATCTGTGTATATTATAAATATTTTTCCTTATCAGAGAGGCGTTTACTCTCTTTTGGGTGTGGTGAATGAACACAGGTTAGATTAATATAAAAGTTTGCAATGTATATTTAAATATGTTGCATATATATTTTGAATTTTACCGAGTAATTAATGTGGTTTACCGAGTAATTTTTGATGGGAGGAGTTGCTGCTACTAATAATGGATCAATATTTTTGCTATCAAAAAATCAAAATGAATGTTTATTATATAGTAGAACTTTGCAAAAAACGTGACAAAGTCATAAGAACTGTCGATCGGAGAAGTGGATTGCTGCGCAATATTTAACCACAACTTCGGTGAGCTGATACGTTGAAATATATTTTAAAATAGGTTGTTTAAGTTTTCTAAATACTAAAATTTAAAATTTTGATTAATATATAAGAGAAATAGGATTTAAAAGACTAATAAATAACACATGACCAAATGTACACATTCTGAGGACTTTCAAAATACTGATAAACCGATAAGATATCGTATTACTACGATGTGGTTAAAAGCATTTCAAAGGTCTTCTGTTGCTGTTTGTATTCAAAGTTTTAAATAAAAGCTTTAGCAAACTTAAACCTAATATTAAATACATAATACGAACCTTTTTATAGTTTTGTTCGATATATATTAACTTTTCTATGTAGAGATAATGCTACCATATTTGTCTTCTATTAGACTATTTTGCGACTGATATTTTATCGAAGCAAAAAAATGTCTATAATGTTACTAAATATTTTTAAAATGCCTTTTTTGGAGCAGTGAAAAAGTATATATTAAATTATGTGTTAGTGCGACACATAAAATTCTGTGCGCAATAAACCATAAAATTAAAATATTTAATTTATTAATTTTAAATATCGGTTTTTACATTTTAAGCATTAAAAATAACAATTGAAGTTGTTTTGAAATAACAATTGAATTCTGTTGATTTTCTTCATCTTCTGTGTTTTATTTTTTTATTTTATTTATTATAAAGCATATCCGCTAACCAATGGAAGAATGTATACAAGTCTTTTAAAGTAATGGTAGCCTCGATAAATTTCTTATTTGAACTACTTAAAACCAATTAAAAATTGAAAGGAAACGAAAAGATAATGGTTTCCCCCTTTGATGAGGGTAGGGTAAGTTTATAGATGAAGTTTAAGAAATGGCTTTATTGATGAGATTGTAGTAATTCAACAAGGCAGACTGAAATTGGTTTCTGCTGCTACGTTTTTGAATATGCTGTGCGAGGGAGTTCCATAGGCGGATTGCGTTATACTGGCCGTTAGTAATCCGGTCTTGGCTGTCAACCCGGAAAAAAATAAACACCTGTTGTTTTGTGTTAATATTGTAAAATTGTGTTAATTTTGTGTTGTGCAGCTATTGTTCAAAATGAATAAATAGTAATAATATTAAAAATAGTAGATGTGTATGTGAATTGGGTGGAACAATTCGAAAGTTTGCAAAATTTGGAAACCGGTGCCTTAAATCATACCTACTTTTATATGTATAAAAACTATGCCATGATTAATTGTCTGGTGATCTCTTTTCAACTTATTGGCACTAGACAAGGAGACACATAAGTTCCATCTAACTTCGAACTTCGAACTTCGAGTGGCAAACTAAAAATGTGAAGCTGAAATCCGAAATCATTTCTGTTTAGCGCTGGAATTAAAACAACAATTTCAGTAGTATTTTAAAAGTTTACGAGCGGTTTTAGGTCCTTAAAAATATTTACTTCCAATTTCTGAAAAAAATATTTTATGTAAATGCGGTATTAACAACGAACTTACGCCTGGAAATCAAGTTTGTGAATCTCGGTGGGACTAAATTGTTAGATCTTGGTGAGGTGAAAAATTTAAATAATTGAAAAAGATATTCTGGCTGACAATTATGTAAAAAGTGTGAAAAGATATTCTGGCTGACCGTTTTTCTAACAGTTAAGTTTATTTTATATATCTACCCTGACACTTTTCCAATTGCGTTTATTTTTGGAAACCGCAATTACTTTTACCTTTTGTGATAATACCAGTTAGTGTAAAGGGAAAGGTAGTCTCATGAGGCATTGCCTGACTTTAAATTGGAGACCTGTGCGTGTGATAAATGCCACAAAAATTAATAGAACGCAATTTAAAAACGCATAAATTTTTTTTGTCAAAGTCTGAAATAAATACAAATAATAATAAGTGCTAGACGTGGAACATCAAGTTATATAAGATTATAGCTTTATAGTTAACTAGTATAAATACTCTTAAAATGTGCAATACAATCATATAGAACTGTTTCATTCCATGATTTCGACCACCAAAATATGTATGCGAAAAATTAATTTCTGAAGGAAAATTTACAAAAATTAATGAAACTAAACTAACCACTACGAATATTTTTTTCTCCTTGTTCAGGCGACTGATTAAAATAAAAGAATGCGAGTATAAAAAGCTTGTTTTATGGATATTATATAACAAAACAGCCATAAAGATTTTAATGGAAGAAAATTAGAAGGCAATGACTAAATATTATATCTTTTCATGTCGGTTTCACTCAGTTTGAGCAGACAGCGAGAGAGGGAGAGACAGAGAGAGAGAGAGAGAGAGAGAGAGAGAGAGAGAGAGAGAGAGAGAGAGAGAGAGAGAGAGCGAGAGAGACCGAGAGAGAGGGAGATAGAGAGATAGAGAGAGTGAGTGAGAGTGAGAGTGAGAGGCAGAGAGTGTGAGGGAGATAGAGAGAGAGAAAGAGAGAGAGAGAGAGAGAGAGAGAGAGAGAGAGAGAGAGAAGCAGATGCGAAACAACGGGAAAATTCCACACCCTAGGTATCTTGGAAGAGAATTTTTCTACCGTTATCGAAGTGTTTTCGAGCTATCTTTTTACACACACAAATAAGGCAACGGATGCAGCCTTAATTTCAACAAATTTTTACTTGAAATTTATCTGATAAACGCTTTCTTTAGCCTAGATTTAGTTCAGGTAAACTTCAGGTTTACTTCGAAGTCGTTACTTCCTTTCCATTTTCTGAGCTATAAAAATTTTTGTTATACGTAGATGAAAATTCAAAAATTAAGAGTAAACAGCATTTTGTTAATCCTCAAAATAATTCACAGAATTGTTATTTTTGCTTACAAAGCGAACTGCTTATCCCAAAACTTTAAAAAGTGCTTCAAAGTAATATAGTTTTGAAAGTAGTAACCCGAAAAAAATAGTAACTCTTTTTTGACACCGCTATTTCCAGAGTCCCTGAAGTTGGGTATTTAGGAATATTATATGATTATATTTTTCTGTTTAAATCCCACATTAAATTTATTGTTGGAATAGTTCTGGCTTCATTGCCCCTTAAAATCTTAAATTATTAGTTTGGGTTTTATGCAGTCGCGACTAGAATATGAATTATTCATACACATTTCAGCGCTGAGGGACCAGCTGCACCTATTACTGCATTGTTTGAGTTTGATCAATACTGAGCATAAGGTGCAAGAAGACTATATAACGAGAAAGAACACACCACACTGTAGCCTTAGTTAGAAGTGAGTTGGAACTGAGTTGGAAATGTAATGATAAAAATAATGCACCTTATTTTTTTTCGTTTGGCCGGCCAAGGAAATCCTTTTCGGGGGTAGATCGGCAAAAGAAACCATGACCAAAGCAAGGGTAAGGATGTGGAAGCAGCACGTGGGAAGACAATAAAATCCCAAGTATCTGTTGGGAATAGGACGACAGCTAACAAAACCAACGGAGTGTCGAGGGAAATGAACACAACTTGCCGGTGGTGTAATTGATCAGGACACTGGGTAGGGATTGTCAGACGAAGAAAAATTGGTAGTCTTTCCAGGGAAACTATCGAGGCCCCAGGCATGGCCAGTAACTTGGGAACCCAATAATAGAGTTAAGTTTAGACCATATGCGTCTACAGAGACAATTATTCTATCTCCGAGTCTGATTAAAAATCGTCAAAGGAATGGAAAGCAGATGAAAGAAACGAAAAAATTAAAATGATACACGCAAGGATAGAAGATCCAATAAATAAGTAATTGTCCGTGAATAGAAACCAGTTGGAAAATTGAATATAGAAATAGTGAATGATGAAAGCAATCAAAGCAATAATTAGGAGGTAGAGCAAAATTTACACCTGTAAAAGGTTTATGGGATGTGCTAAAACACATAAACATTTGGGGGATGTGCTAAGACAACACCAACTGTCAATGCAACTAACCAGGTGGCCTGGTTAAACCTACGTTTAACGTTACACACGGTGCCACTTAAACGAGGTTTGCCAGGCGATGGAGAAGTGACAGCTCCAGAAGCGTTCCTAGGAAAATGGTAGATGTGAGAAATAATAAGGTTCCCGTCTCACTACCGAATTCAGCGGAAAAAAATTACATTCGCAGCGATAACTTAATGAAAGAATGCACTACTTAAGAATAGTATTTTATTAAATAGTGAGTATAGTTCAGCTAGGCCTCAAGTATCGAAACATCATTAAAAGAGAAGAAGAGATAAACCAAAATGGGCTATTGAAGGAGAATAAAAGATCTTAAAATTATCATGGAATTTTCCTATAATTGCAATTCCAAAGAGTTGGAAAGAAAAGAAAAAACAACGTGAATAATAAAAATATATAAATAATAAAAAGCAAACTTTTAAAAAACAGTAGTTTAGTAGTGGTTTATTTTTGGTTAATAATAAAGATTTTATTTTTGTAATTCTGTACATATTTAAAAAATTAATTTCTACCGTTTGCAAAAGCAATAAATTCAATAAATGAAATAATGGCTAACAGCAGAACTTTATATTAACACGGTAACGCTCGCATAATGAAACCACAATACTGGAAATTATCTTGAGAAGGAACAAAAATCATATCAGAGGAGAAAAATTAACTTTATCATTAAAAAAAGTTGTTGCAAAATATAAAATAATAATGCACCTTATTATTAATGCACACTAATATACTTATTAGTGGTTCCAATGAATTTTATAAAATAATATAATAATAAAAGTCGAGACCACGTCTTTATTTTAGTGAGTTTTATTCAGAACTGAACTTAATTTCAAATTGCTTAAGCTTCAAGCTAGAACATAAAAGATAAAGAGTGAGAAAGAACAAATATGCTTATTATGTTGTAATATAAGAACTTGTTTGTTTGTCGTTCATTATTGCGGTTCACACAGAATGTGCTGACGCTTGCGTCTGGCACTCTGTGGGAGCAGAAATTACAAAGAGATTAAATATGTGTGATTTCCCCACCCTTAGTGTTTGCTCTCCGGGCAAATGGATCGGGGTAGTCTTTAAGTTTCAATTCAATTTTGTTCTTTCTCGCTTTACAAAATTTAATTCTAAATGTTAGGATTGCGATAATTACCAATAGTACAAAAATCAAAGTTAGAGTAAAGCCACTTGTTACATTATTCTTAAATTCGATGTATTTTATAGTTTCTCTATTCTTAATACTTTGGAAATGCAGTTCTTCCAAAGTAAAGTTATTAACAGTTTTCGTAAAGTTTACATAATTCAAGGGTATAAGAACCCCGTGATTAAATTTATCAAATAGATTTTCAAACACAAATTCATTTAATTTTATTGTACAGTTATCAAACTTAATTATGTTGTTGCCTTTAACAAAAAATGGCTGATCATTACAGCTGTGATCTATTTTAGTAACCTTAATTATTTTTGTTATAACTAAGCCTGCTTTTAATTCTTTAATTACTGGTTCTTTATTAACTTTTAGTTTACAATCGTTATCCTGCTGAAAAGAATTCCGCAAACAATGGTTATCATGGATCAGAAGGTTTTTCTTTACTAATATTTTTTCATTATTTCTGTATACCGTTTTTCCTTGCACAACAACCTCCTCTACTGGAAAGTCTAACTCTTCATACTGATTATTTGGAAAGGGTATAATAAGAGCTCTGAAATATGCTTCAAGTGTAAATTTTGGTATTTGAAGCACAAACACCAATTTTCTTTCAAAAAACATTATGCTTGTTTTAAGATAAGGTAGAGTTTCTACTGTGACATTGTATTTAATCCTCTCTTCTTCGGTTAATATGTCGTGCGTTAATACGTTTTGTTTACTCATCATAACAACATCAGATATTTTTTCTATTTGCCTATTAAGAATGTTAAGGTCGGCATATGCTTGCAAGGTAACCCTAAACTTTTCTGCAGCATTAAGTGCCTTATTTGTCCTAGCTGTAATATTTCCCAGAAATGCGTTCAGTCTATTTTGTTGTTTGTTCACACTATCCACTACCGTATTTAGATTCTTAATAAGTTCGTTATTGATTTCCACTTGCTTGTTCACTTGATCTGTTATCTGTTTTGCGTTGTCGTCTAACGTTTGGAGATGATTGTAAATTTCTTTTGCGTCGTCGTCGTCCATTGTTCCCCACAACATTTTTAGAAATGATCCACCTATGTTTATCAGTCCTCTTTTTGCACGGAGGCTTCTATACGCATGCGGAACCAGTGTCGCTAGAGATGTTCGCGCCAGTTTAATTTCCCGTTGAATCAGGTCTTTATCGAGCTCATCAATAAGATGGAGTTGCATCAGATTATCCTCTATTTTATCCAAACAATATTCGAACATCTGCAAATCCACAATGTGCAATACGTTTAAGTATTTGTCTACTACCGCTTCAGGTTCCATTCTATAAATCACAAATCCGTTATCAGGACTTATCTGTAAGGTTTCGATTTCGTTTGCGCCTGAACATGTCACCAATATCAATCCAACAAAAATTGCGACGAAGTCCATTCTGTAAAAGGACATTAAATTTGTTGTTTGAATCTGCGTTTCATTTGGGTTTTGTAGTATTTTTTGTTTCTCCTGTTACTAGTGTCCACTACATAATTACCATCTTTCCTAAACTGGGAGAGTCGTCTATATTTAGGACTATTTTTCTGTATTTCTCTATTTCGTACAATTGTGTCGGTTAAGTCAAAATTCTCATCTCGATTTTCATTCAGTCTGTTAATTCTTAAGGTTTTTTCTATCCTGTATTGTTCGGCAAGCTGTTGGATTTTTTCCCTATCGAAGTTTTTCTCAAGGAAGTCGATTGGTCTTAATTTAGTCGTTGAATGTATAGTGTTGTTGTAAATTGTAACTATCCTATGTATTTTGTCTTCAGTATATTCGTTTGCTACAGATTTATCAGCTGCCATTAATCTTATGTGTTCATTTAGTGTTCCGTGTAGACGTTCGACGTCCGCGTTACCTGTTTTGTGGTGGGCTGTCGTTAAATGAGTGTCAATGTTATTTTCGTTTAAAAATAGTTTTACGGCTTCATGAACCATGCACCTATCATTGTCATAAACAAGTTTCCTCATCTTTCCTAAAAATTTTATTCTTTCCTTAATTGCAGTAAGTATAGACAACCACGTTCTATCAGATAGTTTGTGTACTGTGGCATATTTTGAGAATTTATCTATTGTTGTTAAATACATCACATTTTGGAATGGGAACCAAATGTCCATGTGGACGATGTCGTTAAATCTGCTAGGGGATTCACTCACTTGATATGGAACTTTTGCTGGTCGCCTATCGAATTTGGCTAGTTGACACACTTCGCAATTATTTATAAATTTTGTAATTAGGTGGAGTAGTTTTGGGTAGTAATATTTTGCTTTTAGCTCCTGAAAAACTTCATTAATACCGCGATGGTTATTTTTTAACTGTTCTTCTTTTATTATACGTATAGCTTCATCCCTATCCGAAATTTCGACCAATCTTATTGGGGACTTAAGTACTTTTAAATTCCTATTGTTAGAGAAATATTGTACATAGACATCGTGAAGCTGTACAAAAAGTCGGTCGTCTTCACAAAAGACACACATGACGCCTTTATCTTCCAGCACTTTTCTCAGAATATCTACTAGATCGCTATTTTCTGTGACCGTTATGAAGTTTTGAACTTTTTTATGTTTAATTTGCATTATAAACTTTTCAGTCGGTCCTTTTCGAAAAAACAACTGATTTTTATAAACATTTATTGGTTTTTCTGTTATATAAATGTAACAAGAACTGTCTTCTTGTCCGCTATGTATTGTCGCCAAAGTCGAACTAGTATCATTTTGGTTTTCTTCTTCTGATGCTATCTCGTTGCTGTTCATTTCCAAGTTTGGCAATCTTGACAATCCGTCTGCCACGTTTGTTTTTCCTCTCACATGTACGATGTCATAATCGAATTCGTTTAGTTTTATTTTCCATCTTTGTAATTTAAGATTTGGCTCTTTCAGTGAATCCAGCCAGACCAATGGTTTATGATCCGTTTTAATAATAAATTTTCGGCCCCATAAATACTGTCTAAAGTACTTTGTTGCTGCTACTATAGCAAGTAATTCTTTTTCGATTGTAGAGTATCTACGTTCATGCTCATTCAATGTTCTACTGTAATAGGAAATTACCTTGTCGTTTTGCATCAAAACAGCACCCATTGCAAAGTTTGATGCGTCCGTGACAAGGGTGAATTTCTTTGAGTAATCGGGATAGATAAGGATTGGGTCATTCATCAATAGTTGCTTAAGTTTCTTGAATGCATTAATGTAGTCTTTATCTCCAGTGCTAATCTTCACTCCTTTCTTCAAATACTTTGTCATATGGTAAGCAATTTTAGAGTAGTCTTTAATAAATTTCCTGTAGTATCCGGTTATTCCCAAAAACGATTTTATTTCCTTTTCCGATTTCGGTAGTTCTATCTTTTGAATTGCTTCTACTTTCTGAGGGTTTGGTTTAATACCATTTTTTGTAACCAAATGCCCCAAAAATTCGGTTTGTTTCTGTAAAAATGAGCATTTGTTAAGTTGTATCTTGAGATTTACCTCGCTCAAACGTTGAAGTATTAGCCTCAGTGAATTTAGGTGTTCCTCAATGGATGTCGAGAACACTAAAATGCCTTCAAGGTACACGACGCATATTCTGTTTATGTAATCTGCAAGTACGCTATTCATCATCCTTTGAAAAGTGGAGGGTGAGTTTTTCAAGCCAAAAGGCATTCTCAAGAATTCGTAATGCCCAGTGGCTGTGGAGAATGCTGTTTTGGGGACATCCCTAGGATCTACTTCGATCTGGTGGAAGCCCTTGGCCAGATCGATCGTGCTAAAATAGTTACATCTCCCTAATTTGTCAAACATATCTTCCATGTTTGGCATTGGGAATTTGTCGTCCACAGTTTTAGCGTTTAGCTTTCTATAGTCGACGACTATACGCCACTTTTGAGTATTTGAATTGTCCCTTTTCTTAGGTAACACCCAAATAGGTGCGTTATATGGGCTGCAAGAAGGTCTTATAATGCCTTGCTTCAACATTCCCTCAATTTGTTTGTCGACTTCTTCCCTATGTACCTGCGGGTACCTGTATAACTTTGTATAAATTGGAATGTCGTCAGTAGTTTGGATTTTATGTCTTACCTCATTTGTAAAAGTCAAATCGTCATTATCTTTATAAAATGTGTTAGTATATTTCGAAAGTAGGCCTTTTAAGCTTTTTATCTCTTCCTCATTTAGATGATCTGTGTGTATGTATTTCATTAAATCTCTTGAATGTATTTTGGTATGAAAAATATTTGTTTCTTGGAAGTGGAAGGGGCCGCATCCATTCACTGAACGCGTGTAATATTCTTCCTCTTCTTCGTTCAGGAATAATTTGATTATACTGTCATCAGTTGAAATTATTCGTTCTTTATAAGAAATGTTGGCATTTAGGCTGACTAAAATGTTATTTCCTATGAGTCCGTCAAATCTATCAGCGAAATTGTATTCCAAAAATTCTACGTAACAATTTTCGCGGGAAAATTCTTTAAAAAGTGGTATTTTACATTTTTTACTAATTCTAATATCGTTATTACATGCTTTTAATGTTATATTAACTAGTGATTTCCATTTCTCATTACATACTCCAGGTTTAATGAGGCTAAACTCTGCTCCTGTATCAATTATGAACCTAAGCTTCCTGACTGGGTTATCGACAACTATATAGGGCATGTGTCTTGAAGGCCACTTATTTGAAAATTTTGGAAATTATTCGAAATATCCATGGGTTCTACTGTTTGGTTTTGATAGTTTCTATCATTTCGGGTATTCTGAGAAGCATTAAAATTTCGCTATTGTCTAGTAAAGCTATTCTGCCGTAATTGTGAAGGGTTTGCTCGCTCCTTATTTCTATTTACGTCTTCTAGATGCCTCGGCTGAAAATAATTGGTTTGCCGCGAACTTCCACTTTGGTGAAAATTTCGCGATGCTTGATTATAATTCCGTGATTCGTGTCTTTTATAGCTATTACTATTATTATAAGATTGTTTTCTAACATAGCGATTGGTATTATTGAATGAAAGCCCAGCAAATTTCAAATAACCATTCTCTTTTATTATTGTATAGGCATCTGCCATTGTGCTTGGATTTCTACCTATGATGATGCCCTTAACCGGCTCTGGTAGATTCTGTTTGAAAACTTCTAGCACTAAATTTTTATTCCTACCTGCCTGAATTGTTGTTAAACTGTCATCCAGTAGATAAGAGTTGTTAAGTCTAACCAAAAGTTGATTTAATGCATTATAAAAACCTTCTATACTACTCGTACAGCGGCATAATGCGATTTCGTCGAGAATTCTATCCCTTGGTGTGTGTTCACCATGCTCCCTTACAAGCGTTGTTTTTAATTCTAGCCATGTTTGCACTTGGCCGTTTCTGGTAAGAGACTCTCTGGCTTTACCCACCAAGCGATCTTCTATATAACCTAACAGAATTCTTTTCAGCTCTAAAGTCAGAGGATCCATAATGGAGGATAATGATTCAATTCTTTTTATAAAATTTGGAAGATCTGCGGTATTTCCGTTAAACTGTTGTATTGCACAAATGCACTTTCTAGCTATCTCAAAATTCTCCATTTTAATTTAAATTTTTTTTCTTATTAAGGCAGTTATAACAGCTAATAATTAATTATTGTATGATTTACTTAAATACTAAGTAGTTTACTTGTAAATAATAATTCGGCTGCCAGTTGTAGTTCCTTTTGATGGATTCGCTCCTAGGTTGATTTTTCTCTGCTCTTTTCCTTTTGATTCGCAATTAGATTATTTTTCTCTGCTCTTTTCCTTTTGTTGGATTCGCACTTAGATTATTTTTCTCTGCTCTTTTTCTTTTGTTGGATTCGCACTTAGATTATTTTTCTCTGCTCTTTTTCTTTTGTTGGATTCGCACTTAGATTATTTTTCTCTGCTCTTTTTCTTTTGTTGGATTCGCACTTAGATTATTTTTCTCTGCTCTTTTTCTTTTGTTGTTTCTTATAGTTATGTGTTCCTTCTTTTAAATGAAAAAGTTATTTTCTTCCTTATCACTTTTGGATGTTTATACTCTAATTTTGTTTATCACAAAAGTATTGAAAGAACGATCCTCTTTATTACTTTTGGACAGTTATTATTATTTTATTTCATTGACTTAATCACAAAAGTATTGAAAAAAAAAGAGTCTTCTTTACTACGTTTTGGACAATTATTAGTTTAGCACCACTGTGTCGGAAATAAATTCCTTTATCACGTTTTGCCAACTTTTGTTTGCCGACTGCGCCAATAATAAAAGTCGAGACCACGTCTTTACTTTAGTGAGTTTTATTCAGAACTGAACTTAATTTCAAATTGCTTAAGCTTCAAGCTAGAACATAAAAGATAAAGAGTGAGAAAGAACAAATATGCTTATTATGTTGTAATATAAGAACTTGTTTGTTTGTCGTTCATTATTGCGGTTCACACAGAATGTGCTGACGCTTGCGTCTGGCACTCTGTGGGAGCAGAAATTACAAAGAGATTAAATATGTGTGATTATATAAATTCAATATGAATATGATAAGATGGCAAAAAATGGTTTTGCAAATTTTTGCTCACATGGTATACAAACATATACACCATATCTGTGTATATTATAAATATTTTTCCTTATCAGAGAGGCGTTTACTCTCTTTTGGGTGTGGTGAATAAACACAAGTTAGATTAATATAAAAGTTTGCAATGTATATTTAAATATGTTGCATATATATTTTGAATTTTACCGAGTAATTAATGTGGTTTACCGAGTAATTTTTGATGGGAGGAGTTGCTGCTACTAATAATGGATCAATATTTTTGCTATCAAAAAATCAAAATGAATGTTTATTATATAGTAGAACTTTGCAAAAAACGTGACAAAGTCATAAGAACTGTCGATCGGAGAAGTGGATTGCTGCGCAATATTTAACCACAACTTCGGTGAGCTGATACGTTGAAATATATTTTAAAATAGGTTGTTTAAGTTTTCTAAATACTAAAATTTAAAATTTTGATTAATATATAAGAGAAATAGGATTTAAAAGACTAATAAATAACACATGACCAAATGTACACATTCTGAGGACTTTCAAAATACTGATAAACCGATAAGATATCGTATTACTACGATGTGGTTAAAAGCATTTCAAAGGTCTTCTGTTGCTGTTTGTATTCAAAGTTTTAAATAAAAGCTTTAGCAAACTTAAACCTAATATTAAATACATAATACGAACCTTTTTATAGTTTTGTTCGATATATATTAACTTTTCTATGTAGAGATAATGCTACCATATTTGTCTTCTGTTAGACTATTTTGCGACTGATATTTTATCGAAGCAAAAAAATGTCTATAATGTTACTAAATATTTTTAAAATGCCTTTTTTGGAGCAGTGAAAAAGTTTATATATTAAATTATGTGTTAGTGCGACACATAAAATTCTGTGCGCAATAAACCATAAAATTAAAATATTTAATTTATTAATTTTAAATTTTATTACGGTTTTTACATTTTAAGCATTAAAAATAACAATTGAAGTTGTTTTGAAATAACAATTGAATTCTGTTGATTTTCTTCATCTTCTGTGTTTTATTTTTTTATTTTATTTATTATAAAGCATATCCGCTAACCAATGGAAGAATGTATACAAGTCTTTTAAAGTAATGGTAGCCTCGATAAATTTCTTATTTGAACTACTTAAAACCAATTAAAAATTGAAAGGAAACGAAAAGATAAAGGTTTCCCCCTTTGATGAGGGTAGGGTAAGTTTATAGATGAAGTTTAAGAAATGGCTTTATTGATGAGATTGTAGTAATTCAACAAGGCAGACTGAAATTGGTTTCTGCTGCTACGTTTTTGAATATGCTGTGCGAGGGAGTTCCATAGGCGGATTGCGTTATACTGGCCGTTAGTAATCCGGTCTTGGCTGTCAACCCGGAAAAAAATAAACACCTGTTGTTTTGTGTTAATATTGTAAAATTGTGTTAATTTTGTGTTGTGCAGCTATTGTTCAAAATGAATAAATAGTAATAATATTAAAAATAGTAGATGTGTATGTGAATTGGGTGGAACAATTCGAAAGTTTGCAAAATTTGGAAACCGGTGCCTTAAATCATACCTACTTTTATACGTATAAAAACTATGCCATGATTAATTGTCTGGTGATCTCTTTTCAACTTATTGGCACTAGACAAGGAGACACATAAGTTCCATCTAACTTCGAACTTCGAACTTCGAGTGGCAAACTAAAAATGTGAAGCTGAAATCCGAAATCATTTCTGTTTAGCGCTGGAATTAAAACAACAATTTCAATAGTATTTAAAAAGTTTACGAGCGGTTTTAGGTCCTTAAAAATATTTACTTCCAATTTCTGAAAAAAATATTTTATGTAAATGCGGTATTAACAACGAACTTACGCCTGGAAATCAAGTTTGTGAATCTCGGTGGGACTAAATTGTTAGATCTTGGTGAGGTGAAAAATTTAAATAATTGAAAAAGATATTCTGGCTGACAATTATGTAAAAAGTGTGAAAAAATATTCTGGCTGACCGTTTTTCTAACAGTTAAGTTTATTTAATATATCTACCCTGACACTTTTCCAATTGCGTTTATTTTTGGAAACCGCAATTACTTTTACCTTTTGTGATAATACCAGTTAGTGTAAAGGGAAAGGTAGTCTCATGAGGCATTGCCTGACTTTAAATTGAAGACCTGTGCGTGTGATAAATGCCACAAAAATTAATAGAACGCAATTTAAAAACGCATAAATTTTTTTTGTCAAAGTCTGAAATAAATACAAATAATAATAAGTGCTAGACGTGGAACATCAAGTTATATAAGATTATAGCTTTATAGTTAACTAGTATAAATACTCTTAAAATGTGCAATACAATCATATAGAACTGTTTCATTCCATGATTTCGACCACCAAAATATGTATGCGAAAAATTAATTTCTGAAGGAAAATTTACAAAAATTAATGAAACTAAACTAACCACTACGAATATTTTTTTCTCCTTGTTCAGGCGACTGATTAAAATAAAAGAATGCGAGTATAAAAAGCTTGTTTTATGGATATTATATAACAAAACAGATGCAAAGATTTTAATAGACGTAAATTAGAAGGCAATGAGTAGATATTATATCGTTTCATGCCGCTTTCAGTCAGTTTGAGCAGACAGCGAGAGAGAGAGAGAGAGAGAGAGAGAGCGACTTAGTGTGAGGGAGATAGCGAGAGAGGGAGAGAGAGAGAGAGAGAGAGAGAGAGAGAGAGAGAGAGAGGGACAGAGAGTGTGAGGGAGATAGAGAGAGAGATAGAGATAGAGATAGAGAGAGAGAGAGAGAGAGAGAGAGAGAGAGAGAGAGAGAGTATGAGAGGGAGATAAAGAGAGAGAGAGAGAGAGAGAGAGAGAGATAGAGAGAGGAAGAAGCAGATGCGGAACAACAGGAGAAGTCCACACCCTAGGTATCTTTGAAGAGAATTTTTTACCGTTATCGAAGTGTTTTCGAGCTATCTTTTTACACACATAAATAAAGCAGCGGATGCAGCCTTAATTTCAACAAAAGTCTACTTGAAATTTATCTGATAAACGCTTTCTTAAGCCTAGATTTAGTTCAAGTAAACGTCATATGACTATCGAAAGTTTTGAATTAGTATGTATTTCGAAGTCGTTACTTCGGAGCCTTCTATTTATATAAAAATTTTTGTTATACGTAGATGAAAATTCAAAAATTAAGAATAAACTGCATATTGTTAAGCCTCAGAATAATTCACAGAATTGGTTTTTTTGCTTAAAAAGCGAACTGCTTATCCCAAAACTTTAAAAAGTGTTTCAAAATAATATAGTTTTGAAAGTAGTAACCCGAAAAAAAATAATAACTCTTTTCTGACACCGCTATTTCCAGAGTCCCTGAAGTTGGGTATTTAGGGATATTATATGATTATGTTTTTCTGTTTAAATCCCACATTAAATTTATTGTTGGAATAGTTCCGGCTTCATTGCCCCTTAAAATCTTAAATTATTAGTTTGGGTTTTATGCAATCGCGACTAGAATATGAATTATTCATATACGATTTCTGCGCTGAGGGACCAGCTGCACCTATTACGGCAGTGTTTGAGTTTGATCAATACTGAGCATAACGTGCAAGAAGACTGTATAACGAGAAAGAACACACCACACTGTAGCCTTAGTTAGAAGTGAGTTGGAACTGAGTTGGAAATGTAAAGATAAGAATAATGCACCTTATTGTTTGGCCGCCCAAGGAAATCCTTTTCGGGGGTAGATCGGCAAAAGAAACCATGACCAAAGCAAGGGTAAGGATGTGGAAGCAGCACGTGGGAAGACAATAAAATCCCAAGTATCTGTTGGGAATAGGACGACAGCTAATAAAACCAACGGAGTGTCGAGGGAAATGAACACAACTTGCCGGTGGTGTAATTGATCAGGACACTGTGTTAAGGATTGTCAGACGAAGAAAAATTGGTAGTCCTTCCCGGGATACTACCGAGGCCCCAGGCATGGCCAGTAACTTGGGAACCCAATAATAGAGTTAAGTTTAGACCATATGCGTCTACAGAGACAATTATTCTATCTCCGAGTCTGATTAAAAATCGTCAAAGGAATGGAAAGCACATGAAAGAAACGAAAAAATTAAAATGATACACGCAAGGATAGAAGATCCAATAAATAAGTAATTGTCCGTGAATAGAAACCAGTTGGAAAATTGAATATAGAAATAGTGAATGATGAAAGCAATCAAAGCAATAATTAGGAGGTATGGCAAAATTTAAACCTGTAAAAGGTTTATGGGATGTGCTAAAACACATAAACATTTGGGGGATGTGCTATGACAACACCAACTGTCAATACAACTAACCAGGTGGCCTGGTTAAAACTACGTTTAACGTTACACACAGTGCTAAGTCATAATTGAGTAAATTCCAATGTGAAGCATGAGAAAAACTTTAGAATTAACTTTAGAATACGTAAGATATATACTCTTATACAATGAATAAAATCATGTTTTGTATAAAATCCCAACATTATCCATAATAAAGACAGAATTAATCTAACAGCCAAAGAAGATCAGGCTATAGTACGCCAGCAACATGTCAAGGCCTCTTTGGTCACTAGGGACGTGCCAACTTAATTGCAGGCATTCCTTTTTATCCAGCGGCGTTTACGCCAGGACAAACATTAGCCCGACCTCTTTTCTACTTGGGAAGCTTCTTCCTTTAAAGAGTTACTCACGTAACATTGCACTAGTTAAGGATCGGTAAAGGAAAAAATACCTTGTTCTTTGAACTCTGTACGATATACACATAAAACAGATACGTAACCATCAATATTTGGAGAACTATAATTTTTACTTTTAACATACAAACATTTACAAACAAACCGATACAAATATCGAAATGAAGTACACTCCTCATTAATACATATTATCATAATATAAATACGTCAACAAAAATGTTTGCACACCTTTTTGAGGGTGCAAGCAATTTGTAGGGATACATCTTTTGGGGATACATAAATTTGTAGGTATTTTCCTTTTCTAACTTTTCCTCTTCAAATCTAAGGAAATTACCTGTTTTTCATAATGAATTACGCGTTTTTCTCTTCGACCAATACATATGCACTTTCTTTAACTTCATTTTATTTGTACAGAGGAGAATGCAATGTTTTTGTTTTTTCGTTTCATGCTTCTTGCAAACACACACATCTCACAGCATTTTCTGAGCGCTAATTTCAAAAAAAGAGACCAATTTGCTTCATTCTTCAATGCATGCACAACGGAAAGCAGAACATCTCTTTGAAAATTTCTGTTTTTGAACTGTTCAATACAGTGGCAAATAAAAGTAAGTTTTTAGTACAGAGAAAGGAAGGCAAAATTCAAAGGCAATGATCAATGACGTAATTCATCGAATGTTCGACCGCAAGCCTTCTAGTATGTATATAAATAGAACTACAAAACATATATCTCCTAAATAATATAGTTAAACGTTTAGATACCATACAAACATTTTATTTAATGAAAATTCACAATTATCATAAGTATTTAATTATATATAGTGTAGAGCATACTTTTAATAAAAAGTTTTTAACGCTGAACATTTTACTAATATTTATATTATTATTAAGGTACAACAATACCAACCGGACAAAAGCCTGCAAACACAATATAAATGTCCTGCTAAGCAAAAAGATCGCCACATAACAGCACAAAACTTCTGCAATGTATCGATGAGACTTTTCCGTAGTCCGAGGAAATTAATGTTTATTCTGAGCTGTTTGGCAATTACACCTACAGCACTTATTACTATTAAGAAGATTTTAACTTCCTTCACATTCCAGTTTCGCTTGCTTTTAAACGCTAGCTAATCATATTATTTTTATTTTTTCTGCGTAAGTACGACTCATATTCCTTGTAGCCGGGAGTGCAACATCAATAAAAAGGCCGCTATGTTCCTTTTTATCATAGATTGTTGTCAGGACGGTTATGAAGTCTCGTATGATCCGAGTGTATTGTTTGATTGTGGTAAAGTTTTACAACTTCATTTTCCATTACTGAAAATGACTTATATTTGTAATAGCTTAGCTTCAATCTTAGATTTCCTCATGAGATTCTTATGCAGGATCTTTATAACATTATAATGCCTTCGCGTATATTCAGTTTGCTTGATATTATATGGTTGGCCTTTTTCGGCTGACTCATTCATCTTCTATAAGTATGGTTTGTGATACTTGGGTCCTTTAGGACATTCTTTCCGTAGTTTCCCGTAGGGATTATTTGGTCCTGTATAGCAATCATAAAAGTTTCGGTCTCTGCGTACAAGTTTCCATTTAATAGCACTTGTTTGACAGGGCCGCAACAAGGAATTTTTTTCGGAGGGGGTCAAAATTGTTCAACTTTTAAAATAAATGATTTTTTGTTTACACCTTATTAGCTGGTTACCCGCGACTTCGTGCGCGTGCTAGAGTACTTGGCGAAATAGATACCCTATATCTATCCTATATCCCTCACGCTATATGCATATAATATATCGTCGAAATAGGTGGGGGGTTTAGTCTTGAAAAGGTAACATACAGAAAGACTTTCGCATTCATATTTTAGTATGGAATAAAGTAAACAAGAACATATCAACAGAAGATTCCCAATCACACGACTAAAACTCATAAAGCCATACATATTTTGTTTCGATGGTTTTCATTTAGTTTTTTTTCAGTTTCCAGGGAAACAGAAATACATGTCTGAATTGTTTTTTTTTTCTAGAAGAGAATTGCTATTATTAATGACTGAAATCTTTGCCACGCGCATTTCAACAACTTAGAGGTCGACTTTTATAAAATAGCTAGCCTATGTCCTTCCCCATGGTTCAAGGTGCTCCATGTAAAATTTCGTCAAAATCGGTGCAGCGGGTTAGCCGTGAAAAGGTAACAGACAAACAGAAAGACAGACTTTCACATTTATATATTAGTATATGGATTTACATTTATACATATAAACATATATGTTTTATATTTATATAAACAAAATGAGTACTTACAATAGAATATTCAACCTTTCCAGCTGCGAAAATGTTTAACACTTCCTCTGTGTCAATTGGATAGTTCCTATGCACACTCATTAGTGCCAAGCCGGTAAGCCGCTCCACAAAAAATCCGCAGAAAATGTCGAAAACGACCGCTCTGCTTTACAGGTCGTTACAGGTATTGCTGCATAAATTTTTATGGCTACTTAGGAAGAGATCCTCGTTACATTCGTTCAATCATAGAGATTATAAAACATAGAGTTCGCATTCCATACAAGTTTTTTACACACTTTTCTGGCTTCATTTTCGATCTCTTATAAACATTGTATATGCCAAAATGTTTCACTGAGAAGAAATGTATCAGAAGGCCAAAGCAAAGAACATGAAATGAAATATTCTGCAAAGAAACTTTTATTGCCCTTCATAAAAATGCAAGCCAGGTAGCATAGAGATTATAATCTCTATGCAGGTAGGCTTTTTGGTCGCAATATTGAAGATAAGAAAGAAGAACTAAGAAAAAAAAATTATTTTGCTGTGTTTTGTGTGTATTTATTTTATGCAATATTTTTGGACATTTTTTGATTTTACAATGATTTCGTAAAAGTCACGTTTGGTGTCAAACTTTTGTGAAAGATAAACTTTGCGATCGTAGGGTGAAGTTAGGAAATATGCATTGAAATATATTTTTTTAGTCGGCATGTTACGTTAATGTATAATTTGAAACTTAATGTATATTTTGCAAATAGTTTATTAAATATTATTTATATATATTATATGTACTGTCTATTAAACTTGTTAAGTAGTACAACTGCATTCACCAGCAGCTATTACGTTTTGTAAACATGTAAAACTTAATTTTTCAATTGAATTAATTCATATCAATTTTCGACCTTATTATTGAAAACTATCAACGCGAATGAAATGTTGTTTTCTATTGCATCGATCAATCAATAAACACCTGTTAAGCATTAACTCATAGAGCAAAAAACAAAACAAAAATAACGCAAAAAAAACCACTATTGTAATTATACAAAAAAAACGTAACAGAGAATGACAAAAAATCCAATAATAAGCATAAAAATATTCCCACTAACAACGCCTTCACTTGCATTTCTTTCGTATTTTTCCTCTCACCCAAAAGGGTTATCATAAATTCCCTCCTTTCCTCTCACCGCCCTGATTTCTTTCGTCCCATTCCACAATTTGCATAAATTCAAACAACTCTCCTTATGGGTAACCTCCGACAATTGCACAAAAACAAAACAGATGCAATAAAAGTGGACAAAAAATCCAGAAACCCTCGGAAATATTCCCACTAACAACAATGCGATCAGAGCTCTTCGCCTCTCCCACTTTCCACCTCTTTCCCGGATCGTCTCATTATTTCTATGACGAACTTCAGCGACAAAACTGTGCTCTTGGACTCTTTTAGTGCTTAGCTACACATGTTTATATACAATGTTTAGATACTGGGTCGTAGTAGTACGACCCAGGCAATCGAAAATGTGCTACAAAAATTTGCTCTGCATGCGAACTCTATGTATTATAATCTCTATGGTTCAATGCATGTATTGCAGTGGTTGGACGATTTTTAGGTTCTTCCTGTGCCCATTTTGTTTCCACAATGCGAATTCAGCACAAATTATGTCCAGATTAATTATATGAGCGTATAATTCAAAATCACTTGGCTGCACTCCCGCATCAAGAACTGACAAAACAAAGCAAAGGTTTTTTTATGTTGCATAAACTTTGATTGTAGCTGCTCGAGAACGTCATCTACAAATGAAATCGCTATTGCTATTGTAAAATATGTTCCAGGGTACTTGGTGTACAAATTTGATCTATGCTTTTGGCTACATGCAATTCTGGGAAGTCTCACTTCCTCATTAACTGACTGCAATAGTAAAACAGCGGATTTAAAAATTTCGGCGAAACTTTCATCAATATTTGTACGAAATTCTTGAATCACATCAGTGACGAGTTCTATATGTTGAATAGCGCAAGAGAGGTCGAGCTTAGGTGACTGTAGTTTTTGGCACAAAGGCAACGTAAATGCAATTAAATGTGACGCTACGGTTAACTGACAACAAATTCGGTCGTTGTGATTGATTTCAGCAATCCTGTTGCTACGGTTCATGTGCCAAGGTCAGTGTTACCTTGAAAGAATTCAAGTGTTTGTGCTAAGTGTGTTGTTCAAGTGTTGTGCCTTCTTAAATCTCAACAAACCGTTGTGGTTGTCTACCCAACGCGTTTCATACATTGCAACCAACCGAGCCTATCTTGTCTTAGGACAGGTTTCCTTTATTTTTTGCGCTAGAACTCCAGCTCTATTAGCAGACCTTTTGAAGAAATATCTGTTCGATTTCACTGTGCCGATACAATTTCGTACATGTTGGACTGAGCAGTCGTGCCCAAGAGGTAAACTCAGCGAATGGGAGTAACAGTGCACATATAGAGCTAGAGGATAACTACGTCGAATTATCGCTTGGATACCGTTAAATTAACACTTTATAGCTACCGCACCATCATATCCTTGTCCAATTAAATATCTAAGGATTATCCCCTGCGATATGAGAGTTTCAAGAATAGATATTGCTAACTCTTCTCCTTTGAGGCTTTGCACAGGAACAAAACCTATCAATTCTTCCCGAATAACGAAAGCCTTGGGTGCGCTTGTATCTACATATCTGATACACAAAGACATTTGCTCTAATTGAGATATATCAGTGGTCTCATCTGCAAGAATAGAGAAAGATTTCGCAAAATTAACTTTTTTAACAATTTGTCGCTGAATCAGTTGTCCACATGTTCCAATTAGCTCATTTTAAATTAATGGACTAGTAAAAGTCGTATTTAAAGCTGCTTTAAAAACCTTATTTTCGCTTTTTCATCGCATGAAGCTCTCATTCGCAAAATAGCGTCAAAATTACTCTTGCCGACGATAAGTTTGCACCTGTTTTCCAAAATTTGTTCTTCGCGAGTATGTCTCTTCTTCGTTATGTCTCTAGTATAAACTTTGACAAAGTTTTCCCAAAAATAATATTATCTTCATGATATTACGTAGTAAATATAGTTAGCTGCTTATTTGTCAACTTTAAATTGGTCTAAAAGTATGCCTTTACCTACACTTTTCGATTTGAGTGAAATTCCAAAAATAGTTAATTTCAATTTCAATTTATTTCAATTACAATGCAGCACACTAAGATTAATCTTTTTTAGTGCTTCAACGTACATAAATAATATCAAAATGTATAATAACATCTAATAATAGTATTAATAAATACTTATGAACTAACGAAAAATATGAAAATGCTTCATTAAGAATACGAATTTAAAGAAAGAAATCGAAATTTCTACAAAAAAGGAAGATACAAAAGAGATAGTAGAATTTTAAACTCTGGTTAAGAATAAGCAATATGAGCAACAACAGCACGCTTGAAGCAGCCTAGCGACGAAATCATTCGGATGTGCAGAGGAAGTGAGTTCCACAGTCTGATGGTGTGAATAAAGAAAAATCTGCTACTATTGAGGAAAGAGTGTCTAGCGACTATAAGGTTCAAAGATCTTGTTGACCGAAAGAAAACAAGTTTATCATATAAATATGACGGATTGCGAGTAAATATAAGCTTGTGTAAGAACACGAGGTTTTGGATGACAAGGTAATTACTTAAACTACAACCCAAAATACCATCACTAAACCGGGAAATATGATCAAAATGACGGATAGCATATACATATCTAGCACAAGAGTTGAATGCCACAAGAAGTTTATGCTGAGAGTGTGAGTCTAGTTTACTATATATAACAGCAAAATAATTAATGCGTGGCATAATCAATTGTTTGGAGACTGCATCGCGTCTCCATAGGTGTATAGTAAGCCGAGCTACGAAGCACCTAAGTATCCCATAAATTATACCAACAGTGTAATTGATATGGTCGACACATGTAAATTGAGAGTTTAAAATAATACCCAGGTTTTTAGCCTTACTAACCAGATTCAACTGCACTGATCCAATAAACAAAGGTGGAACGTCCTCAAAGTCACTGTACTTTCTTAAAATAGGCAAAACTTTAGTCTTAGAAAGATTAATGCTTAAACCATTGGCAGCTGCCCATCCACTAAGCGAAGACAAGTCACAATTCAATCTATAGCACAAATCCTCCAATAGGTTGAGAGGCCTCGATAAATAAATTTGAATATCATCTGCATAAGCGTGTATCGATGAATACTCACAGACTGAGAACACATCATTAACAAAAATGGAAAACAATAGAGGACCCAAAACTGACCCTTGAGGGACTCCTCTAGTGACCAGCTTAGCAGAAGACAGCTTGTTCCCCACTTTTACACGCTGCAACCTACCATCAAGATAACTGCCCAACAAACTAACTGCGCTTAAACTAAAATTAAAGAATTTAGCTAACTTGGAGCACAGCAAAGAGTGATCCACAGAATCGAATGCCTTCGAAAAGTCAATTAAACATAGTAGTGTCAAAAAATCCTGGTCATAACATTGCCTAATATCATCAGTAATCTTTAACAATGTTGACGTACAACTGTGGCCCTTTCGGAAGCCTGATTGAAGAGGCGATAACAAATTATGAAAATTTATATAAGCAGACATTTGCGAATACATAATTCTTTCAAGAATTTTACCTAAAACTGGCAGAATACTAATAGGCCTAAAGTCTGTAGGTTTATCTGCTAATGAATTCTTCGCAAGAGGAATAATTGTTGCAGTTTTCAACAATGCGGGAAAAGTGGAACAAGTTAAGCAGTGATTAATAATGTGTGTTAAAGGAGCAATAATAAACGGTAAAGTTAGTTTTATAAACTTAATAGATAAACCATCAGCACCTATAGCATTAGAGGTAATTTTGAGCACATTGCTCACTACATCATTTTCACTAACTGCTGAAAAAGCAAAGGGAGTAAGCGGTAAAGAGTTAGAACCAGTAAGCAACCCATCACTCACAGTAGAGTTAGCAAAATTGCAGTTTCCACTGTTTATGAAAAAGTCATTAAGAACTTCAGGATCCAGTTCACAATTGGTTTCAGTACTACCAATAATTCTGAGTTACTTAATATTTTGCCATAATTGCTTAGAATTTAAAGTATGGTTAAGCTTAGAACTGAAGTACCGTTTCTTTGCATTTCTCAATAACAACGTAGCTTCATTGCGTGCTACACGAAAATCCTCCCACGCCTTAGCCGTTCTATTATTCTTCCATTTTGTATGAAGCTTATTTCTTTTCTTTAAAGCTGTAAGAATATGAGAAGTAAACCATGGACAGCCCCTCTTTAGCGCTCTTAGAGAACGCAAAGGAACATGTTTATGAAAAACAGAAATTAATTTATTTAAAAAAACACTGAGCTTAACATCAACAGATTCGAAGAACCAAATGTCATTCCAACACTCGGAGGCTAATTCAACAAACAGTAAATGAAAATTAATTGCATTCAAATCATGAAAATTAAATTTGACTACCTGCGCACTATTAAACTTAACATTTAAACAAACAAATATGAGATCGTGGTCTGATAAAAATGACACCTGATCATAGTGAAGTAGAAGAGAACGATCGGACATAAGACAAACATCAAGCAGACTAGGCTCACAAGAAGATGCAAATCTAGTTGGCAAATCAGTGTTAACAAACAAAAAAAACCACACATAGAAACATAATACAGAAAATCAGAGGTAAGAGACTCATTACCTCTAATACTAATAAATTTACATTAAAATCACCACACACAACAAAAAAATCATAGTCAACAAGTCTACCAGAAAGATCACAAAACAAAGGTTCAGTGTTAATATTGCGCTGGGGATTGTAAACACACGAAACCAAGATTTTAGTGTTGTTATCAAATACAGTAATATTTAAAAACTCACAAGTAGTATTGCCTTTATTTACAAGTCTAGACTTGGGAGAACTGTTACAATAAATAGCAACTCCACCACCTCTTTTTTCACATCTATCATTCCTGTAGAGCCTATAACCATCAATATCATAAAACGAATCAGGAACCTCAGGCTTGAACCACGTCTCCGAGACACAAATTACATCAACAGCAGAATCCTCAAAAATGTGCCTAGCATGATCTAGTTTCAAGCCATTCAAGCTTCTGGCATTAAAATGTACCACATTCAAGCCAGAAGACCGGCTGCACAGGACACGCAACATGGCCTTATGACAATCTTTATCACCATCAGACCGAGCACTATCAGTTACCAACACCCGACACAAAAAAGGCTACTTCAAACAGTATCAGCTTTACATAAACACAGTAATTCAACCAGAGCAAAAATATAAGTGAAAAGTAAAGGAGAGAAATCGAGAAAGGAAAGAAATATGAAATAAAATATAAAATAAAAAGTAAACGTAATAGCAAAGTCATAAATACTAAGGCCATAATAAATGATAACTAAAAAACAATAACGTAAAAAAGAAACACTTAATAATTTCTGTGCTAAGTTCCAGCGACACGATCAACAGAATTTCTGTCACAAACTAACTTTGCTTCACCATCAGCAGATGCTCTTACGAAGACTCGCCCACGCAATGTAAACACAGCAAAAAGTAGATGCTCCCTTCTCTTCTTGTTAGCATACTGCAAAATATCGCGGTTAGCTTTCGTCAAGCTTTGGTTAATGAAGATTCTTAGATCACCATCAAAGCCAATATCACTAAGCACTAATTGAGGCTTTTTCTCTTTTCTAAACCCAGCAACGGCTTTGAGGAAATTAATGCGCTCATCAGCAGAGGATAGCTTAGCTATTATTATCGAGCTATTTTTAGAATCTTTAGGTTTCACTCTAAAAATTTTTCGCAGGTCAACAGCATTAATTTTTATAGCATCCACAATTTTTCCAAAGACATCAGTCAAGTTTTCACCACATACAAAAGGGATGCCACTAATTAAGACATCAGAAGAAACAGAATCATGCTCATGTTTATCTAATTTTAACTTTAAATCAGTCAACTCAGCCTTCAGTGCAGTTACGGAAGAGTTTGCACCAGCAGAGTCATGCATAGCAGTACTCTTAAAATCATCAAATTGCTGCTTTAAAATTTTCATCTCAGCACACGTTGCTTCAACTATTACAACTCTTTCCAATAGATTTTCCAATGAAAATTTGAAGTTTGAAAGCTCAGCCGATAACTCACTTAATCTCTGCAAGACTCTCTCTTCAGAAGCGCTAATTGTAGTGGAAACCTGTTTTATGATGCTCTCTTCAAAACAGTAAAGCGTAGAGACCAACTCCAAACTAGAGAGCACAGAAGAACCAGAAGAGGATGACTCATCAGCAGAAGTAGAATTAAATGACTTCTCTTTGGGGAGCGACGGAGAACGTGTAGTTGATGACTTATTAGCTGCACACAAGTTCCCGCCAGAAGTTGAAGGAGCAACCGATGTAGCAGGAACTTTTGTTCGTCTAGTTGTCATTCCAGAGTTGACCATGTTGAACACAGGTGATAAAATAAAATTCCTGATTGAGAGATCACTTCAATCAAAGCAGGCAAAGCAAAGTATACCTTAAAAAATCACAAAAAATACAACTGTAGATCACGAGCGCCAATAAAACACGTCTTTTCACACTGACATTTAGAACGCGACTCGAAATAGTTGCAGGAAATTTGTATGAAATAGTTCCATATAACTATAAAAAAAGAAAAATGTTCAGTGTACGTAATTCCGAAAATATGTAGTTGCAGGAAATTTGTATGAAATAGTTCCATATAACTAAAAAAAGAAAAATGTTCACTGTACCTCACAGTTTATAATTATCTTAAAGTATAAATCGTTGATTCACATTTACAGAAGGTATTAAATACATAAGGCTAAGTGATTGAATTGTTATATCTATGTCGATGTTTTAAAATATCTAGTGAAAGTGGCTTTTTAATGACCCTCAAAACAAGGCATAATTTTCCCATTTCTAAAAGGGGGAGGGAAGGGGTTTCAAACCTATGCATTGAAATATTCGTGGAGGTCCAGGGAAGGTTTAAACGAAGAGAAAAATTCGAATAATTGCCAGGAAAACAGCGTTTTTCTTTTTCGCATCTACACTGTGTAACGTTTGCTATGACTGACATTTCATATTCTGACTGACATTTCATGTGACTGACATTTCAAATAAATATCACTTATTCATATTAAATTGGCGTAGCGGGAAATTTTCTCACTCTGGATATTTACAATTTACGATGCCGAGGAGAAGACGACTTGACTTAGGTCGAATCATATAAATGCCTCAAAACCATTTTTAGCGTTTTTTTATGTAAAAATACATAAAGCGAAGAATGTTTTGAATTTTTGCCATTTTTTGAAGAATATATGGATGATAGGAAGAGCGACCTGTATTGCCGGAATTGTGGATAAGAATGACCCAAAAAAAAGAGAGTAAGAAGGGTGGACTAGGAGTGGATACTGAATAGAGGGTGTGGGAAAGATCTGTAGGGATTCCATTGAGGGAGTAAGCAAGAGGGAAAATGAGTGAGAAAACGGGAGAGAGAAGATAATCATGTAATGTAATTAGTGAAAATGGACTGAGTGACGGGGAAGCGTGATGGACAGGGTGGGTAAATGAGACAGAGAGGCAAGAAGAACGAAAGTGACGCACAGCGGCGGAACAGACATATCGAAGATTTAAATTGGTAGCGGGAGAGATAATTGCGAGACCTAGAAAAAGAAAAATTTGAAGAGAAGAATGAGATAATCGCTATTTATTAGCGCCGCAACCATGAATTGCCAGAGATAGCGAAATTACATCGTGCTGTCAAAAGTTTACAATGCCAAGAATTTATGCCCGTGCAAGGCAGGATATTTTCCAGCTAGTTCGTTTATATTTCTCTAACCCAAACTTAATATTTATATCTCTGCGCAACATTGATACAATGTGTTTAAGGTGATCTTATCTTTGCCGTGTCAATGCGTATGTTTTAATGTCATCCATGTATGACAAATGACTTAGCACTTTTGATTAGAACGGCACTTTATTTTGTGTCCGTACTTACTAGTTTTCAGAACAATACTAAAGAGATTTAGTGCAATACAGAACCAAAGTACAGATAAGCAATCGCCGTGGAAAATTCCGTTTTTTATATTAGAAATGGAAAATTCCGCATTTATACTAGAGTAAACCTCCGCGGCTTGCTGGGCAATACAATAACATACGTTTACGTCTTTGTATTAAAAATTATGTCATTTGAAAGCAACCATTGCACGACTGAATGAATTTCAAGAAATGTTTTGACTGATTTGTTCTGCCACCAATCAAAGAGGATTTTCCATATGTCATTTTATTTTATTTTATTTATTAATTACATATCTGCTAACCATCTTAAGATAATATAATCTTATAAGTTGATGGTTGCCTAAACAATATTGAGTAAGTAAGACTAAATGGTATTTAATTAAATTATTAAGACTAATACTAATAAGACTAAAAGTAAATGACTAGAAATTGGAAAAAGGAGAAATGGTAGACAGAAGAGAAGTAAGCAAACGGAGATTAAATTCCATTTAGAAATAAGGAAAGTTCAGATCTAAAGTTGCCCCCACTGGTAATTCTCCTAATGTCCGCAGGAAGATAGTTCCAGAGGTAAGGTGGGAAAATCTAGGCAGGATCAAAGAGATTGCCCTCTATGAGAGCGAGAAGATGATTTCTTCAAATAAGTATTCCGGCTGCTTCGTTTGTATTATTTTATGCAAAAAGAGCAATGTCCTTAAATTTAAAAAATCACTAGGCGTCAAAGATTAAAGCAGATAGACTAGATATTTGATCGCCTAGTTTTTTGTTGTATATAAAGCGAGCGATATTGTTGAAAACAACATTGTATTTCCTTAATGAAAGATAGTCTAGACTGTGAAAAATTTCACATCCAAAGGTGAGCATCGGAAATAGAAAAGCCTTAGCCAAAAGAAGCTTCGTTGCTGTAGGTAGAAAATGCTGAGTTTGCCACAACAATCGTAACCCACCATAAACTATACTCTTCGGACAATATTGCCGGCACTGCAAATCTTTTGGGCAGCTTTGCCACTCAGTTAAATAATTAATCGAACACAGCTAACGGCGAAGAACAGTTACATCGCTCGTTTCTTATTTTTCACTTGAGTAAAAGCAGTACAAATCTTCGACCAGTATTGTCGGCATTGCAAGTCTTCGGACAGCTTGGCCACTCAGTTGAACAATTGACCGAGTCAAACCGAATTGCAGAAAATAACCTTATTGACAACGAGACCCGGACGACCACAACAAAGCGACGGCCGGAGTGCGCCCACTCGCTCTGACGCACACTCTATATCCTTTTGATTTGTTCCATAACTAATTGTAAGAATATATTTTGCCCCCAAAATATATCTGTTCTGTAAACTTGGACAACCGACGAACTCATCCCCGCTATAAACCCTGGAGCAAGCGGGTTCATTTGTTTAAAAATGCATAATCGAACCGCATCGAACCAATTTTTACTTCACGTGCTTTGCCTTCCCAATGAAATTATTTCTATAAATGTTGGCTCACGTTAGTTTCAAGCTCTATCAACTCGTTTGAAAAAACCATGTGTATGATTTGTATGTTCTGAACAATGTTTATTCGTTTCGTTGGTCGATTGGAAAGTCGTGCAATCTCTTTATTAATATATACACCAGTTGGTACAACAGTAGCAGAGTTGCCATAAAATTTGCAGGAACAGCATTTATTTATATACATTTGTTTTTTTATGTGTAGATGTTTCTAATGCTGTCATTTGTATTACACCTTACTGGCATTATTATACCCTACACCTTAAGGTTGAGGGTATATTCACTTTCTACCGGAGTGTGTAACGCATAGAACTAGACAAGATAGGTATGGAAAAGTATATATATTCTAGATCAGCATCACCACCAAAATTGAAATAACGATGTCTGTCCGTCTGTCTGTCTGTCCGTTGAAATCACGATCACAGGAGAACGGATTAAGATTTCAAAATGAAATTTGGCAAAAATATTCGTTGCTATGTTGGTGTGTTTCGTATTGAAAATGGGCAAAATCGCCCAAGGACCACGCCTATTTTTTATATCGAGAGTGCAGGTACCTCTGTTTTGCCTATTAAAAAAGGCCATATCAGCATCACTTTTTGAGAGAAGACAAGAAAATTTTATATGTAGGTTAAGACTAATGCTTCCAGTTAATATGCCAAATATGGGCGTGATCCGCCCACTTTGAGTTTAGATAGGTCATGGAGGGTTTTACATGGATTGTATTGCAAAGTATATAAGTTTCCTAAATAATGGGGTACATAATATTGTAGTTTGTAAACCAATAATATTTTCTTGGGAAAAAATGGGCGGGCCACGCCTTCTTTTTACCCATCCACCCAGTATTGCAATATATTTTTATACCCTACACCAAAATTTTGAGAGTAAACGCACTTAGTACCGGTGTTTGTAACGCAGAGAAATAGTTAAGCAGCTATAATTATAGTTTATCTTATATATCTTATATATACGAGTATATATGCAGCTTTAAGGTGTAGAGTATTTCGGCTACAGCCCGGCTGTAGACAACACCTTTACTAGTTATACCCTACATCCGAAGGAATGAGGGTATATTCACTTTGTGCTTCCGTGTGTAACGCATTAAAGGAGGCGTGGCAGGTATGGAAAAGTATCGATTTAGCCATGTCCGTAGTCTGTCTGTCTGTCTGTCTGTCTGTCTGTCTGTCTGTCTGTCTGTCTGTCTGTCTGTCTGTCTGTCTGTCTGTCTGTGAAAATCACGATTACAGGAGAACGAATGAAGCTATCGCGATGAAATTTTGCACGTATATTCTTTGTCATCCGAAACTCTGTGGGATTTAAAATGGGATAAATCGGTGCAGCGCCACGCCTACTTTTTTAACAAATACTAATTCTTTTAACAATATTTCAACTTGTAGACTTAGTTTTGAGCTTCAATTTTGTTTCCGAATACATCGGTACAGGTAGATTAAATTTTAAAAAAAAATGGGCGTGTCCGCCCACGAACATATGACATTGAACTATTTAAATAAATCGGAAATATGTATAAATATGTATAATAAAGGTTGCTGGGATGTAGGGTATATAAGCTTCGGTCTGACCGAAGGTACCCTTACTAGTTTTTATTTCATTTTATGTTGTCATTCATGAGTTTCTTTTCTATTATTTTTGGATTATGGATTATTAATTGTAGGTTTATATTACTGTTTTATTATTATCAACAATCAGAATAACACAAAAATTTTTTTGTTGTTTTTTGTTTTTTACGCATAAAAAAAAATTGGTAATTTAGAAAGATTTGTGTTACGAAGAGTTGATTAAATGTATTCCTTAATGAATTTTCATACATAAGAACGCATCAAAAAGAAAGGAAAATAAATAAAAACGAAAAAAAAAATAATAATTCTAAGAAATTATTGTTAGAATTAAAAATAATGAAGATAATAAATAACGAAGCAAAGAAAAACAAAATTAAGAACACGAATAAAATTAATTTCTGAGTTGTTTTTTTTATTTACCTCAAATGATATTTTTGGTGAACCTAAAAAGGAGCTTACCGCACTGGTAGGCGTGGCAGACGGACAGACATGACGAACGTTATGAAGTAACCAGACGGACTAACAGAGATCTGGACATACAGTGAAATAAGGGAACTGCAGCACCACTTTGAGCCAAGTACAGTTTGTGGCTGTAACTCGTAAGAGGTACAGAGGGGATGGGCGGCTCACAGACGAACGATGATTTATAGCCTAAACACATCGAAAAAGACGGCAGACACATGCTGGAAAGTGCAAACACATCGAAAACGACACAGCATCAGCTGTCATCTGTTTTCCAATGTTTTTCTGTTTTTCTTCGCACACGTTTGAAAATTTTTTGCTGCATTATCTAAGAAAATAAGTTGAAAATAGTAATAATTGATAAGAATTAGAACAAGAAAAACTGAAAATGGATTCCATCCGCGCAATCGAATCATTGTCCAAACTTGCGACTATAGTGCGCATGTCTTACGAAGCCTATCGTATCGTGCTACAGCGGATGAGTCGGAGATGGTGGGTTCGACCAATCAACCTACGTCGGGATGAGATTGGCTTTCATCGGACATGCACTACGCAGTTGCGGATGTTCGATGAGGAGCATTTTCTGAAAGCAACTAGGATGAGTGATAGCAACTTCAAATGTTTACTAACACTACTGCAGGAAAGATTGCAACGCTTCAGCAATAGGAAGCCTGTGTCACCTGAAATGAGGCTTTCTTTAACTCTACTGTAAGTAAATTAACAATTTTTCGGTTTAAAAAAATTTTTCATTAATTTTTTCAGATACTTAGCACAAGGGTGCAACTTCCAAATTTTAGCTTGGGCACACAAGTTGGGATTCTCAACAGTAAGAAAAATCGTGTATGACACGTGCGATGCAATATGGCAGGAGCTCCACACTGTGTACGTGGCAGTACCAAATTTAATCGACTACATGGAAAGTTCTGAAGCAATGTTTATAAAAACCGGTATGCCTAACTGCCTTGGAGCTATCGACGGGAAGCACATTAATATACACCGTCCTAAAAGAAGTGGGTCGCTGTATTTCAATTATAAGAAAAATTTTAGTATAGTGCTGTTAGCAGCGTGTGACGCCAAGTATTGCTTCACATTCGTCGACGTTGGTGCCTTAGGAAGCCAAAGCGACGGAGGGATACTTGTGCGCAGTGACTTTGGGCGACGAATTTTAAACGGGACTCTGGCGGTTCCACCAAATCGATTGCTGCCGGATGGATCGCGTAGCTTCCCATACTATTTCGTTGCGGACAGCGCTTTTCCATTGCAGTGCAATATTATGAAACCATTTCCAGGACGCGATTTGTCGTCAGACAAACAAGAATTCAACAAAACTTTGTCCAAAGCACGGGTGCACATCGAAAATACGTTCGCCATATTGGCGAACCGTTGGCAAGTGCTCCAAACAACTATAAATGCCAGCCCTGATAACGCCGATAAAATCGTGTTAGCAACAGTTGTGCTACACAATTTTCTAATGCTAAAAAATGACTCCATATATTTAAATGCCGCTGTCAGAGATGAGATTGAGGAATGCATAAGAACCGGGAGTAACTTGCGTTCGGTCAGTTTTAACAGTGGAAACAGATCATCGTCTGGCGCGTTTGTCTTAAGGGACATTTTGAAGGAGTACATAAACAGGAATGTCAATTCAAATATGTAAATCAATAAAATAAAGAAAACAATAAAATAAAAATAAAAAAAATTTTAATTCAGTTCATTTAAATATCATTCATTCATAAAAAATATCACTTCAGTACAAAAAAACTTAATTGTAATTGATTTCATTTAAATGAATAGTTCAGTTTCAAAAATAAAAAATATCACTTCAGTACAAAAAACTTAATTGTAATTGATTTCATTTAAATGAATAGTTCAGTTTCAAAAATAAAAAATATCACTTCAGTTCAATTGCAAATACAAAAAAAAAACGTAATTGCAATTGATTTCATTGGATTCACTAGTTCTTGTAGCAAACGATGTCGTGGACCAGAGAGGACACAACGCTATGCGCATCCAGCAACTGTTCTGGTGACAAATCGGCCTCCTCCAGAATTTTCGCCAATCCACAAAATACTGTTTGCGTAGAGCTTTGCTGCGCTGAATTTTGAGCCAGTTCCTTCGCCCTTTCTGACATTTCCTTCAAAAATGAGGAAAACTCTGCCTCAATCTTGTCCTAAAATAAGGAAACGCAATTATAATGTTGGAATATGCCCACAAAGTTTCACTTACTTTACGTTTCGCAGCATTACTTTTGGTAACACTTTGCTCTGCAACTGGTAACGGCGTTACAGCTTCAGCTTCATCGATGGTTTCTTCTCGGTCAAAATTATTTTCCTCTTCAGCAAGCGTGTTTCCTATAGTTCTGGAATCACCAAGCAAATTGCATGATATTGTTAAATTATGTTTTGAATTGTTTACCTTCTGCTGGACTGTACCCCTTCTAAAAAACTCATCGCGTGGTAATAAAGCCAAGTCCTATTTTCTCCGGGAGCAGCGCTACCCGACGCCAACAATTGGGTCCGTTTGGCTCGTCTATACGTATCACGCAGTTGCCGCCACTTTTTCTTGCAATCATCAGCTGTAGAGAGTTTAAAAATGTATTTCGTGTTTTTTTCCTAAACTGCATTTTGAAACTTACCTTTCGACTCCATGCAATCGCCCACGTGTTTCCATATCTTTTCTTTTTCTATATTGTTTTTGTATAGTGGAGTGCTCAAATCATACAAACAGGAGTGCTTGCGTACCTCTTCTATCAATTTTTCTTCGAAATTCATTTTTATAATGTAGAAATAGTAGCCCGTAATTACAATTACCACGCACCAACCTCTGCAGACGTTTACAATTGCACTGATGATCAGATTTCTAGTTTCATTTCAGTAGAGTTCTTAAATTCCCATGGAAGTGTTGGAAATCAAACCAAAAGGGAACAAATCATTCCTGCATGTGGGAAATTATAGAACATATTCTAATGCAAATCGTTTGCTGTAAGGAGAAAATGAAACTTTTTTCTCAACTCCCGTAAGAACCAATGTATTTTTTCCACCACACATTTGCATGTGTCTGCCGTCTTTTTCGATGTGTTCAGGCTATTAAGTTGTGTTGTGCTAGAATTTTTGAGTTTCCTAGAAACTTAGATGCATGTTTCTCCGTCTCCGTTTCTCTTTGCTTAAAAAAAAATAACGAATTATTTTTCTGTTGAAGATAGGGTGGGAAAAACCAACCGATATTTCCGGCAAGCCCACCGCTGCCACAGTGCCACGCCAGCCTAACTTTGCTCACAGCCAAAATAACACCAAACGGATATTTCTGCCAACATTTTATTTCCAATTTTACATCTATATATATTCTTATTTCCTTTCTTATTTATAATTTAGTTATTTTTTTGTTTTTGTATTCCTTTTTTAAGGAATTCTTTTTGCTTTTTACTTTTCTGTTTTTTTTTTCTTTTGTGCTCGGACAGGGTGGAAACGCTGGTTTCTGTTTCGAACTTCACGGTTTCCACTTACAAATACAAATACAAATTCTTTTTTGGGCCGACGCTTGAGTTGCTACCACTTTATGTCAGCAACCCCATACGGGGTTCCTTTAGTAAAATTCAATTGTTTTCATAAGTGGTACCAGTCGTGGGACTTTTCACTGGGATTTTCGACAGGTGAGTTGCTGGCAGATTCGCTTCAAACTATCTACGGTTGTGCTTGTGAGGCGAATCTCCAGTGCACTCAAGGGGGTTCAATATTACAAGGGGAGTGGCAACCTAACTTTAGTCAAGACTGAAGTACAGTTGTGCCACGTTCCATGATTGTAACATGGACAGACTATTTGTGGGTTTTGGGATATTGTAGCTGACTATCGGCTTGACTATACGGCCAACCACGCTTAGGTATTGGATGCTTCCTGTGTTAACACCACGCACATCAGCCAAAAACCATTTTTTTAAAAAACTTTTATTAATCTTTTTGTTTCATAGTTCTTTTTGCTTTAAGTTATATTTTTTCTTGTATTTTACTTATCTTCTTTTCATATTATTTTAATATTGCATTTAATTCAATTTGTTATATATTTTTTAATTTCTTTTCAATTTTTTTTTAGTTATTTTTTTATTATTTTTGCTTATTAATGTTATGTTATGTAATTTGTATCTCTTATTATTTTATATTTTACTATTTTTTTATATTTTATATTATTTTTTTAGTTTTATTAATCATTACAATTTATTTTGGCTTTGAATTTCAGTTTTTAATTTTATTACCTTATTTTGTTTATTCATTTCGAATTCTGATTGTGTTTTTTCAATATATTTTTTTTTTTATTATTTTCGTTTTTATAAACATTTTGCAGGTTTTTTTGGGTGTTTCTTGATGTTGGAGTTTTTTTACTTCCTTGTATACGTAGTAAATACAAGAAAGTATTGTAATCATGAAAAATTTCGATATTGAGATTTTGATGGTAACACACATTTTGACCATCGCGGAGTCCATTTTGACTAGTTTGGTCGTGACGTGTGTACGTATGTACGTATGTACGTATGTACGTCTGTACGTATGTACGTATGTACGTCTGTACGTCTGTACGTATGTACGTATCCTCAATAACTTAAAAACGGAGAATCGTAGAAACTTGAAATTTGGTATTTGAGACTCTTATAAGACCTAGTTGTGCACCACCCTTTTTGGATGCAATCGGTTGCGCGAAAAGGACACTTCTCATATAGTTTTTTTCAAATTTCATACATTACTCAAAAACAAACACTCCTAGAAAGTATATTGGGCCTTACATAAGGCACAATTTTGTAGCTCCAATTTTAATGATGGTTCGCACCAAAAGGACTCTTCGCCAAAGGAACACGAAGCATGCATTATCCGAATTACATAAATGATAATGATAAATTAATGTTATGCTGCTATATCTTTTACAAAAATTGGTTGTACCCTTACAGAACTAAACAGGGAAATCAAAATTACTACGATTGATAGTTAAAGCTGTGTGGAAAGTAATTTGTACTTCCTTGCTTTTACTTACTACTATTGAAATTATTTAAATTAAGAGAAGCCTATGAAATTTTTGTCATTATGGAAGTAAAAATATTTAAAATTTTTAAAACTTCAATTTTAAAATATAAATAAAATATATCAACCACTCTTGAAATAAAACCTTTAAAAAAACCTTTATAAAACCGTCATACAAGGAAGTTATGTGTTGCCCACATCAGATATTTTTTATTTTATTATTTTTCATTTTTTCCCCCCTGTTTGGCGGAATTTGGTTACTCTCCAATTTCAATCTTGTTCTATTTGCGTAGTTTATTGTGAGTTTGTAACTGAGTGTTTCGAGTGAGTGAGTGGTTGGTGTATGGAACGCGAACGTGAGTCTGCGCCTAAAACCCCTATTAAGAAGTGTAACTATGGCTCTAGACAACCAAATAGTAGGTTCAGTACTTGACCAGATAGATACTTCAATAGAAAGGAGAGTAGACTTTGTCCCAATAGACTAATTCATAAAATGCGTTAACTTGGTGTTGGGACGAACTTGTTATAGTGAAGAGGCGAGGTCAGAGTCCATTAGCCTGACCGTCAGCGTTAGTAGCTTCTCGGCTAAGCTAAAAAAAATTACAAAGATGTCGGAGAAAGAGTGGCAGGGTGCGGAACTACAGCGTGGTGCGGCAGGCGCGAACAGCTCAACATCGTTCGCCGCTGCTGTGTCATCTGATTCTAATCAACTGAATCAGATAATGGCCATGATGATAATGGAATTCTGGCAGGTTGCGCAGAAGCCATGCTACGCGGTGGTTTCACAGACCCGGACCGAAGAGTGGCCGCGATGGAGGCGTCGTGTATACAAATTCACCAAACCCCAATCCAGACACGCTTCCACTCCGACAAGCCGAGAGGCTGCTGATGCTGTCGGGGCAGCAGCATCGGCAATGTCCCCAAGTAGCGGCAAGGTGTCAAGGCGTCGACGTTAAGAAATGACATGTTAAGTTCGAATGCTCTTGTAAGGAACTGACAGTGGAGAGCTTCATATTCCGCATCGAAGGGATACGGAAACAATATGAAATATCTTTTGAGCAGCTCATCACCGATTTCCACTACCTGGTCACCGGGGGGCGTTCCTGCGTGTTATTGGCGGGTGCTAGAGAGTCACATAGACTTTGGGTATAATGAGTTAAAAGACTGCTAAGTAACTTTCGAATTGCCAATTCTGACTACGAGATAATAAGGGAGATAATGGATCGGTAACAGCAAATAAGTAGGCGAAAGCTTTGAAGATTTTTGTGCTGCAATACATAATCTCATCTTCAGGTTGCGCAAAAAGATTCCTGAGAAGGAATTAATTGAAATAATCAGATCAAATTTAAGAGCAAACCTTGCTAGTCTGATTTTCGCGTGCAAAGTTAGCTCATTGAAGGAGTTTTGCACAGATTGAAAAGAGTTGGAAAACAAAGTAAAGAGAATAGAGCGAGACCAAGGTGGGTTAGTGAGGTGGGGTTGCCGCCTGAGGAGGAAGAACCTGGAGGCCTGGAACAGTGGAGGCCTGGATCCTCAGCAGCGCAATTTAAACATAACCCTTAGGCGAGATGTTCCAAGACCTTCTTACGCTTCGGGTCCTTTAGGTCGGCGTTCGTATATGTATGTGCCTCGTCCAGTTAGTAGTAATGCTGTAGGGAATCCGGGGATATCTGCGCTAAAGAAGGAGTCCCCGACCAAACTGTAAGGATTCTGCAAAGTAAGGATCCAGCGTTCCGCAGCAGGAGCCCAACAAGTTGTCTAATTAAGACTTTACACCAGCGCAAGGTCGAGTACGAAGTTGTGAGGGAGAGAATCTTTTTTAGTAAGGTGGTACTCGGCAGGAAAATTCGAAACTTCGACAAGATACCGAAGATGAGGGCAAAAAGACAGATGATAGAGAAAATTAAAAAGTTTTACTCTCTGCAATGTAACGCTAGAAGGCAATAATAGATTTTTCAAAAAGATGAAAGTGAACGGTGAAGACGTTGTTGTCTTGCTGGATTAAGGTACTTCTGCCAACTGTATTGAAAATAGTGCTTTAGAATTTATTAACACATGAAACAGACAAGTTAATCCGATACGGGAGGAAGGTCAGGACTGCAAACGAAGGTGAACACCGGTGATAGGTGCCATTTCACTTCCGGTTGTCTGGGAGTATTTGAGAAGGGACATGGGGTTTCTCATAGTTCCCGCTTTATAACAAGAATTTTACTTTGAGGTTGACTTGTGGCGAACCTTTGGTTTGTCAGTAATTAGTAAGTGTGTACATGCATGGGTTGACGCAAACAGCGTCTGTATGTGAACTTAAGCAGACATATTCAGACCCAACCTTCGATACTGACCTACACATTCTTACCATAGAACAAGAGGTAGCGCTGGAGAGGATTACAGCTAAAGTCCCGTCTTGTGCTGTACTGCGTCTCAGGCAGACAGATGTGGAGGAACATGCGGTCGAGGTGGTGGATAAGCATCGTCCAGTAAAACAATACCACAACCCCTTTTCACATGTCGTTCAGCAGTTGACCTTTGCGGAGCTTGATCGAATGCTAAGTCGTGATTTGATTGAGGTCAGCAACAGCAGTTGGAGCTCTCCAGTGTTTTTTGGTAAGAAAAGCCACTAAAAACCGACTATGTCTTGATGCTAAAAAACTTAACCAATGGACAATTAAAGACGCATACTTATTACCTCACATTCATCTTCAACTCATGCCAATCATGGACAATCTCAATTAAATCCTGGACAGTTAAAAGCGAGCCTTATGAATGGTTAACAAATAAATGACACTCTACTTACGGTATTTACCAGTAAGTTGAATAAAGAAACTCAGAAGTTCCCACTAAAATTGGTGGATCAAAAAGGAATTAGTGAACAAATCAAGGAACATTTATTAGCAGCAGGATTGCTAAAAGATATGTTCAAAATATGTAAAAACAAACGATTCGGGCTATTTATCGCCAACTCATGCTAATCATGTTGAACAATGAAGGGGCATCCTTACGAGACTTCAGGACACTCGATTAATCAGTTTAATCGATTTGAAGGACGCAATCTGGTAGATACCGTTTGAAGGGAAGTCGAGAGGTAGGACTGCATTCACAGTTCCAGGACGGCCATTATATCAGTTTACTTCTATGCCGTTCGGACTGTTAATGCCGTGCAGCGAAGGTGTAGGCTGATGGACAAAGTCTTAACCGCTAAGTTAAGGGCTTCGCTAACATGTCTTTGTCTACCCAAACGATCTTCTGGTGTGTTCTGCCAGTTTCGTTTCACACCTTGCGCTGTTATACCGTGTGCCCGGATGTCTGCGTGATGCCAAGCTCACTATCAACGTCGAGAAGAGCAAATTTTGTTATAAGGAAGGGAGGTATCTGGGATATTTCGTCGGAGACGGGAGCATCAGGATAGACAGAATATCCATGTGCTTAATGTGAGTGCCTGCCTACAAGAGGCTTAAACTTACGGTGCGCCATCACACCCGGGCCCGAAATTAGTGACGACCAGCACCCCTTCGACTAGGAAAACCAAGTCTCGGGTACCAAACGGAGACATGCATAAAGGACGTGACTCTTCCTTTGGTGAAGGTTGAGGCCTTTCTTACCACCTCTGCTGTTCTATGGGTCACAGCACCCGGTTGAAATGCAACTCCACACCGAGCAAATGAGCTCTACCCGCGATTTGGGTATTAAACCACAGCCTCCACGATACTCCTACAAAGGGGCCTACCTCACGATCAGAAAGGGTGGTAGGGGCCGCCCATGGACCATTCTCATCCCCGTGGTACTAGAAAAAGAGCCTCTGGTCAGACAAACAGCAAGAAGGTGGCAGCTTTTGGTGAGGTTCCGGAGCCTAGAACCCCGAAACAGCTAAGACCAGTTTTTCGACTACATGAATGTCCGCAGCATGAATGTCTCGAGAAAGACCATATTAAGAAATTTGCGCTAGCTGACGAAGCTAAGCACGCCTTTGGGGAGATGAATGGCAGTCTTTCTTCGGTACCAGTGCTTAGTAATCCGGACGTCAACAAAAATTTCTCTTTCAGATGGATGATAAAGAGGATGAGCATCCGATAGAAATAATACTAGTGCTTAAGCCTGGAAGAAATCCCAAAAGTGTAGAAAGCTATCGCCCTGTGTCATTGCTTTCAAATGTCAGCAAGCGTTTGAGTTTTTTCTACTCGAAAAAATTGATAATCATGGTTATGGTAATAAATTACATAAAGATGGACAATTTGATAAACAAATAGTCAGACCAACGCTGGCTTATGGTTTTACAGTTTGGTTCCACATCTCGTCGGCTCAAATGGAAAATAGAGCGTATTTTCGAGAGGACATGTCTAAGATTATGCAGAGGCCTGCATAGTACAGTTAATGCTGAGGGTATTCTTAGGTATTACTCAAATGAAACCTTGTATGGCACTGATAAGGTAAAGAGTATTGATACCTTCTTAGCTGAATCGGCTACTAAATTTGTAAACAATATCGTAAACACAGAAAATAGTGAGTTGTAAAAATTTTCTGAGAAAATGACCAGTCCCACACTGACACTTACACATAAGTATTTGTCAGCAATAAAAAATTTATGTTCTATCATAGAAGGTTTAACACTTTAAATATAAACAATACTGTGCACAACAAAGCTTAAAATGTATGTAACTATGTGGTCACCTAGCACTAGTTAGTTTTAAGTTTAGGTTAATATGTTTTTAAGTTTGTAGTCTTAGGTTTTTATAAAAAAAAATAATAATGTTATCCTTTTTTTCTCCATTTTTTGAAGGAATTTAAAATCTCATGTAAATATATTAGGAGATTAAGTGTTAAGTTGTAAATAATGTAATGTATATAATCTTAAGTAAATATGTTTAGTATGTTAAGAATCGCTAGTTTTAAGTAAATGTTTGTATACATTCTGTATAAATAATATTTGTGGAATAAATATTTGACATGTTTGATATGTTTGAGCATCCGATAGCGTTTATGTCAGCAAAACTTAATAAGGCTCAGAAGAATTATAATGTCACTGAGCTTGAGTGCTACAATGCTGTATTAAACGTAAAGAAGTTCCGTGTGGAAGGTTTACCTTTTACCATAATTACGGATAACGCGAGCTTGAAGTGGCTGATGATCCAAAAAGACTTGTCTGGAAGATTAACCAGATGGAGTTTAAAACTTCAAGCTTACAATTTTAATATTTATTTTATACCACAGAATGCGCTGCCGGATGCGCTTTCTCGCATGTATTTGACGTAAAGACGGGTACGGGTTTTTTGTCGGGTGATGTGATTCAAGTGGATCACGTCTGGCAGCTCTGCTTCCCGTCTGAATTGCAAAAGCTCTTACATAAAACTAAAGCTACATTTACGTGCGAGGCTTGAGTAAAAGTTTGCTTATCAAAGCTATCAGAAGAACAATAAAAAACAACTACAAAAGAATAATATCGGTTTCTATTCTCTTCACTTCTTAATGATCAACATAATCTTATTCACTCACGCATTCAGCGAGATCTCTTTATTAAAAGCTAGCTGAACCGACGAACTTCGCCTCCCCCTAAATTATTGTTGGGCAAAAGCGTCAGTTTTTGTCTTTCCTGACTTGGTTCTGATTCTCTACCAGTTACTCGCACTCAAATACACCTTACTTCCTTATTTAACTTCATCGCATTAATAGTTTCCGAATTAGTGGGACAAAAAAACAGACTTGAAATTTTTCTATTTGTATATTTATAATTTTTATATTTGTAGGACTTTTCCCGGAGCTTTTCAACGTAATTTAAATATCTATCACAAAGAATCGTGTTATATCACAAAATTGATCTTTTTTCCATAAAAACAAATAAAACTAATGACAGACTTTTCCCGCAGCTATTGATATATTTAAAAGTTTTTTTAAATATAGTTTTCAGGAACAATTCATTGTAGCTTTAGTAGTTTCCGAGTAACTCTTTGAGGGGTTTGGGGGGGGGGGGGCGTGCCACGCCCATTTTTGGTACGATATTCGACAATGGCCCTACGAACATACCCACCAAATTTCATTCGGCTGCGATCAATATGTCCCTAAATATTAAATTTTACCGATTTGCCACGCCTCCTTTTGAATTTTTTCGATGTTGTGATAGTTATTCTGCTATTCGGAGCTGAGACAAATCCAACAAATCAAAAATCATAAATATCGGTCCGGCCGTTCTCGAGTTATAAATTGTGTAACTAACACAACTTTCTTTTATATATATAGACTGAAACGATTGTTGTGTATGCGAGGAACTGTTTTGGATAGTCGTGTGTGTTTGTAGTTAATTTTTACGATAGAAAATATTTTTCCATTTATTGAGTTTTTCATGGTTTTCAAGCAGCAACCTACTTCTTGTTGTCTTACGTTGGCATAGGTATTATTTGTGTCGCAATACCGACACCTTGCGGACTCTGTAATGCTAATAATATGAGAACTTCTATGAAATAGAAATATTTCGCACTTGTACTTTTGTATACTAAGGAATTAGTTTATTTTAATGTGTACAATTTACTTTTAAAACTTATCAATGCTACATTTTTTATGCCTCTTTCAGATAATTTTATTCATTCATCAACTATGCCAAAAGAAATTTGTCATAGTTGCCTTGACTTTTATTTTTCAATTCTCTTTCTGTGATATTGTCTTTTGTGATATTGACTATTAGATGTAGGTAGTAGTGCGATATTAGATTTTAGTAAACGCAATATTGGTTGAAGATTTAGTGATAACGACTGTGCTATTTTCTATGTATTTATACTTTCAGATAAGTTTAGTGCAATATAGGTTAAGTGCGTAAATTACTGACGAACTTCTTTGGTTACACTCTTAATTGCGGCCCGGCTAACTTAGATCTAGAGAATATGAGATGTGGGTAGAAGCCACACGTTGGATGGAGTTAGCCAAACACGGCCTACATTTATATTTTACGAACACGTTCCTTATTTTACAATGAAATATACTGTTTCGAGCCTGTAGTGGCAGTCTGAGTTCCGCATCTTTTAAAACAAAGGAGGGATTTGGTTGTTTTTAAATTATTGGTGGTTGTAATTCGTTTTAGAATTGCGTGATTTTAGTGTTTTATGTTACATGTTTAATTATATTCCAACTACAAAAGTAAGAAAAACTGAAACATTATAGTAATATATTTTTCCTCCCTCAGCAAGAGCCTAGTTCTCATAGGTACTAGTTTTGTGTTTTGTAGGTGATTGTGAACATGGTTTGAATGAAAGTGTGACGGGAAGGGGAATGAGGGAAATTTTAATGGAAAGTGGAATTAATGGAAATACTGGAAGGATGGAAGTCGGGACGGGAGAGAAAAAAATTAATAAAATTATTGATTGTATAAAAAAAACAGAAAGAAAAACAGAAAAAAGGTTGAAGAAAAACTTAAATTAATGGGAGTGTTCAGAATATGCAAGAACGCAAAGACGAACAATATAAGTACAAAAAGAAAAGAAAAGGAAGACTAAATGAACACTTGAAACAACAGTGAAGGTTATGTGATTAATTTATATAAGAAGGAAAAATTCCACAAACAAGAGAGTCTAACTGAATACCCGCCAATTGTTATACACCACAGAAGAAATTTATCATGAGAATTATATAAAAACAAAAAATACATAGTGTACAAACACTATGTATTTTAGTATGCAAAAAAATATATAAGACAAACACGACTTATTTAGAAGTACGCGTGTGGAAAAAATACGGAATAAAAATATATCAATTGTGGTGCTAGATATGCTCAGAGAATTGCCATCAAATTAAAAAATAAAAAATGGATATTAATTTTAGTTTCACAAAATGTAATATGAAGGCAACAATTCAATAGGAATTTTTATATTGAAAAAGCTATAATTTAATTTGTTAGCTAAGAATTATGTGAATGGTGTAAAAATCAATTAATATTTTAAAAGAAATAAACGGACAAATTATATTTATTAAGTAGAATTTAATAGGAATTTCAGAAAGGCAACCAGAAGACTTCAATGTAACTCTGGTCAATTTTGAAGGATACAGTGACAAATAAGAAACATTTAGAACTGATAAAAACCAGATTAAGTGGAATTGGAAAAATAAGAAGCGTTGAAAAGGCAGATACAGTATTGGAAGAATTGATTTGGTTCATTTGACACATAAAACAAAGTAAGGATCAATAATTATAAGATTGGCAATTAGAATTTTGAGCGTTAAAAATTCGCTACGACAACAATCTAGTGGATAAACAGTTTCAAGAGGAGGTAATACAACATTTGGATTCAGAAAATAACACGCTTGTTAAAAAAAAAAGGACTAACGGAAGAAACTTTAAATACGATACTATCACAAACAAAAGAATACAGGAATTAAAGGAGCAAACTAGACCGCTAAGCCAAGAGATTGAGCTTACAAGCGAACAGTCACTAATCCATAAAGAAGCTGTTGTACTTGAAATTAATCCACCAGAGGTAATAACTTTCAACTTCTACAAACAACAACCAACTGCAAAATGAGTATCGCAGAGATAGCAAATATTGTAAATGGACTAGTACCACCGTTCTCTGGAACACAATCATAAAAATTTACACAGGGTTACAAATCCGCTACTAGAGGAGTAAGCCCAAACGGCGTCCAGGACTATATATGCCTTTGATTTAGTGCGATCAAAACCATTGACTAATTTGGTGGAACTTAACTTCGCAATCAAAAGGACCTATTTGCCAACGGTGTCGCTGGAATCAGTATTAAATAACCTACAGAATTGTAACCAGCAACTAAACGAAGATATTAGACAATTTGAAAGGCGCATCAGTGCCCACAAAACACAAGCAACAGAAATTGTAAAACATTGTTAAAACGGGCAAAACGATAGCGCATTACTAAACATTGTTGAAACAACACCAAAAAGAGCATTTATATCGGAATTAAAGGACGCAACTCTGAGTGTCCACATGTTAACTATTGCTTTAAAATCTATAGAGGAAATGTTCGAAATAGCTATAGAAACGTTTGAAACTATACAAAGAAGTAACGCCCTGCATAAGAGTTCGTTAAACATTAACTTATCCAAATATCCGGAGAACGAACGATGGACCGATAACGCAAGAGCAAATGTTTACCATAATTTCTGGAATCAGGAGAGAAATAGCTTTAAACTAGAAAATGGCACAGGACGCAAGCTACACCCAAACAAAGCCTCTCAAACATGACATGTCATTGGTGTAACCGACCAGAACACCTCTTAAAAGATTGCCAAGCCAAGAAGAACTGGGAATCATTTCAGGAAAACAACCGAGGGCCCAGGTCAGGCCAGTAACCTTTGAACCCAGAAAACGTAGTAACTTTAGGACAGACAGATTCGGGAAGATAGGGTATACGTCCACGGAGTTATCCCATCTACGAATCTGAATGAAACACGTAGGAACGATAAGCATAGTGAATACTAAGAACATTAAAAACAAAACTGTAGTAGATAAAAGATTACAAGATGCAGGAATAGTGAAACCAAACAGAAATATTCATGAAGGTGAATTCAAAATTACACAAGAAAAAGAAAAGCAGAAATTTAGCGCCAATACTTTCAAAGGCAACAAAAAAAATAAGTGTTGGGAATATATGGCAACACAGACATTTTTTATATACATTTTAACTTTATGCAACTCTGCAAAGTATATACCTTTATACTTTTCTGTGTCTTGTGTTTCCGTTTATGAAGTCTGAATAAATTCTCTGGATAGAATGAACGTGGTTTTAATCTAAAGTTTTGGAATCATATAATAAGCCACATAAATTATATACTTCAAAACTAAGTATGAGGGTTGCTAAGGAAATAAAGTAGAGCAGACAACAGCTTAGTAAAAGAAAAGTCCATTAAAAGGGATATATTCATATTATAAATAATTGTTCTGAAAAGCGAGTTTAAAATGGAGCTTTCGGTGTTTGTGCTGCAACTAAGGAAACTGTTAATGTTACCCACAAAGACTGGACATGACTTGGTTTGGACTGAAAGATCAGACTTCAAGACTGGTAAGATCTAGGCACAAATTGTCAGAATACGACTTCAAAATCATCTATAAGCCAGGGAAAACAAACTTGAATGCTGATGCATTAAGTAGTATAAACAAGGCAAACAATACCGTTGGAATAGTACAAACACACTTAAAAAGGAAAGACCAATACAGTTCAGGCATAGATACAACAAACGCACCTTTAAGGTCTGTAGAAACCGATAGTCCAGTCACAGCCCAACAAAGAGATATTATTTCATTAACAGATCCAAAAGATATTGAAACTATAATAAAGGATTTCCATTGAAACTATAATAAAGGAAGGTAAAACAGATTAGAGTACTATAATAAAAATAATAAATAATAAATAATTTTAAATAAATGCCCATTCCAGTTTCTTAGATATCTATGTATATATTTAAAATAGATAATCGTACGAAGGTGTAAGTGATGTTGCACAAAGGGAATGTATAATTATAATATTGATTTTATTGAATATATTATAAGATACACTTCCAATTTCTTAGGGATCTATACATTAGGTATAGACCATCGTAAGGAAATGTAATTATTTACTTAAGGGCATACATTGACACAGATTAAATGTTTGTCTTTAGTTTCCGGCCAATATATTTGTTAAAGCAAAAGTAAAAGAAATTAAACTAAGCTTATAAAATAAAGTAGAAACCAATAACGATTGCAGTTGCAATTATTTATATTCAACAAATAAATAAACACGCAATGGAAAACGCAAATGTGTATAATGAATGCACATAAGAGAATGTACAATAAAAACAAATACTAGAAAAACTAAAAAGAAAATAAAAAACATCAGACGAATAATAGTCCATTTATAAAAAAAAAAAATTTGATTATTACATTTAACTAAACTATATTTTTATTATATTTTTGCAGAATAAGAAGTAAATCACAAGTATCAATGAATATGCATACCGTGCATATGCAAATAAGAATAAATAATAAATAATATAATATATTATATACGAAAATTAAACTTGTAACAGAACACAGAAGAAAAATAGGATTTAAGTACCAAACAACGAACGACTACTTAAAGGGGGGAAGGGTAGCTGTATCAACAGCAATAATTTAGCTACAACGCGACATTTTAACTTCAGGAAAAGCAACACAGCAACAAAGCAACGAGTATAAAGTAGTGGTAGATGGGGGTTCTGTGACAAAGGAAATCGAGGGAGCCGTGGGAGTCGTTTTTATGGTTTGTGTTTTCGCTATAAAATTGGGTAAGTATTGTTATATTTGGTTTTTGTCTGTGCAATATTTCCTTTTTTGTTATCGATAAAAATATATTTTTGTATATGTATATATATATATATATATATATATATATGTATATATATATAATTTTATTATAGGTTTGTGGCTTTACTACAAAAAATTTATTTTCTTGTTATAGGTTGGTATAATTGCTAATGTTATTCTGATTTAGTGAATTTAATTTTTTTGTAGCATTCTTTTGAGGATATTACTTTTAAACAGTGGTTGGTATATTTAGTTTGGTTATTGTCGAGGGTATTGTGTAGATTTTTATACACGTAAATTTGTATTTCTTCTGTGCAATAATATCATTTAGGTGTATGTCGTAGCTAGCATATCAGTGCTCGTTAAGTATTTCGATCTTTTTGCTGGTTTTAGGAGACCCAAGTGATAAAATTGTTAGTTGTCCAAAATAAAATTAAATTAAAAACGCGTGTGTTTGGTTTTGTTGGAGAATAGTGTTACCAATTTATATAATTGTCTTTTATTTAGAGTAGCAATCACTAGGTAAAGAGCTAAGCTATGATTTTGTGTAGATGGCGTAATCGTGGGTGTTTTCCTTTTTGTGTTAGTATAGCATATTTTAACTGCTAACGAATTCCTATGGCACGATGGTGGGCATTTTCCTTTTGGAAAGAGTACAGTATTTTCCAATTGTGTTGCAGTACATGCAGTTTGTGTGTATTTTAATTGTTGACCAATTCCTACGGCGCAATCATGAATTTTGCTCTTGGTTTTAGCTCAGCGTATTGCTCATTGTCTTGTAGTTGCTGTTGTTTGTGTGTATTTTAACTGCGATCATCCCTTAAAATTAAGGTACACTAAGTGTGGCAGCAAACGGAATTCACATGATCCCCGTCAAAAAATTATCGCTTATCAAGCCGTAAATTACAAAAGGAAAAATTTCATTAACATTTTATAGATTTTTCAAGAATTTTCCATTTTAAGAGTGATGAGACTCTGCATTCACAGGATTCCTTGTGCAGATGTACAAATAAACGGGATTCGTAGTGGAATCATACCTTAAAATTATATAAAATAAGTGTGGCGGTAAATGCAATTCACATGATCCTTATCCTTAATTATTCTATTCAATATTATCCTTCAATTATCCTCAACTATTCGCGAATACCTATGGCTGGATCAAGGATTTCCCTTTTGGTGTGTCTAAAGTATTTGCTTCGTCTTGCTTGTTGTTTGTTTGTATTTTAACTGCTGACAAAATCCTATGTCGAGAGCAAGGAATTTCGTTTTGGGTCTGTCTACAGTATTTGCTTCGTGTTTTGTAGTTGTTGTTTGTTTGTATTTTAACTGCTGACGAGTTCCTACGGCGCGTTGGTGTTTTTCTTGTCGTTCTAAGTTTAGGTTATTCCTTATTATCCTGTAGTTGTTGTTTGTATGCATTTTAAGTGCGATCATCTCTTGAATGTGTTAGTGCAGGTGTACCACTAAACGTGATCCATATTGCAATCATTCCTTAAACCAATTATCCCTTATCTAATAAATCCAATTAGATGATAATCGTTAGTTTGAATTTCATGATGTTTTGGAGGAATTTTTTCAAATGAAGACAAGAATAAGAAGACAAAATGTATAAAATGTTACAAAATTTCGGACAAGAGTTCAGTTTCTGATATCACTCAGTCATAATGCTTTTTCTTGACCATAAAGTTATATTTTCGCATTGCAGGTTTGTGCCTTTACTATAAAATATATTCTTGTTATGGGTTGGTGTAAATGCTTTTATTCTGTTGTAGTGAATTTTTTTTTTTTTTTGTAACATTATTTTGAGGACATTATTTTTAAACAGTGGTTGATATATTTAGTTTGGTTTTTGTCCAGGATATTTGCTAGATTTTTATACATGGATTTGTATCTCTTTTGTGCAATAATATCATTAAGGTGTATGTCGTAGCTAGAATATTAATACAAGTTAAGTATTTCGATTCTGCAGCACTCTTTTTGCTGGTTTTAGGAGACAGATGTGATAAAATTGTTAGTTGTCTAAGATAAAATTGTTCTTATATCGCGTGTGTTTGGTTTTGTTGGAGAATAGTGTTACCAATTTATATAATTGTCTACTTATTTTATTTAGGATAGCAAGTACTAGGTAAAGAACTAAGCTATAAGTTTATTGTAGATGGCGTAATCGTGGTCCTTTTTGACTGAGTACAGCATTTTCCAATTGTGTTGTAGTTGCTTGTATGTATTTTAACTGCTAAAGAATTTCTATCGTGGAAGTTATCTTGTTTGTCTGAGTTCAGGTTTTTCCTTATTGTCTTATAGTTGTTGTTTTTGTGTATTTTAACTGCTAATGAATTGCTATGGCACGATCGTAGGCGTTTTCCTTTTGAATGAGTACACTATTTTCCAATTGTGTTGCACTTCATGTAGTTTGTTTGTATTTTATCTACTCACGAACTCCTACGGCGTGATCATGAATTCTCCTGTAGGTCTGAGCTCAGCGTATTGCTTATTGTCTTGTAGTTGTTGTTGTTTGTGTGTATTTTAATTGCAATCATCCCTTAAAATTAATGTGCAAGGTAACGGCGCATACGCCATAAATATATGTCAAACGGCGCACACGCCAAAATATAAGTCGAACGGCAAGTTAACGGCGCATACGCCATAAATATATATATATGTAAATATGAATTAACGGCGCACACGCAGAATGTGCAGAAATAAAGACTCTGCAAAACAGAGGCAGCGCAGCTAACGCAGGCAGCAGAGACCTCGACTTTTAGTAGAGAAGTCAGTCGGTGTCAGCAACCAGAACAAATAAGTCGATTTGTCAATTTTCGTTTAAGTTTATAAACAAAACGTTGTTTAATTGGCGCCCGAGCAAAAATTTCGGTCTCACACGTTCCCAAACTTACTGGATGAAGTATTGTTACGAACTATACTTGCCGAGGGATCCTGAAGACAGTTCTACCAATCAGCAGTAAAGAAGGCCCCCGAGTAGGATAAAATTCAAAAAGGAGCTCAATCCAGAGAGCAGCCAACTGTTATAAGGATCAACCGAAAAATTACGGTAATGTAAGATTAATTTTTACCTTTTAAAAAAAAAAAAAAAAAAAAACAAAAGAATTTGTGAAACTTTAATTATTAAAAGTAATTAGAAGGAAAAATATCTATATTTAAAAGGAAAAAGTTACGAAATAACTGTGAAAATATTAAACCATAAATTTGTGAAAATTTCATACTATAAAAATTAAATTTTGGTTGATAAAAAGGGATTTTAAGTAATTAAAAGAAGTAATTAATAGATAATTCCGTAAAGGGAATAAAATTTTTAGGAATTTAGCAAAAATATTTAAATTTTCAAAAACAATATAAGCCCAAAATGCCTAATCCAATCTCAACTAATACTCCTTCCACATCCTCTCATACGAACACAATGACCATAGACGATTTGGTAAAGGAATTGTTACGAACGTAATGAGGACAGAAGGAAAAATTATAGTGCAAGCAGCCATAAATCATTATGGAAATTCTACAAACATCACTGACGTGACAATTGACCCTATACATCTTAATAATCTGTCTGATCTCGACAAGATACCAGACGTAGTACGCTGCCTTTCGGAAGAAAAGCGTTGATCGAATACTACAAATATACGAACCCCTGAGAGGCACTCCAAAGTATTATGGCATATTAAATGTTATAAGAAATAAAATAATAGTAAATGCAGATGTCGCACTTGAATCCTACAACACCCCACTGGTTTGGAAAGCCATTTCAAAATGTCTAACACTACATTACGCGGATAAACGAGATCTCGGTACGTTAGAATACCCTAGTTCAAGGCCATTTGTCTATCCAAGATTTCTATCAACAGGTATACTCCCACCTCTCCCTCATCCTCAACCAAATAGGATGCATGGATGTTGGTCATGAGGCCACACATCATCTCACCGGTACATACCGTGATAAGGCTGTTGACACTTGTATAAGAGGTCTTAGAGGCGACTTACCTAGATTGCTAGGTATGAAAGAACCAGTTGACCTTCCAAGCTTTACATTTATGTTTAAAGCTAGAAAACCAGAATTTCAGATCTACCCAGTCATTTAATAACCAAAATCCATTAAGAAAACAAACCAGAAATGGTCACCCACATGTTTTGCCACCGTAGAAAACACAACAACTACACAAAGACTTTTATCATGAACTAGCATACGCACCGCAAAATCGCTATAATTAAGTTTATTCGAACAGTTCGCCTCAAAATTCAGTTAATCAAAATATTAATAAGCAATATCAATATAAGTCGCCTCCTCGTCCTAACTACCCAAAACCTCAACCGAAGCCGGAACCAATTGATATCGATGTAAGTCTTCGTTCACGCGGTATAAATTATATAAACAGGCCACGAGAAAATGAATTTGTAGGCAAAAGACCCCAACCTCGTAACACACAGAAACCGCAAAGTAATTACCATGTTACAACAAGAAAACAGAATCAAGTACATGATCAATACACTGAAGCAAATTACGAACAAAAATGTTACGATGTGGAAGATTTTGAGACAACGGACTATACCAACATACATTTTTTAGAATAAAAAGCTCTTCGAATGTAAGATGAAGAGCGGAAAAATCTTAAAAATTCTTATCGACACTGGGTCAAATAAGAATTATATACAACCGAAACTTATAAACAAACCCATCCCCAATGAGCAAACATTTTCAGCAAACTCTGTCGGAGGTCCTATTGCAGTAACACATCACACATACGTAAACTTGTTTAATATCCAAGACCTAAAGCTCAAATTTTTCCTTCTACCGTCTTTGGTTTCATTTCATGCAATCTTGGGCAACGACAGCCTTAAAGAATTAGAGGCGGTTATCCATACAAAAGAAGATTTTATGATTATTAGAAAATTAATAAAAATTCGGGTCAAACAGTGCATTACACAAAATGTTAATGCACTAGACATAAGAAAAGATCATATGACCACAACACAAAAACAATCGATGGATTTCTTAGTTCAAAATTATCGCGAATTGTTTTCAGAACCCGATGTAAAACTAACCTTTACAACAAGAGTGGTAGCAGAAATTCGTATCTCATCTGACACTCCCGTTTATACGAGATATTACCCATACCCCACTTCACTTAAAGCAGAAGTCGAGGAACAAGTTCAAAATCTTTTAGATAATGGAATTATTAGGAAATCGCGATCCCCTTATAATTCTCCCGTTTGGGTAATCCCAAAAAAAGCAGACGCATCAGGAAAAAAAAAATATCGAGTTGTGATAGATTATCGGAAACTTAATATGGTAACAATTGCCGATCGATACCCAATCCCCGAAATCAGTGTGGTACTCGCACAGTTAGGAAGTAATAAATGCTTTTCTGTATTAGACTTAAAAAGTGGATTCCACCAGATTCCTCTTAAGGAATCTGATATTGAAAAAACCGTATTCTCAATAAATAACGGAAAGTACGAGTTCACGCGACTTCCGTTTGGCCTAAAGAATGCGCCGTCCATTTTCCAAAGGGCATTAGATGACATACTTAGAGAGCACATAGGTAAAACATGCTTCGTCTATATAGATGATATAATAATTTTCAGTAAAAATGAGAAATCACATGCAATGGACATAAAAAAAATGTTGATACCCTTAAATCTACCAATATGAAGGTACAACTAGATAAATGTGAGTTTTTCAAAGAAAGTGTAGAATTCCTGTGCTTCAAGGCATCATCTCACCTCAAGGCATTAAAACCAATCCTGCAAAGTTAGACGCACTAACGAAGTTCCCGATTCCAGCCACTTTGAAAGACCTTAGGTCATTCCTAGGCTTATCCGGTTACTATCGTCGTTTTGTACGAGATTATGCGAACCTAACAAAACCGCTTCCGAAGCTTCTAAGAGGAGAGGAAGGACGCGTATCTAAAAATAAGTCAAAGAACACAAAAATAATCTTAGATGCAGAAGCCAACGAGGCATTCAGGAAAATAGAAAACTCCTTGGTCTCAGAGGAGGATGTAATTCTGGCTTTTCCCGATTTAAACAAAGATTTTCATCTGACAATAGATGCTTCCAACTATGCAATAGGTGCAGTATTAGAACAAGATAAAAAACCGATTTATTTTATATCCAGAACACTTAGTAGAACCGAGGAAAGTTATGCAGCTAATGAGAAAGAACTCTTAGCTATTATTTGGGCACTAAAAACTTTTAAGAACTACTTGTATGGCACAGCCAAAGTAAAGATATTTACAGATCACCAACCTCTCACTTACGCCTTGAGCAACAAAAATCATAATGCAAAAATGAAACGTTGGAAGTCAATTCTGGACGAATACAACCACGATATAAATTACAAACCAGGTTCCACTAACAAGGTAGCAGATGCATTATCGAGACCCCCACAAATACATTCTCTTACAATAACCCAGCACAGTGACGAAAGTTCATCGCATGAACTTATTCCAACAGTTGAGTCACCAATTAATGTCTTCAAGAATCAGTTATGGATACAAATGGGTAATGAAAACTCTTACCAATTTAAAATAATTTTCCCAACATATCATAGACATATAGTATCGCAGCCAAACTATACAGAAAAAGATTTGATTTTTATTCTTAAAAGATTGTAGTGCTTGGAGACAATTGGTCCTCTAAGCTCATCTATGTAGTGTTATTCTAGCGTGTGTGTGTGTTTGTGCATACCCTTTTAGATATAGGCGGTTGGGTTCCGCCGATTGCTGAGGCGATCAGGTGTCGCCGAATTATTTAGAGGACAGGCGAGCTAGTGTCGCCAATTTATGTCCTTGGTATTTGTTTTCTTTACAGGCGAGCAAGTGTCGCCGATTTATGTAAAGAATTAATTACGCAAGCTGATTCTTGATTGACCAGTTAACTCTAACTTTATTTTAAATATTGTAGTTCTTATATACTAAATTTTCTACAACTAAATTCGAAAATATTCCAACTTCGAAATTTCTGATTGGTTGTCCCTTGATTGGTGGTTGTCGAAAAAATTGCCATGTTTTGTTTTTGCGTTATTATTTTTGATTAACATATTTATTTATTTGCTTTATTTTAGTTCACGAATTTAAAGTGCAGCGCATTCATTTCTTGCAACGCTCACAAATACGTCGCGAGCGGTCAACGCACTTGATGACTCGGGTTTCGTTTTGAAGTTGATGACCCAAAGACTGCTGACGAAAAAAGCTTGCTAATAAAACAAAATAGAATGCACGAAATATTATGCATTGATTATGCAGGGGTGGCCAAACGTGTGGCACGCAGTACACCTCCACCCTCTTAATAAAAAAATTTTTGTTTCTTAAGGAAATAAAAATTTTTGATTTGGGAATATTTTCGAATCTGCTTTTTTTTACAATTTTATATATATAATTTGTAGATTCTTATTAATACAAATTTTTCTTATTAATACAGATTTCTTATTAATACAACTTTTGAATTAGTTTGATTGTTGATCTTCGTTTAGATATTTTTTTAAATTATTATTATGTACAGTTTTTACTTTGTTCTTAACCTTAATTATGCAGTTAACTCCATCTGTGCTTATTATTTTGTATGGACCATCATATTGATTGGCAAATTTCTTTTGATTATGTCTTTTTAAAAATACTAAATCTCCTGTTTCAAAGTTTACTTTGTTTATTCTTAAATCATACTGTGTTTTTCTTAATAATTTTGATTTTTCTAAGAGTTCTTTTTCTCTTTCGAATGCAAAATGTAGTTTTGTCTTAAGTTCTATTAGGTAGTCATCTGTGTTGTGCATATGGTTTGTTGAAAATTGTTCTTTTGGAAGTGTCGCCAGTCGTCCATGTACCAGTTCAAAAGGTGTGTAGCCTGTGTCTGTATGAGGTGTAGTGTTGTAAGAAAATGTGTAGTAAGGTATCCATGTGTCCCAGTCTAGGTTGTTTGTGAACGATCGCATATATTCGTTCAGTACTCTGTGGTTTCTTTCAATTGTGCCTAAGGTTTGATGATGATACGGAGTTGATGTTTTATGTGTTATGTTTAAAAGTTTACATATATTTGAGAAAATTTCGCTTGTAAATTCCGTGCCTTTATCTGTTTTAATTATCTTGAATGTGCCGTGTCTTAAAATTATTTTTTCTACTAGTGTTTTTGCTATTTCTGCTGTTTCTTTTGTGGTCATGGGATGTGCTTCTATGTATTTTGTCAGTTCGCATTGTGCTGTCAATATGTATTTGTAACTGTTAGCTACAGGTAATGGTCCTACTGTGTCTATAGTGATTGTTTGAAAAGGCTTGCAAGGTGTGTCGGTTACAATAAGTTCGTCATTTGTGTGTCTTATAATTTTATTTTTGTTACATGTTATGCATTTGTTTATAAAATCCTTTGTCATTTTTGACATTTTTTTCCATACGTATTTTTGTTTTAGTCTTGCTATTGTTCTCTTTATACCGTTATGACCTCCATGTGGCGTTGCATGGTGTTCCTTGATTAATTTTTCTTGGGTTACTTTGTCATTGATTGCTATCGGAGCTTTATATATTAGGATTTTTAATGGTCTGTGTTTACCAGTGTGAATTAATCTTTTCATTACTTTATTAAACACCTTTATTGCGCTTTCTTTCTTTATAAATTCGAATATACTATCGTTATCTTCAATTGCTAGCTTTTCAATATTGTTTTTATTCATTGAGTATATTAGTTTCTCCCATACTGACTCTAGTGTCTTATCGTTGAGATTTTCGCTAATTACTATCGGTACCATTACTACGGTATTGTTTATAATTATATTCATAGGATTGCAATGCGTACGACTTACTAGCTCAAATTTTAATTTCTTTACGTTCCTAACATCAGATATGGAGATACAATTCCACATGTAGAGTTGATCAGGCTCTTGTGCAAAAGCATCTTCATTCCGTGTTTTGACGTTATTTTTATCACTTTTATTATATAATGCCTTGCTTCTTGTTATAATATTTATCGTTGGTACCATTGTTTTTAATATGTCTGAATCAAGCTTAATTCTAGATAGCGCGTCCGCATTTGTATTTAATTTACCTTGCTTATATATTATTTTAAAATCGTAATCCATTAAGTCTATTCTAATCCTAGTCATTCTACTAGATGGGTTCTTATTAGTAAAAAGTGACACTAGTGGTCTGTGGCCTGTAACTACTGTAAATGTTTTTCCATATAAATAGAGTCTGAAATGATTTATTCCCCAATGAATAGCGAGAAGTTCTTTTTCTATAACGGCTTTATTTATTTCGTGTTTATTTAAAGATCTGCTAGCATAGGATATTGGTAGGTCTTTATTTATTTCTCCTTGGGAGAGAATGGCACCTAATTCGTAATCTGAAGCGTCAGTAGTTAGTATGAATTCCTTGCTCATGTCAGGTTATTGTAGTATTGGAGGTTCCATAATGCATTTTTGTAAGGTTTCGAATGAATTTTGCATTCATCTGTCCAATCGAATTTTTGATTTTTCTTTAGAAGGTTATTTAGAGGCTTAGCTATCTTTGCGAAATCTTTTATGAATCGTCTGTAATAGTTACAGAATGCTACAAATCGCCTGGTATCGTCCGCGCTTGTTGGTATAGGATAGTTTTTTATGGCTTTACTTTTCTCGGGATCAGCAGTGACGCCGTTTGATGTGATTAGATGTCCTAAATATACTACTTCTGCTTTTAAGAATTGGCATTTGGATGGATTTAGTTTGAGGTTGTATTTATCAAGTCGTTCAAATATTTTATTCAGGTTTTTATTATGGTGTTGCAAAGAGCATCCGAAAACTATTATGTCGTCGACATATAGAAATGCATTAGAGTCTAGTCCAGCGAGTGCTAGTGTTAACATTCGTTGGAAACTATTGGAGGATATCTTCAATCCAAAAGGGAGCCGTTTAAACTGATATTGTCCGTCATTTGTCGAAAAAGCTGTTAAAGGTCTTGATTGTTTCTCTAATTCTATTTGGTGGAAGGAACTAGTCATATCCAGAGTTGTGAAGTATTTTGCTCTTCCTATTATGTCCAAAACATCGTCCAGTCTGGTTAACCTTCACATTGACAGTATACACCCGGGTATAGATCAAGAATTTCAATGTTAATTATATCCACGACTTCTTGGTTGATTTTAAAACCAATTTAAGTGATTGGCTAAACTTATATATTTGTTCTAAAAATGTAAAAATTACATTCCAAAAGAAATTTTTTCCCATTTAAAAAAATATTTTTTGGCTTTCTTCGATAATCTTGACAGTATATACCTTGGTATAGATATAAAATTTCTATGAATATTCAATGAAAAAGATCTTCATTATATGTGTATTTATTCACAAAATAAAATACAATTAATTATGCTGCTTATGATTATATATAAAATGAATTTAATTATGTGTAGCTACCCCTCGTCATGACATTCTTTGCACATTGTTTGTGTGACACTGTGTACCTGGCAAATAGGCTTAGTGCATTGTACTCATACTTTCCTTGTAGGTCTCTTTTTTTTATCCACGCTGTAGCATATAAAGCACTGGCCTTTTTGAGTGATCCGACCAGATTTATCTCGCGTCAAGTCGTCACATATGAATGTATTATTTTGAGGCATGTGTAGACTTTGAACTGAAAAACCTAAAATACATTCTACAGCACTTCTAGTTGGGAAATACCTCATAGCTTTTTTTTTCAAAGCTCGTTTCTCAATCAATGGAATACACAAGTTTTGGCCCAGTGAATGTAAAAACATCTTGCGTCTAGATGTTCTAACATTTTGTCGGTGGGATGGATTATTTTCTGTAAAAAGAATATAGCCTGCAAGCGCTGCAATATCAATAATATTGTAAAATAATGCTAGGGACCACCGATTTGTTTTCCTCTTTGTAGTATACTGACCCAACATCTTATCCATAGTGTCAACAGCACCTTTTGTTTTATTGTAGTAATGGATAAGATCTGGTTTGAGTTTTACTCCAGTCACACTTGTGTCATTGTGCTGTGATGACAACAATATGACAGACTTATTTTTTTTTGGTACATAAGAACAAAGCATGACATTTTCTCCAAACCCAAAACGTGTTGACAACAATTCTCTACTCCTAGATGCTTGGAACTCTCGGGGAATGCAGCCTTTGTTCTTTTTCAAAGTGCCAACCAAAGACAAATTCCATGCCAACAGTTCTTTGCATAGGGCAAGAGAAGTAAAAAAATTGTCTACGGTCACATTTCTTCCTGTGTTTTTATACGGCGCAATTAATTCCTTCACTATGCGTTCCCCTTGGTTCTTGTCTCGAACACCGTTAATTTTTCCGGTATATATTTGGCCGTTCAAAGGATATGCTGTGTCGCTATCACAAGCCCACCATATTTTAATTCCATATTTTGCTGGTTTCGATGGAATATACTGGGTGAACTTAGTGCGACCTCTAAATGGAAAAAGCTGCTCATCGACTGTGATGCTTTTATGAGGCCTGTACATTTCTCTTAAATTTGAAACTAACATTAAAAAAATTTCACTAATTGGAGCTGCTTTGTCTTTTTCCATTCTGGTTTGCCGGGTAGCATCAAAATCGAAACGAATAAACGTCAAAATACCGTAAAATCGACGAATAGACATTGTGGCACGGTAGAGCGGAAACGCATTACTTTTCCAGAGATGATCTACAGATACATAATTTGATCTGTTACTCCCAATAACTAGTAGCAGGCCTATAAAAGCTAATAGCTCTTCCTCCAGCAGCGGTTCCCAAATAAGTGCATTGGTATGTGGATTTTTTTCATTCCATTTGCTGTATTCCTTTTTGGCTTTTCTGTTTGTATGTCGGCATATAATATTTTGCATGGAAGAGTTGAATAAAGCACAAAAAGTATTCACATCATTCAAAAGTTTAGTATTCGGATTGGCACCCATAAACATTGTTTCACGAATTATATTATGCGCACGCCGAGGTTTTAGCTTGGTTTTGCTCCACTTTGTTCCATCTTTACCAAAAAAGAATATGGCTTCAGTACCTTCCCTAACTTCTTCATTGGAGTCTTCTCCGCTTGAGTCGGTATCATCTTCCATCTCCACTGGAGCGTCTTCATCTTCGACATCTGAGTCTTGAGAATTCCGGTCAGGCAGAAACTCTGAGGAACTTTCATTATCCAATTCACGTTCAGGCAAAAATTCTAAGGAACTTTCATTATCCGATTCTAACTGATTTAATATTTGGCATATATGACGTTGTTGCTCTTCATATGGAAGTCTGCAATAAATTCATATACGTAATTTTAAAATTCACATTCTCAAATAAGTTTTTTACCTTTTTAACTTAGAACATGATATAAAAACGTTTTCTTCGTCACTCATCATATATTTATTTATGGCAAATTTTTGATTATGTATAAATTCTAATCACTTCACTTTTCTCTAACAGTTTCAGCAATGTAATAAATTGAAATGAAATGTGCTCCTAAATATAAGAATCAAACGTAACGTAAATAACCCGTTAGTAAACCCTGTGCGAAAAAGTGGAGAAAAAACCGTAATGCATGCCAGTGCGAAATATGTACATGATCTATACCCGGGTGTATACTGTCAAAGTTTGGAGTTTTTTTTTACAGTCAATGTGAAGGTTAAGGGGAATTTGTCGTTAGAAATTTTCTTGTTCAATTGTCTGAAATCTACTACGAGTCTCCATTTTTTTGTGTCGTCTGTGCTCTTTTTTGGAACTATAAGCAGTGGGGAATTATATGGGCTTACTGAAGGTTCTACGATATCACTGTCTTGTATTTTTTGTACTTCGGATTTTATGATGTCTTTTTGTGTGATTGGCAAACGGTAATTTTTTATGTACACTGGGTTGTTGTCGATTAGACCTACGTGTTGTTTGTAGAAATTGTTAACCGTCAATTTATCGTCATCTAAATGGAAGATGTGTTGGTATTGTTTACATAATTCTAGTAGTTCAGTCTTTGCTCTTGGATCCTCAGTGTCTATTCTTAAAATGTTTTTTACTTTATCCCATCTGTTGTTTGTTTTGTTTTGGTGTTCTGAGAGAATGTGGTAATTCCTAAGTGGTTTTACTTCAAGTGGCGGCTGTGTTATTGATATTTCCTTATCTGAAGTGTTAAGAATCCTAATGTGCTTGATGCCCGTTGATGGTATGATTGAATTGGCTATGTATATGCTGTTAGATATTTTTTTATTACATACGAGGCTATCTTCAGTTATGTTTAATTTTATAGGGTGTAGAATTTCACTTCTTGGGGGAACGCTTATTGTGGATACCTCAGTTTTTATGTCGAAAATGTTATCCTCGTCATTTTGTGTTATAGTTACTGTCAGGGTTTCATAATCTATTTTGCATTGATATTTACGCAGGAAATCTCTGCCAAGAATACCATCTACTAATATTGGGAAATTATTATCAACTGTCTGGAATTTATGACTGACTTGACCACTACCCAAATTTAATCTAATTGTAGTAAGTCCTATTGTATTGATATTTTGATTTGATATACCTGTGATAGTACAATAATTGTTTTTATCAATAACTTCACCATTTAATGTTTTAAATTTTACGATAGATATGTCTGCACCAGTGTCTATTAAGAAACTTAAAATTTTATTGTTACATTTAATGTTTATATGATTGCTAGCATAGTTCTTATTATATAAGTTCAGTATTTGTCTTGTTTTCCCCGAACTACCAAATTCACGCTTTCTACCATGGTAGTGGGGTTCTAATCGTTTTTTGTTTCTTCGTGTACATAGTTTATTGTTCTATCTCGATATTGGTTATTATAACGATTACCTCTGTTATTGTTATAGTTATTGAATCTGTTATTATAACTGCTATTGTTTGTGTAATTGCCCTCGTTTCGGTTGCCATTTCTTCGATTATTTATAGAGTTATTATTAGTTCTATAGGTGTGATATCGGTCGCTATTTCTTTGATTATTCATAAAATTATTATTAGTTCTATTGGTGTGATATCGGTCGCCATTTCTTTGATTATTTATAAAATTATTATTAGTTCTATATGTTGAGTTATATGGACGTCTGCTGTTGAAGGTGTTATGTGGGTTTGTATTTCGCTGGAAGTTGTTGGAGTTTCTGAAGTGTGTATTTGTTTGTTGGAATTGTTCATAGTTTCTGTAAGTTAGTATGCTGTCAGTGTGATTTTCTCTTGTTTCTTCTGCTATAGCTACGGCTTCGTTGAATGTTTTAACTCTGCTGGCTTCTATTGTTTGTCTAATTGCTGGGTTTCTAATGCCGTCTTTAAATGCATTGAAGGCTATTATGTCATTGGATCTTACTATTGTATCGTTATTAGTAGGGCTATCTAATTCTGAAATTTGTATACTGTTTAATTCAGTGATTAGAGAACTTATTTCGTCACTGTAAGCTGTTATTGTTTTGGGGCCTTGCTGAAGCTGTATTAGTTCTTTGAAAATACTATTCGCTGTTTTTGTTGGTTTGTAGATTGTTTTTAGTCTGTTTATTAATTGTGTAGTATTTTCTATTTTGCCACCTAAGTTTAGTTTATTTTTTATCTCAAGAGGAATGCGTGTTTCTAAAATGAATGTGCAAAAAGAATGGTTGTGCTCAGCTGGTACTGTTTTTGTCACTAGTTCAAGTAAACCTATGAATTTTGAAAAGTCTTTTCGCTGTCCCGAAAATTCTGGTATTACTTTAATGTATGTTAGGACATCAAAAGTGGTTGTTGCCATTGTTAAGATTTGTTTTATTTTTGATATGTATGTCTCGAAAGAATTTATTATCTGGTCGTGTTCGTCCTTCTTTACTTTTTGTAATTCGTCTTTAAGTTTTGTATGCAACTCTAATAGATACGAGTTCAACGTGTTGTGATATTTTTGCGTGTATCTTCTATTTGGATTCTTTTTTAAATTTACTAAAATTTTCTTTAGTTCATCAATAATTTCCATTTATTTTATTAAAATAATGTACGTGGTTCTATGGTGTGGTATAATTATCATTTATGGATTTTGTAATTGTGCATTGCGTACCTGTCTTAGAACGTATTTTTTATAATGTTTATTTATCTTATGGACTAAATAAGCTATAGCGGCCGTGCATACAATTATAACTATTATTATGATAATTACAGCGTCTTGTGTGTAAAGATTATTTAAGATGTATGTGTTTGTTGTTTCGTTGTATTGTGGTTTGGTTTGTATGAGACCCATATTTATTCTATATTAATTTTTATTTGGATTTTGTTTTACAGTTTTTAGTTGGAATCTTAAATCATTAATTATTCTTTTATTTGTTTCCAAGTTTATCTGTTTTTATAAAATGGCTATCTCCTTTCTCTTGTTAAAAGCTTTTCCGCCCCTCTTTTTTTTTTTCTTTAGGAGTGTTGGTTGCAGTTGAGTTTGTATCGATTTCCTTGAAGCTTGGCGACGTTTATATTCTTCCAAACTTATTGGTTTCGGTCCTTGTGTTTTTTGTGTTGCCTTGTATTCGGGTGCGTAGTCTGGCACGGGCCCCGGATCGTATTCTGCTAGTTGCTCCCACTTCGCAAATATGTTCGCAATGTCCGCTTCCGAAGGTGCATTTATTTCTAGTATGTCATCGCTGGAACGTGATGGGCAGGATCGCCATGTAGTGCTTGGAGACAATTGGTCCTCTAAGCTCATCTATGTAGTGTTATTCTAGCGTGTGTGTGTGTTTGTGCATACCCTTTTAGATATAGGCGGTTGGGTTCCGCCGATTGCTGAGGCGATCAGGTGTCGCCGAATTATTTAGAGGACAGGCGAGCTAGTGTCGCCAATTTATGTCCTTGGTATTTGTTTTCTTTACAGGCGAGCAAGTGTCGCCGATTTATGTAAAGAATTAATTACGCAAGCTGATTCTTGATTGACCAGTTAACTCTAACTTTATTTTAAATATTGTAGTTCTTATATACTAAATTTTCTACAACTAAATTCGAAAATATTCCAACTTCGAAATTTCTGATTGGTTGTCCCTTGATTGGTGGTTGTCGAAAAATTAACATTTATTTGCTTTATTTTAGTTCACGAATTTAAAGTGCAGCGCATGCATTTCTTGCAACGCTCACAAATACGTCGCGAGCGGTCAACGCACTTGATGACTCGGGTTTCGTTTTGAAGTTGATGACCCAAAGACTGCTGACGAAAAAGCTTGCTAATAAAACAAAATAGAATGCACGAAATATTATGCATTGATTATGCAGGGGTGGCCAAACGTGTGGCACGCAGTACAAGATACCTTAACCCGTCTGTTGTTAATGGACTTTTTACGTCAGAAACAATAATTGGCAGGATCCAAAATTTCTACTCCTCTCACTTTCAGAATTATAAAATAAGATTCACTCAATGACAGGTTACCGACCTAATCACAGATATTGAACAAACCGAACAAATCCTCCTTGAACATAACAGAGCACATCGTAACAGCCGAGAAAACAAAAAACAACTTTTCGAAAAATTTTACTTTCCAAACATGACGTCGAAAATAGATAAAATTGTGAAAGAATGTATTACCTGCAAGCTATATAAATACGACAGACATCCCAACAAACCCAAAATTAATGAAACACCGATTCCAGAATATCCTGGACAGATATTGCATATAGACAAGTTTTCGAAATACGCACAGGCAAAACTTATCAAATCAAGAGCAACCGAAGATATTAAAGGACAGCTTCTTTTCACCTTTGGTATTCCGCAGACAATTGTTCCATTCCACTGTTTCAGAAATTTTAAGATGCCTTAAGTCAGAAAATATATGCGACACTTTCCACGAACTTCTAGACAGAAGCGTTTATGAGTATAATTATTCCATACATACCACCACAAAGAACAGGCCTCTTGAGGTATTCTTTGGGAGGAGAGTGAGTGTAAATCCAGAAATGTACGACCAAGCAAGACGGGATAACCTACAAAGACTAAAAGACAAACAAGCAAAGGACTTAGAATTCCATAATAAAAACAGGAAACCAATAAAGGACTACAATGAAGGGGATATTATATACGTAAAAATAAATACGCAACATGGTACAAAATTGACGAAAAGATACAAACAAGAAATAGTAAAAGAAAACAAAGGTACGACAGTTTTAACCCAGTCAGGCAGAATAATACATAAGATACATATTAAAAGTTAACACTATCCTTCATGACGTTCATTTATGCCTGATTAACTCAGTCCTAATCCTTGAAATCCAACAATCCCTAGAAATACTTGAATGATTTATGCTTTTATGACACTATAAAACTATAATAAATATATTTAGAAAGAAAAATTAGTCGTACAAAAATTAGAAAAATCCCTTGACAACAATAAACAACTGATTCCAAACTTTTCTTTTATTTAATGTTAGTTCTTTTAAAAACTAATCGAAAAAAAAAAAAAAAAACAAAAAGAGAACAAATCATACATAAATACTCACCATTGAAATAAACGCATGGAAAAATATATTTTATAATTTTTATCGCCATTTGTACGAATATAAATATTTTTATTTGTATAGAACATTTGAAATGTTATCAAATTCCGTACTTAACGTAAAAACCATAAGAAGGATTACTGAACAAAGGAAAGAAATGTTTTTATTTATTTGAATTTGTTACTTTTTACATTATCAATTACGGTTTTATACTACGTTTTTACACAAACTCTTAAACAATTACAAATAAAGTATCCACTAAGAAACCACAAATGTCATAGAAAATGTCTTAAAAACAGGAAAAAGGAAAATCCCTATAATTTGAAGCGAAATTTACACAAATGTTACAAAGAATTGTTAACACATACTGTAAACACGAATGTAAAATCTGCACCTGTAAAATGACAAAATGTAAAAGAAATTAAATATTAGATTTAAGAAATGATACCTATAAGAGTATAAATTTATCATGCATTGCCAGTAACCGTCATTCAAAAGTCAACGGAAGACACCTTCGCAAGTTCACTAAATCCATAGTGAAAATGGATTCAAATAGACCAAATTACTCTCACTGCACTGCACCATCTACGCTAGAAACATTTAAAGATCTGCCTATCCGAGATGCTAAGCTCATGACATCCAACAAAATGAGATGACGGCCAACAAAATCAACAACGGAATTTCCCCACAGAAAACAAATAAAAAAAAGGTAAAACAAAACGAGAAATCTTTAACAATCTACTATGAAATGATTGAGAGTAATCACACTTGAGGAGGGAAGAGTTAACGGCGCAAACGCCATAAATATATGTCAAACGGCGCACACGCCAAAATATAAGTCAAACGGCAAGTTAACGGCGCATACGCCATAAATATATATATATGTAAATATGAGTTAACGGCGCTCACGCAGAATGCGCAGAAATAAAGACTCTGCAAAACAGAGGCAGCGCAGCTAACGCAGGCAGCAGAGACCTCGACTTTTAGTAGAGAAGTCAGTCGGTGTCAGCAACCAGAACAAACAAGTCGATTTGTCAATTTTCGGGAATTTTTGATAAATAAATAAAACCTATATATTTTTAAGTTTATAAATAAAACGTTGTTTAATTTACACTATGTGTAGCAGTAAACGTAATTCACATGATCCTTATCCTCAATTATGCGGGTTTTAACTGTTACTGAATACCTATGGTACGATCAAGGATTTTCCTTTTGGTGTGTCTAATGTATTTGCTACGTGTTGCGTCTTTGTTGTTTGTTTGTATTTTAACTGCTGACGAATTCCAATGGCACGAGCAAGGATTTTGCTTTTGGTCTGGCTACATTAATTGCTTCATATTTTGTAGTTTTTGTTTGTTTGTATTTTAACTGTTGACGAATTCCTATGGCGCGTTGATGTTTTTCTTGTCGTTATGAAGTCAGGGTTTCCTTATTGTCTTGTAGTTGTTGTTGCTTGTATGCATTTTAAGTGCGATAATTCCTTAAAATTAATTTACACTACAAACGGAATTCACATGGTCATGAATTCACAATCATCCTGTTACGAAATAAACTTAAACCAAACTTTCGTGGCGATTTCAATATTTATTTTATTTAAATTCAATATGTATTACCAAGGAACCGCTTTAAAAAATTTTGGTTTGGCACGACTACCTCGCTTGACTTCAAAAACCAAAAAGAAAGTCAGACAGAAGCTTTACAATATACGAACTAAAATTATGTGTAAATGTCAAACGAATGCAGGGCTGCCAGATGTCGGCAACACATCCCTTAAAATTATTGTGTACAAAGGTGTACAAAAATATCTATGTTTTACTGTCGTTGTTGTAATTTAATTCTTTGAAATGAACGGATTTTCGTCGTTAGATTTTTTGTCGATCCCTTAAACAATCTGATAAGAAGCTATATAAAGGAGTACCGACAAAATCAGTCCGAAGATCTGCTACGCCTGGCAATTGGGTATTGAAGGAAACGTAGGAATTAGCAAACAACTTTTTTGGGAAGGTACGGAATTCACTTCACCTGAAGGAATACATTGCCTAAAAATAATTTTATATTACATTTATTTTATTTTGTATTTTAGTTTGAATTTTAGTTCTATTTTTATTTTATTTGCTTAGTTTTTGCATACATTTAGACAATATAATAAAGAAGAATATATACACCTAAAGAAGAATATAATTAAAGTAATAGACATACGGTTTTTAGACTCTTGTCGATTTATGGCAGCAAATTTGAATGATTTAACTTTGAAAGAGTTCGTACAATGTATCCAGTGGATATTTGTGTCCTACGAATACGTAAACTTGACCGATCGACTTAACGAAACTTCCGTTCCTTCTCTGGATCAATTGTACAGTCGTTTGCCAGATAAGACTTGCTCCAATAGAGATTATGAGCACGCAGCTAAAGTTTGGCAATCATTCCAATGTCAAAACCTTAAAGACTACATGCTTCTCTATCTCAAAAGAGATGTTCTTATTTAACAGATATAATTGAAAATTTGAGTGAAGTATGTAAAATATTTATGAGTTGGGTCCTTATTTATGAGTTGGATCCTGGGATGCAATACTGAAGACCACTAAAATAGAACTGTAACTCTTTACAGATATAGACATGTATCTGTTTATCCAAAGGAGTATAAGGGAAGGCATTGTCCAATGCAGTAAGAGGCATGCACGGGCAACATATATATGGGGGATTACGATTTTAATAAGCCATCAGAATATTTAATGTATCTGAATGGTAATAATATGTATGGTTGGGCAATGCCTCAATATCTGCCTTACGGAGGTTTCGAGTGGGTTGAAGATGTTGATAACTTCGATGTTCGCAAAATTGCAGAAAACGCTATATACTTGAAGTAGATCTAAAATAGCCGCAATCTTCATAAAATACATAGCGACTTACTGATCTCACTAACAACACTTCTTATACAACACATTAAAAGAATCTTCAACAATGCCTGAAGAATGGCTTACATCTAAAAACAAAATATCTGATGTGGCTAACACATGACTTCCTTGTATGACGGCAATTCTATGGTTTTACTTCAAGAATGGTTGATATATTTTGTTTATATTTTAAAATTGAAGTTTTAAAAATTCGAAATATTTTTACTTCCATAATGAAAAAAATTTCATAGGCTTCTCTTAACTTAAATAGTAGTAAACCAAAACAAGGAAGTACAAATTAGTTTCCACAATGCTTTAACTATCAATCGTAATAATTTTGATTTCCCTGTTTATTTCTGTTAGGGTACAACCAATTTTTGTAAAAGATATAGCATCATAACATGCATTTATCTTTATCCTTTATGTAATTCGGATAATGCATGCTTCGTGTTCCTTTGGCGAAGAGTCCTTTTGGTGCGAACCGTCATCAAAATTGGAGCTATAAAATCGTGCCTTATGTAAGGCCCAAATACAAAATAGTATATACTTTCTAGGAGTGTTTGTTTTTGAGCAATGTATGAATGAAATTTTAAAAAACTATATAAGAAGTGTCCTTTTCGCGCAACGAATTGCACCCAAAAAGGGAGGTGCACAACTAGGTCTTATAAGAGTCTCAAACACCAAATTTCAACTTTCTACGATTCTCCGTTTTTAAGTTATTAAGGATACATACATACGTACAGGCGTACAGGCGTACATACGAATTTTTTTGGGACGCGGGAAGTAAAGTGGTCGCACAGCGCATCGGCTCCCATTTAAATACGTGTTTCACGTGATAAAAAACTTGTTTAAAATAAAGTAAAGTGTATGTGCGATAGAGTGGCGTTTGTGATAACTCGCGAGTGCCGTCTTGGACACTGGAAACGCAATAATAAGAGGAATATTTGCCAAAACAAACCGATAAGTTGCATTTATATATATTTCCATCATAAATAGCTATTGTTGACACTTCTTCATTGTCTTTAGTTCCTTCTGTTAAATCCCGCCAAATTGCATTAATTTGTAATATATATATCTACTTCACCTAAGTAAACTCGTGTTGTCTCCTCGCGGCTTAAATTCCCCGCGAAAGCTCACGGTCTGTGCCCGCGATAAACAACGCAGCTTACAAATCAGCTTTTCTTTCTTTTTGAACTTGTCTTCAGTACTCTTGTCATATTACTGCTGTACTGTCTCTTTTTGGTTTTTCAATTGCTAATATTTAGGCATGGCTTTATTTACATATCTGAAATAAAACTCCCTCATAATTTTCTGTGTGAATTTGCTATAAAACAGCTTGCATATTTTCGGGAACTGCAATTAAAATGCTATAATAAAAAAGCATAAATTTCGATGTGAATTTTGCTATAAAACAGCCTGCATATTTTCGGGAACTGCAATTAAAAAGCTTTTGTTGTCTGTTATCATAGTTCTGGGAACTTCTTCAAGGTACTGGGACTGAAGATTGGGCAACTTATGGAGATATTTAATGAAAAAGGACGCCGATCTCTAAATCAGCAGATGCGTGACATTTCAGCGGAGGTAGAAAAACTCTATGAGCAGGAATATTCGGCACGCCAAAAGTCTCAGGAGGAAGGCGCTCAAACGATCTCCTGTGTTGCTCTTAGTGGAGAAAGACCGCAGGTCATATGTAAGGAGAGCTACACTCAGACGAACCAAAACTTCTCAAAGCGAAGGCGGTAAGAGGAGTAGAGATGAGGATCAATTGGCTCGGTCTCAGCATAAGAGGCATAAATTTACTGCAGAAATCGAGGTTAATCGAGTTAAACTCGGCAGGGAAGCCATGCACTGGTGATGGCGACAATGAAACTCCACGCGAAAGGCCGGCTAAATCTATCCTGGTTAAATTGAATCTGCAGCTAAATAATACCGGCGAGAAGGCAGACCAATTCAAATGCGCTATAAATAGTATGCTGGGCGAAGACGCGGAAGTTTGCTGCCTGAAGCAACGTGTGCCTGTGGATATAAGGGATATAGATGAGGTTACTAAAAAAGAAAATATCATGGCTATTCAATCGCAGTTTCAAATAAACGGCCTATGCAGGAAGGATGTCGTCAATTTGCGAAGAGCGTATGGAGCATAGATTAGTAGATGAGACACTCGAAAATGTCCCTTATACACTAATGCATTTTTGCTGGAATTGCACTGATACAATGAAAGAAAACTTTGATTCGCTGCAAAAAAAGTGTAGCCTCGCCGTAAAAAAGTGTAGCCTCGCCGTAAAATAATGTAGCCTCGCCGCAAAAATTTTGTAGCAAGCACTGATGGAAAATTTATTTTAAGGGGGTTGTTTATCGAAACGTCAAAATAAATAATTATAAATATTATGTTTTTTATCCGTGAAAAACATGTGTAAAACATAGTTTTAAAGTTAATAAATATATTCTATAACATTTTACACAGCATTTTCTAATTTGCTTCGTTATATTTTCTATAAATGCAGTCGGTAATCAAAACCTTTTGTTATAAATACACAATTATGCGCCTAATTGCAAAAATATTTTAGTATGCTGTTAGCAGAATAGTATAAATGAAACTGAATACAAATTATTACAAAATAATTGGAAATTATACGTTATTGGCCTAGTTGGGGCTCCAAAACCCTTTAGCACATACGGTTGCACTGGTAAGAAATCGTACACATTGTTTGATAAAGAAACAAGAACAACAATGTGGTATCTCTCACGTATTGTATACGTGAGTTCAACATACCAAACAATCAAATGTCAAACCGACTTTTTGAAGCGGCGAATAGCGAGTGTCACATCTAGTAATCTATGGTATGGAGGTACTCAAACGGCAACGATAAAATTAACAGCAGAAAATGCTAATATCTTACTCAGAGCGCAAAATGTAAAAATTGGCTAGGTAAACTGTCGGATTAGAGAAAATAATGCGCCGATCCGATGTTTTAGGTGCCTTGAGTTCGGACATATAGCGAAACTGTGCAAAAGTACATGTGATCGCTCAAAGTGTTGCATAAGATACAATCCAAAGATTGTAAGAATGATCCGTTGTGCCTTTTTTGCTGATGATGATCATTCGATTTCGAAGATGATCATTCGAAGGATGCCAAGCATATTATGGGTAGTATCAAATGCACCTTGCGTGAAAGGGTATCTGTAACCGCTGTAAATGAAGCTTTTGCAGCGGAATCTAAATCATTGTGAGGCAGCTCAAGACCTTCTACAACAAAGTGTAGTCGAGCACGAAATAGACGTGCCAATAATTGCAGAGCAGTATCGCAGCAAGTGTGGATGGTTTACCGATGGTAAAAAGAAGGCAGCCATTTGGCTTTGCGGTAATGTGGCCATGCAAGAATGCTCGCAGTTTGTAAATGATTACTTTGTCACAGTAAAGGCTTGTGGAATGTGGATCTATAATTGCTATTTCCCGCCAAGTTTGAGCATTGAGGAATATACTGAAGTGGTTGAAACTCTATTGAACGGTGTGCGAAATAAAACTTCAGTAATTATTGCAGGCGATTTTAATCCATGGGCGAATGAGTGGGGTTGTCGTTACACCAATCAAAGAAGAAAACTTCTCCTGGAAGCCATATCGAGTCTTTATCTGGTTTTGCTCAATACGGCGCAGACTCAAACATTTGAACGAAATGGAAGAACATCGATCATCGACCTGACATTCGTGAGCAGCTCCCTTAGCAGAAATGTTGAGTGCTACGTCAGCGATATATACACCAATAGCGATAATAGAGCTATTGTGATGCATCTGCGACACTACACTAACACTGTAAAAAAAGGTATGTCCACACGAAAGAGCTGGAAACTGAAATCGCTGGACGCAGAGGTTTTTGAAGAAATGATCAGCAGAAATCTTACATTTCGCGGAAGTGCGGAACAAGCCGCACGTTTGCTGGCGCAAACCAGTCCGCCAGCCAGCCTACTGGTGGAATGAATGGATAAATCAGTGTCGGATTAGAAGTAATTTGGCGCGGTGAATAAAACAACGCATGCCAATGTCGCCTCAATACGAAATCTATAGAGTTATGTATAATACAGCGCGCAGTGAGTTAAAAAAAGCAATTCGAAGAAGTAAAAACTTCTGCTTTAGAGAGTTGTGCAATGATGAAGACTTGTAGGTAGGGGCATACCGCACAGTCATGGCAAAGGTGAAACCTATCGCCTCGAAGATTCCAACTTCAGAAAGGTTTATGGAGAACGTAGTAAGAAATTTCTTCCCAAATCATGTCAGCAATAATACGAGATTGGCAGTTCCGCAAAATGAAAGGCCACCGGCTGTTACTAGTAGAGCAATCTGAATGCAATACAGGCCTTATCCAATAAGAAAGCGCCAGGAGCTGATGAAAAGAAAGACGAGGAACCATTTATCAAAGTATTTAACTGCTGCGTCAGTGAGAGTGTTAGTGTATTTATCTTCCCAAAAATATGGAAGATACAACGTCTTGTCTTATTACCTAAACCGAGGAAGTCATTACACGAGCCCGAGTCATACAGGCCGTTGTGGTTGGTTGATACGCTTGGGAAAGGACTTGAGTACATCATTAGGGAGCGTCTACAGAATCATGTTGATGCGGTTAATGCGCTGTCACACAATCAGTATGGTTTCCGAAGAGGTAGATTCACTCTCGATGCAATCGGGGAAGTGACAGATTTAGCTGAGAAGGCCATCGAAGGAACAATATTGCGTCCTGGTTACGCTGGATGTAAAATGTGCATTTAACTCCGCCAGTTGGGATCGCATATTTGAGGCAATAGCTCGGTTGCATACGCCGCAATATCTCGCTAATGTAATCAAAAGTTTCCTATCTAATAGGATTCTTTTGTATGATACTGACAAAGGTGAAAAGAAATACAAGGTAACAGCTGGGGTGCCACAAGGTTCAGTGTTGGGACCTCTGCTATGGAACATAATGTACGACGCGGTGTTAGGTTTGCCTTCAGGAAACGGTATCAGTATAGTGGGATACGCTGACGACGTGGCGGTTGTGATAGTAAGAAAGGAGATAGAAGAACTTCAGGAGGCAACCACGATAACCGTGAATCCAATTAAATTATGGCTATCTGATAACTATTTGGAATTAGCGAATGCGCAAACGGAAGTGATTCTTATAACTAGCAGAAAGAAGCTCGAGAGAGTAACTCTGAACATCGACGGTAACATGATCGTAACCAAGCCCACCATAAAATATCTTGGAGTAATGCTAGATGCGAGGCTTTCTTTAACAGCGCATATAGAAATGGCAAGCGATAGGACTATGAGAGTTTATTCTGCGCTTGCACGTATAATGCTATCCAAGATTTCGATATGGATTAAAGCTTTAAAGATAAAGCAAAATATTCGAAAGATTAACAGACCTTTCCTACTTTGTGAATTAAGAGTCTGTTGCGGCTTTCGTACTATCTCGCATGAAGCTGCGGCTGAGTTAGCAGGCATACCACCAGCAGATATATTAGCTGAAGACAATATGATAGAGTGCATGCTACAATCGAAAGAAACGTGGAGCGGAATTAAGAGCATGTGCGCTGTAATTATGAAGCAGCAACGCAGTTTGGAGCGCGAGCGCAATAGCCGGATGGCTCAGGTGCGAAGGACAGAGACGGACTGACGTACCATATAACTGACGAGTGAGCAGGAATGCTCTTACGGCTTTCCGACGTAATGACGGGAGGAATTTCCGTAATGACGAGAGGAGATGTTTAGCGATGGAGATGTTAAAGTCCCGCTCGGACTTAGGGCTTTCGATGCGTTTACTCCTCGTTAAAAAAAAAAAGAACAGGCGTACATACGTTCACACGTCACGACCAAACTAGTCGGAATAGACTCCGCGCAAAATGTGTGTATATATCAAAATCTCAATATCAAAATTTTTCATGATTACAATACTTTCTTGTATTTACTACGTATACAAGAAAGCAAAAATACATAGATTTTTAAAGTATAAGCAATTTTGTTAGTTAAAACAGTACATTGTTTTGAACACTCATCATAGAAGGTTACCTAAAAGACTTTTGAAAAAAAAACATTTTTAAATTATTTAAAATGTGGTAACCAAATTATAATTTCCTTATAATTACATGAAGGCAAAATTTACAGCAAGTCTCAATTTAAATTATATGGAAGCGGATTCCTTTATATATTCTATGCGATGTGAAGATTTTTGATATTCGTGACGATTCGACTTGTTGTAGGTCGGAATTGTGAAAGCTATCCAAACTAAATAAAACTTAACGTCACATACATTTTGGCCAATTGTTAATAACGCTTAACGTAATGAGCAACACATACTTTTTGGTACAATGTGAAATATTTAATAAACGACGGTCGTTGTCACCAGGTTCAAGTCAACAAACGCTCGACTGAACTAGGCCATCATTATTAGCTTAATAAGCATAAGCTTAAAGTTTGCGCCGAATGAACGCGGAAATAATTATTAAAATAATTATTGCAATAATTTGCACTTTTGTATAAAGAATTATTGCGCAACATAGCTTCGTCACAATTCTGACCGATACGAAACTATAAATAAGAAACGTTTAGACTTAAGCGAGGATTGTAATTGTAAACGCGAAAAGAGTAAGTTCAATAACACTTCAGTAAAGCTTCATTACCGTTCTTTGTCATCTAAACTACGGCCTTGTGGCAATATATGAATGAACATAGCGGGGCTCGCGCTGTAAGCCAAATACAGTTCGGCCTTGTGGCCAGCACTTTATATAGCGAGGCTGGCTTAAAAGCCAACCCAAAAGCACGGCCTTGTAGCCAACCTAAGTCGGCGTGACTCGCCCGATAATAAGTAAACCCACATACACACACACACACACACACACACACACACACACACTCTCCGGCAGAAGGATTAGTTTGTCAAAGTAGAAAATTTAAGTAGACATAATCAAAGCGTGAGAATAAGCTCGATGTAGCAAATGTGCACACCGTTGTGTAGGAAAAGAAACACAACATTAGAGACACAACATTTTTAGAGCAGCCGATCCTACGAACCGATGATCGTTCGATAGTTAGAATTTCTTTAAGAATTAAAGTAAATACAAAAGAGATTTTCAATCATTGAAAAATTTATTCAAAAACGCCTGAAATTAAAGCCATTAACAACCATTAAACATAATTTGTTTGAAAAATATACATTAACAAATAAAACAGAAAAAATAATTTAGTGATATTGCAACATTAAATTTAAATTTTATTGTTTGCTAATTTTGTTAAAATTTAACCAATACAAAAATTTGACAATAATCAGTGAATAAAATAAGACAATAATCTCGAGAAATATTAAAGTACTTTGACTAGCACGCGTTGAAAGTAGGTCAAATAACTCAGAGTCAAGGCTCTAGCGACGCGTTGCTACGTCCGTGCATTTGTTTTAATTCTGAGTTTTAAATGAAAAAGAAACAAGAAACAATTATCGTGAGAAATATAACTAGCGAAGAATAACAGTTTTAAGCGCATTAAGACAAAATAAATTAATGGTAGAGTCGTCACAGTTACAAAATTACATAAAATTGCAAAGAGGGTCCACAAAGAACTTGAAAGGCAGGAGAATTAGTTACGAAACTTTGGGATATTCTAAAAGAAACAGTATCAAATAAAGCAAATCTAGAGTTTATAAAAGTGAGATTAAAAGGATTAGGTAGAATTACACAGGTAGCAAAAATTAGACACAATTATAGAAGAGTTAATTCAGTTTCTAAATAAAATAGTAGAAAATAAAGAGGAACAGTTAGAAGACTGGAAGACAGACTTCGGATCATTAAAGAATTCTTTACGAAACGATACGACAATAGCCTGCTAGAGAAGGAATTTCAGGACGGAATAATAAGGCATCTGGAGAAAGAAAACAACACATTACCCGAATTGTTAAATAAAAAAGGAATAACAAACGAAACTCTCGACAAAATATTATCTCATTATCCGGAAAAACCAGCAGAAGACTATATTTGCTTGGAGAAAACGGCCAAGAGAATACAAGAGTTACAACAACATAATAGACTGTTATGCCAAGAAATTGCATTGCTAAACGAGCAAAGACTCGCGCTTAAAAAAGCTGTTGCACCTATTCCATCGAAAATAAATATTGTTCAATTCCCACCAATCAAAGAAACAAAAACCAAAAGCAAAATGAGCATAGCAGAAATAGCAAAGGCTGTAAATGGATTATTACCCCTGTTTTTCGGCACGCAATCACCAGACTTGAGGGGAAAGTCTACAAATTTATACTGGGCTAGGAACTGGCTACTAAGGAGTAAGTCCGAGTAACATCCAAAATAACATAGACTGCATCAAACTTCGACTACATGGAGCTGCGTTCGACTTAGTACGTTCAAAACCGGTTGAAAGCTTGGAAGAACTTTATCTAACCATAAAAAGAGCTTATCTGGCATCCATGTCACTAGAGTCGGTCTTAACTAAATTACAAAGTTGTAGCATTTAAATCTGGATTAAGAGACGCAACGCTTCGGGTCCATATGCTAAACGTTGTAGGTAAAACGATTGACGAATTGATCGAAATTGCTGTCGACACATTCGAAACCATACAAAGGAGTATTGCTCTGCAAACAGGCTCGTTGAATATTAACATGACATCAGCCCTATCAACGAACGTTACCAAATAAATCCTACATTTAGAGAATTGAAAAACATCAGTAAAAAACCCAGCAGATTGCAAGATAGAATAGTCTGCTCTTTTTGTAATAAACGGCGACATACAAGGGGCCCAGACATGGCCAATTAGCTGGGAACCCAAAAAAATAAGTAACTCGAGGCCAACTCAAGTTAATCAGTTAATCCGACATCAAAAGCGATTGTGGAAACGTTGCCGACTCCTAACTTTGTTAATAATAATAGCAGTAAAGACAAAGCATAGAGTACGAGGAAAAATTATACAGTCGAGGAAGTATATGTAGCATCAACAATAACACGTCAAAAAGTGATCCAACTCGGAACACAATTGGTAATAATCATTTTGCTAATTATACAATTAGTGTGTTCATCAATCTCAGAAGTCGTTTCTCTAGGTTACAAATTGAGACGGCATTCTAGGAAGAGATAATTTATGAAACAAATCCATTATTAATACACTGACAAATAATTGGACAATTTTTAACAAGAGCAAACCATTTATTACAAAATTTTCATTAAAATGCATAGAGGTTGATAGTAAAAAACTTTAATACTACAAAAATAAATGCAAGAACTGTCACAATAACTAAGTTAAACATTAAAACTAAATTGACGACTGTTGTAATAAATAAACAAGAAATTGCACCACGATTATTCTTGGGAGAAACTCTAACGAAGGTTAAATACAAAAAAGTCAGTGTTCCGATTTTAAATGCAACGGAAAAAGATTTCATTCTCAATGACAACTTCTTTCCAGACTTTAATGACTTCAATCAATACAAAATAAGCAATACATCGAATATTCCTAAAATATTGTGGCGAAAATACAGCGCCATCTATGCTTCATACAATAATGTGATATACAGCGCCATCTACACGCCGATACGTGCAATATTTACGAGTGTTACAGTGTTACCAAATCACAGTCCACATTCTTCTGGAATACAATGACATCTAACGAGCGCTAGCGAAAGATCTAGAAGTTACTTGATATTTCCACAACGCAGCCTACACAATAGAACATGATTCATTGCTGAAACAAACAATTTATGGAAATGGAAGTTTCTCGACAATCTAGTAAGATCTGGAGAAGTCTGACGATAACGTAGCGATAATTATCGGACAGTATAAATAGACACAAACAACAGCAGCGAGGACAGTTTGATTTTGGAAAGCAACAAAGTGACATCGTGGAAGTAACAGTTTGAAACTAACGACTTTTTATTATTTCGAATCTACGATTATTCACAATCCAGTGATCGAACCTGAAGAGAGTTGAAGCGGTAATTTTGGAAATTACGTAACAATTGGTGTCAGAAGTGGGATTGCGGAATAATCCGAAATAATAATGAAATTCGCTGACCTGAAAATACCACAGCTGAGGCAAGAGTTGGAGTCACGCAGTTTGTCTGTGACAGGAAATAAAGCAGAGCTGCAAACACGCTTGCGTGACGTTATGGAGAAGGAGGGCATCGACGTTGAAGCACAAGAGTTCATCTACGAAGCTACATCCAAAGTTGAACACGAGTTGGTAGAAACGCAAGCATCTCCAGCGTTTGATTTGAAAGTGCTATTAGCAGCCATGGCGCAGCAGTCCTCACGGATGGAGCACCAGATGCAGCAGCAGTCCTCACGCATGGAGCAGAAGATGACACAAAATACTTCACAGCTACAAGTTCAGATGGAACAAAATACATCACAACTACAAGATCAACTAACCACACGCATGGAGCAGCAGTTGGCGCAAAACACTGCACAACTGCAAGAGCAACTTTTGCGCATTGAGGGAAATTCTGCAGAACTGCAGGCGAGACAAGATAAAGTAGAAGATGAAGTTCGCACGTTACAATCGCAAACGCAAGAGGAATTGCACACACTGAAGGCAGAAATATTGCGGCTGGAGGGTCACATACGAAATGTACAGTTGACTGGACCTGTTGCGGCTGTTAGTGCACCAAAATTGAAAGCGCCAACCTTCGACGGAACTGTGCCGTTTAAAATCTTTAAACTCCAGTTCGAGACAACGGCACAAACGCATCACTGGTTGTTGGCAGGCAAAGTGGCAGCTTTGGTGGTGTCGTTGAAGGGTTCCGCTGCTGAAGTTGTGCAAACGGTTCCTGATCACGAGCGAGGTAATTATGATGCGTTGATGGCATCGATTGAGCAGCGATACGGTAGCGATCACCGAAAGCAAATGTTCCAGATGGAGCTAATGAATCGTTTCCAAAAGAATAACGAACCGTTGCAGGAATATGCAACAGAGATCGAACGACTCGCATATTTGGCCAACGCGGATGCACCCACAGAAGTAATCGAACTACTGAAGATACAGGCGTTTATGAATGGTATACGGGATGTGGATACGAAACGCGCAGCCTACTCTATGCCAAAGAAGACCTTCGCCGAAACAGTTTCGTTTGCTCTGACGCAGGAGACAGCGAGTCTTTTGACCAGACCATCGCACAAGGTTCATCGACTTGAGTTTGCTTCAAATGAGTCGCTAGAAAAGACAATAAGGGAACTAATTCAGACGATAGCACGAATGACGCCGATGTCGCGTAAGAGTTCGGACGCAAGATGTTACAACTGCGGGAAAATTGGACATTTTGCACGAAACTGCAATATATCAGTGAGTGGCAAAAAGAGAAGCGCCGAAAAAGTAAGTGGTGCTTCTACTGAAACAGAATCGTTAAACTGACCAGCCCAAAGGGGTGTGAGCTGGTTTCCGCAACTGATTGCCCCACTGTCTTTGTCTCGCAAATGCGTCGAAACAACAACAACTTAACAGTAAGCGGAACTGTAAACGAGCGGTCGCTGGACTTGACGCTGGACACAGGCGCAACGCATTCCATTATTCGAGCAGATTTAGTACGAGATGATATCGAGCCGCTGATTGCTTGCAAACTGCGAACTGCTACAGGAGAGGAAGCTGCGATTTTCGGAAAACTGATTTGTCGTGTTCAGATTGGAATGCTGCAAGTGATACCTTCCTGGTGGCTGAAAATATGGATGAGGTAATATGAAGAAAAAGTTGCTGACGTGCCGAAATATGGAGATACCTATAAGCGCTGGATAAGAACGGCCTCAAATCATGAAGGTGAGTGTTAGCCATCGCCAACAGATTCCAACAAAATTAGAAGCGGTTCTATGGGCTTGCGTGGAGCGATATAGTGGGAGATAGTGGAGCGGGCCAGCTGGGTATAGTAGAGGCATCAGATGACACGGCGAATATACTGGTTGGACGAACTTTAGTGCAAACAGAACGAAGTAAGCGAATTCCTGTTCGCGTAATGAACGAGTTTAAGTCAACGATCGTTTTCGAGAAAGTAGCGCTAATAGGACAGTGCCAAGCAGTAGAAGCCATAATAAATTGTGACGATCGTACTCAGGTGAGCAAAAAGATTGCTTTACAAGAAACAATAAAATCTCCTGCTATAATGGGTCACTGCTTGAATGAGGTAAGTGAACCAGAAAAGTCTAAAGCTAAACGCTTATTGCAAAAATATAGCGCTGTATTTGCAAGCGATGAAAATAAATTTGGAAGAACTGCTATCGTACAACATCGAATAGACACCGGCGATGCACGACCGATCCGGCAAGCCCCACGCAGAGTCCCACTAGCGAAACGAGAAGAAGCGGAGCATTTGATAGATGAAATGCGGAGAGAGAGTGTTATTGAACCATCAACAAGCCCATGGAGCTCACCGGTCGTGCTAGTTAAAAAGAAAGATGGAAGCACTCGATTTTGCGCTGACTACCGAAAGCTGAACGATGTCACGAAAAAGGACAGCTACCCACTTCCGCGAATAGATGACACTTTGGACACGTTATCTGATGCACAATGGTTTTCAACGTTGGATTTGCAAAGCGGTTATTGGCAAGTAGATATCGAAAAATCTGATCTTGAGAAAACGGCTTTCAGCATCGGCGACGGATTGTGGCAATTCTCTGTGATGCCGTTCGGATTATGCAATGCTTCAGCAACTTTTGAGCGCTTGATGGAGCACGTGTTAAAAGGGCTACACTGGAAAACATGTTTAGTGTATCTTGATGACATCATTGTCATGGGCAAGAATTTTGATGACCACCTGAAAAATTTGGAGGAAGTGTTTCAACGCATCAATTCCGCTGGATTGCGATTAAATCCGAAAAAAATGCAACCTGTTCAAAACCGAAGTGACGTATTTGGGCCACAAAATCACTACTAAAGGAATTCACTCTGATGAAAGCAAAATAAAAGCGGTAAGAGATTGGCCTCGTCCAAGTAATGTTCATGAAGTGCGAAGTTTCCTTGGGCTCTGTACTTATTATCGACGCTTTTTACACGGATTTGCCAATATTGCACGAAGTCTACATAATTTATCAAAGAAGAATTGAAGATTCGTGTGGAAAAAAGAAGAAGAAGATGCTTTTTAGCAGCTGAAGGATTTGCTCTGTACTCCAATGTTGGCATATTCAGTTCCTGGTGCGAAGTTCTTGTTGGACACAGATGCTAGCGCACATGGCATTGGAGGTGTGCTATCAGAGATCATCGATGGACAAGAAGAAGTTATTGGATACTACAGTCGAGTCCTGGGTAAGCCAGAAATGAATTATTGTGTCACCAGGCGTGAACTTTTTGCAGTAGTTGAATGCGTGAAACACTTCCATAAATATTTGTATGGACAGCATTTCTTATTAAGGACAGATCACGCGGTTTTAAGATGGCTACTTCAGTTCAAAAACCCAGAAGGTCAAATTGCGCGCTGGATAGAAAGGCTGCAGAGTTACGATTGTGAAATACAGCATCGGAAAGGTGGACAACATGGAAACGCAGATGCTTTATCTCGACGACCGTGTGCACTCGAATGTAAGCATTGCTCTAAAGTTGAAAGCTGCGAAGGTGTAGTCGACGTCCGATTAACGAGTCTGCAACCTGACGATGAGTCGCAACCTAGTGCGCTAAGGGACAGCCAGCTTAATGATGCAGACTTGGCGAAGATAGTAAAAGCGAAAGAAATAGACCGAAGGCCAAGCAAAGAAGATATGGCATCAGAAAGTCTGATGGCCAAGGCGTATTGGGCACAATGGAGCAGTTTGAAGCTGAAAAACGGAGTGCTGCATCGTTCCTGGGGAAGTAACGACGGTAAGCAAACTCGTAGTTTGATTGTTCTACCAAAGTCGCGAATAGATGCTGTATTAAAAGAATTCCACAATAGACCAAGTGGCGGCCATCTCGGTGTTACAAAAACTGTGGAGAAGATTAAACAACGATTTTATTGGGTGAACTGTCAAGAAGCGGTAGCGGAATGGATCAAAAATTGCACGCAGTGCATGGCTGCTAAGGGACCTAAATTTCAAAGCAGCAGGAAGTTGCAGCAGTACAACGCTGGAGCGCCATTTGAGCGAGTTGCAATGGATGTAGCTGTTGCAACGGATGTAGCCCATTTCCGACTAGTGACTCTGGAAATAAATACGTGTTGGTCATTATGGACTATTTCATCAAATGGCCAGAAGTCTACCCTATACCAAATCAGGAGGCTAAAACTGTAGCTGAGGTATTTGTTCAGAACTGGTTCACGCGATTCGGCATACCAATCGAGTTGCACTCCGATCAAGGACGAAATTTTGAGTCTTCAATATTTCAAGAAATGTGCCGATTGCTGGGTATCAATAAGACTCGAACGACACCTCTACATCCGCAGTCAGATGGCATGGTGGAAAGGTTCAACCGCACATTACAAGAGCATCTGCGGAAAGCCGTGGGCAAATGTCAGCGCAATTGGGATAAGCACATTCAAATGTTCTTATTGGCTTACCGATCAGCAGTCTATGACACTACTGGTCACTCACCTGCGCAAGTAGTTTTTGGCTCAGACTTGAGATTTCCGACGGATCTAAAATTTGGCAAAAGCAGTGATCTTACCGAAACCGAAGACAACTACTGGCACATGTTACAATCTGAAATGACCGAAATACACGAAATGGTGAGGCGGTGTACACAGTTAATGAGTTAATGGATCGCTATGACCGAAGTATGAATACGGACGGATTCAAAGAGGGCGACTTATTGTTACTGTATAATCCGCAACGGAGGAAGGGCATGTCTCCAAAGCTGCAAACATCGTAGGAGGGCCCGTACAAAGTCATTAAGCGACTAAATGATGTTGTGTATCATGGTAAAATTAAAGTAACGAGGTAAAATTAAAGTTGTCTATTTAGAGAGGCTTGCGCCGTATGGATCAAGGAATTTCGTGTTTGATCGGGACGATCAGACCAAAAATGACACACAGGAAAGTGACTATGAGTTGTTGTGCGACGGAGGAAATAGCTGTAGTGCCGAAGAGCAGAGCACTGACGAATACTCAGATGCAATAGAATACGAGGAACCAAACAGTGTTGAAAGCGTATTGGAATATGACCAAATGGATTTGAAGATTGGACCTGGTAGGCCCAAAATTATAAGAACTAGCAAACGAGGACGTCCACAAAAACAATTTAACGTCTTGGATCAAATTACTAATCTTAGTTCAAAAGACATCTTAGTACCAGAGTCAGTAGAGGAAGCGCTAAATTCTACCTGTGCCAGCAAATGGAAAGAGGCCATGCGAAGCGAGCATGCATCAATTATTCGCAATAATACTTGGACACTGATTGACCTTCCTCCTGGGAAGAAAGCCATTGGCAGCAAGTGGGTTTTTTCGAGTAAAACAAATGAAGATGGAAGAACCGATAAATTCAAGGCAAGACTAGTTGCAAAAGGTTGTAGCCAAAAATTTTGGGATAAATTATACAGAAACCTTTTCTCCAGTCGCACGGTATGCCACCATCAGATTAATGTTTGCCTTAGCTGCTGAATATAAGCTGTATCTTCACCAGATGGATGTCTGTGCAGCATACTTAAATGGAGAGCTTAATGAAGAAGTTTATATGACTCAACCAGAAGGCTTCACAGACAAACAGTTTCCCAAGAAAGTGTTAAGACTCAACAAAGCTCTTTACGGTCTTAAACAATCTGGCCGTAAATGGAACGAGAAACTGGATAAAACATTAAAAAAAATGGGTTTTGTGGCGTGCCAAAACGAGCCGTGCTTATATTTTCGCAACTATGAAGGTAAGATAAATTTAATCGCAGTATATGTTGATGACCTACTCATAGCTTCCACGCTCAAGCAAGAGCTTCTCAATATAAAAAGTGAAATAATGAATAATTTCCAAGCCATAGATAAAGGACCTGCAAAATATTTCTTGGGTTTTGAAATCGAACGTAGCGAGGAAACCGGCGCTATCTCAATTAGTCAGCAACAGTTTATAAAAGAGTTACTTCATCAGTACAAATTTGATAAGTGTCGACCAGCAGCAACTCCATTAGACATTGGCTTTAAAATAGGGTGCCGAAAGGAGCAATGCCGAAGAGTGGATCAGACTGATTATCAATCACTGATTGGAGCGTTGATGTATTTAGCGCTCAACCAGACCCGACATTACTCATTCTGTGTCCAAGTTAGCACAGCGAAACTCGGACCCACACATTGAGCATGAGACAGCAGCGAAGCATATTTTGCGTTATCTGGCCAGCAGTATGGAGTTAAAGCTTCACTACAGATGCACAGGTAGGAACGTAGAAGGATACGTTGATGCTGACTGGGGGGGTGATAACCTCGACAGAAAATCTGGTTACATCTTCGTCTTGGCCGGCTGCGGATTTTCATGGCAGTCGAAAAAACAATCAACGGTAGCGTTAAGCAGCGCAGAGGCAGAATACATGGCACTCGCTGAGGCGTGCAAGGAGTCCATATACTTGCAACGGCTTTTGTGTGAAATAGGATGTCAACCAGAAGAATTGCCGGTCGCGCTTAGCGGAGATAATTTAAGCGCACAACAACTTGCTAAGAATGCAACGTTCCACAGCCGTAGTAAGCACATTGATGTTCGATATCATTTTATCAGAGATGCTGTCAAGCAACAAAAAATTGAGCTTCGATATCTAGAATCCAGCGAACTAATGGCAGATATCTTAACCAAAAATCTTTGCAAGGTCAAACATATTAAATTTACATTGCTTATGGGTCTTAAGGAGATTAAATAATTTTCAGTTTTTTACTTAACAGATTATTGAACCTTATAGATATGATTTGCATAATGAATATAAAAAATAATGAAATTAGTTTATTACTTAACCGAATATAAATAATTTTCATTTGATTTGAATGAACATGAAGAACAATTTAATTGAATTATTAAATCATGAAGACTTGTAATTATGATAACTTTATTTTCTTATTATATATATATATATATATTCCCGTGAAGGTAGCGCGTTGGAATGTAACAGCAATATGTTATATATACATACATATGATTAACATCTCATTTCTACTCTCTCTATTCTTACTTTGTACTCTGCTGAGCAATGCGAATAAAGTACTTGAAAGAAGCAGACGTGTTTGAGTTTACTGATATTATTTTCTCGCAACAGGTTATGGGCCCAGTAGAGCACGTGGTGTACATATTCTTTTTACTTTAAATTTTCTTTGTGAAGATTAATAAAAAATTATGCCTTCAAGTCCATTTTATGCAGTCGATAAATTGGATGACTCAAATTATGAGACCTGGTCAGCACAAGTCAAAAGTGTACTGATTTGTTCAGAACTCTGGTCAATTGTAAATGGAACTGTGGTGAAGCCAGAAGGAGAACAAGCTCCAGCTTAGATTCTGAAGGATGAGAAAGCACTAGCACGTCAAACCTGGACAATTGAATCATATTAAACATTGTACTACCTCATTGGCAGCCTGGAACAAATATAAACAAGTCCATCAGCCACATGGACCGGCACGCAAGGTAACGCTGTTAAGACAGCTCCTTAACCTAAAACTCGTAAATAAGTTGGGCGTCCCTCAATACGTCGATGCATTCGTAAGCATCTCTGAAAAATTGCAAGAAACTGGTCTAGAACTCAATGAAGAGTTCTTAGTCATCGTTTTGTTATCAGGACTGCCATTATCATACGATAATTTTGTCATTGCGATGGAAGCGCGAGATAATCTTCCAACATTGGATGCTCTTAAGGTGAAACTGTTAGAAGAAGGCTCCAGAAGAGAGCAATTAGTGACTGTACCTAATGACAACAGCGTTCAAGCATTCGTTGCTCGCATAGCTTCGAAAGGCAAAAACAGTTACACCAGTATCAATGCCAATAACAATAACGAACAAAGCAACGACAAAACGACTACAAACAACAGTAACAAAAGGAACAAATCCAATTTAAAGTGCTTTAAATGTGGACGCAAAGGGCATTTTGCATCGCTGTGCAGAGCGCAGTCGAAACACGCTCCCTCTACTTCGTTTATTCTAACAGCAACAAACTCTACTACACTGAACTGGAATAGTTGGTGTATCGACAGCGGCGCGACGTCGCATATGTGCTGCCAACGAAACATGTTTGACCGGTTAGTGGATTTCAGCCAGAAAATATTAATAGCGGGCGGCGATTGCATCGAAGCTTGCAACATAGGTACCGTACGTTTAAAAACAACAAAATTTGACGTGCTGTTACGCGAAGTACCTTCTGTACCCGGTTTACAAACCAATTTCATTTCGGTAAATAAAGCAGTCGAGAACGGTCTCAGTGTGCATTTTTCAAGACTCAAAGGAGTATTTATGAATAAAAATCGCGAAATTGTGTTTGAAGAGAAGAAGACGGGCAATTTGTTTATAAATGAGCAGAGAGACATTTCGTGTTTTCTTTCAAGAAGTTCAAGTCAAGAACAATTGAAATGGCATAATCGCTACGGGCATCTGAACTTTCAATCGCTACATCAGTTGTCTAGTAAAAACATGGTGAAAGGGCTGAAAGTAGGTGATTTCCAAAACATTTTATGCAAAACATGCGCAGAAAGCAAAATTTGTGCAAAGCCTTTCGATAAATCATTGTCGCGTTCAAGGGAAATCTTACAATTAATACACACAGATGTGTGTGGACCAATGAGCCAATGCTCAAATGGCGGAAATCGATATATAATTACATTTATCGACGATAAATCGCGATATACATTTGTTTACTTTCTTAAAAGAAAAAACGAGGTTTTCGAAACTTTTAAAAATTTCCAAGCGATGGTAGAACGGCTAACCGGTAGAAAAATTCAATTTGTACGAAGTGATAACGGCGCGGAATATGTTAACAACGCGTTTGACAAATATTTAGTGGAGAAGGGCATTCAAAGACAGTTGACGGTGCCGCACACCCCTCAGCAGAATGGCGTACCGGAGCGAATGAATCGAACGTTGGTGGAAATGGCTCGTACAATGTTACTTCACTCGGATTTGGACGAAAAGTACTGGGCAGAGGCAGTGGCCACTGCGGCGTACTTGCGAAATAGGTCGCCAACCAAGATCTTATCAGGAAAAACACCATATGAGATGTTAATCATATGTATGTATTTATAATATATTGTTGTTACATTCCAACACGCTACCTTAACGGGAATATATATATATATATATATATACATATGATTAACATCTCATTTCTTCTCTCTCTATTCTTACTTTGTACTCTCCTGAGCATTGCGAATAAAGTACTTGAATATATATATATATATATATATATATATATATATAATTCCAATAAATATAGGGAGGGATACAAATAAGTGTGTAAGTCATTCAGGCTGATAAGCTCAACCAAAAATTAAAAATAAAGTAGGAATTAGACTTCTTTCAAAAAAAATATAAAATATTATTAAATTTATTCTTCTAAAGGATAGAACATTGGAGTTGAGTAAGCGACTTGGATGGACGTGTATTTTACTTCGCTGTGAAAATTTCTGTGAAATTTAGTGTACTTGATTAGAATCTCCCAAAAAATTAATAACGTATCGAAGCAGAGTTAGTGTGTTGCGCAAAAAGACTAAGTTGTAGAGTAATTGATCAGTAAAATAATTAAATATAACATTTTAAAAGGTTTTTGAGTCCAAAAAAATTTCGCGCGCTTTTCTCCTATTTTCGTTCGGTTTTACTGTTTTCAATTTCTTTCAACACTTGTGAGAAACTGGAAGAGAAACAGAGACTAAGAAATTGAGTGAACTTTGCAAACATTGTAAAAATGCACTACCAGCGCCTAATGAGTTTGTGAGATGTCAGCAATGTAAATCGGGATATCATTTTCCATCATGCTGCTCGCTCTCTGAGCGGAGCTTTGCGCAATATATATTGGAAAAGCGAAATGAGTGGAAATGTCAACATTGTAGGCAAAGATCTAAGTCCGCGTCTTCGTGTGGGAGAGCAGTGTCGGCGGATGTCAACACAGGTCAACAAGCTGCTCTAAAACCACAAGCTGCGATCACGGGCAGTTTGGCCTCCGAGATTAACACTTTACATTCAAATGTTTCAGAGCTTAAGACGGACACGAAAGAGATCAAGAAGGTTATTGAAAATTTAAGTCAACGAGTGTCTTTCTCTTATGACGATATCAAAAGTCAGCTCTCGAGTGCTTTGACTAAGATAAATGAGGCAATGTCCCAATTAGCCGAGCAGATGAAAGAGCTTTCCATAAAAAACGAAGAGAAAGAACGAAAAATTACATTGTTAGAGCAGAAAATAAACACAATGGAACAACAATCGCTGGACAATAACATTGAGATAAGGAATGCTCCGAACATGGAAAGTGAGTGTGTTAAGGCTTTCGTGGTAAATGTTGGCAAAGCAACGAATGTTGATATTAAGGAGAGTGACATTGCTGATGCCTATAGGTTAAGACAGAAAAACAACATGATTATTAAATTCTCCGATGTAAATAAAAAGAGAGAGTTAATGCGAAAGACACGGGGAAAGGTAAGCGCTGCGATTGTCTCATCAATAACAACAACATCATCTTCGGTGAATGAGGTGATGAGCACAAACAATAATAGCGGTCAAAGTATGTACATTGGCGATCAGCTGACGCAAACGAATCGTCATTTACTTTGGATGGGTACGGTACGGAAAAATTTACGCTAAAAAACAGTAATTAATTTTTTAAATAAGTTTGAGTAAACGCCAATCATATAAATTTTTAAGATGACCATACATTTAACAACAGCAACCCATATTAGTTATAACTCCATAGATAAAAACAAATACAGTAACTACAATCTTCCATGCATCTACCTAAATATCAGGTCCCTGCGAAAAAACTTTCTGTCTTTTACATCAGCAATAGAAAACCTAATAGATATGCTTGATATAATTGTACTGGTAGAAACAAATATTTCTGATGAAGAGGATGGGTTTTATTCGATTCCGGGTTTTAATATGGAATATCTAAATAGGCAGCGAAGACGGGGTGGTGGAATTGCAGTTTATCTGAAAGAGTCAATACGATACACGAGGGCAGGAGAATCTGGACTATGTATGGAATCCTTTGAGAGTATTCATGTATCATTGACGATCGATAGGAAAGCTTTTTCGCTAGTTGCTATATACAGACCGCCGTCTCAAAGTGTAAATGATTTCATTAGGGAGCTGGAACGCAAAATTGGCCAGATACACGCAGCTCAGGACATCGTATTAATAGGAGACATGAACATAAATTTGAATCTTCGTGACCATGCCACCAATTTAGAATATCTCAGTATGCTTGCGTCCAATGGTCTTATGAATTGTGTTATTGGAAATACTATGGTTGACCTAAATAGAGAGACAGAATCGGCCATTGATCACTTATTTATGCGAGGCAGCGGATGCGATGTAGACGCGGCCGTCGTCACAACAAGCATCTCGGATCACTTCTCGGTGTGGTTTGCCGTAAAGTATTTTGAATTACCAAAAAATGATAGGATAATAGCTGATCATAGCATAATAGTTGATCGAGAAGTTAATGCGAAAATTCGGTCTACAAACTGGAATGAACTGATGAAATTTGAAAGTGTTGATACGCTCTGCGGCGCAATACAAACAACATTTAGTGACATCTACAATAGTTCACAGAGGAATTTTAAGATATGTAAGCAACGGCGACCACATCCGTGGCTAAAGAATGATATACTTGTCTGTTGCGAGCAACGTGACAAAATGTACAAAAAGTGGCGTAAAAAGCCAAAAGATAAGAGCCTGGAAAGACAATACAAATCATACAGAAATGAGGTTAACAGAATTCTGTTGAGAGCCAAGAATAATTATTATAGAGACAAATTTCAAAAGTTTAAGTATGACGCTAGGAAAACATGGCAAACTGTAAATGAAATCCTAGGCAGAAAAACACAAAATTTTGGACGTCTTTGTACTGAACAATTTTGATAAGCAAAATTCAAACTTACCGGACGAGTTTGCGGAATGTTTTCGGAGTAATATAATTAACGCAGTACACGATTGCTAGATTGAAACATTGCAAACGCGAGCCGAATCGAATAAAAATTTGATGTACTTCAGTGATGCCACTAAAGAAAAAGTGTTTGCTATTAGCGCTAGTATGAACGCAAATAAAGCTCCAGGTTGTGACGGGATAAGACAAAAAGACCTGAAGAACAACAAAGAATTTCTTACACCAATAGTAACCAAACTTATAAATTTGAGTCTTAATACGGGGAAAGTACCAGAATCTCTAAAGCAGTCAATTGTAAGACCAATTTATAAAAAAGGCATGAAAACCGCAGTGGAAAACTATAGCAGAAGAATCAAAATAATATCCTAAAAATCTTAGCCAAAAGGAAAAATGCAAACTTTTCACGCTCGGACGCCATTTCATTGCCAAGTTATTTACGTGTATTGAACTTAGACGGCATCTTTAAATATACAACATTGATGGAGTTTTATGAAGACACTCGCTTTAGAAATATGATTCGACATTCATAGGAAACAAGACGCAGGACAGAAGGCAGATACACAGTTCGACAATATCATAATGATTACGGAAAAAACACCCTTGACGTCACAATTCCCAGAATTCTTAATCAGCTTCCATTAGAGCTGCTTAGTATACCAACCATAAATCGGCGGAAAATGAGAACTAGTAAGGGTACCTTCGGTCAGACCGAAGCTTATATACACTACATCCCGCCGATTTTCACCATTTTCAATACAGAGTTATCTATGATGGCAGAGAATATTCGTACCGAATTTCAAGTCAATTCTTCCAACCGTTATTCTGGAATTGCGGTTTATATCAATGTCATATGTTCGTGGGCGGACACGCCCATTTTTTTTAAAAATTTAATCTACCTGTACCGATGTATTCGGAAACAAAATTGATGCTCAAAACTAAGTCTACAAGTTGAAATATTGTTAAAAGAATTAGTATTTGTTAAAAAAGTAGGCGTGGCGCTGCACCGATTTATCCCATTTTCAATCCCACAGAGTTTCGGATGACAAAGAATATACGTGCAAAATTTCATCGCGATAGCTTCATTCGTTCTCCTGTAATCGTGATTTCCACAGACAGACAGACAGACAGACAGACAGACAGACTACGGACATGGCTAAATCGACTCAGGAGGTGACACTGATCAAGAATATATATACTTTTCCATACCTGCCACGCCTCCTTTAATGCGTTACACACGGAAGCACAAAGTGAATATACCCTCATTCCTTCGGATGTAGGGTATAATTAAGGAATATTTGATAAATCACGAAGATAGAAATTTCAGTTATACTTAAAACATATATACTTTGTTATTTTATATACTTTTTAAAAAAATCCAGTTATTTTTCTATCATTCTTCACATTTCACTTTAAAAAACTACACTTTTTCATATGATTAAATTGGATTGCAATCACTTTTTCATATGATTTGGAGTTGCTGTTGTATTTAAATTGGATTGCAATATAAGATAGTATGTCAAGTCGCATTACAATTATTTTTTTTTTTTGTATTTATCACTTAGATGAGTTTTTCAATCCTGCAAACAAGTCCTAAGGACTTCGCGGGATAACTAATTGAAACTGTAATTATGTACTATGTTTATCTTAAATGAAACTAATATTAATCATATAATATTTAAATTAAATAATATAGTATAAGATTTATTTTTATAGACCCTTTCTCAAGCAAGTTATATAAGACTACAGATTCAAATTCTTAAAATCACTAATCCATAAGATATTAAATCTATCCCTATAAAATAAGAAATATTTAAAAAATACGTAGAGTAAAAATTTATTAGTAGTATATAAAATGATATAATGAATATATAAACTTGAACCATTCAATAACCCCTTGATTTAAAACAAATAGGTATTAATCATAAAATAAAAAAACAAGTTTTATCATAAAACTCTAAATGATTGGAAATAATCATTCCCATGAGTTCGAATTATTGAATCTAAGATTGATAACCCTAAAGCCCCTTCACATACTCTTAAGGTAAGAAATATTATGTTAAAAAATATTTCATAATTATAAGATTTCAAAAATATAATTAATAGTATAAATTAGTAGTATATATTCTAATCTTAATAATATAGTTAGTAAATGTTTTTTATTTATTGCAAAAACTAAAATATTAGAAAAAACAATACTTAAAGATAAAATTATTGTCAGGTTTAACATTTGTTTAAGTAGTTTAATTAAAACTCATGTAAATCATAGATAAGAACTTTTTAAATAAGATAAGATTTTAGATAAGATCATTAATCTCCAAAATTAATATTTTAAATAAACTATTTCTTGAAATTATAAGTTTTATTTTTCTAATATCTCTAATTTTAAATACAATATTTATATCAACAAAACATCCCTTAGCTTCTGGGGTAGTATTATTAATACAAACTCTATTAGTTTGTTTATGTTCTGGGCTCCTAACTTATAGATTTTGATTTTCTTATATATTATTTTTAGTTTTCTCAGGGGGTTTATTAATTTTATTTATTTATGTTGTTTCTCTTGCTTCAAATGAAAAATTTAGATTATCATTAAACCTTTATTTAAATACTAGAATTGTATTAGCTTGTTTAGTTAGTTTATTTATATTTTTAGACAAAATAATTATATTTTATTCAAATATAAATCTTGAAATAGAAAGTTTAAATAACTGACATTATTTGATAGAAGTCTCGATTTCTTTAAATAAGTTATATAACTTTCCTTTAAGTAATATAAATATAATATTAATATTATATTTATTAATAACTTTAATTGTTGTAATAAAAATTACTAATTATAATAAAGGACCTCTTCGAAAAATAAAGTAATGAATAAACCTATTCGACTATCTCACCCTCTTATTAAAACTATTAATAACTCTTAAGTAGATCTTCCAACCCCCTCAAATATTTCAATATGATGAAACTTCATTCGGGCCTTTCTTCGGGCGCTCGGAGCGTCCGTGTATCCGACATGACGCTGTTATAGAATGCTGCCTAAGAGGAAGATGCGTAGCCACTAAAGTAACCCATCAAAAAGTTGACAAAAACTTTGATCATGACAAATAATTTTGTGATAAAACACATTATGCAAGCTGCCGAAAAAAATTACATAAAAATAAAAAAGTTCGGAAAACTGAGTAAAGACAGTTGAGGGGAATGCATACAAAAGGAGGCGGAATCTATGGAATACTATTACGTAGGTCCTGATTTCCATTAAAACTGTGCCTTTTTAAGATCTTATTAACTAAGATCTTTCTGTTAATATGTGGTAGGTTCTTTTATTTAAGAATTTCAGTAAAGTTATTTACATTTTTAAAGTATATATTCATTTATCAATGCCAAGGTAGAATGCTGAAGTTAATCAAGAAAGAATTAATAATAACGCTTCTTTTTACGGTACTCAGTTTCAAGTTTCAATGTTTACAATTTTTCACGCAAGATACATACTACTTTGACAGTTCAACCGTGTTTACTTTCTATCGTGAGGTAAATGCGCAGAACGAAGCAATTTTTAACTTCTGATCTACGCAATCTTGTATTCTATCGTTCTTGATTCCTTCGTGTGAGCAACCACTGTGAGCAGTGAGGCAGACAGAAACACATAACAAATAAAAATTAGTATAGGTGTTGTCTACAGCCGGGCTGTAGCCGAAATACCCTACACCTTAAAGCTGCATATATACTCGTATATATATACAATATATATATTATATATCTAATAATAAATATACAATATATATATATACAGTCGAACTTCCCTATAGTGAAGTCAAAGGGACCACAAAATTACTTCATTATATAGAAATTTCATTATATAGAAAACATAATACTTTTTTAAATTTTTATTTTAAGTAATCAGTAATTTCAGTTTGGATTGCACTTTCCCATTTTTGTTCTTCAACGAAAGCTTCTAATAAATTAAGAGATTCGAAAACTTTATTAGGAACATCATTTTTCATTTCCACAAAAGTGGTAGGCAGAATTCTAAATTGTTTAGCGAAATCTTTATTTTTTGCTCCACCTTCTTCAGCTTTATTAATAATCAACAATTTTTTTCCAATAGAGAGACTATTTCGCTGCGACATTTTCACACTGTTTGTTCACTTAATGCAAGTAACTCGAAGCAGGTGTCAAAAATTCTTAGTGATGGTCATTTTTTATCTTTTTCTATTGTCATTTTAAAATTTCGGGGATGCCCATATAAAGTTTACTTTTCCATCGAAATACAGTGCCACTAATATAGCCAACGGAAAATTATTTGACAAAATTCATTATAAGGAGACAAAAACGTATGAAATTTGAGATTGCAACTGTAAAACTTGTTCATTGTATAGAAATATTCACTGTATAGAAATTCATTATACAGAGATCAAACAAGACCAGAAATTGAACGAAAAAGCAGTGTACTTGAAAAAAATTCATAATAGGGAGTGCTTCATTGTATAGAAGTTCACTATAGAGAAGTTCGACTGTAATAATAATAATAATAAAAACAAAAAAATTTTTTTTAAAGTGTGCGGATCACGCCCATATTTGGCATATTAACTGGAAGCATTAGTCTAACCCTACGTATAAAATTTTCTTGTCTTCTCTCAAAAAGTGATGCTGATATGGCCTTTTTTAATAGGCAAAACAGAGGTGCCTGCACTCTCGATATAAAAAGTAGGCGTGGTCCTTGGGCGATTTTGCCCATTTTCAATACGAAACACCCCAACATAGCAACGAATATTTTTTCCAAATTTCATTTTGAAATCTTAATCCGTTCTCCTGTGATCGTGATTTCAACGGACAGACAGACAGACGGACAGACATCGTTATTTCAATTTCGGTGGTGATGCTGATCAAGAATATATATACTTTTCCATACCTATCTTGTCTAGTTCTATGCGTTACACACTCCGGTAGAAAGTGAATATACCCTCAACCTTAAGTTGTAGGGTATAAAAACGTTCTTAAGAGAAACCTTTATAAATCAGAATAACTCATTAAAAAAAATGCACAAAAAGTATTCACTGAAAATCGTGTAAAACCTAAACGTAAAGAGACTTGTTTTTCTTTTTACCTCTTGTTGTCTTTAATTTATTATAATTATACATTCATCTTTGGAAATTTACTATTCAACGAAAATTTCTAAATGCTTACAGGAAAAAAGGTTAAGTCATAGTGAAGTCAACGTAAAAGTGTGACAGTTAATGCAAAAGCTGAATCAAGAGTATGGCCAAGTCTACAACTTCGTTTCACTCTCAACTACAGACCTTTGGCAAACAAGACCAAGTGGGAACCGAAGCACAAATTATAGGCAACTACAGTGAACAATTTTTCAACTTACCGTCAAGAGAACCAATCGATATGGAGTTCAAAGATCTTTCCTTGACAGCTACCTTAGGATTTAATAAAGGTAAGCTAATTTTCACTAAACTAGATATTTTTAGTATAGAATAAGTTCCATGCCTTACCAACTAGCGAACAGGAGCACTTTCAAATATATAGAATTGATTTATTTCGCTTGCAAAACCGCCCATTGAAAACAGAGGGATATTTTTGCTGTTAATATATCCACAAGAACAAATGTTCTGTATATTTTACCTGATGCCTTGTCCTCTTTGAAATCCCAAAGATTTTTTTTTTTATCCCAATCTAAATAACAGAGCAAGTCGAAGGCAAATAGAGTTCACTGAAACCTCCTCACTACCCCATTCGAACTCTCTATCGCCATCAAAACGAGCCAACCATACAACTTCAAACAATTGTTCACAAAAATTTCCTTCGCTACTCCTTGTACTAATAAACCCCAAACATAGTCAACTGATACGAGTCTCGTGATTCGTTTACCCTCGCGAAAAAAATTGTAGGAATTTTAGCATTTCAAAGATTGTGCAGAGTCAGCAAAGTCGGCAAAGCCTTTCTTGCTAGCAGAATCACAACACATTGTCCACTTCATTGCTTGCTTCTTATTTTTTATATCTAACCTACACATCCGAAGAAAGGAAGGTGTATTCATTTTGCAACGATGTTTCTTGATCAGCGTACGTCTATCTGCCTGTCTGTGGAAATTGCAATAGCAGAAGTGCCGCTATGAAATTTGGCATGTATATTCTTTGTGATCATGGAATGCGTGGTATTAACAATTGGCAAAACCAGACCAGTTCTACTACCGCTTTTTTATAATAACAGTAAATACTTCCGTGCCAATAGCTACATACACAACTTTCAGACTCAATTTGGGATGTGATTTGTCCTCGAATAATCGCCTCAGGTTATTCAATCACAAATTGAATAATTAAAAGTCGTTAGTTTCAAATAATAAATCTACAATTTATTAATGCTTGCTCTTATTTTAACACTTCTTTACTACCGCTGTTTATAACTTATACACGTAAACACTCACACACGAATTCTTATTAGCAGCTATTCAACTATTTTATTCTTATTCGACTGTATTCAATAATTTTCAAACTGTTACTTCCACGATGTCACTTGGTAGGTTTCCAAAATCAAACTGTCTCTGCTGCTATGGTTTGTGTCTTTTTATACTGTTCCATGATTATCGCCAGACTATTCCAGATTTTACTGGTTCGTCGAGAAACTTCTCTTTCCATGAATTGTTTGTCTCGGCAACGAACCATGCTCTATTTTGTATGCTACGTTGGGTAAATATCAAGTGCCTTCTGGATCTCTCACTAGATGTTGCATTTATTCCTTGTATTTGGTAACACTGTACGATTTGGTAACACTCGTAAATATTGCACGTTTCGGCGTGTAGATGGTGCTGTATATCACATTATTGTACTTATCACATCACGTGTAGATGGCGCTGTATATTCGCCACGCTATTATAGAAATACTCCCGCAGTTGTAACATTTTGCCTCCGAGCTCTTACGCGAGATGGGCATCATTTGCGACATCACTTGTAGTAGTTTCCTTATGGTCCTTTCTAGCGACTCACTTGAAAAATCTCAAGCCGATGAACCTTGTGTGCTGGTCTGCTCAATTGTTATGTAATCAAGTTCGATCACTGGATTGTAAATAATCTCAAATTCGAATAATGAAAAGTCGTTAGTTTCAAATAATAAATCTACAATTTATTATTGCTTGCTCTTATTTTAACACTTCTTTACTACCGCTGTTTATAACTTATACACGTAAACACTCACACACGAATTCTTATTAGCAGCTATTCAACTATTTTATTCTTATTCGACTGTATTCAACAATTTTCAAACTGTTACTTCCAAGATGTCACTTGGTAGGTTTCCAAAATCAAACTGTCTCTGCTGCTATGGTTTGTGTCTTTTTATACTGTTCCATGATTATAGCCAGACTATTCTAGATTTTACTGGTTCGTCGGGAAACTTCCCTTTCCATGAATTGTTTGTCTCGGCAACGAATCATGCTCTATTTTGTATGCTACGTTGTGGAAATATCAAGTACCTTCTGGATCTTTCACTAGCTATCGCATTTATTCCTTGCATTTGGTAACACTGTACGATTTGGTAACACTCGTAAATATTGCATGTTTCGGCGTGTAGATGGTGCTGTATATCACATTATTGTACTTATTACATCACGTGTAGATGGCGCTGTATATTCGCCACAGTATTATAGAAATAACCAGAATATATTTACAGGCTCATGTCGGATACGCGCTCGATCGTCTGACGCTCGGTAGTTGTTTATTCTCTTTTGTGTTTTTCTTAAGTTTTGTTGGTACGCCAGCGTCGAATACCAACAAAACTTAAGAAAAACACAAAAGAGAATAAACAACTACCGAGCGTCTGACGATCGAGCGCGTATCCGACATGAGCCTGTTAGTATTTATATCCTAATTTTATTTAATAAAATATCTTTGAACACGTGTCGACTTTTTAGAATAATCAAAGTGAAGTTAGTGCCAGCTGTCAAAACTACTCCAAAGAGAGTTGCAACAGTAGCCCCTCAGGAGTACTGCAACAGGACTTGCAATGTAATGAAAGGTCACGGATCCGTTGTGTTTATTTTACTGTATGTTGACGTTGCTCCCCTATATCGTGTTAGTCCACTTACCGAGTCGTTTGGGGCGCATGATGTATTGATTTCTACGAAGGTAGGTTTAAGTCGCTCGGTAGATACAGTTGTAGGATGACCGTCCACATTAATTTTGAAAACAAAATCACTACAACGTTTTATGAGCGAATGCACGGGCTTTATTGTGATGCGCGGCCTGACCGTACTTCTCGCATGTGTTCGCGGAACTTCTCGATGAAATGTTGCGGTTCAGGACCCATCTCTTCGTTATCGAAATACTCTCCTGGGAGTCGCAGTCGTTGTTCCGTATAACATCTCAGCTACACTTGCTTTGATATCGTCTTTAAAACTGGTGCGAAGACCAAGCATGACGACTGGTAGTGTTCTAATACAGTGGCTTGAAGAATGGCCCATTAATGCAGATTTTAGAGACCTATGCCATCGCTCGATCATTCCATTCGATGCTGGATGATAAGAGATATGAGTTTCGTAAACGCGTCAAAAAATTTTGATTCGAATTGCGTGCCTCTGATGATAGCCTCATGTGAAGCGTCACAGCGAAGCGTTAGGATTGCGTCTCGTGCAGGGTGCGCGAGTTGTATTGCGTTACCAAGCATTTGCTTGCAACGTTCAAATGCTTTCGACGTTTCGTCGTTCCATATAATGACTCGTTTTTAATTTTTCTTTCCACCGCTGGTAAGAGCGGACAGTGGAGCATGTGCACCTGCTGCCTGTGGCATGTTGAGGCGGTATTATTGAGGCGGTATTGACTGCATTATGGCTTCTATTCGTTCTGCGGTGGATTTTAAATCTTTACTATTGATCGTGTGTTTAAGCATAGAGAAAAAATAACAAGAGGCCGAATCTTGAACAAAAATATTTTCCACTGGAGATCCAGTACTGGATCTTTTTCTCATTCATTGCTGAGTATGTTCTCTCTTCTCTTTTGCTATTGAAAATCCTAATGTGTTTTCATTGATGCTCTAAGCGTTTGTTTCCTATCCACTACTGAATCGATGATGAATTGCTGAGTGCTTCGCTCTCTACCCTATACCTCATGCTCTTGTTTGTGTGTTTGAGAATTCGGCAACCCAGTTCTGGATCGTATGCAGATTTTTGAGTGTTTCGCGCTCTTCTCTTTTGTATTGTAAATGTTAATGTGTTTTCATTGTTGCTCTGAGCATTTTTTGGCTATCCACTACTGAATCGTTGATAGATTACTGAATGCTTCGCTCTCTCCGCTACAGCTATTGCATGTGTTTGTGTGTTTGCACTGATGCTCTGAGAATTCGCTCATACCCAGTTCTGGATCGTGTGAAGATTTTTGAGTGTTTGGCTTTTTTCTTTTGCTTTCATACTCTGAGAAACTTTTTCTGTCTACTACTGGATCGTTTACAGATTGTTGGTGTAATTTCATTTCTTCTTACATTTTCCCTATTCGTCTTTTTTTTACTATTGATTCTTTATGGGACAAATGAAGAGTGCATGTATGTATGTCGAAAGAAGATATGTGAATACATATTCATAACTTCTTACGATTTCTGGACATTATTTTGTTTGTGTTTTTTATAATTAGTGTCTTCGTATGGATTTGTATGTTTGTACATTTGTTTCTGCTTTTTTGTGCTTATGCCTACTGTTGCAATTTTACATTAGAAATTCTATGAAGGAGGTTTGGACGACCTTCTTGATCAGTACAATTATAGAAAGCTGAAATCTTTGCAATTTTTAGTCATTAGCAGTTTAAATAACTGCGGAAAAGCTGAAAGCTTTACAAATTATTTTCGGAAATCTTAAAACATAAATATTTAAGTTTATGTAGAGTTTAAAATAAAGAAAATTATAATTAGTCATATCAAAATTAAACTGTGTTAATACTTAGCATATTTGCTAGTTTTTAGAGATTAGATATATTCATAGTAGTGCTCTTGTTAAGATTTATTTTTTATAGGGCTTTTTGGTACCCAGCATGCCGACTCAAATAAATCGATGGTCATCGCAAACAAAGTTCAGAAAAGCATCAGAAACTCCAGAAATGCTAAAAAATGTTGATGCTTAAAAATTATTCACACACACAACCAAACGAAACAGTTCAGGCATGCTAAAACAAAAGTGAATGATTGAAAATAAATATTCGCTGTATGCGTGAGCAAATTTATTGAAATTTGCTAGTCTCTCCTTGAGAGCGCATTTTGCACTCATTTCGTTTCTTCGTTTCCCTTGCGGACCGACCGCTTCCATTTGGCGTTCGAGTAAATTTGGCTGATTCGGCCTCTTGTTATTCTTTCTCTATGGTTTAAGATATGTGACTTCTCTTTGAGCGAAAACGCATTTGTTTATGTTCCGAAAGACCATTGTTATTCAAGCATTCCAAAACCTTTTTGAGGTGTGTTGTATGCTCCTCTAGCGACCGTGAGGCGATGAAGATATCATCAATGTACACGTAACAAAACTCCAGTCCGCGGAAGATCGAATTCATTAATCGTTGAAACATTTGGGCTGCGTTGCATAGGCCAAAAGTCATGACGTTAAGCTCAAACAATCCGAATGGCATTATTACAGCAGTTTTTGGGCGGCCTTCTGCAGCCACTGGTATTTGATAGTACGCTCTAGTGAGATCCAATGTAAAAAATATTTTACTTTCATGTAGTTGTAAGGTGAAATCCCATATGTGCGGTATCGGATATCTGTCTGCCACTGTCATTATGTTGAGGCGGCGGTAATCACCACAAGCGCTCCATGTGCCATCCTTTTTTTTTACTAAATGAAGCGGGCTTGCCCATTCGTTGTTAGATCACGTCACCCTCAAGTCGTCGCGCCTTTTCTGCAATTGGTGTTCCTCGAGTTGTTATGTGATGACGTACCGAATAATGTGGTATTGTGGAATCTGAACGCGTAGGAATTGTACGAATTTCTTCATAACTTGTTTTAGCTGATCGTTTAAAGAAACTGATGCAATTGTCTGCTGTGTCGTTATTATAGCTATAACTGATGTCTGCTGTGTAGTTGTTATAGCTAGGTGCTGTTTCGTGGCATTTTGTTCATTGGCGGACGCTGTGCTAGTTATTGGACTAGTTACAGGTACTTCTAGCAATCGTTGATTTCGGAGGTCGACAAGCAGTCCATTCTTCTTAATAAAATCGGCGCCGAGTATGGGATGAGTTACGTCGGCAACTGTGAATGGCCATTTGAAAGTTCGACCGAGTCCTATGTCTATCGTAATAAGTGTGGTGCCGTAAGACTGTATCGCGGAGCCATTGCTGCGAAAAGAGAGGTTAGATCTTTGATTTATTGACATTAAATGTTTGACTACTCCCCTAGGTAATACCGAGATATCCGCACCGGTATCAACGATTAAAGTTAAACGATTCTTTGAATCTTGAATTTGCAGGCGTTACGTAAAAGCGCCTCCAGCGGTGCCTACTAAAATCAGTGAAGGTATCTCTAGTTTAAATTTCTGTTTTGGTTGCTTGTGAACCACCCACTTTTAGCGTTGCTCGTATTACCACGTTTAATGGTATCTGTTAGACCATCTACCTTCTTTGAAATGGCGGCGATCTCCGCTTTCAAGTCATCAACGTTTTATACTGACGTTGTTACCTCTCCTTTGTTAACGTAATCGGTAGTGTCGTGATTTTCCGCCGAAGTCGGATTTTTTTTACTGACATTATGTTATGGCGAACGTCAACGATTCTGTCCGCTTGCAGAACCAGCTTGTTCAAATCGGTGTCTTCGCTGATTGCCGATATGCAACGGTCATTTTCCGGCAGCTATTCGAGGAAAATTGTACGCACGATATCATCTGATACCTTCCCGGCAGCTAGGCTTCTGAGTCGGTGCAGAAAACTGAATGGTTTTCCGCCAGCATAATTGATGCCGCGTAGTAAACGTGGAAGTTTAACATCTTCAGCTTCTTCGAAAACGCTAATGAGCCTACCTTTCAAGGCGTTGAATTTGTCTTCGTTTGGTGGCGTCGTAATTATGTCTGCAATGACTGATAATGTTAATTCGTCTAATTGCATAAGAACATAGTTGAATTGCGTTGCGTCTTCCCGAATTTGCGCTATATCAAATGCGGCTTGGACTTGTCTGAACCATAGGGCACAATTTTCTTTTCAGAATGGGGGTAATTTAACTGCGCGTGTATGTGTCAGATCAGGTTGAGCGTTGTGCGTCGCTCGTAATCTGTCGAGCTCCTCCTGCATGGTTTGCATTTTGCTTCGAGTTCCTTGGCCGTTTCCCCCATCATTTCAGTGTCGGAGTAAAATATGTCGTCTTCGATGTCTGACGAACTAATTTCTGTGTAACAAATTCGTTTCCGTGATCGCAAGTTGTGTCGTTCATACGCAGGATTACAAAATCACGTCGGGGTCACCACTAATAGAAATAGCCAGAATATATTTAGTATTTCTATCTTAAATTTATTTAATAAAATATCTTTGAACACGTGTCGACTTTTTAGAATAAGAAAAGCTGTCAAAAATACTCCAAAGTGAGTTGTTAGAGTATTATGTTTTATTTTTAAACGAAAAGTTGAACACGTTTCATTTTGTATGGCTAAACGTAAACAGAGGCATGTGCTTAGGGACTTAAATGCGATTAACGATCGGCGATTAACGAACGCCGAGTTCGTCCGAGAAAAATGAGAGCCGATGTACGCTTATTTGTAGCAGTTAAGAACATTGCTGTCGACGAGGCCATAATTCCATTAAAACAGGGTTTTGTGTGATGCAAAGAAAAAGTATGCACGTCCTAGAATGAAAAAGTTCTACTTATATCATTAAAATGAGGTCTGCAGGAATATAATTGCACAAAGCTATTTAGTAAGCAAAACATGAATATATCATTATGAAAACTATTTGCGAGATTGCTGTCAAAGCGAGTGCAATGTAAGAGAATATAAAATAAAAAATTATGCTTAACCACATAGCATGTAGCACAGAGAAGTCGCTCTCCGCCCATTGTCAAAAATATGCGCTGCTGACGCGCGGCAGAGAACAGCTAACATATAAGAACTCACAACAATCAACAGAAAAAGAACAAGAGCGGCGACCAAAATGGAAAATCTTCCATTTCGATCGCCGTCGGCATAGGCAGCGGCGACTTTTATTTTTTTTTTCATGTTTTCCATAAGAGCCTGTGTTAAAGTACAATTAAATAACTTGTTTAAAAGAAAACATTAAAAGTACACAAAACACCATATATTTATATATCCAAATGTTATTATTATTAATAATAATCGAATTCACAATGCACTAAGAGCACAGTACTCTTTTATGGCATTTTACATCTTACATCCAACACATGCATAAATAATGTTTTTTTTTTTGTTTAAAAGTAATTCATACTTTGATTGCTAAAGTGTACTTACATACTAAAAAGAAAGTACTAGGAAGTACTATTACAAAGGAAATATGAGAGTAGAAGATAAGTATAAGTATAATTGAACGTCATCAGCATAGGCATGAATAGATGCATGATAGATAACGGAGAAAATATCATTAATAAATAATGAAAACAGAAGTGGACCCAAGATAGAGTCCAATTATATTAGGCTTGAACTCGGAGACCTTGCTACCAACTTTTACTCTGAAAACGATCAGACAAATATTTCTTAAAAAGCTACAAAGCTTAAACGCGTTTAAGTCCCTAAACACATGCTTCTGTTCACGTTTACCCATACAAAATTAAACGTGTTCAACTTCTCGTTTAAAAATAAAACACAATACTAAACAGCTCAAATTTGGTTTGCAACAATGAGAAATGAAACTAGTAAAGGTGTTGCCTACAGCCGGGCTGTAGCCGAAATACCCTACACCTTAAAGCTGCTTATATACTCGTATATATATTTAGAAGTGGTGCGATATAATATACTCGTATATATATACAATATATATATTATATATCTAATAATAAATATACAATATATATATAATACTAATAATAAAAAAAAAATTTTTTTAAAAGTGGGCGGATCACGCCCATATTTGGTATATTAACTGGAAGCATTAGTCTAAACCTACATATAAAATTTTCTTGTCTTCTCTCAAAAAGTGATGCTGATATGGCTTTTTTTAATAGGCAAAACAGAGGTGCCTGCACTCTCGATATAAAAAGTAGGCGTGGTCCTTGGGCGATTTTGCCCATTTTCAATACGAAACACCCCAACATAGCAACGAATATTTTTGCCAAATTTCATTTTGAAATCTTAATCCGTTCTCTTGTGATCGTGATTTCAACGGACAGACAGACGGACAGACATCGTTATTTCAATTTCGGTGGTGATGCTGATCAAGAATATATATACTTTTCCATACCTATCTTGTCTAGTTCTATGCGTTACACACTGCGGTAGAAAGTGAATATACCCTCAACCTTAAGTTGTAGGGTATAAAAAACGAATTATTCAATGGAAAAAAGAAAATAAAGTGTGCTTATTAATTACAATGTTGTTAATGTGCGATAGCGATACGATTGTTAATACTCGAAGTCCTTTATAATTTCTTGTTGTTGTCAGAGATTTTCGAAAGTGACGACAATATAGTTATGGGGTCGGTAATCATAAAGTTCAAATGCAGAAGATTTTTTAGGTAAATGAATTACAGCTAAGGCCCACAAAGATGGGAAAGTAGAAGTAGTTAGTACCGAATAAAAAGTATAAGTCAGTTTGAAAAGAAAATGCGTTAAAACAAGTTTCAGGAATTTTATTGACACACCATCCTCTTCTATTGCAGCAGATTTCATGAAGTAAACGTGACAAAAGACGTCAGATTCCGAGACATATTCATATATTTTAATTTATATAAATATTGTTGCTATTTGTATCTCAGTATATAAGAAAATATATTTGTATTACTTTTTTGGATATACATATGTAGATACCGTAGATTATTGACTTGAAAAGGTAAAAAAACCTCAACCGATTAGCAGAACAAAAATAATATTTCATTAGTAAATGTAAGTATAGGTATATAGAAATGTTGGGTTGGTATACTATTATTTCTTTTAGCTTCCACTCACCAAGTTGCAGAAATGAGAAGATAGCGCCACCTCATTGCTCTGAACCTGTAAAAAACACAAAAAAAATTTCTGTTATTTCTGTATCTCTGCGATATAGTTTTCTCTTAACTTTACGTTGCTTTCATTCCAATTTTTTGGTTTCTCTTAATGATTCAGGATCTTAGTTTAATTTTTTCGGTTTTATAAATTGGATTAAACAACAAAAAAAAAAAAAACAATAATATATATATTCAAAAATAATATCAAAAAAATCGCCTATAAATTTTAAATACTTATAACACAGATAGCGGTAGTGAAATGATAGCAATAACATAATATTATTTCTGTTTCTAAATTTTTCCCATTAAGTGGACGGCAAGTTTTTTCGTTGTGCTGTTCGTTTTGTATACCCTTGTACATGTAAATTCCCCTGCCTCATGCGTATTGTTGTTGTTGTTAATTTAATTTTCTTTTTTTTTGTAATAACCATTTTTTTTATGTATTTCAGGTTTAGTTGTTAGTTTTGTTGCTTTATAGCTGGATAAATGCACATTAGGGTGCTTTTTAATTTTTGACCAACGTATAAAATGGGCCCCATACGCCAGAATTATTCCTATAGGCGAAAAAAAAATTTATGTAAAGTTTGAGCTCGATAAGATCAAAGGATAATAAGTATATATTCATTAAGAGATTTCACGTGAACGGGATGTTTTTTTAGTACAAAATAAGATGTATAGCTATAAAGACGCAACACATACAAGTCGAAATATGCTTCAAGACCGAAAACATACATGTTTCAAATATGTTTGAAGTTGTTTCTTCTGGTGAGTAATAAGAAAAATTAAGTGTGTACTACGAGAAACGAAGTACGTGAGGAAGCTGAGACTGTGTGGTTTTATGATTATTAGTTGTTGTTGTCTCGCACAACTGACGACATCGTCGACACCAAGATCGATTTGTGGATTTCAGCGGATGTTGAGGGGCAATGAAGCAATTTCTCCTCTTTTTCTTCTTCTTCTTCTTCTTCTTCTTCTTCTTGTTCTTTAGCAATAACAATTCATGAATGATCGACTCTTCTCAGCTTTGTTTTGAAGTTAGATTTATGGAAGAACTTTCATAGATTTCAATTTTTGTGTACATTTCTATTAGCAAGGTCCTTTTGAGAATTTTTGTAGACTTGTTATTATTATTTGTAACTATTCAAATAATTTAAATACGTTTAAAGGACAAATGAGAACTTTTATGTACCCTTCAATCAGAGTTGTAATGTATTCAGTATTTTTGGTACTTCAGTACAATCTTTCAAATACATTTCTAATCCTTTGTACGGGAAAAAGAACTGGTACTGGAGTATTAGAAGGACTGGTACTGGTACTGAGTACGAAAATGACCAGCTCTGCCTTTAATATTATAAAGTTTATGGTTATTACATTCAATTAATAAAGTACCAATAAACATATACATATATAATAAAATAACAACTTCGAAAGGAACTTATGGCAGAAACTATGTGTTCGTGTGTAGGTACAAAACGACGATCACAGCAAAGCAGAATTGAATTCTCACTTAATGAGTGAAGGATACACGAACATCAGGTATTAGCTTGTTAATGAGTGAAGAGGAATAGGAATATTTTATGAATTTAATCCCTTACCCTTCCAGCTACCGCGATATTAATAAGCGTTTTTAATTCAAAAGGTTTCATTCCTTCAATTTTTTCAAGAATCATTCTGCTGCAATTAGCGGTAAACCCTAAAATTATTAATTTAATTATTGTATTCGCGTCTTTCGTTGCTACGTAAAACATTTAACATTTATACTCCGCCGCGCCATTACAAAAGGATTTTAATTCAAAAAGGCTCTATTCTTTTTAATTTTTTAAGTGGCATTCTGCTACAATGAACATAAAACGTTAAATTATTTATTAGTGTCTTAGCTGGGCACAAAATTTAATGAATATATAGTATATAAATATACCACTGTAATATGTTAGTTTACTTATACAGGATCTTACCTAAAAGTTATTGTGATGTAAATATCTAAATATCTTTGTTGTTTGCGAATATACACAAAAATGTCAGATTAGAACTTTGAACGGCTACAATAAAAAAAAAAAAAAAATTTTTTTTGCAATCATATATTCGAATTTCAAGGTCATCGCTATTTTTTTTTTTTTTTTGCATATTCGTATTCAGAAAAAAAACTAGTCAAACGATTCGCCATATGTTATAGTTGAGGTGAATTTAAAAATTATTCAAATTTTCAATTCAAAAGGGGCATGTGATCATTTGACCTGATCGAGCTCAAACTTAACACAAACTTTTTTCCAACGTAAAGGAACAATTCTGGCGTGTAGGGTCATTTATATCTCGATCAAAATTTTTATAGGTATAGCTTAGAAGCAGCCTAATGTACATATATCATTGCTGGTGAAAGTAATTTAGTATTTTTGTGCTGAGTTCTATTTCTAATTAATTTATAAATTATTCTTGTGCACATACGCCTGTTTGTGAAAACTTATGTTGCAAATGTAACCAACGAATGTTTGTAACTGTGTTTCGTAATTTTAATTTATTTTGATTTACTAAAACAACAGATCTTACCAGATATTCGGCCTACTTTTTAACTTCTGCTGTTTTTTCCAAAAATGCAATACAAAAGTCTTTCTCATATTTATGTTTTTACTTTTTATACCCTACACCTTAAGGTAGAGGGTATATTCACTTTCTACCGGAGTGTGTAACGCATAGAACTAGATAAGATAGGTATGGAAAAGTATATATATTCTTGATCAGCATCACCACCAAAATTGAAATAACGATGTCTGTCCGTCTGTCTGTCTGTCTGTCCGTTGAAATCACGATCACAGGAGAACGGAGTAAGATTTCAAAATGAAATTTGGCAAAAATATTTGTTGCTATGTTGGGGTGTTTCGTATTGAAAATGGGCAAAATCGCCCAAGGACCACGCCTACTTTTTATATCGAGAGTGCAGGTACCTCTGTTTTGCCTATATAAAAAGGCCATATCAGCATCACTTTTTGAGAGAAGACAAGAAAATTTTATATGTAGGTTTAGACTAATGCTTCCAGTTAATAGGCCAAATATGGGCGTGATCCGCCCACTTTTAGTTTACATAGGTCATAGAGGGTTTTACATGGATTGTATTGAAAAGTAAATAAGTTTCCTGAATAATGGTGTACATAATATTGTAGTTTGTGAACCAATAATATTCTGTTGGGAAAAAAATGGGCGGGCCACGCCTCCTTATGCTTTCACTTATGAAACTGCATACAGCTATCATGACGGCATAGTTGTAGAAATTTCATAGGAGTATAAAGTTTTGCCTTTTAGAAGTGGTGCGATATAATTTGCCTTTTAGAAGTGAAGCGATAATAACACTATCAACAAATGTTGCATAGTATAAGCTGTTACAAAAACAAATTTTTTTTTTGTAGTTAGTTTTTAAAACTGTGCTATATATATGACGATGGGAGTTTGAGGTAATAAATCAAGGCGATACACATTTGTTACTACATAGTTGTATGTTACTTCAAAATGAACATTGCGATTTAATTTCAAATGCCTATTTGAACTCTTTCCTTATTATTATAAGGGACAAAACAAACAAAGCACAATGTTTTAACACATTTGATACAAAAAGTAATGGGTTTCTTTTTGCAGTTTTCTCCCTGAAACCGCATTTGCTATCTTATAAGAAAAATATTTCACGTTACCATTGTCATATTTATACTACAGCACTTTTCAAAAACACGGGCAATAAATTTGAACTTTCAGTTAAATAAACATACATAGTTTTTAGTAATAGTAAAAATATGCATAAGCATATCAATTCAATGTTATTGTACTACTCATATGTGTAAAATTAGTTATAAATAGCTTAAGAATAAAGGCTTGAAAGCGAAAGTTTAGTTCGCTTCTATTAACCCTTGAATTTTCTCAATAGTGTAAATAGTGATATTGTGTCAAAAAAATTAGTTCAAGTATTAATTGTCACTGCAGTTACAGGATTGGTTCTGCTGTTAGTTTAAGTAGTAAGAGCACAACTTTTCACTGTGGCGTTGATGTTCGTAGTCGCGATTCTGGTAACTTATTTGTGAGTGTAGAACTACTGGACTATTTGTGGATGTTGAATTTATGGGCGTTGAGTTTGTGGGTGTTGAATGCCGTGTGATGACCTTGCATACATTTTTGAAGGCGGTATTCAGACTTGAAATTTTTAACCTTGTGATCTGCTTTGAAACAATTCATACAACGCATGTTTTGTAACATAAACGATCGCTTATCATCAGGTAACATGGCGCGAAATTGAGCACAGTACATGAGAGCGTGCTTCTCAGTTCAGCTTGGACACCGACTAATAGTCATGGGGAGACTTCACATAGTTTGCGTTTTAACAACAGGTAACAACAGATAATAAGAATAATCAATTACAGTGACTACTCCAAAGAGTGAATACAAAAAAGAAGTTATCCTAATGGATAATAAGAATAAATAATTAAAGAGACTACTCCAAAAAGTGAATCAATAAAACAAAGTTATCCCAAAGGATAATAAAGAAAAATTAATGTGATTACTTCAAGATTGCAATAGTGGAGAAATTTATCCCTAAGGATAAAAACAAAGGAAAAAAACCAATTATTCAAGAAAAAAAAGTTTAAATCAACTCTTCTAAGGAGCGAAATATTTTATCCTTAATGATAAGTGACAAATAACTACTTTAAAGTGCAGTTTTATAAACTAATATAAAGTAGCTTAAAATACAGAAAGTATTTTAGCTCTTTATTGAGTATTATACTAAACTAGAGAAAAAATATAAAATAAGTAAGAACAGATAGTAAATGCCAAAGAAGCACAAAAGCCACATACATCCTTTTCCATACAATCAATATTCACACAATCTCCATTCAAGTCAGGAAAAAGACACAGAAGAAATAATGCCGACCACAGATGTTACACGAGGAACCCAGGTGTTCACTATTAATGACCTAATAAAGGACGCCAATAGAATTCAGGAGTTCAGAGGTGTCAGCAATTTGGCCCTAAGCTCATTTCTAAGGCAAGTGGACACCATCTTACCACTACTAGAAGGAAATAGAGAAGAATAGGAATTACGTTCTCTAACGAATTATGATCAGCAAAATACAGGGCAAGGCGTTAGACACCATTAGAACACTTGGATCAAACCCCAGTTGGGAAGGAATCAAGGCTATAGTTATTGAGAATTTTGGAGTGAAGGAAACCTATCATCATCTACCTATTCCGAACACACCTACCTTTTCAAAGATAGATAGATATCTCCAAATACACGAACAGGAAATATTTACCCAAGTTGACGACATGCTCAAGTAGGGCATTATAAGAGAAAGCAACTCACCCTGCAATAGTCCTTTGTGGATAGTCCACAAGAAAAAAGATAATTCAGGTAAAAAGAAATGGAGAATAGTCATAGACTATTGAAAGTTGAATGAGATAACAGTTAGCGACAAATTTCTGATACCCAATATAGACAATATTTTAGATAAGTTAGGTCGAGCACAGTGTTTCTCCACCCTAGATTTAGCAAAGGGCTTTTACCAGATCCTCGTTAAAGAAGCAGACCGTAAAGAAAACAGCATTTTCTACACCCTTAGGACACTATGAATATGTTAGAATGCCATTCAGACTCAAAAACGCACCAGCAACATTCGAAAGAATGATAAACCAAGTCATAAAGGAATTTATTAACAAAAGTTGTGTTGTGTACATGGATGATATCGTAGTGTTTATTAAAGAAAATTTATAAAGGACTATGCTAAAATAGCGCAACCTATGATAAAATACTTATAGAAGGACACGAAGGTTAATAACAAGGACCCCAATTATATAAATGCGTTTGAAAAACTGAAAGAAATAATCAATTTTAGACCTTATCTTTACGGAGTCAAATTTGACTTACTGACAGACCACCAACCCTTAAAGTGGCTGTACATAAAGGCCAGCGGTACAGATGTTAGCCCCAGACTTCAGAGATGGATTTTAAATTATCCGAATATAACATGAACATTGATTATATTAAGGGACAGGATAACAAACGAAGTTAACGTACTGGAGACGTCGTTAATGCAATATAAGCAGACAGTTCATTCGCAGGAAGAGAATGTTAATGATCATATTCAAATTCTTAATACTTAATTAAACCTATTCTTAATAAGGTAAAAGAATGTGAAGTTAAACCCAAAAATAGGAAAATTTATATCGATAGAACCGACCTACAAAACGGAACATCTGACATTTTGCGTAAATACATAGGACCAAGGAAAATAGGAATATATACACAGCTACCAGATAGCGAATATAACATTTTACAAAACCAAATAATCAAGTTGTTCGAATCGAACTCGAAGGTTAAATTCGTTAGATGCGTAAATCACGCAAAAGATATAGCAACTGAAGGAAGACTAAGCATTTAAACAAATAGAGAAATACCATAAATATGAAACAGGTCACACCAGTATAAATGATAACAGGCTTATATGTACATATATTTTCCAAATCTCTGAAAGTTGATACAAAAATATGTAAATAATCACGATGACTGTAACAGAGCAAAGTACGACAGGCATCCAACCAAAAACAAGTTTCACCACACACATACACCGATGATATCCAACAGATTGTACATATGGATGTATATTCGAATTCAACGTCACACTTTCTAACTTTCATTCAAAATTCAAATTCTCCAAGTTTGCAACAGCATACTATCTCGAGGATAGGTCAAATTAGACTATTATAGAAAAACTTAGACATTTTAAATCACAATTTGGATAATTCATTAAAAAGAAAATTATAGGGAAGATAGAAATATAGGGTATTTAAAAAATTATAAGATTGCTAGATATTAAGATAAAGCAAAATTCGATCATTAACCGAAAGTATAAATTTTAAGGCCAAACTAACATCGAAAATATTCTTAGTAATAATGACACTGATAACAGCCCAGGCTCACCTCATAACGGATAACATCAAAACAGATAAAGGTTATATAGAGATGGGAGTAGATGATATGAATTTCGCGATAACATTCAACGCAATACTACACGTCATACACCCGCAGGAAATTCTCAAAATAAAAGACAACTTAGAGATGAATATACGACAATCGAGACTGGCCGATAAATTAGAATATTTGCAAATGCAGATAAACAATATCAGAAGAGCTTTTCGAAACCATTGACGACAATGAGAGACAAGAAATTGAAGAACATTTAAGGATAGTTGAAACTAACAACCACAAGTCCATAACAAACCTAAACCAACAAAAAACTATTAAGAACTTTTTTCAGAATAAAGGACATAATAGAACGAGACAGAAATAACATAGGTTGAGTCTTTTACCTATGTTATTTCTGTCGTATAATTTAAACTTAATGGTACATATTTGATCCATTTTAGTAATTGTTCCTTATACATAGCGAACAGAACATTTAATAAAAACCAATATGTAATAAAACATAGCTTTGTCATACCAAAATATATAGAGAATATCAAGGATATAAATAAAAAATTAATATTTGCCGATATTGTAATAGACCAATTAGAGAATTTAGAAAAAATAAAAGAAATGGAGAGCAGACACAAGAAAGATTGTACAAAACTTTGTATAATTACATTATTGGCCGTGGCATTAATATTTTTAATAGCATTTGTAACATTTATTCGAAGTAAACGGTTCAAGATAAAAGTAAACAATATGATTGCCTCGACTCCGGAGAGTCTCCGATCAAAGGGGGGAGATGTTACATTTGTAACCCAAGCCGTCTCTGGCTCGAGAGTTACATCTGTAACCCAACCCCTCTTTGGCTCGAAGGCAGTCTTTACATTTGAATCACACGATGTTGAGTGCTAATGTTGATTGCGCAATTTCTATGTGATTGACCATTCGTAATGTCATCACTAAAATATGAATGACTTTTTAATTTTCGTAATACTTGTAATAATGACACTTACATAACACTTGTAATAATGTCATCGACTCCTTTAATGTCGCAATCTCGACCGAAAGGTGAATAACTTTCATAACGCAATCAATTTCGTTTGAACAGTCGCGTTCTCACGTTATTTTTAAATTCAATGCAACTCCTAAAATTAAAAATATTATTGACGATTATATTGCAACATTAATAATATTCGCATAAATAAATCTAACACCGTCGCAACACAACAAAGTTATTGAACTGACAATGACACAAGAGCACATCTCTCCACAAGTACATTAATCCGATCTTCAGTTCGAATAAGCAGACAAAGAATTAAGAAGAAGAAATTAAGAAGAAGAAGATTTGAATGTATAAAAGTAATGTATTAGAATCAAGTCGAGCAGTCTCTCTTTACAAGTCATTACCGAATATAAAGCTAATTAGATTCATAGTTAAATAAAAAATCATAATAATCGAAAATCAAGTTAGTTTTTTTTAAGTTTATCCTAAAGGACACACATAATTCACGCGCACCGACTCAACCACGCAGTCCACCAGCTTTCGTAAGCCTCTTGCTGACTCGACGCTTATACCAAACGCGGCGATCTCACGTAAGTAAGGCTTGATCAATCAAAGCTTGTTGTCGTAGCGCTGCTACATGGAGTATCACGCCGTTTGGGAATTAATTGCGGTGACGGTAAAATTCCTAAAAACTACTTCGGCTTCACCTTATAGACTACTCTTCAAATAGTGCATACGCTGCCTATCAGGGGTAAGTTTGGTCTGTATTGTATCCTTACACCTCAACACTAAAATTTGGCTCCGTGCAATTGCAGAAATACTTCCTGAGCGAAAAGGTCGAACTCAGCAGAGGTTTTGTCAGCCGCCGTCAGTGGTTCTTCTAACTTTTATTTTTAAGGTATGGAGATATATGTAGCTATGCGTGAAATCAATTTTTAATAAATTCATTAAAACACTGCAAGGGGCAGTTTTAAAAAATTGTCAAAAAAAGAAAAAAACATTTTTTTCTAACATTCTTGAACTGCAAATTTTTGGTATCGCTTGACACGGCTCTAAATTTTATATATTTAATTAGCTACAACAATTCCTTCAAATTTATGCAACATTTTCATGCTCTGTAACTACCTGAAAGCGCCTCACACGCGCCTAAATTTCATATATATTTATTAAGGCCCAACAATTACTTGTTGATTGATATGTAATTTATAATGGACAATTAAGGATTTATTTTTTTGATTTTAAAAAGAATTCCGTGACTATGCAGGTAACAATGCACTAATCACATGTACTTATTGGTGCATTTCATATTACCTTTTGGTGACAGTTAAAAGAACAGGTACAATACATCTATACTATATATATAAAAATGGTGTAAAAAATATATAGTAATCGACGTACACGTCGTGCAATAATTAGCCAGAATATCTGTGATAATCAAACAGAAGATGAACGTGCACAACAAAATGAATGGAGACGAGCCCACATTGCACAGCTTCGCGTTGCACAATCACCACCTCAAATTCGAATAAACAATACTAGAAGAAGAGCAGTCGTAAATATAGATTTTTTTCCATGTTTTGAAGAATATATGGATGATAGGGAGAGCGAACGTATTGCCGAATATAGTGGATAAGGATGACCAAAAAAAAAGATAGTGAGAGGGATGGAGTAGGATTGGATACTGAATAGAGGGTGTGCGAAAGATATGTAGGGATTCGATTGAGGGAGTAAGCAAGAGAGAGAATGGGTGAGAAAACGGGAGAGAGAGGATCATCATGTAATGTAATTAGTGACAGTGGACAAAGTGGCGTTGAAGCGGGATGAAGAGGGTGGGTAAATGAGACAGAAAGAGAGGAAGAACGAGAGTGACGCACGGAGGCGTACCAGACATATCGAAGATTTAAATTGGTGACGGGAGAGGTATTTACGAGACCTAGAAAGAGAAAAATTTGAAGGGAAGAGTGATATCGCTATTTATTAGCGCCGCAAAAATGAATTGCCAGAGGTAGCAAATTACATCCTGCTTTCAAGGCCGGGTATTTCCCAGCTAGTTAAGTATAAATGAAAGAAATTAAATTAAAACGTGAAACTAAAGATGGAACATCAAACAGACGAAGTCATCTTAATCGTGTTGGTGAATTTGTGACTGCTGCAGAAGTTGTCACCAATTGCCACTCTTTCAGCTGGAAAGCGGAATATGGCAAAAATTATCAGAAACCTAGGAGAAGGCCAAGTTCTAGTTATAAGTGTACAATCGCAACTTGTAGACAGTTAAACAACTACAAGATGGTCTATTAGATTGACTCCAAGTCCACAGCACACACTTCCAAGCAGACTAGAAAGTTGTCTATGAAGGCAGGACATTACGAGTACTCCTCTTACTATTGTTTACGTAAGGTAAAGATTGCGTGTTATCCTCCTAAAGAACACATTACGGTAACAGAGATCCGGGTAGAAATCCATTTACAATCACTTTTGGATAAAAGTGCTGAGCAATTCGTTCAAACATAAAGGGAAGTCTTCAATAGCTTGCTGCCAAATTCGTAATTTAGCCTTATAAGTGAATGGGGATGTGACAGCAGTTCTGACAACAGTGCCTACAAGCAAACTTTGGAGAACAGTACGGATACTAACGAATTCCTATTCATATTTTCTTTTGTCCATCTTAGATCACTCAACGGTAATAATATCATTAGGCAGAATCTTCGGCCGTTATCTACAATGTTTCGCCGCCCAATAAAGTTCATTCTTCCTAAGAAACCAATTTATTATCGACAACAGAGACAGACAAAATTTTGGAACAAATTACAAATTTATCACTATTAAATTGTAGCCTTTTACTGATACTGACTGGCGGAAAAGTGTGTAATGCATTGACTGACAATTTGCACAAAATTGCGTTATTTGTGGTGCAACACCTGTAATTGTAACAAGGAATTTCAAAAGAAATGTTGATGATTTTGCCTTTGGTTTTAGTACACTTCATGCATGGTTTCGTTCTTTTGTCTTTTACACATAAATTATAAGATGGATATAAAATAATGGCAGGCAAAAACGAGTAATGATGAAGAGTGTTTGAAAAACCGATGAAAATATATTCGGTCAAAATTCAACCAAGAAATGGCTCTTATTGTGGACAAACCAAAGCCAGGATTTTCAGGAACCCTGAGATTAGTGCTCAAATCACAGGACTGGATGTGACACTAATGTGGACGTTTGATGTTTTATTGAGAACATTGTCTTCTGGTTTCGAGATTAATTTGGCTGTATTCGAAAAGTTTTGCGTTGACACCAGACGGTTATATATCAGTCTCTATTCGTGGTACAACATGCCTGCTACATTACACAAAATATTCGTCCATGGCACAGATCTTATCAAATCTGTTCTAGTTCCAATTGGACAGCTATCGGAAGAAGTACAGGAAGCTAGAAACAAAGATTGCCGTAGATTCCGGTAACATAACGCCAAAAAATGCTCCCGTATTGCCACTAATAGAGATTTACTTTCCATGTTGCTAGTGACATTTGATCCTCTAATTAAAACCCTTCGAGAGGTTCCCAAAAAAAAAAAGGTGGATAAAATACCCACAGAGGTCCTAAAATTATTGATAGTTGCTTCTATAGAAGCATGAAGGATAGAGCCTTCACGATCAGTACCGAGGATACTGAAAAAGTCTTCGCAAAATGAGAGCTATTAATTGCCTGATACAACGGATGATTCTTATGATGAAGACTTTTTTTTTGTTTTGAAGGGTGAGGAGGATAAAAAATCCCTTCGAATCATATAACGACCGTCGTCGTTATGTATGTGGTGTAGCCACTAAAAAACCCCTTCTTCACCTGGGAATTCCTTATCCTGGAACCGCTCTCGCATTACTTCAAGATAGAGACCCAAGAGGTCCTATACAGGAATAATCTACTCTCATGCGCCCAGGTCCGTCATCTTGGCGTGGCTAATTGTGCTCCCGCTCTCGTGCTTCCATGTCGGATTTTTTCCGGCGAAGAATTTCTTCGACGTACATCTCTATTGGGTTCCACGTGGACTCGTCTCGTAAGATCATATGTACTACATTCCGCGGATAAATGGAGCCCACTGCAGCTTCCATCGTTAGCCGATTTGAGACCTCGTCGACATCGTCGATTTCAGTGTAGGAAATGCATGCTGCCGTCATCATCTTCCGATGGTATGCAAATACTTTCCAAAATATCTGCGTCAGGTAATAGTTGACATCTCCATGCGATCTCTTTATCCAAGCTGCAACATGCGGTATCAATCTTGCCGTCTATCTGCCTCTAGACTCTTCTTCCCATCTTGACTGCCATTTTTCCAACAGCCGAGTTTGTGCCTCTCTGCGAGCCAATTCTTTCCCTAGTTGGCCTTGAGTGCGACAAATTTCCTGACGCTCAAGCGCAAGCAGGTCAACCGGAGGAGTTGATGGTAAGACCAGCACGGCGGTCTCTGAGACAGTTCTGTAAGGGCAGGTTACACGAGCGCTCTTCCTTTGAACGCTGGCAATGCGTTTTCTGTATTTCAATGCTTTCGCCCACAGCTGTGCAGCGTACAGTAGCATCGATTGAACGACCTTCATGAGTAACCTTGTCTTGCTTGATTTCGGTCCCTTCGTGTTTGCCATTAACCTGCTTAGCATATTGCCTTTGTCGGCTGCCTTATCAGCTGTTACCTGAATGTGGTTGCAGAAGTTCAGCTTTTTGTTCAGTCTTATGCCGAGATATTTCAGGCTTGGGGATTCTTCGATTTCCCTCTGTTCGGGTTTCCACTTCTGGACGTTGTGCTTTCGCCTCTTCGGCCAGCGCCAAGCCGCGGCTTAGCATCCATGGTTTTATGCGTCTGAAGGCTTGGTTAAGCTTGAACTGTGCGGTGTTAAGGTCTCGAGCTGTAATCACCGCCGCGAGGTCATCTGCGTAGGACACTAGAGTTATACCATCCGGCATTTCCATCTGGAGTATGCTGTTATACTGAATGTTCCAGAGATACGGTCCCTGGGTAGCACCAGCCGTCACCTTCTTCTTCTTCGTCCCCTCGTCTTTTGTCGCCAATTTTGGAACTTGGCATACTTTTGCAGGCGAACAAGTATCGCCGATTTTACAAAAGCGTTAAAGAAAACTCTCTTGTTTATTTCCTAATTTGACTCTGATTTTATTTTAAGTATTTATCTTCTTAACTTTTCTTAAACTATGTTCGAAAATATTCCAACTTCGACATTTCCGATTGGTTCTCCTGATTGGTGGTCATCGAAAATAACTGACGATCACCTTGTTTTCGTGTTATTGTTTATAGTCGTCGCGAGCGGTCATCGCACTTGATGGCTTAGGTTACTTGGAGTGGATGACCTCAAGACAAAAGAAGGTTGCTAAACAGGCATGCGTATGCACGAATAATTGTGCATTGATTATGCAGGGGTGGCCAAACGTGTGACACGCAGTACATGATGTTGTGGTTTAATGCGTCACTTCGTTTTTAAAGAGGTTGCATTTCTTCGGATTCAATCGTAATCCAGCGGAATTAATCCGTTAAATCAAAATTTTTGCTCATGACAATTTCATGCCATTTTTCGTGACAGCGTTCAGCTTCCGAAATTGCTCCGCTTCTTCTCGTTTCGCTAGTGGGATTCTGCGTGGAGCTTAAAGGAACGGTCATACATCGGCAGTGTCCACTCGCGTCGGCAGTTGTAAGCAAGCAGTTCTTCCAAATTTATTGCCCTCGCTAGCAAACACAAATCTATATTTTTGCAATAAATGTGTTGCTTTAGTTTTTCCGATTCACTCACCTCATTTAAACAGTGGCCCATAATAGCAGCAGATTTTGTTGCCTCTTGCAAAACAATGTTTTTGCACCCCTGGGCGCGATCGTCACAAGTTATTATGGCTTCTACTGCTTGGGAATGCCCTGTTAGCGCTTCTTTCTTGAAAATGATCGGTGACTTAAACTCGTTCATTACGCGAATAGGAATTCGCTTACTCGGTTCTGTTTGCACTAAAGTTCGTCCAACCACTACATCCGTCGTGTGATCTAATGCCTACCCTACACCCCGCTGGCCCGCTCCACTATCTTCCTCCACACAAGCCCATAGAACCGCTTCTGATTTTGGTGGAATCCGTTGAAGATGGCTAACACACACGTTCATGATTTCAGGTCGTTCATATCCACCGTTTATCGGTATCTCCATATTTCGGCACATGAGCCTTTTTCTTTAGGTCCAAAGTAAGACCTTGCGCTATCATAAAATCCAAGCCGATTATTACCTCATCCATAATTTCAGCTACTAGGAAGGTATGAAGCAATTGCATTATTCCAATCCGAACCTTGCAAACCGATTTTACGAAGATCGCAGCTTCCGCTCCTGTAGCTCTTCGCAGTTTGCAACCAATCAGCGGCCCGATATCATATCCTAATAAGTCTGCTCGAAACACTGTTAAGATGGTGTTGTTTTGAAGAATTTGCGTGACAGAGCCGGTTTGGCAATTAGTTACCTTAAGGTACGGTCAAACAGAACGCGTTAATCAATCTCCGCCTGGCGTAGATATCGCTTGGTATGTCAGACAGAGCGCGTCACCGCGTGCAACTATACAAGTCAGCTGTTCGTGTCTGTAAATAGTAGAATGCCGTACTGGTAATAAATAATTTCATTGCATGGGATTTGTCACTTTCGCTAGGGAATTTTCTGATGTGATATGAAAAATTTCTCAGGAAAAAATACATTTTATTTATATGGGCACATTTCAAATGCAAACATTTCATCGAAACATTAGTGCAGGAATTGTCATTAGCACAAAAAATTAACATCGTCATATTAAAAATACTTACGAAATACAATTTATAAACGTGGAAAAAGTAAATATCAAATATGTCCTCCGAAGAGGAACTACTCTTGCTGTTACTTGCAAGGAGGAGAGCTAAAAAAAGGCGCACCTGGATAAGCCAGATAAATGAAGCAAGAGAGCTGTTTGATGAATTCGAAAATTTATATAGGGATTTGGAGAATGATGGCGACAAATTTTGGACGTATTTTCACAAATCGAAAAAATGTGTACGAATTAAAAAAAGGTGTAACGCAAAATAAGGTGTACACAGCTCAACAGATGGCAACGCAATAAATTGCAGTTCCAAAAATTTTTATACTCATACTCTTAAAATACACACATACTTATACAAGAATCTGTAAAATTTCACAACGCTCTACTCGGCAGAAAAAACGCCCGGGTGCGCGTTAGAGTTTACGCCGAGGTGCGCGTTTTCTGTTTGACTTACGCCATAAGAACGTGTGTGTTACAACTCACAAAACTGCAAAAACGCCCGGTGTGGCGTTAATAACGCGTTCTGTTTGACCGTACCTTAAACCAGCTCACGCATCTTTGGGCTGGTCCGTTTCATTTTAACGGTTCTTTTTCAGCAGAAGTACCACTTACTTTTTCAGCAGAAGCACCACCTACTTTTTCGGCGCTTCTCATTTTGACATGGTCTGCATTAGTTCCCTCAATGACTTTTCTAACGACTCATTTAAACCAATCTTAAGTCGGTGAATCTTTTGTGCTGGTCTGCTCAAAAGACTCGCTGTCTCCTGCGTAATTAAAAAAATTTAAAAATTGAAAATTAAAAATTTTGGAGAAAGTGTTTCAAGGGATTAATTCCGCTGGATTACGATTGAACCAGAAGAAATGCAACGTCTTTAAAAGCGAAGTGACGCATTTCGGACAAAATCACTACCTTAGTAATTTACACAGATGAAAGTAAAATAGATGATGTCAGGGAGTGGCATCGTACAACTAATTTTCATGAAGTGCGAAGTTTCCTTGTTCTCTGTACTTATTATCGACGCTTCGTACACGGATTTGCCAATTTTGCGCGAAGTCTACAAAATTTAACAAAGAAAAATTGTAGATTCGTGTAAGAAAAGAAAGAAGAAGAATATGCTTTTCAGCAGCTGAAGGAATTGCTTTGTACTGCTCCAATGTTGGCATACCCAGTTCATAGTGTTCGTCTTGGACACAAAAGTGTCCAAGGTGTTGTGTGCGGGCCTGAGGAGTTCAGAGTCCTGGAATTTCTTTTGAATCGAAACTATGCCCACTCTTGATTGGTTTTATTTATTTTTTATTAGGTTCGACCGAGCATCGGTCACTTAAAAATCTACTTCTCAACTAACTTAAAATTAATCTTTCTGTTACATATCAACTTCGGGGTCGTCAGGTGAAGGCGCTGAAGCGAGTCAATTATTTGTATGTCGCCATATTAAAACGTCTTAATTCGCGAGATTAATATTTTATTAATTTCGCAATTGGATTGGCGTTTCTTTTCTTTTCGTATTCTCCTTTTAATGGCTTAAAAAGTTCAGCCTGAAAGTATTCTCACTTGCTTAACTTCGAATTGTTGATATGATTTAATAATTCGAAGTTAACATAATTAGTCATTCATTTCATTTGCTTTAACAGAAGCCGGTGCGTTGACCGAGCGAAGCGAAGCAAAGTGCTACGCTTGCATTTTAACTGTTCTTGTTTGTTGTGAAATTAAAGTCGGTTCCGGCATTGAATTTATAGTTTAACATGGCCTTGAATATTATTATTTAGTATGGCCTTGATTATTATTATTTTGCAGGTGAAATTAATCATTGCCATTGCGACATACAACATCCCTCACCCCATATTATTATTACCAGTGGAATACTCTAAAATGTTTTTCCCCAGCTTTATTGTTGTTATATAATTTAAGTAAATTGTTGTGGTGGGCTTCTCTTTCCCTTTAATTTTTATCATTGTTGTAATAGGACTCTTGATGCTTACTACTTTGTATGGCCCTATCCATATTGAAGAGAATTTATTTTTCTTACTCTGATTTTTAATTAAAACAATATCTCCTACATTGAATTCTACCAAATTTAATTTACTATCGTATTGTGCTTTGGACATCTGTTTTGACTTTTCCTGATTCTTTTTTACTATTTAGTGAAACCGTTGTATTTGGTTTTTGGTATTATATACTGGACTAAATTTTCTCCTCAGCTTCGTTGGCATCTCTATATTAAACCAAAAAGTGTGCGAAAAGGTGTCTGTTTGGTCGTAATATGAGGTGTGTGGCAGTGAACGTTCATTGCTGCAGTCAACCATTGATCCCAATTCGAGCCATCTTCTTTTGCGAAACTACGCAAATATTCGGCTAAAGGCCGATGTTTAGATAGGCGTTAATGTTTTGCTTGCGCAACATCGGTCAACGATCGAGCCGCTGACCGCCCTTGTGGATGGGAGTCAGGTGACACATCGCACGGCCGCGATTGCTGTCCGCTGCGCCAGCATGAGGACCGACGTCAGCGACTGCCCTTGACTGTCGGTCTCAAATGCAACGACCTCATTATGCTGACGCAGCCACAATTTAATTTCGTCAATTAATGTTTAATATGTAATTTTTGTTCTCTCTTTTATTCTTTGCCTTTGTATTTTACGCTTTTGTGTTTTTACCATTGAAAATCAATATTGTAAATTAGTATATAAGAGTCATTAAAGAATAAAATCAGTTAGTCGTTATTCAGAGACCACTTTGCTTTCTTTTGGGCTTGAGTTCCTCGTCGTGTTCCTTGCAAATTAACGGAGTCGGTTCAAGTGCCGGATTCGGGAATTAGCTTTCAACAATAATCTATAGAGTTGGTTCAAGTGTCAAATCTATAAACAACCCTTTTGACCAACAGTTATAGAGTCGGTTCAAGTACCGGATCTATAACTTGGAGCATCAGGACAAACCAGTTCTGAACAGCCGATGACTCCTTGCTAGCGAACCATAAGCTTGCGTATGGTACGGGGTAATGTGTAATTTTTTAATGCCTAAAAGTTGGTTCCGTTATCAGTGAAAAGAACTCTTGGAATTTCGTAACGTGTATTAACCTCATCGTAAAAAGCCCTAGTTACTGTGCTTGCTTCTGCGTCTGGGATGGCTACACATGAATGAATTTAGAAAAAACCTTTCAGAAAGTCAAAATAAATTTATTGCCCGAAACAGTTTTTGGCAGAATACCTACAATGTCCATATAAATTCTATCAAATGGCCGCATTGGTGTATCTGTTAATACCAAAGGAATTTTTGTTAATTTTGAGCTTTTCTTTATCTGGCATTTTGGACGAGTTTTAACATAGTCCTTTATCTGCTTCTGCATACCTGGTCACCACGCCATGACGACCTCCGTTTCTATCTGTTTTAGATCTGTTAATAAAAGTTGCTTTTGTGTTATCTAAACCAGAGCTATCTTGTTCTTTCGTTTTTGAGCGTACTGCTGTATCGTAATGGCTTGCCTTGGGTATCCTGCTTAATACATCAGCATTCAAGTTTGTTTCCCCTGGCTTATAGATTATTTCGAAGTCGTATTCTGACAACTTATGCCTAAATCTTGCCAATCTTGAAGTCTGGTCTTTCAAATTAGCTATTCCCTTTAATGGTTGGTGGTCTGTACAAATTTTGAAATGTCTTCCCAGTAAATAAGCTCTAAAATTTTTAGATGCCCAAACCTGTATCGCTTAATGTTCTGTCTGCGAAAGCTATTGGTTTATCTTCGCCTACTTTTCGTTGAGAAAGTTCTGCGCCTAATGCTTCATTACTAGCATCCGTGCTTACTAGAAATTCTTTTGAAAATTCGAGGTATGCTAATAGTGGTGGTGAAATAATCGCTGCCTTAAAGATGCCAAATGCTTTTTGACAGTTTTCAGTCCAAACAAACTTTACATTTTTACGTAACAATTTACTAATTGGTAACGCTATCGTTGCCGTGTCAGGCATGAATTTTCTATAATAATTAACCAAACTTAAGAAAGCCTGCACTTCCTTTACTTTTTTCGAAAGTGGAATGTTTTTGACGCATTCCACTTTGCTTGAGTCGGGGAGGTCTCCGTTTTCTGAACATTTGTGGCCCAAATAAATGATCTCGCGTCGCAAAAACTGGCGTTTACTAACATTAAGTTTTAAATTATTTGCTCTTAGAGCTTCAGAAACTTTTGCTAATCCGTATGCATGCTGATTTAAGTTGCTACCATATACGACTATATCATCTAAATAGAAGAAACCCTATTCCCTGTAATCCTGTTAGCACGTGATTCATTAATCTCTGAAAAGTTGCAGTTGACCCTGATAATCCTTAAATTCGAAAAGCCTTAATGCGGAGCTGAAGGCTGTTTTCCCCCTATCACCGTCAGTTGAAAATACCTGCTACTACCTAATTGGACTAAAATTTCGTCAATCCTAGGTATTGGAAAAACCTGTTTTATTGTAGCGTTATTGAATTTCCTATAATCGAGAACCACACGCCATTTCTTTTCGCCATCATTTCCACATTACTTTGGACCTATTTATAATGGAGAATTCCACGGCGATTTATTTGGAGTTATTATTTCGTCTTTTAGCAGCATATTAATTTGTTTATTTACTTCTTCCCTATGTATATGGGGAAGTCGGTACTGTCTGTGTTTGATTGTTACCTGGTCTACCCTCGTGGTAATCATGGGCTCTATTGCTGTGGTGTACATCAATTTGTCTCCATCTAATAGAAAAATGTCATTATATTCTCTACATAAGTTGCTTAGGGACTCAATTTCCTCTTTATTCAAGGAAGGATCCAAATCTAATTCGTACATTAAAACTTTTAATCTTTGCCTAATATTTGAACTAACCACACTGTTAATGGTTATATAATTTTTTGGTATTTCGTACTTATCGAAAACGCTGACTTCTGGAACGAAGTTTTCACTTAGAGTGAAATCTTCTTCCGTTGAATTCAAGATCGGAACGTTAACTTTATTATTTGTTACATTTACTAACGCCTCTCCTAGGAACAGACCTGGGCAGATTGGAGTTTTGTGGATCACCACTTCTTGCAGTTTTGTTTTTAGGTTTATTTGTATAAAACATGTAAAAGTCTGGGAATCCTTGTTCAAGTGACACCGTTTGTAAAGTTAAGCCAAGGAATGTCCACTCTATGTGGGTAACATTAACAGTTCCCTTAGTGGTTGCACAATCCCCGAATGCTCCATTTAAAATTCGCTTTTCAGAACGAACAATTAATATATCCATTTTAATGGACCTTTTTCTTACTAAGCTGGTGTCTGCTCCTGTATCAACCAATAAGATAAGTTTTTCATTAGTTGCTTCTGCACAAGGAAACTCAATGAACACATCATCCTCTACTTTATTGTCGTAGCGACACTCAATCTTATTGCTTTCATTACTTTTGCAACTATTTGTTGCGCTAAATTCCTGGTTTTCTTTTTCTTGTATACTTTTGACTTCGCATTCTAGAATATTTATAATTGGTTTTACTATTCCTGAGTCCTCTAACCTTTTATTTACTACAGTTTTGTTTTTAATCTTTTTATACCCTACACCTTAAGGTTGAGGGTATATTCACTTTCTACCGGAGTGTGTAACGCATAGAACTAGACAAGATAGGTATGGAAAAGTATATATATTCTTGATCAGCATCACCACCAAAATTGAAATAACGATGTCTGTCCGTCTGTCTGTCTGTCTGTCTGTCCGTTGAAATCACGATCACAGGAGAACGGATTAAGATTTCAAAATGAAATTTGGCAAATATATTTGTTGCTATGTTGGGGTGTTTCGTATTGAAAATGGGCAAAATCGCCCAAGGACCACGCCTACTTGTTATATCGAGAGTGCAGGTACCTCTGTTTTGCCTATTAAAAAAGGCCATATCAGCATCACTTTTTAAGAGAATACAAGAAAATTTTATATGCAGGTTTAGACCAATGCTTCTAGTTAATATGCCAAATATGGACGTGATCCGCCCACTTTTAGTTTACATAGGTCATCGAGGGTTTTACATGGATTGTATTGAAAAGTATATAAGTTTCTGAATAATGGTGTACATAATATTGTAGTTTGTAAACCAATAATATTCTGTTGGAAAAAAAATGGGCGGGCCATGCCTCCTTTTTACCCATCCACCCAGTATTGCAATATATTTTTATACCCTACACCCAAATTTTGAGAGTAAACGCACTTAGTACGGGTGTTTGTAACGCACAGAAATAGTTAAGCAGCTATAATTATAGTTTATCTTATATATCTTATATATCTTATATATACGAGTATATATGCAGCTTTAAGGTGTAGGGTATTTCGGCTACAGCCCGGCTGTAGACAACACCTTTACTAGTTAGTATTTACAATTCCTATGCTTATCGTTTCGACATGATTCTTTATCGTTTCTTGTTTAATATTACCTGGACGAATTTCATCCAGACTCGTATATGGGAACAATAACTGTACCCGTGGACGTAAGCTATCTTCCCGAATCTGTCTGGCCCAAAATTACTATTCTTTCTGCGTTCCCAGGTTACTGGCCTTGCCTGGGCCCTCGGTAGTTTCCCTGAAATGACTCCCAGTTCTTCTTGGCCTTGCAATCTTTTAAGAGATGTCGATTACACCAGTGACATGTCATATTTGATTGGCTTTGTTGGGCTGGATCTCACGTCCACTGGTTTTGCTGCCATTTCCGTTGGATTTGCTGGTTATATTATGGAGGTTTAAAACTATTTCTCTCTTGATTCCGGAAATCATGATCACAATTTGCTCTTATGTTATTGGGCAATCTTTTCTGCTTTTGCTGATTACCGTTTGTTTCATGCCCGTACAACGAGTATATATTAATAAAGAGATTGCATGACTTTCAAATCGACCAACGAAAGGAAATAAGATTGGTTAGAACCTGGAAATCATACACATGGTTTATTCAAACGAGTTGATAGAGTTCGAAACTATCGTGAGCCAACATTTATAGAAATAATTTTATTGGAAAGCCAAAGCAAGTGAAGTAAAAATTGGTTCGATATGGTTCGACTGCGCATTTTTTAACAAATGAAGCAAACGCAAAGCAAAAACACACACGCGAACAGAAAACATTTGTTGTTATTGTTGGGCTTCTTACGCATATTGTTGTGACATTACATGATGTAATTGCGACTTTATACAATCTATATAGTTCTGGACGTGATTTTGACGTACTCCTCTAGTCGCTTATTAACAACCCAGTATAAATTTGTAAACTTCGTAAGCTCGTAAATCGGGTGATTGTGTTCCAGAAAACAGAGCTACTAGCCCATTTACAATCTCCGATATCTACGCGATACTCATTTTGCAGTTGGTCGTTGTGTGTACAAACTGTGGGACTTGACTATTATTTACCTCTGATGGACAAATATTAGCTACAAGAGCTTCTTTATGGACGAGTGATTGTTCGCTTAATAATGTTTTTTCCTGACTTAGTCTATTGTGCTCCTTTAATTCCTGTATTCTTTGATTTCTGTAGCGACTGTGATAATATTCTATTTAGGGTTTCTTCCGTTAGTCCTTTTTTGTTAACAAGCCGGAAAGCATGTTATTTTCTAATTCTAAATGCTGTATTACTTCCTTTTGAAACTGTTTATCAACTAGATTGTTGATATAACGATTTTTTAACGCTCTAAATTCTGATTCCCAGTCATCTATCTGTTGGTTTCTTCAAATATCGCATCTGCTTTTTCAACTTTTGTTAGTCAGAGTCTCCTTTATAATTGACCAGAGTTTTACATTCAGTGCTCCTAGTTGCCTTTCCAGCTCTGCTGTTTTCTTTGCAATTCAATCTGCGCTTGCAATTGGAGCGATTCTGCCATTAATTACAATCTCTAATTCCTATTAATAATCTAAATAAATTAATAATATTAATAAATCATTTATTCCTTTCAAAATATTACTTTATTTCAATTCATACAATATAATTTAGTTCATAGTTAAAACTTAACAGTTTAATATATAGCTTAATTACTGTAATAATCCTTATTAATTTAAGATTTATATGATTTATATAATAATCTTTATTAAATTATAAAAATCCTTATTAAGACAAAACTCGAATTAATTTTCACTATAGCGAATACTTTTTCCGTGAACATGTGTTACGTATTGTTTTTCATACATATATAGAATCTCTTAAAGCAAAGCTTAAACAAGTTAACTCAACTAAACAAAAGAAAGTCATGGCTTTCCTAGTGAGAGGAACGCCATTGGACAGACAAGGGTGCCTTGCTTGAAGCTGGCACTTCTTTACTTTGCTCGAAAATAAGCCTCGCGAACGAATTGCAATAAGTACTTGCAATTATTACTACTCTTTTTTTCACTGTACTCACATACTAGTGTTCCCGATGTTCGAGCGATCCTTATGTCCTGCGAGTGATCCTCGTCTCTAAAAAACCGGCTGCGCCGAAAATGTTATGTGCCGTCGTGAGGAGCGTGAGGAGTTCAGAGTCCTAGACTTTCTTTTAAATCAAAACAATGTCCACTCTTGATTAGTTTTATTTATTTTTTATTAGGTTCGACCGAGCATCGGTCACTTAAAAATCTACTTTTCAAGTAACTTAATATTAATCTTTCTGTTACACATCAACTTCGGCGTCGTCAGGTGACGGCGCTGAAGTGGATCAGTTATTTGTATGTCGCAATATTAAAACTTCTTAATTCGCGAAATTAATATTTTATTAATTTCGCAATTGGATTGGCGTTTCTTTTCTTTTCGTATTCTCTTTTTAATGGCTTAAAAAGTTCTGCCTAAAAGTATTCTCACTTGCTTAACTTCGAATTGTTGATATGATTCAATAATTCGAAGTTAACATAATTAGTCATTCATTTCGTTTGCTTTAACAGAAGCCAGTGCGTTGAGCGAGCGAAGCGAACCAAAATGCTGCGCTTGTATTTAACTGCTCTGTTTGTTGTGAAATTAAAGTCGCGGCCTTGAATTTATTGTTTAACATGGCCTTGAATATTATTTTTTAGTATGGTCTTGAATATTATCATTTGGCAGATGAATTTAATCATTGCCATTGCTGCATACAACAGATGCCTGCGCACAAGGCATTGGAGGTGTGCTATCACAAAACATCGGTGGTCAAGAATAAGTTATTGGAACTTTTGGTGTTCCATAAATATTTGTATGGTCAGCATGTCTTATTAAGGCCAGATCACGCGGCTCTAAGATCCCACGAGTACGATCCTGCATTTTCCTCTGCGTATACAGCTAAGTTGTAGAGAAGTTAAAAAAATATGGTTCTGCCGTGACGTCACGATCTAGCGAGTTTTGTTGTTGTTTCCCCAGCCAATGTCACGACTCTTGCTCCAAATTTATTGCGACACAAGAAAGAAAAATCGTGGTTCTAGTGAGAAAATAGCGCAGCCGTGAAATAACTTTCAGCTTGGCTTTCGCTGCCGTTTTCGATTTGCCTTTCTGTTGTCGCAGTTCTAAAGTGGTTCACCGAATAAGGGTAAGCACACACGGCTTATTTTTCTTCGGCCGATTATTTACGCGATCGGGCTTACGCTACAACAAAATAAACTATTATCAAGATCAACTTTTAATAAAATCAACCCACGGACCGACTTTAACCGGTTGTTGGTCTTCCGGTCAATGTTTGGATGTTCCCGATACATATGCCTGCTTTATGTTAGAACATATAATTTTGGGAATAAACAAATTTATGCTTTTATATTCTAGACGAAAAAAAAAAAAAAACCAATAAATAGAAGAGTATTGCTCAAAGAATTATGTTTATTTATTACGTACAATGTCCGAAATTCTACGTATAAACCCAAATTATTCTAATTTTCGCATAATTTAATTTTCTTTATATACATAAAATATAATACAATTATAAAACGTTCTAATATAAATAAATTTGGCATGTTCCATTTTTTATTCATATCATATCATTATACCCTACAACTTAAGGTTGAGGGTATATTCACTTTCTACCGGAGTGTGTAACTCATAAAACTAGACAAGATAGGTATGGAAAAGTATATATATTCTTGATCAGCATCACCACCAAAATTGAAATAATGATGTCTGTCCGTCTGTCTGTCTGTCTGTCTGTCTGTCTGACTGTCTGTCTGTCCGTTGAAATCACGATCACAGGAGAACGGATTAAGATTTCAAAATAAAATTTGGCAAAAATATTCGCTGCTATGTTGGGGTGTTTCGTATTGAAAATGGGCAAAATCGCCCAAGGACCACGCCTACTTTTTATATCGAGAGTGCAGGTACCTCTGTTTTGCCTATTAAAAAAGGCCATATCAGCATCAATTTTTGAGAGAAGACAAGAAAATTTTATATGTAGGTTTAGACTAATGCTTCCAGTTAATACGCCAAATACGGGCGTGGTCCGCCCAGTTTTAGTTTACATAGGTAATGGAGGGTTTTACATGGATTGTATTGAAAAGTATATAAGTTTCCTGAATAATGGTGTACATAATATTGTAGTTTGTAAACCAATAATACTCTGTTGAGAAAAAAATGGGCGGGCTACGCCTCCTTATGCTTTCACTTATGAAACTGCATACAGCTATCATGACGGCATAGTTGTAGATATTTCATAGGAGCATAAAGTTTTGCCTTTTAGAAGTGGTGCGATATAATTATTATTATTATTATATATATATTGTATATTCATTATTAGATATATAATATATATATTGTATATATATACGAGTATATTATATCGCACCACTTATAGATATATATACGAGTATATATGCAGCTTCAAGGTGTAGGGTATTTCGGCTACAGCCCGGCTGTAAACAACACCTTTCTAGTTTTTTATTACATAAAACAATAAAAAATTATTAATAAACCTGACCAAATAAACATTTGAGATCTCTAAGTTATTAATATTAAAAAAAAGTCGCTGGTTAGTGTATACATGGCGGCAACTGAATTGCCGAAAAACAAAACACCAATTTCGTATCTTACAATTCTCAATAATATTACATTCCAAGGCATATAACAATACAAGAACTCGCAAGAATTCACTCATAAGAACAAAAAATCCATAAAGATTACGCTATAACTATGATCTCTGCTACCGAGCAACAAAATCGGACACACAGTAATCGGCCATGCGCGCTTCCATTGACTGCCATGCACATTCAGCCGTAAATTATATTTTTCCGAGTTCCATTGCATTTTGTGGTCATATTTCAGATAGAGGTCAAATGCAGTTATACAATTCGGAACCAGATGGCTTGCTGTCCTGTATTTTGAAGTTTCTCTATCTTATCTTGTGTTAATGCGTAAATATCGTCAGTAAAATTTTAATTTTTCTATACAAACTGATGCTACTCTGACTTCAGTAAAGCTTTTAATTTACTGTATTAATAGCCAGCTCATTATTAACTTTTGAATTTTCGGATACATTAGATAATTGGTAATACCAATATCTTACTCATCCGACTTTATGGATATTGTTTATTATTCTTATTATTATTAATATTATTATTATTATTAAAGTTTATTACTAAATTAATTTATATAATAAAATGCTAAAGGCAATACCAGCGGGGCTTTCTGCCTAATGATATTGTTTAAGATCGTAAGGTAAAAGGATTTTATTGTTCCATCTGAAGCTCCTTAAGGTAGTCATTTGTGGCCATTATTGTTCTCGGTATTCACAATGACTGCAAGAACTCTCTTTAGTAGAATAACTTTTAGTATCTTCTCTGATCTATAAGATAAACAACAACAACTCAGACTGAAATACTGCAATAATCGGCAAGGTTTGGGGCACTCCAAAAACATGCCAGGGACCAAGCACGTTTTAGAGAATTCATGAACCACATAAAGTAGCAGATGAATTTCGCCGGTTAAAATCGCAAACGGAAAATGAATTGCACACACTAAAGTGTGAGAGGTACAGTTGAGTGGACCAATTACAGCTGTTATTGCAACAACATTTAAAGCGCCAACCTTCGACGGAACTCCGCCGTTTAAAATCTTTAAACTCTAGTTCGAAGCAACGGCACAAACGAATCACTGAATCGTTCGCAAAAGCATAATGATCCGTTGCAGGATATGCAACTGAGATCGGGCGGGTCGCACATTTGGCCAACGCTGATGCACCCACAGAAGTAATCGAAGTAAGATCTAGGCGTTTATGAATGGTATACGGGATGTGGATACGAAACATGTATCCTACTCCAAGCCAAAAAAGACTTTCGCTTGAGTGCCGGACAAATTCTCTGCTGACCTTTCCGCTGGGGAACTATTTTCTTTACCCTACTACTTAAACCATAGTGCATAGGAAGGCTTTCACGTAAACCGTCCTGGAATTCGGTGATAGTTTTTCACGCACACGAAAGTCACTTCTTTCCATTTTTGTTATATTTTGCTAAGTGTTCTGTTTTCAAAAACAAATTAAATGGCGCTGCAAAGATGTAACTGAAAACTTACCAATATGCTTTAGGTTTACGAGGTATGGCATACGGAATGGCACTACAATTGATGTACTGGATTTGACGACCACAACGAAAAAAAACCTGTGGTTTGCCGATGAATGCAGGAGAAAAGCAAGCAAACAAAAAAGACATTTTACACATGTTGTGGTCGCCTACCACAACGCCTAAATATGCTGTAATACTTACGGGAGTGGTGGGTGGCCTTACAGATTTTTATTTCCGTCTCTTGTCTTTAACTTCTAACTTTTATTTACTGTGTACTAATGCTTTTAACACCTAGAGTATCACTTATCAACTAACTTAAAATCAATATTAAGGTCTTACTTCAGCTTCGGCGTCTCTAGATGAAGTGGGTCATTCAGTCGGCTGCCGCAACTCCAAAATTGCTTAATTTAAATGTTCTGCATTTGATAATTTGAACTTCCATATTCCGCATTGCATATTTTCTTTATTAGGGTTTGTCATTTTCTTTTTGCAGATTGTTTAAGACCCTCGGCCTAAAAGTATTCCAAATTGTTTGACTTCGAATTGTTGCTGTGATTCAATAATTCCAAATTTTACATAATTAGGCATTCATTTATTTTACTCTGACTGAAGCCAGAGCTTTGAACGAACGAAGTGAAGCAAAAGTGCTAAGCTTGCATTTCAGTGTTCTTAGCTTTATTTAAGTCGATCGTGGTCTTGAGCTAATTATATTTTATTGTGGCCTCTAGTAGTTAAGTTGAAACAACACCTTGAAGAGTATGTCACAATAGGAAGCCAAAACTGTAAGATGGTAAAAAACTCCGTCTGGGACATTGCCTCCGGGGTTAATACCACTAATTAGATTAGTACGTAAATCAAACTCAGAATACCTCGCTCTAACAGCCAATCGCTGTTTAGTTTTGCTCAAAAGGCAATTGAGTAACAGCAATGGGCATCTCTTAAAAGATCAAGGGGATAACAAATTTCGAGAAAAAAGTTTTGATTGCAGTCTTTGATCCTGGATACAAGGCTATTAAAATCACACAAATGAATGATTGTCAGTAGTTGAGGAATAGCAGAGCGACATTGAAATCACGTACAGCGACATCGAAGATTCCAGCGACACAGACAGTAATTTCCGCCAAACGATAAAAAAAATTGAGGAAGATTCTTGATAGGATTGATAGAAGATTCTTGATTCTTGATATCATAGAGTGACGAGGTTTCCTTTCGTTTGAACTACTAAAAAACTTAGATGGGCCGGGCGACTCCAGCAACCGGCTCAAGAAATTGAACAGCGCGTTTCAGAAGGTCCTTACTTAGAAGGTGCTGAGCATGCATTTGAGATAATTTTTTAATAAAAGTACGATATGCTTTATCCATCTTGGACACTGCACAAAGTGGGCATATTTTTTACAATTGTTTCTTTGCATATATACCAAATCCTTAATTATAATTTTTCCTTAATTATATTTTATAAAGACCTTAAAAATAATTTAATAATTTAATAAAACACAATTAAAATCTTTGTATTTTTGATCCTTAGAACCCAAGGAGATTTTACACCAGCTCTGTGGTAAACTTCCGGGAAACCAATTGATTGCAATAATGGGGCCATCGGGGGCTGGAAAATCAACACTTCTAGATGTGCTTTCTGGATTTAGAACAACTGGAGTTCATGGGTCGATTCTATTGAATGGACGAAGGCGAGATTTAAGTGAGTTGAATGAAAAATAAGAAAACTATTTTAAACTTCGACTTTTCACATCGTACAGCTACATTTAGAAAAATGTCTTGCTATATTACACAAGACGACATGCTACAACCGCTCCTGACTGTATGTGAGAATATGCATATAGCAGCGGACTTAAAACTGAATCCTAAAACTTCAGCTCGAGAGAAAGAAAGTCTGGTAAATACAAACCTTATTAAAACTTAAGAAAGAAGCAAGCAAAGCATATGATGTTAAATTTCGAGCCAGAACTCAACGATATACAAGCTATTTATTCCGTGCATAGAAACGACGACCAAGCTTTGCATGGTATTGCAATCATGAACCAACAGCTTTTTCAATGTGTAAAGCAGCTTAGTTCTTTTGTAAAGGTTAGTAAGCCTCATAAGTAAAATAACGAATAAGCCTGCTCGTTTCGGTTATTTGAAGAAATTATTACGTTGCATAAGGTAAAAATTTATTATTATAAAAATCAAATTAAATACTTAAAAGAGTTTCACCATATTTTCACTGCTTTCAGTTTACTTTGCTACAGTTTTGTTTTGATTGTTTATTATCAGTTTGAATAAGGTTCAGCTGTCGAGAGAAATAAAAAATTCTCTTGTGAAGGTGTGAGTATATATTCATAGACACACATCTTGGAATGTAACCATGTAGATACACTTCAAAACTAAATATATAATGAATTTGAAAATTTGCTGATAATAGGCAAACTATAGTACATCATTCCTGAATATTAGCAAAACTAGCAAACTATAAAAATGTAATTTTCGTTTTTTAGATAAATTAAAATTATCTCCTAATAAAAATTTTCGATAAATTACCTACATAAAATATATATTATTAGAACCATCTTAAGACTTTAGGCAATTCGGAGAAAATTCAGGCAATACAGTTCTTTAAGGATATGTTATGAGAAATTATGCGTCAGATGTCATATAAAAAAATTATGTGTAAAACAAAATTCATGCACGAAATTTTCGCAGTACTGTCGACATACAGGATTGTGGGCCGCTTTGCTTTACACTTAGAATATGACAGTGTGATCACTCAATTTTGTAGAGAATTAGCTTCTTCAGCTTGTACAGGCGACGAACTTCGCCAATGCTGCATTTGTTTTGACTTTTGATTCGTAAAATTTCCTTCCTATGTTGGAATTTGGATATAAATTTGCACATAGCAAATGGGATAATTTTTGAGGAGAGTGTGGACGAAGGCTGCATAAAGCAAATGAAGCGTATTTTCCTGTCTGACCAAGAATTGTGCAATTTTTGCACCTCATTGGATTGGGGAAGGATTGCCTACCCTGAACTGTAACCAATACAACGTCAATTTCGCGCTTGGGATGCGATAACGGTCAAAGAGTAGAAACACTAAGGCGACCACTCATAAATCCCCTGCAATTTTAGAAAATTTATACACGCTGCTCATGCCTTGGGGTTTTTAGATCGTTTAGGATTTCCTCGTTCAACTTAACGTTCAAATTTTCACTGTAAATAAACCACTAAAGTTTTTTGTGCTTACAAATTTTACAGTTACCTTTTGATTTTTTGGTAATGATAAGGATGCTTCCATCGCGAAGTAGATTAACTAAGTTGATTTGTGTTCTGATGGCATCGATAGCTTTCTTTTTTGCAAAAACACTGCGTCAGCGCATTTGATAATTAAAATTTCGGGTTGTGATGCACTTTGATGAGGAATGCAAAGGAAATGCTTCTTTAACCAAGAACGGTTTATAAGTTTTTTTGGCATTTAGTCTTAGGTTTCAAGATTGGATAGGGAGACGAAATGTTTCGCCGACGAATTAAACCAGTTATCCACCATTTTACACCGAAAATATACAAAAAAAATCGTCAGTAGAACTTACTATAGGGAAGGAAATAAATAAATGGACTGCACGAAACGATGGTAAATTCAGGGATGCGGTGTGGTGTGTCAACGATGTAATTGTAGTTTATATGCTAAGTTGAGTAGAGGCGATACTGCCGTCACGTGTAGGCTTAACGGTGTAGTTTATTTTCTTACCTGGGGTTGCCATTTTTCCTGACTTTAGCGCTGCGACGGGTTTTGTCTGGTCGTGGTATCCTTATTTATGTATTTTACGAAGTAGCGTGGTTTGACTAATTATCGTACCGGTACTAACTATGTATCTGTGTTCAGTTATTAAATGTAGACTCATCCAAGCAGATATAAATTTTTGTGTTCAAGGTAAGACTGTAGATAGCGTTGCACATTCCATATTGGTCTAAATATTTATTCTGTACTGCATATGTATAGTATATGGCGCCGTATATTCCGAGTGGGACATTTGGGAGCGCTGCTTGAGAAGCAGAATAGAATCAATTCTTTTCTTCTTCCAGGAAGCAGAAGTGATTGACAGACAGCTAAATTCTCTCAAAGACATCATAAACTCAGGTATTCATATATGAAATAAATTAATTTTTTTTTTTATTTTTGAAACGATAAGAACTTTTTATTATTTTATTAAGTCCATTGAAAAATTTAAACAATAATATATTTTAAAAATAAAAATATTCCTTTCTTTTCGGAATAGCATGACAAGAGAAAGGGTATATTTCAAAGTGTGGCTAAAAAACATTCACATGTGTGTGTATTTTTTGTTTGGCTTTTTTCGAAAACATTCTCCGAATTGGAATGCTTCTATACTATGACATACCCATGTATGTTCGCTCCAGATGTGTAATCGGAGCGCTTCTCTCCCCGCTGCGTTCGACACACTATGTATGTATATTCGTGTAAACGTATCCTGCAAAATTCGACACCGGAGAATTGTACGAAATTGAAATGGTATTTGAGGCTCTTGTAAGGCTTAGCTCCAAAAGGATACTTCTCTTGAAGTATTTTTCAAATTTCAAGCATTAATGAAACTAAAACCGACACAGAGATTGGAAATGTGTTTGTATTCTCCCCTGTTCTAACAATCATATATATTCCTCTAATTATGTTTGCACTTTGTTGAAGCCAAAGTAATGAGGATTAAGTTGAATTTTTAATAAAAATTATTTCACTTAGCAGAAAGGATGGCTTGGGCACATCACAAATTTTTTTTATATGACTTGTTTTGATAATACTTAGGAATCATGTATAGTTTTCCCATTATCAGCAAATCTTTAATTTCAATATACATTTAGTTTTAATAGTAAACATTGTTTTATTTCAATTTGTAACAATTTACTCTCTCGAACTTTATTGAGACAGATAAGATAATTAAAAATATGGAGAAACAATGAATATTTAAGAATGTTTAAGAATGTCTTGGAATCTTTTGTCAAACACAAAACAAAAGTTTTTGTTCATAAAGTTTTCCCATATGTGTGTGTCCCATAAGTGTGATTTTGTCCATTGTTGAAGTTGGATTTTGTATATTTGAAAAGCAAAATCACAAACTTATTAGAGGGTATCCATGCAGTTCTCTATGAAGAGTGTACATTGAAATCTTCGTAGTTAACTTATCACGAAGCTTATTATGCGTTGATTGGTTCGGCATTTGAACAGTGTATGGACAAATATTATAGAACACATGCATTCTATAATGTATGCTTTATGCATTATTATGTATAATATATTATAGAATACATGCGTTCTTTATTATGAACGTGATCATTACGGTTATGTAGATCGAAGATATTCTAATACTATTGGGTATCTATGAACACGAGAACACAATGACGAGACTTCTTTCTGGAGGACAGAAAAAGAGACTTTCCATTGCTATGGAGCTTATCAATAACCCCACTGTAATGTTTCTGGATGAACCGACAACGTGGGTATAAAGCGCATTTTATAAACCTCTTCTACAAGATGTTTTTACAGAGGCTTAGACAGTAGCTCCTGTGCTAAAGTATTACAGGTTTTGAAGAAACTTGCATTAGAGGGTAGAACAATTATTTGTACTGTTCATCAGCCCACCGCAAAACTTTTCAGAATCTTTGATCAGGTCTACGTTCTTTCAATTGGAAACTGCGTGTATCAAGGAAGCCCTAAAAAATTGATTTCTTTCCTTCAAGCAGTTAATCTCCCATGTCCAGTGTATCATAATCCTGCTGATTATAGTAAGTATTTCGTTAAAGACCAACTCTTCATTTTTAAATTCTTAAATATTCTCTTTTTGTAAGTTATTGAGTTGGCTTGTGGCGAATATGGCAAGGAGAAGATACATATTCTCAAATCAGCCACCGTGAATGGAAAATGTCTAAGATTTTTCAACAATCCAGGTGCTATAATGAAAGTTGAGCTTTTAAGACGAAAACACGAGGTTCTACAACGGTTTAATGGCCCCTCTTTAGAGAATACTTCCTTCGCCAATCAATTATCTGTGCTGATGAAACGGGGATACATCAAGTTCAAACGTGATATCACCTTGACACATTTACGTATCGGAGTAAATATATTTGTTGCTATTATTCTGGGTTCGCTGTATGCCAATTCTGGCAGAGAAGGCTCAAAAGTATTGGACAATTATAATTTACTATTTGCAATCCTAATTCATCATTCTATGACAACAATGATGTTAACTGTGTTAACCTGTTAGTTTGATATTTAATATCTAGCGGACATTTATTCTACTATATTAAACATACTTTGATTTTAGTTCCCATTGAAATGTCCATTTTATTAAAAGAACACTTCAATCGCTGGTATTCCCTGAAGGCTTTTTACACAGCAATCAATCTTTTGGATTTGCCTATTTCTGTGAGTATAAAAAATATTGAAATGTTTTATATGTTATGTTCTCCTTTCTATGTTTCGCAGATATTTGCAAGCTTACTTTTTACCATTATAATATATTTATGGACTTATCAACCCATGGAATGGTTTCGATTTTGGATGTTTTTTTCTATTAGTGTATTATCTGTGATTGTTGGCCAAAGTTTTGGCCTAATAATAGGAGCCTGGTTTAATGTTGTCGTTAGTCATATTTATAGTGCACATTGATATTTTTGTAACTCTGAACTCTTTATAGAATGGAACGTTTTTAGCCCCTGTACTTACAATTCCTATGATGATGTTCGCCGGCTTCGGTGTAACACTGAAGGATTTGCCAAACTACTTAAAATGGGGAAGTCATGTATCTTATTTGCGATATGGCTTAGAAGGATTTGTTGGTGCAATTTACGGTGGCAATCGAGATGTCATGGACTGTAATGAGGCACTTTATTGTCATTATAGGTAGCGATTAGATATACATGGTGTTTAACATAAGATATACCAAAAAGGTAAAGCAAGCAAAAATTTGGAAATGAGATAGGCGAATTGGGGGAGGTTGGCCAACGTTTCAGCTGGAAGTAAATTTTCCAGAGAACACGATTTCAATTTCGGTTCTGGCGTTTTTTTTTTTATATATCTAAGTATACCTTAGATCCTTAGCTCATCTTATGCTAAACACCTAACGTATTGCGTATATAAGCGCCTTATCCCTTAAAGCGGAACGCAACAGCGATGTTGTCTTGCATATGTTGCATAACAAAAACGCAGTGCGTTTAAATGACCCCTCTACCTTTTTCGAATAGATCGCTTTTCAGTTTTTGTGTGGAATGAACGCATCATGTACGAACGCAAATAAATGTGTGCGGACTTAAAAGCATGCATCGGTATTAGCCATGTATTATCATTCTCATGTGATTTCTTGCAGAAAGCAAGACTTTTGTTTCAAGTACATAGAGTCCGGGTGCGGGCTTAAGCGTAAATAACCGCACGGATATAGTGCAAGCATACCAGAACTACTAAATAGGGTCCGTGCATTTACGTGCGTAAACGGATAAAATTTAAAATGATGTCAACTTTTCTCCCCGGCAATACATTCATTCTATTATAATTGTGTCGTTTATTACATTACGTTTCTTGATGTTTTCATAACAACGGAAAAATAACCGAAAAATGTTTAATTTATTATAATGTCAAAAAATATATCACAATTGGTTTACTATTAACATATCTCTAATATAATATATAACAAATATATCTTTATTGTTTATTTATTCGGTTGTGTAAAATTTTTGTGAGACATTGAAAAAAGTCCCAGAAAGATCTTATCTTAAGATCTAAAGATCTAAAAGATCTTTATCTTAAGTTAGTTGTATCCCTGAGTACACACAGTTGTTGAACGTATCCTATGTAACTCCCTAAAAAATTTGTTTCATCGGCCTGAGACAGTTACAGTAAAATATCCACGGATACGCACGGACACGGATTCTATGTACTTTTCACTTTTGGCGTGTATAAAGTATGTCTCCAAAGGATCAAGAAGCTTTTTCATTTCTTAACAAGTTTTTCAGTTGTTTCTATTGAAATTTTTTAATATAATATGAATTATTAATATTGGAATAAACATTTTTAAATTATTTAAATAAAAAGTATTTCGGTATGATTTTGAAAATATAGTAAGATTAATATTTTAAAGCAATCCAAAAATAGATTAATATGTAAATTATAAATTGCGCCGCAGTTTATATCTTAGAAACGTAAAGTCTGCAAGACATGCACATTGCCAACAAAACTGTGCTTGCATTCGTGGTTGCGTTTCGGTTGGCTTTTGAGAGTTCGAAACAACTCTTGTTTGAAAAATTAAAAGCACAAAACGAAACAGAAGAAGAAACTTAACTCCGAAAGTTTCTGGATAAGGCCCTAAATATGTAATCGTGTAGGCAATGATGCAAGCGAACTTCTCCTTTTTTTATTATTAGGTATCCAAAGAAGTTTCTTGATGAGATCACAATGAGTGGTGAAAGGTATTGGTTTGATTTAATGGCGCTGTTTATCATTGGAATCCTCTTCAAAGTTACAGCCTTCCTTGTGCTCAGAGCGAAAATATACTCGGTGAAATAATTACATAGGTTATTATAAACATATTTTTGACTTTATATGAGAAAGGAAAGATATTTCAGTATGTTTTTTACTGATTAGTGTTCCTGAAGCTATAGTCAAATAGCGCAATATACATAAATTTAATAAAATAAATATATTTAAAATAATATAATAATTTAAATTTACATATCCACAGCTACTACATTCAGACTAATTAACTTAATGGCCGCGTATACGACCTTCGGTGAAATAATATATGTACTCTAGCCTTAATGCATAAAATTCAACTACATATACATATCGCTCTTGTTTAAAATTTTACAACTGCGAAATGTATACGTACCTCGAAAAATTAATGAGAATTATAAAATTGGAATTATTAGAAATCAACATGAAACCAGAACAGAGGAGAATGTTTACACAACAGCCATGCTGCACAGCACGTTCCACTTATATTTTTTTTTTTTAAAGATTTGGAATCGAATTATCAATACCATTCAGTATTGACCATAATTTCGTTTCTCATACCGATAATAAAAATTTGTGTTTGCTTCAAAACAATAACTTTGCTCCACTTTCTTATTGAATTGTAAGTATAATTCTATGTGAATTCGGGTTTATGACCGTTCTATCAAATTCATCTAAAATCTGGGAAAAAATAAAACGGTTATAAATCGACAGTGGCGTAAATTTCTGCTGAGGAAACGTTTAAAGGAAATAAATAAATGAAATGAAATAGGGTCTACTCGCATTTTCATGTTTGCTGCTATACCTGAGTTCGTTTGCCCATTTGAAATCTGGCGTAGATGATTTCAGCGTGGGTGTTCTAAGATGCATCACGCCCATTTGAATTTATCTAGCCAAACCTGTTGGATCATCATTTTCAAAACTGATGACGACTATCATCGAATTCCAAAAACTCGCTGCTGATAAGATTAGATCGTGTAAAATCTGTTTTTCATAACTGATTTGGCATCTGACAAGCGATGGGGAGTCGTGGAGGCCTGACAAAAAGTCGTCCACGTACATTGAGTTGTGAAAAACATGATCCGCAAGCGGCTTAAAAAACTTTAAATCAGTGCAGTTTATGTCACGAAATATGATTCGTTAGTAGTGGGTATATGTACCTTCTAATTCAACGTAGCGACTGCGCTGTGGAGCAGCTCTGCCGCCGCCATAGGGTTTATATGGGAGGAGCTCTGCCGGCGTGCTGCTGGGTGGGGTTTATATGGTGCGGATTTCTCTGCCACCGCCATTACGTTATTAAGGTTTGTGTGTATGGCTCGGTGCCGGCGTGCTGCTGGATAACATTTACATATGGAGGAGCTCTGCCGGGCTGCTGCTGGATAAGATTTACATATGGAGGTGCTCTGCTCGGAGCTCTGCCGTGAATAGCTACCGCAGACGGACGGATGGACAGACAGACATACATACCTACATATGTAATACGGACGCACATACATGAGTAGGGAAGGGAAGGAGGGGAATGTGTGTGACCGAAGTGATGGGAGAGCAGCAGATGCAGATGGTCGTTGTGTAGGAACATGTTGTTGTTGTTATTTTGTTGTAATATAATTGTTTCAGCGAAGGAGATCGACGGTTCACAGAGTTAGTGTAAACAAATTTTGGTGTTTTGAACGAAGTGCCGTCGACTGGATTGGTGTAATAAAATTTCCGTGATTGTTTTGATTATTTAATTGCTTATGTTGTTGTTGTTGTTATTTGTTTTCATAGGAATCTTTTAGTAGGACGGATCGCCGTGGCGTTAATGCAAACAAATTCCGTTGGTTTCCCTTTTCTTGCCTATGCTGTTGTTGTTGTGGATTTGTTTTCAATACTTGGTGACATGGTGGTAGGTTTATGTGTATGCCCAATGCGTTCTTTTTTTCTTTGCAATGCATTTTGAGAATGCCTTTCTTGTAAGCGGTGACATTCATATTTTATAGCTATTTTTCTTTTAGTAAATGAATTGAGACCCTTTCAAGTGGATTCTTGGTGAACCAAATCTCAGCTTGCTAAAAATGGGAATAATATTAGTTTATTGAACACATGTAGAGCTGATTTTTCTTTTCGTACAAATGAAGGTAATTTTATGTTCATTGATCTTTAACTCTGACTACAAAGCATGAGATCGATGGAATTGGAAGACTCAATTAGTTTATATGGTCTTGTATATGTTAGTGATATATGCATGTGTGTATATATATATATATATATATATATATATATATATATATATATATATAGTATATGTATGTAAATATCTCATAAATGGAGTATGTTAAAGTTTTAGATTAGAATTGTTAGGTTTAAGTAAATCATAATTAAAGTTATGTATAAGTATATAATAATTATAACGTGATAGATTGTTGACGAGTGACGATCGGCAACTTAAACATTTGTGAATTTACCGATCGTGTTCATCAGTTTTTCATAAAGCAAAAGGAAAATCTACTTGAGGAACATTTTGAAGAAATTCTAAGCGTCTATTCGAAGTTATGTCATAATCAACATCACGAAAAAGTTGAATCTATTCATGGAAATCATTATGAGAGCTGCTGCTGGGCTTCAGATAAATGCTGCGATGGTCCTGACACTTGTGCGTGCTACATGTTAGAGTACCAAATTTCTAGAGTTAACAAATTAATGTCGTTGACTGCTATAGAACCTGTTCGAAATTGCAATATTGTATAATAAAAGACTATAGTTAAAGTTTAATATATTTTGTTTTTATTTATTTATTTTGTAATTTGTATCATAAGTATGTACATATTTATTACGTTTAACAATAAAATGGCTGCGAAAGCGGAATGTCGGTAATCACCTCCAAGCGAAAATCATCAGGACCATACTTCACTAATAATAACACAAAATTCCCTTCAATGTGAAAGAGAGTATAAAAGAGAGCTAGCGACATGACGAGACAGCGAAAGCCAAAAACAAAAAGATTACATAAAAAATTTCTATATATTCAGTATTTTATTTACCAACGAACAACACACAACATGAACTCTATCAACATGTCGTTATTTTTGAAACGTGTTCAGAACTTTCTAATGACTCAGAAACAAAATATCTTGGATGAACATTATGAAGAAATTTTGACGAGCTACGTGAAATTATGTCGATACGAAGGCGCTTTGTTAATAAAATCACATCATGGCTATCATTATACCACTTGTTGTTGGTCTTTAAAAAAACAGCGCTGATGTACCAGATACCTGCATCTGTAGTAACCTCGAATTTAAGATTAGGAGAATTAATAAATTGATTGCTTTATATAGCAGATTATATAAAATGTAAAAGCAAATATTTAAATTAAACAAAATGAACCTTTTAAGTAAACAAATTTGTTTTCATTCTTTATTAATATTAATTAATATAATAACCAAAGTAACATTACATACAAATTTTATATATTCAGCATTTTATTGAATATTTTTGATTTATATTATACAAAAACTCCAAACACAAGTGTCCACAGTTATATGACTTATAATTTTGATGTTGAGTGTAGTTGTATTGGATTCCGCTACCCAAATATCGAATTATTTCATGCGGTGGTTGCAAGTTTCCAAAACTGTCATAATATTTCTTTATATTTCTATTTTTATAATATGCTACCCAATGAGTACCAGGACCGCTGGAAGTGTCTAAGTTAACAATTCCACATTCTTTTTCATGTATTTGTTTCGGTAGACAATCTCTCATGAAAACGCCTCTAAAATATGGCAATTTATTAGCATGTTTCATCAAGTCGAAGTCTGTGAGAGGTCTTCTGGGTAACTTCTTTAAAAGTTTTTTGGTTGAGGGTGCTAATATAGTCCCAATCCTTTTTTGTATGGTTTAAGATACAAGCTTTTCCCCATTGCAATTGCTTCCATTATTTGATTATGTCGACTTGCTTCCTTCAGTTGTTTTCTTGCAGCGTTAGTTTCATTGATTGCTTTTGCGATTGCTGCGCCACCAGATGCTAATCCACCAACGGCTCCAAGAGCAGTTAAAATAGATACTAATGGTAGAAATCCTCCAACCTTCGGAATAGGAATAATACGTGGAATTTCAATCATGGATTTTTTTCGTCCAAAAGACATTTTAATTACTCCTTGTGCCATTTTAATAACATTGGCAATATGTGCCGGTTTTCGCTGCTTAATAAATTTTAATGCATTTTTAATGGTTTTAGTGAATATTTTCTTTGCACAGGTGCCTTTAAACGTCTTCTTCTTTATTTTCTTAAGAGTTCTGTTTAACTTCTTTCCCATACCGACTTTTACTTTAGCTTTCATTGCGTTTGTAACTAAGAATGCGTTTATTCGTTCACCAAGTTTAGTGTCCTTAGATATTGATCTTCGAAAAGCCTTTTCAGCTAATATTTTATCTGCTTCGTGCCTTTTATTTAAATCTTTACTTTGAGAATATGCAATATCATGCTCTTTACTTGCAGCGTCTAATGGATTGATTCCGCTATCACCTCTAACTAAGCTGTCCTGGACCACAAAATTGATAGCCCGGTAAATGAAGTTCAAATGGCAGAGAGCTTATAGCTTTATTGAATAAACCTCTTCCAATCACTGGTTCATAACCACTAGAAGGTTTTCCATAAATTATAACCATTTTATATCCATTCGACACAGGCACAGTTCATTGCTACCGAATACAATTAAATGTCTTATTGTTGGACCTTCAAACTGCGGAAAGACTAATGTCATGTTAAGTTTAATAGAAAGTCCAAATGGACTAAACTTTGCAAACATATACTTGTACTCAAAATAACTTTACCAACCGAAATATGAGTATCTAAAGCGTTTAATAAAACCAATTCAAAATATGGGATTCTTTACATATTCCTACAATGAACAAGTTCTCAAGCCGGATGAAGCAAAACCAAATTCAATAATGATATTCGATGATGTAGCTTGTGAGAAGCAAAACAACATTCGAGAGTACTTTTGTATGGGCAGACACAAATCTATTGATTGCTTTTACTTATGTCAAACATATACAAGAATTCCAAGCATTTAATACGTGATAATGCAAATTTTATAATTATGTTTAAGCAAGACGAAATGAATATTAAGCACATATACCATGATCATGTCGGAACAGATATGGCATCATGTCGGAACAGATATATATGCGGAGAATGTTGGAAAGATAAATATGGATTCCTTGTAATAAGCAAAGATGATGCAATTGACAATGGTCGTTATAGAAAGGGATTTGATATATACATTCACATATAATTAATAAAGACAGTTTCATGCTATATTCATATTAGTATGTTACCTAACTTTCAACTGATAACATTGATGTACACGATACACTTCACCTAAACACACCTTAAAAGTTAAGTTACCACTAAAACTTAAAACAAGTACTCCAGCTAAAGCATTAAAAACTGATTTTTCCAATGATACTCTGATCAATAATGATGAAGATGAAGACGATGATGACTTTTACTCTCAGGTGGAGGATGATGATGAAGATGAACAATTGGCGCCGGAACTCAATATTACTACAAAAGATTATGGGAAATGTACTGAATCAACACCTTACTCCAAACTACAGCAACAGAATGAGTTGGATACTACATACGGACCACACAAAGCATTGGATGGTAAATGGCGAATCGGCGATATCATCTTTAGCATATGTAATGACAAAAAAACAATATCAGATAATAATTGGAACTTTACACCTGGATTGATGGAACTCTTATATCTAAAAGAACCAACAAAATATGACAAAGCAGATCTACAAGCATACAAACTTATTTTAGAAAATACTCACTCAAATACAATAGTGCTCACAAACGTAATTTTAACAAAAATGAGCAAGTAAAAGGAACTAGGGCCTTCAAATACACCAACATTATAAAACCATTATTTAATGACGCATCGCCGTCAACTATCTCACAGAAAGTAACAATGGGAACGGGTTTCATGAGTGTTAATCCACAGAAACCTAATTATATATATTGGGATGGTCCAAATGAGTTAGTTGATAGATTAAGGCTTTTGTTGTCTTCACAATCGGCGGGACTCACCAATCACAACAACGAAATCATGTCCATCATTGAAGAATTGATGGACAGATCACAAAAGACGATATTGAAAGTAATGTTCAAAATTTTGTAAAATATACCAGTGAACAAATTGAGCGAATTGAAAGCTATATATTTCAAGAACTACAGAAAAATCCTAAATCCGTAGCTGATTTAGAAGAGAAAATTCTCAATGAAATGCAGAAGAGAAAAGATTCTAACAGAGTTATTAAGATATGAGTAAAAAGCAAGCTGTAGTGGAGGAGCTTCACAGACAAGCACGTAAGAAATTTAAGAGAAGGCGTGTAGTAACTAAAGGAATAGATGATCTTTGGCAGGCGGATTTAGTTGAAATGGATGCTTATTCGGTATACAATGATGGCTATCGTTTTCTTCTAACTATAATTGATACATTCTCAAAGTATGCCTGGATTGTACCATTGAAATCCAAGAACGCTGTTGACGTTACTATGGCTATGAAATCCATATTCTCCTTGAAACGGAAACCAAACAATTTACAAACCGATGACGGCAAGAAATTTTTCAATGGAAATTTTCAACGTTTAATGAAAAAATACCACATTAACCATTACTCAACATATAGTATTTTAAAGGCGTCAATTGTTGATCGCTTCACTCGAACGTTAAAGCAGGTGATGTGGAAGGAATTCAGTTATAATGGCTCATATCGATGGATTGACTTGTATAAAAACTTAATTAAAAAATATAACACCAAAAAGCATCGAACCATCAACATGCCTCCAATCAACGTGAATTCGAGCAACGAAAAATTATTATTAAACACCGTCTACAACAACCTGAAAATATTTAGAAAGCCAAAGTTTCAGGTAGGAAATCATGTACGCATAAGTAAACATAAACACGTTTTCGAGAAAGGTTATACGCCAAATTGGAAAGGCATTTTGAGAATGCCTTTCTTGTAAGCGGTGACATTCATATTTTATAGCTATTTTTCTTTTAGTAAAAGAATTGAGACCCTTTCAAGTGGATTCTTGGTGAACCAAATCTCAGCTTGCTAAAAATGGGAATAATATGAGTTTATTGAACACATGTAGAGCTGATTTTTCTTTTCGTACAAATGTAGGTAATTTTATGTTAATTGATCTTTAACTCTGACTACAAAGCATGAGATCGATGGAATTGGAAGACTCAATTAGTTTATATGGTCTTGTATATGTTAGTGATATATGCATGTGTGTATATATATATATATATATATATATATAGTATATGTATGTAAATATCTCATAAATGGAGTATGTTAAAGTTTTAGATTAGAATTGTTAGGTTTAAGTAAATCATATTTAAAGTTATGTATAAGTATATAATAATTATAACGTGATAGATTGTTGACGAGTGACGATCGGCAACTTAAACATTTGTGAATTTACCGATCGTGTTCATCAGTTTTTCATAAAGCAAAAGGAAAATCTACTTGAGGAACATTTTGAAGAAATTCTAAGCGTCTATTCAAAGTTATGTCGTAATCAACATCACGAAAAAGTTGAATCTATTCATGGAAATCATTATGAGAGCTGCTGCTGGTCTTCAGATAAATGCTGCGATGGTCCTGACACTTGTGCCTGCTACATGTTAGAGTACCAAATTTCTAGAGTTAACAAATTAATGTCGTTGACTGCTATAGAACCTGTTCGAAATTGCAATATTGTATAATAAAAGACTATAGTTAAAGTTTAATATATTTTGTTTTTATTTATTTATTTTATAATTTGTATCATAAGTATGTACATATTTATTACGTTTAACAATAAAATGGCTGCGAAAGCGGAATGTCGGTAATCACCTTCAAGCGAAAATCATCAGGACCATACTTCACTAATAATAACACAAAATTCCCTTCAATGTGAAAGAGAGTATAAAAGAGAGCTAGCGACATAACGAGACAGCGAAACCCCAAAACAAAAAGATTACATAAAAAATTTCTATATATTCAGTATTTTATTTACCAACGAACAACACACAACATGAACTCTATCAACATGTCGTTATTTTTGAAACGTGTTCAGAACTTTCTAATGACTCAGAAACAAAATATCTTGGATGAACATTATGAAGAAATTTTGACGAGCTACGTGAAATTATGTCGATACGAAGGCGCTTTGTTAATAAAATCACATCATGGCTATCATTATACCACTTGTTGTTGGTCTTTAAAAAAACAGTGCTGATGTACCAGATACCTGCATCTGTAGTAACCTCGAATTTAAGATTAGGAGAATTAATAAATTGATTGCTTTATATAGCAGATTATATAAAATGTAAAAGCAAATATTTAAATTAAACAAAATGAACCTTTTAAGTAAACAAATTTGTTTTCATTCTTTATTAATATTAATTAATATAATAAACAAAGTAACATTACATACAAATTTTATATATTCAGCATTTTATTGAATATTTTTGATTTATATTATACAAAAACTCCAAACACAAGTGTCCACAGTTATATGACTTATAATTTTGATGTTGAGTGTAGTTGTATTGGATTCCGCTACCCAAATATCGAATTATTTCATGCGCTGGTTGCAAGTTTCCAAAACTGTCATAATATTTCTTTATATTTCTATTTTTATAATATGCTACCCAATGAGTACCAGGACCGCTGGAAGTGTCTAAGTTAACAATTCCACATTCTTTTTCATGTATTCGTTTCGGTAGACAATCTCTCATGAAAACGCCTCTAAAATATGGCAATTTATTAGCATGTTTCATCAAGTCGAAGTCTGTGAGAGGTCTTCTGGGTAACTTCTTTAAAAGTTTTTTGGTTGAGGGTGCTAATATAGTCCCAATCCTTTTTTGTATGGTTTAAGATACAAGCTTTTCCCCATTGCAATTGCTTCCATTATTTGATTATGTCGACTTGCTTCCTTCAGTTGTTTTCTTGCAGCGTTAGTTTCATTGATTGCTTTTGCGATTGCTGCGCCACCAGATGCTAATCCACCAACGGCTCCAAGAGCAGTTAAAATAGATACTAATGGTAGAAATCCTCCAACCTTCGGAATAGGAATAATACGTGGAATTTCAATCATGGATTTTTTTCGTCCAAAAGACTTTTTAATTACTCCTTGTGCCATTTTAATAGCATTGGCAATATGTGCCGGTTTTCGCTGCTTAATAAATTTTAATGCATTTTTAATGGTTTTAGTGAATATTTTCTTTGCACATGTGCCTTTAAACTTATCTTCAAAAAGCCTTTTCAGCTAATATTTTATCTGCTTCGTGCCTTTTATTTAAATCTTTACTTTGAGAATATGCAATATCATGCTCTTTACTTGCAGCGTCTAATGGATTGATTCCGCTATCACCTCTAACTAAGCTGTCTTTTAGTTTAGTTCCTGGACCACAAAATTGATAGCCCGGTAAATGAAGTTCAAATGGCAGAGAGCTTATAGCTTTATTGAATAAACCTCTTCCAATCACTGGTTCATAACCACTAGAAGGTTTTCCATAAATTATAACCATTTTATATCCATTCGACACAGGCACAGTTCATTGCTACCGAATACAATTAAATGTCTTATTGTTGGACCTTCAAACTACGGAAAGACTAATGTCATGTTAAGTTTAATAGAAAGTCCAAATGGACTAAACTTTGCAAACATATACTTGTACTCAAAATAACTTTACCAACCGAAATATGAGTATCTAAAGCGTTTAATAAAACCAATTCAAAATATGGGATTCTTTACATATTCCGACAATGAACAAGTTCTCAAGCCGGATGAAGCAAAACCAAATTCAATAATGATATTCGATGATGTAGCTTGTGAGAAGCAAAACAACATTCGAGAGTACTTTTGTATGGGCAGACACAAATCTATTGATTGCTTTTACTTATGTCAAACATATACAAGAATTCCCAAGCATTTAATACGTGATAATGCAAATTTTATAATTATGTTTAAGCAAGACGAAATGAATATTAAGCACATATACCATGATCATGTCGGAACAGATATGGCATCATGTCGGAACAGATATATATGCGGAGAATGTTGGAAAGATAAATATGGATTCCTTGTAATAAGCAAAGATGATGCAATTGACAATGGTCGTTATAGAAAGGGATTTGATATATACATTCACATATAATTAATAAAGACAGTTTCATGCTATATTCATATTAGTATGTTACCTAACTTTCAACTGATAACATTGATGTACACGATACACTTCACCTAAACACACCTTAAAAGTTAAGTTACCACTAAAACTTAAAACAAGTACTCCAGCTAAAGCATTAAAAACTGATTTTTCCAATGATACTCTGATCAATAATGATGAAGATGAAGACGATGATGACTTTTACTCTCAGGTGGAGGATGATGATGAAGATGAACAATTGGCGCCGGAACTCGATATTACTACAAAAGATTATGGGAAATGTACTGAATCAACACCTTACTCCAAACTACAGCAACAGAATGAGTTGGATACTACATACGGACCACACAAAGCATTGGATGGTAAATGGCGAATCGGCGATATCATCTTTAGCATATGTAATGACAAAATAACAATATCAGATAATAATTGGAACTTTACACCTGGATTGATGGAACTCTTATATCTAAAAGAACCAACAAAATATGACAAAGCAGATCTACAAGCATACAAACTTATTTTAGAAAATACTCACTCAAATACAATAGTGCTCACAAACGTAATTTTAACAAAAATGAGCAAGTAAAAGGAACTAGGGCCTTCAAATACACCAACATTATAAAACCATTATTTAATGACGCATCGCCGTCAACTATCTCACAGAAAGTAACAATGGGAACGGGTTTCATGAGTGTTAATCCACAGAAACCTAATTATATATATTGGGATGATCCAAATGAGTTAGTTGATAGATTAAGGCTTTTGTTGTCTTCACAATCGGCGGGACACACCAATCACAACAACGAAATCATGTCCATCATTGAAGAATTGAGAGAATCTAATATAATAGTATAAATCTTCATATAAATAAACAGCTCTTTTCTAAAATAAAGATAATTACAAAATGAGCGTTGACAAGTTCGGTCATTATTCTATTGAGATCTCATCAAACAGTAAATTAAAGCGAAATTTTTCAAAAGCTTTTGGTGACAATTTGGATAGCAATAAAAACTTGGATCTCCGTTGGAAACGCCTGAGAAATGTTAATACATCTGTTGATGACAACGATGGAGTAACAAAATTATATGTTGACTATATCATAAATCAAATGAATGTGGAATTTAAAAAACAAAATAATACACTAAAGGAGCAAATAAATAAAGATATTGAAAAAGTTAGCAAAAAAATTCAATCACTAGTTAATGATAGTCTTAAACAGATAAAGACTGAATTTAAAGAAGAGTACGATATACTGAGAGAAGAAATAAATAAAAACATCGATGAGCTAGTCTCTCGAAAACTACAGATCACAAAAGACGATATTGAAAGTAATGTTCAAAATTTTGTAAAATATACCAGTGAACAAATTGAGCGAATTGAAAGCTATATATTTCAAGAACTACAGAAAAGACCTAAATCGGTAGCTGATTTAGAAGAGAAAATTCTCAATGAAATGCAGAAAAGAAAAGATTCTCACAGAGTTATTAAGATATGAGTAAAAAGCAAGCTGTAGTGGAGGAGCTTCACAGACAAGCACGTAAGAAATTTAAGAGAAGGCGTGTAGTAACTAAAGGAATAGATGATCTTTGGCAGGCGGATTTAGTTGAAATGGATGCTTATTCGGTATACAATGATGGCTATCGTTTTCTTCTAACTGTAATTGATACATTCTCAAAGTATGCCTGGATTGTACCATTGAAATCCAAGAACGCTGTTGACGTTACTATGGCTATGAAATCCATATTCTCCTTGAAACGGAAACCAAACAATTTACAAACCGATGACGGCAAGAAATTTTTCAATGGAAATTTTCAACGTTTAATGAAAAAATACCACATTAACCATTACTCAACATATAGTATTTTAAAGGCGTCAATTGTTGATCGCTTCACTCGAACGTTAAAGCAGGTGATGTGGAAGGAATTCAGTTATAATGGCTCATATCGATGGATTGACTTGTATAAAAACTTAATTAAAAAATATAACACCAAAAAGCATCGAACCATCAACATGCCTCCAATCAACGTGAATTCGAGCAACGAAAAATTATTATTAAACACCGTCTACAACAACCTGAAAATATTTAGAAAGCCAAAGTTTCAGGTAGGAAATCATGTACGCATAAGTAAACATAAACACGTTTTCGAGAAAGGTTATACGCCAAATTGGAAAGGCATTTTGAGAATGCCTTTCTTGTAAGCGGTGACATTCATATTTTATAGCTATTTTTCTTTTAGTAAAAGAATTGAGACCCTTTCAAGTGGATTCTTGGTGAACCAAATCTCAGCTTGCTAAAAATGGGAATAATATGAGTTTATTGAACACATGTAGAGCTGATTTTTCTTTTCGTACAAATGTAGGTAATTTTATGTTAATTGATCTTTAACTCTGACTACAAAGCATGAGATCGATGGAATTGGAAGACTCAATTAGTTTATATGGTCTTGTATATGTTAGTGATATATGCATGTGTGTATATATATATATATATATATATATATAGTATATGTATGTAAATATCTCATAAATGGAGTATGTTAAAGTTTTAGATTAGAATTGTTAGGTTTAAGTAAATCATATTTAAAGTTATGTATAAGTATATAATAATTATAACGTGATAGATTGTTGACGAGTGACGATCGGCAACTTAAACATTTGTGAATTTACCGATCGTGTTCATCAGTTTTTCATAAAGCAAAAGGAAAATCTACTTGAGGAACATTTTGAAGAAATTCTAAGCGTCTATTCAAAGTTATGTCGTAATCAACATCACGAAAAAGTTGAATCTATTCATGGAAATCATTATGAGAGCTGCTGCTGGTCTTCAGATAAATGCTGCGATGGTCCTGACACTTGTGCCTGCTACATGTTAGAGTACCAAATTTCTAGAGTTAACAAATTAATGTCGTTGACTGCTATAGAACCTGTTCGAAATTGCAATATTGTATAATAAAAGACTATAGTTAAAGTTTAATATATTTTGTTTTTATTTATTTATTTTATAATTTGTATCATAAGTATGTACATATTTATTACGTTTAACAATAAAATGGCTGCGAAAGCGGAATGTCGGTAATCACCTTCAAGCGAAAATCATCAGGACCATACTTCACTAATAATAACACAAAATTCCCTTCAATGTGAAAGAGAGTATAAAAGAGAGCTAGCGACATAACGAGACAGCGAAACCCCAAAACAAAAAGATTACATAAAAAATTTCTATATATTCAGTATTTTATTTACCAACGAACAACACACAACATGAACTCTATCAACATGTCGTTATTTTTGAAACGTGTTCAGAACTTTCTAATGACTCAGAAACAAAATATCTTGGATGAACATTATGAAGAAATTTTGACGAGCTACGTGAAATTATGTCGATACGAAGGCGCTTTGTTAATAAAATCACATCATGGCTATCATTATACCACTTGTTGTTGGTCTTTAAAAAAACAGTGCTGATGTACCAGATACCTGCATCTGTAGTAACCTCGAATTTAAGATTAGGAGAATTAATAAATTGATTGCTTTATATAGCAGATTATATAAAATGTAAAAGCAAATATTTAAATTAAACAAAATGAACCTTTTAAGTAAACAAATTTGTTTTCATTCTTTATTAATATTAATTAATATAATAAACAAAGTAACATTACATACAAATTTTATATATTCAGCATTTTATTGAATATTTTTGATTTATATTATACAAAAACTCCAAACACAAGTGTCCACAGTTATATGACTTATAATTTTGATGTTGAGTGTAGTTGTATTGGATTCCGCTACCCAAATATCGAATTATTTCATGCGCTGGTTGCAAGTTTCCAAAACTGTCATAATATTTCTTTATATTTCTATTTTTATAATATGCTACCCAATGAGTACCAGGACCGCTGGAAGTGTCTAAGTTAACAATTCCACATTCTTTTTCATGTATTCGTTTCGGTAGACAATCTCTCATGAAAACGCCTCTAAAATATGGCAATTTATTAGCATGTTTCATCAAGTTGAAGTCTGTGAGAGGTCTTCTGGGTAACTTCTTTAAAAGTTTTTTGGTTGAGGGTGCTAATATAGTCCCAATCCTTTTTTGTATGGTTTAAGATACAAGCTTTTCCCCATTGCAATTGCTTCCATTATTTGATTATGTCGACTTGCTTCCTTCAGTTGTTTTCTTGCAGCGTTAGTTTCATTGATTGCTTTTGCGATTGCTGCGCCACCAGATGCTAATCCACCAACGGCTCCAAGAGCAGTTAAAATAGATACTAATGGTAGAAATCCTCCAACCTTCGGAATAGGAATAATACGTGGAATTTCAATCATGGATTTTTTTCGTCCAAAAGACTTTTTAATTACTCCTTGTGCCATTTTAATAGCATTGGCAATATGTGCCGGTTTTCGCTGCTTAATAAATTTTAATGCATTTTTAATGGTTTTAGTGAATATTTTCTTTGCACATGTGCCTTTAAACTTATCTTCAAAAAGCCTTTTCAGCTAATATTTTATCTGCTTCGTGCCTTTTATTTAAATCTTTACTTTGAGAATATGCAATATCATGCTCTTTACTTGCAGCGTCTAATGGATTGATTCCGCTATCACCTCTAACTAAGCTGTCTTTTAGTTTAGTTCCTGGACCACAAAATTGATAGCCCGGTAAATGAAGTTCAAATGGCAGAGAGCTTATAGCTTTATTGAATAAACCTCTTCCAATCACTGGTTCATAACCACTAGAACGTTTTCCATAAATTATAACCATTTTATATCCATTCGACACAGGCACAGTTCATTGCTACCGAATACAATTAAATGTCTTATTGTTGGACCTTCAAACTACGGAAAGACTAATGTCATGTTAAGTTTAATAGAAAGTCCAAATGGACTAAACTTTGCAAACATATACTTGTACTCAAAATAACTTTACCAACCGAAATATGAGTATCTAAAGCGTTTAATAAAACCAATTCAAAATATGGGATTCTTTACATATTCCGACAATGAACAAGTTCTCAAGCCGGATGAAGCAAAACCAAATTCAATAATGATATTCGATGATGTAGCTTGTGAGAAGCAAAACAACATTCGAGAGTACTTTTGTATGGGCAGACACAAATCTATTGATTGCTTTTACTTATGTCAAACATATACAAGAATTCCCAAGCATTTAATACGTGATAATGCAAATTTTATAATTATGTTTAAGCAAGACGAAATGAATATTAAGCACATATACCATGATCATGTCGGAACAGATATGGCATCATGTCGGAACAGATATATATGCGGAGAATGTTGGAAAGATAAATATGGATTCCTTGTAATAAGCAAAGATGATGCAATTGACAATGGTCGTTATAGAAAGGGATTTGATATATACATTCACATATAATTAATAAAGACAGTTTCATGCTATATTCATATTAGTATGTTACCTAACTTTCAACTGATAACATTGATGTACACGATACACTTCACCTAAACACACCTTAAAAGTTAAGTTACCACTAAAACTTAAAACAAGTACTCCAGCTAAAGCATTAAAAACTGATTTTTCCAATGATACTCTGATCAATAATGATGAAGATGAAGACGATGATGACTTTTACTCTCAGGTGGAGGATGATGATGAAGATGAACAATTGGCGCCGGAACTCAATATTACTACAAAAGATTATGGGAAATGTACTGAATCAACACCTTACTCCAAACTACAGCAACAGAATGAGTTGGATACTACATACGGACCACACAAAGCATTGGATGGTAAATGGCGAATCGGCGATATCATCTTTAGCATATGTAATGACAAAAAAACAATATCAGATAATAATTGGAACTTTACACCTGGATTGATGGAACTCTTATATCTAAAAGAACCAACAAAATATGACAAAGCAGATCTACAAGCATACAAACTTATTTTAGAAAATACTCACTCAAATACAATAGTGCTCACAAACGTAATTTTAACAAAAATGAGCAAGTAAAAGGAACTAGGGCCTTCAAATACACCAACATTATAAAACCATTATTTAATGACGCATCGCCGTCAACTATCTCACAGAAAGTAACAATGGGAACGGGTTTCATGAGTGTTAATCCACAGAAACCTAATTATATATATTGGGATGGTCCAAATGAGTTAGTTGATAGATTAAGGCTTTTGTTGTCTTCACAATCGGCGGGACTCACCAATCACAACAACGAAATCATGTCCATCATTGAAGAATTGATGGACAGATCACAAAAGACGATATTGAAAGTAAAGTTCAAAATTTTGTAAAATATACCAGTGAACAAATTGAGCGAATTGAAAGCTATATATTTCAAGAACTACAGAAAAATCCTAAATCCGTAGCTGATTTAGAAGAGAAAATTCTCAATGAAATGCAGAAGAGAAAAGATTCTAACAGAGTTATTAAGATATGAGTAAAAAGCAAGCTGTAGTGGAGGAGCTTCACAGACAAGCACGTAAGAAATTTAAGAGAAGGCGTGTAGTAACTAAAGGAATAGATGATCTTTGGCAGGCGGATTTATTTGAAATGGATGCTTATTCGGTATACAATGATGGCTATCGTTTTCTTCTAACTATAATTGATACATTCTCAAAGTATGCCTGGATTGTACCATTGAAATCCAAGAACGCTGTTGACGTTACTATGGCTATGAAATCCATATTCTCCTTGAAACGGAAACCAAACAATTTACAAACCGATGACGGCAAGAAATTTTTCAATGGAAATTTTCAACGTTTAATGAAAAAATACCACATTAACCATTACTCAACATATAGTATTTTAAAGGCGTCAATTGTTGATCGCTTCACTCGAACGTTAAAGCAGGTGATGTGGAAGGAATTCAGTTATAATGGCTCATATCGATGGATTGACTTGTATAAAAACTTAATTAAAAAATATAACACCAAAAAGCATCGAACCATCAACATGCCTCCAATCAACGTGAATTCGAGCAACGAAAAATTATTATTAAACACCGTCTACAACAACCTGAAAATATTTAGAAAGCCAAAGTTTCAGGTAGGAAATCATGTACGCATAAGTAAACATAAACACGTTTTCGAGAAAGGTTATACGCCAAATTGGAAAGGCATTTTGAGAATGCCTTTCTTGTAAGCGGTGACATTCATATTTTATAGCTATTTTTCTTTTAGTAAAAGAATTGAGACCCTTTCAAGTGGATTCTTGGTGAACCAAATCTCAGCTTGCTAAAAATGGGAATAATATGAGTTTATTGAACACATGTAGAGCTGATTTTTCTTTTCGTACAAATGTAGGTAATTTTATGTTAATTGATCTTTAACTCTGACTACAAAGCATGAGATCGATGGAATTGGAAGACTCAATTAGTTTATATGGTCTTGTATATGTTAGTGATATATGCATGTGTGTATATATATATATATATATATATATATATAGTATATGTATGTAAATATCTCATAAATGGAGTATGTTAAAGTTTTAGATTAGAATTGTTAGGTTTAAGTAAATCATATTTAAAGTTATGTATAAGTATATAATAATTATAACGTGATAGATTGTTGACGAGTGACGATCGGCAACTTAAACATTTGTGAATTTACCGATCGTGTTCATCAGTTTTTCATAAAGCAAAAGGAAAATCTACTTGAGGAACATTTTGAAGAAATTCTAAGCGTCTATTCAAAGTTATGTCGTAATCAACATCACGAAAAAGTTGAATCTATTCATGGAAATCATTATGAGAGCTGCTGCTGGTCTTCAGATAAATGCTGCGATGGTCCTGACACTTGTGCCTGCTACATGTTAGAGTACCAAATTTCTAGAGTTAACAAATTAATGTCGTTGACTGCTATAGAACCTGTTCGAAATTGCAATATTGTATAATAAAAGACTATAGTTAAAGTTTAATATATTTTGTTTTTATTTATTTATTTTATAATTTGTATCATAAGTATGTACATATTTATTACGTTTAACAATAAAATGGCTGCGAAAGCGGAATGTCGGTAATCACCTTCAAGCGAAAATCATCAGGACCATACTTCACTAATAATAACACAAAATTCCCTTCAATGTGAAAGAGAGTATAAAAGAGAGCTAGCGACATAACGAGACAGCGAAACCCCAAAACAAAAAGATTACATAAAAAATTTCTATATATTCAGTATTTTATTTACCAACGAACAACACACAACATGAACTCTATCAACATGTCGTTATTTTTGAAACGTGTTCAGAACTTTCTAATGACTCAGAAACAAAATATCTTGGATGAACATTATGAAGAAATTTTGACGAGCTACGTGAAATTATGTCGATACGAAGGCGCTTTGTTAATAAAATCACATCATGGCTATCATTATACCACTTGTTGTTGGTCTTTAAAAAAACAGTGCTGATGTATCAGATACCTGCATCTGTAGTAACCTCGAATTTAAGATTAGGAGAATTAATAAATTGATTGCTTTATATAGCAGATTATATAAAATGTAAAAGCAAATATTTAAATTAAACAAAATGAACCTTTTAAGTAAACAAATTTGTTTTCATTCTTTATTAATATTAATTAATATAATAAACAAAGTAACATTACATACAAATTTTATATATTCAGCATTTTATTGAATATTTTTGATTTATATTATACAAAAACTCCAAACACAAGTGTCCACAGTTATATGACTTAGATTTTGATGTTGAGTGTAGTTGTATTGGATTCCGCTACCCAAATATCGAATTATTTCATGCGCTGGTTGCAAGTTTCCAAAACTGTCATAATATTTCTTTATATTTCTATTTTTATAATATGCTACCCAATGAGTACCAGGACCGCTGGAAGTGTCTAAGTTAACAATTCCACATTCTTTTTCATGTATTCGTTTCGGTAGACAATCTCTCATGAAAACGCCTCTAAAATATGGCAATTTATTAGCATGTTTCATCAAGTCGAAGTCTGTGAGAGGTCTTCTGGGTAACTTCTTTAAAAGTTTTTTGGTTGAGGGTGCTAATATAGTCCCAATCCTTTTTTGTATGGTTTAAGATACAAGCTTTTCCCCATTGCAATTGCTTCCATTATTTGATTATGTCGACTTGCTTCCTTCAGTTGTTTTCTTGCAGCGTTAGTTTCATTGATTGCTTTTGCGATTGCTGCGCCACCAGATGCTAATCCACCAACGGCTCCAAGAGCAGTTAAAATAGATACTAATGGTAGAAATCCTCCAACCTTCGGAATAGGAATAATACGTGGAATTTCAATCATGGATTTTTTTCGTCCAAAAGACTTTTTAATTACTCCTTGTGCCATTTTAATAGCATTGGCAATATGTGCCGGTTTTCGCTGCTTAATAAATTTTAATGCATTTTTAATGGTTTTAGTGAATATTTTCTTTGCACATGTGCCTTTAAACTTATCTTCAAAAAGCCTTTTCAGCTAATATTTTATCTGCTTCGTGCCTTTTATTTAAATCTTTACTTTGAGAATATGCAATATCATGCTCTTTACTTGCAGCGTCTAATGGATTGATTCCGCTATCACCTCTAACTAAGCTGTCTTTTAGTTTAGTTCCTGGACCACAAAATTGATAGCCCGGTAAATGAAGTTCAAATGGCAGAGAGCTTATAGCTTTATTGAATAAACCTCTTCCAATCACTGGTTCATAACCACTAGAAGGTTTTCCATAAATTATAACCATTTTATATCCATTCGACACAGGCACAGTTCATTGCTACCGAATACAATTAAATGTCTTATTGTTGGACCTTCAAACTACGGAAAGACTAATGTCATGTTAAGTTTAATAGAAAGTCCAAATGGACTAAACTTTGCAAACATATACTTGTACTCAAAATAACTTTACCAACCGAAATATGAGTATCTAAAGCGTTTAATAAAACCAATTCAAAATATGGGATTCTTTACATATTCCGACAATGAACAAGTTCTCAAGCCGGATGAAGCAAAACCAAATTCAATAATGATATTCGATGATGTAGCTTGTGAGAAGCAAAACAACATTCGAGAGTACTTTTGTATGGGCAGACACAAATCTATTGATTGCTTTTACTTATGTCAAACATATACAAGAATTCCCAAGCATTTAATACGTGATAATGCAAATTTTATAATTATGTTTAAGCAAGACGAAATGAATATTAAGCACATATACCATGATCATGTCGGAACAGATATGGCATCATGTCGGAACAGATATATATGCGGAGAATGTTGGAAAGATAAATATGGATTCCTTGTAATAAGCAAAGATGATGCAATTGACAATGGTCGTTATAGAAAGGGATTTGATATATACATTCACATATAATTAATAAAGACAGTTTCATGCTATATTCATATTAGTATGTTACCTAACTTTCAACTGATAACATTGATGTACACGATACACTTCACCTAAACACACCTTAAAAGTTAAGTTACCACTAAAACTTAAAACAAGTACTCCAGCTAAAGCATTAAAAACTGATTTTTCCAATGATACTCTGATCAATAATGATGAAGATGAAGACGATGATGACTTTTACTCTCAGGTGGAGGATGATGATGAAGATGAACAATTGGCGCCGGAACTCGATATTACTACAAAAGATTATGGGAAATGTACTGAATCAACACCTTACTCCAAACTACAGCAACAGAATGAGTTGGATACTACATACGGACCACACAAAGCATTGGATGGTAAATGGCGAATCGGCGATATCATCTTTAGCATATGTAATGACAAAATAACAATATCAGATAATAATTGGAACTTTACACCTGGATTGATGGAACTCTTATATCTAAAAGAACCAACAAAATATGACAAAGCAGATCTACAAGCATACAAACTTATTTTAGAAAATACTCACTCAAATACAATAGTGCTCACAAACGTAATTTTAACAAAAATGAGCAAGTAAAAGGAACTAGGGCCTTCAAATACACCAACATTATAAAACCATTATTTAATGACGCATCGCCGTCAACTATCTCACAGAAAGTAACAATGGGAACGGGTTTCATGAGTGTTAATCCGCAGAAACCTAATTATATATATTGGGATGATCCAAATGAGTTAGTTGATAGATTAAGGCTTTTGTTGTCTTCACAATCGGCGGGACACACCAATCACAACAACGAAATCATGTCCATCATTGAAGAATTGAGAGAATCTAATATAATAGTATAAATCTTCATATAAATAAACAGCTCTTTTCTAAAATAAAGATAATTACAAAATGAGCGTTGACAAGTTCGGTCATTATTCTATTGAGATCTCATCAAACAGTAAATTAAAGCGAAATTTTTCAAAAGCTTTTGGTGACAATTTGGATAGCAATAAAAACTTGGATCTCCGTTGGAAACGCCTGAGAAATGTTAATACATCTGTTGATGACAACGATGGAGTAACAAAATTATATGTTGACTATATCATAAATCAAATGAATGTGGAATTTAAAAAACAAAATAATACACTAAAGGAGCAAATAAATAAAGATATTGAAAAAGTTAGCAAAAAAATTCAATCACTAGTTAATGATAGTCTTAAACAGATAAAGACTGAATTTAAAGAAGAGTACGATATACTGAGAGAAGAAATAAATAAAAACATCGATGAGCTAGTCTCTCGAAAACTACAGATCACAAAAGACGATATTGAAAGTAATGTTCAAAATTTTGTAAAATATACCAGTGAACAAATTGAGCGAATTGAAAGCTATATATTTCAAGAACTACAGAAAAGACCTAAATCGGTAGCTGATTTAGAAGAGAAAATTCTCAATGAAATGCAGAAAAGAAAAGATTCTCACAGAGTTATTAAGATATGAGTAAAAAGCAAGCTGTAGTGGAGGAGCTTCACAGACAAGCACGTAAGAAATTTAAGAGAAGGCGTGTAGTAACTAAAGGAATAGATGATCTTTGGCAGGCGGATTTAGTTGAAATGGATGCTTATTCGGTATACAATGATGGCTATCGTTTTCTTCTAACTGTAATTGATACATTCTCAAAGTATGCCTGGATTGTACCATTGAAATCCAAGAACGCTGTTGACGTTACTATGGCTATGAAATCCATATTCTCCTTGAAACGGAAACCAAACAATTTACAAACCGATGACGGCAAGAAATTTTTCAATGGAAATTTTCAACGTTTAATGAAAAAATACCACATTAACCATTACTCAACATATAGTATTTTAAAGGCGTCAATTGTTGATCGCTTCACTCGAACGTTAAAGCAGATGATGTGGAAGGAATTCAGTTATAATGGCTCATATCGATGGATTGACTTGTATAAAAACTTAATTAAAAAAAATAACACCAAAAAGCATCGAACCATCAACATGCCTCCAATCAACGTGAATTCGAGCAACGAAAAATTATTATTAAACACCGTCTACAACAACCTGAAAATATTTAGAAAGCCAAAGTTTCAGGTAGGAAATCATGTACGCATAAGTAAACATAAACACGTTTTCGACAAAGGTTATACGCCAAATTGGACAACGGAAATATTTAAAATTAAAAATATAAGAAATACAAACCCAACAACATACATTCTTCAAGACTACCAAGGGAATACAATTAAAGGTGGATTCTATGAAAATGAACTGCAGAAAACAAGATATCCCAATACATATCTGGTAGAAAAAGTTCTTAAGACCAAAGGCAGAAAAGTTTTTGTGAAATGGTTAGGATTTAGCGACAATCACAATTCCTGGATCAATAAGAATGAAATTTTATAAAAAATTTTTATATACATTCATACTAAAATAAATAAAATAATATTGTTAATAAAAGAAGAATAAATCTGTTTTTCATTTCATTAGTCAAACTACTCGCAACATGTCAATTACTCTTACTTTAACCGGAATTAAATCCGTTTTATCAGCTAATTATTTTCCACCTTTAGATTTAGAGAGACCGTATGTTTGTGGTTTTGTAGACTTCCATAGTTACCATACAATACCAAACGTTGATCACGAAAATAACTTATTTCACATTGGCAATCATACTATTGAGATTCCTGTCGGGTCATATGAGCTGGATGACATTGCTGAATTTATCCAAAAAAAATATTCTAGTATAGATCAGAATGAGAAGGTGGAAATAGCCGCGAATCCTAATACATTGCAAGCCTTTGTAGGATCCAGATATGAAACCATTTTCTTTAATAAAAAACGAACCATCGGCTCTCTACTCTGTTTTGAACTTTGATCGTGAAGTAATTTGAACTTTGATCGTGAAAGATATGCTTTGCTCTATGATATGTACTTAAAGTTTCAACAAAACTATTTTTCTCGTGACTCTCAACCTCTGTTGCAACCAGAAGATTTTAAAGATAAGGCTCCAATAGTTGTAATTGACGTAACTCATCAAAATAAAGCCATAAAAACTGGTCCAATTGACACTCGAATTAAATTCAAAACATCTAAGAATATTCCAGCCAACACATCAGCTTATTGTATACTTATACACGACAAGTTAATCGAATATACTCCAGTGACTGGTGAAATTAAAAAGGTTGCCTAAGACAAAATGGAAGAGTTTGTCACATTGGATGTGCAAGGCTTTAAGGGAAATTTCAATGATTTTATACTAAAAGAATTGGCAGTTACCTTCAGCAATAATGAATATCAAAATTTTATTATTAAGCCACCGTTTGAATTTGAAGAATTGACGCTTAAATATCAGAAACAAGCAAATTGGTTAACAAAGCATCATCATGGATTTACTTGGAACTATGGATCAATTACTTTTAAAAGTGTTGAGAATTTCTTGAAGTTAAATATTAAACGTAAACCTGTATATGTAAAAGGAGTTGAAAAGAAACTTTGGATTAAACAGTTCGTAAGAAAACCTGTAATTAATGTTGAAGAAATGGCATGTCAAAACCTTCAAACACTTAAAGAAACATACTTACTACCAAAAATATGCCATTCCCATAATGGACACTGTAAAACAAATATTTCTTATAACTATTTACAAGTTGGTTCTTATTTATATTGACAAACATTGGAATTAATATTCTATATTTCTAAAGATATCCTTATCTGTATCTAATTCTAATTCTAAATCTATTCGATAATGCCCCCACGCATAAGTTTGAGCATTATCTTCCTTAATTTTAAGCTTATCATCTATTGGGCTTAAAGCTATCTTATGAAATAAGTGAGTATATATTTTATGCACTTTAGTCCTAAATATGTACATGTCTGCATATATAATATTATTATTCACTAGACAGTTTTTATAATCAGTTAAACTAAACTTATCAACTACACATTTTTTAACGCCTTTTGCTTTCTTTATTTCTGTATTATTTGCTAAGCTTATAGAATACATTTTGGATTTAAGGCCAATGAACTCTGTCATGATTTCCCCCTTATTTTCATCCTTTATCATACCGAGGACTTTGGCATTTCTAAGGGGGAAACTATATACATTTTCAACGGGATATTCGGATGTGTCAAATTGCGATTCGATGTCATCACGAATATCCCGATAGAAGTCATCCGTTGCGATGGTGTAGATAAACGATTCGGTATCCATATAGTTTAGTCTCAAGTTATCGAATTTTGGTTTCATGTAATTTTAATGAAACTTCGACAACTCAAGAACAACAAAACATAAATAAATAGGCTTGTTATAAACTGTACGGACCCTAGACATCTGAACAGGAATCATATTGTCTGTGAATTGCTTCAAACTGTGAAAGTTTGATTTAGCGATTAGTGCTCGGGCTCCCAATCGATTACCCCTACTTTCTCAGTCGTTCACTATTTTAACGTCTTTCCGTTTATATACATTCTCCATTGTTTTCCCATACACCGCATTGTTTAGAAATTTGAAAAAATTCTTCTCAAAAGCGTTCTTTGCTAAACTGCGGTGATGGGTATTCAGGTCGATATACTGACTTAACCAACAAGACTGCTTGAATTGCAATATTCTATAAATTTTCTTCAACAATAAACCATTTCTGATGCACTGTTGAAGATTTCTATAGTGAATTACATAGCGAGTTTTGTTGGTTAATTCAGTGATGCTTTTTGGGAGCATCCTCCCCAGAATAAATAATAAATCTACTTAAACCACTGTCATATTTACAACTAATGTAATAACTAAAAGCTATTGGTATGTGTTTATTTAGATTATTACTACTTAAATCTACGCTGCTTCACAGACATTCAAAGTCTGCATATACAACAAATGGTACATCTTGTTGTAGTTAGTAAAAGTAATTACGGCTTTCTCTACCTCCGACATCTCGGCTATAATTTTTCCGCATACTTCCCTATGCTTAGCAAGAGTACTCTCATTATGCGAATACGTGAGGCAGCTATTGCATAAAAATATTTGTCTTCGGTGAGACGTATTTTGATGTTTTATTAGTCTAAAATAAAAGAAAGAATTATAATTAGCTTATTTATTGCAATAAGTACTCGTGTAAAATGAAAGTGAAATGATATGAATTTGAGAAAAAAAAAATGAAATTATAACTACCTTGAAATGTTTTTAATCCACACATAGTGGAACTGCTCATCATTTTGCAGCAGCAGTAGGTTGATGTTCTGCAACTTTTCCTGCTTGGTGCAGTGGTACGGTCCCTCGATGTTTCCTGACCCGTCGTTGACACCGAACACATTGACGCTAATTTCAGAATTAATTTCTTCGAATTTGTGGATGAGGCTTATTGGCATGTGGAACTCTAGTCCTGTAAAATTCAGTATCGATCCATTAGCAAGTGTAATAATTTCCGCTTCTATGTTCTCCACATTATAAATATGCGGCCTGTCTTGGTGATCTGGCAGATTAGAAAGTGCAGATATTAGGGCCCATTTGAAACAGTATACATCGTCGTTTCTTACATTGATGCAAGCACGGTTCTCCTGCAGGACTTTTGATAGAGGGATGTAAGACGTTCCTTTTAGTGGCCGATACTGGTTTATATTTATTTCCAGGTTAAGTATCCTAAGGAGAGCCCTTCCGCTATCCCTCTCCTGGAACTCGCCCATTTTGGTGGTTAGCTGTTGAGACATTTCAGCGTAGATGCTGCTGATGTCTTCAGCTTTTTGAATTAAAATCATCTTTGTCTGAAATGATTTTACTTCAACCACAACTTTCTCATCCACATTTTTAAAATATTCCGCATACAACTCCATGTTGCATTTGAAGAAGCTATGCTTCGCAATCATATTAACTAGCTCTTGCAGAATTCTATTCTTAGCTTTTAGGAAGAACTGTTCTGGAATGAGAAGCCCCTCATCCATATTTTCGAACAGTAGTGTCTGGATTCTATTCCTAAAGGCTGATGCTATACACTTTAGGCCATCATTTAGAGGCGACCAACAATTCTTTTTATTGAAAGATATTGGAACGAATTTCCGTCATCCCTTGCCATATTTGGTTTGGAGACAAACCGGTTTCGGCGATGTGCCATCTTCAGTGTCTAATTTCGTTCTGAAATGTCTTAACGTCATACGCTTTCTTATATGCTTTTTGGTCAGGTATGGTCTATGTGCCCTTCATGTTTGTTTAGCAGGTAGCAGTTATTGTTTTGTCTGTCTGTCTCTTTCTTGCTTGTTAGCAGGTAGCAGTTAGTTCTTTGTTGTCTTCAACCAGCTACCTACTTCTTTTCAGTTGTCGATATTTTATTAAATTAAATTATTTCGAGGGGGTCATTGCTGATATCTTCCCCAAAATTTGGTAGCTTGTTTACTGGCAGGTAGTAGTCAGTGATCTTGTTGTTGTTGTTGTTGTTGTTGTTGCTTTGACCTGTTTCATTTGCGTCCTCCGTTCTTGTATGATGTCTGTTACGATTTCTGTAGATTAATTTCAAGGGTTCGAACATTACGTACGATGTAGTATTTGTTTGTTCGTTTATAATTTGTCCATCAAATGTTTTCTGTTTGTAGATTTCCATGTTTTCTAGTGCGTTCAGGCGTCGTCCCTCATGTTGAACGTGCAGTAACTTAACCGTTGTTTTGATGTGTGTAGGTGTAGGTGTTTGTCTCCAAACCAAATTTGACAAGGGATGACGGAAATTCCTTCCAATATCTTTCAACATCCAACCCTGTCGGAAGCATCAACGAAAATCTAAATACAATTCTTTTTATGTTTAAGGGTTCGCAGATGGTAGCTCCAACCTCCTCGAGAAATATCTTCGTTGCATGTTGGGCAACGAACGTTCTCGCTAGCGTTAATGTGTGATGATGTTGCAGTAATTAGTGCTGCTGCTGATGATGATGAGGGTGCTCCTTGTGTTGCTGATGATTCTGCTGTTGAAGTTGATGATGATGTCGATGGTGAATTGGCTGTTGATGATGACGCTTGTGGTGCTGCTGTTGAATTCGTGTGCATTAATCTCTTGTGCCTGAGCATATTATCCATGCGGTTAAACTTTTGCTCACAATATTTGCAGTGAAATTGTGGGTGGCCATGCTTGGCTTTAATATACCTTTTGAGGCTGCGCGTTGCAGTGAAGCCCTCCACAAACGTCACATATAAATACCTTCATTTTTAATAGGTTGTTTTTTTTGTTTAGTTTTCCTTTGTATTTTTGTGCACTATAAATTTTATTTAACAATTTTGGTTTTGCATTTTTGCACCTTTTATTTTCAATGCTTCTGTTTTTTGTACTTCTATTTGTTTTTTGGTTTATTTTAAATAGTATAGTTAACAGTTTCTTATTTGGTTTGTGGCTTGTCTTGCAGGTTTGGTTTTCTTTGTAGTAACTTGTTATTTTCTTTTTATCTGCTTTATCACTTTCTTAGTTTTACTTTTTATCTGAAAAACAACATTAAACTACTGAACTATATGGAACTAATAAACATTTACGTTTAACTACATTTAACAGTTTTTTTTTTGGTCCTTTTTTAATTTTCCTTGTCGGTTTCCTTTACGCGCGTACTTTTTATAAAACTGAAAAGTTAATTTTTCTGATACAAACCGAAACTTACAAAATCACTTTCAGAACTGATTGAAAATGCGACATTTTATTGATTATATATTAAACTCGACTGAAACCTTGCTCTCAAGCTGTAGGTTGTTTGTTTACAATTATACTCACGACTTTTGATTTGAGTCGACTGTGTTGAAAACCTTTATAAACAACTAAAAAATATTCAAGTCTTCCAATTCCATCGATCTCATGCTTTGTAGTCAGAGTTAAAGATCAATGAACATAAAATGACCTACATTTGTACGAAAAGAAAAATCAACCCTACATGTGTTCAATAAACTCATATTATTCCCATTTTTAGCAAGCTGAGATTTGGTTCACCAAGAATCCACTTGAAAGGGTTTCAATTCATTTACTAAAAGAAAAAATAGCTATTAAATATGAATGTCACCGCTCACAAGAAAGGCATTCCCAAAATACATTGCCAAGAAAAAAAAAAACAACGAAAATATATTCTGTCGTGCCACGCATTGGTCATACACATAATTCTACCACCATGTCACCAAGTATTGAAAACAAATCCACAACAACAACAGCATAGGCAAGAAAAGGGAAACCAACGGAATTTGTTTGCATTAACTCCACGGCGATCCGTCCTACTAAAAGATTCCTTTGAAAACAAATAACAACAACATGTAACGAGTTTATTTCCTGCCAGGATATACTCACGGTCGTGTTACGGTGTCCATTAAACACACAAACATTTACAATATTATGGCGACGTCAGAGCACCTCTTTGACGGCAGAGAGCCACACACACAAACCTCAACAACCCTTACGGCGGCGGCAGAGCAGCCTCACCATACAAACCTTGCAGCACCTCTTTGACGGCAGAGCGCCTCCCATATAAACCTTATGGCGGCGGCAGAGCACGTCAACAGCGCAGTCGCTACGTTGAATTAGAAGGTACATATACCCACTAATCATGGAGTAGACTACCCGTTTCGTATCTACATCCCGTATACCATTCATAAGCGCCTGGATCTTCAGTAGTTCTGTGAGTGCATCCGCGTTGGCCAAATGTGCGAGCCACTCGATCTCTGTTGCATATTCCTCGGCTCATTATTCTTTTGCGAACGATTTATAACTACAAGTTTAGAAACCGTTACATCGCTCGAGTTCAGAAACCGTTTGCAATACTTCAGCGGGCGAAACCTTCAACGACACGAACTGGAGTGTAAAGAGCCGTTTAAAGCACAGTTCCGTCGTAGGTTGTCGCTTTCAATTTTGTTGCACTAACAGATGTAGGTGGTCCACACAACTCGCTTGGTCTCTAGGGCGATTTTGGAGGGCCAAACCTGGCTGATTATTCCAGTACTTCAGTCTGAGTTCTTGTAGTTGTTTATCACATGCATCAGAAAAGATACTAAAAGTTATTCTACTGAGGAGTGTTCTTACAGTCATTGTGAATTCCGAGAACAATAATGACCACAAATGAGTACCTTAAGGATCTTCAGATAGAACAATAAATTACTTTTACCTTGTGATCTTAAGCAATACCATCAAAATGGAAATGAATAAAATTTTGGAATAACCAATTATGCAAAGTATTCGAAAATGAAAATGTTTAAAAGGAGCTGGCTATGGTTTACTATGTCATTTTTTTTATAAATTATACCTCTTACATTACACTTCAACTTTTTTATGTACAATGCAATAAAATAACACACAAATTCGATTTGAAAAGTTTGTTTGATTTGCATATATTTCTCTTATATTTTGCTTTATAATTTTTTTATGTATATAGTGTTGTGTTTCTGGGTCCACGCAAACAAAAACACTTGAATTCTGATATCTTTCTACTTTTTATTACTTAGACCGAGCACCGGTCACTTTAAAAATCTCTTAACTTCTGACTTTAAATTAATCATCAGCTTTTACATTAACTTCGGCGTCGACAGGTGACGCCGCTGAAGTGGATTAGTTATTCGTATGTCGCAATCTCAAAACTTCTTAATTTGCGAAATTATTATTTTATTGATATTAATTTCGCAATCGCATGTCTACTTTTCTAAGTAGAAATCTTGTGTTCCGCTTTGCAATTTTCTTTAGTCGCGTTTCTTTTTAATGTTCTTTTTAATAAACGCTTAAAACTTCTGCCTAAAGTATTCTTAATTGTTTAACTTCGAATTGCTTTAATGATTCAATGATTCGAAGTTAACATAATTAGCCATTCATTTCATTTGTTTTAACAGCGGCCGGTGCGTTGACCGAATGAAACGAAGCAAAAGTGCTGCGCTTGCATTTTAACGGTTGGTTTTAACTTGGCTTGCTTCGACTGTTCTGTTGTTTGAGCCGATCGTGGCCTTGAACTAATTATGCTTAAATTGGCCTTGAATATTATTGTTCCGTTAAATTGGAACTTAGTTGTTGTGATTGCGACACACAACAATAGATATACATAATAATAAAATTATGATGATAATTTGGCAATTTAAAATGCATTTAAGAAGTCTTTTAGGATATTACTTAATTGAAAAGCTAAAGTTTTAGAACGATTTTCGGCTGCTTGGGGGACGGAACTAATGGGGGACATCTCCCTTCACAAATTTCCTTCAATGTCTACACCACCATCAACCAACTGCCAATAAACTCTGCGGAAATAGTAGGTGTCCCTCTACAACATTAAAAAGTTGTGCAGAAATACGTTTACTAACACAATTTTATCCTCATGTTTTGGTTCGGTGTGTAGACAAGTGTGCAGGACTCTCCAACGGCTTGCCAAGATACCGATTGGTTTTTAATGTATTTGTTTCGATAACTTTTTACTGAAAGTAACTTCGGCCCGTGATCCGTCCCGGAAACGGTCTCATTAAATTGCATCTTAAAGGGAATGCAAGAAAGTAGTGCGGAAAAATTGTTCCGTCTGGCAAGGATTTATCTCGCGGAACCTCAAATGTCTCATTCACAATTTTCTTCCCGAAGCTGCTTCGGACCAAAATGCCACCATAGTTTTGGGTGCCCAACGCACCTACATCAACAAATGTGAATGTATAGTTCGAATCACATGCCGCTAAAAGGACGATGCTGAGGTATTTCTTATAATTATAATAAAGTGAATCATTTTTTTGTGGACAAACAATGCGGATATGTTTTCCGTCGATTGTTCTTAGGCAGTTCAGCATTCCTGTTTTTTCGTATGTGTTGCCATATAAATTCCATTCAATTGTAGCGATATGGCGTCACTGGTATCATACTATATATAATTCCCCGTACCGTTGAGATGCCAAGTTTGTGACACCAAGCCAACACTTGAATGTTACAACATGTGCCAACACTTGAAGTATGTGAAATTAAAAATGATTAGAGGTGATACAATTCGTCATATTTTTGACTCACAGCACTGTAAACGATAAACGCATCTCGGGTTTTATTGGCTTTCTTTTGGATTTACACTGATGCATATTTTAGCAACTCCAACAGCAAATCCAAATTTTTCCATTCGTGTAGCTTTAAAAAATTGTTCCTTCTCTGTGGCTTTTAGCTGGCTTGTACATGTCTCACAGAAACCAAGCTCATCCCGTGGCATGTTAACTGGGCGAAACCACAATCTTCGTTCACTTCTTTAATGCAGTTTAATGCTTTAAGCCAGCTCTAAAGATTAAAATGCCGACTTAGCTAATGACTATAATTCAAGACAAATGAAGGTCGTAGAAACTCCGTCAATATTAGGGAACTCAATCCTAGGTAATATCATGGTATGCTTTTAGTATGATTTTCTAGGTATGTTTTGCAAATCTTAATAAAACCTAAACATTCTGTCTATCAACGAAAGTAGTGGGTATATGTACCTTCTAATTCAACGTAGCGACTGCGCTGTGGAGGAGCTCTGCCGCCGCCATAGGGTTTATATGGGAGGAGCTCTGCCGGCGTGCTGCTGGGTGGGGTTTATATGGTGCGGATTTCTCTGCCACCGCCATTACGTTATTAAGGTTTGTGTGTATGGCTCGGTGCCGGCGTGCTGCTGGATAACATTTACATATGGAGGAGCTCTGCCGGGCTGCTGCTGGATAAGATTTACATATGGAGGTGCTCTGCTCGGAGCTCTGCCGTGAATAGCTACCGCAGACGGACGGATGGACAGACAGACATACATACCTACATATGTAATACGGACGCACATACATGAGTAGGGAAGGGAAGGAGGGGAATGTGTGTGACCGAAGTGATGGGAGAGCAGCAGATGCAGATGGTCGTTGTGTAGGAACATGTTGTTGTTGTTATTTTGTTGTAATATAATTGTTTCAGCGAAGGAGATCGATGGTCCACAAAGTTACTGTAAACAAATTTTGGTGGATGCGTATGCTGTAGGCTTGCAGTGTATATGTTTGTGCGTTTTTAATGAATTTTTTAAGTAAACCGCGTGCCGTCGACTAAGTTAGTGTAATAAAACTCCTAGGAATCTTTTAGTAGGACGGATCGCCAGTTAATGCAAACAAATTCCGTTGGTTTCCCTTTTCTTGCCTATGCTGTTGTTGTTGTGGATTTGTTTTCAATACTTGGTGACATGGTGGTAGGATTATGTGTATGCCCAATGCGTGTCACGACAGAATATTTTATCTTTTTTTTTTTTTTTTCTTGGCAATGTATTTTGGGAATGCCTTTCTTGTGAGCGGTGACATTCATATTTTATAGCTATTTTTGCTTTTAGTAAATGATTTGAAACCCTTTCAAGTGGATTCTTGGTGAACCAAATCTCAGCTTGCTAAAAATGGGAATAATATGAGTTTATTGAACACATATAGGGTTGATTTTTCTTTTCGTACAAATGTAGGTCATTTTATGTTCATTGATCTTTAACTCTGACTACAAAGCATGAGATCGATGGAATTGGAAGACTTGAATATTTTTTAGTTGTTTATAAAGGTTTTCAACACAGTCGACTCAAATCAAAAGTCGTGAGTATAATTGTAAACAAACAACCTACAGCTTGAGAGCAAGGTTTCAGTCGAGTTTAATATATAATCAAGAAAATGTCGCATTTTCAATCAGTTCTGAAAGTGATTTTGTAAGTTTCGGTTTGTATCAGAAAAATTAACTTTTCAGTTTTATAAAAATTACGCGCGTAAAGGAAACCGACAAGGAAAATTAAAAAAGGACCCAAAAAAAAAAAAATGTTAAATGTAGTTCAACGTAAATGTTTATTAGTTCCATATAGTTCAGTAGTTTAATGTTGTTTTTCAGATAAAAAGTAAAACCAAGAAAGTGATAAAGCAGATAAAAAGAAAATAACAAGTTACTACAAAGAAAACCAAACCTACAAGACAAGCCACAAACCAAATAAGAAACTGTTAACTATACTATTTAAAATAAACCAAAAAACAAATAGAAGTACAAAAAACAGAAGCATTGAAAATAAAAGGTGCAAAAATGCAAAACCAAAATCGTTAAATAAAATTTATAGTGCACAAAAATACAAAGGAAAACTAAACAAAAAAAACAACCTATTAAAAATGAAGGTATTTATATGTGACGTTTGTGGAGGGCTTCACTGCAACGCGCAGCCTCAAAAGGCATATTAAAGCCAAGCATGGCCACCCACAATTCCACTGCAAATATTGTGAGCAAAAGTTTAATCGCATAGATAATATGCTCAGGCATAAGAGATTAATGCTCACGAATTCAACAGCAGCACCACAAGCGTCATCATCAACAGCCAATTCACCATCGACATCATCATCAACTTGAACAGCAGAATCATCAGCAACACAAGGAGCACCCTCATCATCATCAGCAGCAGCACTAATTACTGCAACATCATCACACATTAACGCTAGCGAGAACGTTCGTTGCCCAACATGCAACGAAGATGTTTCTCGAGGAGGTTGGAGCTACCATCTGCGAACCCTTAAACATAAAAAGAATTGTATTTAGATTTTCGTTGATGCTTCCGACAGGGTTGGATGTTTAAAGATATTGGAAGGAATTTCCGTCATCCCTTGTCAAATTTGGTTTGGAGACAAACACCTACACCTACACACATCAAAACAACGGTTAAGTTACTGCACGTTCAACATGAGGGACGACGCCTGAACGCACTAGAAAACATGGAAATCTACAAACAGAAAACATTTGATGGACGAATTATAAACGAACAAACAAATACTACATCGTACGTAATGTTCGAACCCTTGAAATTAATCTACAGAAATCGTAACAGACATCATACAAGAACGGAGGACGCAAATGAAACAGGTCAAAGCAACAACAACAACAACAACAACAACAACAAGATCACTGACTACTACCTGCCAGTAAACAAGCTACCAAATTTTGGGGAAGATATCTGCAATGACCCCTCGAAATAATTTAATTTAATACAATATCGACAACTGAAAAGAAGTAGGTAGCTGGTTGAAGACAACAAAGAACTAACTGCTACCTGCTAACAAGCAAGAAAGAGACAGACAGACAAAACAATAACTGCTACCTGCTAAACAAACATGAAGGGCACATAGACCATACCTGACCAAAAAGCATATAAGAAAGCGTATGACGTTAAGACATTTCAGAACGAAATTAGACACTGAAGATGGCACATCGCCGAAACCGGTTTGTCTCCAAACCAAATATGACAAGGGATGACGGAAATTCGTTCCAATATCTTTCAATAAAAAGAATTGTTGGTCGCCTCTAAATGATGGCCTAAAGTGTATAGCATCAGCCTTTAGGAATAGAATCCAGACACTACTGTTCGAAAATATGTATGAGGGGCTTCTCATTCCAGAACAGTTCTTCCTAAAAGCTAAGAATAGAATTCTGCAAGAGCTAGTTAATATGATTGCGAAGCACAGCTTGTTCAAATGCAACATGGAGTTGTATGCGGAATATTTTAAAAATGTGGATGAGGAAGTTGTGGTTGAAGTAAAATCATTTCAGACAAAGATGATTTTAATTCAAAAAGCTGAAGACATCAGCAGCATCTACGCTGAAATGTCTCAACAGCTAACCACCAAAATGGGCGAGTTCCAGGAGAGGGATAGCGGAAGGGCTCTCCTTAGGATACTTAACCTGGAAATAAATATAAACCAGTATCGGCCACTAAAAGGAACGTCTTACATCCCTCTATCAAAAGTCCTGCAGGAGAAACGTGCTTGCATCAATGTAAGAAACGACGATGTATACTGTTTCAAATGGGCCCTAATATCTGCACTTTCTAATCTGCCAGATCACCAAGACAGGCCGCATATTTATAATGTGGAGAACATAGAAGCGGAAATTATTACACTTGCTAATGGATCGATACTGAATTTTACAGGACTAGAGTTCCACATGCCAATAAGCCTCATCCACAAATTCGAAGAAATGAATTCTGAAATTAGCGTCAATGTGTTCGGTGTCAACGACGGGTCAGGAAACATCGAGGGACCGTACCACTGCACCAAGCAGGAAAAGTTGCAGCACATCAACCTACTGCTGCTGCAAAATGATGAGCAGTTCCACTATGTGTGGATTAAAAACATTTCAAGGTAGTTATAATTTCATTTTTTTTTCTCAACTTCATATCATTTCACTTTCATTTTACACGAGTACTTATTGCAATAAATAAGCTAATTATAATTCTTTCTTTTATTTTAGACTAATAACATCAAAATACGTCTCACCGAAGACAAATATTTTTATGCAATAGCTGCCTCACGTATTCGCATAATGAGAGTACTCTTGCTAAGCATAGGGAAGTATGCGGAAAAATTATAGCCGAGATGCCGGAGGTAGAGAAAGCGGTAATTACTTTTACTAACTACAACAAGATGTACCATTTGTTGTATATGCAGACTTTGAATGTCTGTGAAGCAGCGTAGATTTAAGTAGTAATAATCTAAATAAACACATACCAATAGCTTTTAGTTATTACATTAGTTGTAAATATGACAGTAGTTTAAGTAGATTTATTATTTATTCTGGGGAGGATGCTCCCAAAAAGTTTATAGAATATTTAGCTAGAGATGTAAGATATATTTATTTTAATTATTTAAGTGTAGTGAGGACTCGTTGTCCGTAGAAGAGCTGAACGTGCAAAACAACTCCAATTCTTGTCATATTTGCGGACAGGAATTGGGGTCTGATAGAGTTGCAGATCATTGTCATTTGACGGGGAAATACAGGGGGCCGGCACACAACGAATGCAATTTGAAATTCCAGATTGCAAAGTTTGTGCCTGTATTGTTCCATAATTTTAATTTTTTATCATGGGATGCTATTCTAAAAACAACAAAGATAAACCTGGAACTTTTCACCAATATTGACATGCACCTTTTCGTTCAAAAAAGTATCCGAGGCGGCACTGTCCAATGCAGTTTGAGGCATTCAAAGGCAAATAATAAATATATGGTGGGTTACGATAAAAGTAAACCATCACAATATTTAACGTATTTGGATGCTAACAATTTGTATGGTTGGGCAATGTCGTAATATCTACCTTATGGCGGATTCGAATGGGTGGAAAACATTGAACAATTTAATGTTCTTAATATTCCATTCGATTCTCCCATCGGATACTTATTAGAAGTTGACTTAGATTACCCACGGAGTTTACATGATGCACATAATGACCATTTTGTGCTGAAAATAAAGCTGTGGGTAATTCCAAGTGTACAAAGTTGATCACTGAATTAACCAACAAAACTCGCTATGTAATTCACTATAGAAATCTTCAACAGTGCATCAGAAATGGTTTATTGTTGAAGAAAATTTATAGAATATTGCAATTCAGGCAGTCTTGTTGGTTAAGTCAGTATATCGACCTGAATACCCATCACCGCAGTTTAGCAAAGAACGCTTTTGAGAAGAATTTTTTCAAATTTCTAAACAATGCGGTGTATGGGAAAACAGTGGAGAATGTATATAAACGGAAAGACGTTAAAATAGTGAACGACTGAGAAAGTAGGGGTAATCGATTGGGAGCCCGAGCACTAATCGCTAAATCAAACTTTCACAGTTTGAAGCAATTCACAGACAATATGATTCCTGTTCAGATGTCTAGGGTCCGTACAGTTTATAACAAGCCTATTTATTTATGTTTTGTTGTTCTCGAGTTGTCGAAGTTTCATTACAATTACATGAAACCAAAATTCGGTAACTTGAGACTAAACTATATGGATACCGATTCGTTTATCTACACCATCGAAACGGATGACTTCTATCGGGATATTCGTGATGACATCGAATCGCAATTTGACACATCCCAATATCCCGTTGAAAATGTATATAGTTTCCCCCTTAGAAATGCCTAAGTCCTCGGTATGATGAAGGATGAAAATAAGGGGGAAATCATGACAGAGTTCATTGGCCTTAAATCCAAAATGTATTCTAGAAGCTTAGCAAATAATACAGAAATAAAGAAAGCAAAAGGCGTTAAAAAATGTGTAGTTGATAAGTTTAGTTTAAGTGATTATAAAAACTGTCTAGTGAATAATAATATTATATATGCAGACATGTACATATTTAGGACCAAAATGCATCAAATATATACTCAATTATTTCATAAGATAGCTTTAAGCCCAATAGATGATAAGCTTAAAATTAAGGAAGATAATGCTCAAACTTATGCGTGGGGGCATTATCGAATAGATTTAGAATTAGAATTAGATACAGATAAGGATATCTTTAGAAATATAGAATATTAATTCCAATGTTTGTCAATATAAATAAGAACCAAATTGTAAATAGTTATAAGAAATATTTGTTTTACAGTGTCCATTATGGGAATGGCATATTTTTGGTAGTAAGTATGTTTCTTTAAGTGTTTGAAGGTTTTGACATGCCATTTCTTCAACATTAATTACAGGTTTTCTTAGAAACTGTTCAATCCAAAGTTTCTTTTCAACTCCTTTTACATATACAGGTTTACGTTTAATATTTAACTTCAAGAAATTCTCAACACTTTTAAAAGTAATTGATCCATAGTTCCAAGTAAATCCATGATGATGCTTTGTTAACCAATTTGCTTGTTTCTGATATTTAAGCGTCAATTCTTCAAATTCAAACGGTGGCTTAATAATAAAATTTTGATATTCATTATTGCTAAAGGTAACTGCCAATTCTTTTAGTATAAAATCATTGAAATTTCCCTTAAAGCCTTGCACATCCAATGTGACAAACTCTTCCATTTTGTCTTAGGCAACCTTTTTAATTTCACCAGTCACTGGAGTATATTCGATTAACTTGTCGTGTATAAGTATACAATAAGCTGATGTGTTGGCTGGAATATTCTTAGATGTTTTGAATTTAATTCGAGTGTCAATTGGACCAGTTTTTATGGCTTTATTTTGATGAGTTACGTCAATTACAACTATTGGAGCCTTATCTTTAAAATCTTCTGGTTGCAGCAGAGGTTGAGAGTCACGAGAAAAATAGTTTTGTTGAAACTTTAAGTACATATCATAGAGCAAAGCATATCTTTCACGATCAAAGTTCAAATTACTTCACGATCAAAGTTCAAAACAGAGTAGAGAGCCGATGGTTCGTTTTTTATTAAAGAAAATGGTTTCATTGCTGGATCCTACAAAGGCTTGCAATGTATTAGGATTCGCGGCTATTTCCACCTTCTCATTCTGATCTATACTAGAATATTTATTTTGGATAAAATCAGCAATATCATCCAGCTCATATGACCCGACAGGAATCTCAATAGTATGATTGCCAATGTGAAATAAGTTATTTTCGTGATCAACGTTTGGTATTGTATGGTAACTATGGAAGTCTACAAAACCACAAACATACGGTCTCTCTAAATCTAAAGGTGGAAAATAATTAGCTGATAAAACGGATTTAATTCCGGTTAAAGTAAGAGTAATTGACATGTTGCGAGTAGTTTGACTAATGAAATGAAAAACAGATTTATTCTTCTTTTATTAACAATATTATTTTATTTATTTTAGTATGAATGTATATAAAAATTTTTTATAAAATTTCATTCTTATTGATCCAGGAATTGTGATTGTCGCTAAATCCTAACCATTTCACAAAAACTTTTCTGCCTTTGGTCTTAAGAACTTTTTCTACCAGATATGTATTGGGATATCTTGTTTTCTGCAGTTCATTTTCATAGAATCCACCTTTAATTGTATTCCCTTGGTAGTCTTGAAGAATGTATGTTGTTGGGTTTGTATTTCTTATATTTTTAATTTTAAATATTTCCGTTGTCCAATTTGGCGTATAACCTTTCTCGAAAACGTGTTTATGTTTACTTATGCGTACATGATTTCCTACCTGAAACTTTGGCTTTCTAAATATTTTCAGGTTGTTGTAGGCGGTGTTTAATAATAATTTTTCGTTGCTCGAATTCACGTTGATTGGAGGCATGTTGATGGTTCGATGCTTTTTGGTGTTATATTTTTTAATTAAGTTTTTATACAAGTCAATCCATCGATATGAGCCATTATAACTGAATTCCTTCCACATCATCTGCTTTAACGTTCGAGTGAAGCGATCAACAATTGACGCCTTTAAAATACTATATGTTGAGTAATGGTTAATGTGGTATTTTTTCATTAAACGTTGAAAATTTCCATTGAAAAATTTCTTGCCGTCATCGGTTTGTAAATTGTTTGGTTTCCGTTTCAAGGAGAATATGGATTTCATAGCCATAGTAACGTCAACAGCGTTCTTGGATTTCAATGGTACAATCCAGGCATACTTTGAGAATGTATCAATTACAGTTAGAAGAAAACGATAGCCATCATTGTATACCGAATAAGCATCCATTTCAACTAAATCCGCCTGCCAAAGATCATCTATTCCTTTAGTTACTACACGCCTTCTCTTAAATTTCTTACGTGCTTGTCTGTGAAGCTCCTCCACTACAGCTTGCTTTTTACTCATATCTTAATAACTCTGTGAGAATCTTTTCTTTTCTGCATTTCATTGAGAATTTTCTCTTCTAAATCAGCTACTGATTTAGGTCTTTTCTGTAGTTCTTGAAATATATAGCTTTCAATTCGCTCAATTTGTTCACTGGTATATTTTACAAAATTTTGAACATTACTTTCAATATCGTCTTTTGTGATCTGTAGTTTTCGAGAGACTAGCTCGTCGATGTTTTTATTTATTTCTTCTCTCAGTATATCGTACTCTTCTTTAAATTCAGTCTTTATCTGTTTAAGACTATCATCAACTAGTGATTGAATTTTTTTGCTAACTTTTTCAATATCTTTATTTATTTGCTCCTTTAGTGTATTATTTTGTTTTTTAAATTCCACATTCATTTGATTTATGATATAGTCAACATATAATTTTGTTACTCCATCGTTGTCATCAACAGATGTATTAACATTTCTCAGGCGTTTCCAACGGAGATCCAAGTTTTTATTGCTATCCAAATTGACACCAAAAGCTTTTGAAAAATTTCGCTTTAATTTACTGTTTGATGAGATCTCAATGGAATAATGACCGAACTTGTCAACGCTCATTTTGTAATTATCTTTATTTTAGAAAAGAGCTGTTTATTTATATGAAGATTTATATTATTATATTAGATTCTCTCAATTCTTCAATGATGGACATGATTTCGTTGTTGTGATTGGTGAGTCCCGCCGATTGTGAAGACAACAAAAGCCTTAATCTATCAACTAACTCATTTGGATCATCCCAATATATATAATTAGGTTTCTGTGGATTAACACTCATGAAACATGTTCCCATTGTTACTTTCTGTGAGATAGTTGACGGCGATGCGTCATTAAATAATGGTTTTATAATGTTGGTATATTTGAAGGCCCTAGTTCCTTTTACTTGCTAATTTTTGTTGAAATTACGTTTGTGAGCACTATTGTATTTGAGTGAGTATTTTCTAAAATAAGTTTGTATGCTTGTAGATCTGCTTTGTCATATTTTGTTGGTTCTTTTAGATATAAGAGTTCCATCAATCCAGGTGTAAAGTTCCAATTATTATCTGATATTGTTATTTTGTCATTACATATGCTAAAGATGCTATCGCCGATTCGCCATTTACCATCCAATGCTTTGTGTGGTCCGTATGTAGTATCCAACTCATTCTGTTGCTGTAGTTTGGAGTAAGCTGTTGATTCAGTACATTTCAAATAATCTTTTGTAGTAATATCGAGTTCCGGCGCCAATTGTTCATCTTCATCATCATCCTCCACCTGAGAGTAAAAGTCATCATCGTCTTCATCTTCATCATTATTGATCAGAGTATCATTGGAAAAATCAGTTTTTAATGCTTTAGCTGGAGTACTTGTTTTAAGTTTTAGTGGTAACTTAACTTTTAAGGTGTGTTTAGGTGAAGTGTATCGTGTACATCAATGTTATCAGTTGAAAGTTAGGTAACATACTAATATGAATATAGCATGAAACTGTCTTTATTAATTATATGTGAATGTATATATCAAATCCCTTTCTATAACGACCATTGTCAATTGCATCATCTTTGCTTATTACAAGGAATCCATATTTATCTTTCCAACATTCTCCGCATATATATCTGTTCCGACATGATGCCATATCTGTTCCGACATGATCATGGTATATGTGCTTAATATTCATTTCGTCTTGCTTAAACATAATTATAAAATTTGCATTATCACGTATTAAATGCTTGGGAATTCTTGTATATGTTTGACATAAGTAAAAGCAATCAATAGATTTGTGTCTGCCCATACAAAAGTACTCTCGAATGTTGTTTTGCTTCTCACAAGCTACATCATCGAATATCATTATTGAATTTGGTTTTGCTTCATCCGGCTTGACAACTTGTTCATTGTAGGAATATGTAAAGAATCCCATATTTTGAATTGGTTTTATTAAACGCTTTAGATACTCATATTTCGGTTGGTAAAGTTATTTTGAGTACAAGTATATGTTTGCAAAGTTTAGTCCATTTGGACTTTCTATTAAACTTAACATGACATTAGTCTTTCCACAGTTTGAAGGTCCAACAATAAGACATTTAATTGTATTCGGTAGCAATGAACTGTGCCTGTGTCGAATGGATATAAAATGGTTATAATTTATGGAAAACCTTCTAGTGGTTATGAACCAGTGATTGGAAGAGGTTTATTCAATAAAGCTATAAGCTCTCTGCCATTTGAACTTCATTTACCGGGCTATCAATTTTGTGGTCCAGGAATTAAACTAAAAGACAGCTTAGTTAGAGGTGATAGCGGAATCAATCCATTAGACGCTGCAAGTAAAGAGCATGATATTGCATATTCTCAAAGTAAAGATTTAAATAAAAGGCACGAAGCAGATAAAATATTAGCTGAAAAGGCTTTTCGAAGATCAATATCTAAGGACACTAAACTTGGTGAACGAATAAACGCATTCTTAGTTACAAACGCAATGAAAGCTAAAGTAAAAGTCGGTATGGGAAAGAAGTTAAACAGAACTCTTAAGAAAATAAAGAAGAAGACGTTTAAAGGCACCTGTGCAAAGAAAATATTCACTTAAACCATTAAAAATGCATTAAAATTTATTAAGCAGCGAAAACCGGCACATATTGCCAATGCTATTAAAATGGCACAAGGAGTAATTAAAAAGTCTTTTGGACGAAAAAAATCCATGATTGAAATTCCACGTGTTATTCCTATTCCGAAGGTTGGAGGATTTCTACCATTAGTATCTATTTTAACTGCTCTTGGAGCCGTTGGTGGATTAGCATCTGGTGGCGCAGCAATCGCAAAAGCAATCAATGAAACTAACGCTGCAAGAAAACAACTGAAGGAAGCAAGTCGACATAATCAAATAATGGAAGCAATTGCAATGGGGAAAAGCTTGTATCTTAAACCATACAAAAAAGGATTGGGACTATATTAGCACCCTCAACCAAAAAACTTTTAAAGAAGTTACCCAGAAGACCTCTCACAGACTTCGACTTGATGAAACATGCTAATAAATTGCCATATTTTAGAGGCGTTTTCATGAGAGATTGTCTACCGAAACGAATACATGAAAAAGAATGTGGAATTGTTAACTTAGACACTTCCAGCGGTCCTGGTACTCATTGGGTAGCATATTATAAAAATAGAAATATAAAGAAATATTATGACAGTTTTGGAAACTTGCAACCACCGCATGAAATAATTCGATATTTGGGTAGCGGAATCCAATACAACTACACTCAACATCAAAATTATAAGTCATATAACTGTGGACACTTGTGTTTGGAGGTTTTGTATAATATAAATCAAAAATATTCAATAAAATGCTGAATATATAAAATTTGTATGTAATGTTACTTTGTTTATTATATTAATTAATATTAATAAAGAATAAAAACAAATTTGTTTACTTAAAAGGTTCATTTTGTTTAATTTAAATATTTGCTTTTACATTTTATATAATCTGCTATATAAAGCAATCAATTTATTAATTCTCCTAATCTTAAATTCGAGGTTACTACAGATGCAGGTATCTGGTACATCAGCACTGTTTTTTTAAAGACCAACAACAAGTGGTATAATGATAGCCATGATGTGATTTTATTAACAAAGCGCCTTCGTATCGACATAATTTCACGTAGCTCGTCAAAATTTCTTCATAATGTTCATCCAAGATATTTTGTTTCTGAGTCATTAGAAAGTTCTGAACACGTTTCAAAAATAACGACATGTTGATAGAGTTCATGTTGTGTGTTGTTCGTTGGTAAATAAAATACTGAATATATAGAAATTTTTTATGTAATCTTTTTGTTTTGGGGTTTCGCTGTCTCGTCATGTCGCTAGCTCTCTTTTATACTCTCTTTCACATTGAAGGGAATTTTGTGGTATTATTAGTGAAGTATGGTCCTGATGATTTTCGCTTGGAGGTGATTAACGACATTCCGCTTTCGCAGCCATTTTATTGTTAAACGTAATAAATATGTACCTACTTATGATACAAATTACAAAATAAATAAATAAAAACAAAATATATTAAACTTTAACTATAGTCTTTTATTATACAATATTGCAATTTCGAACAGGTTCTATAGCAGTCAACGACATTAATTTGTTAACTCTAGAAATTTGGTACTCTAACATGTAGCACGCACAAGTGTCAGGACCTTCGCAGCATTTATCTGAAGACCAGCAGCAGCTCTCATAATGATTTCCATGAATAGATTCAACTTTTTCGTGATGTTGATTACGACATAACTTTGAATAGACGCTTAGAATTTCTTCAAAATGTTCCTCAAGTAGATTTTCCTTTTGCTTTATGAAAAACTGATGAACACGATCGGTAAATTCACAAATGTTTAAGTTGCCGATCGTCACTCGTCAACAATCTATCACGTTATAATTATTATATACTTATACATAACTTTAAATATGATTTACTTAAACCTAACAATTCACCTAATCTAAAACTTTAACATACTCCATTTATGAGATATTTACATACATATACTATATATATATATATATATATATATATATATATATATATATATATATATACACATGCATATATCACTAACATATACAAGACCATATAAACTAATTGAGTCTTCCAATTCCATCGATCTCATGCTTTGTAGTCAGAGTTAAAGATCAATGAACATAAAATTACCTACATTTGTACGAAAAGAAAAATCAGCTCTACATGTGTTCAATAAACTCATATTATTCCCATTTTTAGCAAGCTGAGATTTGGTTCACCAAGAATCCACTTGAAATGGTCTCAATTCATTTACTAAAAGAAAAATAGCTATAAAATATGAATGTCACCGCTTACAAGAAAGGCATTCTCAAAATGCATTGCAAAGAAAAAAAAGAACAAAAACAAAAAAAATATTCTGTCGTGCCACGTATTGGGCATACACATAAGCCTAGCACCATGTCACCAAGTATTGAAAACAAATCCACAACAACAACAGCATAGGCAAGAAAAGGGAAACCAACGGAATTTGTTTGCATTAACTCCACGGCGATCCGTCCTACTAAAAGATTCCTATGAAAACAAATAACAACAACAACAACATAAACAATTAAAAAACCAAAACAATCACGGAATTTTATTACACCAACTCAGTCGACGGCACTCGGTTTACTTTAAAAAAATCATTAAAAACGCACAAACATATACACTGCAAGCCTACAGCATACGCATCCACCAAAATTTGTTTACACTAACTCTGTGGACCACCGATCTCCTTCGCTGAAACAATTATATTACAACAAAATAACAACAACAACATGTTCCTACACAACGACCATCTGCATCTGCTGCTCTCCCATCACTTCGGTCACACACATTCCCCTCCTTCCCTTCCCCTACTCATGTATGTCCGTCCGTATTACATATGTATGTATGTATGTCTGGCTGTCCAACTGTCTATATGTATGTCCGTCCGTCCGTCTGTCTTCGCGTCGGCAGAGAGCCTCAAACACACAAACATTTACAATCTTATGGCGACGTCAGAGCACCTCTTTGACGGCAGAGAGCCACACACACAAACCTCAACAACACTTACGGCGGCGGCATAGTAGCCTCACCATACAAACCTTGCAGCACCTCTTTGACGGCAGAGCGCCTCCCATATAAACCTTATGGCGGCGGCAGAGCACCTCAACAGCGCAGTCGCTACGTTGAATTAGAAGGTACATATACCTACTACTTCCATGGCAAAGAAGACTTTCGCCAAAACAGTTTCATTTGCTCTTACGCAGGAGACAGCGAGCCTTTTGAGCAGACCAACACACAAGGTTCATTGACTTGAGATTGGTTCAAATGAGTCGTTAGAAAAGTCCATGAACTAATGAACGATGTCAAAAAGAGTAGCGCCGAAAAAGTAAGTAGCGCCGACAAAGAATTGTTAAACTAAAACGCGCCAGCCCAAAAGGGGCGTGAGCTGGTTTGCGCAACTGATTGCCGCACCGTCTCTATCTCGCAAATGTGTCGAAACAACAACAACTTAATGTAATTGGAACTATAAACGAGCGATCGCTGGATTTGACGCTAGACATAACTGCAATGCATTCCATTATTCGAGCAGACTTAGTAGAAGATGATATCGACCCGCTGATTGATTGCAAACTGCGAACAGCTACAGGAGCGGAAGCTGCGATCTTCGTAAAAAAGGTTTGCAAAGTTCAGATTGGAATGTTCCAATTGATTCATACCTTGCTGGTGGTTGGAATTATGGATGTGGTATGATAATCGGCGTGGATTTTGTGATAGCCCTAAAGAAAAAGTTGTTGATGTGACGAAATATGGAAATACCGATTGTTGTAGATCGGAACGGTCAACCAATCGTTTAGGCTTAAAAATGAAAAGCTTAAAAGCTTAAGCGGAAATTTTATACAAAGCATGTAGCAAAATTATAAATATTCATAAATGAAATGAGCGGATATATTTATAGGCTGCAACGTAATAGTGAAGTTTTTAAGCACACGCTATCAAATTAAAACACACGCTTCAGATTGAGTGACCAATTGATAGATTTAACCAAGTCAATCCCGTGTTCTAGATTTGGGTTTCACGATCGCGGAAACTTGCAAATACTGCGAGTTAACACCTTTGTATGGGTGAATGCAAAGCTCGCGTTCTAAATCTTTAAGATTGAGTAGCAGTAACAGTTTGAGTTTAAGATGTAGTAGCAGTAAGAGTTTGAGATAAACTTGATAAGTGAATTTTAAAAGCCCCGGTGCTCGGTCGTACATCTAAGAGCTAAAAATAAAATAATAGAGGTGAAAATGAGCAGTAGTGTTTCGTGTGTTCAGACCTTCCTACTACAGTTTAGACTACCACACCCTGAGGGACACAACATTTTGGCGCAGCCGGTTATTTTACAAACAAGGATCGCTCGTTGGTGAGTATATGTAAGCGCTACTCGCTTACAAAGTCAAGTCGTGCGGCCTAACGGCGCATGCAAAAAGTCGGCTGGAGAACGTAGAAAATACTGAACAAAGGAGTGCCAACTTAATTGCAGGTACCCGAGTCTGTTCAATGGCGATCCACGCCGGACACAACCTTTGATGAGGTCGACGCTTTCTCTCGGGAAGTATGTCCGCTACCGTTAAAGACCCCAATTTTTAATGTCGAGTGATCCTTTCATCGAGAAAGGATACATAAATTTATTTTTATCCTTGGGAAGTGTTTCCACTTTTTAATATTTGTAGTTTTGATTAAATCTTAATAATTGAAGTAATATAAATAGTGATGAAAATAAAAAAAATAATAAAATATTTTCAATTAATTAAGTTGCCGTTGGTCTTTTACAAGTGAAAATAAATTGTTGCAATTTTCGACAAATTAAAATGTATGGCAAAAGTTTCGAAAAAATAATTCTTAAAAGCAATTAAAATTTCCGCAAAAAAGAGATGACGCTGGTATTAATTAATTTGTTTTCTTTTAATCGTTGTTGTTCTATGTTAAAGTAAAAAATAATTAAACAAGAACAAGTGAACTTAAACTTGAACTTGGCTTTGGATGATAAAAGTTTTGTGGCACGAGTGTAGTAAAAAAAGGGTATTTGATATCGTGTGAATTGTCGTGTTGTTCTGAAAAAAAAAATGTCATTTATCAGTTTTTCTCAGGTTTAGGTTCAAAATCTTTAATGAACCGTAGACTTATAAATCCAAAATCCAAAAGAAAAAAATAAATTCAATTTTGTTTCTAATAGAAATATTTGATTGTCGTATATTTTATTTCATTATTCTGCCGTTCATTCTACGATTGAAGTTCTAATTCACAACATTTCGGATATCTTTGATATCCATCTTTATGTGTAAAATAATATATATAAAGTCTACTTTGTCAGAAATTTAGAAAAAAATTTTTACATGACCTAAACTGTATGAAGTTTTTGAGAAGACTGTTTGTTCTGTTTATGGTGCTTCACTTGGTGCCTGTATATGTGGAAGCATTTTTCGGTATCTATTTTGTGGTTGATTCCCCTTGTATCTCCTATGTTCAATATGTGTAACATTTCCTTCTTGTTCCAATATTCTCGTATCATCGATGTCTGGTGTGTGTCAAGTGATTGCACCTACGTGTGGCTTGTTACAATTGTTGTCCCATCTCCCATGCATGGAATTTCATAGATTACATCTGCTTTGTCCCATTTATCTATATGCGTTTTGTTGAGATTTACTGATTTTTACTTATATATAGAAAAAAGAATGTTAAAGAGGAAAAATGATATCGCAATTTTAAAATTTGTGTGCTTTATATAGAACAGTGATAGAGAATTTCATTTGCATAAAATTTTGTAGGATAAGATAACAATATTTTAATTCCAGTATAAAAAAAGAACAAATTTTACCATAAGCATTGAGTTGTAAATTAAAATGTTGCAATAAATGTGTATTAAAAAAAACTGTCGGAACAGTTAGATAGATTTATAGAAAAGTGCTGGGATAATGTGAAAAAAAAAGTAGTTAACAACGAAACTATTGCATTAATAAAAGAAAATATTACAGCAATTAAGATATCTCGAAAATTGAACAAGCAGATTTAGAGAGAGAGACGAGAGTTTTCTGCGTCGAAAAGAAGATACGACAATTATTGTGTGACCAAACAGCTGCAGGATGATTGCATTGCGAAATTAGAAGCTGAAAACGAAAATTTGAAAGACAATTTAATATTCAAGGGGCATCGTACGAAGTGACTCCAGAAAGGACATCCAAGGAAGAGTTCCCACAAGGAAGCCAACGGTAATATTCATCAATTAAAAAACGAAAATCACGAAGACAAGACGAAAGATAACAAAATATATAATAATAAAACAATCAACAATTTTAGTGCAAATATTAATAAGTGCTTTTACGAAAAGAAGCCGGAAGATGACGGGATCATTGAATTTCCTTGTGCGGAGGCGATTAATGGAAAATTTTTCTTGCTGCTGGATACAGGAGCAGACACAACCTTAGTTAAGGAAACAACACTCAGAAAAGAAACAATAATCAACGCTTCGCTTTTGGAGGTTGTGCTACAACATCAAGAACTGTCAATTTGACCCATAATAACTGGCCAAGTCTTTGCTTAATGTTACACAGGGTGGCACTTGAGCAAAACTGGCCGGGAGATGGTATACTTGGCAGGGACAATTTGTGGAACATATCCGTCATAGATTCGCTCAGTAAAAAAATGAAATTTTTCGACGAAAACAAGGAATTAATAGCAATTTTGCCATTTTGTGCTGCGGAAAACATAGAAAGAGAAAGTGAAAGAAATTCTGTGATGGTAAATTCACGGACAATCTAAATTGTATCATTTGAAATAGCATCTGAAGCTAAAACAATAATAATGCACAAAAAAGAAATAATATCAGGAGTTTATATGGGAGAAATATTGGTAAATGTTAGATATAATAGTGTTCACGTGCCAATACAGAACGCTACCGAAAAACAATTCGTTGTGGATAATAATCTCAAACTGGAGTATAGAGATTTCGATGATTATGTAACAATAAAAAGAGGCAACGATTGATAAGATAATTGAAGCAGGTAAAGATGAAAGGTTAGAAAAATTATTGTGTGAATTAGATTTGGATAAAATTTGAATAAAGAAGAAAGGGAATCGATTTTAAGTTTATGTAAAATATATAATGATAGCTTTCTGTTAGAGGGTGACAAATTGACAAGATGGATCAGCCACCAATAAATCAAAAGCAATATTGGCTCCCCCATTCGCATAGGGAGGAAGTTAATAATCAGACTGAGAGAATGTTAGAGGACAACATAATATCTCCAAGTATGTCTTCATGGAATTCTCCATTATTGCTAGTGCCAAAGAAACGTGGAAAAGATGGTAAAAAGAAGTGGAGATTAGTTTGAGAGAATTGATGAGATTTTAGATCAGTTAGGATAGAGTAGATAGTTTTCTATGCTGGATTTAGCTAGTGGCTATCATAAAATTTTAATGGACGAAAGTGACAAGGGAAAAACAGCAATTAATTCAGCCTTAGGGTATTTTGAATTTAATAGGATGTCGTTTTGTTTAACAGGAGCGCCTGAAACGGTCCAACGTATAATGAATCGTGTATTGAAAGGCCTACAAGGAATAGATTGATTTTTTTATCTTGATGATATAGTGGTGTATGGAAGTAATTTAGAACAGTTGAGAAAAGGTTAATGAAGGTTTCCGAGGCACTGTGAGAAAATAATTTAAAATTTAACGTCAGGAAGTTCCTGAGGTGAGAAGTAGTATATTTAGGGATAGAAGTAGTACATTAAAGTCGAATGCGTCAAAAACATTCCAGCTCCTAAGAACAAAAAAAAAGTGCAAGCGTTTTTAGGGTTAGTAAATTATTACAGGAAATTCATACCGGGCACAGCAAAGATAATACTGCCAATTAATAGGCTGAGAAATGTCAGACGGCTTTTGAAAAGTTAAAAGAAGCTATAATAACCCCGAAAATTTTAGCTTACTCGAATTTTAACGAAGAATTTATTTCGACAACAGACACCTGTAGCAAAGCATTAAGAGCAGTTCTTTCTCAAGGGAAAATAGGGGAAGACAAACCGATAGCGTACGCAAGTTGGGCTCCTAATGATGCAGAAAAACGTTATTCTATAATTGACCGGGAATTTCTAGCTATTGTTAGGGCTACAAAAAACTTTAGGCCTTATTTATTAGGAAGGCCGTTCAAAGTGGTAACTGACCACCAACCCTTGAAGGGAATACAAACATCAATATTGGCGCGTTTCAGACATGCGTTATCAGAGTATATTTTCGAGATTATGTACAAACTAGGGAAAAAGAACTTGAATGCAGAGGCTTTAAGTAGAGTGACCCAAGTAGTATAGAAAGAGGGGTTCTGGCACAACTGAGCACCATGGTGGTATGCTTTACGTGTGTTAGAGTGAGATAGCGCTATGCGGGTTATATAAGAGCGAGTGAGAAGGGTATAAAGGCTTCGGACGGAAATCTGCTTGGTGGTATGCTTTTACGTGTAGTAGAGGTGGAATATGTATGTATGAGACCGAAGTGATGGGAGAGCAGCAGATGCAGATGGTCATTGTGTAGGAACATGTTGTTGTTGCTATTTGTTGTAATATATTTCTTTAGTGAACAAGCCGTTGGTCCACAGAGTTAGTGTAAACAAATTTTAGTGGATTCTTATGCTGTAGGCTTGCTGTGTGTATGTTTGTGAGTTTTTAATGATTTTTTAAGTAATTCGAGTGCCGTCGACTGAGTTGGTGTAATAAAATTTCGGTGATTGTTTTGATTATTCAATTTCTTATGTTGTTGTTGTTGTTATTATTTGTTTTAATAGGAATCTTTTAGTAGAACAGATCGCCGTAAAGTTAATGCAACAAATTCCGTTGGTGGGGGGATTTTTTTTCTTCTGTTGTTGTTGTGGATTTGTTTTCAATACTTGGTGACATGTAGGCATGTAGGTAGGATTATGTGTATGTGCAATGCGTGGCATAAAATATACTTTGTTGTTGTTGTTCTTTTCTCTTCTATTTTGGGAATGCGTTCCTTGTGAGCGGTGACATTCATATTTTATACCTATTTTTTCTGTTAGTAAATGAATTGAGACCCTTTCAAGTGGATTCCGTTACCCAAATATCAGCTTGCTACAAATGTGAATAATTTGAGTTCATTGAACAAATGTAGAGCTGAATTTTCATTTTTCGTAAATGTATGTAATTTTGCTTTGCTATAGACTTGTAATATCTACATACATATGGTCGTGTGTTTGTGATGTCTCCTCAGCGAAGTGCCGTCGATCTTGTTAGTGTAATAAAATTTTTGGTGATTCCTTAATTGCTTTGATCGTAGATTTGTAGCATCCATGCACGAGTGTATAATATTTTAGTTTATATGAAAGTTGATCTTATTAAACCGCTCATCAATTATATCATGCATACAAAGTTAGTCAACGCTATGATGGACAACGCTAGTAAAATTAAAGCTGATTTTTTTTTGGAAATGCTTTTTATTTTTTTAGCAATTATGTTCTTTTGGGAACGAGGTACGGTAGGAATTGTTCTTCTAGGATACAAATATGTATGCTGTTGTTGTAACAGTGAGCAGTCGTCGTTGTTGTTTTATTTTATCGTTGTTGTTACTGTTTAAAGAATTCCGGTTTTAAGATCGGTGACATTCAAGAACATTTAAGTTTTATTGCACTCTTTTTTTTGGAAACAGGAGTAGTTTGCTCCAATAATGGATCATCTGATTTTATTATACATTTATACATTAGGTTAATTTTTATTTTTTATTAACATTTATGTTGCATCTGCATGTATGTATGTATATATACTGAATGTTTAATTTTTATTCAATAAGCATTGGATATGACGCACTATGTACGTTGCAAGAAGTATTGTGAGTGGTTTGGGTAAGCCCTGTAAGCTTCGAATTTGTGCTTCGGCTCTGTTCTTATGCTTCGGGTCTGCTTCTATGCTACTGGTTTTCATTATTCAAGAGCTTTTAATTTAAATGTATAGCAAAGAGAACACATATGGAATAAGACGCCGCGCAATTGGATTACATAAACAGTGTTTGAACATACTTTCTCCTGTTCACATCGTGTAAACAAGTGGAACAAATAAAGTAAAAATAAAATAAAGTCAAGCGAAAAAAAATTAATTTAGCATTATACAAAAAAAGAATTTGAGTGGAAAACTTAAATATGAGTGGAAAACTTAAAAACAGTGCAGCAGAGAAACAACGAAGCAAAGGAAAGTAAAAGAAGAACAAAAAGATAAAGTTTTATGTAAATTGTAAGATTCCGGGAGTTTATTAAACAATAAAACGTAGTAATTATTGTTTATAATACTTTTAACAACAAATTAAATTGTTTATAGTCTATGCTTTAGACATTTATTTAGAAAACTATAACAAAACAACATGCAATTCATATGTGAAAAGTGTAACGCTGCTTACGAATCCAAGCGCAGCTTAATTCGCCACACGAAGGCAAAACATGAATGAAATTCTTAAAATGCCAAGAGTGTGATGCAAAATTTAAGCGCAATTACCAGTTACAAGAGCTTAACAATAAGTCTCATAAAATCGTAGGATCTGGTAGCTCACATGAAGCAAATATCTTACAACGTGCAACATCACATTGCGCAGGATGTGCAAAACACATTGAATTAAAAAATTGGTCCTATCACATCAGAACAAATCCACACAAGCAAAAATGTTGTGTTCCGACAAACAGCAGTAAGTTGAAATCTATAAGAGATAACTTTTATGATAACATTTATGAAAATAAAGACGTCGGTACTCTTATCCCGGAAGAATTTCTTCAGAAAGGGAAAAATTACATCATACCAGAACTGATTAACGGCCTCGAAAAGCATATGTCTTTTAAATTTAATTTGGAGTTATTTTGTGAATTTGTTAAAACATCTGACGATAAGCAAATAGTGAAAATGAAATCCTTTCAAACAAAAATGATGTTAGTTCAATTAAAAAACCAGATAGACCAGATTCTCAGTCAAAAATTTGCAAGCTTATTAAGTAAGCTCACAGAATTCCAGGAAAGAGACAGTGGCTGGGCTTTATCTAAAATTTGCCATGTAGAGATTAATATTAAGCAGTAGAGGCCATTAAAGCGATCCTCGTATTTGCCACTACCAAAAGTTTTAGATAACAAGAAAGCATGCATCAACATACGAAATGATGATCTGAGCCCAACCGACTTGAATCCGCAAAGAACACAGAACTACAACATTTCGAATATCGAAGACAGCAAAATTGTTCTATAAAACGGAAGTGTGGTCAACTTTGATCGCTTAACTTATAAGCATAAACGTTTTCGGGTTTGATGAAGAGCTTGATGAAGAGCTACCCATGCAAACTCTCTATGTTATTAAAAAGCAAATTGTCTGTGTTGAAGGAGTCGTAAAGGACAATTAAATTGAACAGTTTCTAAGAAAAGCTCTAATTGAAGTCGTATAAATGGCCCATGTAAATGTTGAAACAATGGAGAAATATACTTACTACAAAGGATGTGTCATTCCCATGATTGACACTGTGCACTGGAGAATGCAATCGCAAACAGATATGTATTTCATCAATCTATATATATAAAAATGAATTGTTCGTTTGTACGTTCATAACATGCGAACGTGAAGTCCGATTTGCTTGATTTTTTGGTATGTTTTCATTATTTGCCTGTAGAAGGTTTGTGTGAAATAATAATTTAAAAAAATTTCATTTAAAAAAAATTATTATTTTTGCATAACGGAAAACAGAGGAATCAAAGTAAATTGAAAAATAAATTTGACGTTTTAATTTTGAATTTCAATTTGACAATGGAAGTAAGTAAATTGTAAATGTCTTCCATTATTGCTTTGTTTTGACAAATTATTTTGACACACATAGAATTTTATTTTAAATTTTGAAAAACAATTAAAAATTATAAAAGGCTTAATGCCGATTAATTACTCTGTTTCGGGTGTGTCAAGTCCAAAACAGTGTTACGTATGACAGAAAATATGGAAGCGTTTAAAAGTGATGAGCAGCAAACCGAAGCGAATCAAGAAAAAGACGAAATGTGTTTTATTATAAACACTATAAACACTTATAAACATTATTTGTTTTTTTTTTAGTTATAATTATGCCGCGACCGAGACGTGGCGCCAATATTGGTCGTCGTACTCATAATACAAGACGAGTTGCATCTGTTAGAGCAGGTGAATCTGAAGCGGAACGTGAAGTGAGACTTGAACAGCAAAGAGAGCGTCAATCGAGATCGCGTTCTGCTCAAACAATCGAAGAACGATTCGCGAGTAATTCTTCGGATCGAGCGAGAATGAGTCGCAATCGCGCTGTTAGAAGTCGTGCCAATGACAATATTAATCAGCGAGTAATGCGTGCTGCTTTCAATTATGATAGTGAAGTTGACTATTGTTCTCTTCCATGCCTTTCAATCGGAACTATGACTAATGTCTGCGAACAGTGCAATGCATTGAAATTTCCATCGGAAACTCCTGGAATGTGTTGTGCAAATGGACAAGTAAAATTGCCTGTTTTGAATCCTCCTCCTGAGCCTTTGAGGTCATTAGTTTCTGGTTTGACTCCAGAATCGAATCATTTTTTGTCTAAAATACAGCAGTACAATTCATGTTTCCAAATGACGTCTTTCGGCGCCACAAATATAATCAGAGATGGATTCATGACTTTTAAGGTAATTACTGAACACGACACTAACAATGAGTTCTATCGTGAGATTGAATCAAATGTTTCATGTATGCAGATTCAAGGTCAAATCTATCATCGAATTGGATCGTTATTACCATGTTTGGATTCCAATCATTCCTTTTTGCAAATTTATTTCATGGGAAATTCAGATGTTGAAATTGAACGGCGTTGTGTGGTGGCACAAAATCCAAATGATAGTAATGCAGTGAGAAGAGGAATAATTGAAAGATTGCAGCAGTTTTTTCACGATGAAAATTGTTTGATCAAATTATTTCAAACTGCCCTTGATCCAGGGCCGCGTTTAGAAAATTTGCGCCCAGGGGCTCGAAATCATCGAGCGCCCCCAACTAGCCTCTCTTCCCTATTGAAAAATCTGAAAATTTTTCATCTTGAATCTATTACATTTTATTGAAAAAATATAGTGTTTCATGACATATTGTTTACATAATTTCCATATAATCATTGCAATGCAAATCAGTTCTTTTTTTCATATATGACAATATATGAAAATAGAAATACGCGTCGAAAATAGAAATACAACATAGAACATTTTTTCACTCTTACTCAGCTCCAACGTAGGCGTTCCCTAATTTATAAAAGTATTTTGCTAATGGTTTTCAATTTTTGATTTTTGGCCTGTGGTTTTTCAAGTGAAAGTTGCATCGGACCATTTTTTACTTTGTTTCTACCCTAATACAACTTTCCGACACTTCTTTTCTGAAAATATTTTTATAACCTCATCAAAATTAATGTTTGCACAAAATTCTGACTCAATATTTAAAATAGAAAGATTGTTGAGTTTATCTTGGCCTAATGTTGCCCTAAAAGTATTTTTCACTCTTTTTAAAGCTGAAAATGAACGTTCGCCGGTGCTGTTTGTAAGAGCCAGGGAAAGGTATATTTTTATTGCCACTTCGACGTTTGGAAATGTCGCTTGAATTTTATTTTCACAAATAAATCTCAAATAAGATATGGGAAGAGGAACATCGGAGGGAAATTCTTCATTACTAATAAAATATCTAAATTTAATGATTTCTTCTACGAAATCGTCTTCCAAATCGCAATTATAAATTTTTGCAAGATTTTTCGCGTAAGCTCTCATTTTGTCGTTTCCAACTTCGGAAAAATTTTGGATTTTGTTTAGGAATCCAAATGTTTCCCAATGATGTGTATAACTTGTCGCTCTTTTTTCTAGGGCATTAATAAGATGATCTAAAATCACTCACTACTACCGCGGAAGGCCAACCCACGAGAAGAAAGAAATCTGACCACAGATAAAATTCTTTTTAACACCATACACCAGTAATTTCTCTCTCTATCAAATTGTATTTCGAGAGCTGTATCGATACGCCCTTCAATTCTAGATCTGGTTAAAAACAATCCTAAAGATTTATGATGAGCAGAAGATATTTCGTGTTGAGCAATTCTCTCTTCATGTTTCCAGTCTTTAAAGCCTTTGTAGAACCGATTTTCTTTATCCCCAAAAAGCTTACAGTATATACAAAATATATTTCCACTCGTTTGAGAATATATCATCCAATCTCGTCTTCGTACTTCCAGGTTTTTTAGTTTTCGAAAAAACATATTTCTTCTCGCGTATCTTTTCTGATTTCCATCAATAATAAGCGATGCCGAAAATTCTAATGCGTCTATGTTTTGATTTGGATGATTTTTTAATATATAAGAAACGGATGCGTGGTCTTCTTTCCACGTGTCCGGATCTTCAATGTCAATATGATTATCTCTAATTTCAGTTTCTTTGAATACTTTTATTGTATCGGATGTACCGGTGGTCAGAACTTCCGATTCGTTTTCCTTTTCATTTTGTTCTGCCAATTCCTCTACATTTATCCTGGTAAAAAAGAAAACGAATTTTCGCACGATAAAATTTATCGGAAAAATGAATCATCCATTATGAATGATATTCGCGACATCATAAGAAAATGAAAAAAGCACGCTCTTTCAATACCCGGTAAACAATAACATATTTAGGCATAACTAGAGAATATGTGAAGTTCTCAGATTTAAAAAATTTTAACATGTTTGGACTTCGGAGAGTAACGGATTATCACGAGACAAAATTTTTATGATCTAAGAACTTCACTTATTCTCTAGTTGTTCCCATATTTATTCCGATTTTAGTAAAAAAACACAATTGTCAGTAACTTACGTTTTGACAATATTACTTGAATTTTCAGTTTCAGACGCACGGCATTCCGCTTGCGTGAAGAAATTTTCAAGTTTTAAAACCTTACTAATCTCCTCTTCTTGCTTCTTAGACTTTTCAATATTTAACTTCCTTCTTGCACCGCCACTCAACTTTTTTTTCAACATATTTTACTACTTGTAATTAAAACTTGAATTGCTTTAGAATATACGAAATGTCAATAAATTATCAGATCAACTAATAAAACGCGAGAATGTTTCAATTTGAGCACTGAATAATGCTTTTGTTAATTTGCATGCACTTCGTTTCGGGCCTCGGGATAACGGTAAAAATCAAAAACAGTGTAGAATGAACCTGCCACTAGCAGTGTTGCCTTCTGGAGCTAGTGTTTTCTTTATAGCGCATTGATGCCAAATAGATAATTTCCCTTTTTTGGTAAAATTCTATTGGTATAAATTCTGTAAATAGCTTATATACTTGGAGGAATTCGATATTCAAACGTATTAAACTAATTGTACTAATAATTTTCATTAAGCTGCTACTTGTTTAAAATATAAAAAATCGGAACTGAATTCTGAAAAATAATTATGACTGAAATATGGGTAATAGTTTGAAAAGTAGCCTCAACAGAGTTAGCATCACTGTCCGAGTAGATACATATATGTGTGAGTTTGTTAGTTCACTTTGTCCACTGCAAGTGGCTTTCAACAGAAATCATCTCACAAACCAACTTCACAAAAAAATTAAGCACGGGAATATTGCCATATTGTTCGATTTTTTTTTTCCAAATTCTATTACTAATCTTTAAATATTTGCCGATTTGATGCAAAAGTTTCCACTCTTTTGTTTTTTTTCGTTCAGTTTGATTTTGAAAACAAATGAGAAGCAGGAGCGTGTTGTGGCGAACAAGCCATACTATTATATCAATTTTGTTAGCCTTTTGTGCGCCTGGATGTTTGTGTTTGATAAATTTGAGAACGACTAAATTGTTATGTTTGGTGTAAATCAATTCAGATGAGACTCTTACTGTTTGATAGTATCATTGTAGTTAAGTTGCTAGTAACATAGTATGTTAAGTAATTTTAGCTATATTTAAATTTAAATTATATTTTAATAAAAAATCGCAGTTCCTTAAATCGATATATGTTTGCAGTAGGTGCGGCGCCCTTGAAGGCTTGGCGCCCAGGGCTTCAAGCCCCGCAAGCCCATAGGTAAACGCGCTACTGCCTTGATCAAATGCCTTCGGATTCTCATAGAATTGTTATTCGGGCCGATAAAGCACCTGGTGGAATTCATGCTGGAAGGTTAAACGCACCAACAATTGATGAAGTTGCCGTATTAATTGTGGATGAAGGAGCGAGCAGTCGAGATATTGTACTTCATCGTCGAGATCAAAGTGTTGTGCATGTTTCGGAAACTCATCGTTGTTATGATGCGTTGCAGTACCCAATTTTGTTTTGGCAAGGCGAGGATGGTTACCATTTCAATATTAAGATGAAACATCGTTTAACTGGTTAGTTACAATAAAATGCATCACACATTTTGTGAATTATTGATACTTAATATTCGCATTTATTTCAGGCTTGGAAACAGCAAAAAAAGTTAGTGCGATGAACTATTATTCGTACAGATTAATGGTTCGGCTGAACGAAATTAATCATATATTGAATTGTAGAAGGCTTTGCAACCAATTTATAGTTGATGTTTACGCTAAAATTGAGTCTGAACGATTGAATTTTATTCGATTTAATCAGAAAAAGTTAAAATCCGAACAATATATTCATTTGCGCGATGCAATTCAGAATGATGGGAATATCAACGATATTGGCCAAATGACAATATTACCAGCAACATATACTGGAAGTCCACGACACATGCACGAGTACGCGCAAGACGCAATGACGTACGTTCGGCATTATCATCGACCCGATTTATTTATTACTTTCACCTGTAATCCTCAATGGAATGAAATAAAGCAATATATGTTTCATGGTCTATATATATAAAAATGAATTGTTCGTTTGTACGTTCATAACATGCGAACGTGAAGTCCGATTTGCTTGATTTTTTGGTATGTTTTCATTATTTGCCTGTAGAAGGTTTGTGTGAAATAATAATTTAAAAAAATTTCATTTAAAAAAAATTATTATTTTTGCATAACGGAAAACAGAGGAATCAAAGTAAATTGAAAAATAAATTTGACGTTTTAATTTTGAATTTCAATTTGACAATGGAAGTAAGTAAATTGTAAATGTCTTCCATTATTGCTTTGTTTTGACAAATTATTTTGACACACATAGAATTTTATTTTAAATTTTGAAAAACAATTAAAAATTATAAAAGGCTTAATGCCGATTAATTACTCTGTTTCGGGTGTGTCAAGTCCAAAACAGTGTTACGTATGACAGAAAATATGGAAGCGTTTAAAAGTGATGAGCAGCAAACCGAAGCGAATCAAGAAAAAGACGAAATGTGTTTTATTATAAACACTATAAACACTTATAAACATTATTTGTTTTTTTTTTAGTTATAATTATGCCGCGACCGAGACGTGGCGCCAATATTGGTCGTCGTACTCATAATACAAGACGAGTTGCATCTGTTAGAGCAGGTGAATCTGAAGCGGAACGTGAAGTGAGACTTGAACAGCAAAGAGAGCGTCAATCGAGATCGCGTTCTGCTCAAACAATCGAAGAACGATTCGCGAGTAATTCTTCGGATCGAGCGAGAATGAGTCGCAATCGCGCTGTTAGAAGTCGTGCCAATGACAATATTAATCAGCGAGTAATGCGTGCTGCTTTCAATTATGATAGTGAAGTTGACTATTGTTCTCTTCCATGCCTTTCAATCGGAACTATGACTAATGTCTGCGAACAGTGCAATGCATTGAAATTTCCATCGGAAACTCCTGGAATGTGTTGTGCAAATGGACAAGTAAAATTGCCTGTTTTGAATCCTCCTCCTGAGCCTTTGAGGTCATTAGTTTCTGGTTTGACTCCAGAATCGAATCATTTTTTGTCTAAAATACAGCAGTACAATTCATGTTTCCAAATGACGTCTTTCGGCGCCACAAATATAATCAGAGATGGATTCATGACTTTTAAGGTAATTACTGAACACGACACTAACAATGAGTTCTATCGTGAGATTGAATCAAATGTTTCATGTATGCAGATTCAAGGTCAAATCTATCATCGAATTGGATCGTTATTACCATGTTTGGATTCCAATCATTCCTTTTTGCAAATTTATTTCATGGGAAATTCAGATGTTGAAATTGAACGGCGTTGTGTGGTGGCACAAAATCCAAATGATAGTAATGCAGTGAGAAGAGGAATAATTGAAAGATTGCAGCAGTTTTTTCACGATGAAAATTGTTTGATCAAATTATTTCAAACTGCCCTTGATCAAATGCCTTCGGATTCTCATAGAATTGTTATTCGGGCCGATAAAGCACCTGGTGGAATTCATGCTGGAAGGTTAAACGCACCAACAATTGATGAAGTTGCCGTATTAATTGTGGATGAAGGAGCGAGCAGTCGAGATATTGTACTTCATCGTCGAGATCAAAGTGTTGTGCATGTTTCGGAAACTCATCGTTGTTATGATGCGTTGCAGTACCCAATTTTGTTTTGGCAAGGCGAGGATGGTTACCATTTCAATATTAAGATGAAACATCGTTTAACTGGTTAGTTACAATAAAATGCATCACACATTTTGTGAATTATTGATACTTAATATTCGCATTTATTTCAGGCTTGGAAACAGCAAAAAAAGTTAGTGCGATGAACTATTATTCGTACAGATTAATGGTTCGGCTGAACGAAATTAATCATATATTGAATTGTAGAAGGCTTTGCAACCAATTTATAGTTGATGTTTACGCTAAAATTGAGTCTGAACGATTGAATTTTATTCGATTTAATCAGAAAAAGTTAAAATCCGAACAATATATTCATTTGCGCGATGCAATTCAGAATGATGGGAATATCAACGATATTGGCCAAATGACAATATTACCAGCAACATATACTGGAAGTCCACGACACATGCACGAGTACGCGCAAGACGCAATGACGTACGTTCGGCATTATCATCGACCCGATTTATTTATTACTTTCACCTGTAATCCTCAATGGAATGAAATAAAGCAATATATGTTTCATGGTCAAAGTGCTTCTGATCGCCACGATATTGTTGCGCGTGTGTTCAAGCAAAAATTGAAAACGCTTATGGATTTTATTGTCAAACAACAAGTGTTTGGAAAAGTTCAATGTTGGATGTATTCTGTGGAATGGCAGAAAAGAGGACTTCCGCATGCACATATTTTGGTTTGGTTAGTTGATAAAATTACGCCAAATGAAATTGATAGCGTAATATCAGCCGAAATTCCTAATCCAATCATTGATCCAGGACTGTTTGAATCAGTTACGAAGCACATGATTCATGGACCATGTGGGGCATTAAATGTCAACTCACCGTGCATGGCTGAAGGAAAATGCACAAAACGGTACCCAAGAGCATTAATAGCGGAAACAATTTCTGGTAATGATGGTTATCCGTTATATCGTAGACGTTCACCTGAAGATGATGGCGAAACAGTTATGGTGAAATGCAAAAATCAAGACATTAAAATTGACAATCGTTGGATCGTTCCATATTCGCCGCTATTATCCAAAACTTTTGGTGCTCATATAAATGTTGAGTATTGTAACTCAGTAAAATCCATCAAGTACATATGCAAATATGTTAACAAAGGAAGTGATTTGGCCTATTTTGGAATTGCTGGGGATAAAAGTGATGAAATCACTTCATATCAATTAGGCCGTTATATTAGTACAAATGAAGCAATATGGCGAATTTTTTCATTTGCAATACACGAAAGGTATCCAAATGTACTGCACTTGGCAGTTCATCTTCAGAATGGTCAACGTGTGTACTTCACACCTGAGAATGCGGCGCAACGAGCAGAACAGCCACCGAAAACAACGTTGACTTCATTTTTTGATATGTGCAGAAATGACGAATTTGCTAAAATGTTATTGTATTCTGAAGTGCCACGATATTTCACATGGAATGAATCTGCGAAAGTTTTTCAAAGACGGAAACAAGGGCAACCAGTACGAGGCCATCCAAATGTATTTTCTACAGAAGCATTGGGTCGTGTGTATACCGTTCATCCAAATCATTATGAATGTTTTTATTTGCGTTTATTATTGATTAACGTTCGTGGTCCTACGTCATTTGAAGATTTAAGAACAGTCGATGGTGAATTGTGTGCGACTTATCGGCAAGCATGCCAGCGTTTGAATCTACTTGAAGATGATATGCATTGGGAAGCTACACTTGCTGATTCCGTAATTTCATCATCTCCACATCAAATACGAACATTATTTGCAATTATAATATCTACATGCAGTCCATCAAATCCATTTGAAATATGGCATAAATTTCGTGATGACATGACGGAAGACATTTTACTTAGAGTGCGACGTTCAGTTTCAAATCCTGAATTAGAAATCACACCGGAAATGCATAACGAAGCTTTGATTTTGATTGAAGACATGTGTATAATGATTGCAAACAAAATATTAGTGCAGTTAGGAATGATAGCGCCTAATCGTGCAGTTCATGATGTTATTAATCAAGAAATGCATCGTGAACAACAATATGATCGTAATCAATTGAGAACATTTGTGCAGTTAAAAGTTCCACAATTGAATAGTCAACAGAAATATGCTTATGACAAAATCATGGAAGGTGTGAACAATGAAGGAGGTGGATTTTACTTTATTGATGCACCAGGAGGCACTGGAAAAACATTTTTGCTGTCATTGATTCTGGCAACCATACGATCGGATAATAAAATTGCTCTTGCAGTTGCTTCATCTGGAATTGCTGCTACCTTATTAGACGGTGGTCGAACTGCGCATTCTGCACTTAAATTGCCTTTGAATATAACAACGATTGAATCTCCTACGTGCAACATTTCCAAAACGTCGGCAATGGCAAAAGTTTTGCAGCAGTGTAAAATAATCGTATGGGACGAATGTACAATGGCTCACAAAAGATCATTAGAAGCATTAAATCGAACCATGCAAGATCTTCGAGGAAATGAAAGACTTTTTGGTGGCGCCTTTATATTGTTATCAGGTGATTTTAGGCAAACTTTACCTGTCATTCCACGATCTACTGCTGCTGATGAGCTAAACGCATGTTTGAAGTCTTCAGTTTTGTGGAAATATGTTAAAACATTGCGTCTTAATCAAAATGTACGTGTACAATTGCAAAATGATCCTTCTGCAGCTGAATTTTCAAAACAACTTTTGGAAATTGGGAATGGTAAAGTTGCAGTCGATAAATCAACCGGATTAATAACATTACCAAGCAATTTTTGTAATATCACTCAATCGAAAAAGGAACTGGTTCAACGTGTGTTTCCAAATATATTGCAGAAGTACAGGAATCATGATTGGTTGAGCGAACGCGCAATATTGGCAGGAAAAAATAAAGACGTGAACGATTTAAATGCAAGTATTTTGCAAGAAATAGATGGCCAATTTTTTGCATACAAATCAGTGGATACGATAATAAATGAAGATGAGGTAGTGAACTATCCTACTGAATTTTTGAATTCACTTGATTTGCCAGGCTTGCCACCACATTATTTGGCATTGAAAGAGGGAGCACCGATAATAATGCTCCGAAATATAAATCAACCACGGCTTTGTAATGGCACCAGACTTTCCGTGAAAAAACTGATGGCCAATTTAATTGAAGCAACTATTCTGAGTGGTAAATATAGAGGCGAAAACGTTCTAATCCCCCGAATTCCAATGATTCCATCAGATATGCCATTTGAATTTAAACGGCTTCAATTTCCTGTCCGTCTTGCCTTCGCTATAACCATTAATAAAGCTCAAGGTCAGACTTTGAATATTTGTGGCTTAGATTTGGAGCAACCTGTTTTCTCGCATGGACAATTGTATGTTGGTTGTTCACGTTGTGGTAAACCCTCTGCATTATTTATAAACACAAAAGATGGAAAAACTAAAAACGTTGTTTATCAAAGAGCATTAAGTTAATTTTTAAAGTATTTTCATTTTCGACCTTTTTATTTGAAAATAAATTATTGTAAGAAATTGATTGTGGATGAGTTTTACTGAAAATTGAAAAGAAATTTCGCAAGTTTCTTTTGTGTATTCGCCCTGTGAAGCGGGCGAAGGTTTCGCTATCTTTTATTATAATTATAAATTTTCATAAATATCTTCTTATTATGTACAGAAAATATCTTATATATAAGAATTAATGTGGATTAATTAATCTATATATACGTTTAGGCGCCAGACAGACAAACAAGAAACATTGTTTATCCACGTGCATTAGAATAATTTTAGCACTATTATCTAGACAATCTTTTATATTTTCTTTTTCTAAACAAGTTAGAAAACAACAAACTTTATCTTTTTTTAACATTTTTAGTGGGGCAGCAAAGCGCACCGGGGCAAAGCTAGTAATAAATAAAAGTTTCTAATTGTTTCTTTTTTCAAATGTAAAATTTACAGCTTTATTAATTATTTTTATCTTGGCTTATCTTGGGATGCAATGCTCAAAACCACTCGGATAGAACTGGAACTGTTTACAGATATAGACATGTATCTGTTTGTTCAGAGGAGTATAAGGGGAGGCATTGTCCAATGTTCAAAGAGGTATTCAAGAGCGAACAATAAATATATGATGGATTACGATTGCAATAAGCCATCAGAATATTTAATGTATTTGGATGCCAATGATTTATATGGGTGGGCAATGTCTCAATGTTTACCTTATGGAGGTTTCGAGTGGCTTAAAGATGTTGAAAAGTTTAATGTTTTAGAAAGTGCAGAAAACTCACCTTTCGGCTATATATTGGAAGTTGATCTAGAATATCCAGAAAGTCTTCACGATTCTCACAACGACTCACCATTTTGCGCGGAAAATAAAATACCTCCTAATTCGAAGTCCAATAAACTTATTACGGATTTAACCAACAAAACTAATTATACAATTCATTACAAGAAACTGCAACAATGCCTAAGAAATGGCTTGCAGATTAAGAAAATACACAGAATATTACAATTTAAGCAGTCTTGTTGGTTAAAGAAGTACATTGATTTAAATACTTACCATAGAACAATAGCCAAAAACAGCTTCGAGAAAAACTTTGTTAAACTCCTTAATAATGCGGTATATGGAAAGACTATGGAAAATGTAGACAAAAGAAAGGATGTAAAAATTGTTACTGAATGGGAAAGTAAAGGAAGACGTTTAGGAGCACGAGCTCTAATAGCGAAACCAAATTTCCACAGCATGTCTTATTTTACACATGAAATTGTTGCTGTGCAAATGAGTAGAGTTCGCTCGATCTATAATAAACCAATTTACTTGGGATTTGTCGTTTTAGAATTGTCCAAGTGGAAAATGTATTATTTCCACTATGATTTCATGAAGCCTAAATTTACAACAAGGCTCAGCTTAAACTACATGGATACTGATTCCTTTATTTATTCTACCCAATGTGAAGATTTTTATAACGATATTCGTGACGATGTCGATTCAAAATTTGATACATCTGAATATTCGCCCAACAATCCTTTCCATATGGCGCTTAGAAATAGTAAAATCCTTGGTATGATGAAGGATGAAAACAAAGGAAAAATTATGAAGGAATTTATAGGTCTCCGTTCCAAAATGTATACAACGCAAGTTGTTGGCTGCGGGGAAATTAAAAAGGCCAAAGGTGTCAAGGCTACAGTTTTAGATAAATTAAGTTTAAGTGATTATAAATATTGTTTAGTTCATAAGAAAATTATATATGGAGATATGTACATTTTTAGATCCAAGCTCCATGACATATATACAGAGCATATACGTAAAATAGCTTTAAGTCCATTAGATGATAAGCGTAAAATTAAGGCAGATGGTGTCAACACATATGCGTGGGGACATTATCGAATAGATTTAGAACTAAGCTTAGATTGTGATCAAGATATTTTAGAAGCATAAAATATTACCTTTAACTTTTATATAATAAATAAGAAAAACTTTGTAAATATATAAGTAAAATTTTTTATTCAAATTAATAAAGCTGTAAATTTTACATTTGAAAAAAGAAACAATTAGAAACTTTTATTTATTATTGATGAAATAAATATCTGTTTGCGATTGCATTCTCCAGTGCACAGTGTCAATCATGGGAATGACACATCCTTTGTAGTAAGTATATTTCTCCATTGTTTCAACATTTACATGGGCCATTTATACGACTTCAATTAGAGCTTTTCTTAGAAACTGTTCAATTTAATTGTCCTTTACGACTCCTTCAACACAGACAATTTGCTTTTTAATAACATAGAGAGTTTGCATGGGTAGCTCTTCATCAAGCTCTTCATCAAACCCGAAAACGTTTATGCTTATAAGTTAAGCGATCAAAGTTGACCACACTTCCGTTTTATAGAACAATTTTGCTGTCTTCGATATTCGAAATGTTGTAGTTCTGTGTTCTTTGCGGATTCAAGTCGGTTGGGCTCAGATCATCATTTCGTATGTTGATGGATGCTTTCTTGTTATCTAAAACTTTTGGTAGTGGCAAATACGAGGATCGCTTTAATGGCCTCTACTGCTTAATACTAATCTCTACATGGCAAATTTTAGATAAAGCCCAGCCACTGTCTCTTTCCTGGAATTCTGTGAGCTTACTTAATAAGCTTGCAAATTTTTGACTGAGAATCTGGTCTATCTGGTTTTTTAATTGAACTAACATCATTTTTGTTTGAAAGGATTTCATTTTCACTATTTGCTTATCGTCAGATGTTTTAACAAATTCACAAAATAACTCCAAATTAAATTTAAAAGACATATGCTTTTCGAGGCCGTTAATCAGTTCTGGTATGATGTAATTTTTCCCTTTCTGAAGAAATTCTTCCGGGATAAGAGTACCGACGTCTTTATTTTCATAAATGTTATCATAAAAGTTATCTCTTATAGATTTCAACTTACTGCTGTTTGTCGGAACACAACATTTTTGCTTGTGTGGATTTGTTCTGATGTGATAGGACCAATTTTTTAATTCAATGTGTTTTGCACATCCTGCGCAATGTGATGTTGCACGTTGTAAGATATTTGCTTCATGTGAGCTACCAGATCCTACGATTTTATGAGACTTATTGTTAAGCTCTTGTAACTGGTAATTGCGCTTAAATTTTGCATCACACTCTTGGCATTTTAAGAATTTCATTCATGTTTTGCCTTCGTGTGGCGAATTAAGCTGCGCTTGGATTCGTAAGCAGCGTTACACTTTTCACATATGAATTGCATGTTGTTTTGTTATAGTTTTCTAAATAAATGTCTAAAGCATAGACTATAAACAATTTAATTTGTTGTTAAAAGTATTATAAACAATAATTACTACGATTTATTGTTTAATAAACTCCCGGAATCTTACAATTTACATAAAACTTTATCTTTTTGTTCTTCTTTTACTTTCCTTTGCTTCGTTGTTTCTCTGCTGCACTGTTTTTAAGTTTTCCACTCATATTTAAGTTTTCCACTCAAATTCTTTTTTTGTATAATGCTAAATTAATTTTTTTTCGCTTGACTTTATTTTATTTTTACTTTATTTGTTCCACTTGTTTACACGATGTGAACAGGAGAAAGTATGTTCAAACACTGTTTATGTAATCCAATTGCGCGGCGTCTTATTCCATATGTGTTCTCTTTGCTATACATTTAAATTAAAAGCTCTTGAATAATGAAAACCAGTAGCATAGAAGCAGACCCGAAGCATAAGAACAGAGCCGAAGCACAAATTCGAAGCTTACAGGGCTTACCCAAACCACTCACAATACTTCTTGCAACGTACATAGTGCGTCATATCCAATGCTTATTGAATAAAAATTAAACATTTAGTATATATACATACATACATGCAGATGCAACATAAATGTTAATAAAAAATAAAAATTAACCTAATGTATAAATGTATAATAAAATCAGATGATCCATTATTGGAGCAAACTACTCCTGTTTCCAAAAAAAAGAGTGCAATAAAACTTAAATGTTCTTGAATGTCACCGATCTTAAAACCGGAATTCTTTAAACAGTAACAACAACGATAAAATAAAACAACAACGACGACTGCTCACTGTTACAACAACAGCATACATATTTGTATCCTAGAAGAACAATTCCTACCGTACCTCGTTCCCAAAAGAACATAATTGCTAAAAAAATAAAAAGCATTTCCAAAAAAAAATCAGCTTTAATTTTACTAGCGTTGTCCATCATAGCATTGACTAACTTTGTATGCATGATATAATTGATCAGCGGTTTAATAAGATCAACTTTCATATAAACTAAAATATTATACACTCGTGCATGGATGCTACAAATCTACGATCAAAGCAATTAAGGAATCACCAAAAATTTTATTACACTAACAAGATCGACGGCACTTCGCTGAGGAGACATCACAAACACACGACCATATGTATGTAGATATTACAAGTCTATAGCAAAACAAAATTACCTACATTTGTACGAATAATGAAAATTCAGCTCTACATTTGTTCAATGAACTCAAATTATTCACATTTGTAGCAAGCTTAAAATTGGGTAACGGAATCCACTTGAAAGGGTCTCAATTCATTTACTAACAGAAAAAATAGGTATAAAATATGAATGTCACCGCTCACAAGGAACGCATTCCAAAATAGAAGAGAAAACAACAACAACAACAAAGTATATTTTATTCCACGCATTGCTCATGCACATAATCCTACCACATGTCACCAAGTATTGAAAACAAATTCACAACAACAACAGAAGAAAAAAAAAAAACCCCACCAACGGAATTTATTGCATTAACTCCACGGCGATCTGTTCTACTAAAAGATTCCTATTAAAACAAATAGTAACAACAACAACAACATAAGCAATTAAATAATCAAAACAATCACCGAAATTTTATTACACCAACGCAGTCGACGGCACTTGGTTTACTTAAAAAATCATTAAAAACACACAAACATACACACAGCAAGCCTACAGCATAAGAATCCACCAAAATTTGTTTACACTAACTCTGTAGACCAACAGCTCGTTCACTAAAGAAACATATTACAACAAATAACAACAACAACATGTTCCTACACAATGACCATCTGCATCTGCTGCTCTCCCATCACTTCGGTTTCATATATATATATTCCACCGTCCTTCCCTTCCCTTCCCTTCCCTTCCCTTCCCTTAATACTAGTATGTCCGTCTGTCTATTTGTCAGTCCGTCCGTCCATCGGTTTCCGTATCTCCTTTTCACTCACACTCACAACCCGTATAGCCGCATCTCCCTCTAATACACGTAAAAGCATACCACCAAGCAGATGTCCGTCCGAAGCCTTTATCCCCTTCTCACTCGCTCTTATATAACCCGCATAGCGCTATCTCACTCTAACCCACGTAAAGCATACCACCATGGTGCTCAGTTGTGCCAGAACCCCTCTTTCTATACTACTGACGCAACCACAACATTTTGAATATTCAGAGGAGGCGGTCCAAACTCGTGCACAAGCTAGGGAAAAAGAATTGAAGAGACAGAAACGAAGTCAAATTAAAACCGACACCCCAGTTCTGGATCTTGATAATTTACCACCGACAAGGCAAGACAACACGATTTTACTGAAAGACCCAAAAGAAATAGAGACAGTAGTGAAAGACTTTCATAACAGCCCATTGGGAGGACATCAGGGCGCGTTAAAAACCAGGGCCAGGAATGCAAAGAAAGATTAAAAAGTACGTAAGAAACTGTCCAAAATGTCAAGTTATACATATATACAAGATACATATACAAGATATACATATACAACACATCTATTTGAAGAGGTATATATGGACATTGTAGGCATTTTACCGGAGACTACGACCGGTAATAGATACATTTCGACTTTCAGGACGATTTTTCAAAATTTATGACATGCATAGCTATTCCGGATGCTGAAGCGAAGGAATTACGCGTTATGGGATTCCAAAAATTATAATAACAGAAAATGCGACAAATTTCACTTCAAAATTATTCACAGATACATGTAAATTGATAGGATTAAAAAAATTACATATAACTCCATATCATTCACAGGCTAATGGGTAACTGGAAAGGAGCTATAGACCTTTAGCTGAACATTTGGGCAGCTTTGCAAAAGAAGACGTTTCGAACTGGGATCAATGGTTGACTGCAGCAATGTAAGTTCACAACCACACTCCCCATACTACGACCAAACAAACACCGTTCCGCACGCTATTCGAATTCGATATAGAGATGCCAACAAATTTAAAAAGAAAATTTAGTCTGGTATATAATGCCGAAGACCCAAACAGGGTATTAAAATTTAAGATACAAAGAGCTCACGAGATTGTGGGAAAGAATCAGGATATAGCTACAGTATGATAGTAAACTAAAGTTAGAAGATTTTAAGGTTGGAGATAAAATTGTAATTAATAATCATACAAGGGAAAATAAATTTTCTTTAATATGGATAGGGCCGTATGGTAGTAAAAATAAAGAGTCCGATTGCTACAGTAATAAACATCAAGGGAAAGGAAAAATTGTTCCATAATAACTTATTTAAGTTGTACATAGAAACATAATAAGTTTATATAAACTACTTTGCAAAAATGCGTATAAATATAGATAATAAATAATATAAATATAAATAATATAGATTCAATAACATTCATACATATATGAGAATATACATATAAATATAGAGATATTCACAGATAGAACAAGGAAAATTGAGATAACTTCATACTTTAAGACAATTATATAAAAAATATATTTCAAATTTTATAGAGATCATACCTGATGTCATAAATTGTAATACTAGGAATTTTTAGACATATATAAGTTAACACTCCACCTAATGCGCTCCCATACGCTAATTCGCCGACACCACACATTCCACGGGCAACATGATCCGTGCATCCGTTCAACCAGCCACGCCGTAGCAGAAGTGCACCACCGTGGGAAGCGCATGGTCAGTAGATACATCAGCGAGTTGCGCATTGAAGCTACCTCAGCTTTGGGCAGCGAATAGATTTTAAGTTAGTCTTAATTTGTCGCCTTAAGAACCCAGTCGTGGAATAAAGTTATAATATTTAAAAGACATCTTTTAGTTTTTCCGTGTGCAGGTAAAGAAAACGAGCCAGTGGCCAGCTCCCAACGTTAATTTTTTGGTGTTCCTTTCGGGGAGCGCCTTAACTGGCGGCCGAGCAGGGACCCGATTAAGATTCGGGTTGTCAAAAAAGACTTGCCTTAGTGCAAATGTCCTGACGGTGGCTGGTGGTGTGTCGTCAAGCGTGATTCGGTAAAAGTGAAGTTTTATAAACAAAGGAAGGAAAAAATTCCATAAATCAAAGTAAAACTATAATTGAAATTAGTGACTGCAAATGCAGTATAACACAGCTCAATTCTGCGATTCCTAAGGATAAAAGAGCTCTTTTCCCTCTTAGAGGTAAAAGTTACAAATACAGATAGAGATTAAAATTAATAAAAAGTAGCTCAGAATAGAAATGAAATAATTTTATTTATTTGGGATTACAAAAATCCCATGAATATTGCACAATTGCAAAACGAAAAAATTAATTATGGAAAATATATGAAATTAATTTGTTAGCGAAACGAATTAAGGAAAGTCAAATGAATTTAGTTTTCCAAAATCGAAAACAAGAGTTTTCAATTAAAAAAAGAGCTCAATAGAAATCTTTTAACTTCCTAAACTGAACCGGATCACTGACACAAAAGGAAGCTGCGAATCTAAACATCTAGACCCTCCAGTAACCTGTTCATCGTCAAGCTACCGTCCAAAAGGGGAACCGGTTCTGCGATTCCGCGCCTGACAAGCCGGACAATCCAGTGGCTGTAGTGGTTTACCACTTATGGCAAAAAGGTCTCCTTGGTCGTCAGGTTTTGCGATTCCGGCAATAGTGGACAAAGTTTCGCATTCCACCGTACCCATGAGAACACGGCTGGAGATTGCAATCGGACCAAAATTCTGTCGTGCAGCAAGTTGTGCCTTAGTAGGTCGACCGCAATTATAAACGCGGACGACTAAAAAGGATAACACAGCCCTTCTGAAATTCAGACTGAATTTTTACGACTATGCGTCTTCGATACCTTCATGGTGCAAGTCGCCGTTCCCATAAGAACACGGAAAAAATCGAATAAAATTTTTGTTTTCTCTAATTGCAGATAATATGATTGCATTAATGTAAGCAAAGCGATATGTGCTAAATGGAGAAAAATTGAAAATTGCATTGTGAAATTTAAAAAAAAAAAAAAAGAGAATTGCTTACTGGAATCCATCCTGCGTTCTAAACTTTCTAAACTTTTACAATACTTTACAGCACCAAAAATGATCGTAACCGATAACGAAAAGGGATTTTTGAGTCCGCTTGCCTCCGCAAAGAGATGGGAAGTGCAACGCCAAAAGAATTGGTTAATATTTCAGTTGATATGTATAACAATAGCCATCATTCGGTAACTAAGAAGAAACCGAGTGACATATTCTTTAACAGGACTCCACGAATAAACTACCAGCAGTTAACAAATTTTAGAGATAGCGTACATGAGGAAATTAAGGACAGAATAAAGAAAAACCAGGAAATTCGAAACCACAGGTTAAATAAAGGTCGAAAAGACGTTAGGAAATTTAGTGAAGGGGAAATAATATATGTCAGGAATAAACAGATTAAGGCAAAACAGAAACCGTTATATAAAAAAGAAAGGGTTAATAAGGATAACAGAGTAACAGTAAATACCGAGGGCGGAAGAAGAATTCACAAAATACAGGTAAACAACGCATAAGATATGGCACAAACGAATCCGCTAACATACAAATATTCATTAAAAGACTCATTCAAATCACTTTATGATAATAATGAAATAAGATGAAACCAGTGAATCAACAAATCTATGAATAGATTCATTAGCATACTCATTGATTCATGGAGCACTATAAGAGTATCTCGAACATAAGCCAAAGTAATAGCTAATTAAATTAAATCAACGTTATTCAGAACGCTATTTCTTGCACTTTCACACCATGACCAACAAATAATTACAAATCTAATTATTAGTAAAAATATAATGGCGCTCGTGTAGTTAAAGCACTGCGAAATAAGGAAATAATGTTTTAAAGAATAATGCGCACATATAAGCGAAAATTAAGCGCTCACATAAGCGAAAGTAAAAATTAAAAAATCACTTATAAAGTATAATGAAATTGTCTAGATATAATCTATTTTTTATAAAACTTGTTAGAAATTTTTTTTTTTTTTGGATTGATGGAAAATATTGGAAAATTAAATATTATTGATTTTTATTGAAAAAAGTAATAAAAAAAAATCAATAAGATAATATAATTAATATAAGAATCTAAATACTGCACGAAAATGCAGTAAGGAAGCATTTAAGCATAAATATTGAAATTGTATATAGAAATAAATAATATATCAATGTTTGCTCTCATTGTAAGCTATGTTTCTCCTGATTTCCGGCGCCTCTGCTTTCAGCGTGCACAATTATGATTCTCCGTTAGTAACCATCGAGAATGGGCGTGGCTGGATTATTAACGGGCATTTTAACCTAATTCACGTCATCGATTTACGATATTTCGGCACAACCTTGGAGAAGCTCCTTGATTCGGCAACAAGAAAAGTGAGGAATGATGCAGCCAGGACAGTCTTTCACCTGGATCAGATAAAGCTGCGTCTCGAGGAGTTAGAGGTTAGGAAGCCAAGAAATACGGTCCATCAATTGGCTTGGGTTTGCATGAAAATGGATTGCAGGGTCACCAGATGCTGCTGATTGGGACAGCATCCTTAAAAGTCAAGATGACATCATCACTAACAACAATCGCCAATACATCGTGAACAAGAAGCTCTTCAACGGCACACGCGAGGCCATCGAGAGGGCAAATCAGCTAATCACTCGTGTGAACTCGATAAACCGTGGGATCGAGGAAGATAATGTCGAACTCTTAGACTTGAGTCGAGCGCTAATACTGAAGGAGCAGGTGTCAGAAGTAGTAAGAGCCTGCCAAATTGCAAGAGCAGGAATTGTCAATACTAACCTGCGTGACCAAACAGAAATTCAACGGCTTATATCAGAGGAAGATACCTTGCCATACCAAAACTACATAGAGGCCATCGAATACGGGTCGGCATCTGTGTATTCTAATGGGACAGTGCTTTTGTATGTCCTGTCAATGCCGAAAGTGGGTAGCGAAACCTACCGCCTACTGATAACAAGGGCATCAGGTAATGGAGGTGAACGTGTCGAGTTACCATACAAAAGGATGATGGTTAGCCAGACCGAAACATTTGGTCTGATCGAGAACTGCACATTCATCAACAATACGACAATGTGTCCCTCCGCGGCTGTAAGGAAGCTCACCGAGAACGAGTGAAATGTAAATGGCGGAGACGCGAAATGTAAATTCGAGCGCGACACCACCGAAGTTCTTCTTCGGTCATCTTTCTGACGAATTTTCAAGGAAACGTCCAAGGTAGCAGCCAAAAGAAGTTCTTGAATGGAACGTTTCTAATAATACTTCAAAATGAAACCGTAATAGTAAAAAACCAGTCATTCACGAGTACGTCAACAACAACCGTGAAAGCCTTTCCTTCAGTATTGGGAAACTTAACTAACAACGGTCTCAAACCGAACCTTGAGTATATTCATGAGTTAAGCGTGAAGAATATCAAACATCTTAATAATCTTGGTCGGAATTTCCATTTCTCTCTGGTCGCCATTGTAACCATCCTTTTGATCCTTGCTGTATTCTGGTACATCATTTGGAAAAAACTCACTGCGACTATAATGTTTCTTGGCTTACATCAACACACGAGTTCTGAAGCAATTTCCGCCCACACCATTTGTCCTCAGCCTGATCATCTGCGGGACGCAGATGTTTAAAGGGGGGCAGTTGCGTATGCGCTCCCATACGCTAATTCGCCGACACCACACATTCCACGGGCAACATGATCCGTGCATCCGTTCAGCGAGCCACGCCGTAGCAGAAGTGCACCACAGTGGGAAACGCATGGTCAGCAGATTCATCAGCGAGTTGCGCATGGAGGCTACCTCAGCTTTGGGCAGCGAATAGATTTTAAGTTAGTCTTAATTTGTCGCCTTAAGAACCCGGTCGTGGAATAAAGTTATAATATTTAAAAGACATCTTTTAGTTTTTCCGTGTGCAGGTGAAGAAAAGGAGCCAGTGGCCGGCTGCCAACTAGAATTTTTTGGTGTTCCCTTCGGGGAGCGCCTTAACTTATATATATATTATATACTATATATATTATATATTATATACAAAAAATAATAAATAATAATTAATAATAAATAATAAATAATTATATAATAAATAATAAATAAGCGTATTGACAATGGCGTATATATATATGGCTAAAAATTGCTAGTATTACAATTTATGACATGATGTATGATCTTTATAAAATTTGAAATATATTTTTTATATAATCGTCTTAAAGTATGAAGTTATCTCAATTTTCCTTATATATATATAAATAGCATATTGTATAATAAATAAGCGTATTGACAATGAATGTAGAAAAATTAATGAATGTAATAGTAAGGCATTGTGTAATGTACAATGTCATATATCAAAATTTTTATAGAAAGAAAAGAGATTATGTGTAGAAATAATAAAGAGGCACTAATTAACTAAAACATTGTAAACTAAAATATGAAAAGAGGGAAAAATACAATAACCCCAACAAAATAGAATGTGAGAAGAGGGAAAAATAACAAAATAGATATGAAAACAACAAAATAAAATATGAAAAGAGAAAAAAATTACCCCAACAAAATATAAACGAAAAGAGGGAAAATTATAATAACCCCAATGAAATATATATTAAAAAGAGGGAAAATATAATAACCCCAACAAAACAAAATATGAGAAAACTACTAGACCAAAATATTAATATAGTTATACCAGCACAACAACAACGTCAACTTCAGGTTTCGACAAACATCAACAAATGGGTTCCGACACCGCGAGCTGTACACCTCGCAGTAGGAGCATCAGTTGGTTATGGTTAACCAACTAAATATTTAAAGGCATCAGTTGGTTAGCGATCTCAGTAAAAATGAGAAGGATTTTTAAACGGTGTAACAAGTTTTTTGTCCCAGCTGAGATAGGCTCAGCGGCTCCAGGTTTTATTGTGGGTGGACCTTGAAAAAAACCACTAATTTTGTAACGTATCCAAATTTCAAATGATTGTGTTTCAACAATCTAGGACTGACTGAAACAGATCAGCTCGGACGTTATATTTGATATCGTTTTTATTTTATTCAAATTCTCTTATTTATAACCATGTGTACTTCTTCTAATACAATGTTATTACTTAGCCTATGTCTTATGCTAAAGGAAGTTTAGTGGGAGCAGGAAAAGATCTGCTGAGCAACAGCCTCGGTACTGGTGCGACGCTTCGCTCGAGTAGAGTATCAACCGATTGTGAGCAAAAGCCCGTGGAGTTAATCAACTCTAATGTGGATTAATTGCAAACAAAAATAGAGTAGAGCAAAAGCCCGTGGAGTCACTTCGGCCTGACGAAGCGATCGGTTCGAGTAGAGTTAAAGGCCGTGGAGTCATTCGGAACTATCCGAATGATCGTAAAAAAAACGTTGAGCTAAATCCCGTGGAATTAATCAAAGCTAATGTGGATTAATCGTTAAAAACAGGTGTGAGCTAAAGCTCGTGGGGTCATACGGCACTAGCTGTATGATCGACTTAAAAATAAATGTATTTGCCTTACGGCGCCAAAAATGAACCAACTCACGAATGATATAGTCTCGTTTTACTGTTGAAGCGTTTCGCCGGTGTGAGACTGGTTGATTTTCTAAGTTCAAAAATGCTCGTTAAAAGCAGTTCTTGGGAATTGTAACTTCTGCATTGAACGCAAAAATAAATCACGTTGGAAGATTCCATACTTCTTGTTAGCATTGTCTTCCCATCAGCTGTGGTTGCTGTTGTTGTTGTTGTCGCTTTCCATATGTCTGGTTATGGAATCAGGTTTTGTCGTTGTTGTTTTTTCTTGCTTCTTGTGTTGTGGTTTATTGTAAAGAAGCAGTCGGTCGTTGTTGTTATTTTCTGTTATTGTTATTCTTCTTCGTTTCTGCTTCTGCAATTATGACGGTATGTATGTATGTACATATTTTGCTATTGCTGGTGGTTGTGCAGTATGTATATGATCGGCTGCTTGCTCTCATATGCACCTCGGTATGTAATTGATTTTCTGGTGCCGGAATGTATGTAAGTCAGTTTGTATATCCGTTTACTTGGTTTATTGTCTACAAGCATTATTGTTTTCGGCAGCAGCATTTGAAAAGATGATTGGATCGTTACAACATGCGTACGCGGATGATATACAGCTGTATGGTTCGAATGCTATGGAATCAATACATGACCTAGCGAGTAAACATAAAGGCCCAACCAAGCAATGCATAGGAATAGAAATCTAAGCTACGAATACACAGAATCATATGTGGGCACCCATACAGTGCACAGTCACGGTTTCGTCAAGTTCGTACCCTTTCGTTAGGAATAGAATGCATAGAAATCATGCGGTCTGGATCGCACAATCAGTAGTGACAGAGTCACCATCTCCTCAAATATTAGATACTGAAATTTATACAAAATGCGATCATATTAATTTAATAAAGTGTTTCCTCTCTTCGAAAGTCCCAACCACTAAAACATAATTGCTAAGAACAGTATTTTATGCATCTTTATGTTTTTAAGCACTTTTATGCAATTTGAAAAGATTTCTTCACTGTTAAAGAAGCGTACGCAGCGATTCGCAAATCTATCTGCGTCAGTTGGTAACTCTCACTATTGGAAAAAATATTTCTGTGTTGTGAAATCATTCTTGTTCAAACTGAAATAAAAAATGAATGATAGTAAATAAGTAACAAAGCTATTTATTTGATCTCATTTTATTTCACTTTCACTAAAATCTGTGTTCTTTATTTAACTTTTTGCACTGTAATAGTATGGTCACAATGAATCAGCTGATTGAATTCCATGCATTGCTTGGTCGTTCTACTGATCCGTGGAATGCATATCTTCCATGTCGTTGAGTTCAGTGGCTTTCTATGCACTACTTGGTTGGGGCTTAATGCAGATTTAATGAAAATGAACTGTTACGCAAATGAGAATTGCCTCGCTATAAATCCAATTAAATCAAAGATTTTGTCAGAGCAAATTGAAATTGTTGGCACTGTGAGAAATCTTGGATTTATTATAAACACGAATTTGACTTCGTTACATCACGTGGACTATGTAGTATCTAACATTTACAAAGTTCTATTTCCATTAAGACTTTCCTCTGCTATTACGCCAGTTGCAATTCGTGTATACCTAGTGAAACCGCTTTTATTACCTCACATCACCTACTTTTGCTGTTTGTATAGTAAATTAAGCTCAGACTCTGAGTATGAGCTATGGGGTGGGCTACTCGGATCATATAAGAGGTTGTATACGAAGTTATTGGGGTGTTCTTTAACTGACTACTACAATTTATGGCAACTTTTTTTTTTTATTTAAATTAATGTCACAGAAAGTCCCCTTGTATTTGTATGAGAAGTTACATTTCTCTCGGTCAGTAAGAGCTCATCAGCTTATAGTGTCAATACATAATTATCTGATCACCAGTAGATTATTTTTTGTTAATGCCATTAGGCTATGGAATTCGATACCAATTGAATTTAGAAGCATTTCTTGCTTTTTCAGCTTCAAAACTATAACTGAATATTATAATTCTGAAACCTTTTCTTTGCTTGATTAACTAAGTACTCTCGACCAACATTTAGTAATATTTATGTAATTCTTTCTAATCATTGTAATTCTTTCTAATCGTTGTGTCATTAAAGTGGGTAAGTATTATTACATTTGGATGTCGCTACTATATTTGCTTTTTTCTTGTCCATAAAATTCTATTTTACGATTTAAAGTTTTTTGGTTTTACTATAAAATATATTTTCGCGTCTCTTCTCTTTTAGGGCATTTAACTTTTTTGTAGCATACTCTTAAGGGTATTATTTTCAAACAGTCGTTCATATATTTAGTTTCGTTTCTCTCCAAGGTATTTTGTAGATTTTTGTACACATAGGTTTGTATCTTGTTTGTGCAATAATATCATTCAACTGTTTAAATTATTGCAGCTCCTCTTCGTCGTCTGCTCCCCCTTCACGTCTTCTTTTATCTCAAATCTTCCTGCGTTTGCTGATCTTTCGCATATCTCTGCTATTTTTTAAGCTGAACTACCTAGCAACACCTCCGAAGAGGAAGCAACAACTTTTCCTCGTTAATGCAACCTTTGATTTATCCCGAAAAATTGCACATTTAGTTTTCGTTTTCCAGCCCACATGAGGAGGGGAAGCGTCCGTCTCCACACTGCTTTATCAACTTTTCTGTCTCTCTGCTTGCTAAATAATCCAATGCAAATTACGAGCCACAGTTTCTTAGTTGTTTGTCGTCCTGCGTAGCTAGCAAACGGGTTTGCCAATTAATCCTTATCACGGGTTGTCATTTAGCGGCAATTTGCTGAGCAACCTATGCACCCAATTCAGATCACAGAAGACCAAGAAATGTGGCAAGGGCGCAAGAGATGAAGGGGAAAAGTGAAGGATTGACTGCCATTTTGATTAACATCAGCTTTACTTCGACTCAGAAGTTAACCACTTTCAATAACATCTATCTCATAATTATTTTATTTTTAGTTTACTTTTACTGTGATCAACACTAAGTGTGGCATTAAATGTAATTCACATAATCCTCATCCTTAATTATCGCTTATCAATCCGTAAGTTACATAAGTGAAAAATCAATTGACATTTTATGGGTTTTTTCAAGATTTTTCCATAGTAAGAGAAAAAATATTTATATCGAAATGCAATAATTTACGAAGAAGTGATGAGACTCTGAATTCACAGGGTTCCTTGTGCAGGTGTACAAATAAACGTGATTCGTATTGAAATCATCCTATTAACCAATCATCCCTTATCTAACAAAGCCAATTAGAGGAATTCGTTTGTTTGAATTTCATGACGTTTTGGAGGATTTTTTTCAAAACATGAGAAGAAGAAAAAAAAAGAAGAAGATAATTTTCTATAAGAAGTAACTACATTTCGGACACGAGAGACAAGACAAGAAAATCAAAACACCAAAAAAATAAATATAAAGTGAAATAATAAAAGTGAAGCAAATTTAAATTGTGAAAGAAGTTAACATACCGAATATAGAAGCAGAAAATTTCAATAGTTGAGTAAATTCACATCAAAGTTTTTTTTAAATTTTCACAGTTTCATATTTTTTTTTTGTCTCGTTTTTTAAATTAGTTTTTACATACATTCAAACAACATTTGCTTTGCTCATTTTGATTAAATAAAATATTATCCAAAAAAGAAAAAATGCATTTCTTCTGTAAAAAGTGTCCGAAAACCTTTACTTTCAAACACAATTTATTGAGACATGTTAAAACAAAGCCCATGAACAAATTGTTCAAATGTGACGAGTTCCAACAAGAATTTTCTCGAAATTATAAATTGGTGGAACACAAAAAGGCAGTGCATGCAAAAGAAGAAGTTGGCAAAAAGAGTTGCTACGTATCTACTCCTAACAGCAACATAAAATATATCAGGTCAAAACAAAGATGAAGGTTTATTAATATCCGAAGAATTCTTTCTGAGAAGTGAGGTTGACATTGTGTAGCAGCTAAAAAAATTACCTTAAGCACATGTCGTTGAAATTTAACATTGAGCTCTTCTGTGAATATGTAAAAATTACCTCAGATGATGATATGATCGTGGAATTAAAAGCATTCCAAAGGAGAATGAAAATACTTCAGCTAAAGCAAAAAATAGTGCCACTTCTCAAGAAAATTTGGAGGTTATTAGTAAAAAATGAACGAATTTCAGGAGAGAAATAGTAGGTTGAGCCTTGCGAAAATCTTCCATGTAGAAATAAACGTGAATCAATACCGGCCAATAAAGGTTCATTATATTTGCCTCAACCAAAGACCTGGATAAGAAGAGAGCCTGCATTAATATCCAAAACAGCGACGCATACTGCTATAAATAGACTCTCATCGCTGCTCTATGGACGAAAGATTGGAATCCTCAAAGACCGCATGTTTACAACATTCCGAATATTCCAACTATTATTATTATTTGTATGGATTAGTGCACTACGACCTGTTGATCTATTGTGCATCCTGCTCGAGCTCACAATTCATGTACGCACCCTATTCTTTCCAGGAAACTGATAATTTTACTAAGCTTCACGGATCTTATACGTGGCTGACTCATGTACACTGTCTCGAATGTCGCTAGTCTTGCAGGCGCAAGCGCCGCACATAAAGTGAGTATATGAATTGGGGTTTCTTTATCCCCCATGCAAACTTTGATACCTCATATGGTATATAGGTGCTTCCTCTCGGTTAAAAAACCGGTCATTATTCGTAACCTATTTATTGGTAGGTTCATGCATTAGCGCCATTTTAGAGTGCCCCAAGCAGTGTTGGTTAGTCCAGCATTTCACTCTGAGTTATTGTTCTTCGACCCCAAGCTTCTGGTAAAGTATATTCGGTGCAACTCCACAGCATGGTTTGGCCATTACTAGTAAAGTATTACCTCCCTCCCTAGCCAGGCGATCCGCTTCTTCGTTGCCTTCAATACCAACATGCCCTGGTAGCCACAATAGATGTAACTTGTTTTTTGCTCCGAGCATATTAAGTTTCTCAGGGCATTTCCATACAACCCTAGAATTGATGCGGTATGACGTTAGTGCCTTGATTGCAGCTTGACTGTCAGTTAAGATTACAATACTCTTCTTTTAAAAATTCCTATATAAATTGAATTTTGCACAACTGTCGATAGCAACTATTTCGGCTTGAAAGATGCTTCCATGCCTCTCGGTTCCGAGTATTTTGTTCTGGGCCCGAAGACTCCAGCCCCAGCACCGCTTGGCATTAAGGACCCATCCGCATACCATGTTATCAAATGCATTGCATCCTATAGTGCGTCCTCGTTGCCTACATTTGGATATGCAGATGTAGAGGTGTCAGTTATAATAGGACTTCCGTCGGTAGCGTTGGACAAGTACGCATTGCTCATCCTCCATTACGCATCCTCCATTATTATTGGATCAAGCTGTCTGAGTTTAAATTTTCTTCTTGGCTTGGGTTGAGTTTGAACCCCACCTCGTTGCATTATTGTCTTGTTATTCTCAGTCCCTTTTTAATTCTTCCAGGGAGAGCTTCTGCAAATTTACCTCGACAGAGTATAACTATGTCATCGGCGTAACCTTGGCAGTAGAGTCCTGCGCTGTCAGGTTCCATAGGAGCTCATCTACGATGCTCCACAATAGTGGAGAAAGTACTCCTCCCTGCGGAGAATCCCTCGTAGTGTTGACTTATACATGTTTATTTCCTACATTGGTAGTTACTCTCTTTGTTCATAGCATTTCCGCTATCGACTTTGCAACGGTGGTGTGAACACCCTTACATGTGATGTATTGTCGAAAGCCCCTTCTATGTGTAAGAAGGCACAGAGGGCAGTTTCCTGGCATTCCAAGGAGCTCTCGATTTCTTCCGTCAGCTGGTACAGTGCAGTTTCTGTTGACTTACCTGCTCTCTATGCCTGCTGACGCGGATGGATCATGAGCTAATTTTCTTCATCGTTCCATATTTTGTTGTCAATAAACTTTTCTATAGTCTTTAGTAGAAACGATGCCAAGCAGATTGGACGGTAGGATTTAGGGAGAAAAGGATCTTTCTTCCCTGCTTTAGGTAAAAAGACAACCTTTGCTTGCCTCCAAGCTGCTAGTATGTGACCCAAAGCTAGGCTACTTTTCAGTATTACTGACATTTTGGGTATTATACTGTCTTCCCCCTTTTAAAAAAGTATGGGGTATATGTCGTCATAGCCTGGCGACTTATATGGTTTGAACGTCCCAAGCGCCCACTTAACTCTGTGCTGAGAACATAGTTTTCCTGCAAGAGTCCATTCCTCTTTTGTGGGCCTGTGTTGCCAGTTGTCAGGAGTCTCCTCTTTTGTGGGCCTGTGTTGCCAGTTGTCAGGAGTCTCCTGCTCCTCAGTAACCGATGCTGAAAAGTGAATTTTTAATAGCAGTTCTGCCTTTTCCTCTGCGCTTTCGGTAAAATCTCCCGACTCTTTTTTAAGAGATGCGGATATACTTGCACTCTTTGATAAGACTTTGCAAAGTATTCGCGGAAACTCTTTCGTTGTGCCGCTATGATTTCTTTGTTACAATTAGCTAGAGTCACAGTATATTCTGCCCATTCCTCAGTATTTTTAGCTGGGTTGAACAGCCTGCGAGCCTCTTTTCTTAGCCTTACGGTCGCATCCTAGTAGCAATGGTATCTTGCTTCGGCGACAGTGTTCTACCAGTCTGACCACGGTATCGGTAGGTACCAGTGGCTCATCCACTAGTAGGTAGCATGAAGCAATAACAACACCCCTTACTCCTCTGCCAGTATTTATAGTACTGGCAGCTCTATAGCTACCACAACCTAGGTTAGGAAATCTGAAAGACATACGTAATTAATATTTATCCTCAGCAGTATATTCGTATGTGGGACTTCGTTACGATTGTCGTACATTATTTGAGTGCTGTTGCTTGAGAATCCCATTACCTTGCCTTTATAGGGCTCCTTCTAGGGCTCCTGTAGTAACACCACGTCAGCTTTTTCCTTGACCATTACCCGTATGATATTAGCCGAAGCGGCTCTTGCATGGTGAAGAATCATCTGGGCAATGTTGGTGTTATGCATACAAATGCTAAAGCTCCCCTCTGTCAGAGTAGAGGTACTATCCTCTAACAGAGTCGCCTCCCTCAGAGCAGAGTTGCTGTCTTCCAACAGAGTTTCCTCTGCCAATTTGTCAATAGCCATCGCGGCGAGGTCATGATCAATACCCTCACTTTCATTATTGACCTCCGCCACAACTTGGCTTTCCACCACATCGATTGGCAGCTGGGAAGCGACATATGCTGGTATTTCTGCCTTATCGGCCCCAGCAGGTGTATGCGCTTCGCCTCGCTTTGCATTCCTTTGTTTATGGAAAGGGATCCGTACGAAACCAAACCTGTACCTGATGGCACAGTTGATTGCTCTGATGGCTTCAACAGATTCCTTATTCATACCAATGGTCATTAGTTTCCCATGGCATTCACCTTTTGATTTGAAGACTCTCCAAAGCTGGAGGCCTTCATTTCGCATTACAAGTAGTTGCAGTAGCGATGCGGTGTCATTGCCCGCCGCCTTTGGAAGAAACGCTGTTGCTATATGTATGCATGGTATTTCATTCCCCATGCATGTAATCAACTCGACTCCCTTCCAGCCAGGCAGACTAGGTGTTATTGCTTACAGCCACTCCCTAGTGCCCTCTCCCGCACAGTCGACCAGTATAAATCCTGGTCGAAAATGTATACCTTCGAATTGGATTTTGGTCCTCCAACCTCTTCGATCGTCCCAAGCTCCTCACGAGTAAGTATTATCTCAGGAAACGAGTTCGCTATTCTGCTACCCTAGCACAATCGCCCCAGCATAATATATAGCGGTTCTCTTAGCTAGCGGTATAGCGGAGGCTACCTTAGCAATGACCTTCTGTCGTTTGACCTCAACCCCAACAGGAGGGGAGATTTCCGACGGTACTCTTTTTTGGGTCGCAGGACCACTGTTAAGTCTGCCTTTGACTTTCTTCGCTGCCTTATTGTGGGACTTGCCGGCGTTCCTGTGTTTAACGTACCACTTACACTCTGCCGCAGTTTTCCAGAGTTTTGGATTCCTCCGTACTTGACTCAGGCTTAGGGTCTTCCTGCGCTGGACGACCAACGGTCACAGTCTCCTTACGTTCCCAAACTTATCCTTAGGAGGAGTACTTTTGTCACCTAGGGGAGTGGTTTTCCTCCCTAGGTGTCTTTTTCCTACCTTCTTACTCCTTGAGGTGGACGCATGGGGGCAGTATTGCCGTGACAATCTTTTGCCTGGTCCGCTAGTTGTGGTGCGGTTGACGCCCGCAGAGATTTTTTTATGTTATTTGTGTTTATGTTTTATTTGTCCATTTTTGTTTCCACGAGTATTGTAACGATAAATTTTGCTGATAAAATTTAACGTTCATACAAAGAATTACACTCAGCATCAAAGTCAAGGACAAAGCACAGCAAACTCGTTTTCGCAAAGTAAATAGAGAAAACTAGTCAAACGAGTTTGCTGGATAGGTCGTAAACACTGGAAGCGACGAACATGTCGCATCATTTCCAGCGAACAAGTCCGAAGTTCGGAGAAAGCTTTAAAGCTCCTCACAGAATGAGGAGCAAAGTATAAAAAAACGCGCACTGAGTGCATGGGGGCAGTCGTTTACAAACCACACCCGTGAACAATCGTTCAGAAACCACACGCGTGGGCAGTCGTTCAGAAACCACACCCGTGGACAGTCGTTTAGAAACCACACCCGTGAACAGTAATTTCGAAACCACACCGCAAGGACTCGCAGTCAGCATCGCAAGGACCTCAAGTCGGCATCGCAAGGACTCGCAGTCAGCATCGCAAGGACCTCAAGTCGGCATCGCAAGGCCTCGTAGTCAGCATCGCAAGGACCTCAAGTCGGCATCGCAAGGACTCGTAGTCAACATCGCAAGGACCTCAGCCGACGTCGCAGTCAACGTCTCAGTCGACGTCGCAGTCAACGTCTCATTCGACGTCACAGTCAACGTCTCAGTCGACGCCTCAGTCAACGTCGCAGTCGACGTCTCATCTACGCCGCCGCATCTACGCCGCCGCGTCATAAATCTACCACATCAGCTACAGTATCGGGGAGGCTTGAATCGGGTAAGAAACATAAGAAACGCCGTTTCTTCCAAGCGTAACCTATAGTTACAAAGCCCTGTCGGTCTGTTGGGTTTATACTCCGCGACAGTAGACAGCCTGTCTGTTGGGTTTATACTTCGCGGCTATCTATATTTAACGCCCTGTCGGTCTGTTGGTTTTATACTCCGCGACAGTGGACAGCCGGTCTGTTGGGTTTATACTCCGCGGCTATCTATATTTAACGCCCTGTCGGTCTGTTGAGTTTATACTCCGCGACAGTGGACAGCCGGTCTGTTGGGTTTATACTCCGCGGCTATCTATATTTAACGCCCTGTCAGTCTGTTGGGTTTATACTCCTCGACAGTGGACAGCCTGTCTGTTGGGTTTATACTCCGCGGCTATCTATATTTAACGCCCTGTCGGTCTGTTGGGTTTATACTCCGTGACAGTGGACAGCCTGTCTGTTGGGTTTATACTCCGCGGCTATCTATATTTAACGCCCTGTCGGTCTGTTGAGTTTATACTCCGCGACAGTGGACAGCCGGTCTGTTGGGTTTATACTCCGCGGCTATCTATATTTAACGCCCTGTCAGTCTGTTGGGTTTATACTCCGCGACAGTGGACAGGCGGTCTGTTGGGTTTATACTCCGCGGCTATCTATATTTAACGCCATGTCGGTCTGTTGGGTTTATACTCCGCGACAGTGGACAGCCTGTCTGTTGGGTTTATACTCCGCGGCTATCTATATTTAACGCCCTGTCGGTCTGTTGGGTTTACACTCCGCGACAGTGGACAGCCGGTCTGTTGGGTTTATACTCCGCGGCTATCTATATTTAACGTCCTGTCGGCCTGTTGGGTTTATACTCCGCGACAGTGGACACACTAATCAAAGTCTCTTTTCAGCACAGATTTGTAAGATAACCAAATAATCGACATGCTCTTAATCACAACCTCTGTTTCAGCCTAACGATCATAAACTCTGTTTCAGGCTCTTAATCATAAACTCTGTTTCAGAGTAACGATCATAAACTCTGTTTCAGGCTCTTAATCATAAACTCTGTTTCAGGCTCTTAATCATAAACTCTGTTTCAGCCTAACGATCATAAACTCTGTTTCAGGTTCTCAATCATAAACTCTGTTTCAGCCAAACGATTGTAAACTTGTTATATAAAACTTATCTTAGCTAAAACGTATCTATAAGCATATTTCAAACTATTGTAATTACTGTCAAGATTTAATTAAATAAAGTTGTTAGTATTGAAATCGGTGTATTGCGTTCAAATCAATAAATAACTGGACGAGACCTTGGACTGGACTGAGTGATATCCCGGCGAGAGAGGAAAAGCATCGTTACAGTGTGGGGGATGCAAGTTCCGCCATGCCATAACCCCATTAGCGTGGTAAGGCCATAATTACTCATCGAGGCGGACAGGTATCGATGAGGCGCCGTTAGAACACAACCGGTATTACCCCCTAGCTGCGAACCATATATAGGCAAGGGTCGCATGACGCCTTGCTTAAGGAGGGACTCCGTTTTGGATGCTCATTTGCAAAGTGAAAAAAACTCTCGGTCTCCTTTTTTTGAAGAGAGCCTACCTCACTTATCTAATAAATTGGAAGTGCAGGCGTCGATCTTGAAATGCTATAGTCTGGTTCAAAAGGACACTCCGTTGGACGAAATGAGTCATATAAATTTCAAATTAGGATTTCCTGAACAACTTTTAAATAAAATTATGGATGCTGCAATATGACTTTTCGGAATTCAAGTTGAGCATTTTTGCTTATTCTCTCGGGTTTCTTCTGATCCAAAAAAATCATATAATCCAATTGCTCCAATGAATTAACTGATTCAGTTATTTATTTACTTTATCAAAAACTTTGTGGTCTTAATTCGAAACTTAGGGATCTATATTTGAAATCGTTCAGTATTAATTACGATGTTATTGCTTTAACGGAAACAAAGTGTCTGTAATTTGGAAATATTATCACCGCAATTTACAATTTATCGGACAGACAGAAATCATGGACTGGACAGAAATCCTCGTTGCTGTTAAATTATATTATTGTTCAAGATTGGTGACTTTAAATGATATTCTGAATGATAATCACGATATTAATATATGCTGCATTTTTGTAAAAGAAACTTGCCTATCATTTTATATTACTTGTTCATATACTCTCCCAAGCTCCGGAATGGACGTGTACCGCTCCGGATGGACGTGTATAAATGGATTGTATATATAAATTAAATAATAATTTGTTAAGTACAGACCGCCTTGTAGTTCTACGTGACTTTAACTGGCCTCATGTTTCTTAAAGGAATTGCCCTGATGATGGTCAAGTTCCGATACAATCATATGACAATTCCATTTTTAGAGGATTTATTGGCCTGTGGAATTTTTGCAGTTAATCACATTAAAAATCATAACAATCGCTAACTTGACTTGGTCCAACATTCAGGACCCTTGGGTTTTATTTATTTATTAATAATTCAAAGAACTAAGCTAACAGAGCTTTATAGCTGATATTAAAAATCAAATACAAAATTTAATTTTCGAAATAAATAAGAAGTTTCCGCTTAGAAATAAATAAACAATCAGAAAAATTCACAAAGACTGAATTAAAATATACAGATGAAGTTCTGCAGAATTGTACATGTAAGGTTTCGTGACTTCTCGAAATTACGTGGAAGATTGATGCCGACCATGGCATCACCATCGGGTGGATAAGATATACTCAGAATCCATGGTCCTTGGATAAGATTTAGTATAAATAATGAATTAAACATTATTCTGCTATGAATATGTGACGGTAATGTAATATTTCAGTAAGGGACGAATTAATGAGGTGTATAGCAATTTGTTGATATAAGGATCATTAAATCATCAACTTTTGCCCAGCGCTTTATAAATCCTAGTAGACCTAACGCTCTACTGGTTCTTCGATCGATATGGGCGTGGAAACAAAGTGTAGGATGGAACGCAACACCAAGATCCTCAGCGGTATTTAATGTTTCCAATTTTTCGTTACCAATAGAGTAAGAATAATTGAAATGATTTAGTCGAGAAAAAGTCATTTGTTTGCATTTACGTAAATTTTAACTTATGTAGTTTACTTTACACCATATTTTTCTGTAACATAACCGATTGAGTACGGTTTGTAAAATACGTACATCATGTAGCCACATCTAAAACCATTTCAAGTCTTTGAAACGAACTACATTAGATTCGTTATTGTAGATTTCCCTGGACGAAAACCATGCTGAATCGGTACGATTAATGAATAAACATCACGCGAGATCTGATTTATAATATTTTTTTCCAATAGTTTGGGCAACGTGCTTAGCTTTGCAATACCACGGTAATTTAAAATATCTGATCTGTTCCCAGTTTTATGAATGGGAATGACAAATAGGCCATTATGCCGGAAAATAGCCATAACGTAAAGACTTTTGAAAAATCAACGTTACCGATACGCTAATTCACTAGCACAGGATTTCAAGATACATGCCGGAATATTGTCTGGTCCGGCATTGCAATTTGATTTTAGATTTTTCAGCTCCTTAAGAACGATATTCTGGTTTATATTAACATCATGCCTATTAAGACAATTCGATACTGGATAAGAATAATGCCCTACGTCACGTCGTACATCCTTATACGTTGATTCAAAGATTTTCGCAAACAATTTGCACGTAGACTGGATATCATCAGATTCCTCATCAACCAAAAATATTGTAAATGGAATTACATTACATTTTCGTTTAGTATTAACAAAGATCCAAATGACTTTGGATTAGCCTTCAAATTTCCCTTAACTCGTAATATATATCAATATATCAATCCCATGTTTAATGAAATTTGTATAAAACTTCGCTACATTGCGTAAATTACGAACTTTATCCGTAAACCAGGTCGGTCCATAACAAATACTTGTACTACGTAACAGCTCTGCAGGTTAGGGCTCCCACCTAAAACTTGGTAAAATGCTGCCACTGCTGCATCGATATTAGAAGGAGATTCAAAATCTTGTAAACCTAAGATTGTATCCCAATTAATGTTGCCAATATGGCGTTTCAGAATAACGAAGTTTGTTTTTCGAAAGTTAAATTCTTTATGCCGTCGAACTTTCCTTACATGCCGTTGTTTGTATCTACCAAATAACTTCAGTAATAAAGCAGGATAAATCTTATCTTCCGGAAATACAAGAGCATCTGTACGGCATATATTAATAGAATCGTTATCATCAGAAAACACCAAGTCAAGTAAGCGATTGTTATAATTTTTAATGTCATTAACTTGAAAAATTCGACAAGCCAATAAATCCTCTTAAAAGTTATAGTTGGAGTTATCATATGATTGTAACAGAATTTGAGCATCATCAGTGCAAATTCTCTAAGAATCATTAAGCAAGTTAAAGTCCCGTAGAGCTACAAGGCGCTCTGTACTTAACGAATTATTACTTAATTTATATATGCAATCCAAATGCTTCTGGTACACGTCCATCGCGGAGCTTGGGGAATATATGAACGAGTAATATAAAATTATATGCAATTTTCTGTTATAAAAATGCATCATATATTAATATCGTAATTATCACCGCCCCCTCTTTTTAATCCAGTCAAAGCATGATTTCTGTCTGCCCGATATATTATAAATTGCGGTGATAATATTTCCAAATTACAGACACGTTGAGTAACCCATGTTTCCGTCGTAATATATACTGCGCGATTTCAAATATAGATCCTTAAGTTACGAATTAAGACCACGAATTTTAGCGAGTTCATTGGAGCAATTGGATTTAATGAGTTTTTTGGATCAGATAAAACTCGAGAGAATAAAGAAAAATGCCCAACTTGAATTCCGAAAGGTCATATTACAGCATCCATAACCTGATTTAAAAGTTGTTCAGGAAATCCTTAGTTGTCAGTTCGTCCACCGGAGTTTCCTTTTCAACTAGCCTATATCATTTCAAGATCGAGGCCTACACTCCCAATTCATTAGATAAGTGAATGGGCACCCACCTATTCCTGGGCAAAACATGAAGTTCTGTTCCGGTGTCTGAACCAAACACTTTGCGAGAATTGGTGCGCTTATTTTTATTCCGTAAGTTGTTCTTAACAATCTGGAAACCATCAATGTTGTTAATGGGAGATGAAGAAGCATTCTCATCAATCGAATTAACTGAAAAGGTGGACTTCTTCCCTTCAAAAAAAGCAGGCAGAGAGCTTTTTCACTTTGCAAATGAGCATTCAAAACGGAGTCAATAACAGCACCGTTAGAAACCTGTTCTGAACGACTTACATCAGGTTGCTTTGTTCCTTTTTTTTATCAGCATTAATGCTCCTAGAAGTCACCTTTCATTTGCCTGCACCGAGTAGTGTCCACTCCATCATTAGCAGCCACATTCCCGATACTCACTCGCTCTGAGCGCCCGAGACGCCAGCGAAGCTTTGTTGGCGTTGTGACACGTTATTCGGCGCGACTAATGTGAATGTGGCACAGAGAGCAATTATCCTCCTACACTACCTCTGCTATCTATCGGCGGGTGGATGTTGCAAATAAAATCGACCTAGGAGCGGAAGGGAAACTAAATGTTGCCTCGGAAGAAGAGCTTGACCATCAGCGATATGTCTACAGAGGAAATTCACTTTTGTCGAAAAGAAACCCTGTGTTGTTTGTTTCTAACGAAGCGGATTTTTGCTAAAATATCGGGAAAAAACAGCTTGACCACCAATATTTCAGCTGCGACCTAGAAGCGGAAGTGAAACTAAATATTGCCTCGGAAGAAGAGCTTGACCATCACCAATAAGTCTACAGAGGAAATTCACTTTTGTCGACAGAAAGAGACCTGTATTGATTATTCCTACCGAAGTGGATTTTCGTTGAAATATAGGGGAAGAAGAGCTCGACCACCAATATTTCACTGCAACCTGGAGCGGAAATGAAACTAAATCGATGAGCTCTGAATCTAATTGTTTACTTCTGCACGAATCCACACGTCTGTGGCATCTGTGTATTAGTCGCCGAAAGAAGAAAGAAACTTGGTTGCTTCGCGTTTAATAGGCGTCGGTTTCCCGCTTCGACTCGATTCTCGAACTTTCGATGAAAATTGACTTGGTTGTCTTCTTGGTGCCTTGTGTATGTATGTGTGTTCCAGTGTGTTCTCTATTCTAGTTTATACAATTTAATCCTCCTATATTATAATATCTGTTCGCACATGTGTATTAGAGGAATTTAATGATACAGGGTGGTGTTACACATTTCATTAAGTTCATTAATCTAACTAAGTATTAAAAGGAATCACATTATTCCAAATATTAATGCAATATATTCCAAGTAACAAGTTTCCATCAATTTATACATTAAAGCATTATAATAAATTTATAGATATATAAAAAGTTAAAGAAAGTTAATATCAAAAGAATTCATATATATTCAAAATGTAATCCTGTTCAAATCTTAAAGTATGATTATAAATCTCAAAGCGCAATAATAAGTTCTTAACTGATTCATGGGTATTAGAATGCATTCATGAAGTGTATTCTTATAGTTTCCAAGTGTTATCCGCAGATTCCATGTGTTGCTGGACGACGAGCAGCAAGAGTTTACTTTGTGTGTGATTGAAATTTAGTTTCTAAATTTTTCTTCACAACCAAAAAATCCCAGCGGTTCCGCCCGTGTGGTTATCTGTTCCTCTAACGCATGTCATTCACTACACGAAACCCAAACCCTTGACAATTGCGTGGCATAATTTCCGGAACGGAATACATATGTTGTACTAAACGCTCGTTCAACACATACGTCTACGCCCGAACAGGAACAGTTCTGAGTTGTACAGCAGTAGAATCATCAACCGAATATTTACAATGGTAGAAGTGACGTGGATACGGTATTTACACAAGGATGAATTACGAACATACCCAAAGGAATTTGGACTGAAGGAAGACGGGATGGTCGATGAATTAAGGAAGCGCCTCGCTACGTTTGTCGCAAAGGATGACGATGACGGAGATACAATGAATTGAATTATTGGAAGCAAAGCATATCAGCCATTTCGCCGGCCTCTGTTACAACAACGGGATTCACCGGCACAACTTGGTGTTCCAACGTTCGAGAACAAACCTTCAACGTCAATGGCATGTCATATCGCCGCATTGACAGGCCAGATTTCTGGATGACACACCGACAAGCAGCGGTCGTGGAAACACCAATGATGGCGATCACGATTGTTCCCCTAATGAACCGTGTACGCAAGTAGGTAGTGAAATTTAATGGGGAAGGGTCCATTGAGTTTTGTAGAAAGGATAGAAGAGTCCTATAGGTGTAATCCAAATCAGATTCCCAAGGCAATACCTGAAGTGCCTCAAGGCCATGCTCTCCAATGGTTTCGAGCAACAACTGCCGCTGGGAAAGATGGACCACATTCAAATCAGATTTCCTGAAGTTTTTCTTACCGGCGCGTTTCTTTGAACCACTGGAAGACGACGTGCGACAGCGCCACCAAGGCGCAGGCAAACCATTTAGGAATTATGTCCCCGCTATGTAAGGCCTTACACGTCACACCGACATGAGTAGTGTATATAAGGGGTTTCCGGGCCAAAGTAGCGACTGGGCAGTCGCTGTGGAGCATGTAGAGCTCAGCTTGCCGCCTCCATAAGTTTTATTAAGGATTGTGTGTGTTGTAAGTTTTATTAAGGATTGGTTTTCTGCCGGTGTGGAGCTCATCCATCCATAAGGTTGTTAATGTTTGTGTGTTTGAGGCTCTCTTCCGCCGCCATAAGGTTTATATGGTTTATAAGGTGTGGAGCTCTGCCGGCAGGGCTACGGACGGATAGGCAGCTGATGTTGAGAAGGAAAGGGATTGATGTAAGCGGGGTGGGAAGGAGTGAAGATGCTGAATATTTTTGTGAAAGAATATGTTGTTGTTGTTGTTGTAACATGAGACTTTAGCGAACAACCGTTTGTCCACGTTTGGTAAACAAATTTCGGTGTTTTGAACGAACTGCCGTCGATCGAATTAGTGTAATAAAAATTTATTTAATTACTTATGTTGTTGTTGTTGTAGTTATGTAGTTATGTTATTGTTGTAATTAATTCTTTTGGTGGAATGGGGTGCCGTCGTTCCAGTTAGTGTAAACAAATTTAGTTGGTGGGGGATTTTTATTTCTTCTGTTGTCTTTGGCTTTTGTTTCAAATCTTACTATGATGTCGTCTAATTATGTGTATGTACAGTGCGTACAAAGAGAGTCTATGTTCTTGTTCTTGGGCATAAATGTCTTTAGGAAATGTGTGATCGGTGACATTCATGCACGCTCAAATTCATATTGCTCCATTTCAACGGTTTTCAATGTCAAATCTCAGCTTGCTTCAAATGTGTTCGGGGTGAATGTTGTTCATTTTTTGTTCATTGGTCTCAACTCGAACTTTTTGAAACGCACAGTTAGTTTATGTTTTTATAACTACTTTCAACAGAGGATGGAGAATCGACGTTGTTCTTGTAATTCAATTACTTCAGTAGAACGGAGTGTCGTCAATGGAATTAGGGTAAACAAAACTCGTTTCTTCAACAACCCCGACAGTGTTAATGAATAAGTTAAAAATAACATGGACACATGCAAACGCATTTACTCGCATTCATACAAACGTAGTGGAAAATTCCGTTGGTGTTTTTCACAAAATGAACAAATGTAAAATTGTTGTTGTTGCTGTTAAATGTAAATTAGGAAACGTCGTCGTCAGGATCGGCATCGTCGGTGGAAGAATAACAAATTAACAAGCAGTGGAAATGTTTTTGTTAGAGCAAAAACAACCACAAGAGACACGAGGAGAAGAAGGAGAAGAAGGAGAACACCAACAACAATAGGCACAACTTTCAAATGAATGCTTTCTGCGTCAGTGCTAAGGACACAGAACAGAATTGAATTTAACCCCAGTTACAAAAAAAACAGGACGAGCTGAGCCTTACATTTCGTCGTCACACACAAAAAAAAAAATTACGCCGATCCTGAGCGGAGAAGGAGAAATGAGAGGAGGGAGGGGGGATTAGGTGAAGTTTCCCGCCCCCTTCATAACCCACCCTATCATGGTTGGCGCGTCGGAACGCTGTTGCCCCGTTACTAAAGGTGTCGCCTGGATGCGCGGAGTGGAACCGCATTATTAATTAAAAAAAAAAATTTAATCATATAAATACACAAAATAATAATTAAATGATAATATTTCCTTTACAATTGAATTTTTATGGCATAAGTGAACTTAACATTTTTATGCATAATTCAAATAAAATTTATGGACATAAGTTATCGATGTATCGTAATCTGGTGTATGGCATATCTTTTGACTACTTATTGGTTCTTAGGGTTTTGATTTGCCTGCATAAGGTTATTGCTCTCAAGGAGCCCACATACCTATTACGTAGACTAAATTTTTCAAGATCTAACCGCAATAACGTCTTAATTCCAATAAGGCACCATTATTTGATTTCTGAGCGTCATTTCTATATATTTGCAATCAGGCGGTGGAACTCCTTACCAACTCAGATACAGAGAATCACCAGTACACTGCACTTCAAGCGGAAATTGTTTCAACATTTTATATCTGCTTCACAATAAACTCGTAGTTGGCCTGCGTCGGTTCTTGTCTCCCACTTTCATTATTATTCTCTCTCTTTAACCTTTCTTCAACTTACTAGCTTCTGTATCTTAAAAACTCAGCATACCTTTTGATTTCACCTACTTCTCGCGTTATTGTATTACTATTATTATTATTATTATTATTATTAGTATTACAGCTGTTCATTTTTTCATTTATTGTACACTGAATTATACAATTAATAAGACCTCCTAGTCTTAAAGTGTAATGTTTTGAAAGAATTAAATAAATAAATAAATAAATAAATAAATAAATAAATACGTTAAGATGAATACATAGATCGCATCACAAAAGAAAATTTTCCGTAAGATCAAAACTTCAATACAGTTCCTTTTTAACGTGTATAAAAATCTACAAAAGTTTGTGAGGTGTGTCGAGGACCACGCTCTGTGTCGCAGCGCGGAGAGTGAGCGGACGGTGAATTCGCTCATTCCAGATCGTTGCCGCAATGCGGTTATCGGCATCTCCCCTTTCCATCATGACGACGGAGAGAGTAGTCCCGTAAAGTGGCGTGATCGAAGTTTCTAGAAGAATTTTTTTTCTATGAACTTCACATCACGCCATCCTACGGGACTTGCAATAAAAGTCGATCATGGTGAGAGGGAGTGAGATGTCGCTAGCTGCGCAGCGACGGCGACTGGAATGAGCGAGGCAAACCAGTTTGCTTTCTGCTGCTTCGAAACAGAGCGTGGTTTGGAAAACAGTCAGTCGGTGATGAAATTTGAGTGGAAGGAGTCGCTGTGCATCAGTTAGAAATTTACGTTGGTCTTTTAACGATTCTTGTGTTCATTTTGATTTAATTGTGGACAGAGTGGAACAAATTAAATATCGTTTGAGAACATAATATAAATTGCAAAGAAAGTTTCTTAGACAATAAATCACATTCTCAGAAGGCGAAGAGACTCGTGAAAACTATGACAACAATTATTAATGCTGTAGAAGTGGAAAACAAGAAAAGAAAAATCACAGACGTAGTCAACCACAAAATCGTGCGGCGAAAATTCCTTCGAATTCTACCAGCGAAAGAAAGAAATTAGCACAAAAAGGGAGAAAATAAATCGTGGATTTCTTTTTTTGTGCATCGCCGGCTGACTAAAATACAGTAATTTATGAAAACACTTTACAACAATATTATTGGTGATTTTTCGCCGCAGCTTACAAGCATTGATTATAATTATTATATACTCTGAGTGAAACTGCGTGTTTTGTGAAAACTAGCAGAATGTTATTGGTGCGCGTTGTGACGAAAGAACGAGAAGACGCGATTGCCCGGAGGAATTATCAAAAGCAGAAACCAACAAACCAACTAAAGCAACGGAGAACAAATAAAACTGAACCAGAAGGCAGTCAGTACCAAAGAATATAAAACGCTAATACCAAGAAGCAAACCACTTTCGCAAGTGCCATAATTATATCGTTATTTTATTATGTTACGTTTTATTTTGCGCACTTTTAAGTTTCTGAATCACGTTTTAAGTCTCTGAATCACGTTTATATCACTTTTTTGTAGAGCAGCATAGATTAATCCTTAATACATGTATTATAATATTTTTTCTTATTATACGTTTATTTTTGAATCAACTATCTTTCGTAATACTACGCCACCCATGTTAGCATTTATTTTTTTTCTCTGTTACATTTTGGTTTCCTAATGCTGATGCATATAATAATAATATTTAAAATCTACCATTTAGGAGGTCGACTTAAATGATGAATTATCTTGTAATTGTGTTTGGCATTGGTGTAACCTAGAATTTATTTTATTTGTATTTTTCTTTTCTTTCTTTTCTTTCTTTTCTTTTGTATTATACCTGAAAGGTAACTACTTTTGTAGCAGATTTTTATAAATTCAATCGCGCCGACGTTTGTTTTGGCATTAATTATCTTTGCAGATGTACTGGAATCCATCGTGGCGCCATGGATGGAGCTCCATAACTCCATGACCAAGTAAGATATTACCACTAACACAAACAACAAAAAAAAAAAAAAAAAATAAAAGAAAAAAAAAAGGGAAAAGCAAACCATAGTATAAGATATATGGATTTTATTTAATATGTAACTAAGATGACGGAAAATATGTACAAAAATAAACTTGTTGTGTGAATAATATACAGCAACACAGTCTGAAGTAATATGGACTTAAATTTTTTTTTGTTAGCAGGTGAGTTAGCGGTTCCACTCCGCGCAGCCAGGCGACACCGAAAAAGGGGTTGGCGCACAAATTCCCAACGCGCCAACCATGGAAGGGCGGGTATAGAAAGGGGGAGGGAAATAACATCAACTCCTCCCCCCCTCTACTCCTCTCATCTCTCTCCCACCTCCCTCTCAGCGTAACTGTTTTCTTTACTACTTTTTGAAACTACTTTCTGTTTGTTGATTTCTTTTCTTTTTTTTTTTTTTTGCCGCCAGCGTAGTATCGATCGCGATGTGGTGTCGTCGTGCGAATTTTCGGTTATCGGTCTTGTTCTTGGCAGTATAGCCACAGTAAGCCTCAGCTCCTTTCTTTTTTTTTGTAACTGGGGTTTCAAGACGCTGTCGGGGTTGTTGAAGAACCCCCCCACTTTCCCTGAGCACGGCCGGAAGAGCTGAGCTGCCCTGACAGCGATCATATCTTCGTTCGTGATTTTTTTTTTTTTGATTTTTTTTTGTTGTTAAATTTAGTTTACCGCGAAACCACACCCCCCTAACGTTACAAGTTACAAACAACTATGGCTACCAAAATATGATTTCAACGATTCAATGAATTATTGAGTTATGATACGTTTCAATTTCTTAGAATTTACTTAGAATTCTAAATGGTACTGCTAAAATGCTCTTACATAATTATTATTTAATATAAATTATAATTAGAATTTTTGTTTTAAATTTTTAGTTTAATTTTGTCATTCAAACTTGGTTACTGTTCTGCATTTATGTCTGCTAGATATTACATTAAAGTGTTAAATTTTTCTACTTTGTCAATTGAATGAATTATACGTATATTGATTTTTGAGATGGCTCAATAAAATTTCAAATTGGCTGTTTGCCTAATTTGTAACTTATGTCTTATAATGATTTTTGTTCAATAGTCAACTTTCGCTTAGTATTATTCGTATTGCTAAATATAAATTCATTTCAATAGTAAAACATGCACAAAATAAAAAAAACTGTTATAAGTTCTACTTTAATGTTCTCTCAAAAAAAAAACTATACGTATTAATTAACATATAAAGACTGTATTTAAATATCTTTATACTTTATAATAACTAGATATTTATGTGTACGATATTTTGTTAATTAATTTAATTACGATCATCTGTGTGTAATTTTTGTGTACTTGACAAAAAAATGTAACAAAAACCGATTTGGAGCGAAACGAATTCGATTGTTTTGCTTTTTATTTTTGGATATTTTCACATTTTCTTTCCATATTTCAATTTGTTTTCTACTCCGCTGACGAAGAATATAATTGAAATACATAGATTTATTAAATCAAATATCAAATTGTATTTGATAGAAGCAATAATAATAAAAATAAAAACACTATTAATTAAAACAATTATTAAAATATTAATTATAAATTCCATTCACGAGTATTCGGCGAAATCCTGCTCATCATCTAGATCAGATAAGGAATCATCCTCCTCAATAACATATTCGAACTGGTCGGACCAATCAGCTTTACGGGCACTGCTTAAACGGTGCAACTTTCTTCCCTTTCTGATTTTCAAAGCTAAGTTTCTAATTCTGCTGGTAAATATATATATTTGAAAAAACTGCATTGGTTTTTACATTTAACGAGCACCAAAAATTTGTCTTTTTTCTTCATATTTTCAATTCAAAACAATGAAGAGCAAATTTTACTTCAATCACAGCGAGCGATATCAAGCTTTCAGTTGAGACGTACGTAATGAAACAGTTTGTGTTTGAATCAATTACTGCGTTTTATTATTTGAGTATAAAAGGGATTTTTACATACCCGCTGAAGTTTCCATAATTAATATTTGGGATTATTATTTGTAAGTTTTGTTCAAATTTATTTTGAAATAACTCTTCGAGTTTTCCACACCACCCAAGAGGTATGCACTGTGGTGCGTTACCGATTTTTTTGGTGGGTGTTGGGTTCCCCATTAGGCCTATGTCACCCATATACTACAATGTTTTTGCATACAATAAAGCATAAATATATACAAAAAATCAATAAAGTGTATAATACAGTGAAAACATAGATTTTATAAAAGTTAACAATGGGTTAAATGGTTAAATTTCAGCAGCCATGCAAATAATATGCAAATATTTACAGTGAATAATGTTATACAGTAATAACTGATATCAAATACAAATTATTTCATTTCATGTTTAATGATAGTTAATAAGTCAATTTAAGTACATAATTTACATCACAGTAAAAATGTCAATATGTAGTTTAGAAAACTAATTGTCTGAATAAATAATTAAATAAATAATATATTATATACATAGATTACACCATATTATATACATATGTTAATTATTCCATATAGATACTGTTGGAATGTAACAGCAATATATTATATATACATACATATGATTAACATCTCATTTCTACTCTCTCTATTCTTACTTTGTACTCAGAGAGCATTGCGAATAAAGTACTTGAAAGAAGCAGACGTGTTTGAGTTTACTGATATTATTTTCTCGCAACAGGTTATGGGCCCAGTAGAGCACGTGGTGTACATATTCTTTTTACATTAACTTTTCTTTGTGAAGATTAATAAAAAATTATGCCTTCAAGTCCATTTTATGCAGTCGATAAATTGGATGACTCAAATTATGAGACCTGGTCAGCACAAGTCAAAAGTGTACTGATTTGTTCAGAACTCTGGTCAATTATAAATGGAACTGTGGTGAAGCCAGAAGGAGAACAAGCTCCAGCTTAGATTCTGAAGGATGAGAAAGCACTAGCACGTCAAACCTGGACAATTGAATCATATTAAACATTGTACTACCTCATTGGCAGCCTGGAACAAATATAAACAAGTCCATCAGCCACATGGACCGGCACGCAAGGTAACGCTGTTAAGACAGCTCCTTAACCTAAAACTCGTAAATGAGTTGGGCGTCCCTCAATACGTCGATGCATTCGTAAGCATCTCTGAAAAATTGCAAGAAACTGGTCTAGAACTCAATGAAGAGTTCTTAGTCATCGTTTTGTTATCAGGACTGCCATTATCATACGATAATTTTGTCATTGCGATGGAAGCGCAAGATAATCTTCCAACATTGGATGCTCTTAAGGTGAAACTGTTAGAAGAAGGCTCCAGAAGAGAGCAATTAGTGACTGTACCTAATGACAACAGCGTTCAAGCATTCGTTGCTCGCATAGCTTCGAAAGGCAAAAACAGTTACACCAGTATCAATGCCAATAACAATAACGAACAAAGCAACGACAAAACGACTACAAACAACAGTAACAAAAGGAACAAATCCAATTTAAAGTGCTTTAAATGTGGACGCAAAGGGCATTTTGCATCGCTGTGCAGAGCGCAGTCGAAACACGCTCCCTCTACTTCGTTTATTCTAACAGCAACAAACTCTACTACACTGAACTGGAATAGTTGGTGTATCGACAGCGGCGCGACGTCGCATATGTGCTGCCAACGAAACATGTTTGACCGGTTAGTGGATTTCAGCCAGAAAATATTAATAGCGGGCGGCGATTGCATCGAAGCTTGCAACATAGGTACCGTACGTTTAAAAACAACAAAATTTGACGTGCTGTTACGCGAAGTACCTTCTGTACCCGGTTTACAAACCAATTTCATTTCGGTAAATAAAGCAGTCGAGAACGGTCTCAGTGTGCATTTTTCAAGACTCAAAGGAGTATTTATGAATAAATCGCGAAATTGTGTTTGAAGCGAAGAAGACGGGCAATTTGTTTATAAATGAGCATAGAGACATTTCGTGTTTTCTTTCAAGAAGTTCAAGTCAAGAACAATTGAAATGGCATAATCGCTACGGGCATCTGAACTTTCAATCGCTACATCAGTTGTCTAGTAAAAACATGGTGAAAGGGCTGAAAGTAGGTGATTTCCAAAACATTTTATGCAAAACATGCGCAGAAAGCAAAATTTGTGCAAAGCCTTTCGATAAATCATTGTCGCGTTCAAGGGAAATCTTACAATTAATACACACAGATGTGTGTGGACCAATGAGCCAATGCTCAAATGGCGGAAATCGATATATAATTACATTTATCGACGATAAATCGCGATATACATTTGTTTACTTTCTTAAAAGAAAAAACGAGGTTTTCGAAACTTTTAAAAATTTCCAAGCGATGGTAGAACGGCTAACCGGTAGAAAAATTCAATTTGTATGAAGTGATAACGGCGCGGAATATGTTAACAACGCGTTCGTCAAATATTTAGTGGAGAAGGGCATTCAAAGACAGTTGACGGTGCCGCACACCCCTCAGCAGAATGGCGTAGCGGAGCGAATGAATCGAACGTTGGTGGAAATGGCTCGTACAATGTTACTTCACTCGGATTTGGACGAAAAGTACTGGGCAGAGGCAGTGGCCACTGCGGCGTACTTGCGAAATAGGTCGCCAATAGGTCGTATGAGATGTGGATGGGTAAAAAGCCAAATGTCTCACACTTAAGAACCTTTGGGTGCAAAGCAGTCGCACTTATCAAGACACAAAGAAAAAAGTTTCAGGCAAGAGGCAAGGAGTATACAATGGTTGGCTATTCGGTCTCGTCGAAAGCATATCGGTTGCTGGACCGCAGCACTAACCAAATAGTGAAAAGTAGGGATGTAATATTTTACGAGGACGTCGACGAAAGCAAATATTTTAACGTAGCATTAAAAACGCCGCTGATGCAAGTAAAACAAAAAGCCGACAAAAATGACTCACAGGAAAGTGACGATGAGTTGTTGTGCGACGGAGGAAATAGCTGTAGTGCCGAAGAGCAGAGCACTGACGAATACTCAGATGCAATAGAATACGAGGAACCAAACAGTGTTGAAAGCGTATTGGAAGATGCCCAAATGGATTTGAAGATTGGACCTGGTAGGCCCAAAATCATAAGAACTGGCAAACGAGGACGTCCACAAAAACAATATAACGTCTTGGATCAAATTACTAATCTTAGTTCAAAAGACATCTTAGTACCAGAGTCAGTAGAGGAAGCGATAAATTCTACCTATGCCAGCAAATGGAAAGAGGCCATGCGAAGCGAGCATGCATCAATTATTCGCAATAATACTTGGACACTGATTGACCTTTCTCCTGGGAAGAAAGCCATTGGCAGCATGTGGGTTTTTTCGATTAAAACAAATGAAGATGGAAGAATCGATAAATTCAAGGCAAGACTAGTTGCAAAAGGTTGTAGCCAAAAATTTGGGATAAATTATACAGAAACCTTTTCTCCAGTCGCACGATATGCCACCATCAGATTAATGTTTGCCTTAGCTGCTGAATATAAACTGTATCTACACCAGATGGATGTCCGTGCAGCATACTTAAATGGAGAGCTTAATGAAGAAGTTTATATGACTCAAACAGAAGGCTTCACAGACAAACAGTTTCCCAAGAAAGTGTTAAGACTCAACAAAGCTCTTTACGGTCTTAAACAATCTGGCCGTAAATGGAACGAGAAACTGGTTAAAACATTAAAAAAATGGGTTTTGTGGCGTGCCAAAACGAGCCGTGCTTATATTTTCGCAACTATGAAGGTAAGATAAATTTAATCGCAGTATATGTTGATGACCTACTCATAGCTTCCACGCTCAAGCAAGAGCTTCTCAATATAAAAAGTGAAATAATGAATAATTTCCAAGCCATAGATAAGGGACCTGCAAAATATTTCTTGGGTTTTGAAATCGAACGTAGCGAGGAAACCGGAATCTCAATTAGTCAGCAACAGTTTATAAAAGAGTTACTTCATCAGTACAAATTTGATAAGTGTCGACCAGCAGCAACTCCATTAGACGTTGGCTTTAAAATAGGGTGCCGAAAGGAGCAATGCCGAAGAGTGGATCAGACTGATTATCAATCACTGATTGGAGCGTTGATGTATTTATCGCTCTTAACCAGACCCGACATTACTCATTCTGTGTCCAAGTTAGCACAGCGAAATTCGGGCCCACACATTGGGCATGAGACAGCAGCGAAGCATATTTTGCGTTATCTGGCCAGCAGTCTAGAGTTAAAGCTTCACTACAGATGCACAGGTAGGAACGTAGAAGGATACGTTGATGCTGACTGGGGGGGGTGATAACCTCGACAGAAAATTTTACACTGGGTACATCTTCGTCTTGGCCGGCTGCGGATTTTCATGGTAGTCGAAAAAATAATCAACGGTAGCGTTAAGCAGCACAGAGGCGGAATACATGGCACTCGCTGAGGCGTGCAAGGAGTCCATATACTTGCAACGGCTTTTGTGTGAAATAGGATGTCAACCAGAAGAATTGCCCGTCGCGCTTAGCGGAGATAATTTAAGCGCACAACAACTTGCTAAGAATCCAACGTTCCACAGCCGAAGTAAACACATTGATGTTAGATATCATTTTATCAGAGATGCTGTCAAGGAACAAAAAATTGAGCTTCGATATCTAGAATCCAGCGAACTAATGGCAGATATCTTAACCAAAAATCTTTGCAAGGTCAAACATATTAAATTTACATTGCTTATGGGTCTTAAGGAGATTAAATAATTTTCAGTTTTTTACTTAACCTTATTCTTGAACCTTATAGATTTGATTTGCATAATGAATATAAAAAATAATGAAATTAGTTTATTACTTAACCGAATATTATAATTTTCATTTGATTTGAATGAACATGAAGAACAATTTAATTGAATTATTAAATCATGAAGACTTGTAATTATAATAACTTTATTTTCTTATTATATATATATATATTCCCGTGAAGGTAGCGTGTTGGAATGTAACAGCAATATATACATACATATGATTAACATCTCATTTCTACTCTCTCTATTCTTACTTTGTACTCTACTGAGCATTGCGAATAAAGTACTTGAAAGAAGCAGACGTGTTTGAGTTTACTGATATTATTTTCTCGCAACAGATACATGCGAAGATCAATGCACTGTTAAACAAAGAACAATAAGAAAAAGTCAAAAAGTAGTAAAGTGGCTTTTATAAACGGTACACAGAAATTTGTCTCTTTTGATTTATTGCTGAAAGATCTCTATAAAAAAACTTTGAAAAAATATATATTCTAATGCAAATGAACAGCGCTACAAATTCTGTTTGTTTGAAATTTTCGCAGCAAGTGAAAGCTTCAATGTCCGTCATTTGGGATGCTAACAAACTCTGTAGTCCTATTCTGTGTGAGGCAGAAACAAAAATTTGGTTGAATCTTTCTTCTAATCTGTTGACATAAGAAATAAAACCCTGAGGGGGTTTTACAAGGCTATAATTTTGAAACTCCTTTTCAAAAAAATATGGCAAAAGTTTTAAACATTTGTAAACTTTGTTAAATTTTAAATATAACCACCCGCAGACATACACGAAAGCATTTTTCTTTAATGCATTAATGTCTGTAAAACGAATATCTATTTGAATATTATCAACTACGCGGGACTGCGGTCTTCGCAAACTTTGGAATTGCTGCCATGAAGTGTTTTGGATTAGCGTGTCTGCTAATTCGGCTTAAGGCATCTTTCATACTAATTGATTCGCTGGGCGCAAAAGTTAAAGGCTCGCAATTCCCCCTGACAACTGTATCTACATAATCTAAGCCCCAGCGTTTCTGAAAGAACCCAATAAACATATGCGCTGTTGTGGTGCTACACTTTCCGCCCCCTGCCCTCATATCACCGAAAAAGTGTTCCACGGAGTCATGGCACAGACGCCTGGTTGCGTGATGCGAAAAACTTTGCTGCGCCAAGAACTTCCATAGATGAATTAGACTGGATATATTAAGGAGCCAACCTTTAATGAAATAAAATAAATTTTTTATACTTTTGCCTCTGAAAGAATTTTGGCTCGCTTTAAAAAAAGTTGCTGGCCCTCGTTGTGACAATAAGACCTTTTACATTGGCATTGTGTAGCGCTGTTATTGCTGTTGAAAATATTAACTAGTAAAGGTGTTGTCTACAGCCGGGCTGTAGCCGAAATACCCTACACCTTAAAGCTGCATATATACTCGTATATATATTTAGAAGTGGTGCGATATAATATACTCGTATATATATACAATATATATATTATATATCTAATAATAAATATACAATATATATATAATAATAATAATACATAAAAAGAAAAAAATTTTTTAAAGTGGGCGGATCACGCCCATATTTGGCATATTAACTGGAAGCATTAGTCTAAACATACATATAAAATTTTCTTGTCTTCTCTCAAAAAGTGATGCTGATATGGCCTTTTTTAATAGGCAAAACAGAGGTACCTGCACTCTCGATATAAAAAGTAGGCGAGGTCCTTGGGCGATTTTGCCCATTTTCAATACGAAACACCCCAACATAGCAACGAATATTTTTGCCAAATTTCATTTTGAAATCTTAATCCGTTCTCCTGTGATCGTGATTTCAACGGACAGACAGACAGACAGACAGACAGACGGACAGACATCGTTATTTCAACTTCGGTGGTGATGCTGATCAAGAATATATATACTTTTCCATACCTATCTTGTCTAGTTCTATGCGTTACACACTCCGGTAGAAAGTGAATATACCCTCAACCTTAAGTTGTAGGGTATAAAAAGTTCATCAAAAAGCAGAAGGAAATCAATTGTGTTTTCAATTGTAGGAGCTTTGGTGTCATCAAACTCTGCTGATTTACATAACGTTCGCATGGCCGAACCTACTGTATGGCTAAGAACCTGAGCCGCAAAAGATACCCGCATTTTTTGTAAATTTCCCAGATAGACGTGGTCATGAGTTAATTTGGGCGCGCACCTGATGGGTGCTTTTGAATCAATTTTATAAAAATGAATAATGTCGCACCAACTGACCTTTTTATTGTTAAATATAACAACGTTTTTTTCGAAATTCTGCAAACAATTGCGCGTACTTTTGAGAAGATGGGGCGCGTCATAGAAAAAGAAGATTTTTTGATTATTTACTACAAAATACGGGGTTTCTTCGGTTACATTTGCAAAATTTTGCGAAGCTCCATTGGTCTTCGACACCAATGATTTTATCTTCATGTCTGCTATAGAAGATATTACGTTTCAGCGCCATTTCGTCGCAACAAATTGAAACGTAGCGTTGAGCTTTGGAAAAACCACGGCTTCGAAATTCTAACGATTTCAGACTGCTAAAGGAACATCCCGGTGACTTCGGCCAGTTTGAAACGAAGTCTTGAAGGGTTTTCTGGTCGGGCCAGGTCAGAATGCTTTTGTGGAATCGGTACGTTGGCCGTGACAAAAAGTAAACTTCTAAAGCAAGAGTTTTTAGTTTGTCATCGTAACGGCGCCCGTTGGGATGACGGGAACTGTTACAACGACTGTTCTCAACACAAAGTCTTAAGTTGGGTGGGAGAGACTCGCAAAACTCTACAAATAAATTTTCCTTCTCAAACTTTTCTAAAATTATTTTTTCTCGTAATCGATCATTCTCCATTTTAACACATTCAATTTCATGTTCCTTTACTTTTAAAATCCGATTCTTTTTAATTATTTGTTTTTTTCGACAAATTTTGATGTCTGAACCTGACGACTCATTGCCTTCCTTGGTGTGCGCATCGCCATCTCAAGCGTGGGTTGTTAGGTTCAAATATGTTAGTAGCTCCAAATAATGGAAGGAGATCGCTACAAGAAGAAGTTGTGCCACGCTTTTCAGATGATCCATCAATGCCATGTATTGGTGGATAATCTGTCTCAAAGTCGCATTCCATTAAATTTAAGTTTTCTACTGGAGATACTACATTGATCTCCGCCGTTACACTTAAATCTAAATTCGGAAGCGAGCCTGCTGGTAGCTTTCTTTTATCCGTGCGAGAAAAGTGCCTTCCACAGGCATATAAACTTCTACCGCTATCCAGTACCCCAACCGCCGACACCACTCAACCCGTCTACATTAAATAATTATTAAACAAACTAATCATGCACTAAATAAAATAAATAAATAATGCGACTTACCGCTCAGCATCGGAGTCTGGACTCGGGAATTGAAAAGCATGCTCGTTCCCGGGACATCCTTCTTTTGCGCATTCGCGTGCTGTTGGCATGATCTGCAAGAGACAAAAAGAGTATATTTTTTAAAAATTGATAATGATTTATATTTGCTTGGATTCTTCGTTCGATGAAATGTTTAGATTCCATTTTCACCTCGAATGTATTGTTAGCATGATTGCTTAAAATAAGTAATTATAGTACCAAATTTGCAAAAACTGTATGTTAGAAAAAATTTACACTAAAAATGTTGTTAATTTAATAATAACAAAAGAGATCAAACTGAGTTGAAACATTACTTAAATAAATAGATTTTTTTAACAACTCCAATTTCAATTTTATTTAAGATAAATATTTTTTTTGATAAATTGTAATAAAATAGCAAACTACTTAACTACTATAGTACTCGCAATAGTACGGGAAAACATACGTAGTTTGCAAACCAGTAACATTTTACATGATCATTATTTTACTACGGAGGTGAAACCAAAATGCAGATATGCCAATATTTAATTCAATGTTATTCTTTTTCTAGAAATGTATAACCTGAATTTATATGTTATTTTTATAAATATCACATAATTTCTTTTTATGCTTATAAATAAGAATAAAAATATCATTAAAAGAATTAAAATTGCAAACTGAGCGAAAAAAGTACATGAAACTCCTGGAGTCGCATCAATAATTATAATAAAAGCTATTAGAAACCTGTTAACAATTCTCCAATTTGTCTATGCATAAAATAATGTTAAAAATATCTCTTTCCTTTGCAACGGCAACCAAAATTTTTATATTATCTACTACGTATATGCGAAATAAAAGATGTGTATTTAAAGGTTTTTATATGCAAAACAAATGTTAAAATATTATGTTCTTTCTCCCAGCATATAACTTCAATAATTGTAACATAAATATAATGCAATAATAATAAGTAAATCAGTATGCGATTCATCCTTATTTTTTATATATTTTATGCAATGATACAATTGAATTGTAATCTCAAAACAGTGTACTGACACCTCAAAAAACATGTAAACAAAGTAGTATTTTGAGGTGAAATGGTCGCCTTTCCTCTCGTTTTCCACACTTCATCCAAGGTCTAATCTGTCATTTTCTTCACGCTGCCCGAACTTCATCCTAGGTCTAATAGTCTCATTTCTTCACGCTGCCTGCTCTTCATCCAAGGTCTGTTCAATTTTTTCACGAACAATACCACAAAAATTCCAGGTTTTTCACGAATACCGACAAGCTTCTGGAACCCGAAGTCCAGCCAAAAAAGCGTTGGAATAAGTGTGGTATCTCATTATATCTGCTCGCGACCAACTCCACTGACTTTTTATCACCGAATCCCAAAATCTAACACAGAATCCCTGTACTTTCAGACCACGCTCTATCTCTGCTGCAGACAGAAAGCTGGTTTGCTTCGTTCATTCCAGTCGCGGCCGCAGCGCAGCTCGCGACATCTCGCTCTTTCTCACCATAATCCACTTTCCTTGCAAGTCCCGTAGAATGGCATGATGCGAAGTTCATAGAAAAAAAATTCTTCTCGAAACTTCGATCACGCCACTTTACGGAACTTGTCTGTCCGTCGGCATGCTGAGAAGAGGAGATGCCGATAACCGCAATGCGAACACGAACTGGAATGAGCGGCTCTCCGTCTCTCTGCGCTCCGACACATAGCGTGGGCTTCGCACACCTCACAACTTGTAGAAATAAAAAAATTGTGAAATATTTTATTAAAAAGAAAACGTGAAATATAAAACGCGTAGACACAAAATAAAATTAAAAGTTATTAACTATAGTAATTAAAAACCCAACTAACTAAATTATTAAATATAGTACTTAAAAACAAACCTTACAAAAGGAAATTAAAACTGTAAAATAACAGCATTTAAAATAAAAAACAAAAACAAGTGCATATAAAATAATACACACAAAAACCAAACGTACGAAAACCAAAAAATTAAGCCCCAAAGCTGTAAAACAATACTACAACAAAATAGAAACTGTAAATGGGTTAAATATACTATTTAAAATAAAACAGCAATAAAAAGAAAGTAACTAAAAAGTAGAAGTGCCTAGCTTACAAAAATATAAAACGTGTTAAATAAAGCAAAATAACAAAGTGTTAAATATAGTGTGTGAAAACAAAACATAAAAGAAAACACTGTTAAATATCCTATTTAAAAAGTACAGAGAAAAAAACAACAACAACAAAGAAAAAACTGATAAAGTGAAGATTTACCATCACCAACAAAAAGCAACCAAAATAAATAATATTAAGGGATTTATTTGCGACGTTTGTGGACAGTGTTTCACTGCGATGCGTAACCTTAAAAGGCATGCAAAACAACGCACACCCACACACAATTCCACTGCGAAGATTGTGGGCACAACTTTAATAGAGTAGATTTTTTATATCGGCATCAGAAATTACTTTACCGAAAGCCATCGTCATCGCCAGCAGTAACCCGAGCTATTACAACACACATTGACGCTAGCGAGAACGTTCGTTGCCCAACATGTAACGAAGATGTTTCTCGAAGAGCTACCATCTGCGGACAATCAAACATAAAAAGAATTGTAAGTCGCCCCTAAAAGATGCTCTAAAGCGCATTAAATCAGCCTTTAAGAATAGGGGCTTCTGATTCCAGAAGATGTCTTCAAAAATGCTAAAAATATAGTGACTAAGCAGATAGAAAATTTGCTATAAAAGCACAAAATGATAAAATTTAATATGGAATTGTATGCAGAATACTTTAAAATAACGACAGATGAGGAAATAGTGCTGGAAATAAAGCCATTCCAAACAAAAATGATTTTAGCTCAAAAAGTTGAAGACATCAGCAGCATCTACGCTGACATGTCTGAACAACTGACCACCAAAATGAGTGAATTTCAAGAAAGGGACAGTCGATGGTCTCTAATTAAAATATGCTATGTAGAGATAAATATAAATCTATATATCATTAAAGGGAACATCATATATTCCGCTACCCAAATCGCTTCATGAAAAGCACGCCTGCATAAACGTACAAAATGATGATATATACTCTTTCAAATGGGTATTGACTATGAAATTTCTGAGTAGGATCTTTGGCAGTAAGTATGTTTCTTTAAGTTTTTGGAAATTTTTACATGCCATTTCTTCAACATTAATTGCAGGTTTTTTTAGGAGCTGTTCAATCCAATGTTTCTTTTCGGCTCGTTTCACATATACAGGTTTATGTTTAATATTTAATTTTAAGAAATCCTCAACACTTTTGAAAGTTTTTGATCCAAAATTCCAAATAAAGCCATGATGATGATTTTTCAGCCAATTTGCTTGTTCGTAATATTTTACCGTCAATTCACCAAATTTAAACGGTGGCTTAATAATGAAGTTTTGATATTGATGATTGCTGAAAGTGAGTGCCAATTCTTTTGCTATAAACTTATTTAAATTTCCCTTAAAGCGTTGCACATCCAAGGTACCAAACTCCATTTCCATTTTACCTTACACAACCTATTTAATTTCTCCAGTTATAGGAATATATTCAACCAATTTATCGTATATAAGTATGCAATAAGCTCATGAGTTGGCTGGAATGTTCTTTGATGTTTTAAATTCAATTCGAATATCAATAGGTCCAGTTTTTATAGCTTCATTTTGATGTGTCACATCAACTACTACTATTGGAGCCCTATCTTTAAAATCTTCTGGTAGCAGTAGAGGTTGAGAATCACGAGCAAAGTAGTTTTGTTGAAATTTTAAATACATATGATATCACATATGATCACGGTCAAAGTTCAGATTAAGATCATCATACGGATATGTATCAGAGCTTAAATGCAGCATCAGTTAAATGACAATGTTGAAATTTGTTGTCTCCAGGAAAGCTATGAAGCGTTGACGTTCATTCTGTGCGGATAACTTAACATTTCACAAATGATTGTTTACTTGTGTAAGTAATGAATTAAAGTGACAGTCCCAACTACGAAATGACATTAAAAAAAGTTTTCCACTTTGAATTGTTTGATAAATTTGTAGTTTTGCAAAATCAGCCAACTGTATATGTGGAATTTTCCATATGATGTTGGTTATGTTAGTTTTATGTTTTCGGCTTCGGCAGTTAAATATATATAACATTCTCATCAGATTTAGACCTTAGTAATATTACTTCATGCTTAGAATTTAGAATTATTTTATTTCAATCTTCAGCAAAACTATCCAGTTTTTATTTCAATGTCATTGCTTGGAAACCATCCAGCATATTTGAGCATATTACTCTGCAGTGTATTCAATGAGACATAGTTTTTTACCGTTGTACGATCAATCTCTAATCCGTTCACCTCATAGCGAATTTCATCAAATATGAAGGCAACGCAATTGTTTTTTAATCTTTCATTGGCTGTTGGTTCTCCATTTTCTAAGATTCAATATAAATTAAACTCTCACTAGGTAGAACGTAAAGGTCTTGATTTTGAATGGGTATCCTTATTTCATCATTGCTTTCATATGATTGTAAATATAGCTATGATATTCCTTTTTGAAAACACTTTCATCATAAAGCGGTGTTTGCCATACATCAAGTATTTGACTCATTATACCCTACACCTTAAGGTTGAGGGTATATTCACTTTCTACCGGAGTGTGTAACGTATAGAACTAGACAAGATAGGTATGGAAAAGTATATATTGTCTTGATCAGCATCGCCACCAAAATTGAAATAACGATGTCTGTCCGTCTGTCTGTCTGTCTGTCTGTCTGTCTGTCCGTTGAAATCACGATCACAGGAGAACGGATTAAGATTTCAAAATGAAATTTGGCAAAATTATTCGTTGCTATGTTGGGGTGTTTCGTATTGAAAATGGGCAAAATCGCCCAAGCACCACGCCTACTTTTTTATCGAGAGTGCAGGTACCTCTCTTTTGCCTATTAAAAAAGGCCATATTAGCATCACTTTTTGAGAGAAGACAAGAAAATGTTATATGTAGGTTTAGACTAATGCTTCCAGTTAATATGCCAAATATGGGCGTTATCCGCCCACTTTTCGTTTACATAGGTCATGGAGGCTTTTACATGGATTGTATTGAAAAGTATATAAGTTTCCTGAATAATGGTGTACATAATATTGTAGTTTGTGAAGCAATAATAATCTGTTGGCAAAAAATGGGCGGGCCACACCTCCTTTTTACCCATCCACCCAGTATTGCAATATATTTTTATACCCTACACCTAAATTTTGAGAGTAAACGCACTTAGTACCGGTGTTTGTAACGCACAGAAATGGTTAAGCAGCTGTAATTATAGTTTATCTTCCGAATTTGGGCGTGATTAGTATATTATATCGCACCACTTCTAAATATGTATACGAGTATATATGCAGCTTTAAGGTGTAGGGTATTTCGGCTACAGCCCGGCTGTAGACAACACCTTTACTAGTTTTGCTTTGTTTTAAGTTTGAAATGATTTTATTTTCAGAAGACAGCTTTTTATTTTAAAGAAAGCTTTTTGGTTTATTCGGTTTTTGCGACCTTTTCAATGATGAGGATAAAGAAGAACTGAATGAAGATACTTCTGTGTATGCGTTTTTATTATATATAATCATTGATCCTGTGGTTTTAGATGAAGTCTGAGTGTTATGGGTTCTCCACAAAAATTTAGTAAACAACCGCTTTGATCAACAATTTTCACTGTAATCGATCTGTCTGCTGTTAACTGGCAAATAGATTACATTTTTGGGATCTCATCTATTTTATAGCCAGGACTAACATTCAAAGCAAACATATGAATTGTATGCGCTGGTATATTGTTAATGTAGGCACCAGTAATGTGCCTACTATATCGCAATCAATGTGTATTGCATTTACTTTGTGATATTTACTGGCAAGTCTGAAGTATACTTCAAATACTTTTTCACTGAAACCCAATAGTGAGCCGATGATGCATTCCTTATTAAAGAAAATGTTATGTTTACTCTATTCTATGACTGCTTGCAATGTATTAAGATTCGCGGGTATTTCTACTTTCTCATGTTGATCTGTATTAGAATATTTATTTTGAATAAATTCAGCAATGTCATCCAGCTTATATGAACCGACAGGAATTACAATAGTATGATCGCCAATGTCAAATAAGTTCTTTTCGTGATCAACGTTTGGTATTGTATGTTAACTATGGAAGTCTACAAGACCACCAACATACTGTCTCTCTAAATCTAAGGGCGGAAAATAATTAGCCGATAAAACGGACTTGTTTCCTGTTAAAATAAGAGTAATGACATCTTGCAAGTAGTTTGTGCAATGAAATGAAAAACAGATATATTCTTCTTTTATTAACAATATTAATTATTTAGTTAATTATAAATGTCATTCTTATTGATCCACGAATTGTGATCATTGCTAAATCCTAACCATTTCACAAAAACTTTCCCACCTTTAGTCTTAAGAACTTTTTTACAAGATATGTATTTGGATGTCTCGTTTTCTGCAACACATTTTTATAGATTCCTCCCTTAATTTTATTTTCCTGGTAGTCTTCAAGAATGTATGTTGTTGGGTTTGGAACTCTAATATTTTATTTTAAATATTTTAGTGGTCCAGTTTGGTGTATAACCTTTTTCGAAAACGTATTTATGTTTACTTATGCGAATATCATTTCCTATCTGAAACCTTGGCTTTCTAAATATTTTTAGGTGCGTAATAATAATTTTTCATTTTCTTTGATTGGAGAATTAAATTTTTATACATGTCAATCCATCGATATGATCCATTATAACTGAATTCCTTCCAAATCATCTGCTTTAACGTTCGATTGAAGCGCTCAACAATTGACGTGGTATTTTTTCATTAAACGTAGAAAATTTCGTTTGACAAATTCCTTGCCGTCATCTGTTTGTAAATTGTTTGGTTTCTGTTTCAAGGAGAATATGGATTTCATAGCCATAGTAACGACAATAGCGTTCTTGAATTTCAATGGTATCCAGGCTACTTTGAGAATGCATCTATGACAGTTAGAAGAAAACGATAGCCATAATTGTATATGGAATAAGCATCCATTTTAACTATAACCGCCTGTCAAAGATCATCTATTCCTTTAGTTATGAGACGCCTTTGCTTAAAGTTCTTACGTGCTTATCTGTGAAACTCCTCTTATACAGCTTGCTTTTAACTCATATTTTTTTTTTTTGTGTTAATTACTTGTATATACATCAACACCATCAACTATTGGTCGTTTTTTTAGTTCTTGAAAATGGAAATGTTCAACTCGCTCAAACCCTATGTTGAACTCTTTTATACGATCTTGGATACTATTTATTGCTCCTTTAAGGTCATTGTTTTCTTTCTTAACTTCAACCTTTATCTATTTAAGACTATCATCAACTAATGATTGAAACTTTTTGGTGACTTTTTCAATATCTATATTTATTTGCTCCTTTAGTGTATTATTTTGTTTTTTAAATTCCACATTCGTTTGATTTATTATATAGGCAATTGTAACGATAAATTTTGCTGACAAAATTTAACGTTCATATACAGAAGTACACTCAGCATCAAAGTCAAGGACAAAGCACAGCAAACTCGTTTTCGCAAAGTAAATAGAAAAAACTAGTCAAACGAGTTTGCTGAATGGTAAACACTGGAAGCGACGAACATGTCGCATCACTTCCAGCGAACAAGTCCGAAGTTCGGAGAAAGCTTTAAAGCTCATTACAGTAGGAGGAGCATAGTATAAAAGAGCGCGCACTCAGTGCATCGGGACAGTCGTTTAGAAACCACACCCGTGGACAGTCATTTCGAAACCACACCCGTGGACAGTTGTTTTGCAACCACATCTGAAGACAGTCAGCATCGCAAGGACCTCAAGTCGGCATCGAAAGGACTCGCAGTCAGCATCGCAAGAACCATACGCCACAGCATATGGGAGGCTGCCGATTTCAACCGGTTTTTACTGTTTCTTTCCAGGTTCTTTTTCGACGCTGAGCTCAACGCCGAGGAAGGCCAGAAACAACCGCAGAATAAAAGAGTGAGTACAGCACATTTTTTTCTCTCTCGTTGTTGTGTCTGCACAATATTTAAAGTCATCCATTTAATTTATGTACATTTTGGAGAATTGGAAATATTCCAAGCAAGAGAAATTAAGAATTAGTAAAGAGTTAATTAAATGCAAATAAAGAAAACTTCGTTATTTTTGAAAACCAAACTAATGTCTATCTAAGGAGTTAATTAAATGCACATAAAGAAAACATCGTTATTTTTGAAAACCAAACCAATGTCTAGTGTATTAAGGAAATTAATCAACCGAGAATCTAAAAGTTATGTCTGCAGGGAAAAATGATTTATTAATATGAATTAAATTAGGAAAGTAACGGCAACTTGAATTCTCCCATCGGCAAACATTCAGGGAGATCGAAGCCAAGAAAACGGAGTGTTCCGATCTCATGGTTGGGTAGGGCTACAGGCTATTCCATCAAGCCTGGAGGTATCCCGGATCGAAATGTAAGTCCCCATTAGGAATCAGGTACTGTCTGCCCCGGTTTCTCGTCCTCTCCCATCTTAATACCTTTATCCATTTATCCTTCCCATTCCCTTTCCTATCATCATGCACAAAGAGAATTCTTTTGTATTGACGCGGTCAGCCGAGAGTGGCAAAGATTGGGGAAGGCAAAAACCCCGCCCACCGACGAGCCCTAGCCGGATCGTGCATGTTGCTACGCTCGATTGAAGGAGCTAGCGAACATTACAAAAGTGGCGCCCAACGTGGGGCATAACTCGAAGTGTCCAGGATAAATAATATTGCTCTTGGAAATAACTTAATAAAGCTTCATTCTGAACATTTCAGTTTCCCCAAAATATTAATTTTTTTCAATATTTTTCTTTTCATGGGATTTGTGTTCATGGTATAAGTTTATGGATTTAGGCTTGGTAGCTGTTACACCACCAATTGCCTACCTAAGCCAGAATACCTGTACCCAACGGCGGCAGACTTACTCATTTAGTTGACACGGAGACATTCGCGACGAAGGTTCTGTTTGGAAGACTTTGCTAGAGACATTCTTGGACAATGAAGATATTGGGACAATTAGTCATATCCTTTCATCCGGAATATGTCCTTAAGTTGACCTCAAAGAGACGCGAATCCCAAATGTTTCCAGTGGAAGGTTTTAACTACATTGAACAGCTTGTATCGCAAATTCATATTCGATTCGGGGTGTCTTTTAATAAAGCGATTGGAAGTTTTCAAGTTGCCTAAATTTCATTAACAAGAATAATTGATAAAAATATAATAATATAATAAACAAACTTGATAATTTCGTTAAAGTGAATAAATTTTTTTAATTTAATTATTCTTTTGAAATTAAATTTAATAATTTCTATATATAGACTCTTAGGTTCCTTAGTAATCATTTTGTTAGTTGGCGGTTAACACAAGTTAAACTTCGCTTGGTCGACAGTTGAAATTTGTGGAAAATCAGTGAATATTCAGTTCTGTTTTTCTTTGTGTTACTTAGCTTTTTGTTTGTAAAGATAATGAAATGGGCTCTATTTTATTTAATTTTAATTTTATGGAATAATGGTGCTTAAGAAGTATGTGTATTTAAATTGTTAAATACGCTTTATTTCAAACTCTGATGAATCTACAAAAATGTATATTTTTTATGAGTAATCAAATATTAATTTTTATAACATGAATACACATTTTTCTAAAATTAGGATTTGAGTTTTGCACACAGATTTTGTACAATTAAAACTGAATTTTATTTGAGTTTATATAGATGTATGGTATATATAATATAATGAAATCTTTTGATTTTTGCGTAGTTTTGTTAATTTTCGTTTAGTTCCTAATCTATTCGTAGTAATGATAAAAAAATCCACGAATTGATTTTATAACAAATATTTATATAAATATGACGTAGCCAATTTTATTCACAGTTGATGTTTATAAATTATTTTAAGAGATAAATTACATGAAGAAATGAATGTTTTGAATTAATAATTAACTCGAACAAAAGCGACTCAAACTCGATCGCTTAACGAAAGCCTTAAATATATTGGATGCTTTCAAATTTTTTGACTACCTTTCACTGTAGAATATTTTGAATTTTATGGTTGAATGAATGAATAGAAGTTACTATTGAATTTGATATTTTAAACGTTGAAATACATTGTTTGCAAATAAATTGCGGGCTGCAAAACATCAAATAAAATAACTTTCTTTTGTTAAAACATATAAATATATTTCTTGGCACTAATTTTGTAAATTTGTAAAAAAATTATACGATTATTTGTAAAATTTGCGTTCATGTTCTGGTTCATCAATCAATTTTAAAATCTCAAAAAAACAAAAATTGATTTTTATTATTTATTTTTATATAATTGTCATTTATACTTTGTTATTACGAATGGTTTCTGTTACGTTGTAATTGTAGGAAATTGCAGTTGCGCTCAGATCATCATATCATAGTTCTATAGGTTACAGATGGACAACAGATGGTTACTCACGGAAATACTTACGACCTGTTGAGAAGATTAAGGTTGTCTGAAGAAGGTGAAAATGTAGTAAGCCCTAAGGATAAATTGCAAATGGTCCGGAAGAAAGTTAGAGAAAATATAACCCAAGCATACGAAAGGAATAAGAAAGTTTATAATTTGAGAACACGAAATGTGAACTATGCTGTAGGAGAATATGTTTATCACAGGAACTTTTCGCAAAGTAACAAAGCCAAATCTTATAATGCTAAGCTTGCACCAAAATTTCTAAAAGCTAAAATAATGCGAAAAGTCGGTAACAATTGTTATGAACTAGCAGTTCAGGGAAAATCAATCGGAATTTTTCACGCCAAAGATTTACAAAAATCTTAACCGTTTTCCAGATCCTTTTTCATTAGAAACTAATTTAAAATGATCTGCTTTGTGACGGTCTGCCATGAAAACCGTTAAAACAAAAGAAAAAGGACTCAAACATATGTCGTCTAATTTACACGATAAAATAGAAACGCATTATGCTGGTCTCCTGAGATAGGGAATTGAGCTTTTGACGGGAAGTGTCTTGGGAAATGATTGGAAAGAAGAAAAAAAGAATTGAGCACGGTAGGCTGCAGGAAAGAGAAAATTAAAGAAGAGGGGAGTCGAGTTTTGGCTGTGAAGAGATGAAGACGCATTAGCGACAGAAATAAAGTGATTTTGATGAAACTGTTGCCGCATTAATTACAAGTAACAAAAACAACCGCTACAATTTTTTGTGTGATTTTGAAGACTACTGTTTAATAAAAGCGGGGAAAACCGTGTAAATTTCATGTTTATTTAAAACGGCGAAATCTTTTATTCATGAACATTGGTGCATTCTAAGACTAGAAAAGTTGGACTAAGCCCATTTATTGTTCAAACATTTTAAAAAAAATTAAAGCATCTTCAAGAAGTGTGCATATCGGAAGGAAAATATACCGTGAGCGGCTTGACACCTAATTTGGTATCAGAACACGGAAGAATTTAAACGCTAAAAATATTTTGGAATCCCTAACGGTCAAATCTTTTCGCAATCAAGAAGCTATTCCAAGGACACGACAGGTATCAAACGGAACGACGGCAGTAGGCAATCATCAGAGCTATTACTTCAGTGCACAGCACTTTTTGTATTTGTATTTTTTTTTGTGTTTATAATTACTGTAGAGTTTTACAGCTTTTGTATTATGTAAATATAAAATTACCACAGAAACGAAAGAGATCAAAAGGAACTCTCCCATACGCCACAGCATATGGGAGGCTGCCGATTTCAACCGGTTTTTACTGTTTCTTTCCAGGTTCTTTTTCGACGCTGAGCTCAACGCCGAGGAAGGCCAGAAACAACCGCAGAATAAAAGAGTGAGTACAGCACATTGTTTTCTCTCTCGTTGTTGTGTCTGCACATTATTTAAAGTCATCCATTTAATTTATGCACATTTTGGAGAATTGGAAATATTCCAAGCAAGAGAAATTAAGAATTAGTAAAGAGTTAATTAAATGCAAATAAAGAAAACATCGTTATTTTTGAAAACCAAGCTAATGTCTATCTAAAGAGTTAATTAAATGCACATAAAGAAAACATCGTTATTTTTGAAAACCAAACCAATGTCTAGTGTATTAAGGAAATTAATCAACCGAGAATCTAAAAGTTATGTCTGCAGGGAAAAATGATTTATTAATATGAATTAAATTAAAAAAGTAACGGCAACTTGAATTCTCCCATCGGCTAACATTCAGGGAGATCGAAGCCAAGAAAACGGAGTGTTCCGATCTCATGGTTGGGTAGGGCTACAGGCTATTCCATCAAGCCTGGAGGTATCCCGGATCGAAATGTAAGTCCCCATTAGGAATCAGGTACTGTCTGCGCCGGTTTCTCGTCCTCTCCCATCTTAATATCTTTATCCATTTATCCTTCCCATTCCCTTTCCTATCATCATGCACAAAGAAAATTCTTTTGTATTGACGCGGTCAGCCGAGAGTAGCAAAGATTGGGGAAGGCAAAAACCCCGCCCACCGACGAGCCCTAGCCGGATCGTGCATGTTGCTACGCTGGACTGGAGGAAGCTAGCGAGCATTACATATATTTAAAGCCCTGTCGGTCTGTTGGGTTTATACTCCGCGACAGGGGACAGTCGGTCTGTGGGTTTATACTCCGCGGCTATCTATATTTAAAGCCCTGTCGGTCTGTTGGGTTTATACTCCGCGACAGTGGACAGTCGGTCTGTGGGTTTATACTCCGCGGCTATCTATATTTAAAGCCCTGTCGGTCTGTTGGGTTTATACTCCGCGACAGTGGACAGTCGGTCTGTGGATTTATACTCCGCGGCTATCTATATTTAAAGCCCTGTCGGTCTGTTGGGTTTATAATCCGCGACCGTGGACAGTCGGTATGTGGGTTTATACTCCGCGGCTATCTATACTTAAAGCCCTGTCGGCCTGTTAGGTTTATACTCCGCGACAGTGGACGCACACTAATCAAATTCTCTTTTCAGCACAGATTCGTAAGATAACCAAATACTCGACATGCTCTTAATCATAACCTCTGTTCCAGCCTAATGATCATAAACTCTGTTTCAGGCTCTTAATCATAACCTCTGTTCCAGCCTAATGATCATAAACTCTGTTTCAGCCTCTTAATCATAAACTCTGTTTCAGCCTAATGATCATAAACTCTGTTTCAGGCTCTTAATCATAACCTCTGTTTTAGCCTAACGATTGTAAACTTCTTAAATATACACTTATCTTAAGCAAAACGTATCTCAGCATATTTCAAACTATTGTAACTACTGTAAAGATTTATTAAATAAAGTTGTTAGTATTGAAATCAGTGTATTGCGTTCAAATCAATAAATAACTGGACGAGACCTTGGACTGGACTGAGTGATATCCAGGCGAGAGAGGAAAAGCATCGTTACACAATATATAATTTTGTTACTCCATCGGTGTCATCAACAGGTGTATTAACGTTTCTCAGACATTTCCAACGGAGAACCAAGTTTTTATTGCTATTCAAATTGAGATCAAAGGCTTTTGAAAAATTTTGCTTTAATGTATTGTTTGATGATATCTCAAAGAAATAATGACCGAACTTGTCAAAGCTTATTTTGCTATTACCTTTATTAACACTCATCAAACCGGTTCCCATTATTACTTTCTGTGACGTAGTTAGTGGCGATACATCATTAAATAATGGTTTTATGATGTTGGTGTATTCGAAAGCCTTTCACTTGCAAATTTTGGTTGAAATCACGTTTGTGAGAACTAGTATTCTCCTGGAGATCTGCATTGTCATATTGTGTTGGCTCTCTTAGATATAAGAATTCCATCAATCCAGGTGTAAAGTTCCAACTATTATCTAATATTACTATTTTTTCATTACATATGCTGAATATGCTATCGCCGATTGGCCATTTATCATCCAATCCTTTGTATGGTCCATATGTAGTATCCAACTCATTCCGTTGCTGTAGTTGGGAGTGAAGTATTGATTCAGTGCATTTTTCATCATGTTTTACAGTAATATTGAGTTGAGGCAATAATTGTTTATCTCCATCATCCTCCACTTGAGAGTAAAAGTCATCGTTTTCGTCGTCATCTTGATTATCATTGATCAGAGTATCATAGGAAATATCAGTTTGTAGTGTTTTAGGTGGAGTACTTGTTTAATGTTTTAGTGGTAATTTAACTTTTAAGTAAGTTAGTGTTTTAGTGGTAACTTAACTTTGTGTTTCTTATTGTCGTGAGTACTTATGTTCGATTTTTGTACCAATTTGTTGAGAAGCTTTGTAATTGGTTTAAACGTTTTTTCTAATTGATTCTCTAGATCGGCTTTCCCAAGCTTAATATTTTTGAATTTCTGTTTAAGCATTCGTCTAGTTTTAATAAGGTCTTTTAATATGTTTTCATCCATTTTGGCAATATATCGGAACAGCTATCAGTAAACAATAACTATCAGATCAGGAAAACCAGCTATCAGATCAGGTAAAACAGATATCAGATCTGAAAAACCAGCTATCAGATCAGCTTTAAATAGCTATCTGTTCAGTTATAAACAGGTATCAGTTATATTAATGTTTACAGTTGAAAGTCAGATGACATACTAATATGAATAGAGCATAAAACTGTCTACATTATATGTGAATGAATATATCAAATGTCATTATCAATTGCATCATCTTTGCTTATTACAACAAATCCATATTTATCTTTTCAACATTATTTACATATATTTAGAAACTTTTCGTATGCTATATCTGTTCCGACATGATCATGGTATATGTGCTTACTATTCATTTCGTCTTGCTTAAACATAATTACAAAATTTGCATTATCACGTATTAAATGCTTTTACTTATGTCTTGTATATGTTTGACATAAGTAAAAGCAATCAATAGATTTGTGTCTGCCCATACAAAAGTCATCTCGAATGTTGTTTTGCTTCTCATAAGCTACATCATCAAATATCATTATTGAATTTGGTTTTGCTTCATCCGGCTTGAGAACTTTTTCATTGTCGGAAAATGTAAAGAACGCTTTGGATATTCATATTTCGGTTGATGAAGTGATTTTGAGTACAAGTATATGTTTGCAAAATTTAGTCTATTTGGACTTTCTATTAAACTTAACATGACATTAGTCTTTTCGCAGTTTGAAGGTCCAACAATAAGACATCTAATTGTATTCGGTAGAAGGGAACTGTGTCTGGATTTTGTGACATTATTTGCAAGATCCAAATTTTTCATTTTTATTAATTTATCTTGTTTATTCATTTATATTTTGCATTTGTTGTCGAACCTTTAAGTGGTTATGAACCAGTGATTGGAATAGAGTTATTAAATAAAGCTATAACTTCTCTACCATTGAACTTCATCTACCAGGTTATCATTTTTGTTGTCCAGGAACTAAACTAAAAGACCGCTTAGCTAGAGGTGATAGAGGAATCAATCCATTGGACGCTGCATGTAAAACGCATGGTATTACATATTCGCAAAGTAAAGATTCAAATAAAAGGCACGAAGCAGATAAAATATTAGCTGAAAAGGCTTTTCAAAGATCAATATCTAAGGACACTAACGAATGCATTTGGTGAACGAATAAATGCATTCTTAGTTGCGTACGCAATGAAAGCTAAAGTTAAATTCGTATGGGAAACAAGCTAAGCACAACCCTTAAGAAAATAAAGAAGAAGAAGTTAAGAGGCACCTTTGCAAAGAAAATATAAGAAAAATGCATTAAAATTTATTACGCAACGAAAACCTGAAGATATTTCTAATGCTATTAAAATGCCACAAGGATTAATTAAAAAGTCTTTTGGACGCAAAAAATCCATGATTTATATTCCACGTTTTATTTCTATTCCGAAGGTTAGAGGATTTCTACCATAAGTACCCATTTTAACTGCCATTAGAGCCGTTGGTGGATTAACATCTGGTGGTGCAGCAATTGCTAAAGCTATCAATGAAACTAACGCTGCAAGAAAACCACTAAAGCAAGCAAGTCGACATATGCATGGGGACAGGCTTGCATCTTAAACCACACAAAAAAGGATTGGGACTATATTATCACACCCAACCAAAAAACTTTTAAAGACGCTACCCAGAACACTTCTTACAGACATCGACTTGCTGAAACATGCAAACAAATTGCCACATTTTACAGGCGTTTTTATGAGAGAGAATCTACCGAAGCGCATACATGAAAAAGAATGTGGAATTGTTAATCTAGACACTGCCAGCGGTCCTGGTACTCATTGGCTAGCGTATTATAAAAATAGAATTATTAAAGAATATTTCTATAGTTTTGATAACTTGCAGCCACCTCATGACATAATTCAATATTTGGGGAGCGGAATCTAATACAACTACACTCAACATTATAACGAGTTTTATTCTTAGGCTGGGATAAAACTCAGTCTGTCCAGCGTTCGTTAAAGGGCTCTCGCAACCCTCTAACATACAGCGTATTCCCGAATTACTCACGACTGTCTTCGCGACAGTCTAGCACTGACTCTGTAAAGAGTTCAGCTCGGACGTTGTTATTGTGTTTTTAATTTTTATTATTTTATTTTTATTTGCTTAACAATTTTTATACTTATACGTACAATAAAAGAGCGGGATAGAGTATCCCGCAGCAGAAGGCTGCACAATATGTATAACCTATTCAAAGTACCAAAGGGAGACGCGGTGGTTGGTAGGAAGTACAACAACTTCCTGGCAGAAGGCCTTGATATGTGGAAGGCGAGAGGTTTCTCTTAGAGTGAGAGCAAAAGCGCTACTCGGCAGATGGCCTTTAATTTATTTGGCGACGTCAGAGCGTCCACCAACAAAAAGTCTCTGGTTTGGTACCTTGTGTAGGTGTTCTACCTAGTTGTTGTACAATTATTTTTGCACAACGGAGACCGAAGTCGAATGCCACTGTTAGTTCTGTGACTGGGGCTGAGGCCGAAAGAACTGGAAGAGGGAGGGGAAAGGGATTCAATAAACATAAAGACCTTGCAACTACTGCAAACGACTTTGATCGGTTTTCAACTCTGAAAATACGTCGCAGTTTGTGCATCTTATACGTGGTGTGATGGTTCAACCGTTTGAGAATTCGAACCTCTGATTACGAATCAGCGGAAAAGCAAAAGCGAATAAAATATTTTTGCTTGTGTGACGTATGTTAGAGTCTTCGAAACCCGTACTTGGCGGATTTCGTCGTTTGTTCAATTCGATGTTTTTTTTATGTTTTTGTTTGTTTATAATTTATTTCTATTAATCTGCTTTAATAAAAAATAGAAAACATAGTTAAATAATAAAAAAAAAGAATATAAAAAAATTGATTGCCGCTATTCGGTTTTGAACCGGCTTAGCTCGTGTTGGGATTTTTATATGGTAGCTCAGACAGCAGTGTTTTGTGTATAATAAAAAGAATTGTAACATTGCATTTATTATGCCTGTTACAGTCTTTCCCTATTTTGGTTGACAAAAAAAAAAAGAGGAAAAAAGAGGGACTTATACCTATATATATATTATATATTTATATGTAGTATTTTATTTTATTTTGTAATAGAAGTAGTGAAGTAAATCGATGTATTTGTTGTGTGTTTGCAGTTGTATTGCTTGTGTATGTCGCTGCAGCAGCACTCTTTCTAAAAGGGTTCTGTGAGTGCTTGGGGTTTGTGGTGGTAATCCGCCATATGCCGTCGTGACTTATTTTGGCCCACCCATCTTGAACGATTACGGTTGCCAGTCCCGTAATCGGTTCTTGCGTTTTTCTGCTGTCTTTTTGGTTTGGCTGATGGCGCTGGGGTTTTAGGTTTTTGTGTTTTTCTTGTTAGTGTCTTCCGGGGTTGTGGTGTTCGTAGTGTACGCAATTCTGGTCTGTGTTTGTTTAGAGCAGCTCGAATTTTGTCTAGTTGTACAGCTTTTAGCTTTGGTTTTGTTGACGCCGCCATTGCCCGGTGGAGTATTTCCTTTTTTGTGCGGCTTGCTTCTGTCGTGGTTTGAATTGTGGTACTGGTCCGACATATTCCGTTTTTGGTACATTCGGATGCCGTGGTCGGGTAGGTTTGCATAGATGCGCCATACTTGTTGGTTTGGTTTTTTGTTTGATTTTCTTCTTTTGACAGAATTTTGATTGACGTCCACTTAGCGCACCTGTGAGAGTGTGACTGATCGTTTGTTTGTTTTGCGTGACTGATTGCAGTGGGTGTAGTGAGTGGGTCTGCCGTGATGAGGTGTGTTCTGGCTTTCGGTTTTTTATGTATCGGTAGAGCTTGACTCCTTTAGTCATGTACTCTTGGTTATGGCAATTGCGTTGTTCCATTATTTATACCCTACACCTTAAGGTTGAGGGTATATTCACTTTCTACCGGAGTTTGTAACACATAGAAATAGACAAGATAGGTATGGAAAAGTATATATATTCTTGATCAGCATCACTATCAAAATTGAAATAACGATGTCTGTCCGTCTGTCTGTCTGTCCGTTGAAATCACGATCACAGGAGAACGGATTAAGATTTCAAAATGAAATTTGGCAAAAATATTCGTTGCTATGTTGGGGTGTTTCGTATTGAAAATGTGCAAAATCGCCCAATGACCACGCCTACTTTATATATCGAGAGTGCAGGTACCTCTGTTTTGCCTATTAAAAAAGGCCATATCAGCATCACTTTTTGAGAGAAGACAAGAAAATTTTATATGTAGGTTTAGACTAATGCTTCCAGTTAATATGCAAAATATGGGCGTGATCCGCCCACTTTTAGTTTACATAGGTCATGAAGGGTTTTACATGGATTGCATTGAAAAGTATATAAGTTTCCTGAATAATGGTGTACATAATATTGTAGTTTGTGAACCAATAATATTCTGTTGGGAATCTATCATGACGGCATAGTTGTAGAAATTTCATAGGAGTATAAAATTTTGCCTTTTGGAAGTGGTGCGATATAATTATTATTATTATTATATATATATATTGTATATTTATTATTAGATATATAATATATATATTATTAGATATATAATATATATATTATTAGATATATAATATATATATATATATATATATATGCAGTTTTAAGGTGTAGGTTATTTCGGCTACAGCCCGGCTGTAGACAACATCTTTACTTGTTTTTGTTTTACGGTTTTTCGTGGATAGTACCTTTGTGCGTCGGTGTTTACACGTGTGGTCGGTTGTACTATGTTACATGCTGTATGTGTTTTCTCACTGCGATTCTTTGTCTCACTTATCAATTGTGGGACTTGTATGTGTTCCACATTTTGAGTGGAGTAGAGAGCAAGATTGTTATTTGCTGATCTCGGTTTTAGTTCGTACCCACCAACGCTGATGTTAACGCCGATTACTTCTAAGAAGTCCATACCGAGTATTAAGTCTTCGGTTAATCCTGGCATTTATTGCAGGTGGTGATATGTTCTATTATTTATTTTTATTTTTGTCTTCCCGTAGTTACGGACGGAAACGGTTTTTCCTTTGGCTAATGAAATTGGTATTTCTTCCCTATGATTTGATTTTGTCGGATGCCCTAGTTTGTTTCGAAAGTTGTCTCCCATGAATGTTAGAGAAGCTCCGGTGTCAATTAAAGCATTAATTGTGTATTCACCGCATTCTACCTGCATATAATATCGGGCAGGGACGGGTGGTATGTATTTATTTCTCGTTTGATGACATTGGCATTCACGAGATAGGATTCCCCTCTCCCCGCAGTGGGAGCAGAACAGCAATTTCTTTGTCTGACACTTTTCTCTAGGATGCTTTGTTTATCGGCAGGACGAACAGTATGAGCGTTGATCGTATGTGGAAGGCGTGATGCAGTTGTTAGCATGTCGATTCATTCTTGCTTCCTCACCTTCGAGGTGCTCGTATTCTTCGGCTTTTGACATGAGTTCATCGAGATTATCGAAATCGTTGTGCCTGATGTACAATCTGTATTCGGGGTGTAGTCCCTCGTATGCTCGTTCGATTTGCTGCTCGCTTTTTATGTGTGGGTGCTGTCTTATTAGTGCCATTAAGTGGAGAATATAATCTTTGGCGGGTTCGCGATTATTTTGTTTTCTCCGCATTATTTCTTCTTCTAGCCTGAGTAAATATCTGGGAGGTTGGAAAAAAATTTTTGCTGCTGTTCGGATGTCCGAACATGTGCGAACTTCGCTTCTTTTATATCGCCACCACTCTCGTGCTCGGTCTTTGAATATTTCATTCAGTGGTAGCAAGAGATGGTTGTAATCGGCTCTATAACAGTCAGCTAATTCTTTAATAGTCTCTAGGAATTCGTTTAGCGGTTGATTCCCATTAGAAGAAAGTCCCCAATTTCTCAATGTGTTCATAACATCAATATTATTGTTATTGGTGTGATTTGCGGTTGGTTGCCATGTACCAGTAGGCGTATCATTATATGAAACTTGGCTCGGAGTATGCATAAGTGTTTTCTGTTTCTCCTCGTTGTCCCTTTTCTTTTGTAACTGAATATAATCGCTAATTCGTTTTCGAATTTCTTTCATGGTACCATTTGTAGGTAACCCCTTTTCATTTAGGTATTTTTCTAACTCTTCTTTCTTTAGGTAGTAAACCCAGCTGGTCGACGTTTCGTCGATTTCTTTAATTGTTTTTGTTGTGTTTTGACTTTCTTCTGAAGAAGAATGTCCCTGCTCGGGCACCATTTATAACGCGTTTTATTCTTAGGCTGGGATAAAACTCAGTCTGTCCAGGGTTCGTTAAAGGGGTCTCGCAACCCTCTAACAAAAAACGTATTTCTGAATTACTCACGACTGTCTACGCGACAGTCTAGCACTGACTCTGTAAAGAGATCAGCTCGGACGTAGTTATTGTGTTTTTAATTTTTATTTTTTATTTTTATTTGCTTAACAATTTTTATACCCTACACCTTAAGGTTGAGGGTATATTCACTTTCTACCGGAGTGTGTAACGCATAGAACTAGACAAGATAGGTATGGAAAAGTATATACATTCTTGATCAGCATCACCACCAAAATTGAAATAACGATGTCTGTCCGTCTGTCTGTCTGTCTGTCTGTCTATCAATTGAAATCACGATCACAGGAGAACGGCTTAAGATTTCAAAATGAAATTTGGTAAAAATATTCGTTGCTATGTTGGGGTGTTTTGTATTGAAAATAGGCAAAATCGCAGAAGGACCACGCCAACTTTTTATATCGAGAGTGCAGGTACCTCTGTTTTGTCTATTAAAAAAGGCCATATTAGCATCACTTTTTGAGAGAAGACAAGAACATTTTATATGTAGGTTTAGACTACTGCTTCCAGTTAATATGCCAAATATGGCCGTGATCCGCCCACTTTTAGTTTACATAGGTCATGGAGGATTTTACATGGATTGTATTGAAAAGTATATTCCTGAATAATGGTGTACATAATATTGTAGTGTGTGAACCAATAATATTCTGTTGGGAAAAAAATGGGCGGGTCACGCCTCCTTTTTACCCATCTACCCAGTATTGCAATATATTTTTATACCCTACACCTAAATTTTGAGAGTAAACGCACTTAGTACCGGTGTTTGTAACGCACAGAAATAGTTAAGCAGCTATAATTATAGTTTATCTTATATATCTTATATATGTATACGAGTATATATGCAGCTTTAAGGTGTAGGGTATTTCGGCTACAGCCCGGCTGTAGACAACACCTTTACTAGTTATACTTATATTAATGCTTAACAATTTTTCATACCTAATAATACGTACAATGAAAGAGGGGGATAGAGTATCCCGCAGCAGAAGGATGCACAATATGTATTACCTATTCAAAGCACCAAAGGGAGACACGGTGGTTGGTAGGAAGTACAACAACTTCCTGGCAGAAGGCCTTGATATGCGGAAGGCAAGAGGTTTCTCTTAGAGTGAGAGCAAAAGCGCTACTCGGCAGATGGCCTTTAATTTATTTAGTGACGTCAGAGCAAAAAAAAATCCACCAACAAAAAGTCTCTGGTTTGGTAACTTGTGTAGGTGTCCTACCTAGTTGTTGTACAATTAGTTTTGCACAACGGAGACCGAAGTCGAAAGCCACTGTTAGTTCTGTGACTGAGGCCGGGCCGAAAGAGCTGGAAGGGGGAGGGGAAAGAGATTCAACAAACACAAAGACCTTGCAACTACTGCAAACGACTTTGATCGGTTTCCAACTCTGAAAACACTTCGTAGTTTGCGCATCTTATATGTGGTGTGATGGTTAAACGGTTTGAGAATTCAAACCTCTGATTACGAATCAGCGGAAAAGCAAAAGCGAATCAAATGTTTTTGCGTGTGACGTATGTTAGTGTCTTCGAAACCCGTACTTGGCGGATTTCGTCGTTTGTTTAATTTGATGTTTTTCTTATGTTTTTGTTTGTTTATAATTTATTTCTATTAATCTGCTTTAATAAAAAAAAACAACATAGTTAAATAATAAAAAAAAAGAATATAAAGAAATTGATTGATTGCTGAAGAATGGCTTCCCTCGTGTTGGGATTTTAATATGGTAGCTCCAACAGCAGTGTTTTGTGGATAATAAAAAGAATTGTAACATGGCATTAATTATGCCTCTTACAACATCAAAATTATAATTCATATAACTGTGGGCACTTGTTTTTGGAGTTTTTATGTAGTGTAAATTAAAAGTATTCAATAAAGTGCTGAATATATAAAAATTTTACGTAATCTTTTTTATTTTTGGGTGCCTACTCTCTCATTAAGTCTCTCGCTCACTTTCATCTTTAAAGGAATTTTTTCACTTAAAGTATATAGAAAACATAATATAAAGCATACTACCCAATATAAAGTATATAGAAAACATAATACAAAATATTCTTTAACTTTACCATTTCATTTAATCTCTAAAAATCTCTCGAGCTAAACGGTCCATCAAAGGAAATCATCATCAACTATTTCTTTAAGTGCTGTGGAGGATTTTATTAAGAAAAACGTCACACAGAAAGGTGTTCTGTCTATGAAAGACCTGGAAGCCAACAGAAGTTACTGCATTAAAACTGTACGCAGAACTACAACAAAGTCTGGAGATCGAGTAAAAATGGAGCTGGAAAACAACGTTGTATTTATACTACAACGATTAAACAATATAACTGATGAGACCATAAAGGTATTTAGCAACGGTTCCTACCGTAATGAAAATAGTGAAGGATGGACCTGATGATTTTCGCTTGGAGGTGCTTGTAGATTTCCCACAGTCGCAACCATTTTATTATCAAATGTAAAATATATGTATATGTGTACAATATAAAAATAAATAGATAAATAAAACCAAAAATATAAATATTTAATTACAGTCTTTTATTTTACTGAGTATTCTCCATTTTAATTACATTTACAGGGTAATTCTCGTAGTAAGCTTTACACAAAATAGTGATATTGTAAAGCGTCTTGTAAAAACTTTTTGCAGTGCTATTCTCGCAGTAAAGTGACAGTTTGAAAGCTTGGCATTATGGAACATAATAGAACAGTACAAAATGGAACAAGCCGTAAATAAAAAAGCTGTGTGTTTGTTGTTGCCAGTCGTGAACAGCTGTTTTCAACCACAGCGATTCACATGTTCGTTTTCTGCGAGGAAATTGCGATAGCAACAATAATTGCTATTTCTTCAATTTTTTATTAATGATTTGTTTATATGTAACTATAGCATTATATTTTTATTTATATAAAGCGTTTATTTGATAATTTTCATTCAACTTTTAGCACTTTACAAAATTGTAAAGAAAAGAACTTTTATTTTAAAGCAAGAATAGCAATATTGACAGTTTGTAAAAAACCAGCATTGTAAAGCAAAATTTCACGACGAGAATAGACCTATTAGTTTTGAATACAAACACATTAACTTATTGACTCTAGCAATTTGATATTCCAACATGTAGCATGGAAGCATTTATCTGAAGACCAACAGCAGCTCTCGTTATGATTTCTATGAATAGATGTTGAAAATGACATAATTTTGTGTAGACTGTTGGAATTTCCTCAAAATGTTGCTCAAGTGTATCTTTTTGAGTTATTAAAAGCTCATGAACTTGGCCCATAAATTCACAAATGTTTATTTATCGTCACTTATCAGCAATATAACACGTAATCAATCTGCATTAAAGAGAAAACTCAACCTTATATGAAACGAATATATGTAAATGACACACATTAAAAGCAAGCCTCGATTTGACATTGAAAATGAGAACAAATTGCAAACATCCGCCCATGATATATGTACGATATAAAGCATGACACAGATTTACCATTTACCATATTTAATATTCATGACCTATAATATCATTTGGAGGAGCCTGCGTATGAAATATTTATAAACCAAAATTACAAAATAATAAATAAAATAAAATTCTTTGTTTCATGCACGTTTGACTTTGAATATAGTAACAACATAAGCAAGAAAAGAATCCGAACGAGTTTTGTTTACCCTTGTTCAATTGACGGCACTCGGTTCTACTGAAGTAATTAAATTACAACAACAACGTCGACTCTCCATCCTCTGTTGAAAGTATTAAAAAAATATAAACTAATTGTACGATTCAAAAAGTTAGAGTTGAGATCAGTGAAAAAAAAATTACATATATTCCGATGAAAAAGAACATTCACCCCGACACACATTTGAAGCTAGCTGAGATTTCACATTAAAACCCACTAAAATGTATCAATAAAACATAAACATGCATGAATGTCACCGATCACACATTTTCTAAAGACAATTATGCCCAAGAACAAGAACATAGACTCTCTTTGTACGCACTGTACATACATATATTTCGAAGACATCATAGTAAGAATTGAAACAAAAGCCAAATACAACAGAAGAAATAAAAATCCCCCACCAACTCAATTTGTTTACACTAACTAAAGCGACGGCAACCCATTCCACCAAAAGAATTAATTATAACAACAACAACAACAACATAAGCATATAACTAGTTTTGCTTCCTTAGGCTAGGATAAATTTCAGTCTGTCTAGGGTTCGTTAAAGGGGTCTCGCAACCCTCTAACATACAGCGTATTCCTGAATTACTCACGACTGTCTTCGCGACAGTCTAGCACTGACTCTGTAAAGAGTTCAGCTCGGACGTTGTTATTGTGTTTTTAATTTTTATTATTTTATTTTTATTTGCTTAACAATTTTTATACTTATACGTACAATAAAAGAGCGGGATAGAGTATCCCGCAGCAGAAGGCTGCACAATATGTATAACCTATTCAAAGTACCAAAGGGAGACGCGGTGGTTGGTAGGAAGTACAACAACTTCCTGGCAGAAGGCCTTGATATGCGGAAGGCGAGAGGTTTCTCTTAGAGTGAGAGCAAAAACGCTACTCGGCAGATGGCCTTTAATTTATTTGGCGACGTCAGAGCGTCAACCAACAAAAAGTCTCTGGTTTGGTACCTTGTGTACGTGTTCTACCTAGTTGTTGTACAATTATTTTTGCACAACGGAGACCGAAGTCGAATGCCACTGTTAGTTCTGTGACTGAGGCTGAGGCCGAAAGCGTCAGTTATTTCTGAACACTGAGACCGAAGTCGAAAACCACTGTTAGTTCTGTGAATGAGGCCGTGGCCGAAAGAGCTGGAGGGAGTAGGGGAAAGGAATCAATAAACACAAAGTGTGATGGTTGAACTGTTTGATAATTCAAACATCTGATTACGAATCAGCGGGAAAGCAAAAGCGAATAAAATGTCTTTGCTTGTGTGTCGTATATTACAGGCTCATGTCGGATAAGCGCTCGATCGTCAGACGCTCGGTAGTTGTTTATTCTCCTTTGTGTTTTTCTTAAGTTTTGTTGGTACGCCAGCGTCGAATACCAACAATTCATTCAGGCATTTAGCTGTGTTTTAGGGAGCATTGATGATTTACTATCATTTTGACTACCATATATTTGTGAGAAAAAATATCTTCAGTTTCTTCTCGGAGGCACTTTGGGCTTAGCATCTGGTGAATATGCAGTCGTCAAAGCTATTATGATGCTAAAAATGGCAGAGAAAACTTGAAAGAAGTAAATCACCATAACAAAACTATGGAAGCAATTATAATGGGAAAATATTTATACCTAAAGCCATACACTAAAAGATTATGTTTATATTGTTACGTAATTTACAAAATTACCAAAATTACTTATACACGAATTCTTATTTGAAGCTATGTAGTGGCAGGCCGTGTAAGGTATGTATATAATATTTTTCCCTCACAATAAGACCCTTAGTCTCCTGGTTGAATGATTTGTGTGGAAAGGTGATTGTGGAAGGTGTGAATGGAAGTGTGATTGGACAGGGAATTAGAGAAAGTGGAAATTGTAAATGGAAGGGGGAATTATTGGAAAAGATTGGAAGGATGGGAATCGGAACGGGAGGTAAAGGATGAAGAAAAAAGGGAGTGAGTTAATGGCGAATGGTCTTGATTTTTAGAAGCAGAAAGAAATTAATCAAAACGATTAATAAAAGTATTGATTAAAAGAAAAACAAAGGTGAAAAGAAGCTAAAAATAAAAAAAAAAACAAAATTTGTGAACAAACATTTACGTGAAATAAAACTTAAATCAAAAAAATGAGAGAAGGAAAACTTACAAAACCAAAATGAATTTGGAACACCCTTAAGGGAAGAGACAAGTAAAAATTGCATTTATTGTTAACAAGTAAACTGAACTAAAAAAAAAAAAGATTGTGTGTAGTATTAGCAACAAAACTAAAATTAAAAAAAAAACATATTTAAGCACATAGAAAATTATCTACAACGAGAACAAAGAGAAAAAAAAAACAAACGAAACAACAGCGAAAATGCGGGAATTCCAGAATGTTTGCGCCAAAAATTGCTTCTTACGTTTGCCACTAACAATGTCACAAATAACCAAAACCTAACGTGATAAAACCAGTACTGTGAAGCAAATAATACAGCATATTTCCTCATCAGTGAAACGAACTCAGAATAATTAAATCACATACACAAATATTTACGTTTGTGAAGGAACTAAAGAAATATACAACAAATTACATAAATCGGTAGCCGAGCAACAACAACTTAACAAGAAGGTACCTAAGGAAAATGAACAGCGATCTTTGTACATGAAACAGCAGCGGTTGCAGTCAACATAATTTATTAAACATACATTTTTATTTGTTTGTTTTGCTTTTGTCACTAGCAAAAGCACTATTTTAGCATTATTACTAACATTGTTATTAATTTGACATGCTCTTTCATGATTTTGTATGATAAAAAAAAACTTATTTAAGATAAAATTAATTAAGAAATTAATTAATTAATTAAATTAATTAATAAACATTAAATATTACTATAAAAGTAAAATAGCATTTGATTATTGTAAAGTAAAGCTTAGTTTAAAAAATAGCGAGAACATAATAATAATAATATCAGAAATAGAAGAAAAAGGGGAAGAAAAAAAAACCAAACTATAGAGAAAAGAAGTAAGGAAAGAAATTTAATTTAGAGAGATAGTAAAAAAAAAAAATTAAAGAAAAGCAAGACTAGTTAAGAAATTCTATTTACAGGTTCGGAAGAGTAAGGTGCTACCATCTCCTGTTATCCGGATCAAGGTGTGTGTAAGTGAGAACTTATATGTTATTTTTTTGTTGTTATATACATATGTACGAGTATGCTTTTGATTCTGTTGTATAAACCAATGAGTCTGGTATTGTTTGCTTTTTTTTTTGATCTATATCTCTTAAGATTATATAAAGATTAATTGAAGAAATATTTGGAATTCACAAAACTGTAAAATACTGTTAAAAAAAAAAAAAAAAAAATATTGTTACTACCAAGAAATAATGAGTGAAAGGAATAAAGAAGGAAAGAAAAACAAAATTATCAAGAAATAATAACATTTAATTATTTTGTTTGATGGATTTTCTGCTTTCGTATTGAATAGTTTTTTTTTGTGATTAAATATGGTTTGCTAAACACAAATATTTAGGCTGATGTGCTGGTGGACCTAAGGGGAGGTCACCACACTTGTGGGCGTGAAGAACGGACAGACATAACGGACATTATGGAATACACAGACGTACTAACTGTTACTTGGACAGATAAAGAAATAAGGGAACCACGGTGCACTTTGAGCCAAGTGCGGTTCATGGCTGTAACTTGAAAGAGTTACAGACGGGGTGGGCGGCTCACAGACGGACGATGACGTAGGCAGTATTGTGCTAGGGTGTACGGAGTTCCTGGTGGGTTATAGGTTGAATTAATTCGGAGTGATTAGATACATAGAGGTGGGTGAGAGCGAATGTTCGTATGATGGGCTGTGTGATCAGGTGGTTGTATGAATGAAAGGTTTAGATTGGGATGACCCATTAGGAAATGTAGGTGCATGTGTCATGTTTTATCTTCACACCTTTCCAATCCTTTTCTCTTTCCGCTCCTCTTCTATTATAAATAAAAAAATGGCACGATATTCTTTTTCTGTTGCGGGTAGGGTGGCAAGAAACCACCCCATATTGCCGGCGAGCCTAGCCGTAGCCACCGTGCCACGCCACCTTAACTTAGCTCACAACAGCTATTCAACTATTTTATTCAATACTTTTCAAACTGTTACTTTCACAATGTCACTTCGTTGCTTTCCAAAATCAAACTTTGTTCGCTGCTGTGGTTTGTGTCTATTTATTCTGTTCGATAATTATCGCTACGTTATCGTCAGACTACTCCAGATCTTACTAGATTGTCGAGAAACTTCCTTTTCCATGAATTGTATGTTTCAGCAATGAATCATGTTCTACTGTGTATGATGCGTTGTGGAAATATCAAGTAACTTCTAGATCTTTCGCTAGCGCTCGATAGATGTCGTTGTATTCCAGAAGAATGTGGACTGTGATTTGGTAAAACTTTAAATATTGCACGTATCGGCGTGTAGATGGCGATGTATATCACATTATTGTATGAAGTATAGATGGCGCTTTTTTTTGAATGAATTGAAATTGAATTGAATTTTATTCTTCATCTGTTAATAACAATTATAAAACCATATAAGCAACAGAGTACAATGCGAGATCAGTAGTTAAAACTAGTGTCGATCTCACTTAATAATAATTGACTATTAAATTAAATTAAAATGAAAATAAAATAAAAAGAAAAATATATGAGTGACAATTAAAATATATAACTAAAAGAAAAAATATAAATATTTAAAAATATAAAGAGTAAAATTAAAACAATAACAATATATAATGCAATAAATAAAAAATTGAAAATAAGATAAATAAAACAGAATATATATAAGAAATAAAATATGAGAATATTCAACACTAACAAACGAAATAACTAGGACACAATACGCATAAGTGTAGTAACATCACGAGGGTTGAACAACATTAGCCATAGTTTCACCTCCTGTAAGAAACGACCCACTACACGAAGACTTCTTATATTAGGTGGCAACCTGTTAAAAAGCAGAGGATCACTAGACAGATAGAATCTAAAGTAGATTTGCAGGTTATGCGATGGAACTGTTGCAGAGTCAGAATTATGACCTCTCAGTGTGTATGCTGCATTTCTCGTGCCGAAGAAGAAACCAGTGTTAGCCAGATTAGTAAAATAAGTTTTTAGAATTTTAAAATAATAGAGGTGCTTTAGAGGAAGAATATTGAGGTCTTTGAAAATGGGGAAGCTACTGTCATAACGGGATTTATTACTAATGGTTTTAATTGCAAACTTCTGAATCGATTATAATGCGTTGATATTGTAGTTAACAGTTCCTCCCCAACAGACTAGACCATACTCAAGTTTAGAATGGAAGATTCCAAAGTAAATCCTACGTAAGAGATTAGGAGAGCAGGTTTTTTTAAGGAGAAAAAGTTGCCTAGTAGCACAACGTAAGTATTTAGTTAGAACGTCAGTATGACTAGACCAATTCATTTTGCTATCCAAATGTAGTCCTAAGTATTTGTAAGAATTAACGCACTCAATAATACAACAACTTTGGCAGCAGTTCATCGAGTTATAATTGGTGTGGTAATTAATAGATGAGGGGCATATATCCCAAGTCCATTTTTACAGGCTGGACCATGGAATACGAAGTCATCAATAACAGGCGGTTTACATCTATCACAAAAAAAACATAATTTTAGATTTCTCACTTAGAACGAGCTTGTTCATAAGAACCAGTGTTCATTGAGACACTGGTTAGTATCTCAGTAGTATTAAGTCCTTATTAACGGCCACAGTCAGTTTAGAAATCGAATCACTTGTATAAGTACAGGCCAGATCATCAGCAAACGCGACCAGCTTGCCGGAGAAACCGATCGACAGCAGAGAATTTATAAAGATTAGAAATAGAATTGGTCCTAGCACTGATCCTTGCGAAACGCCAACATTGAAAATATTGGCGTTCCGCAAGGATCGGATTATATATTTCGCCACAATATTATAATCCCAGGCAAAAACGGAGGTTTATTTAAATTTGCGTATTGTAAAATAGTTATATCTTACCTTGAAATACATTTAATGCATACATAATGCGAAAGTTCCAAGTCCAAGAGAAGAAGCATGTTGACATGATGTCTTTTTTCCATTCTTGTGCTGTAGTATGGGCCAATTATAGTATTAACTTCTTCATCAAATCCATATACACTAACGCTTATGTCTCTGTTATTTTTTTCAAACTGCTCAATATCTTTCAGAGTTAGGGGAAATGTTCAACACTCAAAATTTAAAACGATTCCATTCGATAGACTGATGATTCTATCCTCAATATTCAGAATGTTTTAAACTTGCGGTCTTTGAAGATTACATTCTTTCGGACACAGAGCAGCGACGAAAGTCCATTTAAAGCAGTATTCGTCGTTGTTTTGGACAATAATGCAGGTTTTCTTCTTATCCAGGACTTTTGGTAGAGGCAAGTATGATGATCCTCTTATTGGGCGGTACTGACTCATGGTTATTTCAAGATTTCCTTGAGAAGTGGCACTATTTGTTGCTTTAGCTGAAGTATTTGCATTCTCGTTTAGAATGCTTTTAATTCCACGATCATATCTTCATCTGAGGTAATTTTTACACATTCACAGAAGAGCTTGTAACGAACTTCGGTTAGCCGAGATACTCTCAGCGGATGTCCAGGGTTCGAATTACAAGACCTGAGGTTCTATGGTACAAGGATTCGTTTATTTGAACTTGTTTCGCTTATTTTCGTATTTACAATATATTGATACTTAAAACTAACAATGCGTGTTTTACTGCTAAGTACTGGTAATATTAATAGTAATAGTAATGGTTATGCTTGTAGTGTCTTCGTGGTCGTTCGGGCTCCGCTGGTGGGCGTACGCGCAACAGACGCAGCGGAGTTTGGTCGTTAGTTGGTAACAGTGACTTATTGAAGGGCTTTCGCACGTAAATCAATAAGTTTCGATGCTGATCGCTGATGGGCTTACGCTCAACAGATGCAGCGATGCGAAGTATAATTGTCTACAACACTTTATTGAAGGGCTTACGCACGCAAATCAATAAATGTTGGTGCTGATCGCTGATGGGCTTACGCACAACAGATGCAGCGATACGAAGTGTAGTCGTCAAAGGCACTTTATTGAAGGGCTTACGCACGCAAATCAATAAGTTTTGTATATGTACTGTAGGTCTTCCCTGTGGCTGTCTTTTATGAGAATTCTCTGCTCACTATTCACTGTTCACTGTTTTAAAGTATACTCTGGTTCTCTGCTGGGATTTAACTCTGTACTTCACGAAGTCTCGGCTCAAACTCGACTGAATCCCTGTTGCTTGGTTGTTCGCTCTTTTATAGACCACTTTTCCTTGCTTCCGTTATTCATTTTCCGCTATGATCTGGCGTTGTCTCGTTTGTTCGAAAACAAGTTCCCGTTCTCCGCTATGTTCGATTATTTAGTTCGTCAACACGTTTATGTTGTTCCTGTCTTCCGTGTTTTCGTGTGACCTTGTATGCTCTCGTGTTGTTCACCTTTTCTGTTTCTTCAGCTTTGACCTTGTTTCGTGTCACTCAACTTCGCGCTCAACGTTGCTTGTTTGCTTCGAACCTTTATTTCTTTTGTTAGTCCGTTATGTTAATTGTTATCGAACTATTATTAATTTCTGTTAGTAACTTATACAGAGTGATTATACAGAGTGATCAACTATTAGTTATTCTCAGCGTTGTGTGATAATTTCCCTGCTGCGGGAAATAATCATCACACTCCCTCCTTTCCTCGGTGAGGTTGCGAGATACGGTTACTCGGTTGCTACTTTTTGTTGTTGTGGTGGTTATTTTGTGCTGGTGTGTTTTGGTGTTGTTGTTGTCTTCATATGAGCTGTTGTTGTCTTCATTTGCGTTGTTGTTGTCTCACTCTCATTGATCGTAATCGTTGCGAACTCCATATTCTTTTATAATTTTCCCACTATATATATTTGCACTTCACTTGTTTTTTTAAACACTTTTCAGACTCCACTGATCACTTCTGAGCATAAACTTAAAGTGATTTTCCCGCGTCGTTAAAATGACCTTAAAACCTACTTCTTTGTTTCGTCCGCTTTTGTACATGCTTCAAATTTCCCGTAACTATGTGTTTAGTTTTAACTCTCTAATTACTCACTTTTGTTACTCTTGCAAACCAGTAATCGTGGTTCAATTATGTGTTCATTGCGATTGATTGCAATTTTTGTGTACATGTTATTTCTTCGGCTTTTGTTTTCCTTTGCGCTCACATGTATTTTCGGTCGACGACAGTTATGTAGTCGTTTTCAAGTTCACGTTTCTGACTTCTATGCATATATTCTCGTTGATGCTCTATGTACTTGATTTTCAAGTTCAAGTTCGACGATGCTTTATGTGTTTCGTTTCAAGTGCAAGTGCGTTGACTTTGGCTTCGTTTGTTTCTCGATCGCTTGTGTTTGTTGTTGCTGATGTTGCTCTAGTTTTCCTTTTACTTTCTTTAGTCCACTTTTATGTATTTGTTATTCCTAGACTATGTATTATTTCTTATATATCTTCAAGTAATTGTTTCTTTAATATTCAAAAGACGATAATCATTGGAGTTATAGTAATTCTTATCTTATTGCCTTAATATTAATTTGTATTAATATTACTATGATTAATATTTATGAAATAGCAATTGCTGTTATATATATTTAATATTAATTCCAATTTCGATTTCATTATTCATTTCGATCGCAATTTCATTATTCATTTTTCTTATATAATATAGTTAAAATTTTTTTTTTGTATTTTTTTTTTTCCAATTCTTAGCCTTCTCGGGGTTATCTTTTAGCCCTCACCTCTCTGTTTCCTTATTTCAGGTGATTCGTGCATTTTCCGTGTTCTATCATCATCCTAAAAGTGATAATTGTCGCTATAACTCGTGTACCATACACTTGGAATGATCGATCCTTCCAGTCGTCTTTGGTGTAACCCCACTCGTTTTCCAATATTTGTTGTGACATTCTGTTGTATTATTTCTTCGTGTGTTTGTTTTCATTCATATTGTAAAATATATTTCAGTCGAAATATTTAGTTTTAGTTAGGTAAAGGAAATAACTTTAAAGAATAACTTTGTGGATTTTTGGACTTTGTGGAAAAGGTGAAATGCAGCATAACGTGGAACGCAGCATTCGCATCGTTGTTGAATGTCCGACCTCAGCTTCGGAAACTTGGTAAGTAACTTTTATGTTTACTCTTAGTTTCATTGTTTTCTTGTTTTAGGTTTTCATGGAATAATGTATTCGATGCGTTCCTCGTTGATCGATGCCACTGTCTTTTCGAACCTCAGATGACTTCAGGTAAGTTGTTGTGTTCTTGGGTATGGTATGTACTCCAACACTTTTTTTTATATTGTTTATTAACCTTTCATGTCTTTCAGACTTCGCTGTTCCTTGTCTTGCCGCATTATAGGTTCGGTTCGGTGTAGTCGTGCTTCACGTCGTCGAACGACGTCGTCGTCGTTCAAACAAAATTTCTTGTGTTTTTTTTCCGCTCGCGACTCGCGTGTTCGTTTAATTTAGTGCAAATCGGCTTCGTCTCGTCGTTCTTGATCGTTCTTGACCTCGGTATTTTTGCATCCCTCGTGCTGGACTAATTTATCTTGATATTGTTTTTAGAACTCTGGTTATTTATTCGGTTATCCGGATTACTGTCTTCACGTCGCGTAGTTACATTTGCTTCGAGTGTTTGCTGGTGGAACTCCTTAAGTTCGCTTACGTGCTCTGTGCGAGTCCGGGTTTCTCCGTCTTTTCTAACTTTCACTATTACTGGCGATATAAAGTCGACCACGTAATACGGGCCTTCAAACCGTGGTGCCAGTTTCGCCGCGAAATTGTCCACTGCTTTAGACAGGGGATGTTGTTTCACCAGCACTGCTTGGCCAACTGAGGGTTTCCACTGACGACGTCGCAAGTCGTAGTGTCGTGCTTGTTGTTGTGCTGACTGTTGCATGTTTCTGCGGGCTATTTGATACGCTTCCATGAGTTTCGTTGCTCTCCCTTGCGCGTCGTTACTTTCGTGCCCCGTCCCATTCGTGACTCCGTCATATAGTGTCTTCGGTAGTCGCAGTTCTCTTCCTTGTATAAGGAAGGCTGGGCTATACCCTGTACTTTCTGATACACTGCTATTGATGGCTAAAGATACCTCTGGCAACATCTCGTCCCAGGCTTTGTGGTGACTTCCTGCGAGTTGCGCGATCATTGTTTTCAAAGTTCTATTAATGCGTTCCGTCGGGTTTTCTTGTGGTGTATACGGTGCTGTGAATTGGTGCCTGATGCCCATTTCCGCCAGAAAGTTGCGAAAACTTCGACTCGTAAATTGTGCTCCGTTGTCAGAGATCAGAACTTTAGGTACACCAAAGCGCGCCAGAATCCGTTCTCGAAAGGCTTTCTTTAAGTTCTCCGTTGAGGCTTTGCGTAGGGGTACCATTTCGGTCCACTTGGAGAACTTATCGAAGAACACCAACAACATACAATTTCCATGTTTCGACCGTGGAAGCGGTCCCACGAAATCGGTGCATAGTGTTTCCCACGGACTTTTCTCGATTTTTGACAGCATATGTCCCGCTGGTTTGCGTTGACTCGGTTTATATTGTTGCCATAGTTTACACCCTCGGACATATCGTTTGATATCCCTGAACATTCCAGGCCAGTAATACTTAGCGGCAATTCTTGCAGATGTCTTTCGTATACCGCCGTGTGCGGCACATGGGTTATCGTGGTTTTCCTGTAATACTTGTGCTCGTTGGTTCGTTGCGACGCATAACTTCCAGGGTATGTATTCCTCGTCGTCTAAAGTGTTCGCAATATGGCGGTAGAGTTGACCATCCTGTATGATGTAGTCGTTAAACTTCTGCGGGTTTTCTTTGACGTCTTTGATCCTTCTGTCCAACCATGGACACGTGCCTCTATCTGCTTTACTGTCCACTGCGCCAACTCTCCCTGCGGTTTCTTCTGGTTGACGCGATAAAGCGTCGGCAGCAACATTTATCTTTCCTCTGCGATATTTTATGTCAAATCTGTACTGCTGCAATTCGAGTGCCCATCTGGCAATTCGTCCTGACGGATTCTCGATCGAGTTCAACCATTTGAGAGACAGGTGGTCTGTGACTACGTTGAAATGGTATCCTTCGAGGTATGACCGCATTTTCCTGATTCCCCAGATAATTGCTAGGCATTCCTTCTCTGTTGCAGAATAATTGCGTTCCGCTGGATTCAGTCGTCGACTTGCATATGCGATCACTCGTTCGTTCCCGTCGAATTCTTGTGTAAGCACCGCTCCTAAACCAAAGTTGCTTGCGTCCGTCTGTAGCGTGAATTCTTGCGCGAAGTCTGGACAAGCCAGCACCGGCGCTTCTGTCAGCTTGGACTTGAGGGTCTTGAATGCCTCCGCTTGTGGTGCATCCCACTTCCAGTGTTGTCCCTTCTTCAGCATTGACGTCAGAGGTTGCACTATGTCGGCGAAGCCTGGTACGAATCGACGATACCACGACGCTATACCGAGATACCGGCGTAGTTCTCGAACATTCGTTGGCGGCTTGAGTTGCTGAATCGCAGAAACTTTGTCCGGGTCCGTATGAATTCCTTGCTCGCTGACCATGTGTCCTAAGTATTTCACTTCCCGTTTAAAGAAATCGCACTTGTCAACGTTAAGCCTGAGATTAGCCTGACGTAGTCGACGGAAAACTTCTTCTAAATTCTTGATGTGCTCTGCCAACGTGGACCCCGTGACTATTATGTCGTCCAAATAAGCGAATGCGTACGGCTCCAAATCTGCCCCGATGACTTGGTCGAGTGCTCTCTGGAAAGTTGCTGGGGCCGAATGTAACCCAAAGGGCATCACTCGCCAATGAAACAAGCCCCTGCCGGGTACGGTAAAAGCCGTGTACTGCTTGCTGTTCTCATCCATGGGAATCTGCCAGTATCCATTCTTCAAATCTAAACTGCTTATGTATTTTGCGTCTCGCAGCCGGTCTAGAATATGTTGAATTCGTGGAATTGGATATGCGTCCGGAACAGACTTTGCGTTCAACTGGCGATAATCGATGCATAGTCGCCATTTTCCCGTTTTCTTCTTCACTAACACTATATGTGCACTGAATGGACTATGGGACGGTTCAATGCACCCGTTCTCCAGTAATGCGTTGACTTATTCGTTGATCACCTCTTGCATGGCTGGATTTCGTGGAAAGTAACGTTGTTTGATTGGTCTCTCGTCTCGCATGATGATCTTGTGACTCGTAATGTGACTTGGACCCCTGATGTCTTCGAATTTCTTCAGCTCTGCTTGTAGAATTTTTGTTGCCTCCTCCATGGTAACCTCACGACGCTCTTGTATGGTTGTGCACCTTGTGTATGATGTTGGCACCTGATGTTCTGTCAACTTCAGTGTCTGGCCACCACATTTAATGGTAGTACCGGTGGAGCATAAAAAGTCCATACCCAAGATGATGTCATCGACGACTTCTGGTAAAACCAGCATTGACATTTCAAAGGTCTCCTTCTCTAAGCTAATCTGTAGTGTAACTTCGCCCACGCAGGTTTTACGCGAGTTGTCGGCTAGTGTGATCGTGGTTGCTTTTGGTGTGACATTAGTATCTCTTCTAACTTTCTCCGCCAGGCGTCTGCTGATGAAGCTCCTCGTCGCTCCGGTGTCTACTGTCGCGTCGTATTGCTCGCCGTTCACTTGTACTTTCGCGTAAATCCGGCCCCTTTCGACGCACAGACTTCTGGCCTCTACTGTTCGCGAGTCGCCGGCCTCGGGATTTTCGCCTCCACTCGCCGTTGACGTGGTCCCAAGCCGTTTCCCGCTCGCTGTCGGCAGCAATCTACGGTGCGAACTCCTCGACGTCCGCACTCCCAACAGAACAAAACCTGTCTGTTATGGCAACCCTGGGCCCGATGCCCTTCCAGACCGCAGTTTCGGCAAGCTGTCCTAGGATCGATTTGGCGTTCTTGCAAGGCTCTGCGAGCATTTCCTTGTAATGGTCGGCCAATATAATCATTCTCTTGCTGAGTACTGAGAATTTTATTATCCGGGAACTTCCACTGTGGACACACCAAGCTCATGGGTGGGCCTCCACTCTCGAGACACTCGAGGTCTGCAGCCAGCGTTAACAGTTCTTGTAGACTGTTGAAATCCATCCGTCTAATATAGAACTGGAATTCTTTCCTGCTGTTCCTGTAGATTCGTTCTAATTTTTGACTCTCGGTATAATCTGCGTATCTCATCATATTTTGTAGAAGAATAACATAATTTTTAAACTCTTCTCCTTCTAGGTGATGTGATTTCCGGATCTTATCCTCCAGACTCTCAAAATAACGGGCCGGCAAGAAGAAATTGTGGAAGTCTGTTTTAAAGGCTTCCCAGTGCTGCCACTTTGCATTGTTGTTACGGAACCATAACAGTGCCCTTCCTTTCAGCAACTCTGGCATTGTCCTTGGTAGCATGTCGATATCCAGGCCAAACGTCTCTGCCAGTTCTTCGATGCGCTCTGTGAATAGGAGTGGATCCTTCTCGCCGTCGTATCTTTCTGACCACTTCCGCACGATGTCGATAACCATCGCGTAATGTGGAACCGGTACCTGCTGCGCCACTGATATACTTCTTGGAGTCAAGCTTGAGGAAGTCATGACGGTGACTTCTGGGTCTTCCACGCTGTTCGTCATATTCGCTGTCTTCTTCTCGGACCATGCGCCAGTTTTACGTCGGTGCTTCTCTTCGAGTGCGTTGAGCTCTTCATTTACAGCTGCCTCGTGGACCCCATTTACGATCCAAGCGCTGAATCGTCTTCGTTTTTCCCTACTGGAGCCTGCAGTGGATACGCCATACGTCTCCATGACTTTCACCAGTTCGTCGTTGGAGAGCTCGTGTACCCAACTGACACGAACCATCCTTCGTCCTTCGATGTGTGTTTGTAAGCGTATGACTTTGTAAACTTAAGTCCCTGCTCGGGCGCCACTTGTAACGAACTTCGGTTAGCCGAGATACTCTCAGCGGATGTCCAGGGTTCGAATTACAAGACCTGAGGTTCTATGGTACAAGGATTCGTTTATTTGAACTTGTTTCGCTTATTTTCGTATTTACAATATATTGATACTTAAAACTAACAATGCGTGTTTTACTGCTAAGTACTGGTAATATTAATAGTAATAGTAATGGTTATGCTTGTAGTGTCTTCGTGGTCGTTCGGTCTCCGCTGGTGGGCGTACGCGCAACAGACGCAGCGGAGTTTGGTCGTTAGTTGGTAACAGCGACTTATTGAAGGGCTTTCGCACGTAAATCAATAAGTTTCGATGCTGATCGCTGATGGGCTTACGCTCAACAGATGCAGCGATGCGAAGTATAATTGTCTACAACACTTTATTGAAGGGCTTACGCACGCAAATCAATAAATGTTGGTGCTGATCGCTGATGGGCTTACGCACAACAGATGCAGCGATACGAAATGTAATCGTCAAAGGCACTTTATTGAAGGGCTTACGCACGCAAATCAATAAATGTTGGTGTTGATCGCTGATGGGCTTACGCACCACAGATGCAGCGATACGAAGTGTAGTCGTCAAAGGCACTTTATTGAAGGGCTTACGCACGCAAATCAATAAGTTTTGTATATGTACTGTAGGTCTTCCCTGTGGCTGTCTTTTATGAGAATTCTCTGCTCACTATTCACTGTTCACTGTTTTAAAGTATACTCTGGTTCTCTGCTGGGATTTAACTCTGTACTTCACGAAGTCTCGGCTCAAACTCGACTGAATCCCTGTTGCTTGGTTGTTCGCTCTTTTATAGACCACTTTTCCTTGCTTCCGTTATTCCTTTTCCGCTATGATCTGGCGTTGTCTCGTTTGTTCGAAAACAAGTTCCCGTTCTCCGCTATGTTCGATTATTTAGTTCGTCAACACGTTTATGTTGTTCCTGTCTTCCGTGTTTTCGTGTGACCTTGTATGCTCTCGTGTTGTTCACCTTTTCTGTTTCTTCTGCTTTGACCTTGTTTCGTGTCACTCAACTTCGCGCTCACCGTTGCTTGTTTGCTTCGAACCTTTATTTCTTTTGTTAGTCCGTTATGTTAATTGTTATCGAACTATTATTAATTTCTGTTAGTAACTTATACAGAGTGATTATACAGAGTGATCAACTATTAGTTATTCTCAGCGTTGTGTGATAATTTCCCTGCTGCGGGAAATAATCATCACAAGCTAAGCTATTTCTTAGCTTGTGCACAATGTCAATCTCACTTCTCAGAAAGAATTTTGTCGGGTATTAGTAAACCTTCATCTTTGTTTTCATAAATGAAAGATTCAATTCTTTTACTGAAGGCAGACCTGCTGTATTTTATGTTGCTGTTAGGAGTAGATACGTAGCAATTCTTTTTGTGCTTATTGGTTCCTATATGACATGCGCAAGTCTTTACTGCATTGCATTCTTTGCTATTAGAAGAGCTGCTTTGTATGTTTTTCAGCGCAGCTGAGGGGCCAACTTCCGCATTTGCATGAACGAGTTTCTTATGTGCCACCAATTTAAAATTTCTGGCGAATTCTTGTTGGCATTTTTCACATTTGAACCATTTATTCATGTGCTTTATTTTAATATGCCGCTTGGCAGTGAAGGTTGTCGAACACTTTTCCCAGATGAAATTCATTTTGAAACTTTTATTTGGTGGTTAAAATGAGCAAAGCAAATGTTGTTTACATGTATGTAGAAACTAAATTATAAAACGAAAACTCAAAAAAAAAAAAAAAAAGAAAACTCAGATGTGATTATACCCACCGATTGAAATTTTCTGCTTCTATATTCTTTCACTATTTAAGTATTGTCTTCTTTCACAATTTTAATTTGCTTCACTTTTACTAATTTTGTTACTTTTTATATAAAATTGCCTTCTTCTTTTTCTTCTTTCTTTCGAAAAAGTTCCACCACAACATAGTGAAATTCAAACAAACGAATTTCCTCTAATTGGATTTGTTAGATAATTGGGATAATTGCTTTATGGGATGATTTCAATACGAATCAGGTTTATTTGTACATCTGTAAAAGGAATCCTGTGAATACAGAGACTCATCAATTCTTCCTTATTTTTTGCCTTTCCATATAAATTTTTTTTTTCTTAAAATGTAAAATTCTTGAAAAAACACATAAAATGTCAATGAAATTTTTATTTTTGTAATTTACGGCTTGATAAGCGATAGGGATCATGTGAATTCTGTTTGCTGCTACACTTAGTAAAACTTAGTTTCAAGCGATGACCGCAGTTAAAATACACAGAAATAACAACAACAACTACACGAAAATAATCAACAACCTGAAGTCAGGCTAACAAGAAAAACATCCACGATCACACCATATGAATTCGTCAACATATGAAATACACACAAACTGCATAAACTACAACGCATTTGGAAAATACTCATTCAAAAAAGAAAATGCCCACGATTGTGCCATAGGAATTCGTTAGCAGTTAAAATACACACAAACAACAACAACTACAACGGAATTGGAAAATGCTGTAATTAGTCAAAAAGGAAAACACCAACGATTACGCCATCGACAACAAACTCATAGCTTAGGTCTCTACCTTTGTGCTTGCTATCCTAAATAATAGACAATTATATGAATTGGTAACACTTCGAAAAGTTCGAAAAGAAAACTATTCGCGGTTTAAATTTAATTTTATCTTGGACCACTTACAATTTTATCACTTGTGTCTCCTAAAACCAGCAAAAAGAGTGCTGCCAAATCGAAATACTTAACGTGTATTGATATTGTAGCTACAAAAGACACCTAAATGATATTATTGCACAAAACAAATACAAATCTACGTGTATAAAAATCTCCAAAATAGCTTGGACAATAACCAAACTAAATAGATCAACCACTGTTGAAAAATAATACCCTCAAAAGAATGCTACAAAAAATTTAATTCACTAAAACAGAATAAAACCAACCTATAAAAAGAAAATAAATTTTTTGTAGTAAAGCAACAAACCTGTAATGCGAAGATATAATTTTATGGGCAAGAAAAAGCAAATATAGCAAAGACAGAAACCAAACATAACAATACTTACCCGCTTTTGTAGCGAAGACACCAACCAAAAAGGTAGCACCCTCACCACCCTCGATTTTCCTTTGTGCCAGAACCCACCAATTAGCATTACTGCGCTCGACCGCAAAGAGAGCAATTTTCAAAAATTTCTTAAGGAAACACGGCTACTCAGTACCCTTTGATTTAAACAGCAATGATGCTCCTAGAAGTCACCCATCATTCACCGTATGATTCATGTCAGCACATCTGTCCAGGACCGAGTAGGGTACATTTCACCATTGAGATTTTCGTATAGCACTTGACCGCAAATAGTGCAATTTTCAAAAATTTCCTAACAAAAACAGCTACAAAGGACCCTTTGATTTTATCAGCATTAACGCACCTATAAGTCACCTTTCTTTTGCCGTATGGCTCATATCACCACACCTGTTTTGCAGTCTACTTCATCAGTAGAATTTTTGTATGGCGCTCGACCGCAAATGGTGCAATTTTCAAAAATTTCTTAAGGAAAAACGGCTACTCAGGGTCCATTTCACTATTAAGATTTTCGTATGGCACTTGACCGCAAATAGTGCAACTTTCAAAAATTACCTACAAAAAAGGCTACTTAGGGCCCTTTGATTTTACCAGCATTGATGCCGCTAGAAGTTACTTTTCGAAAACGGCTACTAAGAGCCCTTTGATTTTATCAGCATTGATACCCCTAGAAGTCACTTTTCGTTCACCGTATTTCTCATGTCAGCACATCTGTCCAGGACCGAGCAGTGTCTACTTCATTATTAGGATTTTCATATGGCGCTCGACCGCAAAGAGAGCAATTTTCAAAAATTTCTTAAGGAAAATTGGCTATTCAGGGAGCTTTGCATTTATCAGCATTGATGCTCCTAGAAGTCACCTTTCGTCTACGGTATGGTATGCCTTATGTCAGCACATCTGTCCAGGACCGAGCTGTTTCCATTTCATCATTAAGATTTCTGTATGGCACTTGACCGCTAGTAGCGCTAATTTCAAAAATTTCCTAATAAAAACGGCTACTCAGGGCCTCTTGATTTTATCAGCATTAATGCTCCTAGAAGTCACCTTTCATTTACCATATGCCTCATGTCAGCACATCTGTCCAGTACCAAGAAGGGTCTATTTCATCATTAAAATTTTTGTATGGCCCTTGACCGTAAGTAGCGCTTATTTCGTAAATTTCCGAATATAGACGGCTACTCAGGACCCTTTGACTTTTTCAGCACTAATGCTCCTAGAAATCGCCTTTCGTTTGCTGAATGGATCATATCAATACATTTGTCCAGGACCGAGCAGTGTCCACTTCATCATTAGAATTTTTGTATGGCGCTCGACCGCAAAGAGAGCAATTTTCATAAAATTTTAAGAAAAAACGACTACTCAGGGCCCTTTGATTTTATCACCATTGATGCTGCTAGAAGTCACGTTTCGTTCATCCTACGCCTCATGTGAGCACATCTGTCCAGGACCGAGCAGTGTCTACTTCATCATTTGGATTTTTGCATGGCGTTCGAACGCAAACAGAGCAATTTTCAAAAAGATGGCTACTCAAGGCCCTTTGATTTTATCAGCATTAATGCTTCTAGAAGTCACCTTTCGTTCATCCTATGTCTCATGTGTGCACATACGTCCTGGACCGAGCAGTGTCTACTTCATCATTTGGATTTTTGCATGGCGTTCAAACGCAAAGAGAGCAATTTTCAAGAAGATGGCTACTGAAGGCCCTTTGATTTTATCAGCATTAATGCTTCTAGAAGTCACCTTTCGTTCATCCTATGTCTCATGTGTGCACATACGTCCTGGACCGAGCAATGTCTAGTTCATCATTTGGATTTTTGCATGGCGCTTGAACGCAAAGAGAGCAATTTTCAAGAAGACGGCTGGTCAAGGCCCTTTGATTTTATCAGCATTAATGCTTCTAGAAGTCACCGCTTATTTACCATATGTCTCATGTCAGCATATCTGTCCAGGACCAAGAAGGGTCTATTTCACCATTAAGATTTTTGTATGGCACTTGACCGATAGTAACGCTAATTTCAAAAATTTCCTAAAAAACGGCTACTCAGGGCCCTTTGATTTTATCAGCATTGATACTCTTAGAAGTCACTTTTCGTTCACCGTATGTCTCATGTCAGCACATCTGTCCAGGACCGAGCAGTGTCTACTTCATTATTAGGATTTTTATATGGCGCTCGACCGCAAAGAGAGCAATTTTCAAAAATTTCTTAAGGAAAAACGGCTAGTAAGTGTCCATATCAATATTAAGATTTTCGTATAGCACTTGACCGCAAATAGTGCAATTTTCCAAAATTTCCTTTGAATTTATTAGCATTGATGCCCCCAGAGATTACTTTTCGAAAACGGCTACTAAGAGCCCTTTGATTTTATCAGCATTAATGACCCTAGAAGTCACCTTTCGTGTGCCTCATATCAGCATGTCTGTCTAGGACCGAGCAAGGTCCATTTCACCATTAAGATTTTTGTATGGCACTTGACCGCTAGTAGCGCTAATTTCAAAAATTTCCTAATAAAAACGGCTACTCAGATCCCTTTGATCTTATCAGTATTAATGATAGAAGTCACCTTTCATTTACCATATGCCTCATGTCAGCACATCTGTCCAGGACCAAGAAGGGTCTATTTCATCATTACGATTTTTGCATGGCACTCGACCGCAAAGAGAGCAATTTTGAAAAATTTCTTAAGGAAAAACGGCTACTCAGGGCCTTTTGATTTTATCAGCATTAATGCTGCTAGAAGTCACTTTTCGTTCATCCTATGTCTCATGTGCGCACATCTGTCCTGGACCGAGCAATGTCTACTTCATCATTTGGATATTTGCATGGCGTTCGAACGAAAAGAGAGCAATTTTCAAGAAGACGGCTACTCAAGGCCCTTTGATTTTATCAGAATTAATGCTTCTAGAAGTCACCTTTCGTTCATCTTATGTCTCATATGTGCACGTACGTCCTGGACCAAGCAATGTCTACTTCATCATTTGGATTTTTGCATGGCGCTCGAACGCAAAGAGAGCCATTTTCAAGAAGACGGCTACTCAAGGCCCTTTGATTTTATCAGCATTAATGCTTCTGGAAGTCACCGTTTATTTACCATATGCCTCATGTCAGCACATCTGTCCAGCACCAAGCAATGTCTATTTCACCATTAAGATTTTTGCATGGCACTTGACCGCTAGTAGCGCTAATTTCAAAAATTTCCTAATAAAAACGGCTACTCAGGACCCTTTGATCTTATCAGTATTAATGCTCATAGAAGTCACCTTTCATTTACCATATGTCTCATGTCAGCATATCTGTCCAGGACCAAGAAGGGTCTATTTCACCATTAAGATTTTTGTATGGCACTTGACCGATAGTAACGCTAATTTCAAAAATTTCCTAAAAAACGGCTACTAAGAGCCCTTTGATTTTATCAGCATTAAAGCTCCTAGAAGTCACCTTTCGTTTGCCGTATGTCTCACGTAAACACATCTTTCCAGGACCGAGCAGTGTCTACATCATCATTTGGATTTTTGCATGGCGTTTGAATGCAAAGAGAGCAATTTTAAAGGAGACGGCTACTTAGGGCCCTATAATTTTATCAGCATTGATGCTCCTAGAAGTCACCTCTCTTTCAATGCATTCTTCATGTCAGCACATCTGCCCAGGACCGAGCAGGGTCTATTTCACCATTAAGATTTTTGTATGGCATTTGACCGCAAGTAGCGCTAATTTCAATAATTTCCTAATAAAAACGGCTACTTAGGACCCTTTGATCTTATCAGCATTGATGCTGCTAGAAGTAACTTTTCGTTCATCCTATGCCTCATGTGAGCACATCTGTCTAGGACCGAGCAGTGTCTACATAATCATTTGGATTTTTGCATAGCGCTCGAACGCAAAGAGAGCAATTTTCAACAAGACGGCTACTCAAGGCCCTTTGATTTTATCAGCATTAATGCTTCTAGAAGTCACCGTTTATTTACCATATGCCTCATGTCAGCACATCTGTCCAGGACCAAGCAGTGTCTACTTCATCATTATGATTTTTATATGACGCTCGACCGCAAAGAGAGCAATTTTAAAAAGCTTCTTAGGGAAAATTGGCTATTCAGGGAGCTTTGCTTTTACCAGCATTGATGCTCCTAGAAGTCAACTTTCGTGTACGGTATGGTATGCCTTATGTCAGCACATCTGTCCAGGACCGAGCTGGGTCCATTTCACCATTAAGATTTTTGTATGGCACTTGACCGCTAGTAGCGCTAATTTCAAAAATTTCCTAATAAAAACGGCTACTCAGGACCCTTTGATCTTATCAGCATTGATGCTGCTAGAAGTAAATTTTCGTTCATCCTATGCCTCATGTGAGCACATCTGTCTACGACCGAGCAGTGTCTACATAATGCGCTCGAACGCAAAGAGAGCAATTTTAAAAAATTTCTTAAGGAAAAACGGCTACTCAGGGCCTTTTGATTTTATCAGCATTAATGCTGCTAGAAGTCACGGCGTTCGAACGAAAAGAGAGCAATTTTCAAGAAGACGGCTACTCAAGGCCCTTTGATTTTATCAGCATTAATGCTTCTGGAAGTCACCGTTTATTTACCATATGCCTCATGTCAGCACATCTGTCCAGGACCAAGCAATGTCTATTTCACTATTAAGATTTTTGCATGGCACTTGACCGCAAGTAGCGCTAATTTCGTAAATTTCCGAATAAAAACGGCTACTCAGGACCCTTTGACTTTTTCAGCACTAATGCTCCTAGAAATCGCCTTTCGTTTGCTGGATGGCTCATATCAGCACATCTGTCCAGGACCGAGCAGTGTCCACTTCATCATTAGGATTTTTGTATGGCGCTCGACCCCAAAGAGAGCAATTTTCATAAATTTTTAAGAAAAAACGACTACTCAGGGCCCTTTGATTTTATCACCATTGATGCTGCTAGAAGTCACGTTTCGTTCATCCTATGCCTCATATGAGCACATCTGTCTAGGACCGAGCAGTATCTACTTCATCATTTGGACTTTTGCATGGCGCTCGAACGCAAAGAGAGCAATTTTCAACAAGACGGCTACGTAAGGCCCTTTGATTTTATCAGAGCACATCTGTCAGCACATCTGTCCAGGACCAAGAAGGGTCTATTTCATCATTAGGATTTTTGTATGGCACTCGACCGCAAAGAGAGCAATTTTCAAAAATTTCTTAAGGAAAAACGGCTACTCAGGGCCTTTTGATTTTATCAGCATTGATGCTGCTAGAAGTCACTTTTCGTTCATCCTATGTCTCATGTGTGCACATCTGTCCTGGACCGAGCAATGTCTACTTCATCATTTGGATTTTTGCATGGCGCTCGAACGCAAAGAGAGTAATTTTCAAGAAGACAGCTACTCAAGGCCCTTTGATTTTATCAGCATTAATGCTTCTAGAAGTCACCTTTCGTTCATCCTCTGTCTCATGTGTGCACATCCGTCCTGGACCGAGCAATGTCTACTCCATCATTTGGATTTTTGCATGGCGCTCGAACGCAAAGAGAGCAATTTTCAAGAAGACGGCTACTCAAGGCCATTTGATTTTATCAGCATTAATGCTTCTAGAAGTCAACGTTCATTTACCATATGCCTCATGTCAGCAGATCTGTCCAGGACCAAGCAATGCCTATTTCACCATTAAGATTTTTGTATGGCACTTGACCGCAAATACTGTAATTTTTAAAAATTTCCTAATAAAAACGTCTACTTAGAACCCTTTGATTTTATCAGCATTAATGCCCCTAGAAGTAAGCTTTCGTTCATCGTATGTCTCATGTCAACACATCTGTCCAGGACCGAGCAGTGTCTACTTCATCATTAATATTTTTGTATGACGCTCGACCGCAAAGAGAGCAATTTTCAAAAGCTTCTTAAGGAAAATTGGCTATTCAGGGACCTTTGGTTTTATCAGCATTGATGCTCCTAGTAGTCACCTTTCGTCTACGGTATGCCTTATGTCAGCACATCTGTCCAGGACCGAGCAGGCTCCATTTCACCATTAAGATTTTTGTATGGCACTTGACCGCAAGTAGCGTTAATTTCAAAAATTTCCTAATAAAAACGGCTACTTAGGACCCTTTGATTTTATCAGCATTAATGCTCCTAGAAGTCACCTTTAGTTCATCGTATGTCTCATGTCAACACATCTGTCCTGGACCGAGCAGTGTCTACTTCATCATTAGGATTTTTGTATGACGCTCGACCGCAAAGAGAGCAATTTTCAAAAGCTTCTTAAGGAAAATTGGCTATTCAGGGACCTTTGATTTTATCAGCGTTGATGCTCCTAGTAGTCACCTTTCGTCTACGGTATGCCTTATGTCAGCACATCTGTCCAGGACCGAGCTGGGTCCATTTCACCATTAAGATTTTTGTATGGCACTTGACCGCAAGTAGCGCTAATTTCGTAAATTTCCGAATAAAAACGGCTACTCAGGACCCTTTGACTTTTTCAGCACTAATGCTCCTAGAAATCGCCTTTTGTTGCTGGATGGCTCATATCAGAACATCTGTCCAGGACCGAGCAGTGTCCACTTCATCATTAGGATTTTTGTATGGCGCTCGACCGCAAAGAGAGCAATTTTCATTAATTTTTAAGAAAAAACGACTACTCAGGGCCCTTTGATTTTATCAGCATTAATGCTGCTAGAAGTCACCTTTCGTTCACCCTATGCCTCATGTGAGCACATCTGTCCAGGACCTAGCAGTGTCTACTTCATCATTTGGATTTTTGCATGGCGCTTGAACGCAAAGAGAGCAATTTTTAAGAAGACGGCTACTCAAGGCCCTTTGATTTTATCAGCATTAATGCTTCTAGAGGTCACCGTTTATTTACCATATGCCTCATGTCAGCACATCTGTCCAGGACCAAGCAGTGTCTACTTCATCATTATGATTTTTATATGACGCTCGACCGCAAAGAGAGCTATTTTCAAAAGCTTCTTAAGGAAAATTGGCTATTCAAAGAGCTTTGCTTTTATCAGCATTGATGCTCCTAGAAGTCACCTTTCGTCTACGGTATGGTATGCCTTATGTCAGCACATCTGTTCAGGACTGAGCTGGGTCCATTTCACCATTAAGATTTTTGTATGGCACTTGACCGCTAGTAGCGCTAATTTCAAAAATCTCCTAATAAAAACGGCTACTTAGGACCCTTTGATTTTATCAGCATTAATGCTCCTAGAAGTCACCTTTAGTTCATCGTATGTCTCATGTCAACACATCTGTCCAGGACCGAGCAGTGTCTACTTCATCATTAGGATTTTTGTATGACGCTCGACCGCAAAGAGAGCAATTTTCAAAAGCTTCTTAAGGAAAATTGGCTATTCAGGGACCTTTGATTTTATCAGCGTTGATGCTCCTAGTAGTCACCTTTCGTCTACGGTATGCCTTATGTCAGCACATCTGTCCAGGACCGAGCTGGGTCCATTTCACCATTAAGATTTTTGTATGGCACTTGACCGCAAGTAGCGCTAATTTCGTAAATTTCCTAATAAAAACGGCTACTCAGGGCCCCTTGATTTTATCAGCATTAATGCTCCTAGAGTCACCGTTTATTTACCATATGCCTCATGTCAGCACATCTGTCCAGGACCAAGAAGGGTCTATTTCATCATTACGATTTTTGCATGGCACTCGACCGCAAAGAGAGCAATTTTGAAAAATTTCTTAAGGAAAAACGGCTACTCAGGGCCTTTTGATTTTATCAGCTTTAATGCTGCTAGAAGTCACTTTTCGTTCATCCTATGTATCATGTGCGCACATCTGTCCTGGACCGAGCAATGTCTACTTCATCATTTGGATTTTTGCATGGCGCTCGAACGCAAAGAGAGCAATTTTCAAGAAGACGGCTACTCAAGGCCATTTGATTTTATCAGCATTAATGCTTCTAGAAGTCAACGTTCATTTACCATATGCCTCATGTCAGCAGATCTGTCCAGGACCAAGCAATGCCTATTTCACCATTAAGATTTTTGTATGGCACTTGACCGCAAGTAGCGCTAATTTCGTAAATTTCCTAATAAAAACGGCTACTCAGGGCCCCTTGATTTTATCAGCATTAATGCTCCTAGAGTCACCGTTTATTTACCATATGCCTCATGTCAGCACATCTGTCCAGGACCAAGAAGGGTCTATTTCATCATTACGATTTTTGCATGGCGCTCGACCCCAAAGAGAGCAATTTTCATAAATTTTTAAGAAAAAACGACTACTCAGGGCCCTTTGATTTTATCACCATTGATGCTGCTAGAAGTCACGTTTCGTTCATCCTATGCCTCATGTGCGCACATCTGTCCTGGACCGAGCAATGTCTACTTCATCATTTGGATTTTTGCATGGCGCTCGAACGCAAAGAGAGCAATTTTCAAGAAGACGGCTTCTCAAGGCCATTTGATTTTATCAGCATTAATGCTTCTAGAAGTCAACGTTCATTTACCATATGCCTCATGTCAGCAGATCTGTCCAGGACCAAGCAATGCCTATTTCACCATTAAGATTTTTGTATGGCACTTGACCGCAAATACTGTAATTTTTAAAAATTTCCTAATAAAAACGTCTACTTAGAACCCTTTGATTTTATCAGCATTAATGCTGCTAGAAGTCACTTTTCGTTCATCCTATGTCTCATGTGCGCACATCTGTCCTGGACCGAGCAATGTCTACTTCATCATTTGGATATTTGCATGGCGTTCGAACGAAAAGAGAGCAATTTTCAAGAAGACGGCTACTCAAGGCCCTTTGATTTTATCAGCATTAATGCTTCTGGAAGTCACCGTTTATTTACCATATGCCTCATGTCAGCACATCTGTCCAGGACCAAGCAATGTCTATTTCACCATTAAGATTTTTGCATGGCACTTGACCGCAAGTAGCGCTAATTTCGTAAATTTCCGAATAAAAACGGCTACTCAGGACCCTTTGACTTTTTCAGCACTAATGCTCCTAGAAATCGCCTTTCGTTTGCTGGATGGCTCATATCAGCACATCTGTCCAGGACCGAGCAGTGTCCACTTCATCATTAGGATTTTTGTATGGCGCTCGACCCCAAAGAGAGCAATTTTCATAAATTTTTAAGAAAAAACGACTACTCAGGGCCCTTTGATTTTATCACCATTGATGCTGCTAGAAGTCACGTTTCGTTCATCCTATGCCTCATGTGCGCACATCTGTCCTGGACCGAGCAATGTCTACTTCATCATTTGGATTTTTGCATGGCGCTCGAACGCAAAGAGAGCAATTTTCAAGAAGACGGCTACTCAAGGCCCTTTGATTTTATCAGCATTAATGCTTCTGGAAGTCACCGTTTATTTACCATATGCCTCATGTCAGCACATCTGTCCAGGACCAAGCAATGTCTATTTCACCATTAAGATTTTTGCATGGCACTTGACCGCAAGTAGCGCTAATTTCGTAAATTTCCGAATAAAAACGGCTACTCAGGACCCTTTGACTTTTTCAGCACTAATGCTCCTAGAAATCGCCTTTCGTTTGCTGGATGGCTCATATCAGCACATCTGTCCAGGACCGAGCAGTGTCCACTTCATCATTAGGATTTTTGTATGGCGCTCGACCCCAAAGAGAGCAATTTTCATAAATTTTTAAGAAAAAACGACTACTCAGGGCCTTTTGATTTTATCAGCATTAATGCTGCTAGAAGTCACTTTTCGTTCATCCTATGTCTCATGTGCGCACATCTGTCCTGGACCGAGCAATGTCTACTTCATCATTTGGATTTTTGCATGGCGCTCGAACGCAAAGAGAGCAATTTTCAAGAAGACGGCTACTCAAGGCCATTTGATTTTATCAGCATTAATGCTTCTAGAAGTCAACGTTCATTTACCATATGCCTCATGTCAGCAGATCTGTCCAGGACCAAGCAATGCCTATTTCACCATTAAGATTTTTGTATGGCACTTGACCGCAAATACTGTAATTTTTAAAAATTTCCTAATAAAAACGTCTACTTAGAACCCTTTGATTTTATCAGCATTAATGCCCCTAGAAGTAAGCTTTCGTTCATCGTATGTCTCATCTCAACACATCTGTCCAGGACCGAGCAGTGTCTACTTCATCATTAATATTTTTGTATGACGCTCGACCGCAAAGAGAGCAATTTTCAAAAGCTTCTTAAGGAAAATTTGGCTCTTCAGGGACCTTTGGTTTTATCAGCATTGATGCTCCTAGTAGTCACCTTTCGTCTACGGTATGCCTTATGTCAGCACATCTGTCCAGGACCGAGCAGGCTCCATTTCACCATTAAGGTTTTTGTATGGCACTTGACCGCAAGTAGCGTTAATTTCAAAAATTTCCTAATAAAAACGGCTACTTAGGACCCTTTGATTTTATCAGCATTAATGCTCCTAGAAGTCACCTTTAGTTCATCGTATGTCTCATGTCAACACATCTGTCCAAGACCGAGCAGTGTCTACTTCATCATTAGGATTTTTGTATGACGCTCGACCGCAAAGAGAGCAATTTTTAAAAGCTTCTTAAGGAAAATTGGCTATTCAGGGACCTTTGATTTTATCAGCGTTGATGCTCCTAGTAGTCACCTTTCGTCTACGGTATGCCTTATGTCAGCACATCTGTCCAGGACCGAGCTGGGTCCATTTCACCATTAAGATTTTTGTATGGCACTTGACCGCAAGTAGCGCTAATTTCGTAAATTTCCGAATAAAAACGGCTACTCAGGACCCTTTGACTTTTTCAGCACTAATGCTCCTAGAAATCGCCTTTTGTTGCTGGATGGCTCATATCAGAACATCTGTCCAGGACCGAGCAGTGTCCACTTCATCATTAGGATTTTTGTATAGCGCTCGACCGCAAAAAGAGCAATTTTCATTAATTTTTAAGAAAAAACGACTACTCAGGGCCCTTTGATTTTATCAGCATTAATGCTGCTAGAAGTCACCTTTCGTTCACCCTATGCCTCATGTGAGCACATCTGTCCAGGACCGAGCAGTGTCTACTTCATCATTTGGATTTTTGCATGGCGCTTGAACGCAAAGAGAGCAATTTTTAAGAAGACGGCTACTCAAGGCCCTTTGATTTTATCAGCATTAATGCTCCTAGAGGTCACCGTTTATTTACCATATGCCTCATGTCAGCACATCTGTCCAGGACCAAGCAGTGTCTACTTCATCATTATGATTTTTATATGACGCTCGACCGCAAAGAGAGCTATTTTCAAAAGCTTCTTAAGGAAAATTGGCTATTCAAAGAGCTTTGCTTTTATCAGCATTGATGCTCCTAGAAGTCACCTTTCGTCTACGGTATGGTATGCCTTATGTCAGCACACCTGTTCAGGACTGAGCTGGGTCCATTTCACCATTAAGATTTTTGTATGGCACTTGACCGCTAGTAGCGCTAATTTCAAAAATCTCCTAATAAAAACGGCTACTTAGGACCCTTTGATTTTATCAGCATTAATGCTCCTAGAAGTCACCTTTAGTTCATCGTATGTCTCATGTCAACACATCTGTCCAGGACCGAGCAGTGTCTACTTCATCATTAGGATTTTTGTATGACGCTCGACCGCAAAGAGAGCAATTTTCAAAAGCTTCTTAAGGAAAATTGGCTATTCAGGGACCTTTGATTTTATCAGCGTTGATGCTCCTAGTAGTCACCTTTCGTCTACGGTATGCCTTATGTCAGCACATCTGTCCAGGACCGAGCTGGGTCCATTTCACCATTAAGATTTTTGTATGGCACTTGACCGCAAGTAGCGCTAATTTCGTAAATTTCCTAATAAAAACGGCTACTCAGGGCCCCTTGATTTTATCAGCATTAATGCTCCTAGAGTCACCGTTTATTTACCATATGCCTCATGTCAGCACATCTGTCCAGGACCAAGAAGGGTCTATTTCATCATTACGATTTTTGCATGGCACTCGACCGCAAAGAGAGCAATTTTGAAAAATTTCTTAAGGAAAAACGGCTACTCAGGGCCTTTTGATTTTATCAGCATTAATGCTGCTAGAAGTCACTTTTCGTTCATCCTATGTCTCATGTGCGCACATCTGTCCTGGACCGAGCAATGTCTACTTCACCATTTGGATATTTGCATGGCGTTCGAACGAAAAGAGAGCAATTTTCAAAAAGACGGCTACTCAAGGCCCTTTGATTTTATCAGAATTAATGCTTCTAGAAGTCACCTTTCGTTCATCTTATGTCTCATATGTGCACGTACGTCCTGGACCGAGCAGTGTCTACATAATCATTTGGATTTTTGCATAGCGCTCGAACGCAAAGAGAGCAATTTTCAACAAGACGGCTACTCAAGGCCCTTTGATGTTATCAGCATTAATGCTTCTAGAAGTCACCGTTTATTTACCATATGCCTCATGTCAGCACATCTGTCCAGGACCAAGCAGTGTCTACTTCATCATTATGATTTTTATATGACGCTCGACCGCAAAGAGAGCAATTTTCAAAAGCTTCTTAGGGAAAATTGGCTATTCAGGGAGCTTTGCTTTTACCAGCATTGATGCTCCTAGAAGTCACCTTTCGTGTACGGTATGGTATGCCTTATGTCAGCACATCTGTCCAGGACCGAGCTGGGTCCATTTCACCATTAAGTTTTTTGTATGGCACTTGACCGCTAGTAGCGCTAATTTCAAAAATTTCCTAATAAAAACGGCTACTCAGGACCCTTTGATCTTATCAGCATTAATGCTCATAGAAGTCACCTTTCATTTACCATATGCCTCATGTCAGCACATCTGTCCAGGACCAAGAAGGGTCTATTTCATCATTACGATTTTTGCATGGCACTCGACCGCAAAGAGAGCAATTTTGAAAAATTTCTTAAGGAAAAACGGCTACTCAGGGCCTTTTGATTTTATCAGCATTAATGCCGCTAGAAGTCACTTTTCGTTCATCCTATGTTTCATGTGCGCACATCTGTCCTGGACCGAGCAATGTCTACTTCATCATTTGGATATTTGCATGGCGTTCGAACGAAAAGAGAGCAATTTTCAAGAAGACGGCTACTCAAGGCCCTTTGATTTTATCAGAATTAATGCTTCTAGAAGTCACCTTTCATTCATCTTATGTCTCATATGTGCACGTACGTCCAGGACCGAGCAATGTCTACTTCATCATTTGGATTTTTGCATGGCGCTCGAACGCAAAGAGAGCCATTTTCAAGAAGACGGCTACTCAAGGCCCTTTGATTTTATCAGCATTAATGCTTCTGGAAGTCACCGTTTATTTACCATATGCCTCATGTCAGCACATCTGTCCAGGACCAAGCAATGTCTATTTCACCATTAAGATTTTTGCATGGCACTTGACCGCAAGTAGCGCTAATTTCGTAAATTTCCGAATAAAAACGGCTACTCAGGACCCTTTGACTTTTTCAGCACTAATGCTCCTAGAAATCGCCTTTCGTTTGCTGGATGGCTCATATCAGCACATCTGTCCAGGACCGAGCAGTGTCCACTTCATCATTAGGATTTTTGTATGGCACTCGACCGCAAAGAGAGCAATTTTCAAAAATTTTTTAAGGAAAAACGGCTACTCAGGGCCTTTTGATTTTATCAGCATTGATGCTGCTAAAAGTCACTTTTCGTTCACCCTATGCCTCATGTGAGCACATCTGTCCAGGACCGAGCAGTGTCTACTTCATCATTTGGATTTTTGCATGGCGCTTGAACGCAAAGAGAGCAATTTTTAAGAAGACAGCTACTCAAGGCCCTTTGATTTTATCAGCATTAATGCTTCTAGAAGTCACCGTTTATTTACCATATGCCTTATGTCAGCACATCTGTCCAGGACCAAGCAGTGTCTACTTCATCATTATGATTTTTATATGACGCTCGACCGCAAAGAAAGCAATTTTCAAAAGCTTCTTAGGGAAAATTGGCTATTCAGGGAGCTTTGCTTTTACCAGCATTGATGCTCCTAGAAGTCACCTTTCGTGTACGGTATGGTATGCCTTATGTCAGCACATCTGTCCAGGACCGAGCTGGGTCCATTTCACCATTAAGATTTTTGTATGGCACTTGACCGCTAGTAGCGCTAATTTCAAAAATTTCCTAATAAAAACGGCTACTCAGGACCCTTTGATCTTATCAGTATTAATGCTCATAGAAGTCACCTTTCATTTACCATATGCCTCATGTCAGCACATCTGTCCAGGACCAATAAGGGTCTATTTCATCATTACGATTTTTGCATGGCACTCGACCGCAAAGAGAGCAATTTTGAAAAATTTCTTAAGGAAAAACGGCTACTCAGGGCCTTTTGATTTTATCAGCATTAATGCCGCTAGAAGTCACTTTTCGTTCATCCTATGTTTCATGTGCGCACATCTGTCCTGGACCGAGCAATGTCTACTTCATCATTTGGATATTTGCATGGCGTTCGAACGAAAAGAGAGCAATTTTCAAGAAGACGGCTACTCAAGGCCCTTTGATTTTATCAGAATTAATGCTTCTAGAAGTCACCTTTCGTTCATCTTATGTCTCATATGTGCACGTACGTCCTGGACCGAGCAATGTCTACTTCATCATTTGGATTTTTGCATGGCGCTCGAACGCAAAGAGAGCCATTTTCAAGAAGACACCTACTCAAGGCCCTTTGATTTTATCAGCATTAATGCTTCTGGAAGTCACCGTTTATTTACCATATGCCTCATGTCAGCACATCTGTCCAGGACCAAGCAATGTCTATTTCACCATTAAGATTTTTGCATGGCACTTGACCGCAAGTAGCGCTAATTTCGTAAATTTCCGAATAAAAACGGCTACTCAGGACCCTTTGACTTTTTCAGCACTAATGCTCCTAGAAATCGCCTTTTGTTGCTGGATGGCTCATATCAGAACATCTGTCCAGGACCGAGCAGTGTCCACTTCATCATTAGGATTTTTGTATGGCGCTCGACCCCAAAGAGAGCAATTTTCATAAATTTTTAAGAAAAAACGACTACTCAGGGCCTTTTGATTTTATCAGCATTAATGCTGCTAGAAGTCACTTTTCGTTCACCCTATGCCTCATGTGAGCACATCTGTCCAGGACCGAGCAGTATCTACTTCATCATTATGATTTTTATATGACGCTCGACCGCAAAGAGAGCTATTTTCAAAAGCTTCTTAAGGATAATTGGCTATTCAAAGAGCTTTGCTTTTATCAGCATTGATGCTCCTAGAAGTCACCTTTCGTCTACGGTTTGGTATGCCTTATGTCAGCACATCTGTTCAGGACTGAACTGGGTCCATTTCACCATTAAGATTTTTGTATGGCACTTGACCGCTAGTAGCGCTAATTTCAAAAATTTTTTAATAAAAACGGCTACTCAGGGCCCCTTGATTTTATCAGCATTAATGCTCCTAGAAGTCACCGTTTATTTACCATATGCCTCATGTCAGCACATCTGTCCAGGACCAAGAAGAGTCTATTTCATCATTACGATTTTTGCATGGCACTCGACCGCAAAGAGAGCAATTTTGAAAAATTTCTTAAGGAAAAACGGCTACTCAGGGCCTTTTGATTTTATCAGCATTAATGCTGCTAGAAGTCACTTTTCGTTCATCCTATGTCTTATGTGCGCACATCTGTCCTGGACCGAGCAATGTCTACTTCATCATTTGGATATTTGCATGGCGTTCGAACGAAAAGAGAGCAATTTTCAAGAAGACGGCTACTCAAGGCCCTTTGATTTTATCAGAATTAATGCTTCTAGAAGTCACCTTTCGTTCATCTTATGTCTCATATGTGCACGTACGTCCTGGACCGAGCAATGTCTACTTCATCATTTGGATTTTTGCATGGCGCTCGAACGCAAAGAGAGCCATTTTCAAGAAGACGGCTACTCAAGGCCCTTTGATTTTATCAGCATTAATGCTTCTGGAAGTCACCGTTTATTTACCATATGCCTCATGTCAGCACATCTGTCCAGGACCAAGCAGTGTCTACTTCATCATTATGATTTTTATATGACGCTCGACCGCAAAGAGAGCAATTTTCAAAAGCTTCTTAGGGAAAATTGGCTATTCAGGGAGCTTTGCATTTTACCAGCATTGATGCTCCTAGAAGTCACCTTTCGTGTACGGTATGGTATGCCTTATGTCAGCACATCTGTCCAGGACCGAGCTGGGTCCATTTCACCATTAAGATTTTTGTATGGCACTTGACCGCTAGTAGCGCTAATTTCAAAAATTTCCTAATAAAAACGGCTACTCAGGACCCTTTGATCTTATCAGCATTGATGCTGCTAGAAGTAACTTTTCCTTCATCCTATGCCTCATGTGAGCACATCTGTCTAGGACCGAGCAGTGTCTACATAATCATTTGGATTTTTGCATAGCGCTCGAACGCAAAGAGAGCAATTTTCAACAAGACGGCTACTCAAGGCCCTTTGATTTTATCAGCATTAATGCTTCTAGAAGTCACCGTTTATTTACCATATGCCTCATGTCAGCACATCTGTCCAGGACCAAGCAGTGTCTACTTCATCATTATGATTTTTATATGACGCTCGACCGCAAAGAGAGCAATTTTCAAAAGCTTCTTAGGGAAAATTAGCTATTCAGGGAGCTTTGCTTTTACCAGCATTGATGCTCCTAGAAGTCACCTTTCGTGTACGGTATGGTATGCCTTATGTCAGCACATCTGTCCAGGACCGAGCTGGGTCCATTTCACCATTAAGATTTTTGTATGGCACTTGACCGCTAGTAGCGCTAATTTCAAAAATTTCCTAATAAAAACGGCTACTCAGGACCCTTTGATCTTATCAGCATTAATGCTCATAGAAGTCACCTTTCATTTACCATATGCCTCATGTCAGCACATCTGTCCAGGACCAAGAAGGGTCTATTTCATCATTACGATTTTTGCATGGCACTCGACCGCAAAGAGAGCAATTTTGAAAAATTTCTTAAGGAAAAACGGCTACTCAGGGCCTTTTGATTTTATCAGCATTAATGCTGCTAGAAGTCACTTTTCGTTCATCCTATGTCTCATGTGCGCACATCTGTCCTGGACCGAGCAATGTCTACTTCATCATTTGGATATTTGCATGGCGTTCGAACGAAAAGAGAGCAATTTTCAAGAAGACGGCTACTCAAGGCCCTTTGATTTTATCAGAATTAATGCTTCTAGAAGTCACCTTTCGTTCATCTTATGTCTCATATGTGCACGTACGTCCAGGACCGAGCAATGTCTACTTCATCATTTGGATTTTTGCATGGCGCTCGAACGCAAAGAGAGCCATTTTCAAGAAGACGGCTACTCAAGGCCCTTTGATTTTATCAGCATTAATGCTTCTGGAAGTCACCGTTTATTTACCATATGCCTCATGTCAGCACATCTGTCCAGGACCAAGCAATGTCTATTTCACCATTAAGATTTTTGCATGGCACTTGACCGCAAGTAGCGCTAATTTCGTAAATTTCCGAATAAAAACGGCTACTCAGGACCCTTTGACTTTTTCAGCACTAATGCTCCTAGAAATCGCCTTTCGTTTGCTGGATGGCTCATATCAGCACATCTGTCCAGGACCGAGCAGTGTCCACTTCATCATTAGGATTTTTGTATGGCGCTCGACCCCAAAGAGAGCAATTTTCATAAATTTTTAAGAAAAAACGACTACTCAGGGCCCTTTGATTTTATCACCATTGATGCTGCTAGAAGTCACGTTTCGTTCATCCTATGCCTCATGTGAGCACATCTGTCTAGGACCGAGCAGTATCTACTTCATCATTTGGACTTTTGCATGGCGCTCGAACGCAAAGAGAGCAATTTTCAACAAGACGGCTACGCAAGGCCCTTTGATTTTATCAGAGCACATCTGTCAGCACATCTGTCCAGGACCAAGAAGGGTCTATTTCATCATTAGGATTTTTGTATGGCACTCGACCGCAAAGAGAGCAATTTTGAAAAATTTCTTAAGGAAAAACGGCTACTCAGGGCCTTTTGATTTTATCAGCATTGATGCTGCTAGAAGTCACTTTTCGTTCATCCTATGTCTCATGTGTGCACATCTGTCCTGGACCGAGCAATGTCTACTTCATCATTATGATTTTTATATGACGCTCGACCGCAAAGAGAGCTATTTTCAAAAGCTTCTTAAGGAAAATTGGCTATTCAAAGAGCTTTGCTTTTATCAGCATTGGTGCTCCTAGAAGTCACCTTTCGTCTACAGTATGGTATGCCTTATGTCAGCACATCTATTCAGGACTGAGCTGGGTCCATTTCACCATTAAGATTTTTGTATGGCACTTGACCGCTAGTAGCGCTAATTTCAAAAATTTTTTAATAAAAACGGCTACTCAGGGCCCCTTGATTTTATCAGCATTAATGCTCATAGAAGTCACCTTTCATTTACCATATGCCTCATGTCAGCACATCTGTCCAGGACCAAGAAGGGTCTATTTCATCATTACGATTTTTGCATGGCACTCGACCGCAAAGAGAGCAATTTTGAAAAATTTCTTAAGGAAAAACGGCTACTCAGGGCCTTTTGATTTTATCAGCATTAATGCTGCTAGAAGTCACTTTTCGTTCATCCTATGTCTCATATGCGCACATCTGTCCTGGACCGAGCAATGTCTACTTCATCATTTGGATATTTGCATGGCGTTCGAACGAAAAGAGAGCAATTTTCAAGAAGACGGCTACTCAAGGCCCTTTGATTTTATCAGAATTAATGCTTCTAGAAGTCACCTTTCGTTCATCTTATGTCTCATATGTGCACGTACGTCCTGGACCGAGCAATGTCTACTTCATCATTTGGATTTTTGCATGGCGCTCGAACGCAAAGAGAGCCATTTTCAAGAAGACGGCTACTCAAGGCCCTTTGATTTTAACAGTGTTAATGCTTCTGGAAGTCACCGTTTATTTACCATATGCCTCATGTCAGCACATCTGTCCAGGACCAAGCAATGTCTATTTCACCATTAAGATTTTTGCATGGCACTTGACCGCAAGTAGCGCTAATTTCGTAAATTTCCGAATAAAAACGGCTACTCAGGACCCTTTGACTTTTTCAGCACTAATGCTCCTAGAAATCACCTTTCGTTTGCTGGATGGCTCATATCAGCACATCTGTCCAGGACCGAGCAGTGTCCACTTCATCATTAGGATTTTTGTATGGCGCTCGACCCCAAAGAGAGCAATTTTCATAAATTTTTAAGAAAAAACGACTTCTCAGGGCCCTTTGATTTTATCACCATTGATGCTGCTAGAAGTCACGTTTCGTTCATCCTATGCCTCATGTGAGCACATCTGTCTAGGACCGAGCAGTATCTACTTCATAATTTGGACTTTTGCATGGCGCTCGAACGCAAAGAGAGCAATTTTCAACAAGACGGCTACGTAAGGCCCTTTGATTTTATCAGAGCACATCTGTCAGCACATCTGTCCAGGACCAAGAAGGGTCTATTTCATCATTAGGATTTTTGTATGGCACTCGACCGCAAAGAGAGCAATTTTGAAAAATTTCTTAAGGAAAAACGGCTACTCAGGGCCTTTTGATTTTATCAGCATTAATGCTGCTAGAAGTCACCTTTCGTTCACCCTATGCCTCATGTGAGCACATCTGTCCAGGACCGAGCATTGTCTACTTCATCATTTGGATTTTTGCATGGCGCTTGAACGCAAAGAGAGCAATTTTTAAGAAGACGGCTACTCAAGGCCCTTTGATTTTATCAGCATTAATGCTTCTAGAAGTCACCGTTTATTTACCATATGCCTCATGTCAGCACATCTGTCCAGGACCAAGCAGTGTCTACTTCATCATTATGATTTTTATATGACGCTCGACCGCAAAGAGAGCTATTTTCAAAAGCTTCTTAAGGAAAATTGGCTATTCAAAGAGCTTTGCTTTTATCAGCATTGATGCTCCTAGAAGTCACCTTTCGTCTACGGTATGGTATGCCTTATGTCAGCACATCTGTTCAGGACTGAACTGGGTCCATTTCACCATTAAGATTTTTGTATGGCACTTGACCGCTAGTAGCGCTAATTTCAAAAATTTTTTAATAAAAACGGCTACTCAGGGCCCCTTGATTTTATCAGCATTAATGCTCCTAGAAGTCACCGTTTATTTACCATATGCCTCATGTCAGCACATCTGTCCAGGACCAAGAAGAGTCTATTTCATCATTACGATTTTTGCATGGCACTCGACCGCAAAGAGAGCAATTTTGAAAAATTTCTTAAGGAAAAAAGGGTACTCAGGGCCTTTTGATTTTATCAGCATTAATGCTGCTAGAAGTCACTTTTCGTTCATCCTATGTCTTATGTGCGCACATCTGTCCTGGACCGAGCAATGTCTACTTCATCATTTGGATATTTGCATGGCGTTCGAACGAAAAGAGAGCAATTTTCAAGAAGACGGCTACTCAAGGCCCTTTGATTTTATCAGAATTAATGCTTCTAGAAGTCACCTTTCGTTCATCTTATGTCTCATATGTGCACGTACGTCCTGGACCGAGCAATGTCTACTTCATCATTTGGATTTTTGCATGGCGCTCGAACGCAAAGAGAGCCATTTTCAAGAAGACGGCTACTCAAGGCCCTTTGATTTTATCAGCATTAATGCTTCTGGAAGTCACCGTTTATTTACCATATGCCTCATGTCAGCACATCTGTCCAGGACCAAGCAGTGTCTACTTCATCATTATGATTTTTATATGACGCTCGACCGCAAAGAGAGCAATTTTCAAAAGCTTCTTAGGGAAAATTAGCTATTCAGGGAGCTTTGCTTTTACCAGCATTGATGCTCCTAGAAATCACCTTTCGTGTACGGTATGGTATGCCTTATGTCAGCACATCTGTCCAGGACCGAGCTGGGTCCATTTCACCATTAAGATTTTTGTATGGCACTTGACCGCTAGTAGCGCTAATTTCAAAAATTTCCTAATAAAAACGGCTACTCAGGACCCTTTGATCTTATCACCATTAATGCTCATAGAAGTCACCTTTCATTTACCATATGCCTCATGTCAGCACATCTGTCCAGGACCAAGAAGGGTCTATTTCATCATTACGATTTTTGCATGGCACTCGACCGCAAAGAGAGCAATTTTGAAAAATTTCTTAAGGAAAAACGGCTACTCAGGGCCTTTTGATTTTATCAGCATTAATGCTGCTAGAAGTCACTTTTCGTTCATCCTATGTCTCATGTGCGCACATCTGTCCTGGACCAAGCAGTATCTACTTCATAATTTGGACTTTTGCATGGCGCTCGAACGCAAAGAGAGTAATTTTCAAGAAGACGGCTACTCAAGACCCTTTGATTTTATCAGCATTAATGCTTCTAGAAGTCACCTTTCGTTCATCCTCTGTCTCATGTGTGCACATCCGTCCTGGACCGAGCAATGTCTAATCCATCATTTGGATTTTTGCATGGCGCTCGAACGCAAAGAGAGCAATTTTCAAGAAGACGGCTACGTAAGGCCCTTTAATTTTATCAGAGCACATCTGTCAGCACATCTGTTCAGGACCAAGAAGGGTCTATTTCATCATTAGGATTTTTGTATGGCACTCGACCGCAAAGAGAGCAATTTTCAAAAATTTTTTAAGGAAAAACGGCTACTCAGGGCCTTTTGATTTTATCAGCATTGATGCTGCTAGAAGTCACTTTTCGTTCACCCTATGCCTCATGTGAGCACATCTGTCCAGGACCGAGCAGTGTCTACTTCATCATTTGGATTTTTGCATGGCGCTTGAACGCAAAGAGAGCAATTTTTAAGAAGACGGCTACTCAAGGCCCTTTGATTTTATCAGCATTAATGCTTCTAGAAGTCACCGTTTATTTACCATATGCCTCATGTCAGCACATCTGTCCAGGACCAAGCAGTGTCTACTTCATCATTATGATTTTTATATGACGCTCGACCGCAAAGAGAGCTATTTTCAAAAGCTTCTTAAGGAAAATTGGCTATTCAAAGAGCTTTACTTTTATCAGCATTGATGCTCCTAGAAGTCACCTTTCGTCTACGGTATGGTATGCCTTATGTCAGCACATCTGTTCAGGACCGAGCAGGGTCCATTTCACCATTAAGATTTTTGTATGGCACTTGACCGCTAGTAGCGCTAATTTCAAAAATTTTTTAATAAAAACGGCTACTCAGGGCCCCTTGATTTTATCAGCATTAATGCTCCTAGAAGTCACCGTTTATTTACCATATGCCTCATGTCAGCACATCTGTCCAGGACCAAGAAGGGTCTATTTCATCATTACGATTTTTGCATGGCACTCGACCGCAAAGAGAGCAATTTTGAAAAATTTCTTAAGGAAAAACGGCTACTCAGGGCCTTTTGATTTTATCAGCATTAATGCTGCTAGAAGTCACTTTTCGTTCATCCTATGTCTCATGTGCGCACATCTGTCCTGGACCGAGCAATGTCTACTTCATCATTTGGATATTTGCATGGCGTTCGAACGAAAAGAGAGCAATTTTCAAGAAGACGGCTACTCAAGGCCCTTTGATTTTATCAGAATTAATGCTTCTAGAAGTCACCTTTCGTTCATCTTATGTCTCATATGTGCACGTACGTCCTGGACCGAGCAATGTCTACTTCATCATTTGGATTTTTGCATGGCGCTCGAACGCAAAGAGAGCCATTTTCAAGAAGACGGCTACTCAAGGCCCTTTGATTTTATCAGCATTAATGCTTCTGGAAGTCACCGTTTATTTACCATATGCCTCATGTCAGCACATCTGTCCAGGACCAAGCAATGTCTATTTCACCATTAAGATTTTTGCATGGCACTTGACCGCAAGTAGCGCTAATTTCGTAAATTTCCGAATAAAAACGGCTACTCAGGACCCTTTGACTTTTTCAGCACTAATGCTCCTAGAAATCACCTTTCGTTTGCTGGATGGCTCATATCAGCACATCTGTCCAGGACCGAGCAGTGTCCACTTCATCATTAGGATTTTTGTATGGCGCTCGACCCCAAAGAGAGCAATTTTCATAAATTTTTAAGAAAAAACGACTACTCAGGGCCCTTTGATTTTATCACCATTGATGCTGCTAGAAGTCACGTTTCGGTTATCCTATGCCTCATGTGAGCACATCTGTCTAGGACCGAGCAGTATCTACTTCATAATTTGGACTTTTGCATGGCGCTCGAACGCAAAGAGAGCAATTTTCAACAAGACGGCTACGTAAGGCCCTTTGATTTTATCAGAGCACATCTGTCAGCACATCTGTCCAGGACCAAGAAAGGTCTATTTCATCATTAGGATTTTTGTATGGCACTCGACCGCAAAGAGAGCAATTTTGAAAAATTTCTTAAGGAAAAACGGCTACTCAGGGCCTTTTGATTTTATCAGCATTAATGCTGATAGAAGTCACCTTTCGTTCACCCTATGCCTCATGTGAGCACATCTGTCCAGGACCGAGCAGTGTCTACTTCATCATTTGGATTTTTGCATGGCGCTTGAACGCAAAGAGAGCAATTTTTAAGAAGACGGCTGCTCAAGGCCCTTTGATTTTATCAGCATTAATGCTTCTAGAAGTCACCGTTTATTTACCATATGCCTCATGTCAGCACATCTGTCCAGGACCAAGCAGTGTCTACTTCATCATTATGATTTTTATATGACGCTCGACCGCAAAGAGAGCTATTTTCAAAAGCTTCTTAAGGAAAATTGGCTATTCAAAGAGCTTTGCTTTTATCAGCATTGATGCTCCTAGAAGTCACCTTTCGTCTACGGTATGGTATGCCTTATGTCAGCACATCTGTTCAGGACTGAACTGGGTCCATTTCACCATTAAGATTTTTGTATGGCACTTGACCGCTAGTAGCGCTAATTTCAAAAATTTTTTAATAAAAACGGCTACTCAGGGCCCCTTGATTTTATCAGCATTAATGCTCCTAGAAGTCACCGTTTATTTACCATATGCCTCATGTCAGCACATCTGTCCAGGACCAAGAAGAGTCTATTTCATCATTACGATTTTTGCATGGCACTCGACCGCAAAGAGAGCAATTTTGAAAAATTTCTTAAGGAAAAACGGCTACTCAGGGCCTTTTGATTTTATCAGCATTAATGCTGCTAGAAGTCACTTTTCGTTCATCCTATGTCTTATGTGCGCACATCTGTCCTGGACCGAGCAATGTCTACTTCATCATTTGGATATTTGCATGGCGTTCGAACGAAAAGAGAGCAATTTTCAAGAAGACGGCTACTCAAGGCCCTTTGATTTTATCAGAATTAATGCTTCTAGAAGTCACCTTTCGTTCATCTTATGTCTCATATGTGCACGTACGTCCTGGACCGAGCAATGTCTACTTCATCATTTGGATTTTTGCATGGCGCTCGAACGCAAAGAGAGCCATTTTCAAGAAGACGGCTACTCAAGGCCCTTTGATTTTATCAGCATTAATGCTTCTGGAAGTCACCGTTTATTTACCATATGCCTCATGTCAGCACATCTGTCCAGGACTAAGCAGCGTCTACTTCATCATTATGATTTTTATATGACGCTCGACCGCAAAGAGAGCAATTTTCAAAAGCTTCTTAGGGAAAATTGGCTATTCAGGGAGCTTTGCTTTTACCAGAATTGATGCTCCTAGAAGTCACCTTTCGTGTACGGTATGGTATGCCTTATGTCAGCACATCTGTCCAGGACCGAGCTGGGTCCATTTCACCATTAAGATTTTTGTATGGCACTTGACCGCTAGTAGCGCTAATTTCAAAAATTTCCTAATAAAAACGGCTACTCAGGACCCTTTGATCTTATCAGCATTGATGCTGCTAGAAGTAACTTTTCGTTCATCCTATGCCTCATGTGAGCACATCTGTCTAGGACCGAGCAGTGTCTACATAATCATTTGGATTTTTGCATAGCGCTCGAACGCAAAGAGATCAATTTTCAACAAGACGGCTACTCAAGGCCCTTTGATTTTATCAGCATTAATGCTTCTAGAAGTCACCGTTTAGTTACCATATGCCTCATGTCAGCACATCTGTCCAGGACCAAGCAGTGTCTACTTCATCATTATGATTTTTATATGACGCTCGACCGCAAAGAGAGCAATTTTCAAAAGCTTCTTAGGGAAAATTAGCTATTCAGGGAGCTTTGCTTTTACCAGCATTGATGCTCCTAGAAGTCACCTTTCGTGTACGGTATGGTATGCCTTATGTCAGCACATCTGTCCAGGACCGAGCTGGGTCCATTTCACCATTAAGATTTTTGTATGGCACTTGACCGCTAGTAGCGCTAATTTCAAAAATTTCCTAATAAAAACGGCTACTCAGGACCCTTTGATCTTATCAGCATTAATGCTCATAGAAGTCACCTTTCATTTACCATATGCCTCATGTCAGCACATCTGTCCAGGACCAAGAAGGGTCTATTTCATCATTACGATTTTTGCATGGCACTCGACCGCAAAGAGAGCAATTTTGAAAAATTTCTTAAGGAAAAACGGCTACTCAGGGCCTTTTGATTTTATCAGCATTAATGCTGCTAGAAGTCACTTTTCGTTCATCCTATGTCTCATGTGCGCACATCTGTCCTGGACCGAGCAATGTCTACTTCATCATTTGGATTTTTGCATGGCGCTTGAACGCAAAGAGAGCAATTTTTAAGAAGACAGCTACTCAAGGCCCTTTGATTTTATCAGCATTAATGCTTCTAGAAGTCACCGTTTATTTACCATATGCCTCATGTCAGCACATCTGTCCAGGACCAAGCAGTATCTACTTCATAATTTGGACTTTTGCATGGCGCTCGAACGCAAAGAGAGTAATTTTCAAGAAGACGGCTACTCAAGACCCTTTGATTTTATCAGCATTAATGCTTCTAGAAGTCACCTTTCGTTCATCCTCTGTCTCATGTGTGCACATCCGTCCTGGACCGAGCAATGTCTACTCCATCATTTGGATTTTTGCATGGCGCTCGAACGCAAAGAGAGCAATTTTCAAGAAGACGGCTACGTAAGGCCCTTTAATTTTATCAGAGCACATCTGTCAGCACATCTGTTCAGGACCAAGAAGGGTCTATTTCATCATTAGGATTTTTGTATGGCACTCGACCGCAAAGAGAGCAATTTTCAAAAATTTTTTAAGGAAAAACGGCTACTCAGGGCCTTTTGATTTTATCAGCATTGATGCTGCTAGAAGTCACTTTTCGTTCACCCTATGCCTCATGTGAGCACATCTGTCCAGGACCGAGCAGTGTCTACTTCATCATTTGGATTTTTGCATGGCGCTTGAACGCAAAGAGAGCAATTTTTAAGAAGACGGCTACTCAAGGCCCTTTGATTTTATCAGCATTAATGCTTCTAGAAGTCACCGTTTATTTACCATATGCCTCATGTCAGCACATCTGTCCAGGACCAAGCAGTGTCTACTTCATCATTATGATTTTTATATGACGCTCGACCGCAAAGAGAGCTATTTTCAAAAGCTTCTTAAGGAAAATTGGCTATTCAAAGAGCTTTGCTTTTATCAGCATTGATGCTCCTAGAAGTCACCTTTCGTCTACGGTATGGTATGCCTTATGTCAGCACATCTGTTCAGGACTGAGCTGGGTCCATTTCACCATTAAGATTTTTGTATGGCACTTGACCGCTAGTAGCGCTAATTTCAAAAATTTTTTAATAAAAACGGCTACTCAGGGCCCCTTGATTTTATCAGCATTAATGCTCCTAGAAGTCACCGTTTATTTACCATATGCCTCATGTCAGCACATCTGTCCAGGACCAAGAAGGGTCTATTTCATCATTACGATTTTTGCATGGCACTCGACCGCAAAGAGAGCAATTTTGAAAAATTTCTTAAGGAAAAACGGCTACTCAGGGCCTTTTGATTTTATCAGCATTAATGCTGCTAGAAGTCACTTTTCGTTCATCCTATGTCTCATGTGCGCACATCTGTCCTGGACCGAGCAATGTCTACTTCATCATTTGGATATTTGCATGGCGTTCGAACGAAAAGAGAGCAATTTTCAAGAAGACGGCTACTCAAGGCCCTTTGATTTTATCAGAATTAATGCTTCTAGAAGTCACCGTTTATTTACCATATGCCTCATGTCAGCACATCTGTCCAGGACCAAGCAATGTCTATTTCACCATTAAGATTTTTGCATGGCACTTGACCGCAAGTAGCGCTAATTTCGTAAATTTCCGAATAAAAACGGCTACTCAGGACCCTTTGACTTTTTCAGCACTAATGCTCCTAGAAATCACCTTTCGTTTGCTGGATGGCTCATATCAGCACATCTGTCCAGGACCGAGCAGTGTCCACTTCATCATTAGGATTTTTGTATGGCGCTCGACCCCAAAGAGAGCAATTTTCATAAATTTTTAAGAAAAAACGACTACTCAGGGCCCTTTGATTTTATCACCATTGATGCTGCTAGAAGTCACGTTTCGTTCATCCTATGCCTCATGTGAGCACATCTGTCTAGGACCGAGCAGTATCTACTTCATAATTTGGACTTTTGCATGGCGCTCGAACGCAAAGAGAGCAATTTTCAACAAGACGGCTACGTAAGGCCCTTTGATTTTATCAGAGCACATCTGTCAGCACATCTGTCCAGGACCAAGAAGGGTCTATTTCATCATTAGGATTTTTGTATGGCACTCGACCGCAAAGAGAGCAATTTTGAAAAATTTCTTAAGGAAAAACGGCTACTCAGGGCCTTTTGATTTTATCAGCATTAATGCTGCTAGAAGTCACCTTTCGTTCACCCTATGCCTCATGTGAGCACATCTGTCCAGGACCGAGCAGTGTCTACTTCATCATTTGGATTTTTGCATGGCGCTTGAACGCAAAGAGACCAATTTTTAAGAAGACGGCTACTCAAGGCCCTTTGATTTTATCAGCATTAATGCTTCTAGAAGTCACCGTTTATTTACCATATGCCTCATGTCAGCACATCTGTCCAGGACCAAGCAGTGTCTACTTCATCATTATGATTTTTATATGACGCTCGACCGCAAAGAGAGCTATTTTCAAAAGCTTCTTAAGGAAAATTGGCTATTCAAAGAGCTTTGCTTTTATCAGCATTGATGCTCCTAGAAGTCACCTTTCGTCTACGGTATGGTATGCCTTATGTCAGCACATCTGTTCAGGACTGAACTGGGTCCATTTCACCATTAAGATTTTTGTATGGCACTTGACCGCTAGTAGCGCTAATTTCAAAAATTTTTTAATAAAAACGGCTACTCAGGGCCCCTTGATTTTATCAGCATTAATGCTCCTAGAAGTCACCGTTTATTTACCATATGCCTCATGTCAGCACATCTGTCCAGGACCAAGAAGAGTCTATTTCATCATTACGATTTTTGCATGGCACTCGACCGCAAAGAGAGCAATTTTGAAAAATTTCTTAAGGAAAAACGGCTACTCAGGGCCTTTTGATTTTATCAGCATTAATGCTGCTAGAAGTCACTTTTCGTTCATCCTATGTCTTATGTGCGCACATCTGTCCAGGACCGAGCAATGTCTACTTCATCATTTGGATATTTGCATGGCGTTCGAACGAAAAGAGAGCAATTTTCAAGAAGACGGCTACTCAAGGCCCTTTGATTTTATCAGAATTAATGCTTCTAGAAGTCACCTTTCGTTCATCTTATGTCTCATATGTGCACGTACGTCCTGGACCGAGCAATGTCTACTTCATCATTTGGATTTTTGCATGGCGCTCGAACGCAAAGAGAGCCATTTTCAAGAAGACGGCTACTCAAGGCCCTTTGATTTTATCAGCATTAATGCTTCTGGAAGTCACCGTTTATTTACCATATGCCTCATGTCAGCACATCTGTCCAGGACCAAGCAGTGTCTACTTCATCATTATGATTTTTATATGACGCTCGACCGCAAAGAGAGCAATTTTCAAAAGCTTCTTAGGGAAAATTGGCTATTCAGGGAGCTTTGCTTTTACCAGAATTGATGCTCCTAGAAGTCACCTTTCGTGTACGGTATGGTATGCCTTATGTCAGCACATCTGTCCAGGACCGAGCTGGGTCCATTTCACCATTAAGATTTTTGTATGGCACTTGACCGCTAGTAGCGCTAATTTCAAAAATTTCCTAATAAAAACGGGTACTCAGGACCCTTTGATCTTATCAGCATTGATGCTGCTAGAAGTAACTTTTCGTTCATCCTATGCCTCATGTGAGCACATCTGTCTAGGACCGAGCAGTGTCTACATAATCATTTGGATTTTTGCATAGCGCTCGAACGCAAAGAGAGCAATTTTCAACAAGACGGCTACTCAAGGCCCTTTGATTTTATCAGCATTAATGCTTCTAGAAGTCACCGTTTATTTACCATATGCCTCATGTCAGCACATCTGTCCAGGACCAAGCAGTGTCTACTTCATCATTATGATTTTTATATGACGCTCGACCGCAAAGAGAGCAATTTTCAAAAGCTTCTTAGGGAAAATTAGCTATTCAGGAAGCTTTGCTTTTACCAGCATTGATGCTCCTAGAAGTCACCTTTCGTGTACGGTATGGTATGCCTTATGTCAGCACATCTGTCCAGGACCGAGCTGGGTCCATTTCACCATTAAGATTTTTGTATGGCACTTGACCGCTAGTAGCGCTAATTTCAAAAATTTCCTAATAAAAACGGCTACTCAGGACCCTTTGATCTTATCAGCATTAATGCTCATAGAAGTCACCTTTCATTTACCATATGCCTCATGTCAGCACATCTGTCCAGGACCAAGAAGGGTCTATTTCATCATTACGATTTTTGCATGGCACTCGACCGCAAAGAGAGCAATTTTGAAAAATTTCTTAAGGAAAAACGGCTACTCAGGGCCTTTTGATTTTATCAGCATTAATGCTGCTAGAAGTCACTTTTCGTTCATCCTATGTCTCATGTGCGCACATCTGTCCTGGACCGAGCAATGTCTACTTCATCATTTGGATTTTTGCATGGCGCTTGAACGCAAAGAGAGCAATTTTTAAGAAGACAGCTACTCAAGGCCCTTTGATTTTATCAGCATTAATGCTTCTAGAAGTCACCGTTTATTTACCATATGCCTCATGTCAGCACATCTGTCCAGGACCAAGCAGTATCTACTTCATAATTTGGACTTTTGCATGGCGCTCGAACGCAAAGAGAGTAATTTTCAAGAAGACGGCTACTCAAGATCCTTTGATTTTATCAGCATTAATGCTTCTAGAAGTCACCTTTCGTTCATCCTCTGTCTCATGTGTGCACATCCGTTCTGGACCGAGCAATGTCTACTCCATCATTTGGATTTTTGCATGGCGCTCGAACGCAAAGAGAGCAATTTTCAAGAAGACGGCTACGTAAGGCCCTTTAATTTTATCAGAGCACATCTGTCAGCACATCTGTTCAGGACCAAGAAGGGTCTATTTCATCATTAGGATTTTTGTATGGCACTCGACCGCAAAGAGAGCAATTTTCAAAAATTTTTTAAGGAAAAACGGCTACTCAGGGCCTTTTGATTTTATCAGCATTGATGCTGCTAGAAGTCACCTTTCGTTCACCCTATGCCTCATGTGAGCACATCTGTCCAGGACCGAGCAGTGTCTACTTCATCATTTGGATTTTTGCATGGCGCTTGAACGCAAAGAGACCAATTTTTAAGAAGACGGCTACTCAAGGCCCTTTGATTTTATCAGCATTAATGCTTCTAGAAGTCACCGTTTATTTACCATATGCCTCATGTCAGCACATCTGTCCAGGACCAAGCAGTGTCTACTTCATCATTATGATTTTTATATGACGCTCGACCGCAAAGAGAGCTATTTTCAAAAGCTTCTTAAGGAAAATTGGCTATTCAAAGAGCTTTGCTTTTATCAGCATTGATGCTCCTAGAAGTCACCTTTCGTCTACGGTATGGTATGCCTTATGTCAGCACATCTGTTCAGGACTGAACTGGGTCCATTTCACCATTAAGATTTTTGTATGGCACTTGACCGCTAGTAGCGCTAATTTCAAAAATTTTTTAATAAAAACGGCTACTCAGGGCCCCTTGATTTTATCAGCATTAATGCTCCTAGAAGTCACCGTTTATTTACCATATGCCTCATGTCAGCACATCTGTCCAGGACCAAGAAGAGTCTATTTCATCATTACGATTTTTGCATGGCACTCGACCGCAAAGAGAGCAATTTTGAAAAATTTCTTAAGGAAAAACGGCTACTCAGGGCCTTTTGATTTTATCAGCATTAATGCTGCTAGAAGTCACTTTTCGTTCATCCTATGTCTTATGTGCGCACATCTGTCCAGGACCGAGCAATGTCTACTTCATCATTTGGATATTTGCATGGCGTTCGAACGAAAAGAGAGCAATTTTCAAGAAGACGGCTACTCAAGGCCCTTTGATTTTATCAGAATTAATGCTTCTAGAAGTCACCTTTCGTTCATCTTATGTCTCATATGTGCACGTACGTCCTGGACCGAGCAATGTCTACTTCATCATTTGGATTTTTGCATGGCGCTCGAACGCAAAGAGAGCCATTTTCAAGAAGACGGCTACTCAAGGCCCTTTGATTTTATCAGCATTAATGCTTCTGGAAGTCACCGTTTATTTACCATATGCCTCATGTCAGCACATCTGTCCAGGACCAAGCAGTGTCTACTTCATCATTATGATTTTTATATGACGCTCGACCGCAAAGAGAGCAATTTTCAAAAGCTTCTTAGGGAAAATTGGCTATTCAGGGAGCTTCGCTTTTACCAGAATTGATGCTCCTAGAAGTCACCTTTCGTGTACGGTATGGTATGCCTTATGTCAGCACATCTGTCCAGGACCGAGCTGGGTCCATTTCACCATTAAGATTTTTGTATGGCACTTGACCGCTAGTAGCGCTAATTTCAAAAATTTCCTAATAAAAACGGGTACTCAGGACCCTTTGATCTTATCAGCATTGATGCTGCTAGAAGTAACTTTTCGTTCATCCTATGCCTCATGTGAGCACATCTGTCTAGGACCGAGCAGTGTCTACATAATCATTTGGATTTTTGCATAGCGCTCGAACGCAAAGAGAGCAATTTTCAACAAGACGGCTACTCAAGGCCCTTTGATTTTATCAGCATTAATGCTTCTAGAAGTCACCGTTTATTTACCATATGCCTCATGTCAGCACATCTGTCCAGGACCAAGCAGTGTCTACTTCATCATTATGATTTTTATATGACGCTCGACCGCAAAGAGAGCAATTTTCAAAAGCTTCTTAGGGAAAATTAGCTATTCAGGAAGCTTTGCTTTTACCAGCATTGATGCTCCTAGAAGTCACCTTTCGTGTACGGTATGGTATGCCTTATGTCAGCACATCTGTCCAGGACCGAGCTGGGTCCATTTCACCATTAAGATTTTTGTATGGCACTTGACCGCTAGTAGCGCTAATTTCAAAAATTTCCTAATAAAAACGGCTACTCAGGACCCTTTGATCTTATCAGCATTAATGCTCATAGAAGTCACCTTTCATTTACCATATGCCTCATGTCAGCACATCTGTCCAGGACCAAGAAGGGTCTATTTCATCATTACGATTTTTGCATGGCACTCGACCGCAAAGAGAGCAATTTTGAAAAATTTCTTAAGGAAAAACGGCTACTCAGGGCCTTTTGATTTTATCAGCATTAATGCTGCTAGAAGTCACTTTTCGTTCATCCTATGTCTCATGTGCGCACATCTGTCCTGGACCGAGCAATGTCTACTTCATCATTTGGATTTTTGATGGCGCTTGAACGCAAAGAGAGCAATTTTTAAGAAGACAGCTACTCAAGGCCCTTTGATTTTATCAGCATTAATGCTTCTAGAAGTCACCGTTTATTTACCATATGCCTCATGTCAGCACATCTGTCCAGGACCAAGCAGTATCTACTTCATAATTTGGACTTTTGCATGGCGCTCGAACGCAAAGAGAGTAATTTTCAAGAAGACGGCTACTCAAGACCCTTTGATTTTATCATCATTAATGCTTCTAGAAGTCACCTTTCGTTCATCCTCTGTCTCATGTGTGCACATCCGTCCTGGACCGAGCAATGTCTACTCCATCATTTGGATTTTTGCATGGCGCTCGAACGCAAAGAGAGCAATTTTCAAGAAGACGGCTACGTAAGGCCCTTTAATTTTATCAGAGCACATCTGTCAGCACATCTGTCCAGGACCAAGAAGGGTCTATTTCATCATTAGGATTTTTGTATGGCACTCGACCGCAAAGAGAGCAATTTTGAAAAATTTCTTAAGGAAAAACGGCTACTCAGGGCCTTTTGATTTTATCAGCATTAATGCTGCTAGAAGTCACCTTTCGTTCACCCTATGCCTCATGTGAGCACATCTGTCCAGGACCGAGCAGTGTCTACTTCATCATTTGGATTTTTGCATGGCGCTTGAACGCAAAGAGACCAATTTTTAAGAAGACGGCTACTCAAGGCCCTTTGATTTTATCAGCATTAATGCTTCTAGAAGTCACCGTTTATTTACCATATGCCTCATGTCAGCACATCTGTCCAGGACCAAGCAGTGTCTACTTCATCATTATGATTTTTATATGACGCTCGACCGCAAAGAGAGCTATTTTCAAAAGCTTCTTAAGGAAAATTGGCTATTCAAAGAGCTTTGCTTTTATCAGCATTGATGCTCCTAGAAGTCACCTTTCGTCTACGGTATGGTATGCCTTATGTCAGCACATCTGTTCAGGACTGAACTGGGTCCATTTCACCATTAAGATTTTTGTATGGCACTTGACCGCTAGTAGCGCTAATTTCAAAAATTTTTTAATAAAAACGGCTACTCAGGGCCCCTTGATTTTATCAGCATTAATGCTCCTAGAAGTCACCGTTTATTTACCATATGCCTCATGTCAGCACATCTGTCCAGGACCAAGAAGAGTCTATTTCATCATTACGATTTTTGCATGGCACTCGACCGCAAAGAGAGCAATTTTGAAAAATTTCTTAAGGAAAAACGGCTACTCAGGGCCTTTTGATTTTATCAGCATTAATTGTGCTAGAAGTCACTTTTCGTTCATCCTATGTCTTATGTGCGCACATCTGTCCAGGACCGAGCAATGTCTACTTCATCATTTGGATATTTGCATGGCGTTCGAACGAAAAGAGAGCAATTTTCAAGAAGACGGCTACTCAAGGCCCTTTGATTTTATCAGAATTAATGCTTCTAGAAGTCACCTTTCGTTCATCTTATGTCTCATATGTGCACGTACGTCCTGGACCGAGCAATGTCTACTTCATCATTTGGATTTTTGCATGGCGCTCGAACGCAAAGAGAGCCATTTTCAAGAAGACGGCTACTCAAGGCCCTTTGATTTTATCAGCATTAATGCTTCTGGAAGTCACCGTTTATTTACCATATGCCTCATGTCAGCACATCTGTCCAGGACCAAGCAGTGTCTACTTCATCATTATGATTTTTATATGACGCTCGACCGCAAAGAGAGCAATTTTCAAAAGCTTCTTAGGGAAAATTGGCTATTCAGGGAGCTTTGCTTTTACCAGAATTGATGCTCCTAGAAGTCACCTTTCGTGTACGGTATGGTATGCCTTATGTCAGCACATCTGTCCAGGACCGAGCTGGGTCCATTTCACCATTAAGATTTTTGTATGGCACTTGACCGCTAGTAGCGCTAATTTCAAAAATTTCCTAATAAAAACGGGTACTCAGGACCCTTTGATCTTATCAGCATTGATGCTGCTAGAAGTAACTTTTCGTTCATCCTATGCCTCATGTGAGCACATCTGTCTAGGACCGAGCAGTGTCTACATAATCATTTGGATTTTTGCATAGCGCTCGAACGCAAAGAGAGCAATTTTCAACAAGACGGCTACTCAAGGCCCTTTGATTTTATCAGCATTAATGCTTCTAGAAGTCACCGTTTATTTACCATATGCCTCATGTCAGCACATCTGTCCAGGACCAAGCAGTGTCTACTTCATCATTATGATTTTTATATGACGCTCGACCGCAAAGAGAGCAATTTTCAAAAGCTTCTTAGGGAAAATTAGCTATTCAGGAAGCTTTGCTTTTACCAGCATTGATGCTCCTAGAAGTCACCTTTCGTGTACGGTATGGTATGCCTTATGTCAGCACATCTGTCCAGGACCGAGCTGGGTCCATTTCACCATTAAGATTTTTGTATGGCACTTGACCGCTAGTAGCGCTAATTTCAAAAATTTCCTAATAAAAACGGCTACTCAGGACCCTTTGATCTTATCAGCATTAATGCTCATAGAAGTCACCTTTCATTTACCATATGCCTCATGTCAGCACATCTGTCCAGGACCAAGAAGGGTCTATTTCATCATTACGATTTTTGCATGGCACTCGACCGCAAAGAGAGCAATTTTGAAAAATTTCTTAAGGAAAAACGGCTACTCAGGGCCTTTTGATTTTATCAGCATTAATGCTGCTAGAAGTCACTTTTCGTTCATCCTATGTCTCATGTGCGCACATCTGTCCTGGACCGAGCAATGTCTACTTCATCATTTGGATTTTTGCATGGCGCTTGAACGCAAAGAGAGCAATTTTTAAGAAGACAGCTACTCAAGGCCCTTTGATTTTATCAGCATTAATGCTTCTAGAAGTCACCGTTTATTTACCATATGCCTCATGTCAGCACATCTGTCCAGGACCAAGCAGTATCTACTTCATAATTTGGACTTTTGCATGGCGCTCGAACGCAAAGAGAGTAATTTTCAAGAAGACGGCTACTCAAGATCCTTTGATTTTATCAGCATTAATGCTT